>CM060924.1:1022538790-1023802956 GCA_030737875.1 Allium sativum
CAAATCTAATGTGAGCGGTCTAAGTGCATAAATAAAACATGCAGTGGTGCTAAGACACGAGGTTAAGCCAGCTTGTGGTAGAAGTCTGTCTGGAACCGCCCGGAAAATCCAACATCCACAAGTGTAGGCTTAATGTGAGAGGTCTAGTGCATATATATGTGTGTGTGTGTGTATGTGTGTGTGTGTGTGTGTGTGCATGTGTGTGTGTGTGTGTGTGTGTGTGTTTTTGTGCGTGTGTGTGTAAACAGCAGGACTAATCTACAACAGTAATTGTAATTAATGGGAATAAACAAAATTGAAGGAAAGATACAACAGTAAAAGAAATAGAATGAACAAGGAATGACAATAACCTATTATAAATAAATTACATTAATGAGAATGTTGTATAATAGGTAGACTTGTCCTAGGGACAAGTGAAGATTATAACTTAGGTTACAATAAACTAGTAAGGAAATGAAATAACTGGTGAAATGAGATAAATGGCACTTAAATGTAAATTAAGTAATCAGTAAATGGGGAAACCTGAAACTAGTTGTTTGTAATAAGTAGAGAAAAGGAGGAAAGTTTATGAAATGTAAGAAGTTGTACATAATTATAAATTAAGTAATCTGTAAACTTGGAAATCCGAAATTTGCTGATAAGAATAACATGTTAAGGCTTGTCCTAGGGACAAGAGGAAATTATAACATAGGTTATAATAAATGGAAAGGAGACTTATTAGTGAACCTTAGTTAAGAGAACTAAGTTAATAAGTAAACAACAGTAAGTTGTAGTGACAGTGTAAGATGGAATTATGATTAAATAAGAAAGAACAAGGTTAACTTATGAAATGAAATAAGTTATATTTAATCATAAATAATGACTGACATGTTAATTAGAAAACATGTGAATTGAGATATACTTAATTACATATTGAGTAGAACATGTTATTTTAACTTTGAAATCAACAAGAATATAAAGGGATTTTGGATTACAAACCTTGGATCACAATCTAGAGAATAACATGTTGTGGGCTTATTAATGGGCTTAAATGGGTTAAGTTATATGATTGAAATTAATAAGCAAGAGGAACTGGTAACTTGAATAAGAAGTCAATGTTAATGGGAATAACCAAGTTAAATGGAAACCTGATGAGGTAAAGCAAGCGCATAAAGGAATGTTTAGACATAGGGTCTGATAACATATTAAAATAAGGCGCTTGGACCAGTCCGCACGTTTGAGCGTGAATAGCCCAACGGGTAGATCATCGTGGTGTCATAAGACACGAGGGGAGCACACGTTCATCTGATTATTTTGTCGGCTTCGAAGGACTGGAAGGGGAAGCACGCGGCTTCCTGAGATACGTAATGTGCTGCTGGTAGTCCTCTGCGTGGTGGCAGATGTTTAGGTTGTGCTCGTAGAGGTTGGGTCTACGAGTTACTACCAGGTGGGTGGGCCTTGACTGCAAAAGTAGCTTTGCTGTCAGAATGCTGTAATGAGGTGACACTAGTGAAACACCCTACCTCCGTTAAGGTCACTCACAAAGGGAATGCCTTAACTTTGGTGGAGGGTTATAGGTACAAGACACAGAAAACTTTACAAGACAGATAAATATAAGTAGAAAAATTCAATTATTTATTTCACACTGGTTCAATACAAAAGCATTACATCAAATTGTCTCAAAATAACTTCCAAAACATTACAACATAATTTATGTCTTGATTATTTAATAAAGAAGCATAAACCATAAACAAAACTGCATAAATCCCCAAAGATAATGTCCAAGAGCCATAGCCAAGGTGAGAGAGAGTCCAAATCATACATCTACTTTCTTGAAGCTTGCAAAGAGTCTGACTAAGCTACAGTATTCCCTCCTTGTGGACCTGGGGGAAACGGAAGAAAAGAGGACAAAGGAAAACGGGTTAGACAATAAGTCTGGTAAGTTCGGTGATTACTAGTATTTAAACAAGGAAAGGGATCATGACAGTAATAACAGAACAAAGGACAATACCTTAATATAAGATAAGAGGAACATGTGATCGCACCCATTACTATAGTCTCTGCACCTACTTAACCATTAGTTCAACCAGCCCTACGTGTTCATAACAAACGATCCCCTTAACGATCGGCTCCTACTCGTATGCATTCATATCTGTGTCATTCGGCCCTGCTTGACTGTTGATACCTGTGCTGGTCCCACTATGGGGTGTATCAGTCCCTCTGGTGGTAACCCGACACGATTCAAGATGCACAATGTATACTACTGATGCCCAATGCCTGATTTTTCCACTCCGGAGTACGTGCATGCCCATACTCCGTCGGAACCTACACTGGCTGTGACGACCCGCCCCGCACTAGCCTGCATTCCCTCCGAAGGTGCGCTGTACACATGCCCGGCTAGCATGGAACGGTCGCCAAGGAAAGGAAAGAAGAGAATGAACTAACAAGGAACCCGTATAATGTCTCACAGCGCATGGAACAAAATATAATAATAACATAATCTTGACATAAAACAGGCGAGACAGTGCATAAGCTGAAAACTAAACCAACATAGCAGCGGAAATCCAAATACAGCTTATTACAACTTTCCAAATTTACTGTCTCTAAAATAAAATTAAAGAAAGATAAAGTAGAAGATGCACTACTAATGCCCAAGCAGTGATCTTCAACAACACGAGGAGAATACTATATATATCATACGTGGAAGCCTCCTGCTCGTCTCCGGATCAGCTACCCGTGCATACCCAGCTAACCTGTCTCTAGTCTGCTCGTGAGAGCACCCAGAGTAATAAGAAGAGACATAAAACTCTAGGTCAGACAAAAAGTCTGGTATGAGCGATAAGCAGCTAAACAGAACAATAACAGGTATATTAAATCGTACCTGAACGTGGACCTGCAACCAAAGAGTTAGCACTACATACCGTACAATACTCTAAGGTGCCACTGAACAAATGGTGTAAAGATAACGGGGTGGGGGTGCATATGACATAATGATGGCAAACAAGTCAACCATAACTACCATCCTCACATCTCTCAATCAGTGCGTAAAGCATACGATGTCCACCACTGTCAATCACTAGACCCATCGAAATAGTGATAGAGTTCGACTTGTACAACTACTGCTGCTACCAAGCTCACCACATGGAGTCATGACCAAATCTTTACAAAAGACCCCACTTCATTGGTCTATAGCTCTTTAGTCGAACCTAGGCCACTGTGGCCCTGAATCCGTTCACGTACCCCCTACACATAGTGATTCAAAGTTACAGACATCGACAACCCCTTAGCACACGTCCCGCAGCAAAGCCCAATCATGAAGCCCACTCATTGGTTCCCAACTGGATCCTGAGTCAAAGCTCCTCATTTGGACTTCCTTTGCATCTTGGGTTTTGGTCGAATTGGAGTTGGTCTTCAAAAGAGTCGTCACGTGATAGTAGAAACAATTGGTCATTCGGTTCGGTTCGGTGTATGGGGTCCTTCATGCCACATCGGTTCGGTTCGGTCCAATACTTCTTAGTATGCTCCTGGGTGCGATTCGGTTAGGATGTTCCCCTTCTAACTCGGTTCGGATGCCCTCTGCCTGGGTGCGGCTCGGTGGTTGCTCCCTCATAAATATCCCGATCCGATCGGATCCCTCTTCGTTCGCCCGATCTGATCCCATCCTTCTTCATTCGCCCGATCCGATCCATCCATTTGGTCCCTCCGATCCGATCCCCTGCCCAACTCCAACACTAAGCAAATGGCCTTCCTTCTCGCCAAGCCCATTATGCTAAGTTCCAATCTGAATCGAGTCCACTTGCCCGGTTCTCCTATCCGATCCGAGCCCAATTATCCGATCTGATCCGGTTGGAAACCCTGCATATTTCCTGCGACTTTCCAGCGACTGTTTTACGCCATACGAAGGCGTTTTCGACCAATCTAACAGTTCTAATCAATCACAAAACATACCATACAATCATAGCAACATGTATAATTAACCACAAACACCAAAACAACAATCTTAACATGTAAAATGGATCAAACATACCCAAAATCCCATATTTTTCTCTTAAGCATGTTTAGGAAAAACTAATGATATGATTAACAAAAACTTAACCAAATCAAACCAAATTTCTAAGAGAGGTCTAAAACATTATTTTCGAATTTATAAATATTTTTCCAGAATTTATTAGTGTGTAAATTCGCTAATCTTCACTAATTACCCTTAATTAACCATAATTAGTGAGGAACTATGCAAATCACTCACCTTAGCCACAAATAAAACCCCAAAACTGAAATGAATCCCTATTTGGCGTTGTTCCCAACGCAACACAGCAGCTCTAATCTTGCTTTGGTGCTATTTCTCCTTAATTTGAAGTAGTTTAAGCCAAAACTTGATTAAGAAGTGATTAGGGGTGTTTTTAGATGATGGAGGTCATTGTTAGGTTGAAGAGAGAGTTTGTGGAGACTGGAAAATGAGTGGAAAACCGAAATTCTAACCCTAGCAGCCCTCAAATATCTCTAATCCCGAAATCCCCATTGGGCCTATCTGTTAATCACCCGGTTAAGCCCAATTAAGCTGTTTTTCACTATCTGAAACTTATTTCAGCCATATCTCGCAAACGGTGAGTCCGTTTGGCTAATGTGACCACTTTACGGAATTGTAAACCATCAAAAGAGTCTAATGGAAGTGGTTTCAGGTTAAAATTCCTTTCCAGTCAAAAGTTATGGCCAAAACAGTATCAGCCAGGGGCAAAATGGTCATTTAAAAATCGGGAAAAATCATGAACATGGGAAATGACCCTAATAGTCGTCTCCCAAAGTTACATGACCATACGACTTCGTATGTGAAAGAAATAAATATTCTACGATCCTGCGATGCGTAGAATGCGGGTCGTTACACTCTTCCCCCCTTAAGAAATTTCGTCCCCGAAATTCCTTAACCTAAAACATACAAAGGATCCCGCATGCCTACCAACCATATACAACAATCAATCATGCAAAACAAAAAAAAACAAGCCTATCCTAGCATGCGGGAAGACTAAATCGAAATTGAAATCTTACCAGGTGAAGAGTTCTAGATACGTCTTCCTAATGCTCTCCTCTGTCTCCCAAGTACAGTCATTCTCATTCTCGCCCCACTGAACTTTGACTAATTTCACCGCCTTCCTTCGAAGCTGCTTCGTATCGTTCCCAACAATACGCATAGGCCTGCTGTTCCCAACCGCCTCGGGTTCAACTTCGACATCATCCAACTGATCAGGTGAAATAGTCACATCTGGGTCGTGTACGAATTTCCTTAACTGGGAAACATGAAATACATTGTGAACTCCTGCCATCTTCTCTGGTAATTCAACTTTGTATGCCAAAATTTCCAATTTGCTCAAGAACCGGGAATGGACCAACAAATTTTGGTGCTAACTTGCCTCTCCTGCCAAATCGTATTATGCTCTTTAACGGAGAAATCTTGACAAACACCAAGTCTCCAATGGAGAACTTCAACTCTTTTCTCCTCTTATCAGCATAACTTTTCTGCCTATCTTGGGCCGCCTTCATTCGCTGTTGAATAATCTTAATCTTAGCTGAAGTTTCTCTTATCACATCGGGTCCAAGCACAAACTTCTCGTCAGTTTCTACCCAACATGACGGTGAGTTGCACGGTCTTCCGTACAAAGCTTCAAACGGAGCCATACCGATACTGGTTTGGTAACTATTATTATATGCAAACTCTACTAGATGCAAATGGTCATCCCATGATCCACCAAAATCCAATACACAAGCTCTCAAGAGGTCTTCCAATATACGATTCACCCTCTCTGTTTGACCATCAATTTGAGGATGATACGCAATACTGAGATGTAATTCTAATCCTAATGTCTCTTGTAAGCTTTTCCAAAATCCACTAGTGAACAACGAATCTCGGTCACTCACAATGCCTTTGGGTATTCCATGAAATCTCACTACCCACTTTACATATAGTTCAGCTAACTTAGCCGCCGTCCTATTCGACTTGACGGGTATAAATCTCGCACCCTTGGTCAATCGGTCCACAATCACCCAAATGCTATCATGGCCCGACCTAGTCCTTGGTAACCCATCAATGAAATCCATCGACACTTGTTCCCATTTCCATTCTGGAATTTCTAACGGTTGTAACAAACCACTAGTCTTCTTTTGCTCAGCTTTAACTAGCTGGCAATTCATGCATTTGGATATAAACTTCCCAATGTCTCTTTTCATCCCTTCCCAGTAGTAGGTCTGCTTCAAGTCTCGATACAACTTGTTACCACCGGGGTGTATAGTCAGTTTTGAGTGATGACATTCTCTAAGCACTTCATCTCTCAATCCATTGACATTGGGTACAACAATCCTTCCATTCTTTCTAAGCCATCCATCTCGATCAAGCCCATACTTGTTCATCTCTCCGTCGATTCCCATCTCTAACTTTGAGATGATTTCCCATAGGTTAGGATCGCTCCTCTGACTAGAACCAATCCGCTCAATCAAAGTGGGTCTAATCTTCAAACTTGCTAACATTTCTGGATCCAATTCGCACTTTGGTCTGAAATCATACCCAGCGATGTACTCCAGTTGCTTCCATTCTTGAAACATAGCCCCTAAACTGGCACATCTTCTACTCAATGCATCAGCTACCGCATTGCCCTTTCCTGGTGTATATGCGATGTCGAAATCATAGGAAGCTAAGAATTCTAGCCATCTTTGTTGTCGGAGATTTAGATGTTTTTTAGAGAAAAGATACTTTAACGATTTATGATCGGTAAACAACTCGAATCTTTCTCCCAAGAGATAATGTCTCCACATCTTCAGTGCAAACACGATCGCTGCCAATTCCAAATCATGGGTAGGGTATCTTTTCTCATGCGGTTTCAGTTGCCGACTTGCATAAGCTACAACCCTACCTTCTTGCATCAATACAACACCAAGTCCGGTACCAAATGCATCCGTATATACTGTCATCTCTTCATTCCCCTTAGGAATGACTAACACTGGTGCACATGTCAACTTTTCTTTTAGGCTCTTGAATGCATTCTCACACCATTCATCCCAGACAAAAGCTTGATTCTTCTTGGTCAATTGAGTCAACGGTGCCGCTATCTTGGAGAAGCCTTGGATAAACTTACGATAATATCCAGCTAACCCCAAGAAACTTCTTACGTCCGTTGCATTCTTGGGCGTAGACTAATCTTGTACCGTAGCCACCTTCGTGGGGTCCACGGCAATGCCATTCTCTGAAATAACATGGCCCAAGAATCTCACTTCCCTCCTCCAGAAGTGACACTTAGAAAACTTTGCTTTCAATTGGTGTTTTCTCAACACCTCCATCACTATCCTCAAATGTTCCTATGTTCTTCATCTGTCCTCGAGTAGACCAAAATACCATCCACGAACACAAGGACAAATTTATTCAACTGATCTCTGAATACCCTATTCATAAGATCCACAAAATATGTTGGGGCATTGGTCAGCCCGAATGGCATGACCAACCACTCATAAAATCCAGACGGCGTCCGGAATGCCGTTTTTGCTATACTCTCAGATTCCACCCTAAGCTGATGAAAACCTATCGCGAGATCCAACTGAGAAAATACTCTCGCGCCACTCAATTGATCAAACAAATAATCTATCCGCGGTAGATATATTTGTTCTTCCTCGTCACTTTATTCAACTCGCGATAGTCTACACACAAACGATTGGAAACATCTGCCTTGGTAGCAAACACAACTGGTGCTCCCCATTCAGAAACACTCCTTCTGATAAATCCCTTCTTCAAAAGATCGTTGACTTGCACCCCGAGCTCTCGCTGCTCCCTTGGTGCCATACGATGAAGTGGCATCACTATAGGCCTGGCATCTTTCACCAAATCAATACGGAACTCAATCTCTCGGTGTGGTGGAAGCCAGGTCACTTCCTCGAAGGCATCCGGATACTGGCCAACCATGGGCAACCCTGACAACTCACTATGCGGGATGTCGAGGGAATTTAGAAAACTAGCCATTACCCCAACACCGGGTAGACCACCAAACACTACCCTCTGCCCATCATCCGCTCTAGCTGTCGCCAAAAAACCCTCACAGTCTACCACCACCCCGTATCTTTGGAGCCAATCGATTCCCAAAATAATGCCAAACCCAGTAAAGCCCAAGACAAAGCAATCACAAACAAACATGCATCCATAACTCGATAACACCACATTTCGACAAATCATGCTAAGGTTAGTCGAACCACCAATCGGGTTCGTCACTACTAAAGGTTTATCGACAATCTCGAGCTCCAATCCCAACCTATCTACCAGGTCACTAGATATGAAAGAACTGGAAGCCCCGGTATCAAATAAAACTCTAACAGGAACATCATAAATGGAAAGCATACCTTGAATAACGACATTCTTTCCCTTCTCCGCCGCAGTTGGGGCATTCGACGAGGAAGGAATAACATTAAGGGCATATGCTTTCACCTTCTGCTTTTCCTTAGGGGGTTGCGGACACTTGTCCTTGTGACGTCCCACTTGGCCACAGTTGAAGCACTTCCTATCCGCTGGCTTGGCCTGACAATTACTGGCACAATGGCCCTTCTTACCAAGCTGAAGCACTCAACATCTTGCTTATTCTTTTTCTTCGGGCCATCCTTAGTCTGATTCTGCTTTCTCTTATTCTGAGAACCATTCTTACCTCCACCGTTTGCTTGCGGTTTCGGTTCTTCTGCAGATGCAGCCTCAGTCTTCGGCTTAGGGTAAAGACTCTCTGACCTTAATGCTTTCCCCACAATCGATTCAAACGTCTCATCGATGTGGTTAATAAGCCTTTCCCCCAAGTACTGATCCAAGCCAGTTATGAACTTCTCATTCTTCTTCTCGACAGTATCAATAAGAGATAGTCCATACTTCGACAAGGTGTCGAATTCGGCAATATACTCTGAGACAGCTCTGCCATTCTGCTTGAGCTCCAAGAATTTCTTAAACAACACTGACTTCTGAGCAGCTGGAATGAACTTATCGCTAAAGCGAACCTTAAACTGCTCCGAAGTAATCTGATCTTCAGGGGTAGCTGCCTTTATAGCATTCCACCAGTTCATTGCTCGTCCTTGCAGCTGACGGGATGCTAGCCTTCTCTTCATCGCATCCTCGATACCCAAATCTTCGAAGATACGCTCGCAGCTATCCAACCAATCCTGAACATCTATAGCCGATTCCGTTCCATGGAACGGCCTCCCACCAAGACTAGTATAATCCTTATTCAGCCTGGCGAAATCGGCCCTAGGTGCCTGCACTATTGGACCACCGCCATTACCACCATTGAGAGCTGCCCTCTGCACATCCCTAAACATCTCCCTCATGAGGTCAGTAAACATCGTCCTCGTGTCAGCAGCATTCTTATTATTGGCTCCTCTACCGGCACCTCTTACGTATCGGCTCATCGTTCAATCTGTAAAGAGAAAACGATTAACCATCTCCATAGTGGTGCTAGTGCAGTGCGACTTCACCCGTAACCAAACTAATAGTATATATATATAGCTTTCGAAAACCAAAATAATCACAAATACGCGCTCTCATATACGTATACTATCTCTCCCTGATGAATTCCCTAGGTTAACTACATAACCTAGAGCTCTGATACCAAGTGTGACGGCCCGCCCCGCACTAGCCTACATTTCCTCCGAAGGTGCGCTGTACACATGTCCGGCTAGCACAGAACGGCCGCCAAGGAAAGGAAAGAAGAGAATGAACTAACAAGGAACCTGTAGAATGTCTCACAGCGCATGGAACAAAATATAATAATAACATAATCTTGACATAAAACAGGCGAGACAGTGCATAAGCTGAAAACTAAACCAACATAGCAGCGGAAATCCAAATACAGCTTATTACAACTTTCCAAATTTACCGTCTCTAAAACAAAAGAAAGCTAAAGTAGAAGATGCACTACTAATGCCCAAGCAGTGATCTTCAACAACACAGGGAGAATACTATATATATCATACGTGGAAGCCTCCTGCTCGTCTCCGGATCAGCTACCCGTGCATACCCAAGTAACATGTCTCTAGTCTGCTCGTGAGAGCACCCAGAGTAATAAGAAGAGACATAAAACTCTAGGTCAGACAAAAAGTCTGGTATGAGCGATAAGCAGCTAAACAGATCAATAACAGGTATACTAAACCATACCTGAACCTGGACCTGCAACCAAAGAGTTAGCACTACATACCGTACAATACTCTAAGGTGCCACTGAACAAATGGTGTAAAGATAACGAGGTGGGGGTGCATATGTCATAATGATGGCAAACAAGTCAACCATAACAACCATCCTCACATCTCTCACTCGGTGCGTAAAGCATACGATGTCCACCACTGTCAATCACTAGACCCATCGAAGTGGTGACGGAGTTCGACTTGTACAACTACTGCTACTACCAAGCTTACCACATGGAGTCATGACCAAATCTTTACAAATGACCCCACTTCATGGGTCTATAGCTCTTTAGTCGTACCTAGGCCACTGTGGCCCTGAATCAGTTCACGTACCCCCTACACATAGTGATTCAAAGTTACAGACATCGACAACCCCTTAGTACACGTCCCGCAGCAAAGCCCACTCATTGGTTCCCAACTGGATCCTGAGTCAAAGCTCCTCATTTGGACTTCCTTTGCATCTCGGGTTTTGGTCGAATTGGAGTTGGTCTTCAAAAGAGTCGTCGTGTGATAGTAGAAACAATTGGTCATTCGGTTCGGTTTGGTGTATAGGGTCCTTCATGCCACATCGGTTCGGTTCGGTCCAATACTTCTTAGTATGCTCCTGGGTGCGATTCGGTTAGGATGTTCCCCTTCTAACTCGGTTCGGATGCCCTCTGCCTGGGTGCGGCTCGGTGCTTGCTCCCTCATAAATATCCTGATCCGATCTGATCCCTCTTCGTTCGCCCGATCTGATCCCATCCTTCTTCATTCGCCCGATCCGATTCATCCATTTGGTCCCTCCGATCCGATCCCCTGCCCAACTCCAACTCTAAGCAAATGGCCTTCCTTCTCGCCAAGCCCATTATGCTAAGTTCCAATCCGAATCGAGTCCACTTGCCCGGTTCTCCTATCTGATCCGAGCCCAATTATCCGATCCGATCCGGTTCGAAACCCTGCATATTTCCAGCGACTTTCCAATGACTGTTTTACGCCATACGACGACGTTTTCGACCAATCTAACAGTTCTAATCAATCACAAAACATACCATACAATCATAGCAGCATGTATAATCAACCACAAACACCAAAACAACAATCTTAACATGTAAAATGGATCAAACATACCCAAAATCCCATATTTTTCTCTTAAGCATGTTTAGGAAAAACTAATGATATGATTAACAAAAACTTAACCAAATCAAACCAAATTTCTAAGAGAGGTCTAAAATATTATTTTCGAATTTATAAATATTTTTCCAGAATTTATTAGTGTGTAAATTCGCTAATCTTCACTAATTACCCTTAATTAACCATAATTAGTGAGGAACTATGCAAATCACTCACCTTAGCCACAAATTAAACCCTAAAACTGAAATGAATCTCAATTTGGCGTTGTTCCCAATGCAACACAGCAGCTCTAACCTTGCTTTGGTGCTATTTCTCCTTAATTTGAAGTAGTTTAAGCCAAAACTTGATTAAGAAGTGATTAAGGGTGTTTTTAGATGATGGAGGTCATTGTTAGGTTGAAGAGAGAGTTTGTGGCGACTGGAAAATGAGTGGAAAACCGAAATTCTAATCCTAGCAGGCCTCAAATACCTCTAATCCCGAAATCCCCATTGGGCCTAGCTGTTAATCACCAGGTTAAGCCCAATTAAGCTGTTTTTCACTATCTGAAAATTGTTTCAGCCATATCTCCCAAACGGTGAGTCCGTTTGGCTAATGTGACCACTCTACGGAATTGTAAACCATCAAACGAGTATAATGGAAGTGGTTTCAGGTCAAAATTCCTTTCCAGTCAAAAGTTATGGCCAAAACAGTATCAGCCAGGGGCAAAATGGTCATTTAAAAATCGGGAAAAATCATGAACATGGGAAATGACCCCAATAGTCGTCTCCCAAAGTTACATGACCATACGACTTCGTATGTGAAAGAAATAAATATTCTACGATCTTGCGATGCGTAGAATGCGGGTCGTTACACTGGCCAACCAACCGTCGACGTTTTGACCGCTTATAATCAGCCCAGCAATCGTGCCCCACCCTGCCTAGTTTCAGGGTACCATGATACATCTATGTGGGTTACTGCTGAAATGGGTCCCCGCTACTAGGGTTTTCTAATCAACATGTTTATTTGGTTGAGTGTCCAAGTTTACCTAACCCTACTCATTCGTTTAGTTAACATGTTGAATCGGTTAAGTGTTTCCCTAATTGACTTAACCCTACCAATCCTGACTTAGCTTTAATTTATTAAAGCACCAACCACTCACATTAGACAGGTATTGTTGTGGTCACTGGATGTGCCGGTCGGTTTCAGGCAGATTTACACCACAACTCAGTCTAACCTCGGGTTCTTTTTGGGCTTGATGCACTAACCACCCACATTAGACAGGTCTTGTTGTGGTCACTGGATATGCCGGTCGATTCCGGCCAGATTTACACCACAACCCAATCTAACCTCGGGTTAGGCATATTCGTCTTTTTTCTAAATTCACATTTTTCTATATATGTCTAATTTCTTTATGTAAATTAAATTAATCATGCCATAATTATCCTTTGATTATGCTCACCATAAATGGTATATCAAATATACCATTTTATGAACAAATCCATGCCATGAATTTTCATATTTTCCCATCGCTGCCCCCGTGGAACGTACGCATGAATCACATACAATGTTGGGCTAGTAAATTAGCCCAAACCCATAAACAAAAAGGGTAATAAACAAGGGACATGAAATAAACATAAATCGCATACATTTCAACTTGTCATGTGTAACTTGGCATAGAAGTATCATTAAATTTAATTAAATGGGTAAAGGTGAACTTGTGACTAAGTTGGGTCTAATTGTCATGTAAACTTGACAAAGGTCTAGCATGGAGGTTTAACATATAATCATAGTTTCAACCCACAACTTAGCATATTAACTTATGTATGTCAAAACATAAGAAAGTTACTATAATCATTTTTGAATCGCAACTTAGCATATTAACTTATGTGTGTTAAACATAAGAGAACTATAATCAACATATTCGAATCACAACTTAGCATGATGACTTATGTACGTGTTAAACATAAGAGGGCTGTTATAAACATATTCGAATCACAACTTAGCATGATACTTATGTGTTAAAACATAAGAGGACTACAATTCCAAAATTTTCAACATAAATAGATTCAACCTAACATGAATATACATGAGTGTTGATCTAACATATAAGCATGTGTTTTAGATCACAAACTTGCAAGTAACCACCAATTTATAACATGACATGTTTCACCATTTAATTGGCAAAATAAATCCATTACCAATCATAATAGATTCCAATAACATACAATATGTTCATCCCCACAAGCATATAGACATGATTAATATATAATATGGTCATCACCACAAGCATATAGACATGATTAATATATAATATGTTCATCACCACAAGCATATAGACATGATTAATTGCAACGATACTTTAAGATAAACGAGAATCAAATCTTATACATAAGCATTATTCTATATTCAAATTACAACATGTCATGATTCATTTGAAAGAACATTTAAATCTGCGAAATAACCAACTTACAAACTAAAAAGGAATTCTTGCTTTCTGAAATCTGAATTTTGAAATTGGTAAGCTCGCCTTTGATGTAGATCGTTGAATTTCATTACTTTTAATTTTATTTTTGATTCAGGTTCTTGTCTTGTCTTTGAATTGGTGATGGCTACTCCAAGTTTTCTATTGACAACATGATATTTCTAGGATTATTTTTTTGTGATTTTTAGGTTTGAGCATTGGGTTGTTTATATAGAATTTCAATTCAATTTGAGCCGTCGGATGATCCTAGAGTTAACCACAACCATTCAATCAAGATAGGGTGACACCTCAGCCCTAGTGACTCAGCACTGAGTCACAAAATCGTCACCTTTCAGATCTTCCCGGGGGGGGGGGGGGCAGGTCGACCTGTAGGTGGGAGGTCGACACTAGGGTCGACCCCCTGGTCGACCTGGGTCCTGGGCGGGAATTTTCCCGCCCAGCCCGCTTCTGACTTTTGTTTTGAATTTGAATTTGTTTTCGAGCTGTTTGAATTTATTTGAATTTTCTGGAAACTTCCGACAGCCATAACTTTTTCATACGAAGTCCAAATTACGCAAACTCGGACTCTATCTCAACCAGAATTCCAAGACGAACACAATGGCGTAACCCGTTTCCCTTAATTCTCACATTTTAAATTAAGTATTGTTTAATTCGTTACTATACCGTTAACAGAAAATACGAGGTGTTACAACTAGGGTGGTTTGGCGGTCGCCTCAACGGGAGACAAGGTCAGGACCAACAAGGATAGTAGATCGTCGGGTAGCTGTCATCGATAGCCAGTGGGATGAGAAAAGACTAGAGCTAGACCCAAGACGCCATCCATCTTTCGCTATCGAGGCACAGTGGTTGAGGGGAGATGCCAACTGGATGTTTAGATTGTTTGTTAGGGGAAAGTCGCTTAGCTCTCGTAGTCTTTACTAGTTGAGGGAGGGGCCGAGGTGGGGCCATAGCCACCATGAAAAACAGACCCGAGGCATATCTGTATTTTGAGGCCCTTAAAGGCGGGCCTGTACAGATATGGAAAGCTCCCGACCGATTTTCGTGTTTCTTGTACAACCCTGCCACGGAACTCGGTGCACATTAGAGGTTATGTGCGGTTAAGGCATCGAATACGATTGATGATACATACATGGGAAAGTCTAGATACATGCATGTCTGCTCTGGGTGGTGCATCGTAGACTTGAGGGCATTACTCTGTGATGGAATCTAATCCGATCGAAGTTGGAAGTCCGTACGCTTACATAGCATAGTAATGACAGATATATGCAGAACGTAACATTATTTTCCATACGTCACTCCGGTGTAGGATGGGGGACTGCGTTCATTTCTGTGGCATTATAGTGGAGACCGTACGAGTGGGGTACCATAGAGTGTGCCTCAATATTGGAGGGTAGCTATATATATATATATATATATATATACCGTATTAGGTTAATCTACTAGGAAGTAAATGGGTATGACGTGTGTGTAAGCCTTGAGTGTTGTTAACCCAAATAACCTAATAAATAAGAAAATGTGATTGAACGGTATATGTAGGATTATCCAAAGTGTATAGTTTAAATCCAGTCACCAGAACTTGTGTTCTGACCCCCTCCTCATAACATAATCGTAGGTTAGATTTATGGCAGAGATATGATAGTTTTGAACACTGGTTAGGCAGTATTATTACTATGTTAAGGCTATACTTTTATTATATTATACTTTATCCACTCCGCTGTAAGATAATTTCTGAGCTCTGATATATTTTATATCTCTGTCTTTTCTACAGGGTACCAGAGCAACCAACACGGGTTTCATGGATTAGAATTTTGAAAAGAAAAAAAACGGTTTGTCGGAATTCGGGTTGTTACACATACTATACGCTATGTACTTATAATTTCCTAAGTTTTAGGAAATCACCCATTTAGGTATGGTTGAGCCTTCTTAAATACAGTTTTCATTATTAACCACATTATCAAAATAATCATCAACATATTTTCTCTATTTATCCATCAAGTAGGTACCCAAATACATATATAATTTATATTTCTTGTTAATGAATTAGAATTTTTAGATATATCATAAATATTTCTTATCACATAATTATTTGAATTTCTATAAAAAAAAATGTATCGATAATTTACTAGAGCTTTGGTACTAGCAGTTATATTTTTATTATACAAAAAAACATATCCAATGCTATTTCTACGATCAGATTTATTATATCCTAAACTACTTTTATTGTGTAAAGGTCGAGAGTTAGATAAAATCATTTTGACCTTTATTAAATTTGATGGTTTACTAGTTTAGAGTCATTTCTCCTTTTATTATTTGTTTTCTGATGGAGCTATATGCTTCTTGTTATATCTTAATCCTTTTTTATTATATGCAGATTGAGAATTTTCAGTGATCTTAGATAAGTTTTCTCTTCTTTTATTAAAATTCGAGGCATTTTTAGTTTCTAGTTTTTTTGAGCAAAGATGTGTGATCTTCTAAAAGGAAGAGAGCGCACGCACGCACACACACACACACATACACACACACACACACACACACACACATATATATATATATATATAATGAAAAAGAGTCTACAAACTCAGTCGATAGAACAAATGGGTAGCCAAAATTGCTATGCAAGACATGACTAAACTTATGTATAGGAAAGTAGATAGATGAACTCCAGATAAACCACTGCCCATCATACGCCAATATCGAATTCCGGCAAGGCCACCACCCGGTATTGAAGTATATCTGCTCCTATAAGATAAACTAGTCACTCCAAACTAAATACAACAAAAGGAAACAGAACAAAAACAAAAACCCTCTGAAACAACACTCTAGAAACTCCACAGCTAGACCATCCACCATCCATAAATAGCTAACCAGAGACTCCACAGCCATAATCAACAATCTACGACCTGAAATAAACTAACCAACACATAAGCAATCATCACATATACATATATATATATATATATATATGGATATATGTATATATTCTAAGAATATATATATATATAAATATATCCATATGTATATGTGAAAGAAAAAAATATGGGAAGAAAACAACAAACAAGAAAACAAAAAGCATAAATCAATAACAAATACAAATTCTATTACAACTAAAATACCTATTAATTCTAATAATAAACTCAAATTATATCTAACCTTAAGCATATATCTCTCAAATTGAGGATCTCTATATAACTTATAGTGAGAGTTATCCATCCAATCTAGACAGAAAGTAACAATCCTAGTAATTAATTTATCAACAAAAACTGAAATAGAATGAAACAATCTCTGATTTCTCTCCGAACAAATGAACCAACAAATAATAGACACTAAAGAATCCAAAACATATCTCTATCTGAAATTAGAAACAAATCTACTATAATTCCAATAATGAACACAGTTACAAAAAGAATTTAAACTACTAAAGTCAAAAAGCCTTAAAACCATATTTAAAATAAAATTGGAAAAAGAACAAGAGAAAAGTTAATTCTCGGCATTCTCCTCCAAAATACCACAAAACAACACTTAACGTCGAAACAAATATTTTTCTTCTTTAAAAGCTCCACCGTATTAAGTTTCTTATGAATAATCAACCAAATAAGAAATTTTGCTTTAGGCGGAGAATTGGACTTCCAAAGAAATTTAAATAAAAGCATAGAAATCCCAGAAAATTATACATAGATTTAGAAGTATAAGAAAGACTGTTATCAAGACCTAGATTTAGAAGTATAAGAAAGACTGTTATCAAGACCCCCAACAAAAATTATCACCATTATCATCCAAATGATATAAAGCCAATTTAGCTCTCAGTAAGGCAAATTGTCTTAAAACCCCCTTCTAAAGAATATATAAAAGTAAATTCCCAAGGGGGATCTAAATTACTCTATAAACGTCAATGATCAAGGCATTCTTAAAACAGCAAATCTCAAAAAGCTCTCTAAATTCAATTTTAAGAGGGACATGAGAAATCTAAGCATCATGCCAAAAGTAAGTAATATTACCTGAATGAACAGTCAGCTTACAACCTAAATTAAAAAAATCGAAACAATTCAAAACTGACTTCCAAAAATAAGAAAGTCTATTCACCCAACTAGACCTGGAACCAACAATAACCCCCCCCCCCCCCGAATAATAAAATTTGGAAACAATCTGCTTCCATGTAGCCGACACTTCAGGACTCTTAAATCTCCATAACCATTTGGCTAACAAGGAAGAATTAAAATTATAAAGATTAACGATCCCTTAACCCCCATCCTTCTTGGATCTATAACAAACATCCCAGTTAACTAAACATTTATAGCCACGACACAAGTTGTCGCCACTCCAAAGGAAATTAGGCCTAATTCTGTCGATTTTCTCAATTACCGATTGAGGAAATCGATGGACGACCATCAAATAAGTAGGAATAGCAGACAACACAGAGTTAACCAGAACCTGAAACACCCCACCTCCGTTAAGGTCACTCACAAAGGGAATGCCTTAACTTTGGTGGAGGGTTATAGGTACAAGACACAGAAAAATTTACAAGACAGATAAATATAAGCAGCGAAATTCAAATATTTATTGCATACATGGTTCAATACAAAAGCATTACATCAAATTGTCTCAAAATAACTTCCAAATCATTACACCATAATTTTTGTCTTGATTATTTAATAAAGAAGCATAAACCATAGATAAAATTGCATAAATCCCCCAGGTGTAGGTTCAAAAGCCATAGCCAAGGTAAGAGAGTCCCAATCATACATCTACTTTCTTGAAGCTTGCAAAGAGTCTGACTAAGCTAGAGTATTCCCTCCTTGTGGACCGGGGGGGACGGAAGAAAAGAGGACAAAAGAAAATGGTTTAGACAATAAGTCTGGTAAGTTCAGTGATTACTAGTATTTAAACAAGGAAAGGGATCATGACAGTAATAACAGAACATAAGACAATAACCTAATATAAGATAAGAGGAACATGTGATCGCACCCATTTCTATAGTCTCTGCACCTACTTAACCATTGGTTCAACCAGCCCCACGTGTTCATAACAAAAGATCCCCTTAATGATCGGCTCCTACTCGCATGCATTCATATCCTGTGTCATTTGGCTCTGCTTGACTGTAGATACCTAGTTTGGTCCCACCATGGGGTGTATCAGTCCCTTTGGTGGCAACCCGACATGATTTAAGATGCACAGTGTATACTACTAATGCCCAGTGCCTGCTTTTTCCACTTCGGAGTACGTGCACGCCCGTACTCCATCGGAACCTACACTGACGCACCAACCACCGACGTTTTGACCGCTTATAATCAGCCTAGCAATCGTGCCCCACCCTGCCTAGTTTCAGGGTACCATGATACATCTATATGGGTTACTGCTGAAATGGGTCCGAATTGGGTCCCCGTTACTAGGGTTTTCTAATCAACATGTTTATTTGGTAAAGTATCCAAGTTTACCTAACCCCACCCATTCATTTAGTTAACATGTTGAATCGGTTAAGTGTTTCCCTAATTGACTTAACCCTACCAATCCTGACTTAGCTTTAATTTATTCATCAAAGCACCAGCCACTCACATTAGACTGGTCTTGTTGTGGTCACTGGATATGCCGGTCTGTTCCGGGCAGATTTACACCAAAACTCAGTCTAACCTCGAGTTCTTTTTGGACTTGATGCACTAACCGCCCACATTAGACAGGTCTTGTTGTGGTCATTGGATATGCCGGTCGGTTCCGGGCAGTTTTACACCACAACTCAGTTTAACCTCGGATAGGCATATTCGTCTTCTCTAAGTTCACATATTTTCTATATATGTCTAATTTCTTTATGTAAATTAATTTTAATTCAATCATGCCGTAATTATCCTTTGATTAAGCTCATAATAAATGGTATATCAAATATACCATTTTATGAACAAATCTATGCCATGAATTTTCATATTTTCAAATCGTTATCCCCGTGGAACGTACGCATGAATCACATAAAATGTTGGGCTAAATTAGCCCAAACCCATAAATAAAATGGGGGTAATAACCAAGGGACATGAAATAAACATAAAATAGCATACATTTAACTTATCACATGTAACTTGGCATAGAAGTATCATTAACTTAATTAAACGGGTAAAGGTGAACTTGTGACTAAGTTGGATCTAATTGTCATGTAAACTTGATATAGGTCTAGCATGGAGGTTTAACATATAATCTCATTTTTAAACTACAACTTAGCATATTAACTTATGTATGTCAAAACATAAGAAAGCTACTATAAACATATATAAATCACAACTTAGCATATTAACTCATGTGTGTTAAACATAAGAGAACTATTATAAACATATTCGAATCACGACTTAGCATGATGACTTATGTGTGTTAAACATAAGAGAGCTACTATAAACATATTCGAATCACAACTTAGCATGATGACTTATGTGTGTTAAACATAAGAGAGCTACAAATCAAATCTTGCAACATAAATAGATTCAACTTAACATGGATCTAAATATACATGAGTGTTGATCTAACATATAAGAATGTGCTTTAGATCATAAACTTGCAAGTAACCACCAAATTATAACATGACATGTTTCACCATTTAGTTGGAATAATAAATCCATTACCAAATCATAATAGATTCCAATAACATACAATATGGTATGTTCATCATCACAAACATATAGACATGATCAATCGCAACGGTAATTTAAGAATCAAACTTTATTTATCTTACACATAAGCATCATTCTATATTCGAATTACAACATGTCATGATTCATTTGAAAGAACGTTTATATCTACGTAATAACTAACTTACAAACAAAAAAGGAATTCTTGATTTCTGAAATCTGAATTCTGAAATTTGTAAGCTCGCCTTTGATGTAGATCGGTGAATTTGATTACTTTTAATTTGATTTTGATTCAGGTTTTTATCTTGTCTTTGAATTGGTGACGGCTACTCTGAGTTCTCTATTGACGGCATGATAGTTCCAGGATTATTTTTGTGTGATTTTTAGGTTTGAGCATTGGGTTGTTTATATAGAATTTCAATTTTATTTGAGCCGTAGGATGATCGTAGAGCTAGCCACAACCATTCAATCGGGATAGGATGACACCTCAGCCCTAATGACTCAGCAAGGAGTCAGAAAGGACTCAGCAATGACTCACTGTATGGATCAGATCACACCAGAAAGTTGTGCAGGCTCACTGCTCGACCTGGGCGCACTTGGCAGGTGTGCCAGTGCAACTTTTGTACTGGCGCACTTTCCAAGTGCACCAATGCATTTTTTTTCTTTCTTTCTTCTGGTTTTCTGTTTAACTTCGTTCGTCCATACCTCCTTCATACGGTGTCCATTTTACGCAAACTCGGACTCTATCTCACGCAAAATTTTGAGACGAACGCATTGGCGTAACCCGTATCCCTTAATTCTCACATTTAAATTAATTATTCTTTGATTCGTTACTATAACGTTAACAGAAAATACGGGGTGTTACATTCTCCCCTCCTTTTAGGATTTCGTCCTCGAAATCTTCAATCGAGAAGAACTTATATCCTACCATCCAATCACCCATCTACTCAACCATCAAACACAGGCATCCATTGTCCTTAAAAGATTTCTAATGCTTCATGATCATATGCATAGTGTGTGTACATGTCCTTATCTAATGCAAAATCAGGTGGTCTACTGATTCAATTGACCTCCTTAATGAAAATTATGTCAGTGCCATGAGTCCATTACGAATGCAATTTTTTTTCCTCAAAATTTCCTATATGAGTGCACAATCATTCATACAAATGCAATGTCCATATGATAACACATCAAGTTTCAATCCATATACAAATACATATATGCATATGCAATATGAAAGTGATTGAGCCAATCTACTATGTGTATATGCATCCACGAGCAACCACTAGCAACACTTGCAACCACTTGCAACCATCAACCATAACATGTTTCAATTACATGTTTTCATCCAGATGGGTTTCTACCTAAGGATAAAGGATAGGATCAAGGAGATATACCTAAAAAAAGATAGATACGACCATAAAATTAAGGAAAAAGAGATCAAGGATGTACCCTCAAAAAGAAAAGGGTAGGTTGCGCATATTATGTCCTCAGTTTCCCAAGTCGCCTCTTCCTCAGCGTCACTCCATTGAACTTTGACGAGCTTAACTTCACGGTTGTGTAGCTTTTTGACTTTTGTTCCCAAGATACGGGTTGGAACTCTCCTCACAGTTGCTTCTCGTTCAACTTCTACTTCCTCTAGCACGCTTGGTTCTACCACTTCCGCAGACTCGTGTAAGCACTTTCGAAGGTAAGAGACATGAAAGACATTATGAACCCCGGCCAATCTTTTGGGCAGCTGTACCCAATAACCCATCTTCCCAATATTCTCGATGATAGGGAACGGCTCTACAAATCTTTGTGCTAACTTTCCTGCGAATCTAAAGCGAACGACGTTCCTCAAAGGAGATACTTTAAGGAACACCTTGTCTCCAACTTCGAACTCAAGGTCAGTTCTTCTTTTGGCTGCGTAGGACTTCTGTCTATCTTGGGCAGTCTTCATTCTTCTTTGTATCTAGTCTACTTTCTCTGAAGTTTCCCTAATCATGTCTGGTCAAAGTATGAGCTTGTCTGTGGACTCCCACCAGCAAGTTGGTGACCTGCACGGTCTTCCATATAAAGCTTCGAAAGGCGCCATGCCTATGGTGGCTTGGTAGCTATTGTTGTAAGCGAATTCCACCAAGAGTAGATGATCCTCCCATGTACCTCTGAAGTCAATAATGCATAATCTCAAGAGGTCTCCTAATACTCTGTTGACTCTTCCCGTTTGGCCATCGGTTTGAGGGTAATAGGCCTTACTTAAGCATAACTGTGTGCCTACAGCCTCTTGTAAACTTTCCAAAACTCGCTCATGAAGATAGGGTCTCGATCACTCACTATGCTGGAGGGTATCCCATGGAGTCGAACTATCTCTTTAAGATATATGGATGCTAGAGATGAGGCAGTCCTTATACTCTTGACGGGTATAAAGTGAGCACTTTTGGTAAGCCTGTCCACTAATACTCAAATGCTGGTATTGCCCCTTCTTGACCTTGGCAACCCATCTATAAAGTCCATCGAGATGCTATCCCATTTCCACTGTGGGACCTCTAGATTATGGAGCAGACCACCAGGCTTCTTCTACTCCGCCTTGACTTGTCAGCATATTAAACACTTAGAAACAAATTCAGCTACGTCTTGCTTCATGCCATTCCAAAAGAAAACTCTTTTGATGTCTTTATACATTTTGTCTCCGCCTGGGTGTATGGTCAGCTTGGAATGGTGTGCCTCTTCTAGAACCGCCTTTACCAAGCCCCTTGCTTGTGGGACACATAGTCTTCCATCTCGTCTCAGCCAGCCATTGGAATCAATGGAGTATCTATTGAGGTGATTAGAAGTCTCACCCCTAATTAACTTGTCCATCACATCGGCTAGCTGAGGGTCTTCTCTTTGCGCAGCTCCGATTGAGTCTAATAGAGTTGGTCGCACTTCTAACGTTGCTAGCAAGCCAGGTACAAAGTCAGAGGAGGGACTGAAGTTAAAGCTTGCTATGAACTCCAAGCTTTTCCTTTCCACAAAGAGAGGGCTTAAGGTTAGTTTCTTCTACTCAAGGCGTCTACTACTGCATTGCCCTTGTCAGGAGTGTAGGAGATCTCAAAGTCGTACAAGGCAAGAAACTCCATCCATCTTTGCTGCCTCAAGTTGAGACCTTTCTGTGAGAAGAGGTATTTCAACGATTTATGGTCAGTAAATAATTTGAACCTTTCTCCTAGCAGATAATGATGCCATGATTTAAGGGCGAAAACGATGGCAGCTAGTTCCAAATCATGAGTTGGGTAATTCTTCTCATGAACCTTCAGCTGCCTTCCTCCATAGCAAACTACTTTGCCTTTTTGCATTAGGATAGCACCCAATCCTGTTCTGCACGCGTCTGTATATACTGTAAACATCTTGCTTCCATCAGGCAATGTCAGAACTGGGGTATTTGTTAGAGCCCTTTTCAAACATTGGAAAGCAATATCGTAGTCCAAATCCCAATTGAAAGCTAGGTTCTTCTTTGTCAACCTTGTAAGTGGAGCTGAGATTTTTGCAAAATCTTTGATGAACTTTCGATAAAAGGCTGCTAGCCCCAGAAAGCTTCAGATTGCGGTTGCGTTTCGAGGAACCTTCCAATCTTGCACAGCAACCACTTTCGCGAGGTCCACAACTATCCCCTCTTTGGACACCATGTGTCCAAGGAACCTAACTTCTTCTCTCCCGAAATGGCATTTGGAGAATTTAGCTTTCAACTGATGTGCACGGAGAGTATCCATGACTTCCTTTAGATGCTGAGCATGCTCTTCCTCATTCTTTGAGAAGATCAAAATATCGTCTACGAAGACCACCACAAACTTATTAAGGAACTCTTGGAACACCCTGCTCATTAAATCAACGAAATAAGCGGGTGCATTTGTCAAGCCGAAAGGCATGACAAGCCACTCGAGAAACCATCTGGAGTTCTGAACGCGGTCTTATCAATGTTGTCTTCAACCACTCTTAGCTGATGAAACCCAGTAGCTAAATATAATTGGGAGAAAACCGATGCACCTACAAGCTGATCGAATGAATCATCTATTCTCGGGAGTGGGTGCCTATTCTTCTTATTCATCTTGTTTAGCTCCCTATAACCAACGCACAGGTGAAGCGAACCATCCGCTTTAGTTACGAACACTACTGGAGCATCCCATTCAGAAATACTCCGCCTTATAAACCCCTTCTCAAGCAATTCTTTAACTTGCTTGCTGAGTTCTTTCCTCTCCCTTGGAGCCTTGTGTCTAACGGATAAAGCAACGGGTTTTGCGTTGTCGACGAGGTATATGCGGAATTCTATCTCCCGCTTAGGAGGTAAGCCCTTTACCTCTTCAAACACATCCAAGTATTCACGGACTACCCTTACAGACTGCAAGTTCTCAACAGACGCATTAAGAGATTCTAGATAACTAAGCATAACGGAGTTCATAGGATTACAAGAAATTTCGAGAGTGTTACCGAGGCGAGTCATGAGTCTAACCACTCTCTTTTCACAATCGAGGACGAAGCCATTACTGGATGCCAGTCCATGCCTAGAATCAACCCATAGCCCGTGAAGCCCAAAATAAAGGCATTAGATCTAGACCCAACGCTTAGTATAAATATTTTCAAATCCAAACAAACCATTGACAAATAAGCTGAGCCCCCAATTGGATTTGAAACAACCAAGGGATCCTCTACTATACTGGTGTCTAGGTGCAGAGTTTCCACTAACGCAGTAGATATAAAAGAGTGCGATGCGCCAGAATCAAACAGTGTACGAATAGGAGATCAAAAAGATAGACTAAACTTTTGACAGAAATATTTCTACCTCGTTCTTGCGGAGGTGCCGTGAGAGCGTGAACTTGTCCTCCAGAAGAAGGTCCAGCTCCCTTCCCTTGCTTCCTTGGGCAGGTCCTAGCCATGTGTCCTATCTCACCACAGTGGAAACAGCCACACATCTTCCTTTTCTTCTTCTTGCAGTCTTTGATCAGATGTCCAGGAATGCCACAGAAATTACACTTTCTTTTATCACGGGGTATGTTGTTCTTCCCGCCTTTCGTTGAATCAGCCTTCTTGTTCTGTGACCCCTCCCCCATCTTATCTTGAGGAATTTCTGCTTTTGCCTCTTTCTTGCCCTTGTATTCCTCATGTAAGAGTGATATGTCCACTAACCTCTCGTAAGTAGCCCCCATTAGTACATGGGCCATAGCCAAGCTGTGAAGTGGCTCATTCAATCCCTTGACAAAACGGAGAGCCTTCTTATGAGGAGTATTCACTAAGTCCAGTCCAAATCAGGCCAGCTGATTGAATTGGTTTACGTACTCCTTGACCGCCATACTTCCTTGCTTAAGAGATAAGAAATTTTCCAGCTGTAAACTTCGTTCAGCTTGTGAGAAGAATTTCATCTCAAACCTTATTCTGAAATCCATCCATGTTTCAACTAGTCTTTCAGCGTTAGTGACTTCCCACCAATAGGAAGCTTTGTCTTTGAGCAACCATATAGCCAACTGTATCTTCTGCCTATCGCCCACCTCGAATATAACGAACAGATCCTCGGTTTCTTTGAGCCAGTTCCTTGCTTCTACGAATGATTCAGTTCCCTTGAAATGCTTTCCAACCATGGCCCAAAAGTCTCTACAAATCTTTGACAAAGCATTTGCACGAGGAGGAGGAGGAGGAGGAGGAACCACTGCAGCTGGAGGAGGAATTTCTGTTGGGCCTGCGTCATTGGCCCTAGCCTCTAAGTACCTCCTGAACCAGCCAGGTATCGGTACACCCTCTGGAAGGTTAAGATTCCAAGACATGCTGAAATGAAAAAGAAAAGATTCAAAACGAAGGATAGAAAGATAGTGCATATGGCTTTGGGGATTATGCCCTTTTAAATTTAAAACAACACTCTTTCTTGTAAAATGCTTCTTTATATTTCTTTTTGAAAATAGTTTTCAAAAACTCTTATCTGATCTGGTAAACCTTTGCTCTGATACCAAGTGAAACACCCCACCTCCATTAAGGTCACTCACAAAGGGAATGCCTTAACTTTGGTGGAGGGTTATAGGTACAAGACACAGAAAAATTTACAATACAGATAAATATAAGCAGCGAAATTCAAATATTTATTGCATACGTGGTTCAATACAAAAGCATTACATTAAATTGTCTCAAATAAATTCCAAAACATTACACCATAATTTCTATCTTGATTATTTAATAAAGAAGCATAAACCATAGATAAAACTGCATAAATCCCCCAAATGTAGGTTCAAAAGCCATAGCCAAGGTAAGAGAGTCCCAATCATACATCTACTTTCTTGAAGCTTGCAAAGAGTCTGACTAAGCTGGAGTATTCCCTCCTTGTGGACATGGGGGGGGAGGAACGGAAGAAAAGAGGACAAAAGAAAATGGGTTAGACAATAAGTCTGGTAAGTTCAGTGATTACTAGTATTTAAACAAGGAAAGGGATCATGACAGTAATAACAGAACATAGGACAATACCCTAATATAAGATAAGAGGAACATGTGATCGCAACCATTTCTATAGTCTCTGCGCCTACTTAACCATTGGTTCAACCAGCCCCACGTGTTCATAACAAACGATCCCCTTAATGATCGGCTCCTACTTGCATGCATTCATATCCTGTGTCATTCGGCCCCGCTTGACTGTAGATACTTGTGCTGGTCCCATCATGGGGTGTATCAGTCCCTCTAGTGGCAACCCGACACGATTTAAGATGCACAGTGTATACTACTGATGCCCAGTGCCTGCTTTTTCCGCTCCAGAGTACGTGCACGCCCATACTCTATCGGAACCTACATTAACGCACCAACCGTCGACGTTTTGACCGCTTATAATCAGCCCAGTAATCGTGCCCGACGCTGCCTAGTTTCAGGGTACCATGATACATCTATGTGGGTTACTACTGAAATGGGTCCCCGTTACTAGGGTTTTCTAATCAACATGTTTATTTGGTTAAGTGTCCAAGTTTACCTAACCCCACCCATTCGTTTAGTTAACATGTTGAATCGGTTAAGTGTTTCCCAAATTGACTTAACCCTACCAATCCTGACTTAGCTTTAATTTATTCATTAAAGCACCAACCACTCACATTAGACAGGTCCTGTTGTGGTCACTGGATATACCGGTCGGTTCCGGGCAGATTTACACCACAACTCAGTCTAACCTCGGGTTCCTTTTGGGCTTGATGCACTAACCACCCACATTAGATAGGTCTTGTTGCGGTCACTGGATATGCCGGTCGGTTCCGGGCAGTTTTACACCACAACTCAGTCTAACCTCGGGTTAGGCATATTCACCTTTTCTAAATTCACGTATTTTCTATATATGTCTAATTTCTGTATGTAAATTAATTTTAATTTAATCATGCCATAATTATCCTTTGATTATGCTCACAATAAATGGTATATCAAATATACCATTTTATGAACAAATCTATGCCATGAATTTTCATATTTTCCCATTGTTATCCCCTTGGAACGTACGCATGAATCACATAAAATGTTGGTCTAGTAAATTAGCCCAAACCCATAAACAAAAAGGGGTAATAAACAAGGGACATTAAATAAACATAAAATAGCATACATTTAACTTATCACGTGTAACTTGGCATAGAAGTATCATTGACTTAATTAAACGGGTAAAGGTGAATTTGTTACTAAGTTGGATCTAATTGTCATGTAAACTTGATATAGGTCTAGCATGGAGGTTTAACATATAATCACAGTTTTAAACCACAACTTAGCATATTAACTTATGTATGTCAAAACATAAGAAAGCTAGTATAAACATATATAAATCACAACTTAGCATATTAAATTATGTGTGTTAAACATAAGAGAACTATTATAAACATATTCGAATCACAACTTAGCATGATGACTTATGTGTGTTAAACATAAGAGAGCTACTATAAACATATTCGAATCACAACTTAGCATGATAACTTATGTGTGTTAAACATAAGAGAGATTCAAATCAAATCTTGCAACATAAATAGATTCAACTTAACATGGATCTAAATATACATGAGTGTTGATCTAACATATAAGCATGTGCTTTAGTTCATAAACTTGCAAGTAACCACCAAATTATAACATGACATGTTTCACCATTTAGTTGGCATAATAAATCCATTACCAAATCATAATAGATTCCAATAACATTCAATATGGTATGTTCATCATCACAAACATATAGACATGATCAATCGCAACGGTAATTTAAGAATCAAACTTTATTTATACGTAAGCATCATTCTACATTCGAATTACAACATTTCATGATTCATTTGAAAGAACGTTTAAATCTACGTAATAACCAACTTACAAACTAAAAAGGAATTCTTGATTTCTGAAATCGGAATTCTGAAATTGGTAAGCTCGCCTTTGATGTAGATCGGTGAATTTGATTACTTTTAATTTGATTTTGATTCAGGTTTTTATCTTGTCTTTGAATTGGTGACGGCTACTCCAAGTTCTCTAATGACGGCATGATAGTTCCAGGATTATTTTTGTGTGATTTTTAGGTTTGAGCATTGGGTTGTTTATATCGAATTTCAACTTAATTTGACACGTCGAATGATCGTAGAGCTAGCCACAACCATTCAATTAGGATAGGGTGACACCTCAGCCCTAATGGCTCAGCAAGGAGTCAGAAAGGACTCAGTAATGACTCACAGTATGGATCAGATCACACCAGAAAGCTGTGCAGGCTCTCTGCTCGGCCTGGGCACACTTGGCAGGTGTGCCAATGCAACTTTTGCACTGGCGCACTTCCCAAGTGCACCAGTGCATCTTTTATACTGGCGCACTTCCCAAGTGTGCCAATGTATATTTTTTACTTTTCTTTCTTCTGGTTTTCTGTTTAACTTCGTTCTTCCATATCTCCTTCATACGGTGTCCGTTTTACGCAAACTCGGACTCTATCTCACGTAGAATTTCGAGATGAACGCAATGGCGTAACCCGTATCCCTTAATTCTCACATTTGAAATTAATTGTTCTTTGATTCGTTACTATAACATTAACAGAAAATACGGGGTGTTACAGAACTACTCTACCGGCTCTTGATTGGAATCTGTTATTCCAACCGGATAATCTATTATTAGTCTTATCAATGATAAATAACCAACCCTCATGTTTGAGCTTAGACAGCCTAATTTTAAAACCTAAATAATCAAAAGGAAAACTCATAGTAGCAAAGTTTAAAGTGTCAGCAACTTGATGCTCAACATTGTCAAAGTCATTAAGAACCATAATAGAGCTCTTATCAAAATGAATTCTGGGGCCAGATAACATCTCAAAACAATAGAGAATAAACTTCAAAGCAATAATATGCTTAGACAAGTGAGAGGAAACTAATAATGTATCATCCGCAAATTGAAGAATAGATAATTCATTATTAAAAACCTCATTACCAACACTACCTAAAACACCTATTCTGCCAGCTCTCTTAATTATCTTAGAGAAAACATCAACCGCGAGGTTAAATAGAAGAGGTGACAGGGGATCACCTTGTCTAAGACCTCTTTTAGATGGAATTTTCTTACCAATAACCCCATTGACAACAATACTAGAGCAACTAGATCTGAGTAAAAGCATGATCCAATTGATCCATCTAACACTAAAGCCCCTAGCTAAACATAACTCACAAAGAAAATCCCAGTCAACTGAATCGAAGGCCTTCTCAAAATCTATTTTCAAGATAGCACAAGAAAAATTATTTTTACAACAAAAATTAATATATTCTTGCACAGCGGCTGCTCCGTCCACTATGTTCTAGCCTTTAATAAAGGCAGTTTAAGAACAATCAATAAGATCATTCATCTTGGCACTAAGCCTATTCGCTAGGACTTTGGTAATAATCTTCACCGAACAATTTATTAAGGAAATAGGCCTAAAATCCTTTAAAGAATTAGCGCCTAGTCACTTATGAATAAGGATAACATTGGCAACGTTAAAGTTACCTAAACGCAAATCTCCATTATAAAAATCATTAAAAAGGTTGACAATATCAAATTTCAAGACATCCCAAAACTGCTTATAAAAAAGAACAGAAAACCCATCAGGACTCGAAGCTTTGTCACTAGGCATATCATTAATAGCCTTCCAAATCTCCTACTCTGAGAAAGGCTTATCTAGATCAACTAAATCAATCCTAGACTCTATAGGATATAAATCCTTCTAACTAACATTGATCCTTCTCTTCATCTTAGTACCAAAAATTTTCTTATAATACCTAGTAAAAGCCTCATACAAATCACGCTGAATGGACAGTTCCAAATTATTAACAAAAACAGAATGGATCAAACTATTACTTTTCCTCTTATTAGCCACACTGTGGAAGAATTCCGTATTACCATCCCCCTGCTTAATCCATTGAATATGGACTCTTTGCTTCCACATGATCTCTTCTTTTTCCAATTTTACCTTAAGATCATTCCTAAGAAAACAAAGTTTATCCCTCTCAGCGGGATTAAGGATCCTGGGCTCACTAATCTTGCCTAAATCTAACAATTCACACATAATCTTGTCTTTCCTAATTCTAATACTACCAAAAATAAATTTATTCCACCACTTAAGAAAAAACCTTAACTTACCTAACTTCGCAACAAAAATCTTAGCAGAATTACCACTATACAAATTATTAAAATAAAGCAAAGAGTAGCACTTAATCGAAACTAAATTAATAAAACTAGAGTCTAACAACCACATCTTCTCGAATCTAAAATTGTTACTAATGGATAAATTCGAGTCTAAAGAAAGGACGATAGGACAATGATCAAAAAATAAAATGGGTAAACCCTTAACCCTACAAATAGAAAAACTATCCTCAACCTCATTACTAATAAAATATCTATTTAATAATGCAAAAGAAAGAGAATCTCTCACATTAGACCATGTGAACGATCTATTACAAATAGGAATTTCAATCAAATTATTAGCTAAAATGAAATCATTGAATTCCTCCATATCAGAGAAATCACCTTCACGAGGTGGTCTCTTCCCCAATAATCTAGTGACATTGAAATCTCCCCCCACAATCCATTGATTGGGGACAAGGTTTCTAAAATCTGTACATTCTTCCCACAAAAGTCTCCTCCACATTAGTAATAACCAGAATAGAATTGTCTGAATGGGTGGCTAATAATATGTGCAAAGGATACAAATTAGGGACTTCTTGAATGAGTCTAAATTGATTATCCTTCCACCCAATCATGAGTCCCCCAGCACTACCCATGGCCAGAAGACAAGCCCAATTACGAAAATGTGTCCCCTCCAGTCTCATATAAAACTATGATCAGGTTGTCAATTTTTGTTTCTTGAAGTAAAGCAATATCAACATGAAAATCTCTAAAAAACGACCTAACTTATCGCATTTTTTACGCTCATTAAGCCCCCTAATATTCCAGCTAACTATCCTAAACATCTAAAAGAATTAACTCGCTTTAATTCTCTACTCCTAATGTACTCCACATCTAACTCAATATCAGTAAAAATAAAAGCTGCATCATTAGCCAGTTGATATAACTGACCAGTAGAAAGGCTACCTAAATCAAAAGGAGAATAGTCACTACCATAAACAGGAGTCATACCAGAGCCCAAATTCGAATTGCTACTACTAGCATTCGAATTTGGGAACCTACCATGACAAGAAGAGGCCTTAGATCTAATCCTCGCGTTTTGATGGACCAATCCAGAACTAGGAGTTACTCTCCTACGTCTACCCCTCTTAGACACTAAAGTGGACACATCACTAACAAGAGATCTCTCTCCAAAATCCTCAAGCAAACCTACCATACCCGAATCTCTGATCTGTCTGGAAGTATCAATCACCGGCATAATCATCTCTCTACATGACTGAAAAACAGAGAAACTAGGTCTCAATATCAAAGAAATGACCCTTAACCTGACAGTCGCGTAAACACGGTACAACCAAAATCTTCAAGAACGAACTTATACCCACAAGGACCCCACACCTCATTACACAACAAACCATTCCTCCCTGAAAGCTCCCCACGGACACACTCACAAAAACTGCCACCCACAAAACTACCATCTTCTCTATATAAACTGCACAAATTACCCTCCAGTCTATCCTCAGCACTCGGAAAAGCACTGCAATAAACAGAACCGTCCACTCTACCCCTCTTACTCACCAACCATGCAACATTATTAACATGATCATTCCATACACGACTGTGCCCCAAACTTGAACAAACTGCGTCACAACATTCTTCCTTATTCATAGACAACCGCAGATTAAACAGTATATCATGAGAAAAACCACTACCCTTAACCATATGAAAGCCAGAAAAAATCTTCGAAGCCATCAACGTCCCCTGACGTGATCCACAGTACCAAGATTCCTCCATAAATTTCAGAACAGCCTCTCCTTGGTAATTTGATATATCAATGGCAGAGTCCATTTTAGACTTACAGGCCTTAAAATCTATTGATCTCTCCACCTTATTAGACACCCTCGACACTGGCTTCTTTAATGAGACCACTGAACAGTCCTTATCCTTATAAGTAGATCCACAACAAAAACACGTCTTAAACGAAGAACATTGCGCCAAACCATACAAATTTGAGACATCATCAACAATGAACTCCTCCTCTTCATTCAGCTCTACTAAAACCCCAAAACTGTTATAAAGCCCGATATTTTCCGCAGCACACCAATCTGACCTATCAACATTGGTGCTGGTAGAATTAACTAGTAATGGAGCTAACTCTATAAGGCTGTTAGACTGACTATCTACCTTATCCTTTCCAATCCTCACATCCTTCCCTAAACAATCATCTATACACCCATTACAACTACCATCAGCACTCATCAGCAACCCATGGTTATCAAGACATACTTGTACACAAGGATCAAGAAGAATTATATCAAGCTGCTGAAAAACCATACGCCTCCCAGCAAAATCCACCATTTCGACTTCGAAACAGATCGAACCATCAACATCCTTAGCATATGAAATAGTCTTTAAGCCACCATCCACCAACGATTGCACATCATCACTCCTCGGCTTAGAAATCCCCACTAAACACTTAGAAGAGTCTTCTCTCCCTTCAGGATCGATCCGAAAATCAGTACCCCCCAGATTACAGTTCACTTCACAATTATTAGAATCAAAATGTACCAAGATCTCATTCAACAACAAAACACCCTTTTGCTTATACTTGGAGTTCGATTCAGTAAAAAAATTCCTCAAATTCAAGAAACTTAAACAGAAAGAAAAAGCATGCTTCTTTCTATCAAGCAGACAAGGTAATGGATAAACCTCAATTCTTGGATCACAAAGAACGCTCTTATGCCACAAAATACTATCTATTAAACCCTCAATGTGCCATCCCATCAATAACAGCAAATATGCCCCTTCATTCTTCTTTACAGAAATTGTCTTGTCGAAGATATTGATAAAAGCAATCAACTTTTGTCATAATCTCGAACAGTTGAAGTGCAAATAATCCCAGATCGAATTACCTCTATAGATCTCTAGACAATTAATCTTCCGATGCCAAAAGACCACAAAAAAGCAACGGAGAAGATTCCTACAATCTTTAGCAAAGCGACTAGGATCTCAACATCTGAAACAAGAGCTACTCTTGGAAAATTTCCATTTAATTGAACCCTCGCGAGAGAATGAATTCCAATTAGGAACATTAACTGGATTAGGGTTCGATAGACGAATTACTTCAGCGTAAGAACGCTTGGAATTCGAAGGAGAAAAACGAGAATCACCATGCGATGAAGATGAAGAATCCACCATTTTTTTCAAATGAATATATTATTAACAACAATATTTGTGTGTTTAGAAATGTAAATCGAGGCATTTTTAGTAATGTCTTTTATTTAGTTTTGTGACTAAAATTATCTAATCCTATTATTTTAACCTTAGTTTTAATTCATGATTTTTGGAAGCAAGAGCATTATTCTTTTCTTTTTGAGTTTCAGTTTCTTGAATCAATAAGGTAAGTTGAGAATTAACATTAGAAAATGATTCTTGAAATTTTCTAGGTTCTTCTTCTAATATTTCTTTCTCATCTTTAAGCATATCCCTTTGGAATTCTGCCTTTTTTTATTTTCAAGTGCTTACTTATATTTTCTTTTGTAACTATTCTTAGAATCTAGAATTTCTAAATTTATTTCTACCATACAGTCAAAAGTAAAATTGCTAACCTCGTTATCTTTAGCCATTAAGCATATGTTAGCATGCTCAGTATCACTATCGTTATTGCTTTCTGAGGGAGAGGAGTCCGAGTCATCCCATGTTGTTGAAAATGCTTTGTTTTTGAATCTATCCTTCCTGTTTTTATTGTGATATTCGTTTTTTTATTTGGAAAATCCTTTTGTATATGCCCCTTCTTGTGATAAAATTCTAAAACTGATGATGATGGCTTGCTGGAATTGTTATGGTTAGTGCTTTTCTTACCACAATTTTTATTTCCTTTCCTATATTTTAAAAAGCATTTGAAATCTTTAGCAATAAGTGCTATGTCATCTTCATTTGAACCTGCGTCTTCTTTTTCAGCATAAAATGTGAGGTTCTTTTTATCTTGAGCGTATACTCTTTTAACCATCAAATTTACTTCATATGACATTGGATTACTTGTTACACTTATGGTTTCATGTTAGAGAGATCATTTACTTCTTCAATTGATAAAATCTTTCTTTCCTAGTCTTCCATTAAAGAGTTTAGCATTTTTGATAGAATGTCAAAATCAGAATATTTTTCTCCTAGACCCAATAATGAATGATAATAATCTGGAACATATATAATTATGAACTCGTTTAGCTTCATTCTAAAATTTTGAAATTGAATCTTAAACATGGATATCTTATTTTGCTTCACCTTGTTGGTTCCTTCATGAGGAACTTTAAGTGTTCACCATATTTCATATGCAGTGTTGCACATGTTAATATGGTTAAATTCATTTCTATGCAAGGCACAATGTAACATATTCATAGCTTTAGAATTTGTAGTAGCATCTAATTCGTGTGAATTTGACAATTCAGAATAGTTAGTGGTAGGAATGTTATATTCAATTTGTGTAGTATTTCATTAATCAAAACAATTTACTTGCATATATATTCTCATACGTATAGCCAAATAGTTGTAATTCATGCCATTGAATAGAGATGGTCGTGCAGTGGACTGACCCTCCATAAACTAGTGTTAGCGCCGACGTTGTCGTTATTTTCCGTATTACTTAGAATATCAAAATAACTGTGTATAGTTATATGATGACCTTGCTCTGATACCAAATAAAAAAATAAGCAGGATCAAGTAAAATGAAAATACGTGTAATAGACTAAGTGTGGAAGATATAGTAAATAATATATAAGTGGTAAATAAAAATAAATGACACTAGAAATTTTTATACTGGTTCGGAGCACCATCCTTCGTCTAGTTCCAGACTCCTAAAATTTCAACTAATCAACAACTCTTACTTAACCTGAGAGAATAGGTATTAGAACACCTGAGCAGCAGAACAAGACTTGAGTACCAGAACAGGATTTCACCTCGGCAGCCGAAAAGTACTTTGACATGCTTGAGCAGTAGAATATGACTTTTACTGATACAAAAGTTAATTGACTCTTTGTGTTCTGTAACATCCCGTATTTTCTGGCCAATTATTCGAATTATTTTATTATTTAAAATATGGATTTAAATGTAAATAATCGATTTAACCATTTTATTTTGAATATTTATTTATATCAATAATATAATAATAATATTTTAATTCCAAAATATTTGGGAAAATCTTGAATTTGAAGTATAATGTGAACGGGCAATTTAAAATGGTTTAATATGGTTTATATTAAAATTATAGTAACGATTTAATTTTTAAAACGATGATTGAGCATTTAATTTATAATTTAATTATAAAACGAGTTGCAGCGGCGTGGTAGTTCGTAATATGGCGTTTTGAACTTTGATTGGCTATACAGGATCTAAAACAAGTCGGATTTTCTCGAAACAAGAAACGTCTGAATCTATTTGATAATATTTTTCTAATGGAAGAGAAAAATCTAGTTTTCATAGCGTAGATTTTGTTTTATATCCAAAACAAATTTTAAAATAGTCGCTATGGAATTTCTTTATATATTATAGCGGTTTATTTATATTAAATAAAGGGTTTTTAAATATTTATAATATTGATTTGGCTTGGAATTCAACCCGGGATATTTTATTTTGGCAATGTATGAAATTCTGCTTGTGTATAGCCCATAACAATATTTTATTTATATTATATCGAAGTAATTTAAAATTGGTTTATTTTAATGTAAAATGGACCTTTCAAAAGGGCCATTATCCAAACGACCTCCATTTTCGAAGAAACAAATTTTGTTGGGACCATAACACCTAATTATTGCTAGATTTCAATTTGCATGTAAATCGGAGCTATCTGTGAGTGTAGCAAAATAAAATGCAAATAAAACGACCATTTGGACGTGAACGAGCGCCGTTTGAGAAAACGGACTCGGAATTCGACGAAACAAGTTTCATTAGGACTGTAATGTCAAAATATACTATGTCGTCCATTTTTATCTCAAATGGGGTTTGTATGTGAGCACATGAGCCAATAAACAGTGTTCGAAAATAGCGATAGGCATGGAAAATAATATCGTTAGTCACATCGACATATAATAATGTTGTTTCCCTTTTATAAATACAACTACCCTTCAGCCAAAATATGTTCATCCCATCCAAACAATTTTCAACCTCCACATTTTGCAGAAAAGCCCTCCTCCACTAATTAATTTATATCTTCATTTCCGTCGAGAATCGGCATGAGTGTTATGACGCAAAGTTGAAGATCTTGTTGCTGCCTAGCTCCAGTAAAAAATTTAGGGCCAACGGTCGCATGAGTCGACCGGAAATCGCAAATTATAACAAGATCTGGGTTTCAGTTTTGGTGCTTTTGGAGGAGCTTGGGTCAGTATTTGCTACTGGGGTCTGAGGGGATTTTGTAGAGGAGAAGTAGGTGATTATTTTCTTATTTTGGTCGATGACCTGAAACTGGATGTGGTGGTTGGAATCATGAGTTGAACGGAGCTGGCCTGTTTTGGGTATTTTTCGAAAGTGGTGAATGGATTTGGTCGATTGGGCGACGTTAGGAGGAGAATCAGGTAGGGGTTGCTCAAGGATGGTCGAAGAGGAATGTCAGGCAGAGGCAACGGCGGAGGTGTGGTTGTTGATGGTGGAGGAATCGAGCTCGAAGGCTTTTCCGTTCATGGCGGGTTTACGATGGCCAGAGGGACTAACAGGGGTCGTCGTCACAGGCATGGGGCCTGCTCGATGAGGCGGTGAGAACAGGCTTGGTGCGGCGGTCGGAAGTGCGTCAGAGGTGGTGTAGCGGTCATTGAAGGGGATAGTGCTTGGTTCGGTTGTCACGAGGAAAATGGTATCGGGATTTTTTAGGGAAGAAGGATGAAAACGCATAAGGAACAGTAATAGTTGTTGACATGGCATCTATTAACGTTAAGTAAGGTAAATTTGTTTAATTAATTATTTATTAATCATAATATAATTTAGAAAATATGTTAAAACATATACTGGCCATAAGTTAATCATATGATATCGGAATTGCGCAAAACGGGATCCGTTGGGATCGCAGTGACGATGCCTAGACGATGGTGCTGACTGGGAACTGATTGGAGCTGTTTGGAATTTCTAATAATTTTAAACAGTTGCTTAAAATTAAATGGAACCAACGCGTCAACCGTCAACCATAATTGAACTGGTGAGTTAATTCTCACACCCTCTGGAATTCTGTGATGTGCTAAATTCATAGGAAAATATAATTTACCATTAACAGTAGAAATTGGTTGATTTGCTGTTATGGATGCTATTGGTCTATTATTGTTTGGTTGTTTACTATTATTTATATTTCATTAGTTTTAATGCATTATATTATTGAAATCAAATTCGTATATTATTATCAAACTCTTATCTGTGATGCAAAGAAGGACAGGTTGGAGGGATCCGATCGGATTCCTCAAATAAACTTTATATTATTTGTTGTGCATATTATTCATGAATTATTCACCATGAATGATATTAAAACCCATTTGAATGTTAATGGTTGAATATATATTCATCATTGTTGTAACTGAAATAAATCGACAGTATTGATTGGGTAATTAGCACTGAATGGCCTAAAATGTATTGTTTTAAACATCGGTCTACCATTAGGTGGATTGACGTAGTTTTAAAGTTATAAATTATTTTTTAACTGAATTGAAGTTTTTCAATCATTTTATATAAATAATTAAATTAGAAATTTATAAATAAATATTTTTAATTGAGTTGTTAAAAGGAATTAATTAAGGGGTTTAACTTAGTTAAGGGGTTTAAATTAATTAAGGGGTTTAAATTAATTAAGGGGTTTAAATTAATTAAGGGGTTTATCTTATGATTTATACAAGTTCTAAAAACAGAAAGCCAAAGGATTTATATACGGGTTGGTAAAATATAATAATTGTTTTTAAAACAATTAATAATGTTTTTAAAATAATTAAGTTATTTAATTAATTTAAAGGGGGAAATGACAATGAAATTCAGTTAATAGTTAACTGATATGTACGGTTGACAAGATATACTGTGTTTAATTGGAATTGATAACGGGATTAATTTGATAATGGAATTAAATTGATAATGGGATTAAATCGATAATGGGATTAAATTGATAATGAAATTAAGTTGATAATGGAATTAATTGGGTTTTCTGAATATTTATTAAATTAAACGAATAGTGTGAAATATTAGTTAATCTCTGATTAACTATAAATTATGAAAATTATTGAGTTGTTTAGGGTTAAATATTAGTTAATCTGCGATTAACTATAAATTAAGGAGTTATTGAGGTATTTAGTGTTAATAAAATTAATTATTATTTGGTAAGCTTTTAAAGGTGATAATTATTCTATTTTTAGTTTAATAGCAAAGTTAACAATTTTATATATAGTTAATATTTAAAATTGATTATTATTTTAATTAATAATAATCTAAAGCAATGATTTTTAATTGGAATTCAAGTAAAATGTAATTAAGTGGCGATAAGTTCGATTAAAGTCAAATAAGGGTGGTGTAAAGGGAAATATAACCCAAGTATTCAAACGAGATTGAAAAATGGAATTGGTAAGTAAATATAGAGATTTAAATAAAGATTTTTCTTAGTTGTTAAATTAAGTAAAAGAGAATTCAATTGAAATGAAATGATTAAGGGAGATGATAAATAGGTTAGTACTGAACTGGAATATGGTAATGGTTTTAGAGTAAAATATAAGAAGTTGTTTAAAAATGCTTAACGAATTTTTTCAAAAGATGTGGTAGAAATCCAAACAAGGTTTTAAAAGGGTTTTTAAACTAAAAGGATGAGTTAAATGTTGATGAATTGAATTAAGCGAAACGTTGTAATTGAAATAAGGATTCCAACGAAAAGGGAAATACATAAAAATTGTTTTGTGATAAATATTGGTAAATGGATTTTAGGATTAAAATCCAAGTTAAAAAGGGTTTTATTATAAAGAAAGTGATAAGCGGATTTTAGTTATGGAATCCAAGTAAAGGTTTAGTTAAGAATGCCCGAATGGATGTAAGAAAATTATTTGACATGGGATTTGTATTATGAGTCCAAAAAGTCATAAGTGAAATTATGTTTAGGATCAAAGTTGCGTTTTTAGTGAATATTTACTTAATTAAAGGAATTAAGTAAAAGATTTATTGAATGAGTATTTCAAATATAAGAACGGTTTATAAAAACCAGATTTGAAATAAAGGTGGTAAATGAGATTTTAATATCAACGGTTAAGTGACAAACTATTATTTATTCTAAGGTAAGAAAGGGGTCGATCAAGGTCTGAGAGGTAATAAAATACCCCAACTTGAACGGTTTCACTATTATCGAGGAATGATATTAGTTTGAAATGAGTAAAAGGGTGTTGGAATTGGTTAATTATCCCATACGAGGAGTTTTGAACATGAGTGCGGGATAATAAAAATATTTGGTTTTAAATATATATATAATTCGGCATTTACTTTGCCATATCAGAATTGGTAATTTGTTTATACCAGTATATATTGTGATGGCCGTAAATTAAGGGAAATCGGAAAAAGGTTTTGTAGAAATATATCGATATTTCCAATAGTAAAGGAAATGGAAAGGTATGTATATATACATACTCTGAAACATATAAAATAGTTTTGTTAAAATAAAATTAAGATTAAGTATAATGTTGTAATTATATTGGAAGAATTAAAGGTTGATTAACCATTTATTTATTTATTTTTAAATAGGCCAAGTAATGCCAAGTATTGAATCAGTGAAATCATTTTATTTACATGGTCATTATCTGATAGTTAAATCACCGACTATCAAACCTAACCAATACGATTGTTGATACGGAAAGACCGAGATCGAAATTATATTCGAAAACCATTCCAAACCAACAAATATGTGAAGATGGTAATTGAAGATGGAGCAATTGAAGACCGTGGATCTTCATAAGCGGAAGGACTACCTATCAAATTTCTCTGGCTTGCAACCAGAGTTATTTGGTTTGTGATTCTGTCGTGGTTGAAATCTACGGATTTGCAAGAGCTTCTCGCAACTGATTCATGGGGTGATTCCTATATTGGATGCAGTAGAAGGGTGCCTTAGGTTCATCTTGTTCCTGGATGACTTGAATGGACGAATGTCTGACAGAGTATTTCTTAAGGGTCACGTACGTTGATTTTTACAAACGTATTTCTGTTAGTGGCGGAGAGGGGCACCTCTCTTAGCTTAATGACCGGAATATTTTTGTGGACGTCAATTAGTGATTTGGTGGATCTGACAATGTGGCATTCAAAGCGAATGATGACCAGATGTTTTAAAGGTAAAATATGACCTCAAGCCTCATCAACCGGGAAATGACAAAAATCGGGCAGGAAGCATGGCTATGTGGGTCGCTCCCATTAGGGTGTATAATCACATATATAGAGAAATTCCATTTGCTTCTTTAATCTATTTTGATGCTGTCCCTTTTTCAGGAGACGGTTGCTGATCCCAACCGTCGGTGATATACATTCGATACACTCAAGCGAAATGAGTGGTCGGTCATGTGTGGGCCTGGTTGCAAGTCGTTCTTGTTGAACCCAGTGTATTTGCCTCTAAAGATATACTATCGGCAGGTAGTTCCATACCTTGCCATAGTCGGAATCCAATCTCCAATAAGCGCTCGTGGTTTTGATTGTATACTATATATATGGAGCGTGAGATGCAAGCGTTCCACTAGATTATTATCTATTTGTATTTATACACTATTATAATATCAGAAAAAGTTATGATTTCAAAAAAAATGTTTTTGGGTTATAGTAAGGTAAAAACCGTCCGTGTTTATGTGTGGACTGGTCTTACTATTATCCTTTCTTTTGAAAAGGATTTTGCAACGTTAAACAAGATTGTTTATGCTGTGAATTTATCACTGATGGTATTCTAGACTGACCTGGTGAATTTTTCTTTGCTTCAAATGCGCTCGGGTCAGACCAAGTATATTTCTAGGTTAGGTTCGCTTGGAGTTTCAAGAGCTAGAAGCAGGAGGTTTCATCACTAATTATATAAAGTTATTTTCCGCTGTGACTGATATATGTTGTACTCTGATGAATGATATGTATATGCAGTTTCTTTTTGTATCAAGAGATTTGTTATATTTTATTCGTTCCGCTGTGAGATTCTGATGTTATGTTCTTCTTCTTTCTTTCTTTTCTCACCCTCTAAATTCTTTCTAATAACATTCCTGTGTTTTTGGTGCTTGGAAGGTCGGCATTAGATACGACAATTGTATTTATGTCAATTTTCGGGGCCGAAAATTCTTAGGTCGTTACATGTTCTTAATAACATGAACATGTCACTTTATAGTACAAGCTTCCTATAATCTTCTCCTTGATAATATATAGTGTTTAGTATATGAATAACCAAAAAGGAAAGTGATTAATCATAATCACATAATATTGAAAATGAGAGCGCAAGAGAATATTTTATAAATGCTTTTAGAATCGAAGAATATTAGAATCAAGAAAGTTCGGTGATTTGAAACAACTGATTCTAGAGTTTATTTACAGTAAATAAAAGGTTTCATTCATTCATAAATAGGTTTGATTAAAAGATATGGATACAACTTTTTGATAAAGGAGTTATGTCTCTTTAAAAAGTCGCAACCCTTTAGTTCAACCTGCTGAAATAAATTTCAAGTGGTTGAAAAACGGCTAGTTTTTAAATCTGTGTTCATGTGCACAAAAACATAATATTCAACTGGCCGAATCATGAATTCAACTGGCTGAATGTTCATATTTTATTTTTGAACATTTACAATCAGCTAGGTGAATTCATGATTCAGCCGGCTGTTTGCACATGTTTCTATGTACATGTGTGCAGCCTTATATATATTTCAAGAGAGATTTTAACAATAATTCTAACTATAGTACTGACTCAAATATAACATACAATATACCTATTAATCATGTCTTCGAATCTTCTTGTATTTAAACTATATTCTTCAATACTTCTCCTGCAATAATTGTTAGTGTATGATATTGTCGACATGTAGTTGTCACAATCAAAATATCATCAAATAGAGGTTCTAACACCTTTACGAAAGGGTCTATTTGTCCAAGTGAAGCCTCTTGACTGATTTACTTTTCCATTTCCTTTTGATTCGATGCCTACGACATAGTCAAGACAAAAGACACTTTTCCTTTTTCATTTATATTTTCCCTAATGCTTGTTGTTGTTTGATATTTGACAGGAATAATCCTAGTTTCTGGAGCTCCTTTGTAACTGGCCAGCTTAGTTAATGAATCTTCTTGAGAGTTTCTCCTCTCGGAATTTGATGGATAAATCTTCAAATTACACAAGCATTTCTAATATTGTCTTCACATACTAAGATAGCTTATGATCCTTTGCTTGGAATGTTTGTTTCAACTGGTTTACCATTAATTAGGAATCATAGAAAGTTTGAATCCATAGGATTTTAAGCTGTATTGCCAAGGTTAACCAAATAACCATCAACTCACACCCTGTTACATTATTTGTTGCAGAAAAATCCAATTTTATGGCATAATGCAGTCGATGTCCATGAAGAGTTATGACTACATACCCTGCTCCGTCCCATGTGTGACGACCGCCCATAACTCCTACACTTAACATTGAAAACAATGTGCTGAAAGATGTGTCATGCAGCTATCTAACATCATCAATAAAGTATATGAGAATAGGTAGAAAAATCATCTAATCTACCAATCACATCATCAGAGAAGAAACCCAGCTCGTCTTCCTTACATCCAATGGTGATAGCCTTTACAACAACCAAGTAGAAACAATAATACATTCATAAAAATCAATTATCAAGCATAGACCATTCTAGTCGACATTGACATCTCCCAAGCATAAGCCCCAGAGGTATAAACCAATATAAGACAAGCACCAAAGAGATATCTCCTTCGATGTCGAATAATCTACACAAGACTTTACAAACAAAACAATCATCATCCATGACTCTGGCTTTCACCGCCAATCGTGCTTTGAAATCATCGTTAATCGTATGACTGACTCATCTGGTCATTCGTCAAGGGTTAATGGTAAACCCGGTTCTAGCCAAACTCCATACGCCATCTGAATTGTATGTTTGTCTTACTCAACGAAGACAACTAGGCCCATCCAATTTTTGCCCAGGGTATTCGACCCATCTGGTCATTTAGGCATCTCCATTATACCCGTTCTTTGAGTCCGCTAGAACCTCCGATGAACTTTAATCTCTCATCCTTCAATATCTCTAGCCGTTATTGACAATGGCTATTTCTAAGCTCAACAATCTGTTCGAGAAACCATTATCCATTAACTCAACATCTTGGAGTAATCTTCACGTTCGTTGCATTACGACGATCAACGAACACTTTACAACACTTCGAACGTACCCCCTTGAATTCACGTCAAAGCTAAAATCATAGTCAACTCAAAAACAAGCTTTATTTGGTCGATACTGCATTTTGTAACATTTCCAGCCTTTCTGCTATGAAAAACTGGCCACAATGTCAAAACAGCCTTTTACAGCGTTTCTGAAATGTTATTATGTGTCCTAGTTCCATTCTAGCACTCTTTGGCACTTGGCACTATCATATGGTACTCTGGCACTTGATACTTTGGCATTTAGCCCGATCCATACCATAGCATTTGATGCGATCCATACTGCTGCAGTTTAACACGATCCATCCCCCTTGGATTCTGTGTGAGACCCAACGTCCGTTAATGTCACTCATTAAGAGAATGCATTAAGTTTCATGAAGCGTTATAGGTAAACAGAAATAGAAACAGAAACATTACAAGATAGATATAAAAATAGCAGTGGAATAAAACAAACTTTATTAATCATAAAGCATCGTGGTTCAAAACATCATATGTCTGAATTACATAAAAACCAGTACATAAAAACTTCTGTCTTGTACTTAAACACCAGAGTACAAAATAAAAGAAGCAAAATCCCCAGATAAAACATAGCCATAGTAGCAAAGATAAGAGCTTAAGCAATACATCTAAACAGCTCCAGCAAATGATAGCAGAATCCCGGTCAAGCTTGAGTATTCCCACCCTGAGAACCTTGGGGGGGGAAGAAAGAAGAGGAAACAAAAAGGGTCAGACATAAAGTATGGCGAGTCCAGTTACTTTTAGCAAGTAAATATGTAAAAGTATCATGACAGGCATATAAAGTGGATAAGAAAGGTAACATCAAAATAGGTAGGTACGACAAGGTAAACTTAATAGAGTGTATATGCTTCTCTAATGATTACCCTGATTCTCTGCACCGATACTTGTATAACCATAATAAGATGATCCCAACAACTATAAGATGGTAGACTTAGGCGTACTTCTGGTGAGAGGTTTTAAACCCATACAATCCACAGGCAGTCCAATCCTAACATGCTCCTAAACTTTACCAGAGCCTAGATGTACCCTAACCACTACCCTAATCGATCGGCTCCCTACTCCGTAGATACCCTGTGTCGGCCCCACAGTAGGAGTTATCACTTCCTAAGGTGCCAACCCTTTGTTGATGTGCACAACCATATCTACCGGTGTCATGGTCGTCTTATTCCCCTCTGCCCAAACATAATGCATATGTCCCGGTCGGTTTGCGCCGCCCATACCGTCCTCTATGTTTGGATCTTTTACAATCAGCCCAGTAAGAGTGTCCATATTCTAACCTAGGGAGGAGTACTCGTTCGATACCGTTATACGGAATACTGACTGAAACGGGTCCCACACACAAGGTGATACAAGCTCTCCCCCTTATCTTGTACCCCCAATAGGATTTCCACAGGTTATGTATACCTAACAATGTCTTTAATTACATAACCCCACTATTTCCACAGGTTATGCTTACCTAACGGTGTCTTTAATTACATAACCCCAATAGGTTAAGTTTATGGGCCTATATATAAATATTGACCGCCCAACCAAGATTTACTTAACCTACCCACTGTTTTCTACTTAACCCCTAATCATGTTCATACAATCCCTATGGATTCACTAGGTTAAGTATTCCAATTCATTACCATGTCCATTTATGGATATAATGTACTAGACCCCTCACATTAAGCCTACCACTTGTGGATGCTGGAAATGCCGGTCGGTTCTGGGCAAACTTCTTCCACAAGTCGGGCTTAACCTCATGTCTCAGCATGTCTCGTATTTATGTACCTAGACCCGTCACATTAGATTCACCACATGTGGTCACTGGATATGCCAGGCGGTTCCGAGTAGACTTCCACCACAAGTGTAATCTAACCTCGTGTCTTGGCGAGTTACAGTTTCTAATTACTGTGATCCTAGGCATTTCATTATTAGCCAATTTCACCTATGTCGTTATAGGTTTTCATGCCCCTTTTTCCCAATTATGTCCATAATGAATTATATGTCCTAAATTCATATTCATAATCATTATTCAAGTTATGCCAAATTCCCCTATTTACAAGTTATGCCCAATTTCAATGTTTTTCCCCTTGTCCCCGTTTAACGCGTTCGCATATTTCAGCGGCATGCCTAGGCTCGAAGGTAGCCAGTCTATATAAAATAAAATGGGAAAGATGGAGGGAAGATGACATAAATGATTATATTAACAAAATTGATATAAACATGTAGTGGCATATTGATAAAATGGGCATATAAGAACAGATCTGGTGAAAATGAGATAATAGAAATGATTCTAATATAATAGGGATGTCATAATAGGCATGATAAGATCTAAACAATAATTTAGATGTCCAACTAGTAACAGATCCAATTTAACCACAAACACGATAGGTACAAGGTGATCTAAATAGTGAATTAGATCTAAAATCAAAGTAGATCTGACATGATAAAGGTTAAGGTTCAAGTCATAGTCATGTCAGAATATCATAGGTTCACAAGTTATTACAGATCTGATATGATTCAAACAGTTACAGGCATAGATCTAAATTACAGTCATATATGTTTTACTTTTTAATTATTTAAGTCCAAAAGTAACTTAAACTCACAGTGTTTGGATCTAGAAAGATAAAAAGAATAGTAGATGTTGAATCACAGATCTACACTTGAATAACTTGATTAACTTGATTGCAGAAGAAGGACAAGGTTTGATTTAGTTTGGGCACCGACAGCATCTAGACCTCCATTATTTTTCAGTGTAGAAAACAAGAGAAATAGGGCCATATTTATAGCTTCCAGCCCCCAAACCCTAACTGCCACGTCTGCCTTAGGGGGGTCGACCCCCCTAATAGGGTCGACCCATGGGTCGACATCCTCCTTGAGGGGTCGACACCCCTCAGGCGAGAAATTTGCCGCTTGATTTTCTGAACTAAATTAGATTTTCGGGATTTAATTATATATATAATTCTCTTACGCGTATACAAACTTCAAAACCTTCATAACTTCTTCATACAATGTCCGTTTTACGCTAACCAAATGTCTATCTTGACCAGAATTTCGAGACAGACGCAATGGCGTAGTCCTTTCCCTTAATTTTGAATATTAAATTAATTATTCTTTAAATTGTCCTCTTTAGTGTTGTTAAAATTACGGGGTGTTACATTCTCCCCTACTCAAAGAATTTCGCCCCCGAAATCTCCAAGTTAAGAAGAATATATATCCTACCATCCATCACCCATCTACTCATCCACCAATCACAGGAATCCATTGTCCATAAAGACTTCTAATGCTTATATGAACATACAAAGGTGTGTGTATATGTCCTAATACTAATGTGAAGATCAGGCGGTCTACTGATTCAGTCGACCTCCTTAATGCAATGTATGTTAGTTCCATGAATCAAACATGTATGCAATAATCCTATTATAACATGTAAGTTCTACATGGGTGCACAATCATTCGTCCAAATGCAACATCCATATAATGATACATTCATTTTCATCCATTAAAAGAAGAAAAATGCACACACATCCATATGCAGTATAAGAGTGATTGAGCCGATTTAGTACCTAATGTGTGTGTACATGTATCCATGAGCAACCACTAGCAAACACTTGCATCTATCAAACATAACATATCTCAAACACATGTTTACATCTATGGGATTCCTACCTAAAGGTCGAATATTCGATCGATAGAACATACTTAAATGATAGAAACAAGCAAAAATAAAAGCTTTGGAAAGGAAGTTAAGAACATACCATCGAAAAGAAAAGGGTACAAAGCACAAATATTGTCTTTGGTATCCCAAGTCGCATCCTCTAGGTTATCTCCCCACTGAACCTTCACCAACTTGACTTCTCTACTGCGCAGCTTCTTAACTTCTGTTTCAAGAATACGGGTAGGAACTCGTATGACTTTGGCCTCTCGTTCCACCTCTACTTCCTCCCATATACTCGGCTCAACTACTTCCGCGGTATCATGTAAGCACTTCTGCAAATGAGAAATGTGGAAAACATCATGAATACTGGATAATCTCTCTGGCAGCTTTACTCTATAGGCCATTTGGCCAATCCTTTCTGTTACGGGACATGGCCCTACAAATCTTGCTGCCAATTTCCCTACAGATCCGAAGCGAACCACATTCATCAAAGGTGACAATTTAATGAAAACCATGTCTACTACTTCAAATTCGATGTCAGTCCTTCTCTTGTCTACGTAGGATTTCTGCCTATCTTGAGCAGTCTTCATTCATCGTCTAATAAGATCAGTCTTCTCGGACGTTTCTCTAAACAAATCTGGTCCAAGTAATAGCCTTTCTATAGATTCCCACCAACAAGTTGGTGACCTACAGGGTCGTCCGTATAATGCTTCGAAGGATGTCATGCCAATGCTAGCTTGATAACTGTTGTTGTAGGCAAACTCTACTAAAGGAAGATGCTCTTCCCAAGTCCCTCTGAAGTCTAGGTTACACAGCCTTAAAAGATCCTCTAGAACTCTGTTCACCCTCTCCTTCTGTCCATCGGTCTGACGATGATAAGCGGTGCTTAAACATAACTATGTACCTAATGCTTCTTACAAGCTCCTTCAAAATTCACTAGTGAAGATGGGGTCACGATCGCTTACGATGCTGGAAGGTACTCCATGAAGACAAACTATCTCACGAACATAAATTGCTACCACCCAAGTTGTTGTCCTCTTACTCATAACTGGAATGAAATGAGCGCTCTTAGTAAGTCTATCCACCACAACCCAAATACTGGTGTTGCCTTTTTTTTATCTAGGCAAACCATCTACAAAATCCATAGAGACGCTCTCTCACTTCCACTATTGAACCTCCAAAGGATGAAGTAAACCACCGGGCTTCTTTTGCTTAGCTTTGACTTGCTAACAAACTAAACATTGAGAAACAAACTCTGCCACATCTTTCTTCATGCCAGCCCAAAAGAAAACCCTCTTCATATCCCTATACATCTTATCACCGCATGGATGAGTAGTCATCTTAGAATGGTGGGCTTCTTCTAGGACTGTCTTTTACAAACTTCTAGTTTGGGGAACACAAAGCCTTCCATCTCGTCGCAACCACTCTTTCATCAATGGAATATCTACTGAGGTGACTAGAAGTATCCCCTTTACTGAGCCTATCCAAGATGCCTGAAATCTATGGATCATCTCACTGCGAAGCTCCGACCTGATCCATAAGAGTAGTTCTCACCTCTAGCGATGCAAACAAACCAGGCAATAATTCGGTGGTGGGTCTAAAGTCAAAAGTTGATATGAACTCCAAGCTTTTCCTTTCCATAAACAAAGGACTTAAGGCCATCCTCTGCCTACTCAGTGCATCTGCCACCACATTACCCTTTCCAGGGGTATAAGAAATCTCAAAATCATAAGAAGATAGGAACTCCATCCACCTTTGTTGCCTTAAATTAAGATCCTCCTGCGAGAACAAGTACTTGAGAGATTTATGATCAATGTACAACTCGAACTTCTCTCCAAGAAAATAATGACGCCACGTCTTAAGCGTGAATACTATAGCAGCCAACTCTAAATCATGGGTAGGGTAGTTCTTCTCATGAACCCTTAGTTGTCTACCCCCATAACACACTACCTTCTCTTCTTGCATCAGAACCGCACCAAGCCCTATACCACATGCATTAGTGTAAACTGTAAACACTTTATTCCCATCAGGCAAGGTCAAGACTGGGGTTGTTGTCAGAGCCCTCTTCAATTGTTGGAAAGCAACATCACAAGCTATATCCCATGAAAACGCCAAATTCTTCTTCGTCGGCCTGGTGAGTGGTATTGATATCTTTGCGAAGTCCTTAATGAACTTCCTATAATAACCTGCCAATCCAAGAAAGCTTCTCACCTCCGTTGCATTTTTTGAAACTTGACAATCTTGAATAGCAACCACCTTTGTTGGATCTACTGCAATCCTATCTTTGAAAACCACATGCCCTAGAAATCTCACCTCTTTTCTCTAAAAATGGCATTTGGAGAACTTTGCCTTAAGCTGATGCACACAGAGAGTTTTCAAAACCTCCCTTATATGCAAGGCATGCTCTTCCTCGCTCTTCAAGAAGATTAAGATATCATCAACAAAGACCACGCCAAATTTATTTGGAAACTCCCGAAAAACCCTACTCATCAAATCAACAAAATAGGCAGGTGCATTCGTCAACCCAAAAGGCATAACTAGCTTTCAAAGAAACCATCTGGAGTCCTAAAAGTGGTCTTGTCTATACTGTCCTCAGCCACCCTCAATTGACGTAACCCCATGGCCAAGTCTAACTGAAAAAACACTGATGCACCAACGAGTTGGCAAACAAATCATCTATCCTTGGGAGTGGGTGCCTATTCTTCTTAGTGAGTTTATTCAACTCCTTATAGTCCATACATAAGCAAAGCGAACCATCCGCCTTAGTTGCGAATACCATTGGAGCTCCCCATTCATATATGCTTCGCCTAATAAACCCTTTCACAAGTAGCTCCCCTACCTGCTTACTCAGCTCCCTCCTTTCCCTTGGAGCCATATGGCGCACAGGTAACGAAACGGGCTTTGCATTGTCCACTAAATATATACAAAAATCTCGCGCATTGGAAGTAAGCCCCGTACCTCATCAAAAACATCAGAATAATCACGGACTACTGGAACTGATCGCAGATTGTCGATAGATACATCTAGATATTCTAGGAAACTAAGCATAACATACCCTTGTGGGTCACAAGAAATCTCGAGGGTCCTCCCATGGCAAGTCAAAAGTCTAACGACCATCCTCTTACAATCTAAAATGGCACCATATATGGTTAGCCAATCCATCCTTAGGATCAAACTGTAGCCCATAAAACCAAGCACATATGCATCGCATTCAAATTCGACGCCTAAGACAGATATTCTCAAACCCCGACAAATCATAGACAAATGAGCTGAACCACCAATAGGGTTTGAGGCAACTACGGGATCCACTACCATACTAGTATTTAGGTGCAAAGACTCAACCACAGAACTAGATATAAATGAATGTGAAGCACCGGAATCAAAAAGAGTTCTAATATGATGACTGGAAATAGAAATCAAACCTTCCACAGAAATTTTCCTACCTCTATCCGGAGCACTGGTCGTGAGAGAATGCACTCTCCCTCCCGAAGCTACTGCCCTTTGACCTTGTCCCTGTTTCTTTGGGCACTCCTTAACAAAGTGTCTGACCTCTCCATAATGGAAGCAAGAATTCTTCCTCCTTTTACAGTCCTTCACCAAGTGACCCTCACGTCCACAACCGTGACACTTCCTCTTATCCGTAGCCTTGTCATTCTTTCCGCCCTTCTTCGGTTGTTGTTGTTGGCCTTTCTTAGGCCATACTTTCTTGTTTTGCGTTGTTTCCTCAGCCTTAACTTCCTTCTTTTCTTCTTTGTCTTCCTCATGCATCAAGGCCATATCAATAAGCCTTTTAAAAGTTGATCCCATTGGAATACGGGACATAGCTAACCCATGAAGGAATTCATTCAGCCCTTTAGCAAACCACAAAGCTTTCTTATGCGGGGTATCTACTAGTTCCAATCCAAACCTTGCTAGCTGGTTGAATTTTTTCACATATTATTTTACAGTCTTGTTTCCTTGTTTGAGCACCAATAACCTCTCCATTTGCATGCTTTTTTCTTCTTGAGAAAGAAACTTCATTTCAAACCTTTGTCTAAAATCATCCAATGTCTTCGTCTTTCAATAGCCAGGCGGCTAGATGAACTTCCTATGATCATCCACATCGAAATTCTAAACAAATATTCTGTCTCCTTGAGCCAATACCTTGCTTGTACGAACGTCTCGGTTCCATGGAATGGCTTTCCTCCCATAGCACGGAAATCTTAGCGGATCTTAGAGAAGTGGTCTACACGCGGAGGAGGAGGAACGACGGGTGCATCTGGCAGAGGAACTTCATCTTGACCATCGGAAGGCGCCGTGGCCTCTAGATACTTACGGAACTAGCCCGATATCGTAACGCCCTCAGGGATATTAGGTTCCCTAGACATGCTGAAAGAAAAGGAAAGAGACTCAGACAAAGGATCGAAAGATAGTACATATGGCTTTCGGGAATATGTTTTCAAAATAGACTTTTCTTTTTGAAAATGCTTTCTTTTAAAACCTTTTTAAAAATAATTTTCAATTTTTTTAATCTAATTTGGTAACCTTCAGCTCTGATACCAAGTGTGACACCCCACGTCCGTTAATGTCACTCATTAAGAGAATGCATTAAGTTTCGTGAAGTGTTATCGGTAAACAGAAACAGAAACAGAAACATTACAAGACAGACATAAAAATAGCAGCGGAATAAAACAAACTTTATTAATCATAAAGCACCGTGGTTCAAAACATCATATGTCTGAATTACATAAAAACTTCTGTCTTGAACTTAAACATCAGAGTACAAAATAAGAGAAGCAAAATCCCCAAATAAAACATAGCCATAGTAGCAAAGATAGGAGCTTGAGCAATACATCTAATAAGCTCCAGTAAATGATAGCAGAATCCCGGTCAAGCTTGAGTATTCCCACCCTGAGAACCCGAGGGGAGGGGAGGGGAGAAACGGAAGAAAGAAGAGGAAACAAAAAGGGTCATACATAAAGTCTGGCGAGTCCAGTTACTTATAACAAGGAAATAAGTAAAAGTATCATGACAGGCATATAAAGTGGATAAGAAAGGTAACATCACAAAGGCAGGTAGGATAAGGTAAACTTAATAGAGTGTATACGCTTCTCTAATGATTACTCTGATTCTCTGCACCGATACTAGTATAACCATAATAAGATGATCCTAACAACTATAAGATGGTAGACATAGGCGTACTTTTGGTGAGAGGTTTTAACCACATATAATCCATAGGCAGCCCAATCCTAACAGGCTCCTAAACTTTATAAGAGTTTAGATAACCACTACCCTAACCGATCGGCTCCCTACTCCATAGATACCCTGTGCCTGTCCCACAGTTGGAGATATTCCTAAGGTGGCAACTCTTCGTTGATGTGCAAAACCATATCTACCGGAGTCACCGTCGTCTTATCCCCCTCTGCCAGGACATGCACGCACATATACTAGTTGGTTTGCGCTGCCCACACCATCCTCCACGTTTGGATCTCTTACAATCAGCCCAGTAACCGTGTCCCTACTCCAACCTAAGGAGGAGTACTCGTTCGATACCATTATATGGGTTACTAACTGAAACGGGTCCCACACACAAGATGATATAAGCTCTCCCCCTTGTCTTGTATCCCTACTAGGAATTCCACAGGCTATGTATACCTAACGGTTTCTTTAATTACATAACCCCACTATTTCCACAGGTTATGCTTACCTAACGGTGTCTTAATTACATAACCCTAATAGGTTAAGTTTATGGGCATATATGTAAATATTACCCAACCAACCCAAATTTACTTAACCCACCCATTGTTTTCTACTTAATCCTTAATCAGGTTCGTGTTCATACAATCCTTATGGATTCACTAGGTTAAGTATTCCAATTCATTACCATGTCCATTTATGGTTATAATGTACTAGACTCTTCACATTAAGCCTACCACTTGGGGATGTTGAATATGTCGGTCGGTTCCGGGCAGTCTTCTCCCATAAGTCGGGCTTAACCTCGTGTCTCAGCACGTCACGTATTTGGGGACCCAGACCCCTCACATTAGATTTACCACTTATGGTCGCTGGATATGCCGGACGGTTCTGGGCAGACTTCTACCATAAGTGTAATCTAACCTCGTGTTTAGGCGCAGTTATAATTTCTAATTACTGTAATCCTAGGCATTTCATTATTAGCCAATTTCACCTATGTCGTTATAGGTTTTCATGCCCCTTTTTCCCAATTATGTCCATAATGAATTATAATCCCTAAATTCATATTCATAATCATTATTCAAGTTATGCCAAATTTCCCCATTTACAAGTTATGCCCAATTTCAATGTTTTTCCCCACGTTCCCCGTTTAACGCGTTCGCATATTTCAACGGCATGCCTAGGCTCGTAGGTAGCCAGGCTATATAAAATAAAAAGGGAAAGATGGAGGGAACATGACATAAATGATTGTACTAACAAAATTGATACAAACATATAGTGGCATATTGATAAGATGGACATATAAGAACAGACCTGGTGAACATGAGATAATAGAACTGATTCAAACATAATAGGGATGTCATAGTAGGCATGATAAGATCTAAACAATAATTTAGATGTCCAACTAGTAATAGATCCAATTTAACCATAAACACGACAGGTACAAGGTGATCTAAATAGTTAATTAGATCTAAAATCAAAGGTAGATCTGACATGATAAAGGTTAAGGTTCAAGTCATAATCATGTCAGAATATCATAGATTCACAAGTTATTACAGATCTGATATGATTCATACAGTTACAGGCACATATCCAAGTTACAGTCATATGATGTTTATTTTTTAATTATTTAAATATAAAAGTAACTTAAATCACAGTGTTTGGATCTAGAAAGATAGAAGAAGAATAGTAGAGGTTGAATCACAGATCTACACTTGAATAACTTGATTGCAGAAGAAGGAAAAGGTTTGACTTAGTTTGGGCACCGACAACATCTAGACCTCCATTATTTTTCAGTGTAGAAAACACGAGAAATGGGGCCATATTTAAAGCTGCCAGCCCCCAATCCCTAACTGCCTCGTCTGCCCTAGGGGGGTCGACCCCCTTATGGGGTCGACCCTTGAGGGGTCGACACCCCTCGGGTGGGAAATTGGACACTTGATTTTCTGAACTGAATTTGATTTTCTAATTTTTTGAATTTAATTATATATATAATTCTCTTACGCGTATACAAACTTCAAACCTTCATAACTTCTTCATACGATGTCCATTTTACGCAAACCAAATGTATGTCTTGACTAGAATTTCCAGACGGACGCAATGGCATGGTCCGTTTCCCATAATTCTGAATATTAAATAAATTATTCCTTAATTTTTCCTCCTTAGTGTTGTTAAAATTACTGGGTGTTACATTGTGTGATCTATCCCTATGAATTCAGTGTGATCCATCCCCATGGATTACATGTGATCCATCTCCTTGGATTCCGTGTGATCCATCCCAATGGATTTCGTATGATCCATTGACCACTTTTCCGCCCGATCAATGGCCAATATTTTTCCCGATCCATGCGCTGGAATTGCCGAACTTCAACTATTCTTCACGCTTGCGCACAACTCGATTCCATACTTAAAAACTAATCAAACTCTAACTTTTTCAACAACGATTCAATCAATATAACATCAACAAATCACATAATCATCAATGAACATTAAAACAACGATTTATCAAATCATTAAATGGACCTAAACATAGAATTAACATATGATTTTACTGTTTATAAGTTCCTAGATTAGATCCTATGGTAATTTGAGATTGAAATCATACTTACATCGATTAGATCTATATGAAAAAACTTGAAATGATGAACATATGATCATACAACCCATGTACTTGATTGAATCCGCGTGAGAGATGCTTATCACTCACCAATTCTTCGAATTAACTAGAAATCGCTAAATTCTCAATTTGGATAGTAAAGAATATGCTTCAAACCCCTTGATTTGATGCGATCTCTCTTCACTTGACATAGATCTAGCTTCAAACGATGTAGATCATCGATTCTCTTATGTATATCTAGAATTTTAATGGCGGACAGGTGCATTTAATTAAACAAGGAGGATCACGAGCACAACCAAACGAGAGAACGAAGAAAGTAAACTATTCTCCATGCCTTTAACCCCCTATTTATAGTCTCTCACCACCCCACTAGTGGGCCACTCCAAATCATCCCATTATGACTGGCCAAACCTGAACAGAAATTGTGAAACACTAAAACAATGATTTCTCCCAAACTGCTGAATCAAATCTTTAATTTGACCACTCTACACGATTGGAAATACCATTTCCTTTCCAATGAGACTGGTCTCAGCACCTGATTCGATCCTAGTCAAAAGTTATGCCCTGTACAAGACTGATAGGGGCAAAATGGTTACAATTAAAATTGGTAAAAATTATGGATATGTCTTACATCCCCATAACCAACATATCAAAATATAAGAGTGATCCAACCCATACGGAATCAAATAAATATATTTTATGATCCTTCGATACATAAAATGCGGGCTGTTACATTCCCCCCCCCCCCCCCCTTTAGGAATTTCTCCCCCGAAATCCCAACAACACAAGCAACCAAAACAATTCCGCATGCCTATCATCCATGAGCAGCCAATTCTATCACCCAAACATGCCATCAAACCATTACATTCATAACCTTACATAACACACGGAACTCTATCAACAATCACAATAGTACAAGTTACAATGATGTAATGATGACACGATATTTATGGGTCATACCAATGAAAAGTTCCGGATGGGTCATCTTCATACTCTCTTCCGTCTCCCACGTACAACCATCATAATCCTCACTCCATTGTACCTTGACTAGCCTAACCGTCTTCCTCTTAAGTTGTTTCGTGTCATTTCTCACAATGCGAAGCGGCTTACAAGATTTCGTAACTATCATCTCGACTTCTAGGTCTTCGTACTACTCCAGAGATACCACCACATTTGAATCATGCACGCACTTCCGTTGAATTGATACATGGAAAACATTATGCACACTCGGCATCTTCTCAGGTAACTCTAATCTATATGCGAGCTTTCCAGTTCGCTTGACAATCGGAAATGGTTCAACAAACCCAGTAGCCAATTTCCCTTTGCTTCCGAACTGAACCACATGCGTCAACGGCGAAATCTTCATGAAAACCATGTCACCCACATTGAATTCTAAATCTTTTCGGCATTTATCAGCATAGCTCTTATGACGATCTTGGGCTGCCTTCATTCGTTGCCGAATGATCTCAATATAATCCAAGGTCTCTCTAATCATATCAGGCCCAAGTATCAACTTATCTCTAGTTTCTAACCAACATGCTGGAGAATTACATGGTCTGCATACAACGCCTCGTATGGTGCCATCTCAATGCTTGACTGGTAGATGTTGTTATACACAAACTCAACTAAATGTAGATGGTCTTCTCGTGATCCTCCAAAGTCTAATACATAAGCCCTCAGTAGATCTTCCAATACTCGATTGACCCTCTCGGTTTGACCATCAGTTTGGGGATGATAAGTCATACTCAAACACAACTCGGTTGCCAAAGCTTCTTGCAAACTCTTCCAAAATCCACTTGTGAATAATGGAACTCGATCACTCACTATGCTCTTCGAGATGCCATGGAATCGAACTATCCATTTGATATAAAGCCCATCCAACTTCGATGTTGTCTTAGTCGATCTGGAAGGAATGAACCATGTGCTTTTGGTTAAATGATCCACGATGACCCAAATCAATTTGTTTCTTTTCCTGGTTCTAGGTATTCCACCGATATCTGCCCAACTTCCACGTAGGAACTTCCAATGGCTGATGAAAACCACTCGGCTTTTCTGTTCATCTTTCACTAACTGGTAGTTCATGCACTTGGAAATGAACTTTCCAATATCTCTTTTCATCCCTTCCCTGTAGTAAGCTCGCTTCATGTCCTAGTACATCTTATTACCACCGGCATGAATCATCAACTTTGGGTGATGGCATTCCCTTAGAACCTCATCCCTCAATCCGTCGATATTAGGAACAACCAGTCGTCCTTGCTTTCGAAGCCAACCTTTTAGATTGACCTCGAACTCCTTATCGTCTGGTTCCAACTTCTGGATAATCCCAACAAGCTTTGCATCACGCTTTTATCTTTCGCCAATACTTTCGTTGAGAGTAGGTTTTATCGATAAGATTGCCAATATTTCAGGTTCCAACTCACACCGTGGCCTGAAATCAAATCCTACCAAATACTCGAGGCTCTTCCATTCCAAAAACATCGCTCCCAAACTTGCGAGTCTTTGATTCAACGCATCTGCAACTGCGTTACCTTTACTAGGAGTATAGGCTATACCAAAATCATACGATGCCAGAAAATCTAACCATTGTTGTTGCCGAAGATTCAGATCCTTTTCGGGGAAAAGATACTTCAATGACTTATGATCCGTAAACAACTCAAATCAAACTCCCAACAGGTAATGTTTCTACATTTTTAGAGCAAATACAATCGCTGCTAATTCCAAATCATGAGTTGGATAATTCCTCTCATGTGGCTTCAGCTGTCAACTTGCGTAGGCCACAACCTTATCCTTTTGCATGAGCGCTGTTCCAATTCCAGTGCAACATGCATCGATGTATACCACCATCTCTTCATCCCCCCTTGGAATGGTCAATACAGGAGCACTTGCCAGTCCCTCTTTCAGGATTCCAAATGTTTGCTCACATTTTGCATCCCATGTAAACACTTGGTTCTTCTTCGTCATTCCTGTTAATGGTGCAGCTATCTTGGAGAAATTCTTGGTAAACCATTGGTAATATCTTGCCAACCCAAGGAAACAACGAACATCTGTCGCATTCTTAGGTCTATCCCAGTCCTGGATTGCTGCCACTTTAGCAGGGTCAACCGCTATCCCATTTCTAGAAACAACATGGCCTAAGAACCTCACTTCACTCTTCTAGAAGTGACATTTTGAAAACTTAGCATTCAGTTGATGCTTTCTCAAGGTCGCTAAAATAACTCCCAAGTGCATCTTGTGCTCTTCCTCATTCCGAGAATAAACCAAGATATCTGCAAACACAAGCACGAACTTGTTCAATTGATCTCTGAACACCCTATTCATAAGATCCACAAAAGACGCTGGTGCGTTAGTCATCCCAAATGGCATCACCAACCATTCAAAGAACCTGGATGGTGTCCTAAAAGCAGTCTTTGACACACTATCCTTTTCCACCCTCAACTGGTGGAATCCCGTTGCCAAATCCATCTGAGAAAACACTTTGGCTTCTTGAAGCTGATCGAACAAGTCATCAATCCTTGGCAACAGATACTTGTTCTTCTTGGTCACCTTATTTAGCTCACGATAGTCCACACACAATCACAATGATCCATCATCCTTGGTTGCAAACACAACTGGTGCACCCCATTCGGAAACACTTTTCTGAATGAATCCTTTTCCCAAAAGGACACGTACTTGCACCTCTAACTCTCATTGTTCCTTAGGTGTCATCCGCCTAAGAGGCATGACGATAGGTCTAGCATCTTCAACCAAATCGATCCTAAACACAATCTCGCGATGCGGCGACAACCCTTTTACCTCTTCAAAGACATCCTCAAACTCATTAGCGATCAGCACATATGACAAGTCTTCCTATGGAAGCATAAACGAATATAAATAGCTAACAAAGACACCATCTTCGGGCCTACATCAAATCAACACCTTTTGCCCTTCTACATCCCCGACTCTCACCTCTAGCTTCTCGCAATTCACTCTTGCCATATACCTCTTGAGCTGGTCCATAGCCAAAATAATCCTAAACCTAGCGAAGTTCAAAACAAAGCAATCACATACAAAGGAGCAATCGTGACTCGCCAACACTAGACCACGACAAATCATACGCAAACTAGACGAACCCCCGACTAGATTAGTCATAATAAATGGTCTATCACAAATCTCGGGTTCCAAACCCAAGCGGCACACAAACTCATGATGCTCATTCTTCTAGTATGGAGTCTCAAAATACGTACAAGCATACTTGGACAAAGCTTCAAAATAAGAAACATAATCCAACACTAGTTGACCAATTTGCTTAAGCTCCACAAACCTCTTAAATAGAATAGACTTCTGAATAGTAAAAATAAACTTCATCTCAAATTTGACTTGGAATAACTCTCATGAAATCTCATCTTCTAGAGTCTCTATAATGAAAATTTTCCACCAATCCATAGCTCTGTCTTCTATATGTCTTGATGCAAGCTTCCTCTTAGTTGCACCATTAATTTACAGGTTTCCAAAGATCCGAATACAAGTATCTAGCCACCCTTGAATCTCAACGGTCAACTCTGCCCCCTTGAACGGCTTCCCTCCCAGAGTAGTGAAGTATTTGCTAGCTTTGCGAAGTCCACCCCTCTAGGCACCTGCACCTGTACCCCTACATCTACCGCGGCTTCTTTTAGAGTGGGTACCCTCGTCATGTTCACTGCCATCATAGATTCGAACATAACTGGGTAATACGATATACCACCATCACCCCCTCCAGGAATAGTCTCCTCCCCAGTAGTGTGTCTCGACGAACGACGACTCATTCTAAATATAAAAAATTGGAATAATTAGTCCACACATGAGAAAACTGCAAATGGACTTCAAGCGCTACTTTACTATACACTAATATATTGTATATATCCATCAGAAACCTACAAATACGTCTCTCATACATAATTACATCTTCGAACTTTGGTTAAAATCGATTACCAGAGCTCTGATACCAAATGTGACGACTGCCCACAACTCCTACACTTAACAAGGGAAATAATGTGCCGAAAGACGTGCCAGGCAGCCACCTAATATCATCAATAAAGTATATGAGAATAGGTTAATAAATCATCTAATCTACCAATCACGTCATCAGAGAAGAAACCCGACCCGTCTTCCCCATATCCGATAGTGATATCCTTTACAACAATCAAGTAGAAACAATAATACATTTATAACTGTCAATTATCGAGTGTAGACCATTCAAATCGACATTGACATCTCCCAAACATAAGCCCCAGAGGCCAAAACCAATATCAGACAAGCACCAAAGAGATATCTCCTTCGACATCGAGTAATCTATGCAGTAATCTATGCAAGACGATACAGACAAAACAATCATCATCTATGACTCTGACTATCACCGCCAATCCTACTTTGAAACCATTGTTAATCGTATGACCGACCCATCTGGTCATTCGTCAAGGGCTAATGGTAACCCTGGTCCTAGCCAAACTCCATACGCCATCTGAATTGTATGTTTGTCTTACTCGACGAAGACAACTAGGCCCATCCAGTTTTTGCCCAAGGTATACGACCCATCCAGTCTTTTAGGCATCCCCATTATACCCCTGCTTTGAGTTTGCTAGAACCTCCAACTAAAGATAATCTCTCGGCCTTCAATATCTCTAGTCGTTATCGACAACGACTATTCATAAGCTCAACCATCTGTTTGAGCAACCATTATCCACTAACTCAACATCTTTGAGTCGCCTTCACATTCGTTGCATTACAACGATCAACGAACACTTTACAACACTTCAAACAGTCCCCATTGGATTCACGTCGAAGCTAGAATCATCATCGACTCAAAAACAAGCTTCATTAGGTCGATACTGCATTTCAAGCCTTTTTGTCATGAAAAACTGGCCACAATGTCAAAACACCTTTTACAGCGTTTCTGAAATGCAATTATACATCCTGGTTCCATTCTGGCACTCCCTAGCACTTGCCATTGTCATCTGGTAGTATGGCACTCGGTACTTTGGCATTTAGCCCGATCCATACCATAACATTTCGTGCGATCCAAGCTACTGCAATTTTGCGCGATCCACCCCCCCCCCCCCCCCGGTATTCTGTGTGATCCATCCACATGGATTCTGTGTGATCCATTACCATGGATTCCATGTAATCCATCCCCATGGATTTCGTGTGATCCATCACCATGGATTCCATGTGATCCATTGACCACTTTTCTGCCTGATCCATGGCCATTATTTTTCCTGATCCATAGCCAATATTTTACCTGATCCATGCGCTGAAATTGCCAAACTTCGACCAATCTTCGCATTTGCACACAACTCGATCCCGTACTCAAAAACTAATCAAACTCCAATTTTTTCAACAACAATTTAATTAGTATAACAACAATAAATCACACAATCATCAATGAACATTAATACAGCAGTTTATCAAATCATTAAATGGATCTAGACATAGAATTAACATATGATTTACCATTTATAAGTTGCTAGATTAAATCCGATGGTGATTTGAGATTGAAATCATACTTATATTGATTAGATCTATATGAAAACAACTTGAAATGATGAACATACGATCATACAACCATATAATTGATTGAATCCGCGCGAGAGATGCTTATCTCTCACCAATTCTTCGAATTAACTCGAAATTGTTAAATTCTCAATTCGGACAGCAAAGAATATACTTCAAACCTCTTGATTTGATGCGGTCTTTCTTCACTTGAAGTAGATCTAGCTTCGTACGATGTAGATCTTTGATTCTCTTATGTAGATCTAGAATTTTAATGGTGGAAAGGTGTATTTGATTGAGTGAGGAGGATCACGAGCTCAACCGAATAAGAGAATGAAGAAAGTAAAATATTCTCCATGCCTTTAACCCCCTATTTATAGCCTCCCACCATCCCGCTAATGGGCCACTCCAAATCAGCCCATTACGGCTACCCAAACCTGAACAGAAATTGTGAAACACTAAAACAGTGATTTCTCCCAAACCGTTGGACCAAATCTTTAATGTGACCACTCTATGGAATTGGCAACATCATTTCCCTTCCAATGAGACTAATCTCAGCACTTGATTTGATCCCAGTCAAAAGTTATGCCCTGTAAAAGACTAACAGGGGCAAAATGGTCACAATTAAAATTGGTAAAAATTATGGACATGTCTCACATCCCCATAACCAAAATATCAGAATATGAGAATGATCCAACCCTCGTGGAATTAACTAAAAATATTTTATGATCCTCCAATACGTAAAATGTTGGTTGTTACACCATGTTCACTAGATGCTCCATCAACAAACAGTTGCCACCTTGGCTCTTAATATTTTTCCTTTACCAACCGTTGCTCAATAAATCATGTACATTCATTTACAAAATCAGCTAAATCTTGCCTTTTGAAAACCACTCATGGCTTATACTTTATTTTTAATTGGCTTAAATCAATTCCCTATTTTACTATCCTTACGAAGTTCTTTGGTTTACTAAACACTTGTTTGAAGTAAAAGTTGTTTAAAACATTAACAGGGTGTGGTTGGAAATAGGATCGCAGCTTTCGGGCTATTAGAATCAATCCATAAGCTAATTTCTCAATTATTCAGTATTGGATTGCGACATACTTTAGCCTTCGACTGTATTAAATAGGAATTTATGCCATATTCTCATCTCGAATCAACATGGAACTAACAACATGTTCCAAGACTCCCATATATAAATACAAGGTTTCTCATTCTTTCGGACTAGGTAATATTGGGGGTTTCTCCAGATGATCCTTTAATTGTTGGAATGCCCTTCGATAGTCTCTACCCCACTCCGAACCCTTTTTCTTTTAAATTACGTTGAAGAACAACACACATATATTACTTTCCTTGGAGATAAATTAGTTTAAAACGACCACTTTTCCATTTAATCTCATTATGTCTGTGCTTGTCTTAGGTTCTGTTGTGTCTCTTATAGCCTTTATCTACGTAGGGTTGGCTTCTATTCCATGTTCACTTATAATATAACCTAAGAATTTTGCTGAGTGTACTCAAAAAGTGACAATTCTGAGGGTTTAATTTCATTTGATACTTCCTCAATACCTCAAATATTTCTCTAAGATCCCTTAATTGGTCTTCTGTCCTCTAAGATTTCACTAACATAGGGTTATTTTACATGGTCGAACCCTGGTATTTTTTAGGGACCTACCCAAATTGCACTTGACATTGTGTAACCTTCAAGTCATCATTAACAATTAATTAATCCTCCATAACTTATATTTTTTATGTTGTCCACAAGTACGTGGGCTAGATGGCTCCTCCATGTAGCTTGAATTCATTTCTTCTCCTCTTTTTTTATCCTTTAATACTTGTGCATGCATATATCCATGAAGTCGTTTCCATTATACATTTAAATTCCTATAAAAAAAATTAGAATGTATGAGTAAATTTTCTTCAAATTAACACATACATAAGATGGTTGTTTTCCACAAATGTGGATATATGAATGTTAACTTTAAAAACATGTTTTTTACCTTCATTTAAAACATGTAAAAATACCTTAATATGACATTTCTCAACCATTAGATTGTCCCATGATTTGCATCCCTCACATGAGGACAAATTGATCTAGTGGCCGAGATTTTGTGTCCCATGATTTGTGTCAAAATATTGTGTTCAAATAGCCACTCCCATATTTTAATACATCTTGTATTTGTTTACAAACCTAGTATCTTTATAAAGGTCTTTCCATGATTTTCTATAATTTTTTACTAGTTTTTTAAAATAAATGTTTACACTTCAAAATAAATTATATTAGTTTCAAACTATATAATATAATTTTAAATTTTCATTATATACTCAAACTAATTTGAAATGGAATATTTCTTACAAATATATACCATTTTTGTAATTCATATATCATAGAAAGAGATTTTACTTAAAACATAACCAAAATCGTGATTTTATGAAAAGATTCCAAAATTTTCCTAAGGTTTGAAAGATATTTCAGAAAAAATAAATAACCTTTATAATAAACATCTCTATAAAATAATAATATTATTTTCGTAATGTATTTTATAGAATAGCTATATACATATATTGTTAACTGTCTTTTTGGTCCGGTAACTAAAAGTACACAGGACACGCTCGACTCAATGCATCGCGTGAAGCTAAAGCCGAGGGTGTCACCCAGGAGTAAAGGAGATAGGCCGAGAAGGAATCGCGCCAGCGAAAACCTCACCGCTCCCCTAGAATATCGCCAAACCAAGACCTCGAACCCCGAATGTAACAACCCGGAAAATCTGAACCAATTAAATTTTTTTAATTTGGCTATTTTAGTGGATTTTTAATATTTAAAATAAGTTATATTAAATAATAATGACAAAAAATATGTTTGAATCAATGTTTGAAAGTAAAATTATAAATGAGGCCTGAAATGGCGCGGTAGCTTCAAATTTTGAATTCGAACTTTGACTGACTGTACCGGGTGCAAAAAAACGGATTTTAGTGAAACCAAAAATATTGAAATCTTTTTATGAATATCTTTCTAACGAATCTGAAAAATTGAAGTTTTGTAGCGAGAATCAAAAGTTATGGCCATATTAATTTTCAGAAAGGTCGCTATAGAGAATATATAGCCCTTGAAAATAGCCATTTTGCAAACAACCTCAGAATTCGACAAAACCACTTTTGTTGGATCCGGATGTCAAATTATTGCTAGGTTTCAAATTCCATAATTTTTGAAGTCAATATGTGAGGGTGGCGAAGGAAAATGTGTTTGGTTGATTTCAGTTAAATTGGATCGACCAGAAAATGACCATTTTTCAAACGGTCTAAGAATTCGACGAAACTAGTTTTGTTGGGACCGTGTCGTCAAAACATAGATAGATTTATTTTTTTTGGAATTTTTGGGATCAGTATGTGGCCCCGGCAAATTGAAATGTACGTTCAAATCAAATATTGAATGTCTTATAATTTAATTTGAAGAAAAACTGACTGAGACAGTCGAATGGGTCTACGAAACATATCCCATTGTGTTTTGAATGGGGGTATTTAGCTAGGAGCGACAGTCATTGGGTTTGAATTGGTGTTCGTGTGAGAAAACCCTAATTTTTTGAAATAATAAATATCGGCGAATCAGATTTTTTTCTTTCATAAAAAAAATATCGCGAACCCCCTCCCTCCCCCCATAATAGTTCCTCGACGACAATACGAGCTCCCTCCTTCCCTTCCATTTTCTGGCGAATCGGTTCATTGTTAGCCCTTCCCCCCATTGAGCTTTTTGTAGATCCCACCCTCCTCTACAAATCCATAGCAGGTACGCCCTCCCTCGCCTCGTCTTCGTCGAGAACGGAGCCTGCAAAGTTCGACGGCGTCGAACAGGATTCCGCCGCCACCTGGAGCTCGATCTGAGCAAAACCCACCTCGTCGGAAAGCCCTCTCGTATGCGGACGTCATGCTCAACCCCGATCAGCCTCTAATGCAACGGATTTCGCGGAAAAATCGAAACCTAGTTTCGAACAAATCAGAAAGGTAACGGCTATTTTAATTTTAATTGATTATAGCACTTTAAAGCGCTACAGTTTATGATTTTACAATAAAAATCATATCTTTCTCGTTTGTTGATGAAATGCAGTGAAACAAGAGACATTGGACTCGTGAGGACGTCTTCTACATTCTAGAAGAGACCGGATATTTTTCTGAGCCTTCTACAATTTTTGGAGGAGTGGAACCCAATGTGATATTTCTGATTTATAAACGATATGGAAACGATGATGTATAAATTATATAGTCGAAGTATGAGTTATATAAGCGTTGTACACCTCATGCATAAGCGTTGTATAAGTTGTATGTTCGATGTATAAGTTATATATGCATTGTAAAAATGATATATGTGTTGAAAAGAATTGAAATAATATCGAAGTGAAATCGAAATATAGTTATATATGTATATCTATATATATACTCCCCTCGTCCACAGACCATGGATGATATATATTGGTTGTGATATTATTTGGATTATTGGTTGATGTGAAATTTGGTGAATATCATGAGTGGTTGATTTGAAATGATTGATTATGTTTGAAATCCGAATAGGATTAGCATATGAGAAAATTCATACGCGTACGAACTAGATATTGAAAATCCCCATTGTCAAAAACAGCGAAGTTTTAAGGTAGAGCGAGGAGCCGTACTCGGGACGGTGCCGGTTTTAATTACCCTGCCATTATGCTGCCGAAATTTTCAATAATATTCATGTGTTAGAATTATTTTCATGTGCTGAAACCATATTCATGCGTTGAAACTATATTCATGTGTTAAATAGAAATTCATGTGTTGAATAAATTCTATGAAAGATAAAAATAACATTTTATCACATATATAGACTATATAGATTGTTCGTGTTTTAAAATAAATTGTTTTAACAATAAAAATCACATTTTTATTATATATATAAACTATAGAAAACATTCATGTGTTGAAACCATATTCATGTGTTGAATAGAAATTCATGTGTTGAATAGAAATTCATGTGTTGAATAAATTCTTTGAAAGATAAAAAATAACATTTTTACCTTATGTATGAACTATATAAAATAATCGTGTTTTGAAATAAATTGTTTTACAATAAAAATCACATTTTTATTATATATATGAACTGTTAAAAATAGTGATGTATGGAAATAAATATCTGTTGGATAAAAATATCAATTTTATCAAATATATAAAGTGAATTTGGTTTTGAAATCGAAGAATGGATTATATTTATATATACATATATATAATTAAAATAAATCGAATAACGAAGCTGCAGTTCGTATTTTGAAACCGTGGTTTCAAACGATTATTGTGGGAGATCCGACCATCGGATTTTCTCGAAACCGAAACCGTTGGGTTCGCTTTGGAAATATCTTTCCAACGACACCAACTTTGTAAAGATCCAACGGTTGAATTGTCTGGAATGTTTAATTCAAATTTGAATGAAAACAGCGCTAGAATAGATTATATTTTTATATAAATATAAATATAATTAAATTAAATCGAATAACGACGCTGCAGTTCGTATTTTGAAATCGTAACTTCAAGCAATTGTACCGTGAGATCCGACCGTCGGATTTTCCCAAAACCGGAACCATTGGATTCGTTTTGAAAAGATCTTTCTAATGATATAAAATTTGTGAAGATACAACGGTTAGATTTTTAGATATGTGTAAATCAAATCTAAAGAAAAACAGCGCCATGGTCGCGCTATGACCTGAAGCGTCGTTTATATAAATTGGCTATTTTTAAATAAATTAAAATAGCGATAAATCGTGATAAAAGATTATAAACGATATGGAATGGAAATAAACTGAATTTGCTTGGTTTATTGGATATTTGATGATTGAATGTGTTTGACATGAGAACTACATAAATGAATTGAATTATTGGTGTCGAATAATTTAACCATTGAAATGAATTGATTTGAAATTCTAAATATACGTGAATTATTTGAAAAGGCCGAGTTAATTCTCATTTCAAATAATAGATCGACGATTAGAAGTCGAAGATATAAAGATGGTGTAAGACCGATGATCTTCACGTCGAATGGAGGGGTGCTACTGATGCTCATGATAGGAGTGGCTACCTTGAAGGGGCTGAAGTGGTAGCCGTCCGGACGTACTTGTCGATTGTACGAATATGCGAGGTCTAAGGAGCCTCCGGTTTCGTTCAGACCCAGAACGAACTTGTAAATGGACTGTGTGTCTGACATTGGATTTTGTTCTATGTTGATTGATCTCTATTAAATATATATCTGTTTGGCGGCGGAGAATTTATTCTCTTGCTTAACGCCCTTCTCTGAGACGTACGTGCTCAGAGGTTATATATTGATAGAAATCAGTTGCATGGAGTGAATTGCCTAAGTGGCAGCTGATCAAGGCTTCTGTTGAAAAGCAAAGTCTTGTGGTTGACGATCAAAGCACGGCCTGTGTGGCATAGATTTGTGTATATCGTTGATTCGCGGGCCTCACACCCCAGTATGAGCCAAAAACGGGAGAGGACTTCAGGGAGGATATGTGTTTCCTTCTAGCTAGGAGTGGTGTCAGTATTTTACACCCCTGACATTTTACTTATGTGGATGATGGATAGTGAGGCTCCTCGGTTAGATCGGTCTTTTCGGAGCCGATGTGTGGTCGGATATGAGCAGTTTACACCCCATAGGGTGGGGAAACGCAATGTTCAGGCATTTTAATCCACATCGAGTGGACCGGCCCTAACGATCCAAGGGCCCACTTATGTCTGGGTCCTGTGACATGGGTTAGATTGTCTCACAGTGGTAAGGATGATCCCTTGCCTTGGTTCATGATGGAAATCCAATTTCCAAATACGACACCGTGCGGTTTTGATTGTATACCTATATATGGCGACATAGTGGTATGGAAATTAATGTCGTCTAAGATTGATACTTATGATTGAGATTGTTTTTGAAACATATAAACACTAGTAATAATATCAAATGCTTTTGTTTTATTCGTATCAAGAATATTTTGGCCATTATAAGGTAAAAATCTACCTCCGGTTTATGTTGCATTGTGTGATAGGAACTGAGTCTTATAATGGCATCATTTTTATAAAAATCATTGCGATGTTTAAATGATTTACTTGTTTTAAAGCACTGGAAATCCAATGGAGTAAACCCGTTCCGCGTTAGCGGTGTGGTCCTGTGATTGGCCATATTATAAAGTAAGTCGAGTAGATTTCTCATACCAGTCCCATGACTGACTCGTAGTTTGTTTCACTTGCAAACTCGGGTGCCCCCTTTTCTACACGGGCAGCCTTGTATTCAGGTTTTAGCAAGCTCTTTCTGGATAGCCGGAGCTGAAGATGGATTCTATCATTTATCTCTTTTTATGCTGTTCAGCTCCTGTTGTACATATTATGTTTTGATTCCGCTGTAGATATTTATGTAAAGCTGAACTGTATTTTGTACTAAGTATGATCCTATATTCTATGTAACTCTGATGATTATGTTTATCCAGTGTATTCTATTGTACATTATTTGGTGTATTTATTTATTTCTGTTCTGCTATTATCTATTTATGTGTTATATTCCAAAGATTACCCTTGCCACCGTCGTACAAGGGTTTGGGGTCGTCACACCGAAGAGTCGCGAGTCCAAGTCTCGAACATCTGGCCCCAGTTTACATAGTCTTCGTAGCCCTCGGGGTACGAATTTCGTACCCCTAAGGGGCATGAAATTCGTACTCAACAGGGTATGAAATTCATACCCCAGGGAGGGGTATGAAATCTATGTTTGTATGTGCTTAGGGGTTTCGAAATTCCGGAGGTCGGCTATAGGGGATTCGAAATTCTTGGTGTGGTCCCCTACTTCCACTTACTCCTACCTACTCCCACCTAACCACTCCACTATAAATACCCATTGACCTCACACTTCAAAGGGGTTGGAATTGGGTGACTTAATGCCTCTTGAGAAATCCCTTAATTGTATCTCCACTTTGAGGAAGAAGAACGGCAAAATGGTCTTTTTCCTAATATATTAAATATACGACAATTATGACATCATATAACTTAGAGATGTATGTAAAGAGATGTTCTCCACCTTGTAACTCTTTGTTAGTAGTAATATTCCAACGACTCTTCCCAAGTGGACGTAGGTCTCTCGCGAGGCGGAACCACTATAAATCTCACGCGTTATTTATTGCTTTGCGAACTTACTTTCACAGCCAAAACAATAATTCCTAAGTAATCGGAATCATGGGTGTTTACGCCATTTTTTCCCGTCAACAATTTGGTGCTTTCATTGAGAGTAGTCGGATTTGCATCTTTGTTGCACATTATTGTCTCGACTTCGACGAGCTTTAGGTTCTTTTGCTAAAACTACTGCCAAGTTCGCTTACAATGGTAAATCGACCAAAGAACGTAATGATCGGCTCTTCAACCGCAGCCGAAGCCAAAACATCCCAACAAGCTCAGCCGAAGGATATCCTGGCCACTACTGAAACCGTCACTCCTGCTATGGACCCCGAAGCTCCCGCAACATAAGCACAGATCGACGCGATTAGTGAATAATAAGAGAACGCATCTGTCGAGCTCAATCAGGCATTAAGAAATAACATCGACCTAATGCGACAACTTCAAGAAAGTCAGCGCGTCATCCTCGACTCCAGCTATCTCGGAACAACACCGACCTCGATCTACTATCTCAGAAACTTCTTATTCCGAGTCGAGGGGCCAACATCAGAGAAGGAGGTTTAGTCTCATCAATAATGTTGTCGTCCGCGCCAACGCCTTGGACGACGACAACGGCAATGGCTACGCTAACGATAATGGAAACAGAAACGACAACCAAACTACAGTCACTTATAGCGAGGGGGCACAATACTGAGATCTCTCCAGATTGATCACCGATGATGGACCGGGTCCAAACAACAAACCCCTTCCTCGATAGAACCTAACTGTCGCCACCCAGGATGAGGGACATGCTCCACTAGCGGCTTGCGCTCTTCCAGAACAAGATGCGCATCAATCTGCTCAGCCTCGCCATCCATACCAAAACCTGATCATAGATGTTGAGGATATGGAAAAAGATGACCCAGACATTCAGCATAAGAGACTCCGTCACAATAGAACTCATGAACCCCGCCAAACCCCATCCAACTTATCTTCCGGACATGGTCCGAAGAATCATGAGGGAAATGCGAGGGAATGTAGGCGACTCCTGGGAAGCCCATATCAGACATAACTCTTTCACGAGAAGAGCAGACGAAGCAGAGTGGTCGCGATGCTTCAGCATGCCATAGATGTCACTCTATGATGGCACAACCGACCCTAGTGCCTTCCTAAATCGATACGAATGACAAATGGACTCGAGTCGGAGCAACGACCCAGTCAAATGCAAGTGCTTCGTAGTCTTCCTATCAGGAATAGCTTTACTCTGGTTTTCTCGCATCCTACTCGATTCCATCAACAACTTCAACCAATTAGAGACAAAATTGTTCAAGCAATTCAAAGTGCACATCCCGACTTCAAAGAATGCCCTCACTCTGTCCAATCTATATTAGGGACCCGCTGAGTCGCTCAAGAGCTATCTTCCTGTAACACCCTGTAATTTTAAAATAGGATATAAGAGATAATTAAAGAATAATTAATCTTTAAAAGAAGAATTAAGGGAAACGGGTTGCGCCATTGCGTTCGTCTCGGAATTCTACTTGAGATAGAGTCCGAGTTTGCGTAAAACAGATACAGTATGAAGAAGTTATTGAGGTTAGAAGATTCCAGTTTAAAACAGAATTAAAATAAAATATTCAAAACAGCGAAGGTGGGAGGAGGAAATGCGGAACCGACCACGTCTGGGGTGTCGACCCAAGATCGCTGGGTCGACACCTATGTCGACTCAAGCTCTTTGGGGTCGACACCGGGGTTGACATAGGTGTCGACCCCCCTGCAGGGGTCGACCCCATCAGCCAGATCTGGGCTGTGACGAATTTTTACAACCCTGTGCTGATGTGGCCTTCTCTGATTGGCCAATGATTGATTTCTGAGTTATTAGGGCATATGTGTTATGCTACGGTTGGCTGGATGACACATCTCTTTGGTTTGATGGATCTGATTTCTCCTAGACTAATCTAAAGGCTAGAATTAAACATAGACTTCTATATAATCACCCCAAACATCAGCCCTAGAACTCATTCTATGAAGCCGTCATGTTGTTCGTCTACAAATTGGCATAGCCTCCATTCATCTACCCCAAACTAGAGAATCAAATTCAAGCTAGGAGTCAATTAGAAGAACTAGTGAATCAAAAGTCTACATCAAAGGATAGCTTTTCAAATTCAGAAATCAGATCCCAGAATTCAAGATCCGTCCTTTTTCTGTAAGTACAGTTATTGTTTAGGTGTGAACACCTAATGAGAAAATCATGACTATAATAACTGGATCTAAAACTATGCCTAACTCTATTCATGCTTATCCTTTTGTCAATTCTGAATTACCTATGCCTATGAGACTATTGTGATTGATGTAATGACACCTATCGTGCCTATGAGACTATTATGATTGACATAATGAAACCTAACATGCCTATGAGACTGTTGGATTGACAAAATGGAACCTATCATGCCTATGGGACTATTGTGATTGATTTATCATGTTGTATATCCTATGCCTATGAGACTATTGGACTGACATAATTGAACCTACCATGTTGTATATGCAAATTACATGATAAGTTATGTTCTTACATGCTTACATATTTAGTAGGGCTGGCAATTAGAACCGAGAACCGAAAACCCAAACCGAACCGACCCGAAAAGACCCGAACCCGAACCGAACCCGACGGGTCTTGGGTCGGGTCTAGGTGATGAAAAATACCATCAAGACCCGATCAAACCCGACCCGTATAGATCCGTCCCGAAAGACCCGACCAAAAAGTATTGAAATATATGTATTTTTAATGTTATTATTCAACCGGACCCAAACCGACCCGACCCGAGCTTCGACCAGACCCGACCCGAAACGAAGCTCGGCTCGGGTCGGGTCTAGATTTTTGAAATGTATAGTTTAGACCCGACAAAACCCGACCCGCCTAGAACCGAGACCCGACGGGTCGGGTCCGGGTCCATCGGGTCGGGTCTAATTGCCACCCCTAATGTTTAGATCCAAGCTAGTACCCATGTTTAAGATCTATATAAATTCATGCTTATACAATTAGATCTATGCTAGTTCGCATGTTAATTGGATCTAAATTAAATGTAAGATCACATTCATGTGATAAATTAAGTTTATGTCGTTCTATCCCAAATTTATACTACGCATGTTAATCTATATTGTTTATGCCTGTTGGAATGTTACATGTCCCTTTCTTTTCCCTTTTGTTTATAAGTTAGGCTAATTTGTGAGCCTAACGTTCTATGTGAATTATGCAAACGAATAACGGGGGAGACGTTGGGGAAAAATATTAAACTACATGCTATTGGCATAAATTAGCTCATAATCATGTAAATGATAAGTAGCATAATATGGTAGAATTTGTATACCTAGAATCATGGACATAATTTAAAGGGTAAATGGGGCATGACTTGAATTGACAACACTTGTGGATAATTTACATATGAACATAAATTGTAAATATGTAAGGTGGCTAAAAGATGAACATGCCTAACCCGAGGTTAGATTGAGTTGCGGTGTAAAACTGCCCAGAACCGCCCGGCACATCCAATAACCGCAACAACACAGATCTAATGTGAGAGGTTAGCGCATTTATCCCAAATCCCGAGGTTAGAATGAGTTTGCGGTAGAAGTCTGCCTGGAACCGCCCGGCACATCCAGCAACTACAAACAACAGTTCTAATGTGAGAGGTTGTGGCATTATAAATTAATTAATGCCAATAAACAGACATACTAAGAATGGTAAGGTTAAGTAAATCTAGAACACTTAACTATTATAACATGTTAATAAGACAAGAAGGTGGGGTTAAGTAAATTTAGAACACTTAACTGTTATAACATATTAATTAGATAAGAAGGTGGGGTTAAGTAAATTTGGAACACTTAACCGTTATAACATGTTCATTAGATAAGAAGGTGGGGTTAAGAAAATTTGGAACACTTAACCGTTATAACATGTTCATTAGACAAGAAGGTGGGGTTAAGTAAATTTAGAACACTTAACCGTTATAACATGTTAATTAGACAAGAAGGTGGGGTTAAGTAAATTTAGAACACTTAACCGTTATAACATGTTAATTAGACAAGAAGGTGGGGTTAAGTAAATTTAGAACACTTAACCGTTATAACATGTTAATTAGACAAGAAGGTGGGGTTAAGTAAATTTAGAACACTTAACCATTATAACATGCTAATTAGACAAGAAGGTGGGGTTAAGTAAATTTAGAACACTTAACTGTATAACATGTTAATTAGACAAGAAGGTGGGGTTAAGTAAATTTAGAACACTTAACCGTTATAACATGTTAATTGGACAAGAAGGTGGGGTTAAGTAAATTTAGAACACTTAATTGTTATAACATGTTAATTAGACAAAAAGGTGGGGTTAAGTAAATTTAGAACACTTAACCGTTATAACATGATGAACGAGTGGGGTTAAGTTAATAGGAAACACTTAACCAGTACAACATGATGTGTGGGGAGGTTAAGTTAACATGAATGGACAACACTTAACCAATATTACATGAATAAAGTGGATAGGGTTAAGGCAAGCTTATCCAATAATACAGATTGACTTGATAAGTAGGAGGGTTAAGTAAACTTTGGGTAAGTGGGTAATATTAGTATATATAGGCCCACAAACTTAACCGTTAAATAAACATATTTGAATCAGTGGAAGGGTCAAGTACATCTCGTGTAGGTGGGTAATATCTGTATATATAGGCCCACAAAATTAACCAGTTGGAAACCCTAGTAACGGGGACCTGTTTCAGCAGTAGCCCACATAAATGTATCACGGTACCCTGAACTAGGCAGGGTGGGGCACGATGACTGGGCTGATTATAGGCGGCCAAAATAGCAGTAGGGGGTGCAATAGTGTAGTGCCGACGGAGTATGGGCGTGCACGTGCTCCGGAGTGGAAAAGCAGGCACTGCGCATCAGTAGTATACACTGTGAATCTTGAATCGTGTCGGGTTGCTATCATAGGGATTGATACACCTTATGGTGGGACCAGCACATGGTATCTACACGCAAGAGAGGATCGATTGACACAGACATAAGGAAAATTAATACAAGTAGAGAGTCGATCGATAGGGTAGTAAGGGTACATCTAACATCTTCATGGAAATTAGGCTGACTGAGGTAAGATCCTCATACTAGATGTACTCCTGAAGGCTACCACAATTGTGGGGTTGGGATCACCTTATTATATAACACAGGATACTAGTTGGGACACTAGTAGGGAATAGGAATCGTTCATTTAAAAGACACTGGTTAGGATACTAGTTGGGTGGTGCAGAGAAAATGGGAAATTAGAGAAAGAACAAAAGCGCGTTCAGTGTATCTTACCTTGTCATATTTAACGATTATCATTTGTTGTCTTGCTATGCTTATTATCATGGTTATGTCTGGTATTCAGTTTATTCATTTCATGATCCTTTTACCTGTTTACATTGCTGAATAATCACTGGACTTACCAGACTTATGTCTGACCCGTTTTCTTTCGCCTTCTTTCCGTCCCCCCCCCCCCCCCAGGTTCATAGGGAGGGAATATCACCACTTAGCTCAGCCTTCTTTCCAAGCTCAAAGATAGACGATGTATTGCTTTGGACTCTCTTTTCCATTGCTATGGCTGGCTCATGCTTTATTGGGGAATATCATTGTCATTTTATGCTTCTTTATTTTGTTAAACAAGACAGATGCTTTGTTGTAATGGGTAAGGGTATTTTGGTGTTGGAAAACAATCTTTGTACAAGTTGTTTTACCAAGATGTTGTTTTATCAATGAAGTAAAGTTTTATATATTTTCCGCTGTTTAAAATTTTGTCTATTTTGTAATTTATCTGTTCTATACACTTATGACGCTCCACTGAAGTTAATGCATTCCCTTTGTGAGTGACCTTAACGGAGGTGAGTTGTTACACGTGGTATCAGAGCTGAAGGTTACCGGATCAGATAAAAGATTTGAAAAGTTATTTTCAAGACGGTTTTAATAGAAGCATTTTCTAAAGAAAAATTTTGTTTTAAAGGCATATTCCCCAAATCCATATGCACTATCTTTTGATCCTCTGCTTGAATCCTTGTTTTCCAGGTCTCCTGGCTTTCTGGGAGGTAACCTCATTGCGGCATGGTTCAGTAGGCTTGATGAGACTACGACACCTGTCAAAGAGCGAAGAAGTGCCCAATTTTCATATATAGCCGTAGTAGTTTCACCTGCGGCTAATTTTCTTTCAAGCTTTGTAGGGTTTTTCCGTGCGATGGAGGCACCTTTCAAGAGACTTGTCAACAAGTAACACAAAGATGGCAAAGATGAGAATGAGAGAGTTTGGCTACGGGGCACAACCCAAGGATGAGAAACTCATGGATATGGACTTGGTTCACAAAGGAGGAAAGAATAGAAAAATCTAAGACAAGAGGAAGTGTCGTTATTATGGTATAATGAGTCATATAATTAAGGACAAGGGCAAGAAAAAAGGACATGATTTTCAGGAGGGCAAGTGCATGCTCTCACCACCAGCGTACCTGAGAGAGAGGTAGTAGAGTTTCTATTGAAAAAGTTTAGTTCTTCTTTTTTTTATCATCCTATTAGTACTCTTTTTTATTTTAGCGCTTCACATTCGTTTATATCTGCTTCCATAGTTGAGTCTCTGCACCTTAGTACTCGTATAGTAGAAGATCCCATTATTGTCTGAAATCCAATTTGTGTTCGGCACATTCATCTATGATTTGTTTGGATTTGGGAATATCTATATTAAGCATTGAGTTTAGATGTAATGCTTACGTTTTTGGTTTCATGGGCTATGGGTTGATTCTAGGCATGGATTGTTTAGCTAGTAATTGTGAAAGGAGGGTAGTTAGACTTTTGACTTGCCACGGGAATACCCTCGAGATTTCGTGCGATCCTAAGGGATCAGTTTGTCTTAGCTACCTAGAATCACTTGACGCATCTATCGATGATTTGCAATCCATTGGAGTAGTCCATGAGTACGCAGATGTTTTTGATTAGGTTAGGGGTTTGTCCCCTAAAACGCGAGGTAGGTTTCCGCATATATCTAGTTGACAATGCAAAGCCAGTTGCATTACCTGTACGACACATGAATCCAAGGGAAAGGAAGGGCTCAGTAAACAAGTAAAAGAGTTACGTGAAAAAGGGTTCATAAGGCGAAGTATTTCTGAATGGGGTGCTCTAGTCGTTCTCGCTACAAAGGCGGATGGTTCACTTCGCTTGTGCATAGATGATATTTTGGTTTTCTCTAAGAATGAGGAAGAACATGCTTTGCATCTAAGGGAAGTCTCGGATACCCTCCAAGCACATCAACTCAAGGCGAAGTTCTCCAAAAATGTCATTTTGGAGAGAAGAAGTAAGGTTTCTAGGACATATGGGGCCCAAAGAAGGGATAACAGTAGATCCCGCAAAAGTAGTTGCAGTGCAAGACTGGAAGGTCCCAAGGAATGCAACAGAAGTAAGAAGCTTAATTTCTTGGACTAGCAGGCTAATATAGGAAGTTCATTAAGGACTTTGCGAAGGTATTAGCCTCACTTACAAGATTGACGAAGAAGAATCTAACCTTTTCCCGGGATATTGGTTGTGATGTCGCTTTCCAACTATCGAAGAGGGCTCTTACAACAACCCCAGTTTTGACTTTTACCTTATGGTAGTAAAAGGTTTACGGTATACGCGGATGCATGTAGCACGGGGCTAGGTGCCATTTTGATATAAGAAAGAAGGGTAAGGTCGTAGCGGATGCCTTAAGAAGAAAAGGTTGACTTCAAGTCCTCTTTATGTGAAAAGGAAAAGTTCAGAATACATATCAAACTTTGATTTTTAAAACCTTCGGTTAAGTTAGTGGTTGGCATCGCTAGGAGTAAGACCTACACTTTTGAGTTAAATAGGGACTTCACAAAGAAAAGACTCTCAGATAGCTGATGCAATGGATAAATTAAGTAGAGAAGAGACCTCTAATACACTTGGTAACATGGTTAGCATCTGTTTATTTTCAAGAGATAGTTCTTTTAAATGGAATACCCTCTAGTAATTTTGGAAGAAGCTATGAGTACGTAGTTATGTTTGAGCACCGCTTATCATCCTCTGACAGAAAGGGTGAATAGGATTTTGGAAGACCTTTTGAGGAAATGTTAGCATGACACAGCAGGAGTGGTAGTGCCAAGTATACTAGAAGAAGAAGAGGTGGAATGAAAGGCGACAATGAAATGAGTTACAACTCATATTATGGAAACATAAATTAAGAAGCTACACAATTATGAAGTTAAGACAGTCAGAGCGCTATAGAGTGAAGCTCAAGAAGATGCGACTTAGAAGACTAGATACACGCATCATACCCTTTTTGAGGGTATATACTTGATCTCTCTTTTTCTATAAAGTTTATTTGCATGCTAGTTTTTATCTTTTAAGTATATCCTCTCGATCCTATCCTCGATCCTTAGGTAGAAGCCAATGGATGTAAACATGTGTTTGAGACATGTTATGTTTGGTGGATGCAAGTGGATGTAAGTGTTTTCTTGTGGTTGCTTGTGGATGCATATACACACATTAGGCACTAGATCGGCTCCGTCACTTCCATATTGCATATGCATGAGTGAATTTTTATATATATGTGAATTGAAACTTGATGTGTTATCATATGGATGTTGCATTTCTATGAATGATTGTGCACTCATATAGAAGTTATAAAGTACGATTAGGAATAATTGCATACATGATGGACTCATGGAACTTACATAATTAGCATTAAGGAGGTCAACTGAATCAGTAGACCGCCTGATTTTGCATTTGGGTAGGGACATATACACACACTATGCATATGTTCATGAAAAGCATTAGAGACCTTTTAAGGACAATGGATGCCTGTGATTAAATGGTTGAGTAGATAGATGTTGGATGGTAGGATAAACATTCTTCTTGACTTGGAGATTTCGGGGACGAAATACTTTAAGGAGGGGAGAATGTAACACCCCGTAATTTTAAAATGGGACATAAGAGATAATTAAATAATAATTCATCTTTAAATGAAAAGTTAAGGGAAACAGGTTGCGCCATTGCGTTCGTCTCGGAATTCTACTTGAGATAGAGTCCGAGTTTGCGTAAAACGGATACAGTATGAAGAAGTTATGGAGATTAGAAGATTTCAGTTTAAAACAGAATTAAAATAAAATATTCAAAACATCGAAGGCAGGAGGAGGAAACGCGGAACCAACCACGTCTGGGGTGTTGACCCAAGACCCACTGGGTCGACACCTATGTCGACTCAGGCTCTTTGGGATTGACACAGGGGTCGACCCCTGTAGGGGTCGACCCCCATCGGCCAGATCTGGGATGTGACGAATTTTTACAACCCTGTGCTGACATGGCCTTCTCTGATTGGCCAATGATTGATTTCTGAGGTATTAGGGCATATGTGTCATGCTACAGTTGGCTGGATGACACATCTCTTTGGTTTGATGGCTCTGATTTCTCCTAGACTAATCTAAAGGCTAGAATTAAACCTAGACTTCTATATAATCACCCCAAACCTCAACCCTAGAACTCATTCTATGAAGCCGTCATGATGTTCGTCTACAAACAGGCTTAGCCTCCATTCATCTACCCTAAACTAGAGAATCAAATTCAAACTAGGAATCAATTAGAAGAACTAGAGAATCAAATGTCTACGTTAAAGGATAGCTTTTCAAATTCAGAAATCAGATCCCAGAAATCAAGATCCGTCCTTTTTCTGTAAGTACGGTTATTGTTTAGATGTGAACACTAATAAGAAAATCATGACTGTAATAACTGGATCTAGAACTACGCCTAATTCTATTTGTGCCTATCCTTTTGTCAATTTTGAATTACCTATGCCTATGAGACTATTGTGATTGATGTAATGACACCTAACGTGCCTATGAGACTATTGTGATTGACATAATGAAACCTAACATGCCTATGAGACTGTTGGATTGACAAAATGGAACCTATCATGCCTATGGGACTATTGTGATTGATTTATCATGTTGTACATCTTATACCTATGAGACTATTGGACTGACACAATTGAACCTACCATGTTGTATATGCAAATTACATGATAAGTTATGTTCATACATGCTTACATGTTTAGATCCAAGCTAGTACCCATGTTTAAGATCTATATAAGTTCATGCTTATACAATTAGATCTATGCTAGTTCGCATGTTAATTGGATCTAAATTAAATGTAAGATCACGTTCATGTGCTTAATCAAGTTTATGTCATTCTATCCCAAATTTATACTACGCATGTTGATCTATATTGTTTATGCCTGTTGGAATGTTACATGTCCCTTTCTTTTCCCTTTTGTTTATAAGTTAGGCTAATTTGCGAGCCTAACGTTCTATGTGAATTATGCGAACGAATAACGGGGGAGACGTTGGGGAAAAATATTAAACTACATGCTATTGGCATAAATTAGCTCATAATCATGTAAATGATAAGTAGCATAATATGGTAGAATTTGTATACCTAGAATCATGGACATAATTTAAAGGGGAAATTGGGCATGACTTGAATTGACAACACTTGTGGATAATTTACATATGAACATAAATTGTAAATATGTAAGGTGGCTAAAAGATGAACATGCTTAACCCGAGGTTAGATTGAGTTGCGGTGTAAAACTTCCCGGAACCGCCCGGCACATCCAGTAACCGCAACAACACAGATCTAATGTGAGAGGTTAGCGCATTTAGCCCAAAAACCGAAGTTAGAATGAGTTTGCGGTAGAAGTATGCCCGGAACCGCCCGGCACATCTAGCAACCGCAAACAACAGTTCTAATGTGATAGGTTGGGGCATTAATAAATTAATTAATGTCAATAATCAGACATACTAAGAATGGTAAGGTTAAGTAAATTTAGAACACTTAACCATTGAAACATGTTAATTAGACAAGAAGGTAGGGTTAAGTAAATTTAGAACACTTAACCATTATAACATGTTAATTAGACAAGAAGGTGGGGTTAAGTAAATTTAGAACACTTAACCGTTATAACATGTTAGTTAGACAAGAAGGTAGGGATAAGAAAATTTATAACACTTAACCGTTATAACATGTTAATTAGACAAGAAGGTGGGGTTAAGAAAATTTAGAACACTTAACCATTATAACATGTTAATTAGATAAGAAGGTGGGGTTAAGAAAATTTAGAACACTTAACCATTATAACATGTTAATTAGACAAGAAGGTGGGGTTAAGTAAATTTATAACACTTAACCGTTATAACATGTTAATTAGACAAGAAGGTGGGGTTAAGTAAATTTAGAACACTTAACCGTTATAACATGATGAATGAGTGGGGTTAAGTTAATAGGAAACGCTTAACCAGTACAACATGATTTGTGGGGAGGTTAAGTTAACATGAATGGACAACACTTAACCAATATCACATGAACAAAGTGGATAAGGTTAAGGCAAGCTTAATCAATAATACAGATTGACTTGATAAGTAAGAGGGTTAATTAAACTTTGGGTAAGTGGGTAATATACTAGTATATATAGGCCCATAAACTTAACCGTTAAATAAACATGTTTGAATCAGTGGGAGGGTTAAGTTCATCTCGTGTAGGTGGGTAATATTTGTATATATAGGCCGACAAACTTAACCAGTAGGAAATCCTAGTAACGGGGACCCATTTCAGCTGTAACCCACATAGATGTATCAAGGTACCTTGAACTAGGCAGGGTGGGGCACGATTACTGGGCTGATTATAAGCAGTCAAAATAGCGATAGGGGGTGCAGCGGTGTAGTGCCGACGGAGTATGGGCTTGCACGTGCCCTGGAGTGGAAAAGCAGGCACTGGGCAATTGTAGTATACACCGTGAATCTTGAATCATTTCGGGTTGCTATCATAGGGATTGATACACCTTATGGTGGGACCAGCATAGGGTATCTACATGCAAGAGAGGACTAATTGACATAGACATAAGGAAAATTAATACAGTAGGGAGCCGATCGATAGAGTAGTAAGGGTACATATAACATCTTCATGGCAATTAGGCTGACTGAGGTAAGATCCTCATACTAGATGTACACCTGAAGGCTACCACAATTGCGGGGTTGGGATCACCTTATTATATAACACAGGATACTAGTTGGGACACTGGTAGGGAATACGAATCGTTCATTTAAAAGACACTAGTTTGGATGCTAGTTGGGTGGTGCAGAGAAAATGGGAAAAGTAGAGAAAAAAACAAAGTGCATTCAGTGTATTTTACCTTGTCATATCTAATGATTATCATTTGTTGTCTTGCTATGCTTATTATCATGGTTATTTCTGGTATTTAGTTTATTCATGTCATGATCCTTTTACCTGTTTACATGCTGAATAATCACTGGACTTACCAGACTTATGTCTAACCCATTTTCTTTCGCCTTCTTTTCTTCCGTTGCCCCCTCCCCCCCCCCCCCCCCCCAAGTTCACAGGGAGGGAATATCACCACTTAGCTCAGTCTTCTTTCCAAGCTCGAAGATAGACGATGTATTGCTTTGGACTCTCTTTTCCACTGCACTGTCTGGCTCATGCTTTATTGAGGAATATCATTGTCATTTTATGCTTCTTTATTTTGTTAAACAAGACAGATGCTTTGTTGTAATAGGTAAGGGTGTTTTGGTGTTAGAAAACAATCTTTGTACAAGCTGTTTTACCAAGCTGTTGTCTTATCAATGAAGTAAAGTTTTATATATTTTCCACTGTTTAAAATTTTGTATGTTTTGTAATTTATCTATTCCATACACTTATGACGCTCCATTGAAGTTAATGCATTCCCTTTGTGAGTGACCTTAACAGAGGTGGGGTGTTACTCTTTCCCAGTTCAACACCTCCCTCGCCGAGGTCGAAGACCCGGATCCTCACACCGTACTTTTCCAACTAGCAAAAGGGGTCCTCCCTACATCCGAGTTTGGGGCGTTGATCGATAGGAAGCAACCTAAAAGCCTCGATGCTTTCTATGAAAAGACAGGGCGGTACTTGTGCCAGTAAGAAGCGAGACGCAACCGACTCTCCGAAACCGGTCACCCCAACAATTCGCACGTGGATAACCTGAACAACAACGTCAAAGAGAAACAAGTCGGAGAGCCCTATGACAAGGACACGGGGGTAGGTCCCTACAGACAAAGGCCGAATAATGGTAGGCAGGGTAGCCGAAATAACAGCCAGGTCCCAACGGAGCCAAGGAAAACCGACCCTTACCGTGCTTTCGAGTCCTACATCCCATTAAATTAATACTTGGAAATAATTTACTTGGAGATGTGTAGCATGCTGCCATAAAAGAAGCCACACACCAGAGAATCCATTGACTTCAAGAAAAACACGGGCAGGTACTATCGATACCACGACATGTACAAGAATAACACCAATGAATGTCGCCAGCACAAGGACGCAATCGAAAAACTTATTCATGAAAAGCGACTCGAGCAGTACGTCTAGGAGCCCTTTCTGCCCGAAGCAAACTCAAAACCTACGACACCCACGCTTCCGGCACCCGCTAAGGCGGCCCCTGGTCCATCTAACCCAAGGCGAGGGATTGTGATCAATACCATTGTAGCAGGCCTTACCCCATGCACGACAGCTTACGTAAAATGGTAGAGTATGTGAGTTCCATAAAGCATGCCACCTATGAAGCCTGCTCCGCTCCAGACGAATTCGTCGTACCCAAGCTTTAGAAATCTATGCGGGACGATAACTTCTTCCACGAAAGAGATTCCACGGGAATTGAGATCCCAACTACAGATCCTCTCGTTATCCCGGATCAAATCGGTGTTGCTTCAGTTCGAAGAGTCTTGATTGATACAGGAAGCTCGATCAATATCATTTTCAAAGCTGCCTACGATCAAATGAAGTTGGAAGCAAAGTACTTAAAACCATGTCGTGCCACGATTCATGGCTTCAATGCACTTTTAGTCATCCAGTAGGAATGATCGACCTACCCATTGAACTTGGTGACAGGGACCGGAGCCGAGCCCGAGTCCTCACCTTCGTGGTTATCGGCATCGTCTCCCCTTACAATGTCTTCTTCGGGCATCCCTACCTCACAAAATTCCGAATATGCATGTCACTATGGTCCCTCTTGATGAAATTCCCGTTGGAAAACGGGATTGGAACAGTTAGAGGAGACCAAACAAATGCTAGAGAATGTTACGTGATAGAGTGGAAGAATGCGCGCAATAAGGACAAGGGCAAGGTTGCTCCCATGCCTTCTTATGCCAAGACCGTTTTCGCATAACAATCACCAGTGTCTGGGCCATGGCTCAGTCGCCACTGTTGTCTTTCTGACGACCTCGATTGTAACACCCCACATCCGTTAGTGTCACTCGCAAAGGGAATGCACTAAGTTCCGTGGAGCATTTAGGGTAAAAGATGCAGATAAATTACAAGACAGACAGAAATTAAACAGCGGAAATTAAAACTTTACTTTATTGATAAGATAGTTTGTACAACAATTGTTTTCCAATATCAGAGTATCATCTGTCTTACAAAATAAAGAAGCATAAAAATACATTTATATTCCCCAATGTAGCATAAGCCAGCCATAGCAGCGAAAAGGAGAGTCCAAAGCACTTTGTCCAAGAATCTTCAAGCTTGGGAAAGAGTGACAGTCCAACTTAACCTGAGCTATACTATTCCCTCCCTTACTACCTGAGGGGGACGGAAGAAAGAAGACGAAAGAAAAACAGAGTCAGACATAAAGCCCGAGTAAGTTCAGTAACTTCTAGCATGTGAACATGGAAAAACAAAACGACATGAATTAACTGAATACAAGATAACACCATGATGATAGGATCAGCAAGATTAGACAAGATTAACACAAGGTATGCTAAGGTAAGATTAACTGGATATGCTCTAATACTTTCGCCGCTTCGTTATTTCCTTGTTATGCTGGTTTCTATATCTCTGCACCACCTAACTAGTGTCCCAACTAGTAACAATAACGTGATCCCAATCCTAGTAGTTTCCATTGCCTTCAGGCATACATTTATTATTTGTTACCTAGATCTAATCTAGGGTTTTCTATCAAGTGCTTTCTAGATTCAACTAGAGTTTACGCTATCCGCTGAACGCTTCTCGGATTCAGGGTTTATGCCACCTAGTCCAACTAGGGATTATGCTACCTATCGAATGATGCCCCCAAGTCTAGGACACACTACTTAGAGTGGTATATGTTCCTATAATTCCCCACGCATATATCGTGAATGGTTATCGCTTGTCTAGATGTACATGTCCTATAATGTGCGGCCCGAGTCCTGTGGTAGGGCAAATCAAGAAACACAGAACTCGGTCGGGAGCTTTCAGATATCTGTCGATGCAGATGCTAAGGTCTGTTTTTATTCTAGTGGCTATGGTCCCACTCGACCCCTCCCTCAACTAATGAAAGGCACACCTTGAAAAATGAGAACTACACGCAGGCCCCCTATGCCCCCACTAACCTATGGCCATCCTCACCCATAACTAGATAGCAAGTATATGGTCTTTTGGAGTTCTCCGCCTTTCCGCTTCACGTATCTCGATTGACTCAAGATGGATGGTAGACGACGAGTTGCTATCACAAGGCTACCGTTTTCTCGCTGAATCACGCTAGTCCATCCTAGTCTTTAGGTTGCCATATATTGCAACCAAGGCATACCCCTGGTTCTTCTAACGCAGACCTTAACCTCTGTGAGCCCAGGAGGATCATCTGCAGCCTCACAGAGGGATACCAAGAGTACCCTCACGTCCCCTCGAAGCCTCGGGCTTCGTAACCCAATTCGTTGGAGCCTTCTTTTTACTCAGACGGACATTCGCTCCTTCCCGTGTTATACTAAGGATTACTACTTAGTTTTACTAACTAAGGTTTACCACTTAGTTTCCAGAATCGTTGTTTTCTTAACTAAGGTTTACGACTTAGCTCCTTTTAACTAAGGTTTACTACTTAGTTCTCTTTCCCGTCAATTTGGATTGGTTAAGTGTCATTAGTCAATTCAAGCTAACTTAACCCTCTTCATTATTCCTGTTAAACTGGTTAAGAGTTATCAGTAATTCATGTTGACCTAACCCTACCACAAACCAAGTTATATTGGTTAAGTATTTCTTATTACTTAACACTACCCATTCATCCTGTATTGGTTAAGTGTTCCTTTTTAACTTAACCTTGCCCGTCTGTTTTAACTAACATGTTATTAATGGTTAAGTATTATCCCTTCATGTTTTAAACTTAACCCTATTCCTTTATCACAATCCGATGGTTAAGTGCTCAAGTTTTCTTAACCCTACGGTCTAGTCCAGCTAACATATCAAATTGGCTAAGTGTATTAAATTTTACTTAACCCCAACCTCTAGTCTAGTTAACATGTTAATTTGGCTAAGTGTATTAACTTTACTTAACCCCACCTTCTAGTCTAGTTAACATGTTAATTTAGCTAAGTGTTTTCTTAGTTACTTAACCCCTACAATTCTTGTCTTGTTACCATGTTAAGTTGGTTAAGTGTCCCTATGGACTTAGCCCTACCATTCTAGCTTAACTGTGTTAAGTTGGTTAAGTGTTCCTATGGACTTAACCCTCCCATTCTAGCTTAACTGTGTTAAGTGTCTGTATGAACCTAACCCCCACCCATCGGTTTTGTTATCATGTTGAATTGGTTAGTTAACTTAACCCTACCATTCTTGTTCTAGCTTTAACTAAATAAATTAAAGCCGCTACCACTCACATTAGACAGATATTGTTGCGATTACTGGATGTGCCGGTTGGTTCCGGGCAGGTTTACATCGCAACTCAGTCTAACCTCGGGTTAGGCATATTCGGGTTTTCTAAGTTCAAAGGGTTTGATTAATTTTCAAATCAGGTTTTGAAAGTAACCATCATGTCCGTTGGATCAGTTAGGGATAGCCAGGGAGAGCAGGAAACTTGTATTTTCCAAACCCAAGCCTAGACACTATCCACTCTGTCACCCTAGTTTTGGCATGAACTGTAAATGGGGGTGTTGGATCTAAATTGCTATAAACTGTAAGATAGGCAAATCAAGATTTGGGCCTAGAATACAAGTCCATTAGTAGGCATGGCAAATGTATAGGGTATAGGCTAAATTTATTTTAAAAAGGGAAAATGGACTTTGAGGATAAGTGGTTAAACTTTGAGGATAAATTGTTAACAATTTATTTATATACAAAAGAAAGGTTTATTAATGACATCTCTTTTAATTTGCATACCAACTACCTATTTTTTGGCCCATTTAACCATTTACGCCCAATGTATGTAAATTATGCTAATATACTTATCATGCTTAATTTAGCCACCCAATTATGATATAATATTCTAATTTCAGTTCATGTCAAACTAGACTTGTTATTCTAATTTTCATCTTAATAGTCATGCTATAATGCAGGTTCCCAAATTATGCCAATTTCCAAGTTTAGTCAATTTAGCGTTTCTCCCCAAAACGTATTCCCATCGTTCGTATAATCGCAATTCAACCTAGATCATAAATAAAGCTAGATTTGTGGATAAAAGGGAATGAACCAAAATGCCACGAAAGAACGGACATAAAAACTGGCATAAGATGATAATTCACAGGCATATAGATTACAACATAAAAAGGGTTGAATAGTATAGATTCAAGAACATGGGTAGACCTAACTTAATAGGTAAATTCCCATGATCAAGATCTAAGAATAAACTGAAATAGAAAGTCAAGCCTAGGTCCAATATAATGCCAGTTTGGGGTACAACATGGTTTTGTAACTACAGTGTCATGGGCATAAATAATAATCTTATATCCATAGTCATAGGCAATAAATCCTCACAGTTAATGAATCACAGTCATAGGCGATGTTCATAGTCAAAGGAAAATAGTTCTCACAGTCATGAGTCACAGTCATAGGCAATGTTCATTGTCAAAGAGGCATATGGTTTTAAGGTCCATAGTTTCATAGTCACAGTCTTATTTGTCATCGAATCATAACAGTTCTTAATTAAGTCCAAAGATATGAGCACTGATTCGAATAGAAAGAATTGGCATACTCTTTTATTCCTTTAATTTCATGTCACGAAAAGAGAAAACGTTCAAATCTAAAAAGTAACCGACTTACATTGATCGGTTTTTAGAATAGAAAGATGGCGTTGCTATGATTCGTGCGACGTTGCTCGAAACCGTTTGAGTTAGCCTTTGATTCTTATCTTGAAGCTTTAATCTTGATTCGAATCTCTTCTTGACAAACTTGAGCAACATAACCTTGTCTTGGATTTTCGTACTATTTTTCTTATTTTTATTTATTTATACATTTTCTCATAGGCAGCATAAGGATAGAAAAGAATTGTGAATAGTGAAGGAGACTAGGGCTATTTATATAGTGTAGAAGTCAACGAATCTGGTCAGAATGGCGTCCGGGTACAGAAAAACGAACCAGGCTGCAGATCTGGAAAAAGCGGGGGAGGTCGACTACCCAGTCGACCTGGGTCTTGGGCGGGAAAATTCCCACCCAGCCAAATTTGGGTCCGATTTTGAATTTTGAACTCGTTTTCTGACCTGTTCGAATTTTAAATCAAGTTCTGAAACTTCTGAAGACCATAACTCCTTCATACGGAGTCCGATTAATGCAAACTCGGACTCTATCTCATGCAAAATTCCGAGACGAACGCAATAGCGCAGCCCGTTTCCCTTGATTTTGATTTTAAAATTTAATTCTGCCTTGATTTGTGAATCCTAGTGTTACAGAATTATGGGGTGTTACATTCTCCCCCACTTAAAAGGATTTCGTCCCCGAAATCTTCAAGTTAGGAAGAATGTGTCCTACCATCCAATCACCCATCTACTCAACCATTCAATCACAGACCTTCATTGTCCTTAAAAGATTTCTAATGCTTCCATGTTCATATGCATAGTGTGTGTATATGTCTTTATCTAATGCAAAATCAGGCGGTCTACTGATTCAGTTGACCTCCTTAATGCGAATCATGTCAGTGCCATGCGTCCAATCATGTTTGCAAGCACCCCTAGTTATGTAAATACTACATGCGCGCACAGCCATTCATCCATATGCAACATCCATATGATAACATATCAAGTTCAACTTACAAACAAATACATATCTGTAAATGCAATATGAAAGCGTCCGAACTGATCTAGTGTCTAATACTATGCATATGTGCATTCGCGAGCAACCATTAGTAACCACTCGCAACCATCAACCATAACATGTTTCAAATACATGTTTACATCCAAAAGAGTTTCTACCTAAGGATCGAAGGTACGACCTAGAGGATATACTTTGGAAAGAGAGAAACAATTATGCGTAAAGCTCCTACCAAAGAAATCAAGGATGCACCCTTAAGGAAAAGGGTATGATGCTAGTATCTAGCCTTCTTGAGCTTTACTCCACTGTATCTTAACTATTTTAACTTCACGATTGTGAAGTTTCTGACCTTCATTTCCAAAATAAACAGATGTTAACTATGATACCAAGTGTACATACCAAGATGGTTTGAGGTCTCTCCTCTCAGCTTATCCATCACGCCATAACTATGAGGGTCAAAAGGTCACTACGTGCTTTTTAGAGTGTCTGCCACAACTATTCATCTCTCACGCAAACCATCCTAGTCGAACTCGACATTCCTCAAGTACAAGCCACAAAGGCCTAAACCAATATCAGACAAGCACCCAAGGAATATCTCCTTCGAATTTAGACGATCTACGTGAGATGATATAAGCAAACTCAATAGCTATCCTCAAATTCCTACTAACCAAAAATAAACTGGTCGGACCACCAACAGGATTTGGGACTCTAGTGGGATCTTTCTACTATAAAAATACTATGGTGCAGAGACTCAACTATGGAAGTGGATATGAACAAATGTGAAGCACTAATATCAAAGGAAAGAGTACGAACAGCAAAACTAGACCCTTCCAACAGAACTTTACTACCTTTCTCCTAGGTACGCTTGGTGGCGAAAGTAGGTACTTGCCCTTCTGAAAATCTTGTCCTTTGCCCCTAATTACATGCCCTATTACACCATAGTAAAGATACTTCCTCTTGTCTTAGGTTTTATAATTCCTTCCTCCTTTGTGAGCTATATCTACATCCATGAATTCCTCATCCTCTTCCTTATGTAGTCATGTTGACAAATCTCTCGAAAGCTGCTTCCATCGTATAGAAAACCCTATAAGCTTGAAAGAAAACTTGGCCGTAGGTGAAACAACTACGGCTATGGATGGAAGCCAGGCACGGCTTCGCCCATCGATGAGGTTACCTCCCAGAAAGCCGGGAGCCCCAGAGACTCAAGAAAGAAGGAGTCAAGAATTCCAATAGAGGAAGAGAAGATAGTGCGTATGGCTTTTGGGGAATATGCCTTTAAAACAAATCTTTTCTTTCGAAAATGCTTCTTTTAAAACCGTTTTGAAAATAATTTTTCAAATCATTTATCTGATCTGGTAACCTTCAGCTCTGATACCACGTGTAACACCCCACATCCGTTAGTGTCACTCGCAAAGGGAATGCACTAAGTTCCGTGGAGAATTTAGGGTAAAAGATGCAGATAAATTACAAGACAGACAGAAATTAAACAGCGGAAATTAAAACTTTACTTTATTGATAAGATAGTTTGTACAACAATTGTTTTCCAATATCAGAGTATCATCTGTCTTACAAAATAAAGAAGCATAAAAATACATTTATATTCCCCAATGTAGCATAAGCCAGCCATAGCAGCGAAAAGGAGAGTCCAAAGCACTTTGTCCAAGAATCTTCAAGCTTGGGAAAGAGTGACAGTCCAACTTAACCTGAGCTATACTATTCCCTCCCTTACTACCTGGGGGGGGGAAACGGAAGAAAGAAGACGAAAGAAAAACAGAGTCAGACATAAAGCCTGAGTAAGTTCAGTAACTTCTAGCATATGAACATGGAAAAACAAAACGACATGAATTAACTGAATACAAGATAACACCATGATGATAGGATCAACAAGATTAGACAAGATTAACACAAGGTATGCTAAGGTAAGATTAACTGGATATGCTCTAATACTTTCGCCGCTTCGCTATTTCCTTGTTATGCTGGTTTCTATATCTCTGCACCACCTAACTAGTGTCCCAACTAGTAACGATAACGTGATCCCAATCCCAGTAGTTTCCATTGCCTTCAGGCATACATTTATTATTTGTTACCTAGATCTAAATTAGGGTTTTCTATCAAGTGCTTTCTGGATTCAACTAGAGTTTACGCTATATGCTGAATGCTTCTCGGATTCACGGTTTATCCCACCTAGTCCAACTAGGGATTATGCTACTTGTCGAACGATGCCCCCAAGTCTAGGACACACTACCTAGAGTGGTATATGTTCCTATACTTCCCCCACGCATGTATCGCGAATCGTTATCGCTTGTCTAGATGCACATGTCCTGTAATGTGCGGCCCGAGTCCTATGGCAGGGCAAATCAAGAAACACAGAACTCGGTCGGGAGCTTTCAGATATCTGCCGATGCAGATGCTAAGGTCTGTTTTTATTCCAGTGGCTATGGTCCCACTCGACCCCTCCCTCAACTAATGAAAGGAACACCTTGAAAAATGAGAACTATACGCAGGCCCCCTATGTCCCACTAACCTATGGCCATCCTCACCCATAACTAGATAGCAAGTATATGGTCTTTTGGAGTTCTCTGCCTTTCCGCTTCACGTATCTCGATTGACTGAAGATGGATGGTAGACGACGAGTTGCTATCACAGGGCTACCGTTTTCTCGCCGAATCATGCTGGTCCATCCTAGTCTTTAGGTTGCCATATATTGCAACCAAGGCATACCCCTGGTTCTTCTAACGCAGACCTTAAACTCTGTGAGCCCAGGAGGATCATCTGCAGCCTCACAGAGGGATACCAAGAGTACCCTCACGTCCCCTCGAAGCCTCGGGCTTCGTAACCCAATTCGTTGGAGCCTTCTTTTTACTCAGACGGACATCCGCTCCTTCCCGTGTTATACTAAGGATTACTACTTAGTTTTACTAACTAAGGTTTACCACTTAGTTTCCAGAATCGTTGTTTTCTTAACTAATGTTTACTACTTAGCTCCTTTTAACTAAGTTTTACTACTTAGTTCTCTTTCCCGTCAATTTGGATTGGTTAAGTGTCATTAGTCAATTCAAGCTAACTTAACCCTCTTCATTTTTCCTGTTAAACTGGTTAAGTGTTATCAGTAATTCATGTTGACTTAACCCTACCACAAACCAAGTTATATTGGTTAAGTATTTCTTATTACTTAACACTACCCATTCATCCTGTATTGGTTAAGTGTTCCTTTTTAACTTAACCTTGCCCGTCTATTTTAACAAACATGTTATTAATGGTTAAGTATTATCCCTTCATGTTTTAAACTTAACCCTATTCCTTTATCACAATCTGATGGTTAAGTGCTCAAGTTTTCTTAACCCTACGGTCTAGTCCAGCTAACAAATCAAATTGGCTAAGTGTATTAAATTTTACTTAACCCCAACCTCTAGTCTAGTTAACATGTTAATTTGGCTAAGTGTATTAACTTTACTTAACCCCACCTTCTAGTCTAGTTAACATGTTAATTTGGCTAAGTGTTTTCTTAGTTACTTAACCCCTACAAATCTTGTCTTGTTACCATGTTAAGTTGGTTAAGTGTCTCTATGGACTTAGCCCTACCATTCTAGCTTAACTGTGTTAAGTTGGTTAAGTGTTCCTATGGACTTAACCCTCCCATTCTAGCTTAACTGTGTTAAGTGTCTGTATGAACCTAACCCCCACCCATCGGTTTTGTTATCATGTTGAATTGGTTAGTTAATTTAACCCTACCATTCTTGTTCTAGCTTTAACTAAATAAATTAAAGCCGCTACCACTCACATTAGACAGATATTGTTGCGATTAATGGATATGCCGGTTGGTTCCGGGCAGGTTTACATCGCAACTTAGTCTAACCTCGGGTTAGGCATATTCGGGTTTTCTAAGTTCAAAGGGTTTGATTAATTTTCAAATCAGGTTTTGAAAGTAACCATCCCGTCCGTCGGATCAGTTAGGGATAGCCAGGGAGAGTAGGAAACTTGTATTTTCCAAACCCAAGCCTAGACACTACCCTCTTTGTCACCCTAGAACTTTCTGGTGTATGTATTATTAAAAGAGATGGCATTAATAAACCTTTCTTTTGTATATAAATAAATTGTTAACAATTTATCCTCAAAGTTTAACCACTTATCCTCAAAGTCCATTTTCCCTTTTTAAAATAACTTTGGCCTATACCCTATACATTTGCCATGCCTACTAATGGACTTGTATTCTAGGCCCAAATCTTGATTTGCCTATCTTACAGTTTATAGCAATTTAGATCCAACACCCCCATTTACAGTTCATGCCAAAACTAGATTTTATATTCTAGTTTACAGTTTATGCCAAACTAGATTTCATATTCTAGTTCACCATTCATGCCCAAAACTTAATTTTCATACCAACTACCTATTTTGTGGCCCATTTAACCATTTACCATTTACGCCCAATGTATGTAAATTATGCTAATATACTTATCATGCTTAATTTAGCCACCCAATTTTGATTTAATATTCTAATTTCAGTTCATGTCAAACTAGACTTGTTATTCTAATTTTCATCTTAATAGTCATGCTATAATGCATGTCCCCAAATTATGCCAATTTCCAAGTTTAGTCAATTTCATGTTTTTCCCCAAAACGTATTCCCATCGTTCGTATAATCGTGATTCAACCTAGATCATAAATAAAGCTAGATTTGTGGATAAAAGCGAATGAACCAAAATGCCACGAAAGAACGGGCATAACAACTGACATAAGATGATAATTCACAGGCAAATAGATTACGACATAAAAAGGGTTGAATATTGTAGATTCAAGAACATGGGTAGACCTAACTTAATAGGTAAATTCCCATGATCAAGATCTAAGAATAAATTGAAATAGAAAGTCAAGCCTAGGTCCAATATAATGCCAGTTTGGGGTACAACATGGTTTTGTAACTACAGTGTCATGGGCATAAATAATAATCTTAAAGCCATAGTCATAGGCAATAAATCCTCACAGTTAATGAATCACAGTCATAGGCGATGTTCATAGTCAAAGGAAAATAGTTCTCACAGTCATGAGTCACAGTCATAGGCAATGTTCATTGTCAAAGAGGTATATGGTTTTAAGGTCCATAGTTTCATAGTCACAGTCTTATTTGTCATCGAATCATAACAGTTCTTAATTAAGTCCAAAGATATGAGCACTGATTCGAATAGAAAGAATTGGCATACTCTTTTATTCCTTTAATTTCATGTCACGAAAAGAGAAAACGTTCAAATCTAAAAAGTAACCGACTTACATTGATCGGTTTTTAGAATAGAAAGATGGCGTTGCTATGATTCGTGCGACGTTGCTCGAAACCGTTTGAGTTAGCCTTTGATTCTTATCTTGAAGCTTTAATCTTGATTCGAATCTCTTCTTGACAAACTTGAGCAGCATAACCTTGTCTTGGATTTTCGTACTATTTTTCTTATTTTTATTTATTTATACATTTTCTCAGAGGCAGCATAAGGATAGAAAAGAATTGTGAATAGTGAAGGAGACTAGGGCTGTTTATATAGTGTAGAAGTCAACGAATTTGGTCAGAATGGCGTCCGGATACAGAAAAACGAACCAGGCTGTAGATCTGGAAAAAGCTGGGGAGGTCGACCCCCAGGTCGACTACCCAGTCGACGTGGGTCTTGGGCGGGAAAATTCACGCCCAATCTGGGTCCGATTTTGAATTTTCAACTCGTTTTCTGACCTGTTATAATTTTAAATCGAATTCTGAAACTTCTGAAGACCATAACTCCTTCATACGGAGTCCGATTAACGCAAACTCGGACTCTATCTCATGCAGAATTCCGAGACAAACGTAATGGCGTAGCCCATTTCCCCTGATTTTGATTTTAAAATTTAGTTCTGCCTTGATTTGGGAATCCTAGTGTTACAGAATTACGGGGTGTTACATCGATCCAAGGAAGGACGAAGATCTCGAGTACGAAAGGGCTTCTCCAGTCGAACTGACTCCACAATCAACCTCGACGATCTATCAAGCTTACTAAAAATGGGATCGCAACTCCATCCTACAATAAAAGAAGATCTTGTGATTTTCTTAAAGGCTAACCTAGACGTGTTTGCTTGGACTCACCCTGACATGAGGGGCATCAACCTCGCGATTGCTTGCCACCATCTGAGTCCTGATCCTACGATACCCCTAGTCAAACAGAAACGCCGCTTCCTAGGACCCGAATGGTTCAAAACACTGGAGGAAGAAGTAGACCGTCTACTTAACAAAAACTTCATCCGCGAAGCCGACTACCCCGAGTGAGTCTCCAATCCAGTTCTGATCAAAAAACCCAACGGCAAATGGCAAACTTGTGTCAACTTCCCCGAATTAAACAAGGCATGTCCCAAGGACAACTTCCCACTTCCGAAGATCGACCGACTTGTTGATTCGACCGCCGCATACTAGCTACTATCTTTCATGGATGCCTATTCGGGCTACAATCAGATTCCGATGTATCTTCGCGATCAAGATCATACATCTTTCATAACAGATCTTGGACTTTATTGCTACCGTGTCATGCCCTTCGGTCTCAAGAATGCAGGAGCCACTTACCAACGAATGGTTAATCGCCTATTTAAAAACCAAATTGGAAAATCCATGGAGGTATACGTGGACGATATGCTGGTAAAATATAAAATATCAAGCGATCACGTCCACAACCTCTTCGAAATGTTCGATGTCCTCCGCCAATATGACATGAAACTCAATCCCCTGAAGTGCTCCTTCGATGTTGCCACTGAAAAATTCTTGGGTTTCATCATCAACTCCCGAGGTATCGAAGCCAATCCTAATAAAATCAAAGCTATTCGAGATATTCAAGTCCCTCGTAACATCAGATATGCCCAAAGTTTAAATGGAAAGGTCGCCGCTTTAAGTTGGTTCATCTCAAAAGCCATCGACAAGTGCATTCCTTCTTCGATTTACTTCGAAAAGGGAAGCGCAACTTCAAATGGACCCCAGAATGTGTTTCCGCATTTGAGGACCTTCTGAATCACTTAGAGCGATCGCCTATCTTATCCAAGTCCGTGGACCACGAGGACTTGTACGTTTATTTGGCTGTTTTCATGCAGACAATCAGCTCAGTACTGGTGCGCATCGAAAACCGTGTCCAACGACCCGTATACAACATTAGCAAAAGAATGACGGTGGAAGAAAAGAAATATTAGAAGCTCGAGAAATTGGCCTACTGTCTACTAATATCTTCCCGGAAATTGCGACCATATTTCTAGTCTCACCCCAAAAGGTCTTCACCGACCAACCACTTCGACCTATCTAACAACAGCCTAAAGCATCAGGGCGGCTACTGAAATGGAGCATAGAGATGAGTCAGTTCGAGATAACTTTCATCCCCCGTCATGCCATCCTTAGGAAGGCCCTCGTCGATTTCATTGTAAAGTTCACGACTTCGGAAAAATCATCTCCCGAAGACGCCGAAACCCCAAATCTCCAATGAAAATTATTTGTTGATGGGTCTTCTAACTGTAAATCTTCCAGGGCCGGAGTAGTGTTCATCACTTCAGAGAAGCGCTCGATATGCTATGCTTTAAAGCTCAATTTCCCTGCTACCAATAACGACGCAGAATACGAAGCCTCAATAGCCAGACTCAAATCGCAATTGAACTTAATTTGAAAGCCATTCAGGTTTTTTTCGACTCTCAACTCATCGTGCGCCAGGTGCAGGGAGAATTCCAAGCCTTGGGGGCACAACTCGCACTATATCTGACCCGGGTTCGGGAATCGCTCGCCAATTTCAACCACTTTTTCATCACGCACATTTCCCGAGAACAAAATGAAAAGGCAGATTCATTAGCCAGGTTGGCGAGCTCCAAGGATTCATAGCTTATGGGATTCGCCCTAGTAGAAGTGCTTAATTCACCAAGCATTAAGCAGATGCAAACTGAGGTGGTCATGAATGCCGAAACCGAACCTGAATCCTGGATGACCCCGATCAAGAATTATCTACAACACGGAACCCTCATGGGAAATTACAAAGAAAGATGAGCGCTCACTCGCCAATCAACTCGCTACCTTCTCATGGATGGAGTACTCTACCGCAGAGGCTTCTTTGTCCCGTTTGTCAGATGCATAGCCCATAACGTTGCCAACCATGTTTTAACAGATGTACATGAAGGCGACCAAACTAGAGGGCAAACCTTGGCAAGAAAGATCATCAGACATGGCTACTTCTGGCCCACGCTCAATCGAGACACCGCGGATTATGCTCGCAAGTGCAATAAGTGCCAGTGCTTCTCAAAAATTTCGAGAGCCCTACCTGTAGAGTTGACGAAAATGGTCAGTCCTTGGTCGTTTGCCATGCGGGGAATCGACATCATTGGAGCTCTTTCAATAGCCAAAGGTAGGGTATGCTATGTCGTCATCGTAGTTGATTACTTCACCAAATGGGTAGAGGATGAGGTTCTCGCCACCATAACCACCAAGAAAATGATCAGCTTCGTCGTCCGTAATATTATCACTCGATATGGAGTCCCTCAATCTATCATTTCCGACAACGGCACGCAGTTTGGGAGAGCCGATTTTAAGGCCTTCTGTCAGCAAGTGGGTCATCCTCAATTTAATGGTCTAGTCAAGGCTATCAACAAAGTGAATAAATCCATAATCAAGAAGCGTCCGAAAAAAGCTGGAGGTGTGTAAGCGGATGAACTCCCTCTAGCCCTTTGGGCCTACCGAACCACTAATAAATCGACAATCGAACATACTCCCTTCGCCCTTACTTATGGATCTGAAGCCGTCATTCCCATCGAGCTAAAGCTTCAGTCTCATAGAGTTACTTACTACGACCCGAAGATGAACTGGGACTTACTTTTGGAGTCACTCGATTTGCTAGAGGAAAAGAGAAACGAAGCTGACCTTAGAGCCGCCGCCCGACGACAACGAGTAGCCCGATACTTCAACTCCAGAGTCCGCCACAAGGACCTCAACATTGGCGACGTCATCTTAAAATGGGTCTTTCCACCAACATGCCTCGCTCCCTATTGGGAAGGCCCATACTCCATACAACGGAAGCTCAGCGATGGAACTTTCAAACTCTCAACCGTGGACGGAGCCAAACTCCCGAGAGCATGGATGATGGAACAGGGAATATCTCCGTAGCTGTTTTACATAATTTAGTGTATAGTTGTTTACGCTTTCCGATGACGTTTTGTTCTCAAGTAATTCAAAGCATTGTAAAGGCTATTGCTGCCAAAGTTATCAGTAGAAATGATGTTCAGTTTTCTGACTCCCTTCCTTGTTCGCTCCGTGCATGACATGTTTGATTAACCTTGACAACAAACTTGTGTACAAGTTCACAATTGCCGCAACGGCACCCCGAGAATGCGAGCCGGTGCCGCCATCCAAACCTCGAGCCAACATCAAGGGCAGACAACACTGGCTACGACTGGTACACCGAGCACGAGAGCCGGCAATGCTACTCGAGTCCCCGGCTTGAGGCGCGACTGAGTCTAAATAAACGCTAAATCGAATCTCAGCCCCACATCGAGACCGAGGATAAATTGTTCCGCGCCCAAGCTCTAAAACTTGAGACCACCCAACAGTCAGCCTAGTGTGATGAAAACTTCTCAACTGGATATAGGTTCCAATCGAATCTCAACGCAGCACCGAGACTGACCTTAAATTGTTTTCTCCCCGGAGCTCTCAAGGCTTAGGTGCGGCCCATGGTCACGATTGGAAAGCGACCGTAAATCGTTTTCTAAAGACAGGGTGTACATGAAAACCACATCATGTCTTGAAAAACCAAAAGCAAGATCGTACTCGCGTAAACGATCAGCCTACATAAGCAAAATGACGGTAACATCTAATACAGTTACTAACACTAATCGTGTCTTTTCTTCTTATGCTTGTGCTTTTTCTTTGCAGACTCTACACTCGAAGGCTCTCCCCCCACGCCAGGTCTCTTCTTTCCTGACCCTCTCTTTCCTCCTCGGCCCTTCTGAGGAGTCGCCGACTCATGAGAAACCGAGAGGTGCCTCTCGTATGCACCATCACCGCTCGAAATCTCCGTGATATCAATGGGAATAGTATGCAGCAATGGGTTAGGTGCATTCCCTGCAGCAAGGGCTACCATGGCATCACCTTTTCCTAGTACCTCCTTAGCTTCCCGCCACCTTCGCCTTCACCTTCTTGGCAGCCCGTCAGTCAGCCAACTTCTAGGACTTAAGTTTTGAGGCATCATCAGCTTCTTAAGAGTTTTGGTAGCCCTCTGCTGGGTTTAGTCATCCTCTTTCTCCTTTTAGGCCTCATCAGCAGCCTTCTTCTTCTCCGACTCTTTATCGGCCTTCCTCTGATCAACCATCTCAGCGGCTCTCTTCTCAGCATCCCGTTTGGCCTTCATTGGAGCCTCCTTCCTGGCAGCCTCATCTTGCCTATGGTTCTCCTCCATCTCCTCACACTTGGCCACTATTCGACCCTTCAAATTATCCACCGAGTCCTGCATCCAGGGCGCACCGGTGTCCACTAGGCCAGTCACATGGGCGCTTTGGCCATCTACAACCTCTCCTTCTTCTATGAAACACTCATGAACGCTGGACCCTAGCCTGATGTCTGAAAAAGTATCCAGCTGACTGCCACCCTCCCTAAATTGAAGTCCTTGCGGTCCCGGTCTGAGTTCCGTTGTCCGTGGAATCACCGGGGCAAAGCCCGGTGTCATGGTAGATCCAGGAAGGACTGTATAGTAAAAACACAACCTTTTAGTCCGCAATTTTGGTAATAACCCCATCTTCGGGAATACATGGTAACGAGAATTTACCTCCGGTTAGGGATGGTGCAGGAAGGATGGGAAGTGTGATTGTCATGGAAGATAGAGTGAATCCGGTCTCTCCTAGCTCCGGATACTCAGGATTGTACTCAATCGATGCCCGAGCTAAGGCTGCGGGATCACTTGCCATGGCAGATTCAGGGGCCAGTTGTCGATAAAAGCTCCCTTTCGTGAATGCCTCCACTACCACCACACTCTCGGTCATGGCGGACTTCCCTTTCTCAGTAGTAAGCCACGCCGGCCTCTCTCTCTCAGCATCCTCTAGCAACAACTTCTTCCCTTCCTCTAGCTTTTCATGCTCCTCAACAGTCAGGAGGTCAATCATAAGTTGGCGTTCATCCAAAGTCCCCATATCTACCTGTCGTAAATGAGCTTCATAAGGCACCAGCCTCTCTGTAACACCCCAAATTTTCTGATAACACTAAGGTTGCTAAAATAATAATAAGTGTGTAAAAGAGGGGATGTATCTAATATGCATATAAAAATAATAATAAGTGTGTAAAAGAGGGGATGTATCTAATATGCATATAAAAATAATAATAAGTGTGCAAAGGGGGGATGTATCTAATGTGTACGTATTTATATGAATTAACAAATAATAGTAAATGTTGATAATGTACATTAAGAGAGTAATTATGGCATAAGAAAAATTAGGAATTATTTACATATAGGATTTGTCCTAAATGAGAAATGTGTACATTGTAGAATATATATATATATATATATATATATATGCTAAAACATGAAATTACATGTAATTGAAATAGTAATTATGGCATAATTCAAAATGGGGGTAATTTGCATGCATAGTAATTATGGCATAATTCAAAATGGGGGTAATTTGCATGCATAGTAATTATGACATAATTTAAAATGGGAGTAATTTACAGTCCTTAATTGTGAACATAATTGGCCTCTTTTGAAATTGATGGCCTTGATTAACCCTAGCATTATCGGACGGCTCAAATCAAAATGCAACTCTATAAAAAGACCTTAGGTCTCCAACTAAATATTCACATGAAAATAAGAGTTGAAGCCGCCATGCTGTCGAATGAGAATAGAGGGAGCCTCCATTTGAAAGAGATGAACAACAAAGCTAATACAAGTAAAAGATTAAAGCTACAACAAATAAATCAAAACAACATCTACAACAAAGGATAGCATCACCAGATTCAGAATTCAAAATTCAGAATCCTGAATACAAGATTCGTCATACGTTGTAAGTAGAGTGCTATTCCGATATGAATAACAATTGGATCTTGATTTGTATAAAATGTAAATGGAATTGTACATAATTTGTAGTGATGATAATTCTTAATTGTGTGATGCTATGATCCAAATTATAAATGAATTGGAGATGTTGTGGTGTGATAATATTAGATCTATTGGGTATTTGCAAGTACATGATTCATAGTGACACTTATATGCTTGTGGTAGTTTGTTACAACCAAGTTGAGATTCATGCAAGTATGTGATCCACTATTATGTCAACATAACTTAGACCCTTGAACATACATGACTATGATCATTGCAAGTGTAGCTTTGACCCTTTTTGGTAACATGATTCATATAAGTTTAGGTTGGAATAATTCTAGTTGAATCATACTTTTGTATTAGTGACAAAAGTAAACACCTTTGTGAACACCTAATGACTTTATGGACATGACTAGTTTATGTTTAGTGTTATGCCTAAATGAAAATATGTTTTAGGCTTATGTTGTTATCAAAATCATGTGATAATATATGTGACACCTAATTGAGTAGATTCATATTCTAGAATGCAAGTTTACGTGATTTGATTGAAACCCATGATTCATGTTTAGGTTCATGTTTTATGTCAAAAATAGATGATATTACAATGCAAGTACACAAGCCTCTAATTTGTGTTAATTAAATGGCAATATTGCAAGTTCATGCACTTCTAATTTGTGTTAATTAAATGGCCATATTGCAAGTTCATGCACCTCTAATTTGTGTTAATTAAATGGCCATATTGCAAGTTCATGCACCTCTAATTTGTGTTAATTAAATGGACATATTGCAAGTTCATGCACCTCTAATTTGTGTTAATTAAATGGCCATATTGCAAGTTCATGCACCTCTAATTTGTGTTAATTAAATGGCCATATTGCAAGTTCATGCACCTCTAATTTGTGTTAATTAAATGGCCATATTGCAAGTTCACGCACCTCTAATTTGTGTTAATTAAATGGCCATATTGCAAGTTCACGCACCTCTAATTTGTGTTAATTAAATGGCCATATTGCAAGTTCACGCACCTCTAATTTGTGTTAATTAAATGGCCATATTGCAAGTTCATGCACCTCTAATTTGTGTTAATTAAATGGCCATATTGCAAGTTCATGCACCTCTAATTTGTGTTAATTAAATAGCCATATTGCAAGTTCATGCACCTCTAATTTGTGTTAATTAAATGGTCATGTTGCAAGTTCATGCGTTCACACACCCCTTTTATGTTGCTTAGAATATATCATGTTCTAGGCTTTCCCTTTTTATGTTTCTAAGTTGGGTTGAAATGTTGAAGCCCAACATATGTCATAATATAGCAAACATATAAAACGGGGGTAATAACGTTGGGGTAAAAATAAAACATATGTGTTGGCATGTTTGACACATGCCAACGACTTGAGAACATTTATGTGGTATAAGTTATTATACCCAATAAGAATGAATTTGAATAATGGGCCGCAAATATTTACATATAAAATGGAAAGAGACAAAATATGTAAACTAAGAAAATATGATGTAGGTAGGCCTAAAATCATGAAATGGGTTAGGGCCATGATTGGTGTAAACCTTTACACCATTAGTTTTAAAATTAAAATATATGACATTCCTTCTAATCACATACACCAAAATGTTCTAGGGTGACAGAGAGGATAGTGTCTAGGCTTGGGTTTGGAAAATACAAGTTTCCTGCCCTCCCTGGCTATCCCTAACTGATCCAATGGACGGGATGGTTATGAATTTAGAAAGATGCCTGACCCGAGGTTAGACTGAGTTGTGGTGTAAACCTGCCCGGAACCGACCGGCACATCCAGTAACCGCAACGATACCTGTCTAATGTGAGTGGTTAGTGCTTTAGTTAATAAATTAAGGCTAAGTCAGGATTGATAGGGTTAAGTCAATTAAATAAATACTTAACCAAATTCAACATATTAACTAAATTGGTGGGTAGGGTTAAGTTAATCTGGACACTTAACCAATTTAATATGTTGACTAGGGGAGTGGGTAAGGTTAAGCAAATGTTTAACCATTATAACATGATCAACTGGACTAGAGAGTGAGGTTAAGTTAATTAGAACACTTAACCATAGAAACACGTTAGTTAGACAAGTGATTGAGGTTAAGAAAAAAATTAGAACTCTTAACCATGATAACAATTTGATTTGACAAATGGGTTGGGATTAAGTAGTTAGAAATACTTAACCGATATAGCATGAATGATTAGAGTTAAGTAACAAGAACACTTAACCAGTGTAATTTGACTTGTAGTAAAGTTAAACGTGAATGGACAACACTTAACCATTGTAACCTGTTAATTAAACAAGTAGTAGGGTTAAGTTAGCTAAGGAGACACTTAACCGTTGTAACAGGTTAGTTAAACAAATGGTGAGGTTAAGTTAACACAAGGAGGCAACACTTAACCAGTATAATCTGAGTTGTGGTAGGGTTAAGTCAACAGGAATAACACTTAACCAGTTTAATATGACAAAAGGGATGGGTTAACTTAACTTGAATTGACTAATGACACTTAACCAAACCAACTTGACGAGAAAGAAAACTAAGTAGTAAACCTTAGTTAAAAGGGACTAAGTAGAGAACCTTAGTTAAGAAAACAACGGTTCTAGAAACTAAGTGGTAAATCTTAGTTAACAAAACTAAGTAGTAATTCTTAGTATAACACGAGAAGGAGCGGACGTCCATCTAATTTTAAAAGAAGGCTCCAACGAATTGGGTTACGAAGCCCGAGGCTTCGAGGGAACGTGAGGGTACTCTTGGTATCCCTCTGTGAGGCTGCAGATGATCCTCCTGAGCCCACAGAGGTTAAGGTCTGCGTTAGAAGAACCAAGGGTATGCCTTGTTTGCAAAATATGGCAACCTAAAGACTAGGATGGACCAGCGTGATTCGGCGAGAAAACAGTAGCCCTGTGATAGCAACTCGTCGTCTACCTACCATCTTCAGTCAAGCGAGACACGTGAAGCGGGGAGGCGGAGAACTCATACGGACCACATACTTGCTATCTAGTTGTGGTTGCGGGGTGTTGTTGGCCATAGATTAGTGGCACAGATAGGGGCCTTCGTACAGTTCTCATTTTACAAGGGTGCCTTCCATTAGTTGAGGGAGGGGTCGAGTGGGACCATAGCCACTGGAAAAACAGACCTTAGCATCTGCATCAGCAGATATTGAAAGCTCCCGACCGAGTTCCGTATTTCTAGAGTAGCCCTGGCAACGGATCTCGGGTAGCACATTACAGGACATGTGCATCTAGACAAGCGATAACGATTCGCGATACATGCGTGGGGAAAGTCTAGGAACATATACCACTCTAGGTAGTGTGTCCTAGACTAAAGGGCATCGTTCGATCGGATGCATAATTCCTAGTTAGACCTTGATGGCATCAAACCCGAATCCAAGAAGCATTCAGCAGATAGCGTAAAACTCTAGTAGAAGCTAGAAAGCACTTGATAAGAAACCCTAGATTAGATCTAGGTAATAAATAATAAATGTATGCCTGAAGGCAACCGAAACAACCAGAATTGGGATCACGTTAACATTACTAGTTTGGACACTAGTTAGGTGGTGCAGAGATTAGTATGGGGTACGACAGTAGATGTAACACTCCGAAAATTCTATAACTGTGAAATTAACAAATTAAAGTATAATTAATTTGAAATCAAAGAACTAAGGGAAACGGGTTACGCCATTGCGTTCGTCTCGGAAAAATACGCGAAATAGAGTCCGAGTTTTCGAAAAACGGAGTCCGTATGAAGAAGATATGGCCTTCGGAAGTTTTTAAATTAAGTTTAAAATTCAAACAGAATAAAACAATTAAAAATTCCGAATTGGGGCCCGATGGGCCAGGGCGGGGAAAGGCCCGCCTGACGCACCCAGGTCGACTGGGCTGTCGACCTGGTCTAACCAGGTCGACAGGCCTGTCGACAGGGGTGTCGACCTGGTCCAGAGCCAGGTCGAACCCAGCCCAACCTGGCTGGCCTATTCTATGTTGGTCGATTTTCTGTGGTCTGCTTTGTCATTAGGGCTAGGTGGCAAGCTCTAATTGGTCTCTCCTTAGGATGAATGGCTACGATCAATCCAAGCAACATCAATGGCCCTAATCAGTTCATTACCTCTATAAAAACAACCCTAGACTAACCCTAATCTATTCATTCAAAAATAAGAACAAAGCCGCCATGTTGCTGAGGAGCGTCTAGGAGTAGCCACCAAATTGGAGAGAAGATTAGGAGGAAAATTCTAAAGCCTAAAGCAATTCAAGCAAATCAAATCAACGCCTACGTCAAAAGGAGTCGCATCTCTAATTCCTAAATTAGAGAATTCGCCGCAACGATTGTAAGTAGAGTATTATTTTGGTATGAACAAATAATTGTGTGGATATGTATACTTGATTTGTGGCGATAAAATAATTCATATTTGTGCGTTGGAATATTGTATACGTTTGGATGTTCTTGAATTATGTTATTCATTATGAAAAACTACATGCGGTAGTTTTATGCAAGTATGACGTTTGGATATTAGCAAAATATGTAATTTATGTTGAAGCTACATGTATGTAGTTGATTAATTGAAATTCATGCAAGTTTGGGATTTTGTTACTATGCCATCATAGTGTGTATTTTTATACAAACATCATTTTTGTGAAGTAATTGGAATAAGGTTGGGATTATCATAATTCATATGAAACTATATTGAAAAGTTTGGCATCATGATCTATGTATTAAGCCATGTTTTGTACTAGAAACCTATTTGCAAACTTATGAATATGGCTAGGCTATGATCGATATTTCGCATAATTGAAACCATGTTAGGTCTATATTGTTAACAAGAATTATATGATGACATATGTGGTACATGGCTAGGTTAGATTCAAAAATCCCTTTTTGCAAGTTTACATGACTAAAGTAAAAATCATGATTTCATGTTAGAAATATTTATGCCATAGTTATGTGAACAAATTTAACTATACTTATGCCATGCTTATGTTTGACATTATGCCATGCTTATGTTTGACATTATGCCATGCTTATGTTAGAAATATTTATGCCATGCTTATGTTTGACATTATGCCTAAACAAAAATATAGGTTCATGTTGTAGTTAAGGCCATGTGTTAATAGTGATATTCTTAACTTAACTACAAGTTTACATGGTTTGAGTCATGTCACTTATGCTTTTATGATCAAAGTATATGTTACTACTATGCAAGTACACCAGTTTCTATTTTGTATTTCCAACGTCATATTGCAAGTTCATACGCTCACCTTCCCCTTTTTGTGTATGTAATCACGCTTTAAGCCTCCCCTCTTTCGCATGGCTAAGTTGGGCTTAAAAAGGTTAAGCCCAACATATAAACGAACGTATTAAACGGGGGAAAATAACGTTGGGCTAAATTAATTAATAAATGAAAATATAAAGTAGAAGGGCCCAAATTCAAGTATGGGTTGGGCCCATGATTGGTGTAACCTTTACACCATTAACTTAATAATGGGCCGCAAATATTTACATATAAATAAAGAAGAAAGACAAAATATGTAAATGTAGAACATACGATGTGTTTAACCCGAGGTTGGATTGAGTTGTGATGTAAACCTGCCCGGAACCGCCCGGCTGTCCAGTAGTCACAACAATACCTATCCAATGTGGGAGGTTAAACATGGAGCCCAAGAAGGACCCGAGGTTAGACTGAGTTGTGGCGTAAGACTGCCCGGAACCAACCGGCAACAGGCAGCCACAACAATACCTGTCTAATGTGAGAGGTCAGGGCCTTAATAAGACAATTAAGGCTGAGTCAGGATTGTTAGGATTAAGTGAACTAAAGACTTAATCAAAATGGAACATGCTAAACTAAACGGACTGGTGGGGTTAGGTTAGAAAACACTTAACCAACTTAGCATGTGGTTAGAGATAGAAAACCTAGTAACGGGGGACCCTTTTCAGCAGTAACCCTAGAAGGTGTATCAGGAAACCCTGAAACTAGGCAGGGTGGGGCACGATTACTGGGCTGATTGTAAGAGGTCAAATCGACGGCGGTGGTGTAGCAGTGTAGGTTCTAACGGGGTGCGGGCGTGCACACACTCCGGCGCAGAAAAATAAGGCACTGGACACCAGTAGCATACCTGTGCACTCTAGGATTGTGTCGGGCCGCCACCATGGGACTTGATACACCCCATGGTGGGACCAGCATAGGTAACTACAACATCGGGGGCCGTAAGACACATGTAACTATGCGAGTAGGAGCCGATCATCATAGAATGGATCACATCACCCTGATTATGGGGTGCCAGTTGGAAACTAGTTTATATGGGTTCAGAGATTAACATGGGGGTACGATAGTATATTCGACCTAGACAACTTAACCAAGTTTATAGTGCTTTCCCACTTCTTGATTATACTTATCTTACCCAGTTCTTTATTCATAGACAAAATAGTACTAGACTTACTCAGGCTTTATGTCTGACTCTACTTTTCTTTCGTCTTCTTTTCTTCCGTTTCCCCCCCCCCCCCCCCCCAGGTCCACAGGGAGGGAACACTGCAGCTTGACCAGCATTAACATCCAGCTTGAAGAAGAGAAATGTATTGCTTGGAACTTTCCGTTTTTGAACTATGGCTTTGGACAACCACTATGGGGCTTTTGCAGTTTATCTATGTTTTATTTATGCTTCTTTAAATAATGTAATCAAGACAGATTATGAAAGTATTATGTTGTGTTTTTGGAAAGGATGTAAGACAATTATGGTGATGTTGTTGTAACACGTATTTGCTTTTATAAAATAAAAGTTCTTGTTTTTCCGCTGCTTACAAATATGTGTTCTTATATCTGTCTTGTATATCTGTGACTTATACTTATAAACCTCCACCAAAATTAGGGCATTCCCTTTGAGAGTGACCCTAACGGAGGTGGGGTGTTTCACTTGGTATCAGAGCATAGGTTTACCAGATAAGATAAAAAGTTTTGAAAATTTATTTTCAAAAAGGAAATTTAAAGAAGCATTTTTAAAAAAGAAAAATATTATTTTATTTTTAAAAGGCAAAGTCCACTCCCCAAAGCCATAGGTACTATCTCTTATCCTTCGTTTTGAATCTATCCTTTTTGTTTCAGCATGTCTGAAGACCTTAACTTGCCTGAAGGGGTGCCAATACCTGGTTGGTTTAGACGGTTCTTAGAAGCAAGGGCCACTCAGCCAGGTCCTACCGTTCCTCCTCCCCCAGCTGCAGGAAATCATCCAGCTGCAGCAGCACCTTTTCCTCCACCTCCTCCGCGGGGAAACACGTTTGCTAAGATATGTAAAGATTTTAAAGCTATGGGAGGAAAGGATTTCCATGGAACTGAGTCCTTCGTGGCAGCTAGAAATTGGCTGAAAGAAACGGAGGACCTATTCATCATCTTTGAGGTAGATGATAGACAAAAAGTACAATTGGCAGTATGGCTATTGAAGGGCGAGGCTTCCTACTGGTGGGAAGTCACTAATGCTGAAAGACCAGTGGAGACATGGGAGGACTTTAGGGCAAGGTTTGAGACCAAATTTCTCTCAGATGCGGAAAGAAGTTTGCAGTTGGAAAAATTCTTATTTCTTAAGCAAGGGGACAAGACAGTCAGGGAGTATGTGAATCAGTTCGATGAGCTGGCTAGGTTTGGGCTTGACCTAGTCAACACCCCGCATAAGAAGGCTCTCCGTTTCGTCAAAGGGTTGAATGAGCCATTACACAGTTTGGCCATGACCCATATACCCATGGGAGCCACGTATGAAAGATTGGTGCAAATGGCATTGCTGAATGAAGAGGATAAGGGCAAGAAGGAGACAAAGGCAGAAAGCTCTCAAGGGAAGAAAGAGGGTTTGCAGCCTAAGAAGACAGACTTTAAGAAGGGCGGGAAAGGCAACAAAGAGAAGAGGAAGTGCAATTTCTGTGGCAAAGTGGGGCACTTAGTAAAGGACTGCCGGAAAAAGAAGGCCAAGGAGAATGGTGGGTGCTTTTCGTGCGGTCAGACAGGCCACAGGGCTAAGGACTGCCCAAAGAAACGAGGACAGGGGCAGGGCGCTGGATCCACCCCAGGGGCACAGGTTCATGTGCTAGAAGCGCCACCATTGCAACAGCGAGGTATAAATACTTCTGTAGAAAGTGTAGTTTATCTTTATGATCACCCCGTTCGCACTTTATTTGATTCTGGCGCATCACACTCCTTTATCTCGTCTGCTCTAGTAGAATCTCTGCACCTAAAAACTAGTATGGTAGAGGACCCCTTAATTGTTTCAAACCCAATTGGGGGCCCAGCTCATTTGTCTATGATCTGTTTGGGATTGAAAATTTCCATTCTAAGTGTAGAATTTCAATGTAGTGCCTTTGTTTTGGGCTTTTCGGGGTATGGTTTGATTTTGGGTATGGATTGGCTATCCAGTAATGGGGCCATCCTTGATTGTGAGAAAAGGGTTGTTAGGCTCCTAACCCAGCTCGGTAATACTTTGGAAATTTCTTGTAATCCCTCGTATGCGGTTATGCTTAGTTATCTTGAATCGCTAGATGCCTCTGTTGAAAATTTGCAATCAGTTAAAGTGGTCCGGGAATATCCGGATGTCTTCGAAGAGGTGAAGGGCTTGCCTCCGAAGCGGGAAATAGACTTCCGCATATATCTTGTAGATAATGCAAAGCCCGTTGCGTTGCCCGTTAGACACATGGCTCCACGAGAAAGGAAAGAGCTCAGTAAACAGGTTAAAGAGCTTCTAGAAAAGGGGTTCATTAGGAGGAGCATTTCAGAATGGGGCGCTCCAGTGGTGTTCGCTACAAAGGCGGATGGTTCACTCCGTCTATGTGTTGACTATAGGGAGCTCAACAAGCTAACGAAAAAGAATAGGCACCCTCTCCCTAGAATTGACGATTTATTTGACCAGCTTGTAGGAGCGTCTGTTTTCTCCCAACTCGATTTAGCAACCGGTTTTCACCAGCTAAGGGTGGCTGAAGATAGCATCGATAAAACGGCGTTCAGAACCCCAGACGGCTTCTTTGAATGGCTTGTCATGCCTTTCGGCTTGACAAATGCACCTGCTTACTTCGTGGACCTAATGAGTAGGGTATTTAGAGATTTCCTCAACAAATTCGTAGTGGTCTTCGTAGATGATATCCTTATCTTCTCAAAGAGTGAAGAGGAACATGCTCAGCACTTAAGGGCAATCATGGAAACTTTGCGAGTCCATCAACTAAAAGCCAAATTCTCCAAATGCCACTTTTGGAGAGAAGAGGTGAGGTTCCTTGGGCACATAGTATCCAAACAAGGGTTAGCAGTGGACCCTGCTAAGGTAGTGGCGGTACAGGATTGGAAGACACCAAGGAATGCGACTGAGGTCCGAAGCTTTCTAGGACTAGCAGGTTTCTATCGAAAATTTATAAGGGATTTTGCGAAAATCTCAGCTCCGCTCACGAAATTGACTAAGAAGAATCTAGTATTCAATTGGGACTTGGATTGCGAGTTTGCTTTCCAACGACTGAAAAGGGCTCTTACAACAGCCCCAGTTTTGACGCTGCCAGATGGGAGCAAGATGTTCACTGTTTATACGGATGCATGTGGGACAGGGCTAGGCGCCGTCTTAATGCAAGAAGGAAGGGTAGTAGCTTATGGAGGGAGGCAGTTGAAAGTGCACGAAAAGAACTACCCAACCCACGATCTTGAGTTAGCCGCCATCGTCTTTGCACTCAAGTCTTAGCGACACTATCTCCTAGGTGAGAAGTTCGAACTTTACACTGACCATAAATCGTTGAAATATCTTTTCTCGCAGAAGGATCTTAACTTAAGGCAACAAAGATGGATGGAGTTTCTTGCCTCATACGATTTCGAAATCTCCTACACTCCGGGCAAAGGCAACATAGTAGCAGACGCGTTGAGCCGAAAGAAATTGACCCTAAGCCCGTTGTTTGTTGAAAGACAAAGCCTAGAGTTTATAGCCAGCTTCGACTTTAGGCCTTCCTCCGATTTCGTACCAGGCTTGCTAGCATCTCTCGAAGTGCGCCCAACTTTAGTGGATTCAGTAGGGACAGCACAACGCGAAGACCCTCAACTTGTGGAAATAATTGATAGGTTAATTAGGGGTGAGACTTCAAGTCACCTCAACAGATACTCCATCGACGATAAGGGTTTGCTAAGGCGAGACGGAAGACTATGCGTCCCACAGACAAAAGATTTAATAAAGAAGGTTCTCGAGGAAGCACATCACTCCAAGATGACGATACACCCAGGCGGAGATAAAATGTACAAAGACATAAAAAGGACTTTCTTCTGGAGCGGCATGAAAAAGGACGTGGCAGAGTTCGTTTCTAAGTGTATGGTGTGCCAACAGGTTAAGGCGGAACAGAAAAAGCCTGGCGGACTGCTACATCCTCTGGAGGTCCCGCAGTGGAAGTGGGATAGCATCTCAATGGACTTCATCGATGGGCTGCCTAGGTCTAGGAAAGGCAACACTAGCATTTGGGTAATAGTGGATAGGCTTACTAAAAGCGCCCACTTTTTACCTGTTAAAAGTAAAAGAACTGCCTCATCCCTAGCATCACTTTACCTTAAGGAAATCGTTCGACTCCATGGAATACCATCTAGCATTGTTAGTGACCGAGACCCTATCTTCACCAGCGAGTTTTGGCGGAGTCTGCAAGAAGCAGTAGGAACGCAGTTATGCTTGAGCACAGCCTATCATCCCCAAACCGACGGCCAAACAGAGAGAGTGAACAGAGTTTTGGAAGACCTTCTAAGACTATGCGTCCTTGACTTCGGAGGGACATGGGAAGACCACCTTCCTTTGGTGGAATTTGCCTACAACAACAGCTATCAAGCAACCATCGGAATGGCGCCCTTCGAAGCTTTATATGGAAGACCGTGCCGATCGCCCACTTGTTGGTGGGAGTCTACTGATAAGCTCATACTTGGACCAGATATGATCCGAGAGACTTCAGAGAAAGTGGACTTAATACGAAGAAGGATGAAGACGGCCCAAGACAGACAAAAGTCCTATGCCGACAAGAGGAGGACCGACCTTGAATTTGAGGTTGGAGACAGAGTTTTTCTCAAGGTATCACCGCTAAGGAACGTTGTTCGTTTTGGAACCACAGGAAAGCTAGCGCCAAGGTTCGTAGGGCCATTCCCTATTATCGAGAAAATTGGGAAAATGGCCTATAGATTAGAGCTACCCGAGAAATTGGCCGGAGTTCACAACGTTTTTCACGTTTCACATCTCCGAAAATGTCTACATGAGTCTGCTGAAGTGGTAGAGCCAAATATCCTCGAAGAGGCCGAAGTGGAACGCGAAGCAACCATAAGAAAAGTTCCAACCCGCATCTTAGGAACGGAAGTGAAGAAGCTACGCAACCGCGAAGTCAAGCTCATCAAAGTTCAGTGGAGCGACGCCGAGGGAGACGCGACTTGGGAAACTGAAGCTAGAATCCGCACTGCCTACCCTTTTCTGTTCGAGGGTACATCCTTGATCTTTCCTTTTCCTTAAGTTGCGCTTTTATCTATCTTTTTTAGGTATACTTCCTCGACCTTATCTTTTAGGTAGAAACCCTTTGGATGGAAACATGTAGTTGAAACATGTTATGGATGATGGTTGCAAGTGGTTGCAAGTGATTGCTAGTGGTTGCTCGTGGTTGCATATACACACACAATCTAGGTTTTAGATCGGCTTAGTCACTTCATATTGCATATGCATATATGTTTGCATTCGTATATGGTTGAACTCTAATGTGTTGTCATGTGGATGTTGCATTTGTATTGAATGATTGTGCACTCATGTAGAATCATGAATAGGAAAATTTGCATACATAATGGATTCATGGCACTTACATAATTCGCATTAAGGAGGTCAACTGAATCAGTAGACCGCCTGATTTTGCATTAGATAAGTACATGTATACACACACACTTTGCATATGATCATGAAGCATTAGAAGTCTTTTAAGGACAATAGATGCTCGTGTTTGATGGATGAGTAGATGGATTTTTGGATGTTAGGATATACATTCCTCCTAACTTGAAGATTTCGGGGACGAAATCCTTTTAAGTGGGGAAGAATGTAACACCCCGAAAATTCTATAACTGTGAAATTAACAAATTAAAGTATAATTAATTTGAAATCAAAGAACTAAGGGAAACGGGTTACGCCATTGCGTTCGTCTCGGAAAAATACGCGAAATAGAGTCCGAGTTTTCGAAAAACGGAGTCCGTATGAAGAAGATATGGCCTTCGGAAGTTTTTAAATTAAGTTTAAAATTCAAACAGAATAAAACAATTAAAAATTCCGAATTGGGGCCCGATGGGCCAGGGCGGGGAAAGGCCCGCCTGACGCACCCAGGTCGACTGGGCTGTCGACCTGGTCTAACCAGGTCGACAGGCCTGTCGACAGGGCTGTCGACAGGGGTGTCGACCTGGTCCAGAGCCAGGTCGAACCCAGCCCAACCTGGCTGGCCTATTCTATGTTGGTCGATTTTCTGTGGTCTGCTTTGTCATTAGGGCTAGGTGGCAAGCTCTAATTGGTCTCTCCTTAGGATGAATGGCTACGATCAATCCAAGCAACATCAATGGCCCTAATCAGTTCATTACCTCTATAAAAACAACCCTAGACTAACCCTAATCTATTCATTCAAAAATAAGAACAAAGCCGCCATGTTGCTGAGGAGCGTCTAGGAGTAGCCACCAAATTGGAGAGAAGATTAGGAGGAAAATTCTAAAGCCTAAAGCAATTCAAGCAAATCAAATCAACGCCTACGTCAAAAGGAGTCGCATCTCTAATTCCTAAATTAGAGAATTCGCCGCAACGATTGTAAGTAGAGTATTATTTTGGTATGAACAAATAATTGTGTGGATATGTATACTTGATTTGTGGCGATAAAATAATTCATATTTGTGCGTTGGAATATTGTATACGTTTGGATGTTCTTGAATTATGTTATTCATTATGAAAAACTACATGCGGTAGTTTTATGCAAGTATGACGTTTGGATATTAGCAAAATATGTAATTTATGTTGAAGCTACATGTATGTAGTTGATTAATTGAAATTCATGCAAGTTTGGGATTTTGTTACTATGCCATCATAGTGTGTATTTTTATACAAACATCATTTTTGTGAAGTAATTGGAATAAGGTTGGGATTATCATAATTCATATGAAACTATATTGAAAAGTTTGGCATCATGATCTATGTATTAAGCCATGTTTTGTACTAGAAACCTATTTGCAAACTTATGAATATGGCTAGGCTATGATCGATATTTCGCATAATTGAAACCATGTTAGGTCTATATTGTTAACAAGAATTATATGATGACATATGTGGTACATGGCTAGGTTAGATTCAAAAATCCCTTTTTGCAAGTTTACATGACTAAAGTAAAAATCATGATTTCATGTTAGAAATATTTATGCCATAGTTATGTGAACAAATTTAACTATACTTATGCCATGCTTATGTTTGACATTATGCCATGCTTATGTTTGACATTATGCCATGTTTATGTTAGAAATATTTATGCCATGCTTATGTTTGACATTATGCCTAAACAAAAATATAGGTTCATGTTGTAGTTAAGGCCATGTGTTAATAGTGATATTCTTAACTTAACTACAAGTTTACATGGTTTGAGTCATGTCACTTATGCTTTTATGATCAAAGTATATGTTACTACTATGCAAGTACACCAGTTTCTATTTTGTATTTCCAACGTCATATTGCAAGTTCATACGCTCACCTTCCCCTTTTTGTGTATGTAATCACGCTTTAAGCCTCCCCTCTTTCGCATGGCTAAGTTGGGCTTAAAAAGGTTAAGCCCAACATATAAACGAACGTATTAAACGGGGGAAAATAACGTTGGGCTAAATTAATTAATAAATGAAAATATAAAGTAGAAGGGCCCAAATTCAAGTATGGGTTGGGCCCATGATTGGTGTAACCTTTACACCATTAACTTAATAATGGGCCGCAAATATTTACATATAAATAAAGAAGAAAGACAAAATATGTAAATGTAGAACATACGATGTGTTTAACCCGAGGTTGGATTGAGTTGTGATGTAAACCTGCCCGGAACCGCCCGGCTGTCCAGTAGTCACAACAATACCTATCCAATGTGGGAGGTTAAACATGGAGCCCAAGAAGGACCCGAGGTTAGACTGAGTTGTGGCGTAAGACTGCCCGGAACCAACCGGCAACAGGCAGCCACAACAATACCTGTCTAATGTGAGAGGTCAGGGCCTTAATAAGACAATTAAGGCTGAGTCAGGATTGTTAGGATTAAGTGAACTAAAGACTTAATCAAAATGGAACATGCTAAACTAAACGGACTGGTGGGGTTAGGTTAGAAAACACTTAACCAACTTAGCATGTGGTTAGAGATAGAAAACCTAGTAACGGGGGACCCTTTTCAGCAGTAACCCTAGAAGGTGTATCAGGAAACCCTGAAACTAGGCAGGGTGGGGCACGATTACTGGGCTGATTGTAAGAGGTCAAATCGACGGCGGTGGTGTAGCAGTGTAGGTTCTAACGGGGTGCGGGCGTGCACACACTCCGGCGCAGAAAAATAAGGCACTGGACACCAGTAGCATACCTGTGCACTCTAGGATTGTGTCGGGCCGCCACCATGGGACTTGATACACCCCATGGTGGGACCAGCATAGGTAACTACAACATCGGGGGCCGTAAGACACATGTAACTATGCGAGTAGGAGCCGATCATCATAGAATGGATCACATCACCCTGATTATGGGGTGCCAGTTGGAAACTAGTTTATATGGGTTCAGAGATTAACATGGGGGTACGATAGTATATTCGACCTAGACAACTTAACCAAGTTTATAGTGCTTTCCCACTTCTTGATTATACTTATCTTACCCAGTTCTTTATTCATAGACAAAATAGTACTAGACTTACTCAGGCTTTATGTCTGACTCTACTTTTCTTTCGTCTTCTTTTCTTCCGTTTCCCCCCCTAGGTCCACAGGGAGGGAACACTGCAGCTTGACCAGCATTAACATCCAGCTTGAAGAAGAGAAATGTATTGCTTGGAACTTTCCGTTTTTGAACTATGGCTTTGGACAACCACTATGGGGCTTTTGCAGTTTATCTATGTTTTATTTATGCTTCTTTAAATAATGTAATCAAGACAGATTATGAAAGTATTATGTTGTGTTTTTGGAAAGGATGTAAGACAATTATGGTGATGTTGTTGTAACACGTATTTGCTTTTATAAAATAAAAGTTCTTGTTTTTCCGCTGCTTACAAATATGTGTTCTTATATCTGTCTTGTATATCTGTGACTTATACTTATAAACCTCCACCAAAATTAGGGCATTCCCTTTGAGAGTGACCCTAACGGAGGTGGGGTGTTTCAGTAGATTCGGTCCTAGACAACTTAACTTAGTTTATGGTGCTTTCCCATTTCCAGTTTATACTTATCATGCTCTTTTTCTTATCCATAGACTGAATAGTCACTAGACTTACTCAGGCTTTATGTCTGACTCTACTTTTCTTTCGTCTTCTTTCCTTCCGTTCCCCCCCCCCCCAGGTAGTTGAGGAGCGAATAGTACAGCTCAGGTTAGATTGGACCGCTGCTCTTTCCAAGCTCGAAGATTTGTGGAAGTTTTGCTTGGATTCTCTTTTCTATTGCTATGGCTGGCTCATGTTATATTAGAGAATACAAATGTATTTTTTTATGCTTCTTTATTTTGTAAAGACAGATGATACTCTGATATTGTAAAGCAATCTTGTACAAACTATTTTATAAATAAAGCAAAATTTTATTTTCCGTTGTTTAATGTTTGTATGTCTTGTAATTTATCTGCATCTTTTACCCATAATGCTCCACAGAAGTTAGTGCATTCCCTTTGTGAGTGACACTAACGGACGTGGGGTGTTACACGTGGTATCAGAGCTGAAGGTTACCGGATCAGATAAAAGATCTGAAAAATTATTTTCAAAACGGTTTTTAAAGAAGCATTTTCGAAAGAAAAGTTTTGTTTTAAAGGCATATTCCCCAAAGCCATACGCATTGTCTTCTCTTCCTCTGTTTGAATTCTTGTCTCCTTCTTTCTTGAGTCTCTGGGGCTCCTGGCTTTCGGGGAGATAACCTCATCAAAGGGCGAAGTAGTGCCCGACTTCCATCTATAGCCGTAGTTGTTCCACTTACGGCCAGTCTTCTTTCAGGCTTAGTAGGGTCTTCGGTATGATGGAAGTAGCTTTCAAGAGATTTGCCAACATAGTTACACGGAAAAAGGATGAGGAGTTTGGCAAAGGGACACAACCCTAGGATGAGGAATTCATGGATGTAGGTTTAGCTCACGAAGGAGGAAGAAATTATAAAAGAGGAAGAATCTTCACTAGGGTATGATAGGGCATATGATTAAGGACAAGGGCAAGGACGAGGGACAAGATTTTAGAAGGGCAAGTACATGCTAAGCATACCTAAGAGATAGGTGGTAAAAGTTTATGTTGGAAAGAGTCTAGTTTTTTTGTTCGTACTCTTTCCTTCGGTTTTAGCGCTTCGCATTTGTTCATATTTGCTTCCATAGTTGATCTCTGCACCTTAGTACTTGTATAACAGAAAGATCCCAATCTGTCTCAAACCCAGTGGGTGGTATGACCCGTTTATTTCTAGTTAGTAGGGGTTTGAGAATAGCTATCGAGTTTATTTATATCATATCACGTAGATCGTCCAAATTCGGAGGAGATATTCCTTGGGTGCTTGTCTGATATTGGTTTAGGCCTTTGGGGCTTGTACTTGAGGAATGTCGAGTTCGACTAGGATGGTTTGCGTGAGAGATGAATAGTTGTGAAAAGCGCGTAGTGACCTTTCAACCCTTATAGTTATGGCATGATGGATAAGATAGGAGGAGAGATCTCTAATCATCCTAGTATATACACTTGGTTGACATCTGTTTATTTTGGAAATGGAGGTTAGGAACTTCACAATCGTGAAGTTAAATTGGTTAAGATATAGTGGAGTAAAGCTCGAGAAGGCTAGATACTAGCATCATACCCTTTTTCTTAAGGGTGCATCCTTGATTTCTCTGTTTAGGAGCTTTACGCATTGTTGTTTGTCTCTTTCCAAAGTATATCCTCTACGTCGCATCTGCGATCTTTAGGCAGAAGCCAATGAATGTAAACATGCATTTGAAACATGTTATGGTTGAATGTTTGCAAGTGGTTGCAAATGGTTGCTCGTGGATGCGTATGCATACATATTAGGCACTAGATCAAGTTCGAACGCTTTCATATTGCATTTACATATATGCATTTGTTTGTAGGTTGAACTTGATATAATATCATATGGACGTTGCATATGGATGAATGGCTGTGCACGCATGTAGTATATACATGACTAGGGATGCTTGCATACATGATTGGACGCATGGCACAGACATGATTTGCATTAAGGAGGTCAACTGAATCAGTAGACCGCCTGATTTTGCATTAGATAAAGACATATACACACACTATGCATATGAACATGAAAGCATTAGAAATCTTTTAAGGATAATGAATGCTTGTGATTGAATGGTTGAGTAGATAGGTGATTGGATGGTAGGACACATTCTTCCTAACTTGAAGATTTCGGGGACGAAATCCTAAAAGGAGGGGAGAATGTAACACCCCGAATTTTCTGGTAACACTAAGGTTGCTAAAATAATAATAAGTGTGTAAAAGAGGGGATGTATCTAATATGCATATAAAAATAATAATAAGTGTGTAAAAGAGGGGATGTATCTAATATGCATATAAAAATAATAATAAGTGTGCAAAGGGGGGATGTATCTAATGTGTACGTATTTATATGAATTAACAAATAATAGTAAATGTTGATAATGTACATTAAGAGAGTAATTATGGCATAAGAAAAATTAGGAATTATTTACATATAGGATTTGTCCTAAATGAGAAATGTGTACATTGTAGAATATATATATATATATGCTAAAACATGAAATTACATGTAATTGAAATAGTAATTATGGCATAATTCAAAATGGGGGTAATTTGCATGCATAGTAATTATGGCATAATTCAAAATGGGGGTAATTTGCATGCATAGTAATTATGACATAATTTAAAATGGGAGTAATTTACAGTCCTTAATTGTGAACATAATTGGCCTCTTTTGAAATTGATGGCCTTGATTAACCCTAGCATTATCGGACGGCTCAAATCAAAATGCAACTCTATAAAAAGACCTTAGTTCTCCAACTAAATATTCACATGAAAATAAGAGTTGAAGCCGCCATGCTGTCGAATGAGAATTAGAGGGAGCCTCCATTTGAAAGAGATGAACAACAAAGCTAATACAAGTAAAAGATTAAAGCTACAACAAATAAATCAAAACAACATCTACAACAAAGGATAGCATCACCAGATTCAGAATTCAAAATTCAGAATCCTGAATACAAGATTCGTCATACGTTGTAAGTAGAGTGCTATTCCGATATGAATAGCAATTGGATCTTGATTTGTATAAAATGTAAATTGAATTGTACATAATTTGTAGTGATGATAATTCTTAATTGTGTGATGCTATGATCCAAATTATAAATGAATTGGAGATGTTGTGGTGTGATAATATTAGATCTATTGGGTATTTGCAAGTACATGATTCATAGTGACACTTATATGCTTGTGGTAGTTTGTTACAACCAAGTTGAGATTCATGCAAGTATGTGATCCACTATTATGTCAACATAACTTAGACCCTTGAACATACATGACTATGATCATTGCAAGTGTAGTTTTGACCCTTTTTGGTAACATGATTCATATAAGTTTAGGTTGGAATAATTCTAGTTGAATCATACTTTTGTATTAGTGACAAAAGTAAACACCTTTGTGAACACCTAATGACTTTATGGACATGACTAGTTTATGTTTAGTGTTATGCCTAAATGAAAATATGTTTTAGGCTTATGTTGTTATCAAAATCATGTGATAATATATGTGACACCTAATTGAGTAGATTCATATTCTAGAATGCAAGTTTACGTGATTTGATTGATTCATGTTTAGGTTCATGTTTTATGTCAAAAATAGATGATATTACAATGCAAGTACACAAGCCTCTAATTTATGTTAATTAAATGGCCATATTGCAAGTTCATGCACCTCTAATTTGTGTTAATTAAATGGCCATATTGCAAGTTCATGCACCTCTAATTTGTGTTAATTAAATGGCCATATTGCAAGTTCATGCACCTCTAATTTGTGTTAATTAAATGGCCATATTGCAAGTTCATGCACCTCTAATTTGTGTTAATTAAATGGCCATATTGCAAGTTCATGCACCTCTAATTTGTGTTAATTAAATGGCCATATTGCAAGTTCATGCACCTCTAATTTGTGTTAATTAAATGGCCATATTGCAAGTTCACGCACCTCTAATTTGTGTTAATTAAATGGCCGTATTGCAAGTTCACGCACCTCTAATTTGTGTTAATTAAATGGGCATATTGCAAGTTCATGCACCTCTAATTTGTGTTAATTAAATGGCCATATTGCAAGTTCATGCACCTCTAATTTGTGTTAATTAAATGGACATATTGCAAGTTCATGCACCTCTAATTTGTGTTAATTAAATAGCCATATTGCAAGTTCATGCACCTCTAATTTGTGTTAATTAAATGGTCATGTTGCAAGTTCATGCATTCACACACCCCTTTTACGCTGCTTAGAATATATCATGTTCTAGGCTTTCCCTTTTTATGTTTCTAAGTTGGGCTGAAATGTTGAAGCCCAACATATGTCATAATATAGCAAACATATAAAACGGGGGTAATAACGTTGGGGTAAAAATAAAACATATGTGTTGGCATGTTTGACACATGCCAACGACTTGAGAACATTTATGTGGTATAAGTTATTATACCCAATAAGAATGAATTTGAATAATGGGCCGCAAATATTTACATATAAAATGGAAAGAGACAAAATATGTAAACTAAGAAAATATGATGTAGGTAGGCCTAAAATCATGAAATGGGTTAGGGCCATGATTGGTGTAAACCTTTACACCATTAGTTTTAAAATTAAAATATATGACATCCCTTCTAATCACATACATCAAAATGTTCTAGGGTGACAGAGAGGATAGTGTCTAGGCTTGGGTTTGGAAAATACAAGTTTCCTGCCCTCCCTGGCTATCCCTAACTGATCCAATGGACGGGATGGTTATGAATTTAGAAAGATGCCTGACCCGAGGTTAGACTGAGTTGTGGTGTAAACCTGCCCGGAACCGACCGGCACATCCAGTAACCGCAACGATACCTGTCTAATGTGAGTGGTTAGTGCTTTAGTTAATAAATTAACGCTAAGTCAGGATTGATAGGGTTAAGTCAATTAAATAAATACTTAACCAAATTCAACATATTAACTAAATTGGTGGGTAGGGTTAAGTCAATCTGGACACTTAACCAATTTAATATGTTGACTAGGGGAGTGGGTAAGGTTAAGCAAATGTTTAACCATTATAACATGATCAACTGGACTAGAGAGTGAGGTTAAGTTAATTAGAACACTTAACCATAGAAACACGTTAGTTAGACAAGTGATTGAGGTTAAGAAAAAAATTAGAACTCTTAACTATGATAACAAGTTGATTTGACAAATGGGTTGGGATTAAGTAGTTAGAAATACTTAACCGATATAGCATGAATGATTAGAGTTAAGTAACAAGAACACTTAACCAGTGTAATTTGACTTGTAGTAAAGTTAAACGTGAATGGACAACACTTAACCATTATAACCTATTAATTAAACAAGTAGTAGGGTTAAGTTAGCTAAGGAGACACTTAACCGTTGTAACAGGTTAGTTAAACAAATGGTGAGGTTAAGTTAACACAAGGAGGCAACACTTAACCAGTATAATCTGAGTTATGGTAGGGTTAAGTAAACATGAATAACACTTAACCAGTTTAATATGACAAAAGGGATGGGTTAAGTTAACTTGAATTGACTAATGATACTTAACCAAACCAACTTGACGAGAAAGAAAACTAAGTAGTAAACCTTAGTTAAAAGGGACTAAGTAGAGAACCTTAGTTAAGAAAACAACGGTTCTAGAAACTAAGTGGTAAATCTTAGTTAACAAAACTAAGTAGTAATTCTTAGTATAACACGAGAAGGAGCGCATGTCCATCTAATTTTAAAAGAAGGCTCCAACGAATTGGGTTACGAAGCCCGAGGCTTCGAGGGGACGTGAGGGTACTCTTGGTATCCCTCTGTGAGGCTGCAGATGATCCTCCTGGGCCCACAGAGGTTAAGGTCTGCGTTAGAAGAACCAAGGGTATGCCTTGGTTGCAAAATATGGCAACCTAAAGACTAGGATGGACCAGCGTGATTCAGCGAGAAAACAGTAGCCCTGTGATAGCAACTCGTCGTCTACCTACCATCTTCAGTCAAGCGAGACACGTGAAGCGGGGAGGCGGAGAACTCATACGGACCACATACTTGCTATCTAGTTGTGGTTGCGGGGTGTTGTTGGCCATAGATTAGTGGGGCAGATAGGGGCCTTCGTACAGTTCTCATTTTACAAGGGTGCCTTCCATTAGTTGAGGGAGGGGTCGAGTGGGACCATAGCCACTGGAAAAACAGACCTTAGCATCTGCATCAGCAAATATTGAAAGCTCCCGACCGAGTTCCGTATTTCTAGAGTAGCCCTGACAACGGATCTCGGGTAGCACATTACAGGACATGTGCATCTAGACAAGCGATAACGATTCGCGATACATGCGTGGGGAAAGTCTAGGAACATATACCACTCTAGGTAGTGTGTCCTAGACTAAAGGGCATCGTTCGATCGAATGCATAATTCCTAGTTAGACCTTGGTGGCATCAAACCCGAATCCAAGAAGCATTCAACAGATAGCGTAAAACTCTAGTAGAAGCTAGAAAGCACTTGATAAGAAACCCTAGATTAGATCTAGGTAATAAATAATAAATGTATGCCTGAAGGCAACCGAAACAACCAGAATTGGGATCACGTTAACATTACTAGTTTGGACACTAGTTAGGTGGTGCAGAGATTAGTATGGGGTACGACAGTAGATTCGGTCCTAGACAACTTAACTTAGTTTATGGTGCTTTCCCATTCCAGTTTATACTTATCATGCTCTTTTTCTTATCCATAGACTGAATAGTTACTAGACTTACTCAGGCTTTATGTCTGACTCTACTTTTCTTTCGTCTTCTTTCCTTCCGTTCCCCCCCCCCCCCCAGGTAGTTGAGGAGCGAATAGTACAGCTCAGGTTAGATTGGACCGCTGCTCTTTCCAAGCTCGAAGATTTGTGGAAGTTTTGCTTGGATTCTCTTTTCTATTGCTATGGATGGCTCATGCTATATTGGGGAATACAAATGTATTTTTTTATGCTTCTTTATTTTGTAAAGACAGATGATACTCTGATATTGTAAAGCAATCTTGTACAAACTATTTTATAAATAAAGCAAAATTTTATTTTCCGCTGTTTAATGTTTGTCTGTCTTGTAATTTATCTGCATCTTTTACCCATAATGCTCCACAGAAGTTAGTGCATTCCCTTTGTGAGTGACACTAACGGACGTGGGGTTTTACACGTGGTATCAGAGCTGAAGGTTACCGGATCAGATAAAAGATCTGAAAAATTATTTTCAAAACGGTTTTTAAAGAAGCATTTTCGAAAGAAAAGTTTTGTTTTAAAGGCATATTCCCCAAAGCCATACGCATTGTCTTCTCTTCCTCTGTTTGAATTCTTGTCTCCTTCTTTCTTGAGTCTCTGGGGCTCCTGGCTTCCGGGGAGATAACCTCATCAAAGGGCGAAGTAGTGTCCGACTTCCATCTATAGCCGTAGTTGTTCCACTTACGGCCAGTCTTCTTTCAAGCTTAGTAGGGTCTTCGGTATGATGGAAGTAGCTTTCAAGAGATTTGCCAACATAGTTACACAGAAAAAGGATGAGGAGTTTGGCAAAGGGACACAACCCTAGGATGAGGAATTCATGGATTTAGGTTTAGCTCACGAAGGAGGAAGAAATTATAAAAGAGGAAGAATCTTCACTAGGGTATGATAGGGCATATGATTAAGGACAAGGGCAAGGACGAGGGACAAGATTTTAGAAGGGCAAGTACATGCTAAGCATACCTAAGAGATAGGTGGTAAAAGTTTATGTTGGAAAGAGTCTAGTTTTTCTGTTCGTACTCTTTCCTTCGGTTTTAGCGCTTCGCATTTGTTCATATTTGCTTCCATAGTTGATCTCTGCACCTTAGTACTTGTATAGCAGAAAGATCCCAATCTGTCTCAAACCCAGTGGGTGGTATGACCCGTTTATTTCTAGTTAGTAGGGGTTTGAGAATAGCTATCGAGTTTATTTATATCATATCACGTAGATCGTCCAAATTCGGAGGAGATATTCCTTGGGTGCTTGTCTGATATTGGTTTAGGCCTTTGGCGCTTGTACTTGAGGAATGTCGAGTTCGACTAGGATGGTTTGCGTGAGAGATGAATAGTTGTGAAAAGTGCGTAGTGACCTTTCAACCCTTATAGTTATGGCATGATGGATAAGATAGGAGGAGAGATCTCTAATCATCCTAGTATATATACTTGGTTGACATCTGTTTATTTTGGAAATGGAGGTTAGGAACTTCACAATCGTGAAGTTAAATTGGTTAAGATATAGTGGAGTAAAGCTCGAGAAGGCTAAATACTAGCATCATACCCTTTTTCTTAAGGGTGCATCCTTGATTTCTCTGTTTAGGAGCTTTATGCATAGTTGTTTCTCTCTTTCCAAAGTATATCCTCTACGTCGCATCTGCGATCTTTAGGCAGAAGCCAATGAATGTAAACATGCATTTGAAACATGTTATGGTTGAATGTTTGCAAGTGGTTGCAAATAGTTGCTCGTGGATGCATATGCATACGTATTAGGAACTAGATCAAGTTCGAACGCTTTCATATTGCATTTACATATATGCATTTGTTTGTAGGTTGAACTTGATATAATATCATATGGACGTTGCATATAGATGAATGGTTGTGCACGCATGTAGTATATACATGACTAGGGATGCTTGCATACATGATTGGACGCATGGCACAGACATGATTTGCATTAAGGAGGTCAACTGAATCAGTAGACCGCCTGATTTTGCATTAGATAAAGACATATACACACACTATGCATATGAACATGAAAGCATTAGAAATCTTTTAAGGATAATGAATGCTTGTGATTGAATGGTTGAGTAGATGGGTGATTGGATGGTAGGACACATTCTTCCTAACTTGAAGATTTCGGGGACGAAATCCTAAAAGGAGGGGAGAATGTAACACCCCGAATTAAGTGTGTAAAAGAGGGGATGTATCTAATATGCATATAAAAATAATAATAAGTGTGTAAAAGAGGGGATGTATCTAATATGCTTATAAAAATAATAATAATAAGTGTGCAAAGGGGGGATGTATCTAATGTGTACGTATTTATATGAATTAACAAATAATAGTAAATGTTGATAATGTACATTAAGAGAGTAATTATGGCATAAGAAAAATTAGGAATTATTTACACATAGGATTTGTCCTAAATGAGAAATGTGTACATTGTAGAATATATATATATATATATATATATATATATATATATGCTAAAACATGAAATTACATGTAATCGAAATAGTAATTATGGCATAATTCAAAATGGGGGTAATTTGCATGCATAGTAATTATGGCATAATTCAAAATGGGGGTAATTTGCATGCATAGTAATTATGACATAATTTAAAATGGAAGTAATTTACAGTCCTTAATTGTGAACATAATTGGCCTCTTTTGAAATTGATGGCCTTGATTAACCCTAGCATTATCGGATGGCTCAAATCAAAATGCAACTCTATAAAAAGACCTTAGGTCTCCAACTAAATATTCACATGAAAATAAGAGTTGAAGCCGCCATGCTGTCGAATGAGAATTAGAGGGAGCCTCCATTTGAAAGAGATGAACAACAAAGCTAATACAAGTAAAAGATTAAAGCTACAACAAATAAATCAAAACAACATCTACAACAAAGGATAGCATCACCAGATTCAGAATTCAAAATTCAGAATCCTGAATACAAGATTCGTCATACGTTGTAAGTGGAGTGCTATTCCGATATGAATAACAATTGGATCTTGATTTGTATAAAATGTAAATGGAATTGTACATAATTTGTAGTGATGATAATTCTTAATTGTGTGATGCTATGATCCAAATTATAAATGAATTGGAGATGTTGTTGTGTGATAATATTAGATCTATTGGGTATTTGCAAGTACATGATTCATAGTGACACTTATATGCTTGTGGTAGTTTGTTACAACCAAGTTAAGATTCATGCAAGTATGTGATCCACTATTATGTCAACATAACTTAGACCCTTGAACATACATGACTATGATCATTGCAAGTGTAGCTTTGACCCTTTTTGGTAACATGATTCATATAAGTTTAGGTTGGAATAATTCTAGTTGAATCATACTTTTGTATTAGTGGCAAAAGTAAACACCTTTGTGAACACCTAATGACTTTATGGACATGACTAGTTTATGTTTAGTGTTATGCCTAAATGAAAATATGTTTTAGGCTTATGTTGTTATCAAAATCATGTGATAATATATGTGACACCTAATTGAGTAGATTCATATTCTAGAATGCAAGTTTACGTGATTTGATTGAAACCCATGATTCATGTTTAGGTTCATGTTTTATGTCAAAAATAGATGATATTACAATGCAAGTACACAAGCCTCTAATTTGTGTTAATTAAATGGCCATATTGCAAGTTCATGCACCTCTAATTTGTGTTAATTAAATGGCCATATTGCAAGTTCATGCACCTCTAATTTGTGTTAATTAAATGGCCATATTGCAAGTTCATGCACCTCTAATTTGTGTTAATTAAATGGCCATATTGCAAGTTCATGCACCTCTAATTTGTGTTAATTAAATGGCCATATTGCAAGTTCATGCACCTCTAATTTGTGTTAATTAAATGGCCATATTGCAAGTTCATGCACCTCTAATTTGTGTTAATTAAATGGCCATATTGCAAGTTCACGCACCTCTAATTTGTGTTAATTAAATGACCATATTGCAAGTTCACGCACCTCTAATTTGTGTTAATTAAATGGCCATATTGCAAGTTCATGCACCTCTAATTTGTGTTAATTAAATGGCCATATTGCAAGTTCATGCACCTCTAATTTGTGTTAATTAAATGGCCATATTGCAAGTTCATGCACCTCTAATTTGTGTTAATAAAATAGCCATATTGCAAGTTCATGCACCTCTAATTTGTGTTAATTAAATGGTCATGTTGCAAGTTCATGCACCTCTAATTTGTGTTAATTAAATGGTCATGTTGCAAGTTCATGCGTTCACACACCCCTTTTATGCTGCTTAGAATATATCATGTTCTAGGTTTTCCCTTTTTATGTTTCTAAGTTGGGCTGAAATGTTGAAGCCCAACATATGTCATAATATAGCAAACATATAAAACGGGGGTAATAACATTGGGGTAAAAATAAAACATATGTGTTGGCATGTTTGACACATGCCAACGACTTGAGAACATTTATGTGGTATAAGTTATTATACCCAATAAGAATGAATTTGAATAATGGGCCGCAAATATTTACATATAAAATGGAAAGAGACAAAATAGGTAAACTAAGAAAATATGATGTAGGTAGGCCTAAAATCATGAAATGGGTTAGGGCCATGATTGGTGTAAACCTTTACACCATTGGTTTTAAAATTAAAATATATGACATCCCTTCTAATCACATACACCAAAATGTTCTAGGGTGACAGAGAGGATAGTGTCTAGGCTTGGGTTTGGAAAATACAAGTTTCCTGCCCTCCCTGGCTATCCCTAACTGATCCAATGGACGGGATGGTTATGAATTTAGAAAGATGCCTGACCCGAGGTTAGACTGAGTTGTGGTGTTAACCTGCCCGGAACCGACCGGCACATCCAGTAACCGCAACGATACCTGTCTAATGTGAGTGGTTAGTGCTTTAGTTAATAAATTAACGCTAAGTCAGGATTGATAGGGTTAAGTCAATTAAATAAATACTTAACCAAATTCAACATATTAACTAAATTGGTGGGTAGGGTTAAGTTAATCTGGACACTTAACCAATTTAATATGTTGACTAGGGGAGTGGGTAAGGTTAAGCAAATGTTTAACCATTATAACATGATCAACTGGACTAGAGAGTGAGGTTAAGTTAATTAGAACACTTAACCATAGAAACACGTTAGTTAGACAAGTGATTGAGGTTAAGAAAAAAATTAGAACTCTTAACCATGATAACAAGTTGATTTGACAAATGGGTTGGGATTAAGTAGTTAGAAATACTTAACCGATATAGCATGAATGATTAGAGTTAAGTAACAAGAACACTTAACCAGTGTAATTTGACTTGTAGTAAAGTTAAACGTGAATGGACAACACTTAACCATTATAACCTGTTAATTAAACAAGTAGTAGGGTTAAGTTAGCTAAGGAGACACTTAACCGTTGTAACAAGTTAGTTAAACAAATGGTGAGGTTAAGTTAACACAAGGAGGCAACACTTAACCAGTATAATCTGAGTTGTGGTAGGGTTAAGTCAACAGGAATAACACTAAACCGGTTTAATATGACAAAAGGGATGGGTTAAGTTAACTTGAATTGACTAATGACACTTAACCAAACCAACTTGACGAGAAAGAAAACTAAGTAGTAAACCTTAGTTAAAAGGGACTAAGTAGAGAACCTTAGTTAAGAAAACAACGGTTCTAGAAACTAAGTGGTAAATCTTAGTTAACAAAACTAAGTAGTAATTCTTAGTATAACACGAGAAGGAGCGGACGTCCATCTAATTTTAAAAGAAGGCTCCAACGAATTGGGTTACGAAGCCCGAGGCTTCGAGGGGACGTGAGGATACTCTTGGTATCACTCTGTGAGGCTGCAGATGATCCTCCTGGGCCCACAGAGGTTAAGGTCTGCGTTAGAAGAACCAAGGGTATGCCTTGGTTGCAAAATATGGCAACCTAAAGACTAGGATGGACCAGCGTGATTCGGCGAGAAAACAGTAGCCCTGTGATAGCAACTCGTCGTCTACCTACCATCTTCAGTCAAGTGAGACACGTGAAGCGGGGAGGCGGAGAACTCATACGGACCACATACTTGCTGTCTAGTTGTGGTTGCGGGGTGTTGTTGGCCATAGATTAGTGGGGCAGATAGGGGCCTTCGTACAATTCTCATTTTACAAGGGTGCCTTCCATTAGTTGAGGGAGGGGACGAGTGGGACCATAGCCACTGGAAAAACAGACCTTAGCATCTGCATCAGCAAATATTGAAAGCTCCCGACCGAGTTCTGTATTTCTAGAGTAGCCCTGACAACGGATCTCGGGTAGCACATTACATGACATGTGCATCTAGACAAGCGATAACGATTCGCGATACATGCGTGGGGAAAGTCTAGGAACATATACCACTCTAGGTAGTGTGTCCTAGACTAAAGGGCATCATTCGATCGGATGCATAATTCCTAGTTAGACCTTGGTGGCATCAAACCCGAATCCAAGAAGCATTCAGCAGATAGCGTAAAACTCTAGTAGAAGCTAGAAAGCACTTGATAAGAAACCCTAGATTAGATCTAGGTAATAAATAATAAATGTATGCCTGAAGGCAACCGAAACAACCAGAATTGGGATCACGTTAACATTACTAGTTTGGACACTAGTTAGGTGGTGCAGAGATTAGTATGGGGTACGACAGTAGATTCGGTCCTAGACAACTTAACTTAGTTTATGGTGCTTTCCCATTTCCAGTTTATACTTATCATGCTCTTTTTCTTATCCATAGACTGAATAGTCACTAGACTTACTCAGGCTTTATGTCTGACTCTACTTTTCTTTCGTCTTCTTTCCTTCCGTTTCCCCCCCCCCCCCAGGTAGTTGAGGAGCGAATAGTACAGCTCAGGTTAGATTGGACCGCTGCTCTTTCCAAGCTCGAAGATTTGTGGAAGTTTTGCTTGGATTCTCTTTTCTATTGCTATGGCTGGCTCATGCTATATTGGGGAATACAAATGTATTTTTTTATGCTTCTTTATTTTGTAAAGACAGGTGATACTCTGATATTGTAAAGCAATCTTGTACAAACTATTTTATAAATAAAGCAAAATTTTATTTTCCGCTGTTTAATGTTTGTCTGTCTTGTAATTTATCTGCATCTTTTACCCATAATGCTCCACAGAAGTTAGTGCATTCCCTTTGTGAGTGACACAAACGGACGTGGGGTGTTACACTCTCCCAAGTCCGGGCTAACTCTTGGGAATAGTCCTCGAGCCACGAAAGTCCGTGGAACTTCAAAACTTTGACAAACATATCCCAGATATGCTCCACCAAGGACTCCTTAACCCGAGACTCTATAATCTCTAGCTCCTCTCTTAACTGCTCTACCTCTATTAAGTGCTCATCTTTCAGTTCATCAACCGTGATCAATAGTCTCTATTGCTGGCCTCAGCATCTTCCTTTGCCTTCCTCGTCTCCTCAAGCTGCCTCTTTAGGATATCATTCTCTGCTCTCAAGGCGTCATTATCATTTTGGAGCTGGATTATTCTCGCGTTATCCTTTTCCATATCGGCACTCGCTTGTACCAACTCAGCCTTATCCTTTTTCAAGGTCGTATTCTTGGTAGTTAAATTAGCTGCGGTGTCCTTAAAAGTTGAGCTAGCATGCTCGGCCTCCTTCTTTAGAATCTCGTATGCGTGCTTCATCTCCGCTGCAACAACAATGTTAAAGATTAAAGCTCGAAAGGGTAAAAGCATACAATGAAATAACCGCAACACAAGGGATAGACTTACCTATCTCCTTTTCCAAGTTACCAATGATGGTCTTCTCGCCATCGATAGTCAGCCTCTGATTAACGAGCTCCAAATTTTTTCGCTTAATCAGCTCCAAGAGGTGGAAGGAATACCTAGTAAGCTCGTTGACCTGGTGATACGCGGCCTTCACATGCATCCATATCTCCCTAGACTCCCTAGCAAGAGGTGGACGGAGGTCGGGGAGGAACTTCAGCTCATCGAAGTAATGCTGAGGGAAATTCTATTTTAAAAACACCCTCCGTTCATCCATAGAAAGCTCTTGTATCTTAGACTCTGCCAGATCTTGCGTCCCCACTGTTGTTGCTCTACCTGGACCTGGTTGGCCAGGCGACGACTCCTTCCCCTTAGTAGTCTGGGCAGGAGCCAAAGGTGCTGTGAGGGAAGGAGTTATCGATGGCAAACGCCTTGACCCCCCTAAGTCGAGTCGAGAGTCTACCTCGTACACTCGAATTGGAGGGGGGAGGAGGAGTCGAAAATTGTCGAGGCCTATCCCAGTGACGGCTCTTGCTACTGCGATCTTGAGGAGGTGGAGAGTCACTATACAAGCTAGCCCCTCTTCTAAAGCCGTCGAGAAAAGTATTTCGTGGGTATCGACGACTTCCATGCCCATAACCCTGTCCCCCGCATCCTCTAGCCATGTCACCTATCAAAGAAGCAATTCAAAGTCAGATAATTCACGCACTCACACGAGCCTTTATGTTATGTTGTGTTTATGACTGTATGCCCTAAGTGTTCTCACGACAGACCAGATTATGGTCCGCTCGAAGGAGTCAACACCTCCCCAGCAAGAAATAGCTCTTCCATGCTTGCCGTACCTGGCCACAGAGACAGGTCTAAGTCAAGTTTATTAAGGCCATCAAACTGGCCCTCTTCCTCAAGTGAGGTGGCGGTCCTAGAGGAAGTTGTTAGAGATAGTGGCGTATTCGACGCCTCTACACCCGCCTCTCCTACCGGAGGCAAGACTGGAACGCTCAATAGGCCCTCATCTCCAGCTATGGCTTCCTCACCACGAGCCTCATCTCCACCGACATCTCCTTGGATCTTGGCGACCTTTTGCGATTCTAGCCCAGCAGGGAGCATCTTTCTCTTCTGACGAGGAGCCGCTTGATCTTTCACCACTTTTTCCTTTGGCCCGCTGCTCGCAACCGCATGCCTTATTATAGCCCGATCATCGGGGAGCAGCCCTGAGCGGAGAAGGCGCTTCGGACTTGTAATGGTATTGGTTTTGCGAAACTCCGTTGGGATCGCCCGTAAGGCATCAAGGCGTTGCTGATACTTAGTGCCTATGGGCGCCTCATGATTTCCTGTCATGATTAAGATAGAATCAACCATGAGACAGTGAACCCAAAAACTTTATAGTAGGAAGCAAAGTTTAAAAGTACTTACTTTCATCCTTCTGTCCATCTCCATGCAAATCCAGGAGGACAGCGCACGAAGAACCACTCGTGCTTGAATACTGACAGCCTGGGCCACTTCTCAACAAAGAATTTTGTGGTAGGCGATGCTTCCAGGAACCACTGGGAGGGCGATATATTAGCCCTTCTCTTGAGTTGGAAAAAGTACCAATTGTCCTCTAAAGTAGGTTCCAAATGCAAATATTCTCGATAGAGAACATAGATGTCTAGAAGCGAGGAGTAAGCATGCGGAGCAACGGTGCAAGACGGAAATAGCATAGCATCTCCCGAATAAAATTGTTGGTCGAGGGAAAGCAACCGGTAGTGCAAGCTTGTATGTTCCAAGAAGTAAAACCCTCGGGCGGTGCATGAGACCTACCTCCATCTCCTGGTGCATGGGCCTGATCCATAGGAATCTTAAATCGCAGAGCCATTTTCCTAACTGCCGCAACGTCCATGTGTGATGGCACCGAATCTATCGGGTTCTCAAGAATAACTGCATCGGGCAGCATATCAGAGGCCATTGGTGCTGCCGGTGCATCCCCTCTGATAATGTCCACATGCTCTTCCTCTTCATATACAACCGTAGAATGTTGCTTTTCAGTTTGTTCTCTATGTTCGGACGCTTCAGGAAAGCTTGCCGTCTGGGAAGGGATGGACCTTTCGGTAGTCTCAAGCTTGCCGTCTGGGAAGGGGTGGACCTTTCGGTAGTCTCAAGCTTGCTTCCTGTCGAGCTAGCATTGCTAGTAGAATCAGAAGTGGGCGACGATGGTGAGGAAGCCTCGACTTCCGTAGTTTTCTGGTCATTGATCTTGTCTGCATCACTGGATATACTTTAATACACTAGTGTTAGTTGTCGCAGTTGAATAACCAGTACCCCTCGTGTCGGTGTAAGCTAACATATATGTGCAGTGTCATGAAAAATCAAGGTATGCAAAAGAAGTTCAAAATAGTCAAACAGTTCAGTCCTAGTTGAAGTTTATCATCTATCCTATGTGAAAAGTCAGATCCTTAACCATAACATCAGTAGTATGTGCAGTATTACAATCATGTAAGCGGCGTGAAAAGATGAAAGATCGAAGCGATGGGGTCAACCGTGAACTCGCACCCCGCTTGGGGCTCGGAAACTCGAAACCCCACTTCAGGGTTCGAAGGCTCGAACCCCTATTCGGGGTTCGAACACTCGAACCTCATTGAGGTTCAAATGCTCGAACCCCGCGTGGGGTTCGAATGCTCGAACCTCATCAGGGTTCGAATGCTCGAACCTTTCGGGGTTCGAATGCTTGAACCTTTCGGGGTTCGAATGCCCGAACCGCGCGTGGGGTTCGAATGCTCGAACCCTGTGTGGGGTTCGAATGCTCGAACACTTCGGGGTTCGAATACTCGAACCCATCATGGTTCGAATGTACGAACCCTATTAGGGTTCGAGCGCTCGAGACCTGCTTGGGGTTCGAATGCCTGAACCCTATTAGTGTTCATGTGTTGGAAATCGTCGGGGTTCGTAGGCTCGAACCATCCCAATGGTCGACGCAACGCTCGCCCCTAGAGCCTTCCTCTCCTTCGCACACGCCTCCAAAGACCTTAAGACCCACCTATTTCGCGTTTGAATTTCTAAGTCCAGAAAACTTGGAGCTTGAGTGTTAATGGAGGCCGAGTTTGAAAACAAGAAGAAGAAAGTCGAACCCCTTGGGTTTCGAATGCTCGAATCCATCAGGGTCCGAATGCTCGAACCCCATCAGGGTTCGAATGCGCGAACCCCATCAGGGTTCGAGTGGTCGAGATCCTATTGGGGTTCAAATGCCTGAACCCCATCAGGGTTCACGTGTTCGAAACTGTCGGGGTTCGAAGGCTCGAACCATCCTAATGGTCGATGCAGCGCTTGCCCCTAAGATCCTTCCTCTCCTTCGCACACGCGTCCAAAGACCTTGAGACCCACCTATTTCGCGTTCGAATTTCTAAGTCCAGAAAACTTAGAGCTTGAGTGTTAATAGCGGTCGAGTGTGGAAACAAGAAGAAGAAAGTGAAATGGAGGGCTATTTAAAAAGAAAAAAGTAGTGTCCCTTGAAATTCCTGTCGTTTCGACCCTTAGACGGGTGCGAAATTTCATACCCTGGGTACGAAATTTCAAACCCCTTGGGTTTGAAATTTGGAACCTCTTAGGTACGAAATTCTATGCCCATCCGGGGCATAAAAAAAAGAATAACGACGTCAACGCGCTTGCGTATACCTATTCCGTACACGTGCATACCAATCGCCACAAGCACACAAAGGTGATACAACACGCATACTCAGCGACGCAAATGCACCGTCGCGCCGACAACAACTCGTTCATAATTCCAAAGCGAACGAGCCCGACAACTAACATCTATTTTCTCAGGTTTACAGGAAAAGTCGACGACTCGACTATCACTTTGACCAACACAAAGAACATCATGCCGAGACAAGACGTACTTTGGAGGGAAATTGTTAACCGACTTTTTGGTCCAGTTCCAAAAGTACACAGGACACGCTCGAATCAACGCATCGCGTGAAGCTAAAGCCGAGGGTGTCACCTAGGAGTAAAGGAGACAGGTCGAGAAGAGATCGTGCCAGCGAAAATCTCATTGCTCCCCTAGAATATCGCCTAACCAAGACCTCGAACCCCTAAGAGTCGCGAGTCCAAGTCTCGAGCCTCTGGCCCCCATTTACATAGTCTTCGTACCCCTCGGGGTACGAACTTTGTACCCCAAGTGGTATGAAATTCGTACCCCCATGGGGTACGAAATTCATACCCCAAGGAAGGATACGAATTCTATGTCTGTGTATGCTAGGGGGTTAGAAATTCTGGAGTCCGGCTACAGGGGATTCGAAATTCCTGGTATGGTCCCCTATTTCCACCTACTCTGTAACACCCCACAACCGTTAGTGTCACTCACAAAGGGAATGCACTAAGTTCTATGGAGCATTTAGGGTAAAAGATGCAGATAAATTACAAGACAGACAGAAATTAAACAGCGGAAAATAAAACTTTGCTTTATTGATAAAATAGTTTGTACAATGATTTCTTTATAATATCAGAGTATCATCTGTCTTACAAAATAAAGAAGCAAAAAACAACATTTATATTCCCCAATGTAACAAGAGCCAGCCATAGCATCTGAAAAGAGAATCCAAGCAAAAAAGCTGGGAAAGAGTGACAATCCAACTTAACCTGAGCTATACTATTCCCTTCTTTACTACCTGGAGGGAGGGACGAAAGAAAAACAGAGTCAGACATAAAGCCTGAGTAAGTTCAGTAACTTCTAGCATGTGAACATGGAAAAACAAAACGACATGAATTAACTGAATACAAGATAATACCATGACGATAGGGTCAGCAAGATTAGACAAGATAATCACAAGATATGCTACGATAAGATAAACTGGATATGCTCTAATACCTTCGCTGCTTCGCTATTTCCTTGTTATACTGGTTTCTATATCTCTGCACCACCTAACTAGTGTCCCAACTAGTTACGATAACGTGATCCCAATCCCTGTAGTTTCCGTTGCCTTCAGGAATACATTTATTATTTGTTAACTAGATCTAATCTAGGGTTTTCTATCAAGTGCTTTCGAGATTCAACTAGAGTTTACGATATCTGCTGAATGCTTCTCGGATTCAAGGTTTATGCCACCTAGTCCAACTAGGGATTATGCTACCTGTCGAACGATGCCCCCAAGTCTAGGACACACTACCTAGAGTGGTATATGTTCCTATACTTCCCCACGCATGTATCGCGAATCGTTATCGCTTGTCTAGATGCGCATGTCCTGTAATGTGTGGCCCGAGTCCTGTGGCAGGGCAAATCAAGAAACACATAACTCGGGCGGGAGCTTTCAGATATCTGTCAATGCAGATGTTAAGGTCTGTTTTTATTCCAGTGGCTATGATCCCACTCGACCCCTCCCTCAACTAATGAAAGGCACACCTTGAAAAATGAGAACTATACGCAGGCCCCCTATGCCCCCACTAACCTATGGCCATCCTCACCCATAACTAGATAGAAAGTATATGGTCTTTTGGAGTTCTCCGCCTTTCCGCTTCGCGTATCTCGATTGACTGAAGATGGATGGTAGACGACGAGTTGCTATCACAGGGCTACCGTTTTCTCGCCGAATCACGCTGGTCCATCCTAGTCTTTAGGTTGCCATATATTGCAACCAAGGCATACCCCTGGTTCTTCTAACACGGACCTTAACCTCTGTGAGCCCAGGAGGATCATCTGCATCCTCACAGAGGGATACCAAGAGTACCCTCACGTCCCCTCGAAGCCTCGGGCTTCGTAACCCAATTCGTTGGAGCCTTCTTTTTACTCAAACGGACATTCGCTCCTTCCCGTGTTATACTAAGGATTACTACTTAGTTTTACTAACTAAGGTTTACCACTAAGTTTCCAGAATCGTTGTTTTCCTAACTAAGGTTTACTACTTAGCTCCTTTTAACTAAGGTTTACTACTTAGTTCTCTTTCCCGTCAATTTGGATTGGTTAAGTGTCATTAGTCAATTCAAGCTAACTTAACCCTCTTCATTTATCCTGTTAAACTGGTTAAGTGTTATCAGTAATTCATGTTGACTTAACCCTACCACAAACCAAGTTATATTGGTTAAGTATTTCTCATTACTTAACCCTACCCATTCATCCTGTATTGGTTAAGTGTTCCTTTTTAACTTAACCTTGCCCGTCTGTTTTAACTAACATGTTATTAATGGTTAAGTATTATCCCTTCATGTTTTAAACTTAACCCTATTCCTTTATCACAATCTGATGGTTAAGTGCTCAAGTTTACTTAACCCTACGGTCTAGTCCAGCTAACATATCAAATTGGCTAAGTGTATTAAATTTTACTTAACCCCAACCTCTAGTCTAGTTAACATGTTAATTTGGCTAAGTGTATTAATTTTACTTAACCCCACCTTCTACTCTAGTTAACATGTTAGTTTGGCTAAGTGTTTTCTTAGTTACTTAACCCCTACAAACCTCGTCTTGTTACCATGTTAAGTTGGTTAAGTGTCCCTATGGACTTAGCCCTCCCATTCTAGCTTAACTGTGTTAAGTTGGTTAAGTGTTCCTATGGACTTAACCCTCCCATTTTAGCTTAACTGTGTTAAGTGTCTGTATGTACCTAACCCCCATCCATCGGTTTTGTTATCATGTTGAATTGGTTAAGTGTCTTAGTTAACTTAACCCTACCATTCTTGTTCTTGCTTTAACTAAATAAATTAAAGCCGCTACCACTCACATTAGACAGATATTGTTGCGATTACTGGATGTGCCGGTTGGTTCCGGGCAGGTTTACATCGCAACCCAGTCTAACCTCGGGCTAGGCATATTCGGTTTTCTAAGTTCAAAGGGTTTGATTAATTTTCAAATCAGGTTCTGAATGTAACCATCCCGTCCGTCGGATCAGTTAGGGATAGCCAGGGAGAGCAGGAAACTTGTATTTTCCAAACCCAAGCCTAGACACTATCCCCTCTGTCACCCTAGAACTTTCTGGTGTATGTATTATTAAAAGAGATGTCATTAATAAACCTTTCTTTTGTATATAAATAAATTGTTAACAATTTATCCTCAAAGTTTAACCACTTATCCTCAAAGTCCATTTTCACCTTTTAAAATAAATTTGGCCTATACCCTATACATTTGCCGTGCCTACTAATGGACTTGTATTCTAGGCCCAAATCTTGATTTGCCTATCTTACAGTTTATAGCAATTTAGATCCAACACCCCCATTTACAGTTCATGCCAAAACTAGATTTTATATTCTAGTTTACAGTTTATGCCAAACTAGATTTCATATTCTAGTTCACCGTTTATGCCCAAAACTTAATTTGCATACCAACTACCTATTTTGCGGCCCATTTAACCATTTACCATTTACGCCCAATGTATGTAAATTATGCTAATATACTTATCATGCTTAATTTAGCCACCCAATTCTGATTTAATATTCTAATTTTAGTTCATGTCAAACTAGACTTGTTATTCTAATTTTCATCTTAATAGTCATGCTATAATGCATGTTCCCAAATTATGCTAATTTCCAAGTTTAGTCAATTTCATGTTTTTCCCCAAAACGTATTCCCATCGTTCGTATAATCGTGATTCAACCTAGATCATAAATAAAGCTAGATTCGTGGATAAAAGGGAATGAACCAAAATGCCATGAAAGAACGGACATAACAACTAGCATAAGATGATAATTCACAGGCATATAGATTACGACATGAAAAGGGTTGAATAGTATAGATTCAAGAACATAGGTAGACCTAACTTAATAGGTAAATTCCCATGATCAAGATCTAAGAATAAACTGAAATAGAAAGTCAAGCCTAGGTCCAATATAATGCCAGTTTGGGGTACAACATGGTTTTGTAACTACAGTGTCATGGGCATAAATAATAATCTTATATCCATAGTCATAGGCAATAAATCCTCACAGTTAATGAATCACAGTCATAGGCGATATTCATAGTCAAAGGAAAATAGTTCTCACAGTCATGAGTCACAGTCATAGGCAATGTTCATAGTCAAAGAGGCATATGGTTTTAAGGTCTATAGTTTCGTAGTCACAGTCTTATTTGTCATCGAATCATAACGGTTCTTAATTAGGTCCAAGGATATAAGCACTGATAGAAAGATTTGGCATATTCTTTTATTCCTTTAATTTCATGTCACGAATAGATAAAACGTTCAAATCTAAAAAGTAACCGACTTACTGTGATCGGTTTTTAGAATAGAAAGATGGCGTTGCTATGATTCGTGCGACGTTGCTCGAAACCGTTTGAGTTGGCCTTTGATTCTTATCTTGATTCGAATCTTCTTCTTGAAAGTCTTGAGCAGCATTTCCTCGTCTTGATTTATTTTATATATTATTTTATTTATTTATACATTTTCTCAGAGGCAGCATAAGGATAGAAAAGAATTGTGAATAGAGAAGGAGACCAAGGCTGTTTATGTAGGATTAGGAGGACGAATCTAGGCAGAAAACGAGACCAGGTACATCACAATGCACCCAGGCCCAAAAGTGGGTTTCTGTACCCAGGTTGACTGGGCAGTCGACCTGGTCAGGGGGGGTCGACTACCCAGTCGACTCCCCAGTCGACCTGGGTCCTGGGCGGGAATTTTCCCGCCCATTCCGCTTCTGGGTTTGAATTCGAAATTCGAATTCGAATTTCGAGCTGTTTTCTGTTTTGAAAATTCCTGAAACTTCGGAGGGTCATATCTCCTTCATACGGACTCTGATTCTCGCAAACTCGGACTCGTTTTCATGCAGAATTCCAAGACGAACGCAATGGCGCAGCCCGTTTCCCTTGATTTTGATTTTTAATTTTAATTCTGCCTTGATTTGTGAATCCTAGTGTTACAGAATTACGGGGTGTTACATACTCCCACCTAACCACTGCACTATAAATACCCCTTGACCTCACACTTCAAAGGGGTTGGAATTGGGTGAATTGACACCTCCTGAGAGCTCCTTTAATGGCATCTCTACTTTAAGGAAGAAGAAGGGCAAAATGGTCTTTTTCCTAATATATTAAATATATGACAATTATGACATCATATAACTTAGAGATGTATGTAAAGAGATGTCATGAGATATTATCCACCTTGTAACTCTTTGTTACTAATAATATTCCAACGAATCTTCCCAAGTGGACATAAGTCTCTCGCGAGGCCAAACCACTATAAATCTCTCGTGTTATTTATTGCTTTCTGCACTTACTTTCACGACCAAAACGATAATTCCTAAGTAATTGGAATCTTAGGTGTTTACGACAATTTTTGCTATCAACATATATGTATATACGTATATACTAATATATACATATTATTTTTCTTTGAACCATTTCCAAATATATAATGCATTATAACATTGATTTGTAAGGGTTTATTAACCAAAAGGAAGCTAAATCGATATTTATTGTTAAAAATATATTTGTAAATTTAAAAATAGGTAGATTGAACAGAATTTACAAAAATATTTATAAAATAATATAAAAATTAAAACCCTTAAGTGTCTTCTTAAAGCTTTTCAAGCAAGAAATAAATAAACATATAATTATGGAGTAAAGTTACTCCACGATCATGTCACCAAACATCACTACAAAAATATATCATTTCACCTGAGTTGAGTTCCATAAACTCTGGTTATTCTTGAACCACGCATCGACATAGAAATTAATGTTTATATCAATTTCGCAAATGGATATAGTTCTATTAATAAATTAACACTTTCAACAAATGCAATCAACCAAATAAGCATCGATTGTTTACAAAAATAATAACAAAAAATAAAACCAACCAATAATTCCAAACAATCAATCAATCCATTTGATTCAATCAGATAGAAATAATGATAGCGATATGGTTATAACATAGAAAACTCATTGAAAATTCCTCGAGGGCATTTACCAAGTTGGGCTAACACATCCATTTCAACTATTGACATCAACCATAGATCATTGCAACATCACCTAACTCTATTGACTTCACTTAGCTTTATTTGCAGCCATCACTAGCAGTCGTCCAACCTAGCACAAATGCATCTCCAATATTGTTGTAGTCGCTCCTCTATCCACCAATCATGATTCTGCTTGGACGTAATAAAAGTCACTAGCCACCTTGTCGACATCGCGAAAACTACTATAATCGCCGACAACTTTTGCCATGCAATATCTCACCCCTCCCTTCAATGATAATATGATCATCTCCAAGTCCCAGAACAAGCAACAAGGTTATGTAATTGTCGATCAGATTTTTCCCTCTGGAAATCGCAATTTGATTTCGAGGAGCTAAGGTTGAACGATAAGGAAGCAGATTATGTACGAAGCATGGAAAGTTTCTAGAAAAGTAAATAAGGGTAAGGGACTGATAGGCTTAGACCTGCTTCATTTTAAGTATAAATTCTAATTTATTTTAGTTTTAGACAATTTTTCTATACATTCCAATTTAAAAAAATTCTTCCTTTCGTTTGTTAATAAGAATATTTCAGTCTAGTTCAAATTAATTTAAGGTTTATTTTACATGATATGTTTCAATAGTTGGGTAATTTTATTCAATTCAATACTTGATTATTTTTACTCAACCATTCATTGTATTATCATAAAATAAATTTATCCTCTAACTATTTTTATCACATATAGAAATTTATTTATCCTACAAATAATTTTATATTGGTTAAAACATTTAATTCGATTTTAATATATTATTTAGAAAGAATTTATTAATTTAATCCAATTTATTATAAGCGTATCCTTTATTAAATAAATAACAACTAAGTAAAATTTATTTTTAAGAAAATAGTTATCAAAATCGGATTCAAACAAATTTATTTTAATTAAACATTGCTTATTTTATGGCTCAGAAATTAGGGTCGTAAGTTACTCCTTCTTATAAGATTGCATTCCGACAATCCCTCACTGGATGGACGTCACACCGAATTCATACTCTTGCTTTCATAATCTCCTACAATCTTATATCAAAATTGTATTTCGCGCAATATTTTATGTGGATTTTTCTCTGTTTCTCTTATAGTATGCTACTATTCAAATAGATTCAATTCAACGGCCATCTATTTTCGCTTATGATAAAAAAAATTGTAAATATTTTGGAGTGCCGCATTTTTCGGAAACTTCCGATAGTGAATTTTTGTAGGGAAAGCATGCGGAAAAATTGCACCATAATATAATCACAATAGAAATACGCATCCCTATATAAGATATTCTAAATACAGGAGAATAACATAATATCACAGTGTGCATCATCGCATGCACATCACAAAATTAACATTGCATTTTCATTTGATGACTTTACAGCTAACTAAGATAAAAACAAACAAACAAATATAAACCATTCTTTCAAAAGTAAAGATATATCTTAATACATTAGTGCTCCGAAAAAATATTCACATCAATGCAGTACAAAGTATATTAAAAGTTTGGCTGATTCTATTTCCACCCCTCAATTTTCTTTTCCCATCCCAGTAACTTATTTAAACATTTAATGACATTTTTACCTTTATATTAATTGGATTGAAATGAATTGGATGTGTATTCATATTCTCTCATTCTTCCCATTTTTCACCTAATATCAAAAAATTCTTTTAACCTGAACAAACGAATGGAAGTAAATATTACGAGTGAGCGTTCGGTTGGTTTGGTTGTTTTGAGATTAAAAAACGCAAACTGACTCAGAACCAATTTTTTCCCAAACTGAACCGAATCGAACCAAATTAATTTCGGACAATTTGGTCTTTAACTGATTTAACCGAACTTAAAGAATGTGTTATAATTTAAATGATGAATTCATTTAAAGTAAAATATAAATTCATGTTTAGAGAAACTTTATACAGTAAATTTTATGTTTAAAATGAATTTTGACCTATTTGCAATACATGTCTTCGTATTTTATCACTAAACTAATTATTTAAAGTACAACAACACCACAAATTAGATAAAAAGTTAAAAGGTCAGTCAAATCGGTTAAACCAATAACCAAAAAAATTATTTTACAAAATGAATTCAAACCGGTTTAATTTTAAAACTTAACCGAACCGACCAAAATGAACCGATTTGGTCGGTTAATTTGGATTGAATCGAATATTGCTCATGCCTAGTAAATATGTGATATTGATTTATTGGAACCAGAAAATAATGACCACGAAGAAGAAAAGTGTAACAACCCGTATTTTTGAATAACATGTTATAACATAAATCAAGGCAGAATTAAATGAAACAAGGGAAACGGGCTGTGCCATTGCGTTCGTCTCGGAAAAATACGTGAAATAGAGACCGAGTTTTCGAAAAACGGAGTCCGTATGACCAAGTTATGGCCCAATGAAGTTTTCAGAAAATTCCAAGCCCGAAAACAATTCAAATTCAGATTCGAAATTCAACCAAGGCAGAAAGGGCGGGAATTTTCCCGCCCCAGGCAGGGTCGACACAGGGGTCGACACCAGTGTCGACCCCCCCCCCCAATGGGTCGACACCCATGTCGACCCATGGGTCGACACCCATGTCGACCCAGGGGTCGAACCCCCTGGTCGGACCAGTTTTTCTGGTGCACCATTTGTGACCTGTGAGTCTTGCTCTAGAAGTTTCTGACGGGATTTGACGGACCTGATGTGTTTTAGGGTTAATCCTATGGCTAATAACACCCTAATCTTCTATAAAAAGACCCCTAGACCTAACCTAATCACTCATTAATCATTCCTACAACTAAACTATGCCAAAATGTTCTCTCATGGCCTCCACTCTCTTGCTAAAGTTTCTACCTTCATTCATATGAGAGTTTGAGTGTTCAAATCAAGTAAAAGAGCCCTCTTTCTTCCTTAAAGAATCCACCTTTCTTCATAGCAAATCAAAGAAGCATCTTGTTCTCTCAAAGCTTGGATTGGATCTTATTTTATTTGCGGATTTGCTAGTGGCTTCGTCTCAATCTTTATATATATATTAATTCTAGTCTTCATAGCATTGTAAGCCCTCTTCTACTACTAGATATAAACTATGAATTTAAACATTACATGTTGCAAGTTGAGTTTGGGCTTAAATATCATTTTGTGCTTTGAATCTATCATGTGAGGCTTAGATCTATCCTATGTATGATTGTGAAATCATCACCTTGTCTTCTTGGGTTGAAAGCTCTTACCTTTGTTTAGAAATGTTGCATGTAGCAACATAAAGACTCTCATTTGACCTTAATGTTAACTTGTCATGATATGATCTATATGCTAGTTTAGATCTTTGTGCTTTCACCTATTTGCTAAGTAACAAATATGCATATTTTGAGGCCAAATATGATATATGCAAGTTTTTAGATGAACACCTAGGTTTCATGAGCCACCATGTTTAACTTGTGGCCAAATATCACCTTATGCCCACCTTGTCATATCATTATGTTTCCCCTTTTTTTCATCTATCTTGTGTTGATGCGAACATAGGAGCGTTGGGGTTACGTTATGGGTAAACTTAAATACATGAAACATGAACGTGAAATATGACATGAAGCATGACTTTAAAACATGACATATGATTATGCTTGAAAACCATAGTTTTATGATAAACATAAATATGATCATGACACTTAGAAAACATGAAATTGACCAACTCGAGGTTGGGTTGAGTTTGCAACGTAAGACTACCCGGAACCGCCCGGCTTAACTAGTAGTTGCAAACAATAGGACCCAATGTGAGTAGTTGGTCATGCCGCACCTAAAACCCGAGGTTAGACTAGGTTGTGGTATAAACCTACCCGGACCCACCCGGCTTAACTAGTAACCACAACAAGGTCTAATGTGAGAGGATGGGGTGCATTAAGTTAATTAATGCCACATTGATAGGGTTAAGTTAAGTTGACGTGGTTACTTAACCGATATAACATGAATGGGTAGGTTAAGTAAAACCGGGCTTGATTTACTTATTAACACTTAACCATGTAATATGATTAGTGGATGGGGTTAAGTTAACTTATACTTAACTAATCCGACTCGATAATTTAATTGGGTTAAGTTAACCTACACTTAACCAATTTGACTCGATAATTTAATGGGGTTAAGTTAACCTACACTTAACCAATTTGACTCGATAATTTAATGGGGTTAAGTCAACCTTCACTTAACCAATTTGGCAAGATAATATTGATAGGGTTAAGTTATAGATTACTTGAATATACTTAACCACTTGAACACGATTGGTTGGTAGGGTTAAGTTATGAACCACTTGGGTACACTTAACCAACTTGATACATGTTTGGATGGGGTTAACCACACTTAACCCAATAGAAAACCCTAGTTACGCGGTCCTTCTCAGCAGTAACCCACTAGGGAGTATCGGATACCCTAGGGACTAGGTTAGGGTGGGGCACGATTACTGGGCTGGAGTGTAAGCGACCAAAAAGACGGCAAAAGTAGGTGCGCCATAGTAGATTCCGACGGACCATGGTCGTGCACATTGTCCGGGGATGAAAGACAGACTTGGGCACCAGTAGGTTTTGACTGTGCGTGCTTGTTTCGTGTCAGTGGTTGACACCCTAGGGTCGGATACACCCTAGGGTGGACCTAGCACAGTCGACTACATTTTATGTTTGGACCGTATGACACCGATACACGACGAGTTAGGCTTATAGGGAGCCGATCGACTAGACCGAGTAGTTGGACCTTGATTTAGGTCATCTCATGGGTTTGGGCCAACATTTGGCTAAGGGATCATTTCTTGATTATACTTGACACGGATTGGAATACTAGTACACACCTGGTGCAATTTAACCTTGTATATGCGATGCCACACTTGATCTATCTTGTTAACTTTTCACCATGTCAGTTATCACCCTACATCTCATCCCTGTTTTACATGTTCAGTTAACTTTATTAGTTTTTATACTAATAGTAGATAGGACTTACGAGTCTTTTTGACTGACCCGTTTTCTTTCGCCACTTTTCTTCCGTCCCCCCCCCCCCCGGTTTATAGGGTGGGAACACTGGTACCTATGTAACAACCCGAAAATCTGGGCCAGTTTAAAATTTTTATTTTGGCAATTTTAGCGAATTTTGATTATTTAAAATGAATTATTTTAAATAATATCGACGTGAAATTTATTTTCAATATAGAATTCAACGTATATATTATATACGTCGTCGTTATAATATAAATAGTTATATATAATTATAAATAGAATTGAAAATGGCGCGGTAGTTCGAAAATTCGATTTCTAATTTCAAATGAATATACAGAATTCAGTATAAGTCAGAATTGAACGAAACAAGAAATATTTGAATCTGTATAACTATATCTTTGTAACGAAGTTAACAAACTGAGATTTCATCTTAGAAATGATAAGATATATCCAGTTTAAAATTAGAAATAGTCGCTGTGGAATTTATATATATTTTTATATATATAAGGCCCTTAAAAATAGCAATTTTGCAAACGACCTCGGATTTTGACGAAACCACTTTTATTGGATCCGGGATGTCAATTTATTGCTAGATTCTAATTTTCGTAATTTTTGAAATCAATATGTGAGTGTTGCAAAAGAAAACGTGTTTTGTCAGTTTTAGTCAATTTGGATCGACCAGAAAATGACCATTTTTCAAACGGTCTTCAAATTTGATGAAATTAGTTTTGTTAGGACCGTATCGTTAATACGAAGCTAGAAATAATTTTTCTGGAATTTTCAGAGTTAGTATGTGACCCTAGTAAATTAAAATGTACGTTTAAAATTGAATATATAGATTTATATTTTAATTTAAATGAAAATTGATCGAAACGGCCGAATTGGCTTACCGGACATATCCCATTGTGTCCGTAATGGGGGTATTTAGCTAGGGGCAACAGTCGTTGGGGTTTGTTTGGAGTTCGCAGCGTCAAACGGTATAAAGAAATTAATTAGAATAAAATAATATTAAATAAGAAGGTATAAAACCGTAAGGTCAAACCCTATTTACTCTCCCCGTGGTCAAACATTTATTCAGCGCGCCTCCATCCAAAAATAAAGCTGACGAACGATATTGTTCAAAACAAAACTCCATCCAATCTTTTAATTTGTAAAGTAAATTCAGAAATTCATAAAGTGAAAATCATTGTGCTCTTCGGGAGCTTTGGATCTATGCGGCATTGAGGGGGTTTGGGAGGCGACTGGGCTCGAATTACTACCTCGAACTGGACCCGTCCGCTTGGGTTTTCCGACTGCCATGGGGCGCCGAGCTGGTCACCATCACCAGCAATGGAAGGCGGCGCTCCGGTGTAGAGGGGGGAGCCATCAGATAGGAGGCCGACGCCTTCGGGAGCTTGCACGATGGAACCCTAGTTGTGGAAGGCGGTTCAGTTTTAAACAATGATGCCTGGGGGAAAGTCGGTTTCAAATTACAGGAAGGAACGACGGGATTGACCGTGAAGAGAAGATGCAGTGTAAATTTTTTTTTTTTTCTCTCATATAAATAATAAAGTGATAAGAAAATTTATTATATAAAATAGCATAAACTTTGAAATAAAAATGTGTTCTTTTTAAATATAAAAGTTCAAAAATAAAAATAGAATGGCTTTAAAAATATAAAAAATGATTTTTAAGAAGATGAGAATAGGATTTTTATTTCGATAAGAATAGGATTTTTATTTTGATAAAAATAAAATTTTATTTAGATAAAAATAGGGTTTTTCTTAGGTAAAAATATAATTTTTATATAGAGAGTAATGTTGTAAAAATATGTTTCTTATAATATATGTAGTGAAATAAAAATATGATTTTTATATATTGAACTTCGATATAAAAATATGATTTTTATATATTGAACTTCGATAGAAAAATAGAATTTTTATATATTGAACTTCGATAGAAAAATAGAATTTTTATATATTGAACTTCGATAGAAAAATAGAATTTTTATATATTGAACTTCGATAGAAAAATGGATTTTTATATATTGAATAGCGAAGTAAAAATGTGATTTTTACGTATGTAGTGAAAGCAGCAACGAAGGTGACAAAAAGGCGAAACGACGAAGACTTCTGCAAATGAAGAGCCGTGGAGCTAGGATAGCTATATGTGAGAATTTCTCACTCTTCAATTTATTTTTCTAGTTATATATATATATACTAGGATGCAGACGGTGCTTATTAGAAGCACCCGACACCCGTCCACAGACCATGGACTTGTTTGATTGGTTGTGTAGTTGGTTAGATTATTTGATTTGGATTTGATTGTTTTGGTGAAATTGAAATTGATATGATTGATGTGTGAATGGCGTGGGCCTTCACTAGACCGGGGATAAGGCTAGGCCTTGTCCCGTTTCTAGTATCGTGCCGTTATGCCGCCGAAATTTTCTAAAATAAGTTAGAAAAATAAGAATATCATTTTATTTAAAGAATGAACTGAATAGAAGTTCATAGGTTGAAATAAAATGTTTTATCGTTAAAAATATAATTTTTAACGTGAATGTGAATAAATAAAATATTCATTTACAGACCGGACGGTTTGTTTATGTACACCTATTTGAAGGACATTGATTGGGTCGATAAATTTCACACATCGCCCAACTGCACAACTAAAATCTTTGTTTGATTGTTTGAAAACCCCACACGGGTGTTGGGATGAAATTCGAAGTTCACTCATCCTGATTGATTAAATATGTCGATCGATTGATTGACAGGCTGTTATAAGCGTTGAATATCTACATTTGATGCTTATACAGTGTAGTGCACTTTGGTTGATGGTTGATTATTTTTCAATGCTATGATATACATGTGTTGTATGAAAATCCATATAATTAACTTTATATGGTAATTGATTGGGCCTCATTCCAATTTGAAAAATAAAGAATATTATAAAATAAAAGTTCATGTGTTGACAGTACTCATTCATTGAGATTGGTCATGTGTTGAACGAAATATTTTGATAATAACAACTATTTTGAAAATAGAAATTTATGAAGCCGTGTTGATTAGATAGACGCCATTTTGACGTAATTGAAAACGATTTCGAAATGAATTGAATTGAAAACGATTTCGAAATGAATTGAATTGAAAACGATTTCGAAATGAATTGAATTGAAAACGATTTCGAAATGAATTGAATTGAAAACGATTTCGAAATGAATTGAATTGAAAACGATTTCGAAATGAATTGAATTGAAAACGATTTCGAAATGAATTGAATTGAAAACGATTTCGAAATGAATTGAATTGAAAACGATTTCGAAATGAGTTGAATTGAAAACGATTTCGAAATAAATTGAAAACGAATTCAAATTGAATTGAAAGTGAATTGAAATGAATTCAAATTGAATTGAAATTTGAATTGGATAGAAGTGAATTTTAAAACGAATTTATAAAGAAGAATTCAATTTTGAATTGAATTGAAAAGAAAGTTGAAATAGCTTTTGAAACGATTTTAAAACTATTTATATAATTCGTTTTAAATAGAAATCGACGAAGTATATATTATATATATTATATATATAATATAATGGCCTGAATAGAACGCGCCGCGCCGCGGCAGTTCGTGAATTTCGACCATTTATTTCAAACGGACATTACGGGAGATCCGACCGTCGGATTCTCCTAAAACCGGAACCGTTGGGTTCGTATCGAAAAGAGCTTTCTAATGAATATTAGAAATTAGAAATCTAACGGTTGGATTTGGAATTATGTCCAAGTCAAATTCGAAAAAGGTCGCTGTAAGTGCAGTTCGATGGCCATTGATGGAAATCGACTGTACGGGCCTTGATAAAATTATTAAAAATAGTGATAATTTGTGTAAAATCATAAGAAATGATTTAGAAAGAATTGGGATGAAAAACTCCATATTTGAAAAGATAAAAATAGATTTTTATCGAAATGAACTAGCTTTGAACTAGAATTATAATTCTATTTATTTTTAAATAAATAAATTGAATTTGAAATGGTTTTGAAAATAACCAAAATTTCCAATGATTGCATTGGAGTGGATTTGAATCGAAATTGTCTTCGGAATATTTCGATGTTGGAATTCGTGATTATACAGGTGTTGTTATGGAAATTTGAAAGATATATATTTATATCGTTATTTCCAATACGACATTTGTTAGTCGTAGAATTTGATATTGAATATAAGCCGATATATTTTCTATTCAGAGCCTTGTATTGAATATCGAATGTGATTTGGGTTTGTCGTGAATGGTGTCTTCACTAACACTGTTCTTGAACCCAATTGAGAAATGATTAAATCTTTTTATTTAGATTTAATGAAAGGTACCAATTAAATAATATTTAATTGGAATTGAATCGATATTGATTTTTGGGTTTATCGTGGACAGTGTTTTAAATAACACTCGTTCTTTAACCCGATGATTAATGAATGTGATTTTGGGTTTATCGTGAACCGTGTTTTTAAATGACACTGATTCTTTAACCCAGTCAAAGATTAAAACTAAGTGGAGTTTTAATGAATCTTTAATTAGATTGAAATAATCGAAATGGAGTATCACCAGTTTTGCTCCAGGCGATAGTTAAATCTTTAATTAGATTTGAACGTGAAATGGTAATTGAATTTACCGATAACACTGTGGTGTTAGATATGAAGTATTACCAGTTTTACTTCATGGGATAAATAGGTTGGGATGGGGAAATTAAAATAAATGATTACTTCGGTAAGGTTCGCTAATCCCGACTAGTTTGAATTGAGATTCAAAAATAGAAATAAAGAATAAATTCAAAGAATTTATCTTGGATAAAATTAATGGGAACATTTCCCTATGAATGTGAAATTTAGAAACTAACTGTCGGTTGGCCAAGCAGAATAGTTTTCTGGATATTGATCTGATGTTGGTTTCGGCCTTCGGGGTTAATATTTGGGGAATTATTCTCTTGATTAATTTACGGTTAGTGACTAATGAATTGGAATGAGGCGTATGTTGTGTTTGTGTAACACTTATTTAAAATATACGCGAGTTATTCGGAAAGACCGGGTTTATCCCATTCTGAATAACTGATACGACGATAAGTCGAAGATGAAGACGATGGTCGAAGACCGGAGGTCTTCACGTCGTTTGGGTGATAACTGATGATCTTGATTGGGCTGTACACCCAAGAAGATGGAAACAGTTAGTGATCGTCCAGACGTACTTGGAGATCGATGGATATGCGGGGTACTAGGTGCCTCCGGTTTCGTTCAGACCCAGAACGGACTTGTAAATGGACTGTGTGTCTGACATTGGATTTTAGTCCGTGTGATTGATCTCTATTAAATATATATCTGTTTGGCGGCGGAGAATTTATTCTCTTGCTTAACGCCCTTCTCTGAGACGTACGAGCTCAGGGGTTATATATTGATGGATATCAATCACATGGAGTGAATTGCCTGTGTGGCATGCTAAGATGCAAATGATCAAGGCTTCTGTTGAAAAGCAAAGTCTTGTGGTTGATGATCGAAGCACGGCCTTTGTGGCGTAGCTTTGTGTAACGTTGATTCGCGAGTATCACACCCGGTATGAATCAAAAACGGGAGACGGACCTCAGGGGGGACATGCGTTTTCTTTCTAGTTATGAGTGGCGTCAGTGCTTGAACTGGCTGACGAGTTTGACTCATGTGGATATTGCTTATTATTACTTGCTGAAAAGCGAGGCGCCTCGTGATATCGGTTTCGGCCGATGCTTCTGGTCGGCTGACGGGCCAGGCTTACGCCCCAAAGGGCGGAGAAACGTATTGTTCAGGCATTATAATCCACATCGGTGGACCGGCCCTGACGATCCAGGGGGCAGTTGCGGCTGTTCCTGAGGGGCGGACTAGAGCGTCTCGAATCGGTTGAGGATCTTGCCCCTAGCCTCGGTTCATACCATAAATGATAACCCAATTTCCAATACGTGTATTGCGGTTTTAATTGTAGAACTAGTATGGCGACATGATATATGGTACCCATGCCGTCTATGATTAATACTTATGATTTGAAGTTGTTTTATACACTATGCACTTATAATAGTATCAAACGATTTGTTTTAAACGTATCAAGCATTCTTTGGCTGTTATAAGGGAAAACCCTATCCTCGGCTGCGTTGCATTGTGTGATGGGACCTGGGTCTTATAACAGCTTCATTTTTCTTTATTTAGCATTGCGCTGTTTGTTTTATGCACTGGTATTCTTGGGAGGAAACCCGTTCCGTGTTATACGGCGTGGTCCCTTGATTTACCTAACTTTAAAATAAAGATTAACTGTTTTAGTTCTCACACCAGTCACATGACTGACCTGGAGTATATTGTTTTAACCTAAACTCTGGGTGCCCCTATTTTGACACGGGCAGCTAGTAGTTTTGGTTTTGCAGATTTATATTCACAGGATCCTGGTTTAGAGCTGGAATGATATCCGGAAAGCTTTGTATCCGTATATCTCTTCTAGTTGTGTATTGTATTATTTTCCGCTGCTATGTATTTAAATGTAATTTAAATCTCTGATATTTCTGTGTAATATTCATTTATACTCTGTATATTCTTGTAATCTGATGCATTGTTGTAATATACAGTGAAATGTTCTTTTATATGCGTTCTATTTTGTCGTGTTCTCAACGATAGGGCGTTTCGAACGGTCTGGGTCGGTTTAGCGACTGGTTCGGACCGAGCGAAATTCCTTGCCATTTACAGTTGGTATCAGAGCTTTGGTTTACAGAGCTCGAGAACAAGACACATTAGAACCTTACGAAAGAATTCATCAAATATTGGATTAGTAATATCCAATTAGAATGACTCGTTAGAGATGGGATCAGTAGTATCCTAGAACGAGTGTGAAGAGTATATTTTTAAAGTGAAAACAAATTTTGTTTTGAAAATTTAAATCGATTATTCGTATTTGATTATCTATTTATATTGATGTGGACAATCCAGTATATATAGATTTTGCGTATACGTCTGATCCGCGTGTATTCGAAATTTTAATATACTGGATAGATATAGAATCACACTCTAGTCGCCCGGAGATGATTCAGATGATGAGGCATCATCATCAGTGTTTATATTCGAGCGACGAAAGTGAGATTTCTATATATTTCCTATTGACTGGTGTGAGAACCAAAAATTAGATAGGGCCTATTGTTGCGATTTGGCATCAAAAACATGATTTTGTATATGTATCAAAATTATGAATTTGAAACTCTAATTCACTAATTGATTGATGTTTGTGTCGTTTGTTTATTTGTTTGCTAATTTTTAGCCATTTAGCCTAACTGAATCACATATTGAATTATATTGAAAATTGGTTGCATTTGCTTGCATATACATATATATCATTGAACAGGTCATAGCAAGGAGGCTAGAGCAGAGAATAAAATTTGTTTGCCCGACAAATAGGTACATGTTTACTACATAATTTCCTGTTTTGTTTGGGTGATGATGATTTTATGAGCCTATTGGCTAGCCGCTTGGCTTTTTCTTTTTCTTTTTGAGATCTGAAGGACCGGGGAAGCTATTTGAAATTCCCCGATGCTCCCGGTGCAGGGGAGGTTATGGCGAAATTTTTCGAAAATTTAGGGTGTTAGCCAAATTTTTGAAATTTTGAAAATTCTCAGAAACTGAAAAGTTGGAGAATGGAAGCCAGATCGAACGTAGAGCTGAATAATCAAACCACTTTCGACTTTGTTCCTTTTCGGGGACGAAAAGTTTTAAGTGGGGGAGATTGTAACAACCCGAAAATCTGGGCCAGTTTAAAATTTTTATTTTGGCAATTTTAGCGAATTTTGATTATTTAAAATGAATTATTTTAAATAATATCGATGTGAAATTTATTTTCAATATAGAATTCGACGTATATATTATATACGTCGTCGTTATAATATAAATAGTTATATATAATTATAAATAGAATTGAAAATGGCGCGGTAGTTCGAAAATTCGATTTCTAATTTCAAATGAATATACAGAATTCAGTATAAGTCAGAATTGAACGAAACAAGAAATATTTGAATCTGTATAACTATATCTTTGTAACGAAGTTAACAAACTGAGATTTCATCTTAGAAATGATAAGATATATCCAGTTTAAAATTAGAAATAGTCGCTGTGGAATTTATATATATTTTTATATATATAAGGCCCTTAAAAATAGCAATTTTGCAAACGACCTCGGATTTTGACGAAACCACTTTTATTGGATCCGGGATGTCAATTTATTGCTAGATTCTAATTTTCGTAATTTTTGAAATCAATATGTGAGTGTTGCAAAAGAAAACGTGTTTTGTCAGTTTTAGTCAATTTGGATCGACCAGAAAATGACCATTTTTCAAACGGTCTTCAAATTTGATGAAATTAGTTTTGTTAGGACCGTATCGTTAATACGAAGCTAGAAATAATTTTTCTGGAATTTTCAGAGTTAGTATGTGACCCTAGTAAATTAAAATGTACGTTTAAAATTGAATATATAGATTTATATTTTAATTTAAATGAAAATTGATCGAAACGGCCGAATTGGCTTACCGGACATATCCCATTGTGTCCGTAATGGGGGTATTTAGCTAGGGGCAACAGTCGTTGGGGTTTGTTTGGAGTTCGCAGCGTCAAACGGTATAAAGAAATTAATTAGAATAAAATAATATTAAATAAGAAGGTATAAAACCGTAAGGTCAAACCCTATTTACTCTCCCCGTGGTCAAACATTTATTCAGCGCGCCTCCATCCAAAAATAAAGCTGACGAACGATATTGTTCAAAACAAAACTCCATCCAATCTTTTAATTTGTAAAGTAAATTCAGAAATTCATAAAGTGAAAATCATTGTGCTCTTCGGGAGCTTTGGATCTATGCGGCATTGAGGGGGTTTGGGAGGCGACTGGGCTCGAATTACTACCTCGAACTGGACCCGTCCGCTTGGGTTTTCCGACTGCCATGGGGCGCCGAGCTGGTCACCATCACCAGCAATGGAAGGCGGCGCTCCGGTGTAGAGGGGGGAGCCATCAGATAGGAGGCCGACGCCTTCGGGAGCTTGCACGATGGAACCCTAGTTGTGGAAGGCGGTTCAGTTTTAAACAATGATGCCTGGGGGAAAGTCGGTTTCAAATTACAGGAAGGAACGACGGGATTGACCGTGAAGAGAAGATGCAGTGTAAATTTTTTTTTTTTTTCTCTCATATAAATAATAAAGTGATAAGAAAATTTATTATATAAAATAGCATAAACTTTGAAATAAAAATGTGTTCTTTTTAAATATAAAAGTTCAAAAATAAAAATAGAATGGCTTTAAAAATATAAAAAAATGATTTTTAAGAAGATGAGAATAGGATTTTTATTTCGATAAGAATAGGATTTTTATTTTGATAAAAATAAAATTTTATTTAGATAAAAATAGGGTTTTTCTTAGGTAAAAATATAATTTTTATATAGAGAGTAATGTTGTAAAAATATGTTTTTTTATAATATATGTAGTGAAATAAAAATATGATTTTTATATATTGAACTTCGATATAAAAATATGATTTTTATATATTGAACTTCGATAGAAAAATAGAATTTTTATATATTGAACTTCGATAGAAAAATAGAATTTTTATATATTGAACTTCGATAGAAAAATAGAATTTTTATATATTGAACTTCGATAGAAAAATAGAATTTTTATATATTGAACTTCGATAGAAAAATGGATTTTTATATATTGAATAGCGAAGTAAAAATGTGATTTTTACGTATGTAGTGAAAGCAGCAACGAAGGTGACAAAAAGGCGAAACGACGAAGACTTCTGCAAATGAAGAGCCGTGGAGCTAGGATAGCTATATGTGAGAATTTCTCACTCTTCAATTTATTTTTCTAGTTATATATATATATACTAGGATGCAGACGGTGCTTATTAGAAGCACCCGACACCCGTCCACAGACCATGGACTTGTTTGATTGGTTGTGTAGTTGGTTAGATTATTTGATTTGGATTTGATTGTTTTGGTGAAATTGAAATTGATATGATTGATGTGTGAATGGCGTGGGCCTTCACTAGACCGGGGATAAGGCTAGGCCTTGTCCCGTTTCTAGTATCGTGCCGTTATGCCGCCGAAATTTTCTAAAATAAGTTAGAAAAATAAGAATATCATTTTATTTAAAGAATGAACTGAATAGAAGTTCATAGGTTGAAATAAAATGTTTTATCGTTAAAAATATAATTTTTAACGTGAATGTGAATAAATAAAATATTCATTTACAGACCGGACGGTTTGTTTATGTACACCTATTTGAAGGACATTGATTGGGTCGATAAATTTCACACATCGCCCAACTGCACAACTAAAATCTTTGTTTGATTGTTTGAAAACCCCACACGGGTGTTGGGATGAAATTCGAAGTTCACTCATCCTGATTGATTAAATATGTCGATCGATTGATTGACAGGCTGTTATAAGCGTTGAATATCTACATTTGATGCTTATACAGTGTAGTGCACTTTGGTTGATGGTTGATTATTTTTCAATGCTATGATATACATGTGTTGTATGAAAATCCATATAATTAACTTTATATGGTAATTGATTGGGCCTCATTCCAAATTGAAAATTAAAGAATATTGTAAAATAAAAGTTCATGTGTTGACAGTACTCATTCATTGAGATTGGTCATGTGTTGAACGAAATATTTTGATAATAACAACTATTTTGAAAATAGAAATTTATGAAGCCGTGTTGATTAGATAGACGCCATTTTGACGTAATTGAAAACGATTTCGAAATGAATTGAATTGAAAACGATTTCGAAATGAATTGAATTGAAAACGATTTTGAAATGAATTGAATTGAAAACGATTTCGAAATGAATTGAATTGAAAACGATTTCGAAATGAATTGAATTGAAAACGATTTCGAAATGAATGGAATTGAAAACGATTTCGAAATGAATTGAATTGAAAACGATTTCGAAATGAATTGAATTGAAAACGATTTCGAAATGAGTTGAATTGAAAACGATTTCGAAATAAATTGAAAACGAATTCAAATTGAATTGAAAGTGAATTGAAATGAATTCAAATTGAATTGAAATTTGAATTGGATAGAAGTGAATTTTAAAACGAATTTATAAAGAAGAATTCAATTTTGAATTGAATTGAAAAGAAAGTTGAAATAGCTTTTGAAACGATTTTAAAACTATTTATATAATTCGTTTTAAATAGAAATCGACGAAGTATATATTATATATATTATATATATATAATATAATGGCCTGAATAGAACGCGCCGCGCCGCGGCAGTTCGTGAATTTCGACCATTTATTTCAAACGGACATTACGGGAGATCCGACCGTCGGATTCTCCTAAAACCGGAACCGTTGGGTTCGTATCGAAAAGAGCTTTCTAATGAATATTAGAAATTAGAAATCTAACGGTTGGATTTGGAATTATGTCCAAGTCAAATTCGAAAAAGGTCGCTGTAAGTGCAGTTCGATGGCCATTGATGGAAATCGACTGTACGGGCCTTGATAAAATTATTAAAAATAGTGATAATTTGTGTAAAATCATAAGAAATGATTTAGAAAGAATTGGGATGAAAAACTCCATATTTGAAAAGATAAAAATAGATTTTTATCGAAATGAACTAGTTTTGAACTAGAATTATAATTCTATTTATTTTTAAATAAATAAATTGAATTTGAAATGGTTTTGAAAATAACCAAAATTTCCAATGATTGCATTGGAGTGGATTTGAATCGAAATTGTCTTCGGAATATTTCGATGTTGGAATTCGTGATTATACAGGTGTTGTTATGGAAATTTGAAAGATATATATTTATATCGTTATTTCCAATACGACATTTGTTAGTCGTAGAATTTGATATTGAATATAAGCCGATATATTTTCTATTCAGAGCCTTGTATTGAATATCGAATGTGATTTGGGTTTGTCGTGAATGGTGTCTTCACTAACACTGTTCTTGAACCCAATTGAGAAATGATTAAATCTTTTTATTTAGATTTAATGAAAGGTACCAATTAAATAATATTTAATTGGAATTGAATCGATATTGATTTTTGGGTTTATCGTGGACAGTGTTTTAAATAACACTCGTTCTTTAACCCGATGATTAATGAATGTGATTTTGGGTTTATCGTGAACCGTGTTTTTAAATGACACTGATTCTTTAACCCAGTCAAAGATTAAAACTAAGTGAAGTTTTAATGAATCTTTAATTAGATTGAAATAATCGAAATGGAGTATCACCAGTTTTGCTCCAGGCGATAGTTAAATCTTTAATTAGATTTGAACGTGAAATGGTAATTGAATTTACCGATAACACTGTGGTGTTAGATATGAAGTATTACCAGTTTTACTTCATGGGATAAATAGGTTGGGATGGGGAAATTAAAATAAATGATTACTTCGGTAAGGTTCGCTAATCCCGACTAGTTTGAATTGAGATTCAAAAATAGAAATAAAGAATAAATTCAAAGAATTTATCTTGGATAAAATTAATGGGAACATTTCCCTATGAATGTGAAATTTAGAAACTAACTGTCGGTTGGCCAAGCAGAATGGTTTTCTGGATATTGATCTGATGTTGGTTTCGGCCTTCGGGGTTAATATTTGGGGAATTATTCTCTTGATTAATTTACGGTTAGTGACTAATGAATTGGAATGAGGCGTATGTTGTGTTTGTGTAACACTTATTTAAAATATACGCGAGTTATTCGGAAAGACCGGGTTTATCCCATTCTGAATAACTGATACGACGATAAGTCGAAGATGAAGACGATGGTCGAAGACCGGAGGTCTTCACGTCGTTTGGGTGATAACTGATGATCTTGATTGGGCTGTACACCCAAGAAGATGGAAACAGTTAGTGATCGTCCAGACGTACTTGGAGATCGATGGATATGCGGGGTACTAGGTGCCTCCGGTTTCGTTCAGACCCAGAACGGACTTGTAAATGGACTGTGTGTCTGACATTGGATTTTAGTCCGTGTGATTGATCTCTATTAAATATATATCTGTTTGGCGGCGGAGAATTTATTCTCTTGCTTAACGCCCTTCTCTGAGACGTACGAGCTCAGGGGTTATATATTGATGGATATCAATCACATGGAGTGAATTGCCTGTGTGGCATGCTAAGATGCAAATGATCAAGGCTTCTGTTGAAAAGCAAAGTCTTGTGGTTGATGATCGAAGCACGGCCTTTGTGGCGTAGCTTTGTGTAACGTTGATTCGCGAGTATCACACCCGGTATGAATCAAAAACGGGAGACGGACCTCAGGGGGGACATGCGTTTTCTTTCTAGTTATGAGTGGCGTCAGTGCTTGAACTGGCTGACGAGTTTGACTCATGTGGATATTGCTTATTATTACTTGCTGAAAAGCGAGGCGCCTCGTGATATCGGTTTCGGCCGATGCTTCTGGTCGGCTGACGGGCCAGGCTTACGCCCCAAAGGGCGGAGAAACGTATTGTTCAGGCATTATAATCCACATCGGTGGACCGGCCCTGACGATCCAGGGGGCAGTTGCGGCTGTTCCTGAGGGGCGGACTAGAGCGTCTCGAATCGGTTGAGGATCTTGCCCCTAGCCTCGGTTCATACCATAAATGATAACCCAATTTCCAATACGTGTATTGCGGTTTTAATTGTAGAACTAGTATGGCGACATGATATATGGTACCCATGCCGTCTATGATTAATACTTATGATTTGAAGTTGTTTTATACACTATGCACTTATAATAGTATCAAACGATTTGTTTTAAACGTATCAAGCATTCTTTGGCTGTTATAAGGGAAAACCCTATCCTCGGCTGCGTTGCATTGTGTGATGGGACCTGGGTCTTATAACAGCTTCATTTTTCTTTATTTAGCATTGCGCTGTTTGTTTTATGCACTGGTATTCTTGGGAGGAAACCCGTTCCGTGTTATACGGCGTGGTCCATTGATTTACCTAACTTTAAAATAAAGATTAACTGTTTTAGTTCTCACACCAGTCACATGACTGACCTGGAGTATATTGTTTTAACCTAAACTCTGGGTGCCCCTATTTTGTCACGGGCAGCTAGTAGTTTTGGTTTTGCAGATTTATATTCACAGGATCCTGGTTTAGAGCTGGAATGATATCCGGAAAGCTTTGTATCCGTATATCTCTTCTAGTTGTGTATTGTATTATTTTCCGCTGCTATGTATTTAAATGTAATTTAAATCTCTGATATTTCTGTGTAATATTCATTTATACTCTGTATATTCTTGTAATCTGATGCATTGTTGTAATATACAGTGAAATGTTCTTTTATATGCGTTCTATTTTGTCGTGTTCTCAACGATAGGGCGTTTCGAACGGTCTGGGTCGGTTTAGCGACTGGTTCGGACCGAGCGAAATTCCTTGCTGTTTACAACCTAGCTTGGATCTTTAGCTGCTTTTCTGGATAGCTCATGTACGGTTTGAACTTGAGCTCGCTATGGCTTTATTCTACCTTGGGGATAGTTACTTTATGTTATTTCCAGTTTTCAATTTATGTTTCTAGACTATGTTTTGTGGAAAATAATGACCAAGTACTTTGATGTAACTTGACTATGGTTTTGAAATGTTAGTTTTATCCGCTGCTTTATTTACTCTGTTTTACTTATATGTTCTTTCTTGTGATATCTGCATGCATGTTTACCTCGTTTAATGCCCCTCCAAAGCTAATGTCCTTGCAAGAGTGGCATTGGCGGAGGTGGGGTGTTACATTTGGTATCAGAGCATAAGGTTTACAAGATTTGAGCAAAAGGTTTTTAAAAAACTTACCTTTTGAAAAACTATTTTCAAAACCAATTAAGTATTTTCCAAGAAAAGTCTAGTTATTTTAAAAGGCTATTCCCCAAAAGCCATTAGCACTATCCTTCGTTTCTTCGTTCTGAATCTATCCATCTTTTTCCTTCGTTTCAGTATGGCCGATAATTTTGCCATCCCGGAGGGTGTACCATTACCTATTTGGTTTAGAAGGTACATGGAGGCAAGGGCAAATGAAGCCGGCCCCGCGGATGTTCCTCCTCCCCCTCAGCATACACAAGCGAATTTCGCAGAGCTTTGCAAAGACTTGAAGACGATGGGTTGCAAGAATTTTGTCGGAACGGAGACTTCTGGGAAGGCAAGAAACTGGTTAAAGGAAACTGAAGACCTCTTTGCTATCTTTGATGTGGAAGATCGCAGGAAAGTTCTGTTGGCGGTATGGCTATTGAAAGGGGAAGCTGCTTATTGGTGGGTAGTCACCACCACTACTAGACCAATTGAGACTTGGGATGACTTTAGGAGAAGGTTTGGACTGAGGTTTCTATCATCGACAAAAGAGAACCTTCAGATGGAGGGGTTCCTATCACTAGAGCAAGGGGACATGACCGTTAGAGAATACGTGGATAAGTTTAATCAACTTGCTCAGTTCTGTCTAGAATGGGTTAACACAGCTCGGAAGAAGGCCCTACACTTTGCTCTAGGGTTGAACGAGCCATTGCGCAGTATGGCCATGACTCATATACCCATGGGGGCGACCTTCGAAAATTTGGTGAATAAGGTCAAGGCAAATAAGTCTCAAGGCAAGAAGATAGACTCCGGGAAAGGAGGAAAGAACGACAACACGTCAAGTAAGAAGAGGAAATGCAACTTTTGTGGGATCAAGGGGCATCTGGCCAAGGATTGCAGGAAGAAGAAGAGGAAGTTAGGCGAGTGTTTTCATTGCGGAGAGTCTGGACATTTTAGCAAGGATTGCCCGAAGAAGCAAGGACAGGGGCAAGGACAAACTCAGCAAGCAGGACCCTCTGGAGGGCAGTTGCAGGCTCTCCTCACTCTTCCAGCTTTTGATCGAGGTAGAGTTTCTGTAGAAAGTCATGTTTACATTCCTGATTTCCCTGTTCATACCTTATTTGATTCTGGCGCATCGCATAGTTTTATTTCTGACATTGTTGAAAGTTTGCACCTAAGTACTAGTCTAGTTGAGGATCCCGTTAGTGTTTCAAATCCAATTGGGGGGTTTCGCCCATCTATCTATGATTTGTATGGATTTGAAAATCTCTATCTTGAGCATAGAATTCATGTGTAATGCTTAGGTTCTCTGGTTTATGGGATACGGGTTGATTTTGGGTGTGGATTGGTTGTCCAGTTATGGAGCCATTCTTGACTGTGAGCATAGGGTAGTGAGGCTCATGACTCGCCTCGGTAATACCCTAGAAATTTCTTGTAATCCTAGAGGTCCCGTCATGTTATGTTATCTTGAATCTCTTGACTCGTCCATCGATGATCTGCAATCTGTAAGGGTGGTTCGAGAATATCCTGATGTCTTTGAAGAAGTTAAGGGGTTACCCCCTAAACGAGAGATAAACTTTCGCATTTATCTGGTTGATAATGCCAAGCCAGTATCATTGCCCGTTAGGCACATGGCCCCACGAGAATGAAGAGAGCTCAGTAAGCAAATCAAGGAGTAGCTTGAGAAAAATTTCATTAGGCGAAGCATTTCAGAATGGGGTGCTCCGGTGGTATTCGCTACTAAGGCGGATAGTCCATTTCACTTAAGCATGGGTTAGAGAAATCACCCTAGTAAGTACATTTGGCAACATGGATTGGCACTTGTTTTCAAGAGATAGTTTTCTGCGTGGGATACCGTATAGTACGTAAACGAGATCCAAGATTCACTAACGAATTTTGGAAAGCTTGCATGAAACCATGAGTACGCAGTTGGGTGGAAGCCAAGTATTTTAGGAAAAGAATAAGTGGAAGTGGAACGAGAGGCAACGGTGAAATGAGTTCTAACTCATATTTTGGAAATAAGAATTAAGAATACGGAATTGTGAAATTAAAAGACGGTTAGGGCACGATGAGATTAAGCACAAGAAAATGCGGCTTAGAAGATTGAAGGCTAGATACGCGCATTAAATCTCTTTCTAAGAGTATATCCTTGATCCCTATTGTTCCGTAGAGCTTACTCGCATGCTATCTCTCGGTCCTATCCTCAACCTTAGTTCTGTTGCAAACCCCATAAGGAGTATGACTCGCCTGTTTGTGATATATGGTTGGGGTGAAGATGTTCGTCACCAAACCATTTGGGCTTTATGGGATATGGGTAATAATTGATAGATTTACAAAGAGAGCCCATCTTATTCCGGTGAAAAGCAGGAGGACCGTATCATGGCTAGCATCTGTTTATCTTCGAGAGATAGTGCGGTTGCATGGAGTTCCTTCTAGCATAGTTAGCGATCGTGACCCAATTTTCACTAGCCAGTCCTGGAATAGTTTGCAAGAAGCGATGGGTACGCGATTGAATCTAAGTACAACCTATCACCCCCAGACGGATGGCCAAACCGAAAGGGTGAATAGAGTACTAGAAGATCTTTTGAGACTTTGTGTTCTTGACTTTGGTGGTACTTGGGAAGACCACCTTCCTCTCATAGAATTTGCTTATAATAACAGCTATCAAGCAAGCATAGGGATGGCACCATTCGAAGCCTTATATGGGAGGCCGTGCAAGTCACCAACATGTTGGTGGGAAACGATGGATAAGCTTATACTTGGGCCCGACATGATAAGGGACACATCCGAGAAGGTTGAGTTGATTCGAAGGCGGATAAAGACGACCCAAGACAGACAGAAATCCTATGCTGACAAACGAAGGACAGACTCGGAATTCGAAGTGGGAGACATGGTTTTCGTGAAGGTTTCTCCTTTGCGTAATGTGGTTCATTTTGGAGCAGTAGGGAAGCTGGCACCAAGGTTCGTAAGACCCTTCCTTATCGTAGAAAGAATTGGGAAGATGGCTTATAAGGTGGAATTGCCCAAGAAACTGCCCAGAGTGCATAATGCCTTTCATCTCCGAAAGTGCCTACATGAGTCCGCTGAGGTGGTTGAACCTAGCATTCTTGAAGACATGGAGGTGGAGAAAGAGGCAACCCTGAGACGAGCTCCGATTCGTATCATGGAGACGGAGACAAAGAAGCAAAGAAGTTAAGCTTGTTAAGGTGCAATGGAGGGAAGCAGAGGAAGACGCAACTTGGGAAACCGGGGAGAAGATGCGTGGGCTTTATCCATTTCTTTTTGAGGATACATTTTCAATCTCTTTTCCTAGTTGGTATATCTTTCCTTTGCTATCCATGTTTATCTAGTTTATCTTATTTCATAAATCTTGTCATGAGAACCTTAGGTAGAAATCCTTGGTTGAAACATGTATTTGAAACATGTTATGCTTGATGTTTGCCAGTGGTTGCAAGTGTTTGCAAGTGGATATTCGTGGATGCATGATACACATTAGGCACTAAGATCGGCTCACACACTTTCATACCGCATATGCATGAGTGTTTATGCTTATTCATGGATGAAACTTGTTGTGCTATCACGTGGATGTTGCATATAAATGAATGTTATGTGCACTCATGTAGAGATTATAAATTATGTTAGGAATTTGCACACATATGGACTCATTTCACTAACATACTTTGCATCAAGGAGGTTTACTGAATCAGTAACCGCCTGATTTTTGCATTAGATAAGTACATATACACACACCTTTTGCATATGTTCATACGGCATTTAGAATCTTTTTAAGGGCAATGGTTACTTGTGGATGATGTTTGAGTAGATGGATGATGGATGGTTGGATATGTTCTTCCTAACTTGGAGATTTCGGGGACGAAATCCTTTAAGAAGGGGAGAATGTAACAACCCGTATTTTTGAATAACATGTTATAACATAAATCAAGGCAGAATTAAATGAATCAAGGGAAACGGGCTGTGCCATTGCGTTCGTCTCGGAAAAATACGCGAAATAGAGTCCGAGTTTTCAAAAAACGGAGTCCGTATGACCAAGTTATGGCCCAATGAAGTTTTTAGAAAATTCCAAGCCCGAAAACAGTTCAAATTCAAATTCAGATTCGAAATTCAACCAAGGCCAAAAGGGCGGGAATTTTCCCGCCCCAGGCAGGGTCGACACAGGGGTCGACACCAGTGTCGACCCCCCTAATGGGTCGACACCCATGTTGACCCATGGGTCGACACCCATGTCGACCCAGGGGTAGACCCCCCTGGTCGGACCAGTTTTTCTGGTGCACCATTTGTGACCTGTGAGTCTTGCTCTAGAAGTTTTTGACGGGATTTGACGGACCTGATGTGTTTTAGGGTTAATCCTATGGCTAATAACACCCTAATCTTCTATAAAAAGACCCCTAGACCTAACCTAATCACTCATTAATCATTACTACAACTAAACTATGCCAAAATGTTCTCTCATGGCCTCCACTCTCTTGCTAAAGTTTCTACCTTCATTCATATGAGAGTTTGAGTGTTCAAATCAAGTAAAAGAGCCCTCTTTCTTCCTTAAAGAATCCATCTTTCTTCATAGCAAATCAAAGAAGCATCTTGTTCTCTCAAAGCTTGGATTGGATCTTATTTTATTTGCGGATTTGCTAGTGGCTTCGTCTCAATCTTTATATATATATTAATTCTAGTCTTCAAAGCATTGTAAGCCCTCTTCTACTACTAGATATAAACTATGAATTTAAACATGACATGTTGCAAGTTGAGTTTGGGCTTAAATATCATTTTGTGCTTTGAATCTATCATGTGAGGCTTAGATCTATCCTATGTATGATTGTGAAATCATCACCTTGTCTGCTTGGGTTGAAAGCTCTTACTTTTGTTTAGAAATGTTGCATGTAGCAACATAAAGACTCTCATTTAACCTTAATGTTAACTTGTCATGATAGGATCTATATGCTAGTTTAGATCTTTGTGCTTTCACCTATTTGCTAAGTAACAAATATGCATATTTTGAGTCCAAATATGATATATGCAAGTTTTTAGATGAACACCTAGGTTTCATGAGCCACCATGTTTAACTTGTGGCCAAATATCACCTTATGCCCACCTTGTCATATCATTATGTTTCCCCTTTTTTCATCTATCTTGTGTTGATGCGAACATAGGAGCGTTCGGGTTACGTTATGGGTAAACTTAAATACATGAAACATGAACGTGGAATATGGCATGAAGCATGACTTTAAAACATGACATATGATTATGCTTGAAAACCATAGTTTTATGATAAACATAAATATGATCATGACACTTAGAAAACATGAAATTGACCAACTCGAGGTTGGGTTGAGTTTGCAATGTAAGACTACCCGGAACCGCCCGGCTTAACTAGTAGTTGCAAACAATAGGACCCAATGTGAGTAGTTGGTCATGCCGCACCTAAAACCCGAGGTTAGACTAGGTTGTGGTATAAACCTACCCAGACCCGCCCGGCTTAACTAGTAACCACAACAAGGTCTAATGTGAGAGGTTGGGGGTGCATTAAGTTAATTAATGCCACATTGATAGGGTTAAGTTAAGTTGACGTGGTTACTTAACCGATATAACATGAATGGGTAGGTTAAGTAAAACCGGGCTTGATTTACTTATTAACACTTAACCATGTAATATGATTAGTGGATGGGGTTAAGTTAACTTATACTTAACTAATCCGACTCGATAATTTAATGGGGTTAAGTTAACCTACACTTAACCAATTTGACTCGATAATTTAATGGGGTTAAGTTAACCTACACTTAACCAATTTGACTCGATAATTTAATGGGGTTAAGTCAACCTTCACTTAACCAATTTGGCAAGATAATATTGATAGGGTTAAGTTATAGATTACTTGAATATACTTAACCACTTGAACACGATTGGTTGGTAGGGTTAAGTTATGAACCACTTGGGTACACTTAACCAACTTGATACATGTTTGGATGGGGTTAACCACACTTAACCCACTAGAAAACCCTAGTTACGCGGTCCTTCTCAGCAGTAACCCACTAGGGAGTATTGGATACCCTAGGGACTAGGCTAGGGTGGGGCACGATTACTGGGCTGGAGTGTAAGCGACCAAAAAGACGGCAAAAGCAGGTGCGCCATAGTAGATTCCGACGGACCATGGTCGTGCACATTGTCCGGGGATGAAAGACAGACTTGGGTACCAATAGGTTTTGACTGTGCGTGCTTGTTTCGTGTCAGTGGTTGACACCCTAGGGCCGGATACACCCTAGGGTGGACCTAGCACAGTCGATTTCATGTTTGGACCGTATGACACCGATACACGACGAGTTAGGCTTATAGGGAGCCGATCGACTAGACCGAGTAGTTGGACCTTGAGTTAGGTCATCTCATGGGTTTGGGCCAACATTGGGCTAAGGGATCATTTCTTGATTATACTTGACACGGATTGGAATACTAGTACACACCTGGTGCAACTTAACCTTGTATATGCGATGCCACACTTGATCTATCTTGTTAACTTTTCACCATGTCAGTTATCACCCTACATCTCATCCCTGTTTTACATGTTCAGTTAACTTTATTAGTTTTTATACTAATAGTAGATAGGATTTACCAATCTTTTTGACTGACCTGTTTTCTTTCGCCTCTTTTCTTCCGTTCCCCCCCTCCCCCCAGGTTTACAGGGTGGGAACACTGGTACCTAGCTTGGATCTTTAGCTGCTTTTCTGGATAGCTCATGTACGGTTTGAACTTGAGCTCGCTATGGCTTTATTCTACCTTGGGGATAGTTATTTTATGTTATTTCCAGTTTTCAGTTTATGTTTCTAGACTATGTTTTGTGGAAAATAATGACCAAGTACTTTGATGTAACTTGACTATGGTTTTGAAATGTTAGTTTTATCCGCTGCTTATTTACTCTGTTTTACTTATATGTTCTGTCTTGTGATATCTGCATGCATGTTTACCTCGTTTAACGCCCCTCCAAAGCTAATGTCCTTGCAAGAGTGGCATTGGCAGAGGTGGGGTGTTACAAAAAGGCTCAGTTCATACATTTTTTGGTGTCATTGCTAACAAACAGTTTATGTATGTTTTTCTTTGGTTTCCACTATCATAACTAGGATATGGTAGTACGTAATTCTGGTGTCATTTGAAATTGTTGCATTCTTATTGTATATTGCATTGGGAACCATTCATAATCTAGTTAGGTAGAATAGTGTTTCAACTTTTAACTTAACGAATAATAGAAGATAAACAAAATGTGGACAGTTTTACAAAATAGTGGGGCGGGAAAAGAAAATATAGGGATGACCACATTTTTTTAAAGCGCTAGGGTGAGAAAGTCAAAATACGGGGTGATAATAGAATTAGCCTAAAAGTTATATTGGTTTTATTTGGTAAAGCCGACCGGTTTTTAAAGTGACCACAAACGCTTATTATTATAACAAAAATTACAATATTTGTAACATCCTGTATTTTTGGTAGTCAGATATTTAAATTATTTTATTATTTTAAATATTGATTTGGAATTTATAAATGGATTTATAATATATATTTCGTTTATATAACAAATTTTGAATGTTAATTTTATATTTGAATTATAAATCGAGCTCGAATACGACGTGGTAGTTCGTAATATTATGTTTTGAACTTCAATTCGATATATAGAATCCATTTTAAGTCGGAATTCTTTGAAACAAGAATCATCCAAATCTAGGTGATGATAATTTTCTAATGAAAGAGAAAAAGGGAGATTCCATGTTATAGTTTGTTAGTTATGTCCAATTCAAATTTTCAAATATTCGCTATGGAATTCGTTTATAAACGATAATGTTTATTAAATAAAATATAAAGGATTTTTATATATAATTTGAATATCGTTTGACTCAAGATTTTAGATATTGAGTTTAAAATCTATATTGGTTTATTTTGGAGTTATAGAAGATTTCCTTGGAGATATACGATAATAATCATTTATTATTTTTATTTAAATCAAATTTTTTTTGGATTAAATTATATTTTATCGATGTTATATAGCCCTTTTTAATAGTTTTATTTTCAAATGACCTCCGTTTTCGATGAAATGAATTTTATTGGAATACATATAGTTAATTATTATTATCAGTTTGGAGCCAATCGGAGTTGTTTTATTTTGTGTGTGCAATTTAAAGGTGAAGCGATAAATAAATTGAAATTAAAATAGCACAGTTGTGCAAACAAAGTCGGTTTTCAACGAAATAAATTTCGTTGGGACCAGAACGTTAAGATATAGCGGTGTATCCATTTTCGTTGTGATTGGAATTCGTGTATATCAGTGCGAATTTAATGGTCAATGATACGTATCGGTATATATATTAACCATATTAAAAACGAAATAAAATAATAAACCTTAAGTGCTAAGTAAAATATAAATGTGTGAAGCCTACTCTACACGCGTAGTCCTATATTTTGTTGAGCCAGCCAACATAAGAATCTATATGTACAGTCCAAATTTACTTCACCTCAAAGCAAAATAGAGACTACACATGCACATCTACCGTTTTCTCCATCTTACAAATTGAGCTACACACATGCCATTGCAGTTATTCCTTTCTCCTATCTCCTCATATCAACATGCAACCTATATTTAGCAGATGTACAACTAGAATACAAACATACCCTATATTTACATACTTGAGCCCAAAGTAAAGATTTGTCAATGTCTATTTTATATGCTTTCCGCAAACCTAGTGTGTAGCAACACATGTGTATTGTACAACTGAGAGACATTGATCCAATCCATATCTTATTATCATTTATATATATATGTGCATGCTTCTCTTTTGTTTCTTTTTCTCTAGCAAGTAAATTCGAAACTCCACAATTAACCAACATCCAGTTTAGCTTAAAAATTCTTCATCCAATCCCTCAAAATCCACTAATCAATTCAACAAAGTTTCGATAGCAATTATTCTCATCTTGGAGAGACCTTGACTGGACCCGCTATGATCGGATTCTGGTGGTGGTTTTGTGCGGAAATCGTGGCTGATGGCACGACGATTTAGAGATGTTTGGTGATGCTAGGCGTGGTTTGGAGGGGCGAGACCTGGGGCAAAGTTCGAGGAGGTGTAGGTGAGGTCAGGGTTGATCTCTGATCAGGAGCCGGAGGACTAAAGGTGGTTGCGGTTGTGGATGTGTAAACGGTGCGTGGATAGTGAGGCCTGAGCGATGGAAAATGAGCATCAAAGGAAGCAACAAGTTTTGTTTTGAATACATTGGGCGTTTTTTTTTTTGAGCAAAGAAAACAAGACTATTGGGTAGATTAAACAAAAGGGAAGTAGGGGTGGTAAAATGTATATGGCGTGCGAGGAGATGACTGTATGGGGAGGGGAAACAAAGAGTAGCAGTAAAGTTGAGGAGTTTTATGTATCAGTTTGATAAATTGAAGCGGAGTGTCTGTTGAAAACGAGAATACAGCTACATAAGCATCGGGAATCGAAGAAAACGCGCCTGTAGAAAAAGTTAGGCCTTAACATTTTTTTTCTAACCGGAAGGAAACAAACGATCATGCTCATTTGGTTTATAATGTGAACTGAGAATTTAACAAAACACGTGCATGTAGAAGGGAAGTCAATCTGTATAAGTGAAGATTGGGGAAGATTAAATTATTATTAAAGTGAACCATGGATAGAGGATGGGGGATGAAGACAGACATAACAATGAATGGTTTAGAGAAAAACTTAGAGGAGGATGTCGGCCATGTAAGTTTGCCTAACCAAACTAATAATCTACCAGTTTTAAACTAAGTTAATATAAGTTTAAATATAAATTAATTTAGGAATAATAAATTAATTTAAATCATATTAACGTATAATCCGAATAACTTCTTGTTCCATGTACAGAATGGAACAAAACAAGTTTTGCCAGAACCATATTGACGAGCATCGCATTTTGGAACTGTTTTGCACAAGAACAAAGATAGCCGGAATTTACAGTTAAATTAAACGACTGTTTAATTTAACTGTAACCAAACTGTTTCAAAAACGAATAAAATCAAGTGAGTATAACTCACTTAGTTTTTTTTAATCCACTTATATTTTATATAAGTTGGGATTTAATTTATGTGCTTTGGTTGATAATTGTTTATTGTGTGTTGGATGAATTGGTTGATTTAACATTAGTTTAGTTTAAATGAAATCTAATCGTTATTCTAACAATTATTTCCAAACGAGACTTACCTTATAGGTTACGTTTATAATAATATAAACATATTAAATTAAAATATGGATGCTTGGATTACTGTTATTTATTTATTGTTGAATATTATGTCTTTTTATTGAATTAAATAATATTATTTGAGAAAACGTATTTGGATGCAGGGAAAATAGGTTGGAGGGATCCAACCGCATTCCTCAAAATTTATTATTTTTTATATTGTAATTAATGAATTGTTTGACCAACCCAATTAGATGATTGATTTTTTTATTGATCGTTAAATCTAAATCTAATGTTTGTTTGTTATTAACCATGGGTAGTATTGGTTAGGTAATTGGTAGCATATGGCCTATAAATCAATCATTTTATAAATGTTGACATACTGTTAGGTGAATCGATGGAAATTAAGTTATAAAATTTATTTTATAACCGAAGATAGATTTTTAAATCTATTATTTAAATGAAAGTTTTATTTAATGAAATATTTATTATTTGCTATATAAAAATTTTAAATGATTATTAAATTGTTTTATAAAACAGATTCTTATGTTAGTAAGACTTATAAGCAGAAATTAACCTAACGGGTTAAGAATTGGACTAATGACTTTATTTAAATTAATTATATTATTAATTAACTTAAAGGAGGAATTAATTGGAATTGGTTAACGAGATAACCATGTCTTGAGTTGACTGAGTCGACTGCTTTAACTGGGATTGATTATTAAATTGAATTAGTTTATTGTTAAATAAATCATATGAAATTGTTTAACGAATATTTGTTGATTTTAATAAGATTTTAAATAGATAAATTTATTATTTATTTTAGTAATTAATAATTTAACTACTTCGATGGTTAATGATGAAGTAAATTATTATTTTAATTAATAATAATTTAAGTAATTACTTCTTAAATAAAATACATTTAAGTAAGTAATCGATTCGGAATGAAATATAGATGAGTTTTGAAAAGATGTTATGAATGAGTTTTATATTGAACCCGGTTTTTTTTAACAAAGTTATAAAGGAGATTTCGAGCTGATGCGATAACTTAAATAAATGTTTTATTTAACATTGAAGTAAGTAAGAAGAAACCGTGATAGAAAGGGGTTTATATTAAACATGAGTTTATAAAAGGAATGTGAAGATAAAAATGATTTTAAGTTGATGATACTTAATAATGAGATTAACTGAAATGAATGGAATTGAAATGAGAAATGGTTGAGGGGAATAATATGGATTGACAAGGAGTTAAGATAAAAATTGAAACCTAACTGGAGATTTATTGAGTTGAGTAATTTTCTTAGTATTAATCTAATGTTGATTTCGGTCTTCGGGGCTGATATGTAGAGAGTTATTCTCTTACCAATTTATGGTCAGGGATCAATGGATGTTGAGGTATAGAAATGCATGAATAAGAAATAGGAATGTTCCAACTATAAAAAGGGTTTGTGAAATTATAATAATTCCAATGTAACAGGAATAAAAGGAATTTAAGAATATAAATAAATATTTCCAATGTAAAGGAAATAGAAAGAGATTTTGTAAAATTATACGACATTTACGAAGTAATGAAATTAAAGAGATGAGTTTGAATAAGTTTATTCGAAAGGAGTTAAGTGTTAGTTATTGTTTTTCAAGTAATGAAAACCAAAGAGATTTCGTAACGATGTTTTACGTGGCATTTGATTGAACCTAAAGTCGGAAGTGTGTGTATATATATATATATATATGATTTAATTCTAAAGTATATAAAATAGTTTTGTGCATATTCTTATAATAAAATAAAAGGTAAATATTGTGTTTTATGATACTGAAAGATTAAGAAGTTTTAAATTAGTTTTTAATTAAAAAGTCCAAGTGATGCTGAATCCTGAACTAGTAAATTCATTTTATTTTTATGGTTGAATGGTTGCTTATTTGATAGTTAAATAATCGACTATCAAATCTGACCTATATGATTGTCGGTACGGAAAGACCGAGATCGAATTATATTCGAAAACCATTCCGCCAGCGGATACGAAATCGAGAAGATATCAAATGTTGATCAAGACGGAGCCATTGAAGACTATAGATCTTCATAAAACAGAAGGGTTACTTATATATCTGGACAACTTCTATAGTTTTCAAAGTCTACTATATATTAACTTGACTTATACTTTATAACCAAAGATATATTGTGGTACCATCGTGCTTGAAATCTATGGATTTGCAAGGATTATTTGTTGTTGATCTATAGGGTGATACCTAGGATGTAGTAGGAAGGTGCCTTCGGTTCATCCTGTTCTTGGATGACTTGTATGGACGAATGTCTGACAGAGTATTTTTTAAAAATCACGTACGTTGATTTTATGAACGTATTTTTGTAGGTGGCGGAGAAGACACCTTCTCTTAGCATAAAAACGTAGAGTATTTTTGTTGACGTTAATTAGTGATTTGGCGGATCTGACGATGTGGCATTCAAAGTGGATGGTGATATGTTGTTCAAAGTGTAATGTTAAACCTCAAGTCTTACAACCGGGAAATGGTATAAAATCAGGTAGGTCGGATGGCTAAGTGGGTCGCTTTCAATTAGGGTGTATTGTCACCTGATCTAGAGAAATTCCATTTGCTTCTTATTCTATCGTTGTTGTGCCTTTTGTGTAACGATTGCTGATCCCAACCGTTGGTGATAATACATTCGGTACACTCAAGCGAAGTGAGTAGCCGGTCTTGTTTATCCTAGGTTGCAAGATGCTCTTGTTGAACCTGGTGTATTCTTCTCTAGAGATACACTGTCAGATTGTGGTCCCATACCTTACCAGTTGGAATCCAATCTCCAATAAGCGCCCGCGGTTTTGATCGTATACTATGTATGTAGAGCATGAAATGCAAGCGTTCTGCTAGATTGATATCTATTTGTATTTAGACACTATTATAATATCAGAGTAAATATGTTTTCAAAATGCTTTGGGTTATCATAAGGTAAAAACTATCTGTGTTTATGTGTGGATTGGTCTTATGATAATCCTTTTCTTTCGGAAATGAAATGTTTTTAGCTTTAAAATCAAGTTGGATGATATTATAAACTTAGCGAGTTTTCTCACTCTGGTTCACCATACTAATCTGGCATTTGTAATGCTCGGGTTAGACCGGGTTTTACAGGTTTAGGTTTGGATGCTGCGAACTTCAGAAGACGTGCTAGAGGAGTTCAGACGTATGATATATATTTATTACGCTGTGTGTTATATATAAGGAGAGATTATTATAAATGTCCAGATGTGTTGATGTACTCTGATGATTGTAAGTATTTATTTCAGAGCTCTCAATAAAGATTTATTTCTATATTATATTTTATTCCGCTGCAATGTGAGACTCTATGCTGTGTTGGTTAGTTCTTCTTCTTCTATTCTAATATTTCTTTCTTATCCCGCCTTCTATTTTCTTTCATTAACTATCTGGTGTTTATGATATTTGGGTTTTGGTAAGTAATACGGATTTTTTAATTATTATTGTCGAAATTCGGAAGTCGATTTCTCTGGGTCGTTACAATATTACAGGAGACTGGCAGATTACCAACCTATTAGTTCGGTTTTTAAAATAAATTATTCACCACGATTGGATTTTAAAGTAGTCCTCCACTATATCTAAACTAGATTACAGGACCGGAGATAAACACTATTTCTAAACTATGAAAAGATCACATTCCCCACGCAGGGAGAGATGATGATGAAAAGATTCCATACATATGACCATCAGTACAAACAACATACATAAGAACTTCAAACAAAAGTATATTACATGTACAATACAAAGTACAAGGTACAACACAATGACATAGTAGGATTAACTGGCAAAAGAAGCACGTGTCTCGAAAAACAGGACAAGGCAGCTGAAGCAAGAACCAAGATCACATACAACATAACATAGAGTCTAAGATACCAAAGTCCCAAACGAGGCACTCCAGTAGAATAACATGAAGACAATGACAACTCCTTAGCATAGCACCACTGAAGACTGCAGCCCTGCACATGACATAAACCGAGTTTGACCAACCACTAGCATCCTCCATGCAAACCTCCACCAGCAAGCTAGCTGAAGCTCAACATTGAGAACATCACAACTCCAAAGGCCGGAAAGCACACTACTCCACAACACAAAGAACACCCGATTACATCATACAAATCAATACATACAAGACGAAAACCCAAAGTTGATTGTCGAAATCACACCACATCTTGAACCAATACAAACCTTACACAAAGTCATGACCAACTGAGAAACTCAATACATTAGCTCACCAAGCGGGAGAACATATTTCAGCCTCCCATAAGTGCACTTCGTATATTATCGAGGCAGACATGGTAAGACCAGACATGGGATAGGGAATAGTCGCGTAACCAAACACCGTGGAAGAAAACAGGGGATAGTGGGGACTCCACGTACATACCGAGACTTCCAAAGTCCGGCAAATCGAACCACGACCCAAGACATGAGAGACCTTACAAACCCAACCAACCACAATAAAGAACCAACAAACACCATACCTCAAAACCTATCGACAGAGGTCGGTCATCTCAGGACAAAAAACCACCAGGTAATGAAGCTCGCAGTCGCCTGTATACCTTGAGTAGTCGGTGTAAACACCGAGAGGAGATGGAGGCAAGGAAGTCACGATATAAAATTATAATGACCCGCATTTTCCTAGGGGTATAATTAATTTATTTAATTATATAAATAGGGATATAGTGAATTAAATAGTGGTTTAATTAAATAACGGTAAATATTTAATTTAAAATATTAAATTAAATAATATATTTAATTCTAAAATAATCAGAATTGGCTGAAATGGCGATATGGTGTGAACTGGATCATCTGTGATATTTAATTCAGCTTGGAATTGAATTCGAATAACGAATATATTTTTTTAACGACTGTTTGAACGTATAATTATATTGTAATTAAAATCAAGCTTGAAATGGCGCTGCAGTTCGTAAATTGGCGATTCGAACTTCAAATGAATGTACAGGATTCGTTTTAAGCCGGATTTCTGTGAAACAAGAAACGTGTGGAGCTGGTGGAGTATATCTTTCTAGTGGAAGAGAAAAATCGGGATTTCGTCGTGTAGATTTTGATGTACGTCCAAATCAAATTTCAGAAAAGTCGCTGTGGAATTCCTTTATAATTTATAAAGGAATTATTTATATTTTAACAAAGGAAATTCATTTTTAAATCGAATATCGATTTAATCGGGATGTGAAGTGTCGAGTTATAAATCCCAGTGCAGCTGTATGATATTCTGTTGTGAAGATATACGATAATATAAATTTATTTATATTTAATTAAATTATATTTAAATACATTTATATATTTAAATGGGTCATCCATAGCTTTAAAAATAGCCGGTTTTGCAAACGAAATCGGAATTCGACGAAACTAGTTTTGTTGGATCCACAACATCAAATTATTGTTAGATTCCAAGTTTCGTGATTTTTGAAGTCAGTATGTGGCCGTACGGATTTTTAGAGTGAAAAACAGTCAGTATTTTGATGGTTAAAAATACGCTGTGTGAGCATACGAAGTCGGAATTCGACGAAACCAGTTTCATTGGGACCGTAATGTCGAACTATAGTTGCATGTCCAATTTCATGATTTTTGGATATCGTATGTGACTACGCAAAATTGTAGAACGATAAATTGAGTTAAAGACCAAATAAATTAATATTAAAAGAAATGGAAATCACAACCTATAAATAGCCTACCCTCTTTCCCAACCCTAGAAAACAGTTTCCGCAGTGAACACAAAAATCGAGCCGCCTCCACTCTTAAGCAAAACATGAAACCGCGATTTTCAATAAATCAAAACAATTCACAAAAAATTTCCATAAATCGAAAACCCCAGAGATTTAGATCCGTGAAGACTTTCTCTTGCCCTCGATATCCACTTTGTCTGGTGCGATACGTTTTCTCCGAGCTCAAACTGAGTTCGTCGGTAGCCAAAGGGGGTTCCGATGGTTTCAGGGTTCACACCCTTTTCTGTGTAGCTGCGTCTGAAGTGAGATGCTTCGAGAAGAAGACTGCGGGTATCTGGAGCGAGGAAGGTCTGGAGCGTGATGTAGTTTGGGGTTGGGTAGTCTCTGCTGCAGACGAGAAAATGAGTGGAGTTCCGAAGCTTTTGGGGAAGGCGAGGATTTTTGATCGGTGATGGCTTACTGATGAGGTAGCGTGTTCTTTTTGTTCAAGAAGGTAAAGGCAGTGATACTGTTAAACTGTCAAGGGTGATTTTGATTTGTAAACATGGTGTATATGATGAAGAACAGGAGTGCGGTTTTATCCCAGTGAGGAAGGAAAGGAGCAATCGTTTTAAATGGGTGTGAAGACCCGTAACTTCCCCGTAAAGGAAAGCGTCGGATAGTTCGAGAACAAACCACAACAGAACGCATATAAAAGAACATTTCATTGTATATTACAACAATGCATCAGATTACAAGAATATACAGAGTATAAATGAATATTACACAGAAATATCAGAGATTTAAATTACATTTAAATACATAGCAGCGGAAAATAATACAATACACAACTAGAAGAGATATACGGATACAAAGCTTTCCGGATATCGTTCCAGCTGTAAACCAGGATCCTGTGAATATAAATCTGCAAAACCAAAACTGCTAGCTGCCCGTGTCGAAAATAAGGGCACCCAGAGTTTAGGTTAAAACAATAAACTCCAGGTCAGTCATGTGACTGGTGTGAGAACTAAAACAGTTATTAATCTTTATTTCAAATCATTAGGTAAATCAAGAGACCACGCCGTATAACACGGAACGGGTTTCCTCCCAAGAATACCAGTGCATAAAACGAACAGCGCAATGCTAAATAAAGAAAAATGAAGCTGTTATAAGACCCAGGTCCCATCACACAATGCAACGCAGTCGAGGATAGGGTTTTCCCTTATAACAGCCAAAGAATGCTTGATACGTTTAAAACAAATCATTTGATACTATTATAAGTGCATAGTGTATAAAACACTTCAAATCATAAGTATCAATCATAGGCGGCATGAATGCCCCATACCACTATGTCGCCATATATAGGTTATACAATCGAAATCGCAAAGTCACGTATTTGGAAATTGGGTTTCCATCTATGAACCGAGGCTAGGGGCAAGATCCTCAACCGATTCGAGACGCTCTAGCCCGTGTCTCAGGATCAGAGCTCGAGTGACCCTTGGATCGTCAGGGCCGGTCCACCGATGTGGATTAAAATGCCTGAACACTGCGTTTCCCCACCCTTTGGGGTGTCAATGAGCCAACGAATGACTCCATCGGTTCGAGAACGACCGATCAATCCGAGGCGCCTCGCAACAGCAACAACCACATAAGTCAAACTCGTCAGGGCGTGTAAAACCACTGACGCCACTTCTAACTAGAAAGAAACGCATGCCCTCCCTGAGGTCCGTCTCCCGTTTTTGATTCATACCGGGTGTGAAACTCGCGAATCAAACGTTACACAAAGCTACGCCACAAAGGCCGTGCTTTGATCATCAACCACAAGACTTTGCTTTTCAACAGAAGCCTTGATCATTTGCATCTTAGCATGCCACACAGGCAAGCCATCCTATGCAACCGATATCAGTCACACAGAATGAAATCCGATGTCAGACACACAGTCCATTTACAAGTCCGTTCTGGGTCTGAACGAAACCGGAGGCACCTAGTACCCCGCATATCCATCGATCTCCAAGTACGTCTGGACGATCACTAACTGTTTCCATCTTCTTGGGTGTACAGCCCAATCAAGATCATCAGTTATCACCCAAACGACGTGAAGACCTCCGGTCTTCGACCATCGTCTTCATCTTCGACTTATCGTCGTATCAGTTATTCAGAATGGGATAAACCCGGTCTTTCCGAATAACTCGCGTATATATTATAAAAGTGTTACACAAACACAACATACGCCTCATTCCAACTCATTAGTCATTAACCGTAAATTAATCAAGAGAATAATTCCCCAAATATTAACCCCGAAGGCCGAAACCAACATCAGATCAATATCCAGAAAACCATTCTACTTAGCTAACCGACAGTTAGTTTCTAAATTTCACGTTCAAATCTAATTAAAGATTTAACTATCGCTTGGAGCAAAAACTGGTGATACTCCATTCTCGATCTTTTCAATCTAATTAAAGATTCATTAAAACCCCACTTAGTTTTAATCTTTGACTGGGTTAAAGAATCAGTGTCATTTAAAAACACGGTTCACGATAAACCCTAAATCACATTCATTAATCGTCGGGTTAAAGAACGAGTGTTATTTAAAACACTGTCCACGATAAACCCAAAAATCAATATCGATTCAATTCCAATTAAATGTCATTTAATTGGTACACTTCATTAAATCTAAATAAAAAGATTTAATCTTTTCTCAACTGGGTTCAAGAACAGTGTTAGTGAAGACACCATTCACGACAAACCCAAATCTCATTCGATATTCAATACAAGGCTCTGAATAGAAAATATATCGGCTTATATTCAATATCGAATTCTACGACTAACAAATGTCGTATTGGAAATAACGATATAAGTATATATCTTTCAAATTTCCATAACAACACCTGTATAATCACGAATTCCAACATCGAAATATTCCGAAGACAATTTCGATTCAAATCCACTCCAATGCAGTCATTGGAAATTTTGGTTATTTTTAAAACCCTTTTCGAATTCAATTTATTTATTTAAAAATAAATAGAATTATATTTCTAGTTCAAAACTAGTTCATTTTGATAAAAATCAATTTTTATCTTTTCAAATATGGAGTTTTTCATCCCAAATCTTTCTAAATCATTTCTTATGATTTTACACAAATTATTACTATTTTTAATAATTTTATCAAGGCCCGTACAGTCGATTTCCATCAATGGCCATCGAACTGCACTTACAGCGACCTTTTTCGAATTTGATTTGGACATAATTCCAAATCCAACCGTTAGATTTCAAATTTCTAATATTCGTTAGAAAGCTCTTTTCGATACGAACCCAACGGTTCCGGTTTCAGGAGAATCCGACGGTCGGATCTCCCGTAATTTCCGTTTGAAATAAATGGTCGAAATTCACGAACTGCCGCTGCGCGGCGCGTTCTATTCAGGCCATTATATTATATATAATATATATAATATATATTTCGTCGATTTCTATTTAAAACGAACTATATAAATAGTTTTAAAATCGTTTCAAAACCTATTTCAAATTCCATTTCAATTCAAAGCAAAATTGAATTCTTCTTTATAAATTCGTTTCAAAATTCATTTCTATTCAATTCAAATTTCAATTCAATTTGAATTCATTTCAATTCGTTTTCAATTCAATTTGAATTCGTTTTCAATTCAATTCATTTCGAAATCGTTTTCAATTCAATTCATTTCGAAATCGTTTTCAATTCAATTCATTTCGAAATCGTTTTCAATTCAATTCATTTCGAAATCGTTTTCAATTCAATTCATTTCGAAATCGTTTTCAATTCAATTCATTTCGAAATCGTTTTCAATTCAATTCATTTCGAAATCGTTTTCAATTCAATTCATTTCGAAATCGTTTTCAATTCAATTTATTTCGAAATCGTTTTCAATTCAATTCATTTCGAAATCGTTTTCTAAAATCGATATAAATATCGTTCACGTCAAAATGGCGTCAATCTAATCAACACGGCTTCATATATTCCTTTATTTTCAAATATTCTATTTCGAATATTTCTTTTTCAAATATTTCTTTTTCAAAACTGGAATGAGGCCCAATCAATCACCATATAAAATTAATTATATGGATTTTCCTACAACACATGTATATAATAGCATTGAAAATAATCAACCATCAACCAAAGTGCACTACACTGTATAAGCATCAAATATAGATATTCAACGCTTATAACAGCTTGTCAATCAATCGATCGACATATTTAATCAATCAGGATGAGTGAACTTCAAATTTCATCCTAACACCCGTGTGGGGTTTCAAACAATCAAACATATATTTTATTTGTGCAGTTAGGCGATGTGTAAAATTTATCGACCCAATCAACGTCATTCAAATAGGTGTACATAAACAAACCGTCTGGTTTGTAAATGAATATTTATTTATTCACATTCACGTTAAAAATTATATTTTTAACGATAACACATTTTATTTTAACATATGAATTTCTATTCAGTTCATTCTTTAAATAAAATGCTATTTTTATTTTTCTAACTTATTTTAGAAAATTTCGGCGGCATAACGGCACGATACTAGAAACGGGACAAGGTCTAACCTTATCCCCGGTCTAGTGAAGGCCCACGCCATTCACACATCAATCAAATCAATTTCATTTTGTAAACCACAAAATTTGGAGTAAGAGTCTAACCTAGCCTTACTCCCTCGCCTTATAACGGCGCACGTCTAATCCTAACCAATTTATCGATTCGATTATTCACACCACAAACCACATTCAAACCAATATCGCAATCAATCACCAAACAGTCAAACAAACAAGTCCATGGTCTGTGGACGGGTGTCGGGTGCTACTAAGCACCGTCTGCATCCTAGTATATATATAACTAGAAAAATAAATTGAAAGGTGAGAAATTCTCACATATAGCTATCCTAGCTCCACGGCTCTTCATTTGCAGAAGTCTTCGTCGTTTCGCCTTTTTGTCACCTTCGTTGCTGCTTTCACTACATACGTAAAAATCACATTTTTATTCCGATGTTCAATATATAAAAATCAAATTTTTATTTCCAAGTTCAATATATAAAAATCGAATTTTTATTTCAAAGTTCAATATATAAAAACCGAATTTTTATTTCAAAGTTCAATATATAAAAAACGAATTTTTATTTCGCTATTCAATATATAAAAATCGAATTTTTAGTTCGCTGTTCAATATATAAAAATCGAATTTTTAGTTCGCTGTTCAATATATATAAAAATCGAATTTTTAGTTCGCTATTCAATATATATAAAAATATGATTTTTACTTTTGCTTTCAACATATAAAAATATGATCTCTACTTTTAACAAAATCCGTTTTCTAGTTTACAAATCATTTTAAAATCAGTTTTTATATTCTTTAAAATTTCAGTTTTTAACTTTTCAAGAAAACCAGTTTTTAAATATTTCTATAAATCTCAGTTTTAAACTTTATAAAAATTTCAGTTTTTAATTCTTTTATAAAAATGCAGTTTAAAATTCTTTAAACATTTTCAGTTTTTATTACTTTTAAAAATCAGTTTTTAATACTTTTAAAATCAGTTTTTAATACTCAGTTTAAAGTTCTAAAAAAAAACTCAGTTTTAAGTTACATAAAAATAAAATAACTAAACGAGAAAAAAACTTACAGTGGGGGGGTTTTTTCGCCGTTCGTCGGAGCTGGCTTCGGGAGAGGGCGGGCGTCGACTTCGGCGGCAGGAGGAGGAGCAGGGTGGGGTCTCGACTTCGCGGCGGCGCTAGGGTTTCGATGGATGGGGGCATCGTCGATGGTTCGCTGGGGTTCGTACAGGTGGCGGAGGAAAGGAGGGAGAGGGGAGGAGAAGGCGGTGGAGAAGAAGGAGGAGGAGGCGGGTGGTGGCACGGCGTGAAGGGGGGGCGACTGGCCTGAGATCGGGGGTTTCTTTTTTTTTTTTTTATTTATTTATTTTGGTTCTGAAATGAAATCGGGGGGGGGGGGTATATGAAAGAATTTTAATTTTTTATTATTTTATTTAATTATTTTAATTTCTAAAAAGGTTGACTTTTACATACGACCTCTAAACGAGGCCCACCGCCTGTCGTCCATAGCGTTTAACCCCCATTCCGAACACAATGGGATATGCCACGTAGGCTGATTCGGACGTTACAATCAGTTTTCGTTAGATTTACATTTAAATCACTATATTGAATTTTAAACGTACATTTCAAATTACCGGGGTCATATACTAACTAGAAAAATTCTATAAAAATATTTTCTAGCTTCGTATTGACGATACGGTCCTAACAAAACTAATTTCTTCGAATTCTGAGACCGTTTGAAAAATGGCCAATTTCCAGTCGATTAAAATCCACTGAAAATGGTCAAACGCATTTTCCTTTACCATGCTCACATACTGATTCGAAAAATTATGAAATTTGGAATCTAGCAATAGTTTGACATCCCGGACCCAACAAAACTGGTTTCGTCGAATTCCGAGGTCATTTGCAAAATGTCCATTTTTAAGGGCCTGAATTCCATAGCGACTATTCAGAATTTTCAATTGGACATATCTTTTGATCCCCGCTACGAACTTTTGATTTTTCGGATTCGTTGGAAAGATATTCACTATTAGATTCCATTATTTTTGGTTTCACTAAAATCCGGATTATTTTGCACCCGGTACATTCAATTGAAGTTTGAAATCGAATTATCGAACTACCGCGCCATTTTCAATTCTATTTATAATTATATATAAATATTTATATTCTAACGACGACGCGTATAATATATACGTTCGAATTTTATTCAAAATAAATTTCCGTCGATATTATTTAAAATAATTCATTTTAAATAATCAAAATTCGCTAAAATTGCCAAAATAAAAATTTTAAACTGGCCCAGATTTTACGGGTTGTTACAATCTCCCCCACTTAAAACTTTTCGTCCCCGAAAAGGAACAAAGTCGAACGTGGTTTGATTATTCAACTCTACGTTCGATCTGGCTTCCATTCTCCAACTTTTCAGTTTCTGAGAATTTTCAAAATTTCAAAAATTTGGCTAACACCCTAAATTTTTGAAAAATTTCGCCATAACCTCCCCTGCACTGGGAGCATCGGGGAATTTCAAATAGCTTCCCCGGTCCTTCAGATCTCAAAAAGAAAAAGAAAAAGCCAAGCGGCTAGCCAAGAGGCTCACAAAATCATCATCACCCAAACAAAACAGGAAATTATGTAGTAAACATGTACCTATTTGTCGGGCAAACAAATTTTATTCTCTGGCTCTAGCCTCCTTGCTATGACCTGTTCAATGATATATATGTATATGCAAGCAAATGCAACCAATCTTCAATATAATTCAATATATGATTCAGTTAGGCTAAATGGCTAAAAATTAGCAAACAAATAAACAAACAACACAAACATCAATCAATTAGTTGATTAGAGTTTCAAATGCATAACTTTGATATATAGTCAAAAATCAGATTTTTGATGCCAAATCACAACAATAGGCCCTATCTAATTTTGGTTCTCACACCAGTCAATAGGAAATATATAGAAATCTCACTTTCGTCACTCGAATATAAATACTGATAATGTGATCACAATTATCAGCATCATCCCCGGGCGACTAGAGTGTGATTCTATATCTATCCAGTATATTAAAATTTCGAATACACGCGGATCAGACGTATACGCAAAATTTATATATACTGGATTGTCCAACTCAATATAAATAGATAATCAAATACGAATAGTTGATTTAAATTTTCAAAACAAAATTTGTTTTCACTTTCAAAAATATACTCTTCACACTCGTTCTAGGATACTACTGATCCCATCTCTAACGAGTCATTCTCGTTGGATATTACTAATCCAATATCTGATGAATTCTTTCGTACGGTTCTAATGTGTCTTGTTCTCTGAGCTTTGTAAACCAAAGCTCTGATACCAACTGTGAAGACCCGTAACTTCCCCGTAAAGGAAAGCGTCGGATAGTTCGAGAACAAACCACAACAGAACGCATATAAAAGAACATTTCATTGTATATTACAACAATGCATCAGATTACAAGAATATACAGAGTATAAATGAATATTACACAGAAATATCAGAGATTTAAATTACATTTAAATACATAGCAGCGGAAAATAATACAATACACAACTAGAAGAGATATACGGATACAAAGCTTTCCGGATATCGTTCCAGCTGTAAACCAGGATCCTGTGAATATAAATCTGCAAAACCAAAACTGCTAGCTGCCCGTGTCGAAAATAAGGGCACCCAGAGTTTAGGTTAAAACAATAAACTCCAGGTCAGTCATGTGACTGGTGTGAGAACTAAAACAGTTATTAATCTTTATTTCAAATCATTAGGTAAATCAAGAGACCACGCCGTATAACACGGAACGGGTTTCCTCCCAAGAATACCAGTGCATAAAACGAACAGCGCAATGCTAAATAAAGAAAAATGAAGCTGTTATAAGACCCAGGTCCCATCACACAATGCAACGCAGTCGAGGATAGGGTTTTCCCTTATAACAGCCAAAGAATGCTTGATACGTTTAAAACAAATCATTTGATACTATTATAAGTGCATAGTGTATAAAACACTTCAAATCATAAGTATCAATCATAGGCGGCATGAATGCCCCATACCACTATGTCGCCATATATAGGTTATACAATCGAAATCGCAAAGTCACGTATTTGGAAATTGGGTTTCCATCTATGAACCGAGGCTAGGGGCAAGATCCTCAACCGATTCGAGACGCTCTAGCCCGTGTCTCAGGATCAGAGCTCGAGTGACCCTTGGATCGTCAGGGCCGGTCCACCGATGTGGATTAAAATGCCTGAACACTGCGTTTCCCCACCCTTTGGGGTGTCAATGAGCCAACGAATGACTCCATCGGTTCGAGAACGACCGATCAATCCGAGGCGCCTCGCAACAGCAACAACCACATAAGTCAAACTCGTCAGGGCGTGTAAAACCACTGACGCCACTTCTAACTAGAAAGAAACGCATGCCCTCCCTGAGGTCCGTCTCCCGTTTTTGATTCATACCGGGTGTGAAACTCGCGAATCAAACGTTACACAAAGCTACGCCACAAAGGCCGTGCTTTGATCATCAACCACAAGACTTTGCTTTTCAACAGAAGCCTTGATCATTTGCATCTTAGCATGCCACACAGGCAAGCCATCCTATGCAACCGATATCAGTCACACAGAATGAAATCCGATGTCAGACACACAGTCCATTTACAAGTCCGTTCTGGGTCTGAACGAAACCGGAGGCACCTAGTACCCCGCATATCCATCGATCTCCAAGTACGTCTGGACGATCACTAACTGTTTCCATCTTCTTGGGTGTACAGCCCAATCAAGATCATCAGTTATCACCCAAACGACGTGAAGACCTCCGGTCTTCGACCATCGTCTTCATCTTCGACTTATCGTCGTATCAGTTATTCAGAATGGGATAAACCCGGTCTTTCCGAATAACTCGCGTATATATTATAAAAGTGTTACACAAACACAACATACGCCTCATTCCAACTCATTAGTCATTAACCGTAAATTAATCAAGAGAATAATTCCCCAAATATTAACCCCGAAGGCCGAAACCAACATCAGATCAATATCCAGAAAACCATTCTACTTAGCTAACCGACAGTTAGTTTCTAAATTTCACGTTCAAATCTAATTAAAGATTTAACTATCGCTTGGAGCAAAAACTGGTGATACTCCATTCTCGATCTTTTCAATCTAATTAAAGATTCATTAAAACCCCACTTAGTTTTAATCTTTGACTGGGTTAAAGAATCAGTGTCATTTAAAAACACGGTTCACGATAAACCCTAAATCACATTCATTAATCGTCGGGTTAAAGAACGAGTGTTATTTAAAACACTGTCCACGATAAACCCAAAAATCAATATCGATTCAATTCCAATTAAATGTCATTTAATTGGTACACTTCATTAAATCTAAATAAAAAGATTTAATCTTTTCTCAACTGGGTTCAAGAACAGTGTTAGTGAAGACACCATTCACGACAAACCCAAATCTCATTCGATATTCAATACAAGGCTCTGAATAGAAAATATATCGGCTTATATTCAATATCGAATTCTACGACTAACAAATGTCGTATTGGAAATAACGATATAAGTATATATCTTTCAAATTTCCATAACAACACCTGTATAATCACGAATTCCAACATCGAAATATTCCGAAGACAATTTCGATTCAAATCCACTCCAATGCAGTCATTGGAAATTTTGGTTATTTTTAAAACCCTTTTCGAATTCAATTTATTTATTTAAAAATAAATAGAATTATATTTCTAGTTCAAAACTAGTTCATTTTGATAAAAATCAATTTTTATCTTTTCAAATATGGAGTTTTTCATCCCAAATCTTTCTAAATCATTTCTTATGATTTTACACAAATTATTACTATTTTTAATAATTTTATCAAGGCCCGTACAGTCGATTTCCATCAATGGCCATCGAACTGCACTTACAGCGACCTTTTTCGAATTTGATTTGGACATAATTCCAAATCCAACCGTTAGATTTCAAATTTCTAATATTCGTTAGAAAGCTCTTTTCGATACGAACCCAACGGTTCCGGTTTCAGGAGAATCCGACGGTCGGATCTCCCGTAATTTCCGTTTGAAATAAATGGTCGAAATTCACGAACTGCCGCTGCGCGGCGCGTTCTATTCAGGCCATTATATTATATATAATATATATAATATATATTTCGTCGATTTCTATTTAAAACGAACTATATAAATAGTTTTAAAATCGTTTCAAAACCTATTTCAAATTCCATTTCAATTCAAAGCAAAATTGAATTCTTCTTTATAAATTCGTTTCAAAATTCATTTCTATTCAATTCAAATTTCAATTCAATTTGAATTCATTTCAATTCGTTTTCAATTCAATTTGAATTCGTTTTCAATTCAATTCATTTCGAAATCGTTTTCAATTCAATTCATTTCGAAATCGTTTTCAATTCAATTCATTTCGAAATCGTTTTCAATTCAATTCATTTCGAAATCGTTTTCAATTCAATTCATTTCGAAATCGTTTTCAATTCAATTCATTTCGAAATCGTTTTCAATTCAATTCATTTCGAAATCGTTTTCAATTCAATTCATTTCGAAATCGTTTTCAATTCAATTTATTTCGAAATCGTTTTCAATTCAATTCATTTCGAAATCGTTTTCTAAAATCGATATAAATATCGTTCACGTCAAAATGGCGTCAATCTAATCAACACGGCTTCATATATTCCTTTATTTTCAAATATTCTATTTCGAATATTTCTTTTTCAAATATTTCTTTTTCAAAACTGGAATGAGGCCCAATCAATCACCATATAAAATTAATTATATGGATTTTCCTACAACACATGTATATAATAGCATTGAAAATAATCAACCATCAACCAAAGTGCACTACACTGTATAAGCATCAAATATAGATATTCAACGCTTATAACAGCTTGTCAATCAATCGATCGACATATTTAATCAATCAGGATGAGTGAACTTCAAATTTCATCCTAACACCCGTGTGGGGTTTCAAACAATCAAACATATATTTTATTTGTGCAGTTAGGCGATGTGTAAAATTTATCGACCCAATCAACGTCATTCAAATAGGTGTACATAAACAAACCGTCTGGTTTGTAAATGAATATTTATTTATTCACATTCACGTTAAAAATTATATTTTTAACGATAACACATTTTATTTTAACATATGAATTTCTATTCAGTTCATTCTTTAAATAAAATGCTATTTTTATTTTTCTAACTTATTTTAGAAAATTTCGGCGGCATAACGGCACGATACTAGAAACGGGACAAGGTCTAACCTTATCCCCGGTCTAGTGAAGGCCCACGCCATTCACACATCAATCAAATCAATTTCATTTTGTAAACCACAAAATTTGGAGTAAGAGTCTAACCTAGCCTTACTCCCTCGCCTTATAACGGCGCACGTCTAATCCTAACCAATTTATCGATTCGATTATTCACACCACAAACCACATTCAAACCAATATCGCAATCAATCACCAAACAGTCAAACAAACAAGTCCATGGTCTGTGGACGGGTGTCGGGTGCTACTAAGCACCGTCTGCATCCTAGTATATATATAACTAGAAAAATAAATTGAAAGGTGAGAAATTCTCACATATAGCTATCCTAGCTCCACGGCTCTTCATTTGCAGAAGTCTTCGTCGTTTCGCCTTTTTGTCACCTTCGTTGCTGCTTTCACTACATACGTAAAAATCACATTTTTATTCCGATGTTCAATATATAAAAATCAAATTTTTATTTCCAAGTTCAATATATAAAAATCGAATTTTTATTTCAAAGTTCAATATATAAAAACCGAATTTTTATTTCAAAGTTCAATATATAAAAAACGAATTTTTATTTCGCTATTCAATATATAAAAATCGAATTTTTAGTTCGCTGTTCAATATATAAAAATCGAATTTTTAGTTCGCTGTTCAATATATATAAAAATCGAATTTTTAGTTCGCTATTCAATATATATAAAAATATGATTTTTACTTTTGCTTTCAACATATAAAAATATGATCTCTACTTTTAACAAAATCCGTTTTCTAGTTTACAAATCATTTTAAAATCAGTTTTTATATTCTTTAAAATTTCAGTTTTTAACTTTTCAAGAAAACCAGTTTTTAAATATTTCTATAAATCTCAGTTTTAAACTTTATAAAAATTTCAGTTTTTAATTCTTTTATAAAAATGCAGTTTAAAATTCTTTAAACATTTTCAGTTTTTATTACTTTTAAAAATCAGTTTTTAATACTTTTAAAATCAGTTTTTAATACTCAGTTTAAAGTTCTAAAAAAAAACTCAGTTTTAAGTTACATAAAAATAAAATAACTAAACGAGAAAAAAACTTACAGTGGGGGGGTTTTTTCGCCGTTCGTCGGAGCTGGCTTCGGGAGAGGGCGGGCGTCGACTTCGGCGGCAGGAGGAGGAGCAGGGTGGGGTCTCGACTTCGCGGCGGCGCTAGGGTTTCGATGGATGGGGGCATCGTCGATGGTTCGCTGGGGTTCGTACAGGTGGCGGAGGAAAGGAGGGAGAGGGGAGGAGAAGGCGGTGGAGAAGAAGGAGGAGGAGGCGGGTGGTGGCACGGCGTGAAGGGGGGGCGACTGGCCTGAGATCGGGGGTTTCTTTTTTTTTTTTTATTTATTTATTTTGGTTCTGAAATGAAATCGGGGGGGGGGGGGGGGGTATATGAAAGAATTTTAATTTTTTATTATTTTATTTAATTATTTTAATTTCTAAAAAGGTTGACTTTTACATACGACCTCTAAACGAGGCCCACCGCCTGTCGTCCATAGCGTTTAACCCCCATTCCGAACACAATGGGATATGCCACGTAGGCTGATTCGGACGTTACAATCAGTTTTCGTTAGATTTACATTTAAATCACTATATTGAATTTTAAACGTACATTTCAAATTACCGGGGTCATATACTAACTAGAAAAATTCTATAAAAATATTTTCTAGCTTCGTATTGACGATACGGTCCTAACAAAACTAATTTCTTCGAATTCTGAGACCGTTTGAAAAATGGCCAATTTCCAGTCGATTAAAATCCACTGAAAATGGTCAAACGCATTTTCCTTTACCATGCTCACATACTGATTCGAAAAATTATGAAATTTGGAATCTAGCAATAGTTTGACATCCCGGACCCAACAAAACTGGTTTCGTCGAATTCCGAGGTCATTTGCAAAATGTCCATTTTTAAGGGCCTGAATTCCATAGCGACTATTCAGAATTTTCAATTGGACATATCTTTTGATCCCCGCTACGAACTTTTGATTTTTCGGATTCGTTGGAAAGATATTCACTATTAGATTCCATTATTTTTGGTTTCACTAAAATCCGGATTATTTTGCACCCGGTACATTCAATTGAAGTTTGAAATCGAATTATCGAACTACCGCGCCATTTTCAATTCTATTTATAATTATATATAAATATTTATATTCTAACGACGACGCGTATAATATATACGTTCGAATTTTATTCAAAATAAATTTCCGTCGATATTATTTAAAATAATTCATTTTAAATAATCAAAATTCGCTAAAATTGCCAAAATAAAAATTTTAAACTGGCCCAGATTTTACGGGTTGTTACAATGGGCCGGATGAGGTATTTATCTGTTTGTCGGATCATGGTTTAAAGGGTGGGAATGGAGCAAAGTGATGGTGGATAGGAATGTGAATGATGGAGTAATATGCAGTAGTGTTTGTGAATGGTTTGAGGAGCGGATTCTAGTGTGGGCTAAACGAATGGGTTATTTGAGAAAATAATGGAGAGGAAGTGAAATTAGAGAGGAGCAGGTGGTCTCGAATTTACGTTGGGAAAGGGGAGTGCGAGTTCAATGTGTGTATATGAGGACGTAGAGAGATTGAAGAGAATGTTGATGGTGTGATTTGTTTTGAAAATCGTTAAAGGAAGGTGGAAGTTAGAAGTTGCAAAAGCTTTGATAATGGCAGTAGTCGGGTCTGTGTAGCTTGCGAGAGGAAGAAGGCTGGAGCGGATCATTTTGTACACGGTTATGGGCCGACAATTCAAAGGTAAAAGGCCCAAATGAAAACAAGGAAATAATATAAGTTTTTATTTAATTAAATAAAAGTGTTAAACTTGTATAAGTAATATCTCGATCATCTGTTATCAGAATTACGAATGGTTGGATCCGTCGGGATCGTATCGACGAGAGCTACACATTGGAACTGAGTTAGAGTGAATTAGAGCTCGGTACAAATTATGGAAAAAGTAAATTGTCTGTCAGAATCAACCGACAATTATCATTATTAACGATGATCGTCCAATGTGAGTAAATCTCACTAACTCTGAACAGTTTATAATTTCATGTTGTATTTTTAGAACTGTTAGAAATTGTCTGTTTGATTGTGTGTTGACTGTTTGATTGAACTGCTAGTCAGTTAGTGAAATTATATATATATATATATATATATATAATATAAACAGTTAGATAGTTATATATTGATTCTGATTATCAGAATGATTTATATTGAACTGAAAGTGATGACAATCATGTTGTGTAACATCTGTGGATGCAGGGAAACAGGTTGGAGGAATCCGACTAGATTCCTCAATAGTTATTTTATTGTTTTTCATATATTGTGATATATGATGAAGTTTATAATCTGTGGTTGATTATACGTGTTTGGATGAGATTGGTCATCGTGATTTGATATGTTAAATACCGTAACATACCGGAATGTTGATAAGGGGATTTTCAAAGTGATATTGAAAACAAAATATTTATAAACTGGAATATTTATAAATAAGAGATATTTATAAATTCGAATATTTATAAATAAGAAATATTTATAAATTGGAATATTTACAAATAGGAGATACATAGAAAAAGAAAATAATTTCAAAACATTTTCTTTTGAGTAGAAAGGCCTGTGTGGCGGGTTTGGGGATTTTCCCGATGCTCCCGATACAAAGGAGGTTATGGCGAATTTTCCCGGAAATGTAAGGAGTTAGAATATATAAAAGGAATATTTGTGAAAACCAAATATAAGGGAAATATTTGTGGAAACCAAATATAAAGGAAATACTTGTGAAAATAAATAAAGAGTTAAGAGGAAATATTTATGTAGGAAATAAATAAAGTTATAAAGGAAATATTTATATGAAATAAATATAGGCAAATTGAAAAGGAAAAATCATTTTTAAAGTGAAGAACCGTTACCAAAAGTAAATCTTTAAAAATGAATAAACGTTGTTAAAAGGAACGTAATGAATAACCAGTTAGAGTTAACCAGTCCAGTAGAGTTAACCAGTCCAATAGAGTTAACCAGTTCAGTAGAGTTAACCAGTTCAATAGAGTTAACCAGTGGGGTTAAGTAAATCGAGCTAACCAGTTGGGTTAAGTCAGTCAAGTAAATCAGTAAGAGTTAACCAGTTAGAGTTAATCAGTTAGAGTTAATCAGTTAGAGTTAATCAGGTAGGTATATCAGTTAGAGTAAATCGATTAGAGTTAAAATGAACTAGAGTTAATCAAATATAGTTATTTGAGACAGAGTTAGTCAAACATTGTATTCAGGGTAAGTTGTCATCCCGTACGACTGTTAGCGAAATTCGCAGGGCTACAGATAGCCTAAGGCGGTCGGATGTTTCCTGAGGGAATCAGGTGTAACCATTTGTGATCGCTGCGGTCTAGAGTCAAACGAATGGAGTTAAATCGAATATTAGTTATTCGATAGGAGTTAATCAAGTTGAGTTAAATAAAACCAAGTTAGTCGAGCCTAGGTTAATCGAATTGAATTGGTCGAACCAAGTAAGTCGGGTTAGTCGAGTCAAGTTAAGTTAGTCGAGTTAAGTTCGTCAAGTTAAATTAATCGATGTTAGTTTCATTGAAAGGAGTTATCGATGTTAGTTTCATCGAAAGGAGTTATCGATTATAGTTTGATCGAAGTGGGATTTATCGAATAAGAGTTATTCGAAAAGAGATTTATCGAATATAGTTTATTCGAAAGTGAGATTTTCAGATATGAGATATTTGAAAAGAAAGAGTTATCGAATATTAGTCATTCGAGGAGAGATTATCAAACATCGTTTATTCGAGAAGGAGTAATCAAATATAGTATATTCGAAAGGAAGGGGTTAATCGAATATAGGTTATTCGAAGAAGAGTTAATCAAATAGAGACTTCTCGAAGAGAGTAAATCGGCGAATTCGATCATATCGAATTCGGGAAAGTACTTATACTTTCCAATGTTTAAATAGAGATTTATTTATTTATAAATAAATAAGTGTTACGTTAATTATTCACTAATAAGAATAGAAGTTATAATTAAAGTTAGATAATTCGAAAGTAGGGATTGTAACGTTATCGTTATAACCAATGTTTTAAATATAGAAGTGGATTAGTAAAATTGAATCCGAGAAAGGCGTAAAGAAGATGTTAAAGATTAAAAGATAAGCTTTGACCATTTCGAAGTTATAACGTTGTTCAGTTAAGGTCTGAGAGGTAATTATACCCCAACTTGAGTGACTTCCTTCTTGACTAAGAAATGGTAAGGTTTGATCGTAAAGGAGTTTTGGAAATGTTTTCCAAACGAGAATCAGAAATGTTTTCTGATAAAAGAAAAAAAGAATTTAGAATATAGGGAAACAGGAGATAAGTAAATAAATGAACTAAAGAGATTAATGTTAAATGATGTTTGTTCGATATAATTTCCATCTGGAAATAATATCGTTGTTTGCACACTTGTTTTTCTTTGATAGTTAACTCACAGACTATCGAAGTTTTGACCATTTTAACGTTGTTAATATGGAGAGACCGGTTGGATTATTATCCAAAGAACCATTCTGTATTGGCATAAGCGTTGGGAATCATTTATGCCAAAGATAATTGAAGACGGAGTAAAGTGCAAAGGCTGTTGTTTAAGTCTTAGATAACAATGACTAAGATGGATATACTGAATTGTGCCTTCGGTTTGTCTAGTCCCAGGACAAAGTATATGGAAGAAGGTCTGACAGAGTATATCCAATGGATCGCGTAAGTTGATCTGTTCAAACGTATTCACGTTTGGTGGCGGAGGAATTCGTTTCTCTTAGCTGTATACCCGTGTTATTTTTGGATAAGTCAATTTGTGATTTGGCGGGTGTGACGATGTGATATTCTAAGTGTATGGATGATTGTCTGACAGAGTATTTCCAGAAAGGTCACGTACCTTGATTTCTTCGACCGTACCAAGAGTGGAAGCGGAGAAGGAAACTTCTTTTAGCTGACACGTAATGTACTGTTGTAGACGTCAATTAGTGATTTTCGATGGATCTGACAATGTGGCATTCGAAGTGAATCTGATGTAATGATAAAGCGTAGCTTCTAGCCTCATCAACCGGTAAATGACAGAAATCGGGCAGGCAGCATGGCTAAGTCGGTCGCACCGAAGTAGGGTGTATAATCACCTATCTAGAGAATATTCATTTGTTTCTTAAATCTATCAATGCTGTCCCATATATATACGGGAACGGTTGCTGATCCCAACCGTTGGTGATATACATTCGATACACTCAAGCAAAATGAGTGGTCGGTCATGTGTGGCTGAGTTACAAGATGTTCTTGTTGAACTCCACTGTATCGTTCCTAGAGTACACTGATCGGAAGGTGGTTCCATACCTTGTCATAGTTGGAAATCCATTATCCAATACGTGCTTGCGATTTTGATTGTATACTATATATGTATAACGTGAGATGAAAGTGTTTCTGCTAGTTGATATCTATTTGTACATAGACATTATTATAATATCAAAAGGTTTTTTATATAAAGATATTTTGGATTCTCATAAGGGAAAAACCCGTTCCGTTCTGCGGCGTGATCTTATGAAATATCGTTTACTTGTTCATATACCTGTTTAAACTGTTTTACTCACACCAGTCCCATGACTGACCCGGAGTTTATTTGTTTGTTTCCCTAAACTCTTGGGCGCCTAATTTTGTACGGGCAGTCAAGTAGTCGGGATTTTACAGATACACTTGGAGAGCTTGGAGCAGGAGGCTTCAGGATTCTATAGCTATTATTATTTCCGCTGTTGTTGTAAGTGCTGTACTCTGATAAGTGCTATTGTATACATAACTGTTATATTTCAAAGTTATGTTATCTATTATATGTTATTCGTTCCGCTGTGAGGTTCGTGTTACTCTGATGTTGTGTTCTTCTTCTTCTTCTTCTTCTATTCTAAGTTTCTATCTTATCTATCCTCACCCTCTAATTTCTTTCATTAATTACTAGGATTTTTCGATGTTTCGGTTATCGACATCGAGTTTATGTCGATAACCAAAGTCGCCGAAAATCCAGGTCGTTACAAAAATAGTGGAGAATACGAAGAGGAGTCGATGAGGTCTATGGTGGGACACCGCGCAGGACGTAAAAGCGTTGTTTGAAATTAGGGCTTAATGCAAAGGGGTGGTGGATCGAAGAAAAATAGAGTTTTGGAGCAGATGGAGCAAAGATCTACTGAGAGGGCCAGATCTAGAAAAAGCAACGATGGCTTCTCCCATACAGACGAAAACTAGTTAGATGAAGAGAGGAGTAGATACAGTGGATTAAGGGAAAAAAGGGAAGGGATCAAAGGTGGCAATGGTGGAAGGAGGAATGAAGAAAAGGAAGAAAGGAAGGTAAATAAACTAGTAGCCATTAACAGGAGAAGCACTGAAAACAACTGGTTATATTGGTTTTATTAAGCATATCATATTATAAAATTAAACTAAAATGCATACCCTTTTCTTTAAAAACCCCATTTGCACCTAACAAGCTTATCAAACTTCCAAGACAAAACTTGTTACTTTGGCTTTATAATATGTACTGGGTCGACGAAACAAATAAAAGAGTCAAAAGTTATGATCAAAATATTACACGGTTTAAGCTTCGAAAATTCAAGCGGAAGCCACAAACTTAGTTCATCTTTAAATACATTTTAATATTAAGACAAGTTTTAAAAATATAAGTTGTTTGTTATAAAAATGCTTTTCAAATTATGAAAGATCACTTGAATCCTATCACTAAATCAAAAGTTATATCTATTGTATTATAGCTTCTCTATATCTTCTTAGTTGCATCTGAATTTTGTTTTTAGCTTTTGTTAACCCCATAAAATAAGTGCAACTTATTTCTGCTAAAAAAATCGTTTTCAATTTTAGAATAACTCTATATATAAGTATTTTCTTTTCAAATAATAACATCTTCATTCAATGTTTTCCCACATTATCTTTCATAAATTCTTCCATGGAAATTTTCTTTAAAAACACATTTTATTTTACTATATATAATTAATATTATTATCTTCCTCTTGATTTTGTATATTTTTTCTTCTAAAAATCAATTTCTTATTCAAAATATTTGAATAACATAGTATTTTGAACTTATTTTGTTTTAGGACTCATATATTTGCATTCAATACCTAAATATGTTTGTTTCATTATAACATATGGTTACCTCAATTACTCAAAGCACATTAAATAACCTCAAGCCGCCAAGCTCTATGTACTTGTCACAACCTTCTACCACTGTTATAATAATGTTGAATTTATCCGCAAACCATAAATAATAATCGACATATGCTACAATATACGAAACAACTCAAAAATTGGATCAACAACTAGAAATCAGGCGGGGAGATGAAATTGTAAGGCTAGGATGGTTTCATGTGTGAGTTTGGGTGCATTTTTCAATAGCAATACATATGAAAATAATATTTAATCTAATTAACAATGTATATAACAATAACATACCTTCAAAAGTACATTTCAAACGAAATCCTTTTTAAAAAGGAATAAATTTTGCTTATAAGCTTCAATATGAAACTTAATCAAAAAATATGCATAGTTTTGTCCAAATGTATTTTTTTTACGCTTATCTATATTGCAAATGTATTTCTAAAAACAAAAAAAAGTATTTGCGCAAACGTAATTTACTTTTTAAAATTAGTAGCTGTACAAACTTCGATCATTAAAGTATAAAATGCTATTATATAAAATTAAATATTTGTAATAATCATTGAGGCTTAAAGTCAGTTTTTTTTTTCTCCACCCTCCCCGGGTCCATATCCTAAATTTACGTCTTCAAACCATTCTCATTGCGGCCTTCTTACAAGGTGCCAAGTGTAGGATCTAATTTAGGGTTGCAAATTTTCAATGAACGTCCAACGTCTGTTCGTGTCCATGACCGAAATACGTCCATCCGATTTCGTTCGATTCTTATTTAGGACACGAGTTAGGACAAGAAAATTTGTACGAGAAAAAAATCATGTCCGGTCCGTGTTCGTTCGAATTCGTCCGAATTCCTTCTAACTCGATATATAGTTGAGAGAAAACCTAATAAAAAGTGTAAAATATGATATAAATAGCCATGCCCGACCGTGTCCGCTCGTGTCCGTGTCCGAAAAACATATGTCTAGGTCCAGCCGATTTTATTTAGGACAAAAAGAATTGTCCGAGAGAAAAAATCGTTCGGTCCATGTTTGATTCGATTTTTTTTAAGAACCGAAACTAAACACATGTCCGTCCGGTCCAACCGATTCACACCCCCAGTCTAGTCGTCTTCGTTTCAAATAATTTTCTTTGACCAGAATGGGTTGGTAATTGTAAAAGCTACTGTCGTCTGTCGCCCGTTTATATCTTTTAACCTTTTTGCACTCTTCTCCATAAAAATTAATAAACATAACATAAATCTTTTGATTTCCTAGAGATTTCCCCTTCTGTCTGTCTAGTGCTTTCTTTCTTCCTTTCTTCTTTTCTTATTTCTTTAACAAATACTTCTAGTCGCTGTCATTTATTAGTTCAGCGGTTTCGCTGGTGGTCGTGTGGTTCATTGAGACGAGGTTGGTCTCGGATTCCCAGTGTATAAAAAAGAATTTCGGTAATTTTTGCAATTAATACTATGGTTAACATCAACGGAGCTGTTTCCTTACTTTGATTTTGGTAACCCTACAGTCCATTTTGTCGCGAGTTTATAATATTTGATTTTGATAACCCTACATGAACGGAACGGTTAACATGATTTTGATGTGTTCGAAAAGGTTTAGAAAAATAAAAAATTAGGTGTTTCCTCTTGATAGAAAGGTTTAAAAATAATAGAAATGATTTGCCTACCTAGAAACAATTTTCTGTTTAAATTTTGTAGTTTACAATATTTTATTTCTTGCTTTCTTTTTAAATTTGAAGAAAGCCACAAAACACCTTGCAACATATGTTTGGTTGATTTGGTTTCTCGGCTAATAAACTGAATTAGAATTTCACTTTGCAGTCAACTCTTTGACCATTTTAGAATTTTCTGAAATTGGGATTGAATCTGCCAACTACACGAGTGGTAAAAGAGGATAGAAGGAGCATTTTAATTTCTATGTTCAAATAGCTAAGCTTTGCTAATGTGGATATGGGCCGGGATTTTAAATAACATATGTCTAAGGGGGCTGATATATAATTGTGTTCTGGTGTATAAATTTGTTAATTATGTTAGTGTATAAAATAATTTAATAATGTGTTAGTAAATGTTGTTATGGTTGGATTTGTGTTTGGTGTTGATAATGTTTAATACATTACTTAAAAATACTGAAACCACAACTAAGATCAAAACTCTCAAAATTACTGAAATTGACCGTACTGCCTAAGCGATCAAAACCGAAAACCTTGAGCCTTTCCTCCAATAATTATTTAATATTGAATGAAAAATGTTTTCATTAGCTATCTTATTATCATATTGTCAAAAGGGGGTTTTACCCTCAAGGACAAAAGGAAAAAAAAATTGTTCCATAAGGACAAGGGAGCAAAATTTTATCCTCAAGGACAAAATTTAGTGTAAAGGGAGGAATTTAGGTGTCCACTATAATTTCTCCCTTTACACTAACACTTGTCCTTATGGACAAAATTTTGCCCCCTTGTCCTTATGGAACAATTGTTTGTTCATTTTGTCCTTCAGGGTATTTTCCTGTTGTGCAAAATATAAAATTGGATTTGGTCCAAACCATTTTTTCCCATAACTTTTTGTTCCAACTCTTTTGGTGCTTCCTTAATTCTAGTGAGTTGCTGCTTCTTGTTTTCTTTAAAATTTTCATTTTGAAATTAAAAAATAAGAATAAAACACATAGATGATGTTTCATTTATTCCTATAAGTTTGAGTTTTTCATTTTCGTTATGTATTAAAAAAAAAGGTGTGGCGTAGGACAACGGGGGATGGAGTGGGTGACGTAGAACGATATGAAAGGTGCGAGAAATGGATAAACGGGAAAATGGAATGACAAGTTATAAAAATAATCGTTTTCAATTATATATGTTATAACCATTATTCGAATTGACCGTTTTCGGCAATCCAATGCATTTCATCATTGAAAAATTCAAAATTGCTAGTCAAACAGGCCCTTAACTTTCGTAAAAATTCATCTTACTAATCTACACTCAATTTTGGTTGTGGTCGTTATATTTTTGATTTAACATCAAACAAAATACATATTTTGCTTATATGTATGTATATGTATGTGCATATATATGTACACACGCATATATACATACAGACGCATGAGCGTAATGGCACGCGCTTCGTACGTGATAATACCACACTCTTCACATGTATTTTTTTCTACAACTTGTATATAGATATAGTTAACAATTTATTTGATAGATCATTTTTTAAGTAGTATTAAGATCTGATAGTTTGATAGTATTTGTAGATGAATGTTTTTTATGTGTAAAAGAACTTTGTTTGTAAGATCCTATTTCAAATAATATCAAGATTTAAAAACATTTGTGGACAGACAGTTTAAACTTGTAGATGAACATTTAGGCGTTAATTGTTTTATTATGAATTGCTTATATGTTAGATTTTATTTATAAGCAGTATTAGCTAGAAAGCAAGGGTGCGACACTCCTTTGAAGCATTGCGCACCGAATACGCATGGGGGCGGAAGTGCGGCGGGATTCGTACGGGGTGCGCCACGAGGCGTGTCCCCGTATTTCATTGATGTGATGCGGTATGGTGCGGAAAGGGAGGTGCGGGAGAGGCAAAGACGTAATTTTTAGGGTTTGGCTGTTTCTCGTCTTCGTGCCCTAATCGACTTGCTAGGCAACGTACTATGCCCTAATTGAGAAGCTGCCCTAATCGACTCGTCTTCGGTCTTTGGTTTTTAGGGTTGGAGTAGCAGCATATTGCAATCGATTTGTTAAGCATACTGTGCGTGTGCCCTAATATACATATTGTAATCGACTCGTTATTTTATTCGGTCTTTTTTGTTTGGGTGTAGTTTGTCTGCTTGGAGGTAAAAATTGAAATAGCTGAAACAGTGGTTGATATTTTTTGTTGGGTACGGGTCCAATATACAATACTAAATGGAACGAGCTGATAGATTTGTATTAAATTGCCACATGGTCTTGTAGATTTGTATTAAAAAATAGCCAATTGGAACCGGCTTGTAGATTTGTACCAAATGGAATCAATTAACGACGTGGGCTTTGGGCTGAATTTATTAAATAATGAACATGGTAACAGTGCAAACAATACATTTTTATTAAAAATTATTTTTTTTGACTACTTTAATTAAAATGCATCTCTCGGATTATATATATATATATACTATATATATTTTTAATATTTACCGTATCCCTCTGCACTCGAATTTCCATATTTTTGAATTTGCCGAATTCCCGTACCATGCACCTGCATCTGCGCACCCATGCCCATGCTTTCCAGAGTATTAGATTTGGTAATATTTGTAGAAATTTTTTAATTTGAAAAAATAAATTGCTAGATGCTATATTTAAGTGATGTTAAGATGTGGTAATGTTTGTAGAGATTTATTTGTTCAATTCTATGTTTAATCATGGATAATAAGATTTGGTCATATCCGACGAGGAGAATTTCAAATTTGTAAAAGAAGTTATATTCTTTTTTTAGTGGTACTAAGAAAGCAGTACATTTTTGATAGTTTACATTTATAACAAAAAATTGCGATGCTAAACGTATTACAATTGTTAATAAAGAATGGTAATAGTATTGCTATCATATTATTTTATGTCAGAGCAAACTACCAAAAGTGCTTCTTTCATACCACTTAAAAATAAGATATAACAATTGAACTTTTTTTTTAAATAAATTCAAACTGCATTTCTATAAATATTAGCAAATCTTTATATCATTTAAAATATGATCTAAAATATAAATTTTCTTTACAACATCATTCTTTATTAATAGTAAAACTAGAATCAAAACTAATAAAGAATCAAATATTGTGATTTAAATATAAAACTTCAAATTAAGTACATATTATTTTAACGTAGAAATATAATTAAATATTTGTGCAAATTATTTTCTTGTGAATGCGTTAAACATACCCAATTTGCCAAAAAAAGAAAAATTGCACACAAAGCATGTGCTGTGATGCTCATCTAAATAAACCGTGTGCGTTGGACGAGTCACGCTGTATGTTAGTTAATCTAGGGAAAGTGAGAAAGGGGTAGTGATCTAGATAAAATGTTGATTTCCTAGAAGCATGTTAATAAGGTTTCGTGGTGTAGTTGGTTATCACGTCAGTCTAACACACTGAAGGTCTCCAGTTCGAGCCTGGACGAAGCCATTTATTTTTTAGCTGTACATCACTATCTCACTATTAGGTTAATTGACATGTGAAATAAAACAAAAAGCTCATTGTTGGTTTATGTTGATTACACAGTTCAACACTTTAACTTCGCATGTTTGGTCTTTTTGAATTTCTTGGTTTCAAATTGGTAGCTGTGGTACTTGTGTCTGTTGTTTTGTTATGTTTTTTCTATTGGTCAAGCTTATTGATTTCACCTATTTTCATTCAGTTCGCTTAATTTTGTGTTGGGTTGAAAATGATTTCTTTGTTTTTAGGTTACAATTATCAACAAGATTCTCAACATGGAGCTCGAATTGTAGATTCCGTATCGAACTAGATTTAAGTTGTGTATTGTAAATTCAAATGGTTGATGTTTTAATAATTGCTTATATGCTTGTCTTTTTAGCTCTGTATATGTTATCAAATAATTACAAGTGAGCATTTATTGGTTGAAACCAATTATTAAACCAACCAAACCGGTTTAAGTTTGGTCGGTTTGGTTCGGTTTTGCAAGTTAATCGGTTGGTTTTTGTTTTTGTTTTTATATTACTTTGGTTTATTGGTCGGGTTTGGTTTTTAGTATTTGAAAACCGAACCAACCAATTAAACCAAACTTAAAAATTACTTTCTTTAAAAGTTAAAGAATTACCACTAACACTGCTATTATTTACAACATTTTCATGACAATATTATTTTTTCTTTAATTTCATATTAACAATTTTGGAAGAAGGGTCAACAAAGTCAGTGGAAAAATTTATGTTATCGATGCTTGTTTTACAAATCTACACATTGCAGTTTACCATATCTTTGGACAAATGATCAAGACAATAGAATAGTCTATTTTCAAAGAAGTTAATTTACATGTTTATGGGCATTTCAGGCTTGCTTATGGTATATTACGTGTAATTTTGTATCCTTATTTTTATGCTGAGAGCTCATTAAAGCAGTAAGAATGTGAGATAAAAATGGAAGAGTGATATTGTATGATCCAAGAAGCAAAGATGTTCAAGTAACTACTTTGTAAGTTCTCTTTCCCAAATGATTCTACTGTAAGCTACATGAGAGCCGACACACAGCTACAACATGAATAAAGCGACCCCGGATTTCCCATGCTACTAAGCTTGCTAGAACAAAATATATCTCGTGTTTCTTTTTACCAGCTCACCAAAATTTTGAGTTATGTTTTCTGATTGCGTTCCATGTCTGTTTTATTCTATTTTTTATTTTAAATTATGTCTTGTAGTTGGAGAATTCTCCTAGCTAATAACCTTTTACAAGTAGGCCCTATAAAGTTACAATTGTCAGAAAAAGAAGGAAACGGTCGATGTTTTAAATGTTTATGTTAAGTTTAGAAAAAGACATCGAAATTTCATTCAATCACCGGTGCTCAAGGAACATCGAAAAAGGTGTTGGTTGTGAAATTTATTATGGGTTATAGAAAGAATCATGTTTCGGTGGTGTCATATAAACTGTATGTCAAACCAACTCCTCTAACATATAAGGAGTAATTTAAGTTTTATCAATTAATGGAAATGTGTTATGTACAGAGCATAACTAGCAAACTGAATTGTGAACACAGATCTTCTAGTTCGTATAATACCCGCTTTTGTAGTCAAGGAGCAGCCTAAGCGCAGCTGCTACACCTTGCAGTGGGCCATTTATCCTGAAATTTGATTCGATATTTGTCGTGTTCTTTCCACCTATCCAAAATTGAAACCTCGAACTTCAATTTGCTCTAAATTGCCCAAGGTGCAAGCCTTGTTTGATTTTGCACTTTTTTTAGGCTGACGCCCTGATACTGGCATGTATTTAGCTATCAATGTATCACAACTTTCCAATTGATTTTTGTTACTGCTGCTTGTTTGTGTACATGGAAACAACTTAATAATAACCTTTTCTTATTGCGGTTCTGATTTACATGGTAAGTATATATATAGCTACACTCTAGTTACTTGCCTAAATATATTGCTGCTTGACAAAGGTTTGATAAAAAAGTACTTCAACCTGAAGAATATTAAGCTTCCTTTCCAATAATTTTTAGTTACTGCTAATTTTTGTGTATGGGGAAAATAATTTATTCGACGTAGCCTTTTTCCCCCTTTTCCAATTCATATGTTATGTATGCAGCTAATTGGCCATAATCTCGACAAATGTTGATAAGGAAAGTATTTTAGTCAAAAGGGAACGTGGTTTCCTTTCCATTCTACACATTGAGGGTATAGTATTAGATCCGAGATTGAAATTTCAACTGAAGGGATAGAACAAAATTACTTTACAAATGCTGAATTTTTCTGCTTTTCCATTAGGTAATCAGTGTTGTATTGCAACAAGGGCCAATTGCTCCATATATGTTTGACTATCATTTATTATCTGAAGCAAAATATTACCAATAAGCTTCTGCTTCCTGCAAAATTTAGAGGCAAAAGTCACTAAACCTAAGTATCATCAAACGAAGCATTCTCTACATGAACAGTATATTATACAACAGATACTAGTAATTTGATATGTTTGGAATACTCTATATGACAACCTAGAATAAGAAAATATCTATTTAGTCCCACATCACCGAATATGTAAGAATTATTCTATATAAATATCAGCTTTTTTCATCACCATACAACCGAGCTCAGTAGCGTGAGCTTGTAACCAAGTGGGGCAGTAAATTGATGGAATGTTGGGTTATGTTATCGAATTCGGATACACGGTACAACTTGCTGGCCCGCCCGATCCAAGTCGCTGAGTGGCTGGTGTGGCTAGGCTGAAAGGTCTGGCCATGGTGGCTATAGTATAGGGGGCAATGCGTGAGGCTGGTTTCACAGAGCAGCGAAAACTCCTTCCTCTCGACGGTGGATGGATAACGGACTGCTGTGCTCTGTATCCACCTCGATCCGGTGACACTTCTCCAACAAACCATCATTTTTTCCTCCTCCCTCATGCTTTTCTCATTCAATTAGTTTTGACTTTCTCTTTCTCGGCTAATATTTGTGTCTGGTTGTTCATGCTTGGAGTTGTACCTGACCATAAACAAGTATTTTACTTCTAAATTTCTCTCGGTATCTCGCACTCTTATATATACCTTTGACTGCATGTAAGCTGTAGACATGTTACATATCCACCATATATATGGTCCACCTATTTAACTTATAAGTACGCCTTCCTTTCTTACCTTTGCCGTTTACTTTACCAATACACATTACCTCATCAAATTTATTGCAAGTATCCTTTTCCCATTAGGCCATTACTATCTACATTTGTTTGCTTCCCAATTTCAGGCATTATTGCTTTGTACAAATGATGGTAAAACCTATCCTCTACAAGTATTCTTTATTGCCACATAATACTATTATATGGATGAAAAGAAATGCTCTCTAAATTATGGTGTCCACATTCATGTCCCACGCAATGACCATGATGTTGGTATGCTTGTAAACTTGTTAAGCATTTCAGCCTGAGACCGAGCAGTAATAAGATGCTGACTTATCCGTTCATTACATTCGGAAATAGCTGTTTGTTTTGTGTTCTTATGCATCTTCCACTTTTGGCTTCTGTACTTTCCTGAAAAACGTAAAGAAACAGATTAAATTGTGTTTTATTGGGGCATTAGCTGTCTTTGATCTACTTATTTTTTTCGCTCTAATTCTGGGCATTTTTTGTTTCTGTATTGTAAAGCTGTCAACATTTTTCCTACTTCACATTTTTACTCCTATTTACGGTATCTTCTTATTACTTTGAACTCAATTCATTCCATTGTGTTCCTGTCGTGCTTCAATGGATTGGACATATGTCTAATTCTCATGATAGAAAGGTGGCCATCTTCTGGTTTAGTAGTGGTAGTTTGTCATATTATTGGCATCAGTTGATTATATACCCAATTAAAACATATATCAATTTAATGTACTTCTGACCTATTTCACGCTTTACTTGCAGCAGTAGCAAGCAAGTCAGGCGACTAACACAGTTAATGTAAGGCGAACCAGACAGCATAAAAGGGCCCTTGAGAACACTGAGGCCCACTATGGCTTCCTGAGGTATGTTGTAGTTATTACATGATTTCTCTTGTTATGACATGCACACAGACTGCTTGATTGATTTAAACTAATGTGATGCACATAATCAACTGGATTTTTCGAATGTACATAATTGATTGGATTGTTTGGATATTGAAAATGCATGTAGATGGTGGTGCAAGCGTTGAAAATAGCACACCACCAGCAAGCATTGCATTCTGTCATCTTATACATGCTGCACCGCAACTGGACCTTTTCCCCTCTCATATTTAAATGTATTTGAAATAATTTTGAGATTTCTAAAATCATGTGTGCTGATAGTGCTTCCTTATTGTGTTGAACCATTGTCAATACAGTTTTGTATATTTGCGTGTAAAATCTTGCAAGTTATATGAGCCGTAAGGGTTAAAAATTCAAACACTAACCTGGCCTGTAAATTGAAGCGAAAGCTAGAACTACTGATTGACCTATATTAGATGGTAATTTATTTGCTTTAAATTATACTAGTTTGATGTAGTCTACGTAGTTGAGGATTAGATCCCAGCTAAGTGACTACATGTTGTACGTTGTCTATTCAGTAGTGCAATTTTTATATTCCATTTCTGAGGCTGAACTACATGTTCTTTATTCGAGAACTTGTGATTATGCATTCGGAAGTTATCTCAAATTATAATTGATTTTTTGAACATACTATATATATATATATATATATATATATATATATATATATATATATATATATATATAGGAGCGTTCCGGGGCACCCCTATTTTGCAGCAACCCTAGCATACCGTGCGCTATACTAATCCAAAATCCAAATCCAACAAGATTCCGTAGATGTTTAATCCACATATATATTATCATCTATCCTAAATTTGAGTTCGTTCCGACATTCATAACATTTTCGAAATTTTAGCTCAATTATTCACCGTTCAGACATTTATTCGTAACATTTTTAGAATCTTAGCCCAATTATTCACCGTTCAGGCATTTATTCGAACCGTTAGATTTAAACATCACCGTTTAGACATTTATCCCCTCCTTCCCTTTTGCTGGTTTCTTTAAGTTGAAAAAATTATGCCATACATGTATCAATGATACAATATGATGTTTGTGAACTTACAGATTCTGATGTGCAACCATAAGAGAAGGAACTAATGGGCATACTAGTGGCTAATCTTCAGAAATATATGCTAACAATAACATGCCTACCATGTTTTGAATGATAAACTGAAATAGGTACATTGTTTAAGCGACAAAATAAAGAGCATGTATCTGGTAGACCACTGGTATCAACGGTCAAGGAAGTCAGTGGAAACATTTACGTTATCGATACTCATTTTACAAATCTACTCATTGCAGTTTACCATAATTTGGACAAATGATCAAGACAACAGAATAGTCTATTTTTAAAGAAGTTAATTTACATGTTTATGGCCAATTCAGGCTTGCTTATGGTATATTACGTGTAAGTCTGCATCCTTATTTTTCTGCAGAGAGTTCATTAAAGCAGTAAGAATGCGAGATAAAAATGGAAGAGTGATATTGTATGATCCAAGAAGCAAAGATGTTCAAGTACTACTTGGTAAGTTATCTTTTCCAAATGAGTTTATTTTAAGCTACATGAGAACCGACACATAGCTACACCATGAATAAGGCGGTCCCAAATTTCCCATGCTACTAAGCTTGCTAGAACAAAATTTATGTTGTGTTTCTTTTTACCAGCTCATCAAATATTTTGAATTATGTTTTCTGAGTGCGTTCTATGTCTGTTTTATTCTTTCTTTTTTTTAAAAATAAAATAAAATCTATCTTGTAGTTGGAGAATTCTCCTAGCTAATAACCTTTTACAAGTAGGCCCTATAAAGTTACATTTGTTGGAAAAAGAAGGAAACAGTCGATGTTTTAAATGTTTATGTTAAGTTTAGACAAAGCTATTGAAATTTCATTCAATCACCGGTGCTCAAGGAACATAAAAAAGGTGTTGGCTGTGAAATATATTATGGGTTATAGAAAGAATCATGTTTCAGTGGTGTCATATAAACTGTGTGTCAAACCAACTCCTCTAACATTTGTGGAGTAATTTAAGTTTTATCAATTAATGGAAATATGTTATGTACAGAGCATAACTAGCAAACTGAATTGTGAAAACAGATCATCTGATTCATATAATACCTGCCTTTGTTGTCAAGGAGCAGCCTAAGCGCAGCTGCTACACCTTGCAGTGGGCCATTTATCCTGAAATTTGATTTGATATTTGCCGTGTTCTTTCCACATAGCCAAAATTGAAACCTCAAACTTCAATTTTCTCTAAATTGCCCAAGGTGCAAGGCTTGTTTGATTTTGCACTTTTTTTAGGCCGACTGCCCTGGTACTGGCATGCATTTAGCTTTCAGTGTACCACAACTTTCCAATTAATTTTTGCTACTGCTGCTTGTTTGTGTGCATGGAAACAACTTAATATAAAATAACCTTTTCTTATTGCGGTTTTGATCTACATGATAAGTATATATAGCTACACTCTAGTTACTTGCCTAAATGTATTGCTGCTTGACAAAGGTTTGATAAAAAAAGTATTTCAACCTTCAACCTGAAGAATGTTAAGCTTCCTTTCCAATTATTTTTAGTTACTGCTAATTTTTTGTGTATGGGGAAAATAATTTATCTGAAGTAATCTTTTTCCCCCCTTTTCCAATTCACATGTTATGTATGAAGTTAATTGGCCATAATCTCGACAAATGTTGATAAGGAAAGTATTTTAGTCAAAAGGGAACGTGGTTTCCTTTCCATTCTACACATTGAGGGTATAATGTTAGATCCAAAAATTAAATTCAACTGAAGGGATAGAACAAAGTTACTTTACTAATGCTGAAGTTCTCTGCTTTTCCATTAGGTAATCAGTGTTGTATTGCAACAAGGGCCCGATGCTCCATATATGTTTGACTAGCATTTACTATCTTACATGTCAATTTTTTGTGTCGCCTTTATGCTGTATATGTTGCATGGAAAGAGGAAAAATCAAGTGTCTAGTTTCTACACTAGGCAGTTTCTAAACCAGACACAATCATTTTTCTTTAGATTGCTCCTCTTTTTCATATTTTCTTTTATCTATTCTAGAATTTAACAATAAAATGGATTTTTTTAGTCTAGTTGTATGACTGAATATGGTAGGTGTTCATTGAACTCAAGCTTTTAAATATCTGATTTTACATATAATCCCAGACTAGCATCTTGGTCCATGTTTGGAGGTGAGATCTCATCATCTCATTGATATGAATATCAAACAGATTAAAAACTATGTTCGAAATTTTGTCTTGTTCAAGTGAAAAGAAGTGATTTTGGGTGAGATGAAGATTTAACGTTTTGATTGAATTACGTTGGATGTCCCTTAACAGAGAAGTCTTGGTCAAAACATAGTACAAATAAATGCTATGATAATTAATCCAAAATTCATAATAATTTAATGATAAGGAGTTGTGGTGTAGTAGTTACCATGTTTGCTTTACATGCAAAAGGGTCTCCAGTTCGATCCTGGGCAACTTCAGCTTGTTTCCTTTTTATGGCGGTTACCACGTTTGCTATATCCCATTAAGTTTCAAAATGCATCTCTTTCTAATGAGAGAAGCTACTTGTGCGGTCGTCTGGAAAAATCGTAGACTACCCATTCCATTGACTTATTTATATACAATAATAACTGGATATCATTATGTAATGGTAGGCTGGAACCATTGGTGGTGTAATAACCTAAGTAATGAGCGTAGCTAGCATTGGCAAGACTCCTATAAACTGCATATCTTGGTGAAAATATTTATCAGGATGTTTTGTGAGGCCTGTTTTACAAGGATTTTTGTGTGTGAAGTTTGAAATTGAGAGGCAGATCTTAATTTCCTCTTCTTGTTTTGGTCAAAAACCATTCATAAAAAAGTTTTCATGTGTCACTTGGGATTAATTTCTTTCGGCATTCATTAAATGTTTTATGGCATTTGTTAACACTGGGTACAAAGTACAAACTGCACATTTTGCTAAAAATAATTACGCGGTTATTTAGAAAAACTTATTTTAGAAGGATTTTTTGGGTTTAAGTTTGAAAATGAGAGGCAAGTCCTCATTTTATCTTCATTCTGCTTAAGAAAAATAATGCAATTTGAATTATATGTTCAAATAAGAAGTTGAAAATTTAGCATGGACTGATTGATTGTTCTCAATTGCAAGTTACTTCAGTTTTGGGCCCGACCTTAAGAACTGAATTGTAACTAAGAAGATCCGTTTTTTGAACAATTGTAAGGCTTCAAGATTTTCAATATAAACAATGGCTTGTGATTAGTTAACTAATAAAGGCACGCTCATTCGTTATTCTCTATTCGTAAATGACCAAAGGCATACATTGATAGAACAAGCATATAATAAATTTTCAATCATGTTGTTTGTGTACTTATCTGCATTTTTTCATTGATCAGTAAAAGTACATGAATGAACTTATATCAGAAATGGACTGCAAAAACTCATGACCGAGTAAATTCTGTCCCCCCCCCCCCCCCCCCACCAAAAAAAAAAAAAAAAAAAAACCTCTTCCCCCCTTTTGGTGGTTTCTTTAAGTTTGAAAAACTGTGCAATACGTGCATCAATGATTCAATATGATGTTTGTGAACTTACGGATTCTGATGTGCAACCATAAGAGAAGGAACTAATAGGCATAATAGTGACTAATCTTCAGAAATATATGCTAACAATAACATGCCTACCATGTTTTGAATGATAAACTGAAATAGGTGCGCTGGTTAAGCAACAAAATAAAGAGCATGTATCTGGTAGACCACTGGGATGAAGGGTCAACAAAGTCAGTGGAAAAATTTACGTTATAGATGCTTATTTTACAAATCTACACATTGCAGTTTACCATATCTTTGGATAAATGATCAAGACAATAGAATAGTCTATTTTCAAAGAAGTTAATTTACATGTTTATGGGCATTTCAGGCTTGCTTATGGTATATTACGTGTAATTTTGTATCCTTATTTTTCTGCAGAGAGCTCATTAAAGCAGTAAGAATGTGAGATAAAAAATGGAAGAGTGATATTGTATGATCCAAGAAGCAAAGATGTTCAGGTAACTACTTTGTAAGTTCTCTCTTTCCCAAATGAGTTTACTGTAAGCTACATGAGAACCGACACATAGCTACAACATGAATAAGGCGATCCCAGATTTCCCATGTTACTAAGCTTGCTAGAACAAAATTTATGTCGTGTTTCTTTTTGCCAGCTCCCCAAAATTTTGAGTTATGTTTTCTGATTGCGTTCCATGTCTGTTTTATTCTATTTTTTATTTTAAATTCTGTCTTGTAGTTGGAGAATTATCCTAGCTAATAACCTTTTGCAAGTAGGCCCTATAAAGTTACAATTGTCAGAAAAAGAAGGAAACGGTCGATTTTTAAATGTTTATGTTAAGTTTAGACAAAGACATCGAAATTTCATTCAATCACCGGTGCTCAAGGAACATCGAAAAAGGTGTTGGTTGTGAAATATATTATGGGTTATAGAAAGAATCATGTTTCAGTGGTGTCATATAAACTGTATGTCAAACCAACTCCTCTAACATATGAGGAGTAATTTAAGTTTTATCAATTAATGGAAATGTGTTATGTACAGAGCATAACTAGCAAACTGAATTGTGAACGCAGATCTTCTAGTTCATATAATACCCGCCTTTGTAGTCAAGGAGCAGCCTTAGCCCAGCTGCTACACCTTGCAGTGGGCCATTTATCCTGAAATTTGATTCGATATTTGCCGTGTTCTTTCCACCTATCCAAAATTGAAACCTCGAACTTCAATTTGCTCTAAATTGCCCAAGGTGCAAGGCTTGTTTGATTTTGCACTTTTTTTTGGCTGACTGCCCTGATACTGGCATGTAATTTGGCTATCAATGTATCACAACTTTCCAATTAATTTTTGTTACAGCTGCTTGTTTGTGTACATGGAAACAATTTAATATAAAATAACCTTTTCTTATTGCGGTTCTGATTTACATGGTAAGTATATATATAGCTACACTCTAGTTACTTGCCTAAATATATTGCTGCTTGACAAAGGTTTGATAAAAAAAGTACTTCAACCTGAAGAATATTAAGCTTCCTTTCCAATAATTTTTAGTTACTGCTAATTTTTGTGTATGGGGAAAATAATTTATCCGAAGTAGCCTTTTTCCCCCTTTTCCAATTCATATGTTATGTATGCGGCTAATTGGCCATAAACTCGACAAATGTTGATAAGGAAAGTATTTTAGTCAAAAGGGAACGTGGTTTCCTTTCCATTCTACAAATTGAGGGTATAATATTAGATCCAAAATTGAAATTTCAATTGAAGGGATAGAACAAAATTACTTTACAAATGCTGAATTTCTCTGCTTTTCCATTAGGTAATGAATGTTGTATTGCAACAAGGGCCAATTGCTCCTTATATGTTTGACTATCATTTATTATCTGAAGCAAAATATTACCAATAAGCTTCTGCTTCCTGCAAAATTTAGGGGGAAAAGTCACTAAACCTAAGTATCATCAAACGAAGCATTCTCTACATGAGCAGTATATTATACAACAGATACTAGTAATTTGATATGTTTGGAATACTCTAAAACATCTATTTAGTCCCACATCACCGAATACGTGAGAATTATTCTATATAAATATCAGCTTTTTTCATCACCATACAGCCGAGCTCAGTAGCGTGAGCTTGTAACCAAGTGGGGCAGTAAATTGATGGGATGTTGGGTTATGTTATCGAATTCGGATACACGGCACGACTTGCTGGCCCGCCCGATCCAAGTCGCTGAGTGGCTGGTGTGGCTTGGCTGAAAGGTCTGGCCATGGTGGCTATAGTATAGGGGGCAATGCGTGAGGCTGGTTTCACAGAGCAGCGAAAACTCCTTCCTCTCGACGGTGGATGGATAACGGGCTGCTGTGCTCTGTATCCACCTTGATCCGGTGACACTCCTCCAACAAACCATCATTTTTTTCCTCCTCCCTCATGCTTTTCTCATTCAATTAGTTTTGACTTTCTCTGGCTGGTGTGGCTAGGCTGAAAGGTCTGGCCATGGTGGCTATAGTATAGGGGGCAATGCGTGAGGCTGGTTTCACAGAGCAGCGAAAACTCCTTCCTCTCGACGGTGGATGGATAACGGGCTGCTGTGCTCTGTATCCACCTCGATCCGGTGACACTCCTCCAACAAACCATCATTTTTTTCCTCCTCCCTCATGCTTTTCTCATTCAATTAGTTTTGACTTTCTCTTTCTCGGCTAATATTTGTGTTTGGTTGTTCTTGCTTGGAGTTGTACTGACCATAAACAACAACAACATCAACAAAGCCATATATCCCAAACAAGTTGGGGTTGGCTAGATATGGAACCCAAAATTAAGGTAAAATAACTGATAATAATATATAAAAAGAGTTTAAAATAACCAAACAGATTAAAGTAAAAAGGTTCAATAAAAGTGAAATAAAGTCCTAAAAAAAAAATTAAAATTAAAATAATTAAACAGATCTAAAAATTTCTCTCGGTATCTCGCACTCTTATATATATATACCTTTGACTGTATGTAAGCTGTAACCATCATTTTTTCCCTCCTCCCTCATGCTTTTCTCATTCAATTAGTTTTGGCTTTCTCTTTCTCGGCTAATATTTGTGTTTGGTTGTTCTTGCTTGGAGTTGTACTGACCATACACAAGTATTTTACTTCTAAATTTCTCTCGGTATCTCGCACTCTTATATATACCTTTGACTGTATGTAAGCTGTAAGCATGTTTCATATCCACCATATATATGGTCCACCTATTTAACTTATAATTACGCCTTCCTTTCTTACCTTTGCCGTTTACTTTACCAATACGCATTACCTCATCAAATTTATTGCAAGTATCCTTTTCCCATTAGGCCATTACTATCTACATTTGTTTGCTTCCCAATTTCAGGCATTATTGCTTTGTACGAATGATGGTAAAACCTATCCTCTACAAGTATTCTTTATTGCCACATAATACTATTATATGGATGAAAAGAAATGCTCTCTAAATTATGGTGTCCACACTCATGTCCCATGCAATGGCCATGATGTTGGTATGCTTGTAAACTTGTTAAACATTTCAGCCTGAGACCGAGCAGTAATAAGTTGTTGACTTATCCGTTCATTACATTAGGAAATAGCTGTTTGTTTTGTGTTCTTATGCTTCTTCCACTTTTGGCTTCTGTACTTTCCTGAAAAACATAAAGAAACAGATTAAATTGTGTTTTCTCGGGGTATTTGCTGTCTTTGATCTACTTTTTTTTTTACTCTAATTCTGGGCATTTTTTGCTTCTGTATTGTAAAGCTGTCAACATTTCTCCTATTTCACATTTTTACTCCTATTTACGGCACCTTCTTATTACTTTGAACTCAATTCATTCCATTGTCTTCCTGTCATGCTTTAATGGATTGGACATATGTCTAATTCTCATGATAGAAAGGTGACCATCTTCTGGTTTAGTACTGGTAGTTTGTCATATTATTGGCATCAGTTGATTATATACCATATTAAATCATATATCAATTTAATGTACTTCTGACCTATTTCACGCTTTACTTGCAGCAGCAGCAGGCAAGTCAGATGACTAACACGGTTAATGTAAGGCGAACCAGACAGCATAAAAGGGCCCTTGAGAACACTGAGGCCCACTGTGGCTTCCTGAGGTATGTAGTTATTACATGATTTCACTTGTTATCACATGCACACAGACTGCTTGATTGATTTAAACTAATGCGATGTACATAATCAACTGGGTTTTTCGAATATACATAATTAATTGGATTGTTTGGATATTGAAAATGCATGTAGATGGTGGTGCAATCGTTGAAAATAGCACACCACCAGCAAGCATTGCATTCTGTCATCTTATACATGTTGCACCGCAACTGAACCTTTTCCCCTCTCCTATTTAAATGTATTTGAAATAATTTTGAGATTTCTAAAATCATGTGTGCTGATAGTGCTTCCTTATTGTGTTGAACCATTGTCAATACAGTTCTGTATATTTGCGTGTAAAATCTTGCAAGTTATATGAGCCGTAAGGGTTAAAAATTCAAACACTAGCCTGGCCTATAAATTGAAGCGAAAGCTAGAACTTCTGATTGACCTATATTAGGCGGTTATTTATTTGCTTTAAGTTATACTAGTTTGTTGTAGTCTATGTAGTTGAGGATTAGATCCCAGCTAAGAGACTAGTGTAAAGATACCATTTTGAATTTAGTTTGATCTCGACCATTATATTAGCGTAAACATTTTCTCCTTCAATTTGATTACATCTTAATAAGCATAAAGATATTTTCTTGATTTTAATTAACTATTGGATTAACGCAATCATATCATTTGAACTTGATTGAATCTTATTTTGCATAACAATATTTATTGGATTTACTTAGATGCTCATTTTTCAATTAGTATAAAAGTAGCATCTTTATTTCAATTAGATATTGGTTCTCTTATATATTATCCAGTCTAGGTTTGATTAGATGAATATTATTAAATTAATAGTAGGTTCTTATACATATTTTATTAGGCAACAGTGAAGAACCATGTGTTTTCAATCCCTAGGTGTTATTTTGCTTCTTTGACAGTATCTGAAATAATCCTGTAATGCTTGACATCATGTTCCAACTTGTTTTTTCTTTTTAATTTTTGTTTTCTGTGGTCCGTTTAGTTTTGAATTTTGTCAATGTAACCTTGTACATTGTCTATTCAGTAGTGCAATTTTTATATTCCATTTCTGAGGCTGAACTACATGTTCTTTATTTGAGAACTTGTGATTATGCATTCGGAAGTTATCTCAAATTATAATTGATTTTTTGAACATACTATATATATATATATATATATATATATATATATATATATATGTATATATGTATGTATATAGGAGCGTTCCTGGGCACCCCTGTTTTGCAGCAACCCTAGCATACCGTGAGCTATACTAATCCAAAATCTAAATCCAATAAGATTCCGTAGATGTTTAATCCACGCATATATTATCATCTATCCAAAATTTGAGCTCGTTCCGACATTCATAACATTTTCAAAATTTTAGCTCAATTATTCACCGTTCAGACATTTATTCGTAACATTTTCAGAATCTTAGCTCAATTATTCACTGTTCAGGCATTTATTCGAACCGTTAGATTTAAACATCACCGTTTAGACATTTATCCCCTCCTTCCCTTTCGCTGATTTCTTTAAGTTGAAAAAATTATGCCATACATGTATCAATGATACAATATGATGTTTGTGAACTTACAGATTCTGATGTGCAACCATAAGAGAAGGAACTAATGGGCATACTAGTGGCTAATCTTCAGAAATATATGCTAACAATAACATGCCTACCATGTTTTGAATGATAAACTGAAGTAGGTGCACTGGTTAAGCAACAAAATAAAGAGCATGTATCTGGTAGACCACTGGGATCAAGGGTCAAGGAAGTCAGTGGAAATATTTACGTTATCGATACTCATTTTACAAATCTACTCATTGCAGTTTACCATAATGATCAAGACAGCAGAATAGTCTATTTTTATAGAAATTAATTTACATGATTATGGGCAATTCAGGCTTGCTTATGGTATATTACGTGTAATTTTGCATCCTTATTTTTCTGCAGAGAGTTCATTAAAGCAGTAAGAATGCGAGATAAAAATGGAAGAGTGATATTGTATGATCCAAGAAGCAAAGATGTTCAAGTACTACTTGGTAAGTTATCTTTCGCAAATGTGTTTATTTTAAGCTACATGAGAACGGACACATAGCTACAACATGAATAAGGCGGTCCCAAATTTCCCATGCTACTAAGCTTGCTAGAACAAAATTTATGTCATGTTTCTTTTTACCTGCTCACCAAATATTTTGAATTATGTTTTCTGAGTGCGTTCTATGCCTGTTTTATTCTTTTTTATTTTTTATTTTTTATAACAAGTCTATCTTGTAGTTGGAGAATTCTCCTAGCTAATAACCTTTTACAAGTAGGCCCTATAAAGTTACATTTGTTGGAAAAAGAAGGAAACAGTCGATGTATTAAATGTTTATGTTAAGTTTAGACAAAGCTATTGAAATTTCATTCAATCACCGGTGCTCAAGGAACATCAAAAAAGGTGTTGGCTGTGAAATATATTATGGGTTATAGAAAGAATCATGTTTCAGTGGTGTCTTATAAACTTGTATGTCAAACCAACTCCTCTAACATTTGAGGAGCAATTTAAGTTTTATTAATTAATCGAAATATTTTATGTACAGAGCATAACTAGCAAACTGAATTATGAAAACAGATCTTCTAGTTCATATAATACCCGCCTTTGTAGTCAAGGAGCAGCCTAAGCGCAGCTGCTATACACCTTGCAGTGGGCCATTTATCCTGAAATTTGATTTGATATTTGCCGTGTTCTTTCCACATAGCCAAAATTGAAACCTCGAACTTCAATTTGCTCTAAATTGCCCAAGGTGCAAGGCTTGTTTGATTTTGCACTTTTTTTAGGCCGACTGCCCTGATACTGGCGTGCATTTAGCCATCTATGGACCACAACTTTCCAATTAATTTTTGCTACTGCTGCTTGTTTGTGTGCATGGAAACAACTTAATATAAAATAACCTTTTTTATTGCGGTTTTGATTTACATGATAAGTATATATAGCTACACTCTAGTTACTTGCCTAAATATATTGCTGCTTGACAAAGGTTTGATAAAAAAGTATTTCAACCTTCAACGTGAGAATATTAAGCTTCCTTTCCAATTATTTTTAGTTACTGCTAATTTTTTGTGTATGGGGAAAACAATTTATCCGAAGTAGCCTTTTTTCCCCCTTTGTCCAATTCATATGTTATGTATGCAGTTAATTGGCCATAATCTCGAAAAATGTTGATAAGGAAAGTATTTTAGTCAAAAGGGAACGTGGTTTCCTTTCCATTCTACACATTGAGGGTATAATATTAGATCCAAAAATTAAATTTCAACTGAAGGGATAGAACAAAATTACTTTACAAATGCTGAATTTCTCTGCTTTTCCATTAGGTAATCAGTGTTGTATTGCAACAAAGGCCCGATGCTCCATATATGTTTGACTAGCATTTACCGTCTTACATGCTAATTTTTTGTGTGGACTTTATGCTTGTATATGTTGCATAGAAAGAGGAAGAATCAAGTGTCTAGTTTCTACACTAGGCAGTTTCTAAACCAGACACAATCATTTTTCTCTTGATTGCTCCTCTTTTTCGTATTTTCTTATATCTATTCTAGAATTTAACAATAAAATGGATTTTTTTAGTCTAGTTGTATGACTGAATATGTAGGTGTTCATTGAACTCAAGCTTTTAAATATCTGATTTTACATGTAATCTCAGACTAGCATCTTGGTCCATATTTGGAGGTGAGATCTCATCATCTCATTGATTTGAGTATCAAACAGATTAAAAACTATGTTCGAAATTTTGTCTTGTTCAAGTGAACAGAAGAAGTGATTTTGGGTGAGATGAAGGAGATTTAACGTTTTGATTGAATTACGATGGATGTCCCTTAACAGAGAAGTCTTGGTCAAAACGTAGTACAAATAAATGCTATGATAATAATCCAAAATTCATAATAATTTAATGATAAGGAGTTGTGGTGTAGTAGTTACCATGTTTGCTTTACATGCAAAAGGGTCTCCTGTTCGATCCTGGGCAACTTCAGCTAGTTTCCTTTTTATGGCGCTTACCACGTTTGCTAAATCCCATTAAGTTTCAAAATGCACCCTCTTTCTTATGAGAGAAGCTACTTGTGCGGTCATCTGGAAAAGTCGTTGACTACCCATTCCACTGACTTATTTATATACAATAATAACTGGATATCATTATGTAACGGTACGCTGGAACCATTGGTGGTGTAATAACCTAAGTAATGAGCGTAGCTAGCATCGGCAAGACTCCTATATATTGTACAAACTGCATATTTTGGTGGAAATATTCGTTAGGTCTCCAGTTCGATCCTGGGCAACTTCAGCTTGTTTCCTTTTTATGGCGGTTAGCCGGTTACCACGTTTGCTAAATCCCATTAAGTTTCAAAATGCACCCTCTTTCTAATGAGAGAAGCTACTTGTGCGGTCATCTGGAAAAATCATTGACTACCCATTCCATTGACTTATTTATATACAATAATAACTGGATATCATTATGTGACGGTAGGTTGGAACCATTGGTGGTGTAATAACCTAAGTAATGAGCGTAGCTAGCATCGGCAAGACTCCTATATATTGTACAAACTGCATATTTTGGTGAAAATATTCATTAGGATGTTTTGTGAGGCCTGTTTTACAAGGATTTTTGTATGTGAAGTTTGAAATTGAGAGGCAGATCTTAATTTCCTCTTCTTGTTTTGGTCAAAATCCATTCATCAAAAAGTTTTCATGTGTCTAAAAGTGCTTGGGATTAATTTCTTTCGGCATTCATTAAATGTTTTATGGCATTTGTTAACACTGGGTACAAACTACAAACTGCACATTTTGCTGAAAATAATTATGAGGTTATCTAGAAAAACTTATTTTAGAAGGAATTTTTGGGTTTAAGTTTGAAAATGAGAGGCAAGTCCTAATTTCCACTTCTTTTTTGGGTCAAAAACCATTCATCAAAAAAATCTGCATGTTTAAGAGAGCTTGGGATCAGTTTCTTTTGACATTCATTAATTTTTTTTTTTATTGCATTTGAGATGTGCTTGACATTATTAAACTTTTATTACAGGCTTTCAAATATATATCATAAAAATCTTGAACAAAAAAATGAATTTTATCATGTTGAAACAAAATCTATGTTATAGTTGCAATAAGTGAATAATGAACCTTAGTATAATCCATATTTTAGAAATGTGAAAAAGGTGTTATCCATATAAAATATTAAGCTGCGCAACAAATTAACTTACAGCAACTTCATTTAAATAAAATTGAGTTATTCTCTTCCAGTTTTTTTGGATGTTTATTCTTTACTGAAGTTGATAGAGACTTGAGACAAAACATTCTTTATGAGTATAATTGATCATGAAAACTGATCTATTCAAATTTGGTTCTTTAATCCGACCCTCCAAACTGTCATCTTTTAATTTGACATATTGATGCAAAATTGTATATTCTTGAAATCAAATTTCTTGAGATTAATAATAAATACATTATCTATCTTAACCTTCTAGTATGTTGTGAATTTTGAAATGATACAAAATTTTGTGAGAAATATCTTTATCATAATGAGATCATATCTACATTCTATCGGATCGGTTAGTTTGATTATTGGGCTAACACCTCACTATAGAAGTCATGTAGAGTTATCAATTTAGAATGTGGGAGTGATCTCCCCATAATAAAATCAGTCTTTTATCATAAAGAAAAAAAAGGAGCGCAATCGCTAACTATGTTTGAATAAGCTAAAACCTCTAAAAATTCGTTGGAGTTTAGATATCAAATCACCAAACAGTAATGATAATAAATTCAAAATGTCTGTTTTAGTGGAAGTTTTTGCATCCACTATATGATGGTTTTGCATAGAGATTATCTTAAAAATTATATAGCAACCCTTAAGAAAATTAAAATTGATCCCTCTCTTTAATGCTGTGGTGCTGTTTTATAACCGTGGTTGCGGTTTCTAGTTGCCTTACTTTATCCAAAATATCTATAGAAAGTCGGCAGAGTAGGATTAGGTCTAGATTCCAAAAGATATGTCGAATAATAAGTCAAATTTCACTCAACTTGTAGTAATGATCTTATCGCCCAACACCATTCCATGCCATATAGATCTATACCGGTTGATCAACCTTTTTGTACTATGCAACTTTTGAATCTGCTGGCCCATTTACACTGCCTTGTAAAACTGTTCCATTGCATGAATTAGACGTAGTTTCTTCAGCACCAACCCTAATTCACTTGATCTTATGTGTACGTGCGGATCAATGCTTTTTCTTTCATATGCTTTGCTTGTTGGTTGATTGATTTATGTTACTTTATGGGTACTCTTCCTAACCATAATTCCAAATCCATTTGCATCATTGTTTTTCCATACTGGTCAATTTCATGGTTTTATATCGATCGATCCATGGGTGACGACGAATTGACGTGACTTTCACTATACACACCTTATTCTCTATTTCTGTCGTCCCATGTAATCTACATCTTGTATTTGATCATTTATGAGTTCTTCAAACATGTCTTCATCTATCTGAAATAGTTGAATCTTGGACGTTGAAAATTACTACTAACAAGATGCATTTGGGGAAAACCTAATATGAAATTTTGTGAGGGAAATTTGATGTTTGGGAGATGTGGATCCTTCCAATATATGTACACACCTTTTTTTGTATGTGTTTTCATCTAATTAATGATCATGTTGAAAATTTTAAAATTAATTTGGATTGGCTTAACCTTTTTTTAAATAATATCAACATTGAATGTAAAAGTTGCTCTCTATTTTGGATGCAAATGAGATTTTAAATTGAGGCCGACTATATGATCAAAAAAAAAAAAAAAAAAAAAAAAAAAACACACACACAACTGCACTGTTGATCTTTGTCCATATTTGGAGGTGAGATCTCAACATCTCACTGGTATGAGCATCAGACAGATTAAAAACTGTGTTTGAAAGTTCGTTTTGTTCAAGTGAAAAAAAGAGAGGTGATTTTAGGTGAGATTTCCGACGAGATGAAAGAGATTTGATATTTTGATTGAATCATGTTGGATGTCCCTTAGGGTTCTTCAAACCATAATACAAATTAAACAACCAAGTTATGATAATTAATATCGAATTTATAATATTTTTTATTGTTGAGGAGCTGTGGTGTAGTGGTTATCATGTTTGCTTAACACGCAAAAGGTCTTCATTTCAATCCTGGGCAGCTTCAAGTTGTCTTCCTTTTATGGTGGTTACTACCATGCTTGCCATATCCCATTAGGTTTCAATATGCACCCACTTTGTAACAACAGGCTACTTGTGCAGCTCACATACTGTACAAACTGAGAGGATTTATTTTATGGTGAAAATATTTATGTGGATCTTTTGTGAGACCTGTTTTACAAGGATTTATTTTCCGTGAAGTTTGAAATTGAGAGACGGATCTTAATTTCCTTTTCTTATTTTGTTCAAAAACCGTTCATCAAAAAGTTTTATACTGTTTGTGGAATGGATCAAGCAGACTTTATAGAGTAATAATTGCAACCTCAAGGACCTTACCAATTGTAAACTCAATGCATTACCTGACATGGTAAACGCGAGATAATTTAGGAATAGCATATTTTTGTAAACTCGGTCTGGTTAAAACATCAGTTACCATATTTTGTGGAATTTATGGAATTTAAGCTGTGTGATTGTCAGTTCAGTTAATTAATTGGCTAATCGGGGAAGGGAAAATAAGAGCAAAAAAAGGGTAGGGTTGGGTCTATCGACAGCCACAAATCCACCTTAACCACCATTTATCCTGAAATTTGGTTGGATGCATGTAGTCTAAGATGTTTATTTTTCACCTTTACACTGTATGTTGTAGCAACCAATTCAAATCTGCATTCTTTTATTGGATGCATGTAGTCTTTTTTGATATGAAGCGATAAATAGTCAAGAACATTACATAGTCTTATATTTACACAGTGCTTCGGGAGGAGAGGAACCTGAGAAGGTATGAGTTGCTTTTACAGATAGATCGTTTGAATAAGTGGAGAGAAGATGGGCCTGCAGGATATTTATGATCACCAGTTGAATCTGGGTTGCCAAGCTCAACATAAACGGGTTCTAAAGCTCTATTACACTGGCCTTCCAGCTTTGTAAAACAGTCACCGTTCATTGTTATATGCCATCCAATGCATGCAAGCTAAACTGTTATCCTGATGCTGATGTTATTTGATCTAATAATTCTAGCATAACTGGTGACACCATGCATTGGTGGTGGTTGTCAATATCACTCTCGTTTATTTCATTATAAACATAAAAGATGCAATTCCTAAAAGCCTATTCTACAATCTGAATTTTAACTAAGAAATTCTGGATTGACTTCTAGACTCATTTTTTTTAGGAAACAACTTCCTTCTCTGCTAATTGACTTATAAGTAATCCTATCAAAAATGTGTTTGGTAACTACTTATTTTTTACTTACAAGTAAAAAAAATAACTAATTTAATGAGCAACTATCTATTGCTTATGACTTAGAAGTTACTTTTGAGAGAAGCGGGGCCGATTCTGGGAGGAGGGTTGCCCTAGGCAGGTCGGCAAAGTACAGCGAAATGGACAGGCTGCCAGGCAAAAAATTAACCTGAAAAAGATGTAAAAATAGAATGAAGCAAGGATTCGAACAACGCATCTCACAAGTGTGTAGTTAGCACACAACCAACTGGCTGCATATGCCTCCAGTAAGAAACAATGACACGTTCATTCAAAACGTTTAATTTACTAACAACCACGATAAACTCCTCCACCCTATATGTTGCTCCACCAGAGGGGGGTTGTCCTCTTCCGACATCTAGTAGGCCTAGCCCTAAAACCGGGTCAGGAGAGAAGTAGCTTGTAAGTCACTTTGGAAAATGTTATTTCCAAACTAGCTATTTGGTTATCATATAAGTTTTGACTATGTTTCATTGTTGGGGAGAACCTTAGAATCTCAAATTTATTATTTTGAGCAAGAACATACAAAAGAAAAATAAGTAAACAAATAACAGAAAATAAAGGAAAATGAATGAATAACAATATCATTTGCTTGGGATAGTTTTTTATTTACTCATGCAAAAAGAGGTTTAATGGTTTGACTTTGTTTCATCCTGTGTTAGATATATTTTGATCCAATATCGCCTAACACCTTAAATAGTGAAATATGAATAGCAATCCCAGATAATAAGACAGATTCAGAACACATAATGCGTAAAAAGTTGATGAAACACAAAATTTATAGTGGTTTAGCAATCTTCTTACGTCCACTGTGAATATAACACCCCACCTCTATATCCATGTTATCTAAGAGTATTACAAGGTAACACTGTCAGGTAATACGGAGAATGAGGCTATAGGGGTACACACATGTAAATTCTCTTGTACTAACGCTGGTACGTATTTTTTTTTTTTGAAATATCACTTACCCTTACGTACTCAGTGTCGGTACAATGCAATTACACGTGTGCCTCCAGGACAGAACAATACAGAATATACATGAATACAGAGATTACCGAGTCAATCGCAGCGATAAAATATAATATATCATATTTAATATTTTATACACATTTAACCTTTTACATAGCAATATCCATACATCAATTCATACAATACAAAGTTGTAAATAATATACTGATCAACTGTACTCCTCTAAGCCTAGTGAAACTCAAGCTAGCCTCAATGTCCTTGTACCTGAAATGTCTCGGTCTCACCCGAGTATTATATAAATAATAAACGGACCAGTTTATGTTTAAATCCATTATAGTTAATATAAATTGTTTGGGTTCTCAAAATAATAATAATAATAATAATAATAATAATAATAGAATGTAATCTCACCACAATCAATCCATAATCATCATTTATATAATTCATCAATATATATATATACATATATATATATATATATATATATATATATATATATATATATATATATATATATATATATATATATATATATATATTCCAAGGATCAATACAAGAGACTGATCATAAAATCCAAATCTCAATCAAATTCAAGAAAGATTTCTTAATATATTAATGACCAATAAGTCAACAAATCCAAATACCACTCAAATCACTATAAATATAATACCCTGCCGTATATGAACAAATATCATTAACTAAAATCATAGAAAAGCCAAGTGAATTTGAAACATCAAAACATCATGGAAAATTGCACGTGCTTAACTTCTTGACTATTACTACATTTTTGGTATCACCCATCGTGATGACTAGGGCCATGAACATCATAAACGTCTTAATGACTATAGCCGAAACATCTTAATGCCCTTGGTCACAAAAATCCGAGTAATAACATCGTGGTGATTGGAGTCACAAACCTCGTGATCATCAATGATGGCTATAGTCAAACTCATCGTGATGACTCCAATCGAATACTCGGTCATAGTACTAATAATCATCTCGAATGTGTCTCAACCTCTCGGTTAGGAACCCATAAGACGTCAAGGTACGTCCCATACCATACGTTTGCACCTAACGGTTTACTAGCCGTTAGCTGATACCACACTTAAAAAAAAACATCATAAAACATCATCAATCATACACCGCCTCATTCATCGGCGAGTGTAAAGATAAAACTCGTCCCATCTTTCTCTCTTTCCGACGAGTACTAAGTGACAATCTAACTTGTCTCATCTCATCGACAAATAAAAATCCATCACAAACATCAAAACATCATAAATTCATAAATAACAAAACATCATGAATTCATAAACATCAACACATCATATATTCATCATACAATAGCTTGCTTCGTGTCATTGCCAAGTTTACATAGCATCCTGATTGGTTCATCATCGAGCATACTCCAATTGAGTAGTTATAGAACCAATAGCCTTCACCAAAATTTGGCAATACATCAAGACATCGCATCAAAAGGGTTTCGGTCGTACAAGTCTGATATTAAACGATAAAGTAAAAAAACACATGTTATTCAATAAAAATGGAATAGTAATTCTCAAAAAATAATTTAAATATTAAAAAGATATAAACCTTCATTTTAAATTTGTATAAACTCATAGAAACATATCCTTCAATAAAATAATACAGAATTATACCAAATACTAATTGAAAATGATTTCATACAATAATAACAATCTAAATTTCTTAAATGGCCTATTTAAAATAGTTGTAGGCTGCTTTTAACATTACTTAATATTCTAACTAAATTTATTACTTAATATTATTTTCAATCACAATAAATAAATTTAATAGAACTATAAAATCAACTTAATTATTCTCATTCACATGTTTATCAAAACTAGATTAACCAGTGATGTTATTCGAGATATCTATTTAAATTAATCTATTTATGATTTAAACTACAGGTCAATAACTGAAATTGCATTATACGCTTTAATTTACAATTCATAATTCAATGCTAAAATATTATGGTTTGTACATACATATAAGATTTCTCATATTATATAAATTGTAAAACTGACTAATCGTCTAAGTGGACAAATTATGCAACTACAAATTAATAAAATAACAATCAACAACATTCCCTTCAATATTTCAAACATCTAACCAATACAAAATTCATCAGTCAACCCAAATTCGTAAATAATTGCGCAACCTCCAATGCAATCAAGTAACCAATTCAGTCATTGTGACAAATTAAATTCGACCATTCAATCATCCAAACAATTCAATCCAAATCGAATAATGATATTAAAGTTTATATGTAACTATTATGGAAGAGGACATAGATGTGAGTGAGTGGAGAACTCACCTGAACAACTTGAACGGACTAGATCATATCTGCAACATTGTCTTTCAACCTATGCATAAGCTGCTCCTCAACCACTGCTGTCTCAATCGAACATCAACTTCACTGCTCCGTACAAAGCCGCACATCACCCTTTACTTCGCTCTGATCAGCTCAGCCCCAAGGATAAACACACATGTTCCTTTTTGCTCCACAAGGCGGCCTCGTCACTCGCCCTAATTTCACTTGCGCCTAATCACTATATCTCGCACCGTCTAGTCGAGCATGAGCTCGATGCCCCTAATTATCACGACAAACTCTGGTCGCAACTTTGAACTCGCCTCCTCTCTTCGCTTGGACGTGCTCGCGTCTTCCAATGATGAGCGTGGTCCGATCTTCTTCTTCTTCTCTCTCTCTATCTCTCTCTTCTTCTTCTTTTTTTTTTTTTTTTGTTTACAATCGAAGTTGGTGAAATTGGAGAAAGGGAGCTCCGTCTTTTTTTCATTGCGAGGATTAGGGATTCCAACGAGAATTGGACCCAGGAAATAACGAGTTTTTTTTTTAAAGTTTGACGCCCTTCTAGAAATTAAAATAAGAAGATTCAAAGAGACAAGGAAGTAATAAATGCTCGTTTTGGGCCAAGTGGCTTAAGTTTGGTTTCAATTCTATTTTATTATTTTATATTCGGTATCGTTAATGAATTCATTTAATTATTTCAACAAATCACTACAATCATAAACATGGGTATAATTCTGACATGGGAAACATGGTTGTTACAATGAAGTAATCTTCTATTTATACTGTTAGCTTACAATACAATACTTGACTGAGTGCAAGAAAGTGGTGAAAAAGGAGTTGGTGTTTAGCAATGGAAGAGTCGCTGCGTAGTAGAGCCAAAAGACCCATTAAATGAGCAACCAAGTTCTCCATTAGCTAAAAATATCCTTCTAGGGAAAAAGAAGATGAAAGAACACTAATGAAAACCAAAAGACATGGCTTTTGAGGGGATTTGGTTAAAAAAAACCTTACGGAGTCGACATGGAAAATAAGAAAAGGGGAACCAAGAGGTTGTAGGAGCAATTAAAGGCATACCATTGCATGCTATGTCCTTATGGAAGTCGAAAGAAGCAAAGCACATCTTTCCAGGCAAGAACAATCCCTTCTGGTTACACTGAAAGGCACACACGCCTTCGTAATCTATGGAGATATAAATCTTCAAATCAGCCGAGAAAAGTTAAACTATAATACACCCTTCGATTCATTCGAAGAGGTTGCTTTGGTAGCTCAGTCCTAACCAGTATTACTATCATGAACATAAGATCTTATAGGAAGGGAGAATATCCTTTCGGTAACGCCAAAAGCAGAAGCCAGTAGAAGTTTGTTCTGCTCACAATTGCCAAGTCTACTAGCCATAAGATTCCTTTTGGAAGATCCGAAGGCTCTACAGTGATTACTTCTCAAGAAGCACTCAGGAAGACTTACTTCTACTCCAGAATATACACCTCATCAAGCTATACCGGGAGTAATAGTTATGCAACATTGGAACCGCTATAATGGGGCCTTCGAATCCACTCAATCAATACGAAGGTACTAAGATGGAGTGGGGGTCAAACCACACTTATGAATACGACCGCAGGGTCCAGAATTGGGACAACTTTTTCATTCCAAAAATTGTAATTACATTTTTGGAGTGTAAACCTTAAATTTGCAATTGGTTTCGGGATTTTTAACCATTTGTATTCTATTTTAGTAATAGTTAATCAAAGAAGGAGAATTGATCATATATGTCTTAGATTGTCAAATTCGGAGGATGAGAATCAATCATTTCAGACTATTAGCTAGCTCAATATCCAATTGCACATGATTCAAATTTCTGTCTTTTCTGATTCTATGCACATAATTAAGTTATTGTCCTGGGGTCCTCCAAGGGTGAAGGAGGTTCGAAAAGACCTTTTTCGGTCTAATCGAATGAAAGGAGATGTCAATTAGAATTTCTTAAAATTATCCCTTATAAAGAGGAAGACGAAGGGATATCAAAGATGCGAGAGTTGATTCATGAGGTTTTGGCTCAAAAATCCTCCAGAAGTACCAAGAACACCAAGGCGACAACAAACAAAGAGGCAATTTACCCTAGGAAAGGGTCCAAGATTTGGCCATCAGGAAGCAATAGAAAAGTTGATCTTTCGCCATCCAAATTTGATTTAGAAGTACCAAACTCCACTTAATGCGATAAATTATTGAAAAACGCCGTATTATAATATGTGGTTTCATTTAACTAAGATTTTTTCCGAATAGTTTTTCTCAGTAAGGATTTAACGAGCCACTACGTTGATTCAAAAGTATCAAACTACATTTGTTGTAGTGAATTATTGAAGCATGAAATACTCTTTTGCCCTCCTTTTCCTTCACAAAGATTTTTCCCATTGAGGATTTCTTGATACAGTTTTAACGATGCAGTATCTCAATTCAGAAGTATCAAATGCCTTTTGATACAATAACCGATGTCAAATTACGTTTTATTCATTCGTTAGGATTTTTCCTATTGGGGTTTTCTTAATAAGGCTTTAATAAGATACTATCTTGATCCAGAAATATCAAACTTATTTAGACTAAATAAGATGTTAAGGTATGTCATTGTTCCTTCAGTAAGATTTTTCCACTTGGCTAATGTTTAAAAACATCGATTTACCAGAATTTATTTCGACTAAATTGCCATATCAATTTATTTGTTTAAAAATTATTTGGTAATGTAATAAAATAAGATTATGCTTAGAATTTAAATGCGTCAAAGGCCCACGATTACATACTGAATACGAGAAAAGTGGGAACTACTCGAGGGATGAGAGAAAGCAAGGGATGAAAAAGGGAATGGATCAACATTGTGTGGGGGAACAGTCGGGCTTGTAGCCAATTTGATTGGGGAATTGTGTCGAGCAAGTGAAGTGCGCTCCAGATTGTCACAAGACGCAGTGTAAAGAGGAATACTGCCATTCAACCCGTCATCCACAACTATCGCAAATCCACTCTTATTACCACCATTACCCAAAACAAATTTCAAACTCAAGTCAGCAAACAAAACCAGAAGACTCAGCTGCACCAATAACACTACCAAGCACGCTGTCGCTTGGCAAAGGCCAAGCATTAGAAGCCTGCGCAAGCATTAAAGTCAAAGGAGACTTACCCAAGGTCGATGGTGGCGTGGATGCGATGTTCCAGCTACGCAAATTTCATAAATTAAGGCGTTTAAAGGATGGGATTCAGGTAGCGAGTAATCTCGTCTCGCAGGAGCACCGCCAGCACCTAAATTTGAATCTAGTTTAGGGGCAGAGGCGCAATGGGAAAGTAGATCTAGGTCGTTGCAGGGGAAAAGGCGTTTTCCATGATAATGATATTTGAATTTTGTTTAGTTGAATCTCTGTAATATTAATTCTAATTCAAAATTTAGATTTAATTTAGTTTTGTAATACGTATTTTAATCATCTAAAGAAAAAAATTATACAAAAAGCGCAAGTCCAAGGTTTGATTTTCAAACCATACATTGAAGAACAAACTTCATTCTTTTTTCTCCTATTATTTTAGTGACTATGTAATGTTAGATATAAGTGTTCCTTGTCATGATATGGTGATTGAACAATAATCTACTCAAACAATATTATCTATTTTTAGACAGTATGATCGATATACTGGAAAATGTGTGTAATTATGGTTAGACAATAGAGGTTACACCATGTAACACAAACATATTTTTTTTAATTGCATTGAAGTCATACCATTTTTCAGGTAGTACTAGTATTACTGTACAACGGTGGGAAAACCAACCGTTCGATTATGTATTTTTTTTAAAACAATTTTTTCTTAAAATAATATTTATTGAAAATTTAGTTTCTTGAAACTCATTCACACCTTTTGTCTTTAACTTTAACTTACAAAGAAAAGCTAATGTCCATATATGCTAGAGTATTAGAAAGGTTCAAAATCTGGGACGAAGAACATGGAGACTGATTAATAAATTATACTATACAGGAATAATACTTGAAATTTAATGTCATTCATCGGGAAATATGAGTACATTATCAACATAATACAAATTTTTTAGGAGTATTGTTTGAAAATTTAATTAGTAGATTCAAAAACGTGCATGATCCGGATTTTTATGCAATAACAGTACTGGAGGTTGGACATAAATGGATGGGGTTAAAAATTAACCCATCTCATTCAAATGGAAAGAACCCAACTCATTAATCTCATCTGTAAGTCGATAAATATTCAATTCAGTACATAATTTAATGGGCAAAACCAATCCAACACATTTAACCATTTCAGTTGAAACTGTAGCACGCGTAATATGAAAAAATCATTCAACTACGACATATAAAATAAAAAAAATACATAGTAGAATCATTTCAATTACATCAATTGCACATATACAAAACTGAAATATCATTCAAAACTACAATATTTATGCCACTTAGTCAACAATAAGTAAATTAAATTTAAAAACCCAACATTTTCAACATTTGGCACTGTAATAATCAAAATATCATTCAAAAAACTATATATAATAGCTTCTGTTAAAAGTGAATAATGTCGTCAAATATCATTTGCAGAAGTCAATATGTTATCATAATATCATATGTGTTTGGATGAACTAGTCTTTCAAAAATATTCAAATTTGAGCGTTGCATGTTACAATAAACAAGTGCAAGGGATAATCTGATAATTGAGAAATAAGGGAAGAAAGAATAGCATACGTACAAAAAATAATCAATAATTATAGCATAGATAACAATATTATATGAAAAACGAAAAGGTTAAATATAGAAAATCATCTATTTTGATTAGGGTGGGCACAGTCGGCTAACCAACCCATTCGGTTAAAATTTTCGATTAACCACTTGGTTCGATCGGTTGGGTTAATCGCTGGACAGTTAATCGACAGTTTACAGTACCGACCAACCCGCCTATAATTACCCGCGGTTAACCGCTTAATTTAAATGATTAACCACCCAATTTAATCGGTTAACCGTCGACCAGTTAACCGATTAAATTAATTGGTTAACCATTTAAATCAAATGGTTAACCGTTGCAAAGTTGGATAACATTTTCAGAATGCTGATATAAGCATACGTATAGATAAAAACAATCAACATTATATGGCACCACGATAATATAATTTTACAAACAAATAAAATACATGGTCACATAGAAGATCCACTTCAGTTATGACAATAAGACAGACTCCTCACTCCAAAATACATCTAGATCTAGGGGTGAGCGTTTGGTTGGTTTGGTTTATCCGATGATGAAAATTGTCAAATCAAACTGAAACCGATAAAAATGAAAATCAAACCAAACCAACCAAATTAAGTTTGGTTGGTTCGGTTGGTTATCCGATATAACCGAACTGAAAATATTTTAGACTTTATGTTTTTAATATCAACTATAATTTGAAATAAATCATAAATATATTATTAGAGTATTGTTTTATTATGAATTGCTTATATGTTAGATTTTATTTATAAGCAGTATTAGCTAGAAAGCAAGGGTGTGACACTCCTTTGAAGCACTGCACACCGAATATAGATGGGGGCGGAAGTGCGACGAGATTCGTACGGGGTGCGCCACTAGGCGTGTCCCCGTATTCATTGATATGGTGCGGTTGGGTGCGAAAAGGGAGGTGCGCGAGAGGTAAAGACGTAATTTTTAGGGTTTGGTTGTTTCTCATCTTCGATCTTTTTTGTTTCTCGTCTTCGTGCCCTAATCGACTTGCTAGGCAACGTACTATGCCCTAATCGAGAAGCTGCCCTAATCGACTCGTCTTTGGTCTTCGAATTTTAGGGTTGGAGTTGCAACGTACTGCAATCGATTTGTTAAGCATACTGTGCGTGTGCCCTAATATACATACTGTAATCGACTCGTTATTTTATTCGATCTTCTTTTTTTTGGGTGTAGTTTGTCTGCTTGGAGGTAAAAATTGAAATAGCTGAAATGGTGGTTGGTATTTTTTGTTGGGTATGGGTCCAATACACAATACTAAATGGAACCAGCTGATAGATTTGTATTAAATTGCCACATGGTCTTGTAGATTTGTATTAAAAATAGCCAAATGGAACCAGCTTGTAGATTTGTACCAAATGGAGTAAATTAACGATGTGGGCTTTGGGCTGAATATATTTAATAATGAACATGGAAATAGTGCAAACAATTCATTTTTATTAAAACTTATTTATTTGACTACTTTAATTAAAATGCATCTCTCGGATTATATATATATATATATATATATATATACACTATGTATATTTTTAATATTTTAATATTTACCATATCCCTCTGCACCCGAATTTCCATTTTTTTTAATTTGCCGAATTCCCGTATCCTCGTACCATGCACCCGCATCTGCGCACCCACACCCATGCTTTCCAGAGTATTAGATTTGGTAATATTTGAAGAAAATTTTTAATTTGAAAAAATAAATTGCTAGAATGCTATATTTAAGCGATGCTAAGATGTGGTAATGTCTGTAGAGATTTATTTGTTCAATCCTATGTTTAGTCATGGATAATTAGATTTGGTCATATCCGTCGAGGAGAATTTCAAATTTGTAAAAGAAGTTATATTCTTTTTTTAGTGGTATTAAGAAAACAGGACATTTTTGATAGTTTACGTTTATAACAAAAAAGTGTGATGCTAAACGTATTACAATTATTAATAAAGATAATGGTAATAGTATTGCTATCATATTTTTTTTATGTCAGAGCAAACTATCAAAAGTGCTTCTCTCATACCACTTAAAAAATAAGATATAACAATTGATCTTTTTTTTTCTTAATAAATTCAAACTGCGTTTCTATAAATATTAGCAAATCTTGATATCATTTAAAATATGATCTAAAATATAAATTTTCTCTACAACATTATTCTTTATTAATTAGTAAAACTAGAATCAAAGCTAACAAAGAATTAAATATTGTGATTTAAAAATAAAACTTCAAATTAAGTACACATTATTTTAACGTAGAAATATAATTAAATATTTATGCAAATTATTTTCTCGTGAATGCGTTAAACATACCCAATTAGCCAAAAAAAATTGCACACAAAGCATGTGCCGTGATGCTCGTCTAAATAAACCGTGTGCGTTGGACGAGTCACGCTATATGTTAGTTAATCTAGGGGAAGTGAGAAAGGGGTAGTGATCTAGATAAAATATTGATTTCCTAGATACATGTTAATAAGGTTTCGTGGTGTAGTTGGTTATCACGTCAATCTAACACACTAAAGGTCTCCAGTTCGAGCCTGGACGAAGCCATTTAACTTTTAGTTGTACATCACTGCCTCACTATTAGGTTAATTGGCATGTGAAATAAAACAACAAGCTTATTGTTGGTTTATGTTGATTACACAGTTCAACACTTTAACTTGGCATGTTTGGTCTTCTTGCATTTCTTGGTTTCAAATTGGTAGCTGTGGTACTTGTTTCTGTTGTTTTGTTATGTTTTTTTCTACTGGTCAAGCTTATTGATTTCACCTATTTTCATTCAGTTCGCTTAATTTTGTGTTGGGTTGAAAATGATTTCTTTGTTTTTAGGTTACAATTATGAACAAGATTCTCAAAATGGAATTCGAATTGTAGATTCCATATCAAACTAGATTTAAGTTGTGTATTGTAAATTCAAATGGTTGATGTTTTAATAATTGCTTATATACTTGTCTTTTCAGCTCTGTATATGTTATCAAATAAAATAATAATCAAGCATGTAAGATCGTTGAATCTTCTTTTCACTCTGATAACCCGTATTTTTAAAATTGTTCTTCATTCTTGAGCCCTACATCTAAACATGATTTTTTTTAACTCCATTTTATCTTCATTCTGCTTAAGAAAAATAATGCAATTTGAATTATATGTTCAAATAAGAATTTAAAATTTAGCATGGACTGATTGATTGTTCTCAATTGCAAGTTACTTCAGTTTTGGGCCCGACCTTAAGAACTGAATTGTAACTATGAAGATCTATTTTTTGAACAATTGTCAGGCTTCAAGATTTTCAATATAAACAACGGCTTGTGATTAGTTAATTAATAAAGGCACGCTCATTCGTTATTCTCTATTCGTAAATGACCAAAGGCATACATTGATGGAACAAGCATATAATAAATTTTCAATCATGTTGTTTGTGTACTTATCTACATATTTTCATTGATCAATAAAAGTACATGAATGCACTTATATCAGAAATGGACTGCAAAAGCTCATGACCAAGTAAATTCTGTTCTCCCCCCATCTTTTGGTGGTTTCTTTAAGTTTGAAAAACTGTGCAATACGTGCATCAATGATTCAATATGATGTTTGTGAACTTACGGATTCTGATGTGCAACCATAAGAGAAGGAACTAATAGGCATAATAGTGACTAATCTTCAGAAATATATGCTAACAATAACATGCCTACCATGTTTTGAATGATAAACTGGAATAGGTGCGCTGGTTAAGCAACAAAATAAAGAGCATGTATCTGGTAGACCACTGGGATGAAGGGTCAACAAAGTCAGTGGAAAAATTTACGTTATCGATGCTTATTTTACAAATCTACACATTCCAGTTTACCATTTCTTTGGATAAATGATCAAGACAATAGAATAGTCTATTTTCAAAGAAGTTAATTTACATGTTTATGGGCATTTCAGGCTTGCTTATGGTATATTACGTGTAATTTTGTATCCTATTTTTCTGTAGAGAGCTCATTAAAGCAGTAAGAATGTGAGATAAAAATGGAAGAGTGATATTGTATGATCCAAGAAGCAAAGATGTTCAAGTAACTACTTTGTAAGTTCTCTCTTTCCCAAATGAGTTTACTGTAAGCTACACGAGAACCGACACATAGCTACAACATGAACAAGGCGATCCCGGATTTCCCATGCTACTAAGCTTGCTAGAACATAATTTAAGTCGTGTTTCTCTTTACCAGCTCACCAAAATTTTGAGTTATGTTTTCAGCTTGCGTTCCATGTCTGTTTTATTCTATTTTTTATTTTAAATTCTATCTTGTAGTTGGAGAATTATCCTAGCTAATAACCTTTTACAAGTAGGCCCTATAAAGTTACAATTGTCAGAAAAAGAAGGAAACGGTCGATGTTTTAAATGTTCAAGTTTAGACAAAGACATCGAAATTTCATTCAATCACCGGTGCTCAAGGAACATCGAAAAAGGTGTTGGTTGTGAAATATATTATGGGTTATAGAAAGAATCATGTTTCAGTGGTGTCATATAAACTGTATGTCAAACCGACTCCTCTAACATATGAGGAGTAATTTAAGTTTTATCAATTAATGGAAATGTGTTATGTACAGAGCATAACTAGCAAACTGAATTGTGAACGCAGATCTTCTAGTTCATATAATACACGCCTTTGTAGTCAAGGAGCAGCCTAAGCGCAGCTGCTACACCTTGCATTGGGCCATTTATCCTGAAATTTGATTTGATATTTGCCGTGTTCTTTCCACCTATCCAAATTTGAAACCTCGAACTTCAATTTGCTTTAAATTGCCCAAGGTGCAAGGCTTGCTTGATTTTTCACTTTTTTTAGGCTGACTGCCCTGATACTGGCATGTAATTTAGCTATCAATGTATCACAACTTTCCAATTAATTTTTGTTACAGCTGCTTGTTTGTGTACATGGAAACAATTTAATATAAAATAACCTTTTCTTATTGCGGTTCTGATTTACATGGTAAGTATATACATAGCTACACTCTAGTTACTTGCCTAATTATATTGCTGCTTGACAAAGGTTTGATAAAAAAGTACTTCAACCTGAAGAATATTAAGCTTCCTTTCCAATAATTTTTTTAGTTACTGCTAATTTTTGTGTATGGGGAAAATAATTATTTCAAAAGTAAAGATATGTCTTAATACATTAGTGCTCCAAAAAAATATTCATATCAATGCAGTACGAGGTATATTAAAAGTTAGGCTAATTCTATTTCCATCCCTCAATTTTCTTTTCCCATCGCAGTAACTTATTTAAACATTTAATGACATTTTTACCTTTATATTAACTGGATTGAAATGAATTGGATATGTATTCATATTCTCTCATTCTTACCATTTTTCACCTAATATCAAAAAATTCTTTTAACCTGAACAAACGAATGGAAGTAAATATTATGAGTGAGCGTTCGGTCGGTTTGGTTGTTTTGAGATTCAAAAACGCAAACCTACTCAGAACCAATTTTTTTCCAAACTAAACCGAATCGAACCAAATTAATTTCGTCCATAACTGATTTAACCGAACTTAAAGGATGTGTTATAATTTAAATGATGAATTCATTTAAAGTAAAATATTAATTCATGTTTAGAGAAACTTTATATAGTAAATTTTTTGTTTAAAATAAAATTTGACCTATTTGCAATACATGTCTTCGTATTTTATCACTAAACTAATTATTTAAAGTACAACAACACTGCAAATTAGATAAAAAGTTAAAAGGTCTGTCAAATGGGTTAAACCAATAACCAAAAAAATTATTTTACAAACTGAATTCAAACCGGTTTAATTTTAAAACTGAACCGAACCGACCAAAATGAACCGATTTGGTCGGTTAATTTGGATTGAATCGAATATTGCTCACGCCTAGTAAATATGTGATATTGATTTATTGGAACCAAAAAATAATGACCACGAAGAAGAAAATGCTAAGTTCGTACTTTTTTTGGTGTCATTGCTAACAACAGTTTACGTATGTTTTTCTTTGGTTTTCATTATCATAACTAGGATATGGTAGTATGTAGTTCTGGCATCATTTGAAATTGTTGCATTCCTATTGTATATTGCATTGGGAACCACTCATAATCTAGTTAGGTAGAATTGTGTTTCAACTTTTAACTTAACGAATAATAGAAGATAAACAAAACACGGACAGTTTTACAAACTAGTGGGGCAGGAAAAGAAAATATAGGGATGACCAGATTTTTTAAAGCGCTGGGGTGAGAAAGTCAAAATACGGGGTGCTAATAGAATTAGCCTAAATGTTATATTGGTTTATTTGGTAAAGCCGACCGATTTTTATAGTGACCACAAACGCTTATTATTGTAACAATAATTACAATATTTGTAACGTCCTGTATTTTTGGTAGTCAGATATTTAAATTATTTTATTATTTTAAATATTGATTTGGAATTTATAAATGGATTTATAATATATATTTCGTTTACATAACAAAGTTTGAACGTTAATTTTATATTTAAATTATAAATCGAGCTCGAATACAGCGCGGTAGTTTGTAATATTATGTTTTGAACTTCAATTCAATATATAGAATCCATTTTAAGTCAGAATTTTTTGAAACAAGAATCATCCAAATCTAGGTGATGATAATTTTCTAATGAAAGAGAAAAAGGGAGATTCCATATTATAGATTGTTAGTTATGTCCAATTCAAATTTTAAAATAGTCGCTATGGAATTCGTTTATAAACGGTAACATTTATTAAATAAAATATAAAGGATTTTTATATATAATTTGAATATCGTTTAACTTAAGATTTTAGATATTGAGTTTAAAATCTATATTGGTTTATTTTGGAGTTATAGAAGATTTCACTTGGAGATATACGATAATAATCATTTATTATTTTTATTTAAATCAAATTTTTTTGGATTAAATTATATTTTATCGATGTTATATAGGCCTTTTTAATAGTTTTATTTTCAAATGACCTCCGTTTTCGATGAAACGAATTTTATTGGAATATGTATAGCTAATTATTGCTACTAGTTTGGAGACAATCGGAGTTGTTTTATTTTTTGTGTGCAATTTAAAGGTGAACGGATAAATAAATTGAAATTAAAATAGTGCAGTTGTGCAAACAAAGTCGGTTTTCAATGAAACAAATTTCGTTGGACCAGAACGTTAAGATATAGCGGTGTATCCATTTTCGTTGTGCTTGGAGTTCGTGTGTATCGGTGCGAATTTAACGGTCAACGATACATAGCGGTATATATATTAACCATATTAAAAACGAAATAAAATAATAAACCTTAAGTGCTAAGTAAACTATAAATAAGCCTACTCTACGCGCGTAGTCCTATATTTTGTTGAGCCAACCAACATAAGAATCTGAATGTACAGGCCAAATTTACTTCACCTCAAAGCAAAATAGAGACTACACACGCACAACTACCATTTTCTCCATCCTATAAATTGAGCTACACACATGCCATTGCAGTTATTCCTTTCTCATATCTCCTCACATCAACTTGTAGCCTATATTTAGTACATGCACAACTAGGATATAAACATACCCTATATTTACATACTTGAGCCCAAAGTAAAGATTTGTCAATGCCTATTTTATATGCTTTCCGCAAACCTAGTGTGTAGCAACACATGTGTATTGTACAACTGAGAGACATTAATCCAATCCACATCTTATCATCATTTATATGTATGTGCATTCTTCTCTTTTGTTTCTTTTTCTCTAGCAAGTAAATTCAAAACTCCACCATTAACCAACATCCAATTTAGCTCAAAAATTCCTCATCCAATCCCTCAAAATCCATTAATCAATTCAACAAAGTTTCGACAGCAATTATTCTCATCTTGGAGAGACCTTGACTGGACCCGCTATGATCAGATTCTGGTGGTGGTTGTGGGCGGAAATCATGGCTGATGGCACGATGGTTCAGAGACGTTTGGCGATGCTAGGCATGGTTTGGAGGGGCGAGACCCGGGGCGATGTACGAGGAGGTGTAGGTGAGGTCAGGGTTGATCTCTGATCATGAGCCGGAGGACTGAAGGTGGTTGCGGTTGTGGATGTGTGAACGGTGCGTGGGTAGTGAGGCCTGAGCGATGGAAAATGAGCATCAAAGGAAGCAATAAGTTTTGTTTTGAAAACATTGGGCATTTTTTTTGTTTTGAGCAAAGAAAACAAGACTGTTGGGTAGATTAAACAAATGAGAAGTGGCGGTGGTAAAATGTATATGGCGTGCGAGGAGATGACTGTATGGGGAGGGGAAACAAAGAGTAGCAGTAAAGTTGAGGAGTTTTATGTATTCAGTCGGATAAATGGAAGCAGAGTGTCTGTTGAAAACGAAGACACAGCTACATAAGCATCGGGAATCGAAGAAAACGCGCATGTAGAAAAAGTCAGGCCTTAACATTTTTTTTCTAACCGGAAGGAAACAAACGATCATGCTCATTTGGTTTATAACGTGAACTGAGAATTTAACAAAACACGTGCATGAAGAAGGGAAGTCGGTCGGTATAAGTAAAGATTGGGGAAGATTAAATTACTATTAAAGTGAACCATGGACAGAGGATGGGGGATGAAGACAGACAGAACAATGAACGGTTCAGAGAAAAACTTAGAGGGGGATGTCGGCCATGTGAGTTTGCCTAACCAAACTAATTATCTACCAGTTTCAAACTAAGTAAATCTAAGTTCAAATATAAATTAATTTAGGAGTAATAAATTAATTTAAATTGTGTTAATGTATAATCCGAATAACTTCTTGTTCCATGTACAGAATGGAACAAAACAAGATTTGCCAGAACCATATTGACGAGCATCACATTTTGGAACTGTTTTGGACAAGAATGAAGATAGTTGGAATTTACGGTTAAATTAAACGGCTGTTTAATTTAACTGTAACCGAACCTTTTCAAAAACGCATAAAATCAAGTGAGTATAACTCACTTAGTTTTTTTTAACCCACTTATATTTTATATAAGTCGGGATTTAATTTATGTGCTTTGGTTGATAGTTGTTTATTGTGTGTTGGATGAATTGTTTGATTTAACATTAGTTTAATTTAAATGAAATCTAATCGTTATTCTAACGATTATTTCCAAATGGGGTAACTGACCTTGTAGGTTACGTTTATAATAACATGAACATATTAAATTAAAATATGGATGCTTGGATTACTGTTATTTATTTATTGTTGAATATTATGTCTGTTTATTGAATTAAATAATATTTTTTGAGAAAACATATTTGGATGCAGGGAAAACAGGTTGGAGGGATCCAACTGGATTCCTCAAAATTTATTATTTTTTATATTGTAATTAATGAATTGTTTGACCAACCCAATTAGATGATTGATTTGTTTATTGATCGTTGAATCTAAATTCAATGTTTGTTTGTTATTAACCATGGGTAATATTGGTTAGGTAATTGGTAGCATATGGCCTATAAATCAATCATTTTATAAATGTTGACATACTGTCAGGTGAATCGATAGAAATTAAGTTATACAATTTATTTTATAACTGAAGATAGGTTTTTAAATCTATTATTTAAATGAAAGTTTTATTTAATGAAATATTTATTATTTAAAGTTTTTAAATGATTATTAAATTGTTTTATAAAACAAATTCTTATGTTAGTAACACTAATAAGCAGATGAGCGGAAATTAACCTAACGGGTTAAGAATTGGACTAAATGACTTTATTTAAATTAATTATATTATTAATTAACTTAAAGGAAGAATTAATTGGAATTGGTTAACGAGATAACCGTGTTTTGAGTCGACTGAGTCGACCGCTTTAACTGGGATTGATTATTAAATTGAATTAGTTTATTGTTAAATAAATCTAATGAAATTGTTTAACGAATATTTGTTGATTTTAATAAGATTTTAAATAGAGAAATTTATTATTTATTTTAGTAACGAATAATTTAACTACTTCTTCGGTGGTTAATGATGAAGTAAATTATTATTTTAATTAATAATAATTTAAGTAATTACTTCTTAAATAAAATACATTTAAGTAAGTAACCAATTCGGAATGAAATATAGATGAGTTTTGAAAAGATGTTATGAATGAGTTTTATATTGAACCTGGGTTCTTTTTAACGAAGTTATAAAGGAGATTTCGAGCTGATGCGATAACTTAAATAAATGTTTTATTTAACATTGAAGTAAGTAAGAAGAAACCGTGATAGAAATGGGTTTATATTAAACTTGAGTTTATAAAAGGAATGTGAAGATAAAAATGATTTTAAGTTGATGATACTTAATAATGAGATTAAGTGAAATGAATGGAATTGAAATGAGAAATGGTTGAGGGGAATAATATGGATTGATAAGGAGTTAAGATAAAAATTGGAACCTAACTGGAGATTGATTGAGTTGAGTAATTTTCTTAGTATTAATCTAATATTGATTTCGGTCTTCGGGGCTGATACGTAGAGAGTTATTGTCTTACCAATTTATGGTCAGGGATCAATGGATGTTGAGGTATAGAAATGCATGAATAAGAAATAGGAATGTTCCAACTATAAAAAGGGTTTGTGAAATTATAATAATTCCAAAGTAACGGGAATAAAAGGAATTTAAGAATATAAATAAATATTTCCTATGTAAAGGAAATGGAAAGAGATTTTGTGAAATTATACGACATTTACGAAGTAAAGAAATTAAAGAGATAAATTCGAATAAGTTTATTCGAAAGGAGTTAAGTATTAGTTATTGTTTTTCAAGCAATGAAAACCAAAGAGATTTCGTAACGATGTTTTACGTGGCATTTGATTAAACCTAAAGTCGGAAGTGTATATATATATATATATATGATTTAATTCTAAAGTATATAAAATAGTTTTGTGGATATTCTTATAATAAAATAAGAGGTAAATACTGTGTTTTATAATACTGAAAGATTAAGAAGTTTTAAATTAGTTTTTAATTAAAAAGGCCAAGTGATGCTGAGTACTGAACTAGTAAATTCATTTTATTTTTATGGTTGAATGGTTGCTTATTTGATAGTTAAATAATCGACTATCAAATCTGACCTATATGATTGTCGGTATGGAAAGACCGAGATCGAATTATATTCGAAAACCATTCTGTCCAGCAGATACGAAATCGAGAAGATATCAAATGTTGATTAAGACGGAACCATTGAAGACCATAGATCTTCATAAAACTGAAGGATTACTTATATCTCTGGTCAACTTCTATAGTTTTCAAAGTCTACTATATATTAACTTGACTTATAATTTATAACCAAAGATATACCGTGGAAGGATTACTTATATCTCTGGTCAACTTCTATAGTTTTCAAAGTCTACTATATATTAACTTGACTTATAATTTATAACCAAAGATATACTGTGGTACCATCGTGCTTGAAATCTACGGATTTGCAAGGATTATTCGTTGTTGATTTATAGGGTGATACCTAGGATGTAGTAGGAAAGTGCCTTTGGTTCATCATGTTCTTGGATGACTTGTATGGACGAATGTCTAACAGAGTATTTTTTAAAAATCACGTACTTTGATTTTACGAACGTATTTTTGTAGGTGACGGAGAAGACACCTTCTCTTAGCATAAAAACGCAGAATTCTTGTGGACGTCAATTAGTGATTTGGCGGATCTGACGATGTGGCATTCAAAGTGGATGGTGATATGTTGTTCAAAGTGTAATGTTAAACCTCAAGTCTCACAACCGGGAAATGGTATAAAATCAGGTAGGTCGAATGGCTAAGTGGGTCGCTCCTATTTAGGGTGTATTGTCACCTGATCTAGAGAAATTCCATTTTCTTCTTATTCTATCATTGTTGTCCCTTTCGTGTAATGGTTGCTGATCCCAACCGTTGGTGATAATACATTCGGTACACTCAAGCGAAGTGAGTAGCCAGTCATATTTATCCTAGGTTGCAAGATGTTCTTGTTGAACCTGGTGTATTCCTCTCTAGAGATATACTATTAGAAGGTGGTCACATACCTTGCCAGTTGGAATCCAATCTCCAATAAGCGCCCGCGGTTTTAATCGTATACTATGTATGTAGAGCATGAGATGCAAGTGTTCTGCTAGATTGATATCTATTTGTATTTAGACACTACTATAATATCAAAATAAATATGATTTCAAAATGCTTTGGGTTATCATAAGGTAAAAACTGTCTGTGTTTATGGGTGGATTGGTCTTATGATTATCCTTTTCTTTCGGAAATGAAATGTTTTTAACTTTAAAATCAAGTTGGATGATATTATAAACTTAGCGAGTTTTCTCACTCTGGTTCACCATACTGATCTGGCGTTTGTAATGCTTGGGTTAGACCGGGTTTTACAGGTTTAGATTTGGATGCTGCGAACTTCAGAAGACATACTAGAGGAGTTCAGACGTATGATATATATTTATTACGTTGTGTGTTATATATAAGGACAGATTATTATAAATGTCCAGATGTGTTGATGTACTCTGATGATTGTAAGTATTTATTTCAGAGCTCTCAATAAAGATTTATTTCTATATTATATTTTATTCCGCTGCGATGTGAGACTCTATGCTGTGTTGGTTAGTTAGTTCTTCTTCTTCTATTCTAATATTTCTTTCTTATCCCGCCTTCTATTTTCTTTCATTAACTATCTGGTGTTTTCGATATTTGGGTTTTGGTAAGTAAAACAAATTTTTAAGTATTATTGTCGAAATTCGGAAGTCGATTTCTCTGGGTCGTTACAATATTACAGGAGACTGGCAGATTACCAACCTACTAGTTCGGTTTTAAAGATAGATTATCCACCATAGTTGGATTTTAAAATAGTCCTTCACTATATCTAAACTAGATTACATGAATGGAGCTAGACACTATTTCTAAACTATGAAAAGATCACATTCCCCACGCAGGGAGAGATGACGATGAAAAGATTCCATACATATGACCATCAATACAAACAACATACACAAGAACTTCAAACAGAAGTATATTACATGTACAATACAAAGTACAAGGTACGACACAATGACATAGTAGGATTCACTGGCAAAAGAAGCATGTGTCTCGAAAAACAGGACAAGGCAGCTGAAGCAAGCACCAAGTTCACATACAACATAACATAGAGTCTGAGATACCAAAGTCCCAAACGAGGCACTCCAGTAGAATAACATGAAAACAATGACAACTCCTTAGCATAGCACCACTGAAGACTGTAGCCCTGCACATGACATAAACCGAGTTTGACCAGCTACCAACATCCTCCATGCAATCCTCCACCAGCAAGCTAGCTGAAGCTCAACATTGAGAACATCACAACTCCAAAGGCCGGAAAGCACACTACTCCGCAACACAAAGAACACCCGATTACATCATACAAATCAATACATACAAGACGAAAACCCAAAGTTCATTGCCGAAATCACACCACATCTAGCACGAACACAAACCTTACACAAAGTCATGACCAACCGAGAAACTCAATACATTAGCTTACCAACCGGGAGAACATATTTCAGCCTCCCATAAGTGCACTTCGTATATTATCGAAGCAGACATGGTAAGACCAGACATGGGATAGGGAATAGTCGCATAACCAAACATCGTGGAAGAAAACAGGGGATAGTGGGGACTCCACGTACATACCGAGACTTCCAAAGTTCGGCAAATCGAACCACTACCCAAGACACGAGAGACCTTACAAACCCAACCAACCACAATAAAGAACCAACTAACACCATACCTCAAAACCTATCGACAGAGGTCGGTCATCTCAGGACAAAAAACCACCAGGTAATGAAGCTCGCAGTCGCCTGGATACCTTGAGTAGTCGGTGTAAACATCGAGATGAGATGGAGGCAAGGAAGTCACTATATAAAATAGTGGAGAATACAAAGAGGAGTTGGTGAGGTCTAGGTTGGGACACCGCGCAGGACGTAAAAGCGTTGTTTGAAATTAGGGCTTAATGCAGAGGGGTGGTGGATCGAAGAAAAAATAGAGTTTTGGAGCAGATGGAGCAAAGATCTACTGAGAGGGCTAGATCTGGAAAAAGCAACGATGGCTTCTCGCATACAGACGAAAACTAGTTAGATGAAGAGAGGAGTAGATACAGTGGATTGAGAGAAAAAGGGAAGGGATCAGAAGTGGCAATGGTGGAAGGAGGAATGAAGAAAAGGAAGGTAAATAAACTAGTAGCCATTAACAGGAGAAGCACTGAAAACAACTGGTTATATTGGTTTTATTAAGCATGTCATATTATAAAATTGAACTAAAATGCATACCCTTTTCTTTAAAACCCCATTTGCACCTAACAAGCTTATCAAACTTCCAAGACAAAACTTGTTACTTTGGCTTTATAATATGTACTAGGTCGACGAAACAAATAAAAGAGTCAAAAGTTATGATCAAAATATTACACGGTTTAAGCTTCGAAAATTCAAGCGGAAGCCACAAACTTAGTTCATCTTTAAACACATTTTAGTCTTAAGACAAGTGCTAAAAATATAAGTTGTTTGTTATAAAAATGCTTTTCAAATTATGAAAGATCACTTGAGTCCTATCACTAAATCAAAAGTTAAATCTATTGTATTATAGCTTCTCTATATCTTCTTAGTTGCATCTGAATTTTGCTTTTAGCTTTTGTTAACCCTATAAAATAAGTGCAACTTATTTCCACTAAAAAAATCGTTTTCAATTTCAGAATAACTCTATATATAAGTATTTTCTTTTCAAATAATAACATCTTCATTCGATGTTTTCCCAAATTATCTTTCATAAATTCTTCTATGGAATTTTTCTTTGAAAACACATTTTATTTTACTATATATAATTAATATTATTATCTTCCTCTTGATTTTGTATATTTTTTCTTCTAAAAATCAATTTCTTATTCAAAATATTTGAATAACATAGTATTTTGAACTTATTTTGATTTAAGACTCATATATTTGCATTCAATACCTAAATATGTTTGTTTCATTATAACATATGGTTACCTCAATTACTCAAAGCACATTAAATAACCTCAAGCCGCCAAGCTTTATGTACTTGTCACAACCTTCTACCACTTTTATAATAATGTTGAATTTATCCACAAATCATAAATAATAATCGACATACGCTACAATATACGAAACAACTCAGAAATTGGATCAATGGTTAGAAATCAGGCGGGGAGATGAAATTGTAAGGCTAGGATGGTTTCATATGTGAGTTTGGGTGCATTTTTCAATAGCAATATATATGAAAATAATATTTAATCTAATTAACAATGTATATAACAATAACATACCTTCAAAAGTACATTTCAAATGAAATCTTTTAAAAATGAATAAATTTTGCTAATAAGCTTCAATATGAAACTTAATCAAAAAATATGCATAGTGTTGTTCAAATGTATTTTTTTTACGCTTATCTGTATTGCAAATGTATTTCTAAAAAAAGAAAAAGAAAATTATTTGCGCAAATTTAAGTTGTGCAAACGTAATTTACTTTTTAAAATTAGTAGTTGTACAAACTTTGATCATTAAAGTATGAAATGCTATTATATAAAATTAAATATTTGTAATAATTGTTGAGGCTTAAAGTCAGATTTTTTTCCTCCCCCCTCCCCGGGTCCATATCCTAAATTTACGTCTTCAAACCATTCTCATTGTGGCCTTCTTACAAGGTGCCATCTAATTTAGGGATGTAAATTTTGTATGAATGTCCGACGTCTGTTCGTGTCCATGACCGAAATACGTCCGTCCGAGTCTGTTTGATTCTTATTTAGGACACGAGTTAGGACAAGAAAATTTATACGAGAAAAAAATTTATGTCTGGTCTGTGTTCGTTCGAATTCGTCCGAATTCCTTGTTACTCAATATATAGTTGAGAGAAAACCTAATAAAAAGTGTAAAATATGACATAAATAGCCATGTACGACTGTGTCCGTGTTCGAAAAACACATGTCTGTGTCCGACCGATATTATTTAGGACAAGAAGAATTGTCCGAGAGAAAAATTCGTCCGGTCCATGTTTGATCCGATTTTTTTAGAACAGAAACCGAACACATCTCCGTCCGGTCCGGTCCGACCGATTCACACCGCCTAACCTAATTGTCATTCATTTCAAATAATTTTCTTTGACCAGAAGGGGTTGTTAATTGTAAAGCTATTGTCGCCCGTTTATGGGTGTGTTCTTTGCAAGCGGAAGCGGAGATTTTAAGCGGAGAATGTTAGCAGAGAATTGTAGTTAGCGGAGAATGTGTTCTACGCGTTAAGCGGAGAATTTAAGCGGAGCATTTAAGCGGAATATTTTTTTTATTTAGTAATTTAATTATTAAATGATTAAAACTTAACAATATGATTAATGCAAAATAACACATTTAACCATAAATAACAGTTCAGTACATAATAATATTTCAAACCAGTTAATTACATAATAAGAGACACATGCGAGCAGGCCCTAAAAAGCTGGTCCTGCTCACGAAACTTTAGAGGTGGCTGTCTCCTAAACTTCTGGTACAAGCGTGCAGGCCCATGCCACCAGTCGTCTGATCCGTCCAAGCGGTCCTGCGAAGCATCCCGAAAACCGCCAGGAATCTGTAAAAGTGCATTCCATGAAGTCCATACCCTCTTCAGGTTATCCCATTTGTTTTTTATTTGTATCTGCGTCAACTCGTCTTCAAACATCTCATTGAACTCAGCCTGCACTGCACTGAGGAATCTGTTGGTTCCTCGAAGACCAATATTGTTGAGGCAAATATCTATAAAAGCCTCTGTGCGATCCACTGGCCATAAAGCATTTGGGGCGTTGGAAGAGCCAGAAGCAGAAGTAGACGAATGTGCCATTAGACTGGAAGAAGGTACCTGATCCTAAGCTGAAAGCAGAAGAAGGAGGAAGAAGGTAGGAGAAGTGAGGAGAAAGAAGGAAAGGGGGGGTTATGAAGGCAAGGAGCCAACGGCTCAATTTGGAGCCGTTGGCTCAACGGTCCAAATAGGACCGTTTGCCAACGGACGCCTCCGACGCGTCGGAGGCATCGGTTGGCCAAACGGTCCGTTTGGACCAAAAGAACGCCCCCTATATCTTTTAACCTTTTTGCACTCTTCTCCATAAAAGCTAATAAACATAACATAGATCTTTTGATTTCCTAGAGATTTTTAATGTCTGCGTACTCCCCTTCTGTCTGTCTAGTGCTTCCTTTCTTCTTCTTTTCTTTTTTCTTTAACAAATACTTCTAGTCGCTATCATTTAATTAGTTCAGCGGTTTCGCTGGTGGTCGTGTGGTTCATTGAGACGAGGTTGGTCTCGGATTCCCAATGAATAAAAAAGAATTTCGGTAATTTTTGCAATTAATATTATGGTAAACATCAACGGAGCGGTTTCCTTACTTTGATTTTGGTAACCCTACAGTCCATTTTGTCGCGATTTTATAATAATTGATTTTGGTAACCCTACATGAACGGAACGGTTAACATGATTTTGATGTGTTCAAAAAGGTTTAGAAAAATAAAAAATTAGGTGTTTCCTCTTGATAGAAAGGCTTAAAAATAATAGAAATGATTTGCCTACCTAGAAACAATTTTCTGTTTAAATTTTATAGTTTGCAATATTTTATTTCTTGCTTTCTTTTTAAATTTGAAGAAAGCCACAAAACACCTTGCAACATATGTTTGGTTGATTTGGTTTCTCGGCTAATAAACTGAATTAGAATTTCACTTTGCAGTCAACTCTTTGACCATTTTAGAATTTTCTGAAATTGGGATTGAATCTGCCAACTACACGAGTGGTAAAAGAGGATAGAAGGAGCATTTTAATTTCTATGTTCAAATAGCTAAGCTTTGCTAATGTGGATATGGGCCGGGATTTTAAATAACATATGTCTAAGGGGGCTGATATATAATTGTGTTCTGGTGTATAAATTTGTTAATTATGTTAGTGTATAAAATAATTTAATAATGTGTTAGTAAATGTTGTTATGGTTGGATTTGTGTTTGGTGTTGATAATGTTTAATACATTACTTAAAAATACTGAAACCACAACTAAGATCAAAACTCTCAAAATTACTGAAATTGACCGTACTCCCTAAGCGATCAAAACCGAAAACCTTGAACCTTTCCTCCAATAATTATTTAATATTGAATGGAAAATGTTTTCAATAGCTATCTTATTATCCTGTTGGCAAAATATAAAATTGGATTTGGTCCAAACCATTTTTCCCCATAACTTTTTGATCCAACTCTTTTGGTGCTTCCTTAATTCTAGCGAGTTGCTGCTTCTTGTTTTCTTTAAAATTTTCATTTTGAAATTAAAAAGTAAGATTATAAACACATAAATGATATTTATTCCCATAAGTTTGAGTTTTTCATTTTCCTTATGTATTTAAAAAAAGGTGTGGCGTAGGACAACGGGGGATGGAGTGGATGACGTAGAAGGATATGAAACGAGAAATGGATAAAAGGGAAAATGAAATGACAAGTAATCAAAATAATCATTTTCAATTATATATGTTATAACCATTATTCGAATTGACCGTTTTCGGCAATCCAATGCATTTCATCATTGAAAAATTCAAAATTGCTAGTCAAACAGGCCCTTAACTTTCGTAAAAATTCATCTTACTAATCTACACTCAATTTTGGTTGTGGTCGTTATATTTTTGATATAACATCAAACAAAATACATATTTTTCCACTATGTATGTATATGTATGTATGTGCATATATATGTACACACACACACATATATACATACAGACACACGAGAGTAATGGCATGCGCTTCGTACGAGATAATAGCACACTCTTCACATGTATTTTTTCTACAACTTGTATATAGATATAGTTAACAATTTATTTGATAGATCATATTTTTAAGTAGTATTAAGATCTGATAGTTTGATAGTATTTGTAGATGAATGTTTTTTTATGTAAAAGAACTTTGTTTGTAAGATCCTATTTCAAATAATATCAAGATTTAAAAATATTTATGGACAGACAGTTTAAACTTGTAGATGAACACTTAAGCGTTAATTGTTTTATTATGAATTACTTATATGTTAGATTTTATTTATAAGCAGTATTATCTAGAAAGCAAGGGTGCGGCACTCCTTTGAAGCACTGCGCACCGAATACGCATGGGGGCGGAAGTGCGACGGGATTCATACGGGGTGCGCCACGAGGCGTGTCCCCGTATTCATTGATATGGTGCGGTTGGGTGCGGAAAGGGAGGTGCGCGAGAGGCAAAGACATAATTTTTAGGGTTTGGTTGTTTCTCGTCTTCGATCTTCGTTGTTTCTCGTCTTCGTGCCCTAATCGACTTGCTAGGCAACGTACTATGCCCTAATCGAGAAGCTGCCCTAATCGACTCGTCTTCGGTCTTCGATTTTTAGGGTTGGAGTTGCAGCATACTGCAATCGATTTGTTAAGCATACTGTGCGTGTGCCCTAATATACATACTGTAATCGACTCGTTATTTTATTCGATCTTTTTTTGTTTGGGTGTAGTTTGTCTGCTTGGAGGTAAAAATTGAAATAGCTGAAATGGTGGTTGATATTTTTTGTTGGGTATGGGTCCAATATACAATACCAAATGGAACCGGCTGATAGATTTGTATTAAATTGCCACATGGTCTTGTAGATTTGTATTAAAAATAGCCAAATGGAACCAACTTGTAGATTTGTACCAAATGGAGTCAATTAACGACGTGGGCTTTGGGCTGAATATATTTAATAATGAACATGGAAATAATGCAAACAATACATTTTTATTAAAACTTATTTATTTGACTACTTTAATTAAAATGCATCTCTCGGATTATATATATACTATATATTTTTTTATATTTTAATATTTACCATATCCCTCTGCACCTGAATTTCCATTTTTTTTAATTTGCCGAATTCCCGTATCCTCGTACCATGCACCCGCATCTACGTACCCACACCCATGCTTTCCAGAGTATTAGATTTGGTAATATTTGTAGAAATTTTTTAATTTGAAAAAATAAATTGCTAGAATGCTATATTTAAGCGATGCTAAGATGTGGTAATGTCTGTAGAGATTTATTTGATCAATCCTATGTTTAATCATGGTTAATAAGATTTGGTCATATCCGACGTGGAGAATTTCAAATTTGTAAAAGAAGTTATATTCTTTTTTTAGTGGTATTAAGAAAGCATGACATTTTTGATAGTTCACGTTTATAACAAAAAAGTGTTATGCTAAACGTATTACAATTATTAATAAAGATAATGGTAATAGTATTGCTATCATATTTTTTTATGTCAGAGCAAACCACCAAAAGTGCTTCTCTCATACCACTTAAAAAATAAGATATAACAATTGATTTTTTTTAATAAATTCAAACTGCGTTTCTATAAATATGAGCGAATCTTGATATCATTTAAAATATGATCTAAAATATAATTTTCCTCTACAACATCATTCTTTATTAATTAGTAAAACTAGAATCAAAACTAACAAAGAATTAAATATCGTGATTTAAAAATAAAACTTCAAATTAAGTACACATTATTTTAACGTAGAAATATAATTAAATATTTGTGCAAATTATTTTCTCGTGAATGCGTTAAACATACCCAATTAGCTCAAAAAAAAATTTGCACACAATGCATGTGCCGTGATGCTCGTCTAAATAAACCGCGTGCGTTGGACGAGTCACACTGTATGTTAGTTAATCTAGGGGAAGTGAGAAAGGGGCAGTGATCTAGATAAAATATTGATTTCCTAGATACATGTTAATAAGGTTTCGTGGTGTAGTTGGTTATCACGTCAGTCTAACACACTGAAGGTCTCCAGTTCGAGCCTGGACGAAGCCATTTAATTTTTAGCTGTACATCACTGCCTCACTATTAAGTTAATTGACATGTGAAATAAAACAACAAGCTCATTGTTGGTTTATGTTGATTACACAGTTCAACACTTTAACTTGGCATGTTTGGTCTTCTTGCATTTCTTGGTTTCAAATTGGTAGCTGTGGTACTTGTTTCTGTTGTTTTGTTACGTTTTTTTCTACTGGTCAAGCTTATTGATTTCACCAATTTTCATTCAGTTCGCTTAATCTTGTGTTGGGTTGAAAATGATTTCTTTATTTTTAGGTTACAATTATGAACAAGATTCTCAAAATGGAATTCGAATTGTAGATTCCATATCAAACTAGATTTAAGTTGTGTATTGTAAATTCAAATGGTTGATGTTTTAATAATTGCTTATATGATTGTCTTTTTAGCTCTGTATATGTTATCAAATAAAATAATAATCAAGCATGTAAGATCATTGAATCTTCTTTTCACGCTGATAACCCGTATTTTTAAAATTGTTTTTCATACTTGAGCCCTACATCTAAACATGTTTTTTTTTAACTCCATTTTATCTTCATTCTGCTTAAGAAAAATAATGCAATTTGAATTATATGTTCAAATAAGAAGTTGAAAATTTAACATGGACTGATTGATTGTTCTCAATTGCAAGTTACTTCAGTTTTGGGCCCGACCTTAAGAACTGAATTGTAACAATGAAGATCCGTTTTTTGAACAATTGTAAGGTTTCAAGATTTTCAATATAAACAACGGCTTGTGATTAGTTAATTAACAAAGGCACGCTCATTCGTTATTCTCTATTCGTAAATGACCAAAGGCATACATTGATAGAACAGGCATATAATAAATTTTCAATCATGTTGTTTGTGTACTTATCTACATATTTTCATTGATCAGTAAAAGTACATGAATGCACTTATATCAGAAATGGACTGCAAAAACTCATGACCAAGTAAATTCTGTTCCCCCCCCCTTTCTTTTGGTGGTTTCTTTAAGTTTAAAAAACTGTGCAATACGTGCATCAATGATTCAATATGATGTTTGTGAACTTACGGATTCTGATGTGCAACCAAAAGAGAAGGAACTAATAGGCATAATAGTGACTAATCTTCAGAAATATATGCTAACAATAACATGCCTACCATGTTTTGAATGATAAAGTGAAATAGGTGCGCTGGTTAAGCAACAAAATAAAGAGCATGTATCTGGTAGACCACTGGGATGAAGGGTCAACAAAGTCAGTGGAAAAATTTACGTTATCGATGCTTATTTTACAAATCTACACATTCCAGTTTACCATATCTTTGGATAAATGATCAAGACAATAGAATAGTCTATTTTCAAAGAAGTTAATTTACATGTTTATGGGCATTTCAGGCTTGCTTATGGTATATTACGTGTAATTTTGTATCCTTATTTTTCTGCAGAGAGCTCATTAAAGCAGTAAGAATGTGAGATAAAATTGGAAGACTGATATTGCATGATCCAAGAAGCAAAGATGTTCAAGTAACTACTTTGTAAGTTCTCTCTTTCCCAAATGAGTTTACTGTAGGCTACATGAGAACCGACACATAGCTACAACATGAATAAGGCGATCCCGGATTTCCCATGCTACTAAGCTTGCTAGAACAAAATTTATGTCGTGTTTCTTTTTACCAGCTCACCAAAATTTTGAGTTATGTTTTCTGATTGCGTTCCATGCCTGTTTTATTCTATTTTTTATTTTAAAATCTATCTTGTAGTCGGAGAATTATCCTAGCTAATAACCTTTTACAAGTAGGCCCTATAAAGTTACAATTGTCAGTAAAAGAAGGAAACGGTCGATGTTTTAAATGTTTAAGTTTAGACAAGGACATCGAAATTTCATTCAATCACCGATGCTTAAGGAACATCGAAAAATGTGTTGGTTGTGAATATATTATGGGTTATAGAAAGAATCGTGTTTCAGTGGTGTCACATAAACTGTATGTCAAACCAACTCCTCTAACATATGAGGAGTAATTTAAGTTTTATCAATTAATGGAAATGTGTTATGTACAGAGCATAACTAGCAAACTGAATTGTGAACGCAGATCCTCTAGTTCATATAATACCCGCCTTTGTAGTCAAGGAGCAGCCTAAGCGCAGCTGCTACACCTTCCAGTGGGCCATTTATCCTGAAATTTGATTCGATATTTGCCGTGTTCTTTCCACCTATCCAAAATTGAAACCTCGAACTTCAATTTGCTCTAAATTGCCCAAGGTGCAAGGCTTGTTTGATTTTACACTTTTTTAGGCTGACTGCCCTGATACTGGCATGTAATTTAGCTATCAATGTATCACAACTTTCCAGTTAATTTTTTCTACAGCTGCTTGTTTGTGTACATGGAAACAATTTAATATAAAATAACCTTTTCTTGTTGCGGTTCATGATTTACATGGTAAGTATATATATAGCTACACTCTAGTTACTTGCCTAAATATATTGTTGCTTGACAAAGGTTTGATAAAAAAGTATTTCAACCTGAAGAATATTAAGCTTCCTTTCCAATAATTTTTAGTTACTGCTAATTTTTGTGTATGGGGAAAATAATTTATCCGAAGTAGCCTTTTTCCCCCTTTTCCAATTCATATTGTTATGTATGCAGCTAATTGGCCATAATCTCGACAAATGTTGATAAGGAGAGTATTTTAGTCAAAAGGGAATGTGGTTTCCTTTCCATTCTACACATTGAGCGTATAATATTAGATCCAAAATTGAAATTTCAACTGAAGGGATAGAACAAAATTACGATACAAATGCTGAATTTCTCTGCTTTTCCATTAGGTAATCAGTGTTGTATTGCAACAAGGGCCAATTGCTCCATATATGTTTGACTATCATTTATTATCTGAAGCAAAATATTACCAATAAGCTTCTGCTTCCTGCAAAATTTAGGGGGAAAAGTCACTAAACCTAAGTATCATCAAACGAAGCATTCTCTACATGAACAGTATATTATAAAACAGATACTAGTAATTTGATATGTTTGGAATACTCTAAAACATCTATTTAGTCCCACATCACCGAATATGTGAGAATTATTCTATATAAATATCAGCTTTTTTCATCACCATACAGCCGAGCTCAGTAGCGTGAGCTTGTAACCAAGTGGGGCAGTAAAACGATGGGATGTTGGTTTATGTTATCGAATTCGGATACACGGCACGACTTGCTGGCCCGCCCGATCCAAGTCGCTGAGTGGCTGGTGTGGCTAGGCTGAAAGGTCTTGCCACAGTGGCTATAGAATAGGGGGCAATGCATGAGGCTGGTTTCACAGAGCAGCGAAAACTCCTTCCTCTCGACGGTGGATGGATAACGGACTGCTGTGCTCTGTATCCACCTCGATCCGATGACACTCCTCCAACAAACCATCATTTTTTTCCTCCTCCCTCATGCTTTTCTCATTCAGTTAGTTTTGACTTTCTCTTTCTCGGCTAATATTTGTGTTTGGTTGTTCTTGCTTGGAGTTGTACTGACCATACACAAGTATTTTACTTCTAAATTTCTCTCGGTATCTCGCACTCTTATATATACCTTTGACTGTATGTAAGCTGTAGGCATGTTACATGTCCACCATATATATGGTCCACCTATTTAACTTATAAGCACACCTTCCTTTCTTACCTTTGCCGTTTACTTATCTAATTTATTGCAAGTATCCTTTTCCCATTAGGCCATTACTATCTACATTTGTTTCCTTCCCAAATTCAGGCATTATTGCATTGTACGAATGATGCTAAAACCTATCCTCCACAAGTATTCTTTATTGCCACATAATACTATTATATGGATGAAAAGAAATGCTCTCTAAATTATGGTGTCCACATTCATGTCCCATGCAATGGCCATGATGATGGTATGCTTGTAAACTTGTTAAACATTTCGGCCTGAGACCGAGAAGTAATAAGATGTTGACTTATCCGTTCGTCACATTAGGAAATAGCTGTTTGTTTTGTGTTCTTATGCTTCTTCCACTTTTGGCTTCTGTACTTTCCTGAAAAACATAAAGAAACAGATTAAATTGTGTTTTCTCAGGGTATTTGCCGTCTTTGATCTACCTTTTTTTTTTTTTTTTGCTCTAATTCTGGGCATTTTTTGCATCTGTATTGTAAAGCTGTCAACATTTCTCCTAGTTCACATTTTTACTCCTATTTACGGCATCTTCTTATTACTTTGAACTCAATTCATTCCATTGTGTTCCTGTCGTGCTTCAATGGATTGGTCATATGTCTAATTCTCATGATAGAAAGGTGGCCATCTTCTGGTTTAGTACTGGTAGTTTGTCATATTATTGGCATCAGTTGATTATATACCAAATTAAATCATATATCAATTTAATGTACTTCTGACTTATTTCACGCTTTACTTGCAGCAGGAGTAGGCAAGTCAGATGACTAACACGGTTAATGTAAGGCGAACCAGACAGCATAAAAGGGCCCTTGAGAACACTGAGGCCCACTGTGGCTTCCTGAGGTATGTTGTAGTTATTACATGATTTCTCTTGTTATGACATGCACACAGACTGCTTGATTGATTTAAACTAATGCGATGTACATAATCAACTGGGTTTTTCGAATATACATAATTAATTGGATTGTTTGGATATTGAAAATGCATGTAGATGGTGGTGCAATCGTTGAAAATAGCACATCACCAGCAAGCATTGCATTCTGTCATCTTATACATGCTGCACCGCAACTGAACCTTTTCCCATTTGCTATTTAAATGTATTTGAAATAATTTTAAGATGTCTAAAATCATGTGTGCTGATAGTGCTTCCTTATTGTGTTGAACCATTGTCAATACGGTTCTGTATATTTGCGTGTAAAATCTTGCAAGTTATATGAGCCGTAAGGGTTAAAAATTCAAACACTAGCCTGGCCTGTAAATTGAAGCGAAAGCTAGAACTACTGATTGACCTATATTAGGCGGTAATTTATTTGCTTTAAGTTATACTAGTTTGTTGTAGTCTATGTAGTTGAGGATTAGATCCCAGCTAAGAGACTAGTGTAAAGATACCATTTTGAATTTAGTTTGATCTCGACCATTATATTAGCGTAAACATTTTCTCCTTCAATTTGATTACATCTTAATAAGCATAAAGATATTTTCCTGATTTTAATTAATTATTGGATTAACGCAATCATATCATTTGAACTTGATTGAATCTTATTTTGCATAACAATATTTATTGGATTTACTTAGATGCTGATTTTTCAGTTAGTATAAAAGTAGCATCTTTATTTCAATTTGATATTGGTTCTCTTATATATTATCCAGTCTAGGTTTGATTAGATGAATATTATTAAATTAATAGTAGGATCTTATACATATTTTATTAGGCAACAGTGAAGAACCATGTGTTTTCAAGCCCTAGGTGTTATTTTGCTTCTTTGACAGTATCTTAAATAATCCTGTAATGCTTGACATCATGTTCCAACTTGTTTTTTCTTTTTAATTTTTGTTTTCTGTGGTCCGTTTAGTTTTGAATTTTGTGAATGTAACCTTGTACATTGTCAATTCAGTAGTGCAATTTTTATATTCCATTTCTGAGGCTGAACTACATGTTCTTTATTTGAGAACTTGTGATTATGCATTCGGAAGTTATCTCAAATTATAATTGATTTTTTGAACATACTATATATATATATATGTATATATATATATATATGATCGTGCCTTATATATATTAACAGTGCCATCAAGTTTTAATTTTCCTTTAAGTACTCATTTACAACCTATAGATTTACAACCAGAAGGTAAATCTGTCAAATGCCAAGTCTTATTGGATTTCAAAGAATCCATCTCATTATTTATAGCCTCTCGCCAAAAAATGGGCATCTAAAGAAGATAAGGCCACTTGGAGGTTTAAGGGATCCTCCTCTATAGTAAAAGCACAAAAATCTGAACCAAATCTTTTACGGTTCTCGCTCTTTTACTTCTTCTAGGTTCAAGTTCAGAACTTTTATTAAGTTCTGTTCTAATAGGCATACTTGTTGTGCCCCCACTATTCCTTAAATTAAAAGGAAATTTCGTTTCATAAAAATTGGCATCATTTGATTCAAATTATATTATGTGTATTTAGGTCATAAATTCGGTATGCTTTGCTATTAACAGCATAGCTTATAAATACACATTCGTATGATTTTCTTTGCCAATTTTATTATCTTAGGGTCTGGAATGCGAATATATGCTAAACAACCCTAAGTTCTAAAGTATGATATATTGTATTTATATTTCTTTAAAATTTCATAATGTGAAATTTTATTCTTGGATTTGGGGATTCTATTCAGAACATAACATACAGTCTATAAAATATCCCCCCACTAATGCTTTGCTGCACCAAAATTTAATAAAAATGACAGTTATTAATTCGGTAAAGATCCTAATTTTCTTTCAACTTTACCGTTCATTTCAAGTGTATAAGGTGCAGTTCTATCATGTACAATATCATGTCATTTATAAAAAAATTCATAATAAACTGGATTTATATTCTGTTTCTCTATCACTATAAATCCTCTTAATTTTCCTATTTGCTTGATTTCAATTTTTAATGTTTCAAACATATCAAATGCATCACATCTTTAAGAATCAATGTCTTTCCAATCATATGCTTTATTTTCATATTACCACTCTCTACAGCTTAAGTGGTGCGAAGATCTCACAACACACTTTCTGATCGTCAGCAACCGTGTATATTGTGAATATATCACGATCATAGCAAACATGGCGAGAAACACCAATGTCTACCCACCAACCCTCTGATCCACCAACAAGGTGAATCTCAGTAATTATAACCATTAGAGGCTCCTCAGTCAGGTTTGTCTGCGGTGCATGGCTTAGCCTGTTCAAATACATTCGTGTCATATGATCTGGTTTTCTACAGTTGTAACATAGAAACAACTTTCCAGAATCATTCTTTTGGGTTGGTTTTTGTTGTCATTTATGGTTTCCTTGCGGATTCCATTCTGTTATTTACTGGCCGGTTGTGGATGCTTACTATTTTGAATGTCAATATGTTTGAAAAAATTATATTTTTCTTATAGAAAAATATATCCAATCTCATAGACTAACATAGGTTATTCACATGTATGCAACAAAAATGTTTTATATTCTATCTTTTCACTTGTATGCATATAAACTATGTCAATTTATTTGATGCAAAAAACCTATTCATCCAATTAATGTCTATTCTTAGTGACATTATCAAATAACATACACATTCTATTAATGTCAAATTTTTAGTGACATTTCCCAATATTATATGTGTTCTATTAATGTCAATTTTAATGACATTTCCATATAATCATATGCATTTCACTAATGCCAAAAATTTAATGAAAATTTCCAAATAAGTATGCACTTAATTATTGTCAATTTATAATAAAGACATTTTCAAAAGTTTGCATTCAAATTGTGCCTACACATCACAGACCTACTATGTTCTTAAAACGCATAAAACTGGATTCACCAGTTTGACTTACATTAAGCTTAGATCACTTGCTCTTCAAGGCTTTGAGGTATAACATTTTTAGGTCATTCAAAGTTCCAAATTTTACACATTTAAGCTATCAGTGATTATTTCAAAAAATTCTACTGCTAACAAATTCAGTAAAAGCGACCTCAACCTCATCAATACATATACTATAGCCACTATTCGACATATCTAGCTTGGAAGAAATAAGCAAGCATTCAAAAAATACGCATGTTACTGTGAGGTCTGAGGTTCTATGCACAAAAATTTATATCCTATTTCTGCGAGATTAGAATCAATAATCAAAAGAAAAATACTTATCTTCGCGTTTGTTATAGAGCCGTCCTTTGCCTCATTTTTTCAATCGACTCATTGCCTTTGGATCTACCAACGTGCAATCAAGGCTGCGCAAGATCTGATTCAATCTGCCATTATTCCATCGATTTATGGCAAGTTTGGAATTGTCCTTTGGAATCAATTGATTGTGAAAGAGGGGGCGGTTCATCTAGGGTTGCATAAGCCATTGCTTCGAATCGTCTTCAAATTGTTGGGAAACAATGGCTGAGTCGCGGACCATGTCGCTTCCTTGAAGACGATTCGGCGATCTGGTCGGTGGTGCAAAACCAGTTCGTACTCTCGCCGCCGCCTCTAGGATAAAACAACCTCTGGAAATAATAACTGATTTGCTTTGCACAAACAAATCAGTGCAGATTTGCACTTTCGGAAATAACATACTGCTCGAAAATTTCTGGAAGAAGTTTTAATGGCAGAGGTAAGAAAAAAGATATTTTTTTTCCTGTTGTCTAATTTTCGTCTACAGCTGAAGATAATATATAGATAAGAATTGTGCAGTGGAAGAAAATCGGATCTGCTAAAATACCGGGTCAACAGTTTACCGCTTCATGGGAAAGTCGGCTCAAAAAAAAAATCTCCCGTTTTAAAATTCAGTTTAAAAAAAACAATTTTTTTTCTGGTTCAAAAATATAAGTGTCTACACCACATAACCAAGGCCCAATCCCGAACCGAGCCGAGCCGAGCCGGGTGGAGTCGGTCGGTCGCGCGTGTATGGTGGTCATGATGCATGGTCTCCCTCCTCACAACAAAGCATGCATTGGGAGCCCAAGGCCCAAACAAGATTTCGTAGAAACAAGTATAAATACTTGCATCTTTCTTATAATCCCATGATGTGGGACTATTCACATATAGGAGCCATCATACACTTATTTCTATATTTTAAATAATTCACATAAATTTCCAACACCGTCTTACATGTTAATTTTTTGTGTGGACTTTATGCTGTATATGTTGCATGGAAAGAGGAAGAATCAAGTGTCTAGTTTCTACACTAGGCAGTTTCTAAACCAGACACAATCATTTTTCTTTTGATTGCTCCTCTTTTTCATATTTTCTTATATCTATTCTAGAATTTAACAATAAAATGGATTTTTTTAGTCTAGTTTTATGACCGAATATGGTAGGTGTTCATTGAACTCAAGCTTTTAAATATTTGATTTTACATGTAATCTCAGACTAACATCTTGGTCCATGTTTGGAGGTGAGATCTCATCATCTCATTGATTTGAGTATCAAACTGATTAAAAACTATGTTCGAAATTTTGTCTTGTTCAAGTGAAAAGAAGAAGTGATTTTGGGTGAGATGAAGGAGATTTAACGTTTTGATTGAATTACGTTGGATGTCCCTTAACAGAGAAGTCTTGGTCAAAACATAGTACAAATGCTATGATAATAAAATTCATAATAATTTAATGATAAGGAGTTGTGGTGTAGTAGTTACCATGTTTGCTTTACATGCAAAAGGGTCTCCAGTTCGATCCTGGGCAACTTAAGCTTGTTTCCTTTTTATGGTGGTTACCACGTTTACTAAATCCCATTAAGATTCAAAATGCACCCTCTTTCTTATGAGAGAAGCTACTTGTGCGGTCATCTGGAAAAATCGTTGACTACCCATTCCATTGACTTATTTATATACAATAATAACTGGATATCATTATGTGACGGTAGGCTGGAACCATTGGTGGTGTAATAACCTGAGTAATGAGCGTAGCTAGCATCGGCAAGACTCCTATATATTGTACAAACTGCATATTTTGGTGAAAATATTCATTAGGATGTTTTGTGAGGCCTGTTTTACAAGGATTTTTGTATGTGAAGTTTGAAATTGAGAGGCAGATCTTAATTTCCTCTTCTTGTTTTCGTCAAAATCCATTCATCAAAAAGTTTTCATGTGTCTAAAAGTGCTTGGGATTAATTTCTTTCGGCATTCATTAAATGTTTTATGGCATTTGTTAACACTGGGTACAAACTACAAACTGCACATTTTTTTGTATGTGATTTCATCTAATTAATGATCATGTTGAAAATTTTAAAATTTATTTGGATTGGCTTAACCTTTTTTTAAATAATATCAACCTTTTTTTAAATAAAGTTTGCATTTCTCCCGTGGTTATTTTTTTTTCCCGAAAAGGGTTTTTCCACGTTAAATCTTGTGTGATTCTATTCTTTGCTTGCTTCTTTGATATTTTTTTTATTAACAGATTCGTTGGAGTTTAGATATCAAATCACCAAACAATAATGATAATAAATTCAAAATGTCTATTTTAGTGGAAGTTTTTGCATCCACTATATGATGGTTTTACATAGAGATTATCTTAAAAATTCTATAGCAACCCTTAAGAAAATTAAAATTGATCCCTCTCTTTAATGCTGTGGTGCTGTTTTATAACCGTGGTTGCGGTTTCTAGTTGCCTTACTTTATCCAAAATATCTATAGAAAGTCGGCAGAGTAGGATTAGGTCTAGATTCCAAAAGATATGATGAATAATAAGTCAAATTTCACTCAACTTGTAGTAATGATCTTATCGCCCAACACCATTCCATGCCATATAGATCTATACCGGTTGATCAACCTTTTTGTACTATGCAACTTTTGAATCTGCTGGCCCATTTACACTGCCTTGTAAAACTGTTCCATTGCATGAATTAGACGTAGTTTCTTCAGCACCAACCCTAATTCACTTGATCTTATGTGTACGTGCGGATCAATGCTTTTTCTTTCATATGCTTTGCTTGTTGGTTGATTGATTTATGTTACTTTTTGGGTACTCTTCCTAACCATAATTCCAAATCCATTTGCATCATTGTTTTTCCATATTGGTCAGTTTCATGGTTTTATACCGATCGATCCATGGGTGACGACGAATTGACGTGACTTTCACCATACATACACCTTATTCTCTATTTCTGCCGTCCCATGTAATCTACATCTTGTATTTGATCATTTATGAGTTCTTCAAACATTTCTTCATCTATCTGAAATCGTTGAATCTTGGACGTTGAAAATTACTACTAACAAGATGCATTTGGGGAAAACCTAATATGAAATTTTGTGAGGGAAATTTGATGTTTGGGAGATGTGGATCCTTCCAATATAGTACACACTTTTTTTTTGTATGTGTTTTCATCTAATTAATGATCATGTTGAAAATTTTAAAATTTATTTGGATTGGCTTAACCTTTTTTTAAATAATATCAACATTGAATGTAAAAGTTGCTCTCTATTTTGGATGCAAATGAGATTTTAAATTGAGGCCGACTATATGATCAAAAAACAAAACACACTACACTGTTGATCTTTGTCCATATATGGAGGTGAGATCTCAACATCTCACTGGTATGAGCATCAGACAGATTAAAAACTGTGTTTGAAAGTTCGTTTTGTTCAAGTGAAAAAAAGAGAGGTGATTTTAGGTGAGATTTCCGACGAGATGAAAGAGCTTTGATATTTTGATTGAATCATGTTGATGTCCCTTAGGGTTCTTCAAAACATAATACAAATTAAACAACCAAGTTATGATAATTAATGCCGAATTTATAATATTTTTTATTGTTGAGGAGCTGTGGTGTAGTGGTTATCATGTTTGCTTTACACGCAAAAGGTCTTCATTTCAATCCTGGGCAGCTTCAAGTTGCCTCCTTTTTATGGTGGTTACTACCATGCTTGCCATATCCCATTAGGTTTCAATATGCACCCACTTTGTAACAACAGGCTACTTGTGCAGCTCACATACTGTACAAACTGAGAGGATTTATTTTATGGTGAAAATATTTATGTGGATCTTTTGTGAGACCTGTTTTACAAGGATTTATTTTCCGTGAAGTTTGAAATTGAGAGGCGGATCTTAATTTCCTTTTCTTATTTTGTTCAAAACCGTTCATCAAAAAGTTTTATACTGTTTGTGGAATGGATCAAGCAGACTTTATAGAGTAATAATTGCAACCTCAAGGAAATTTAAGCTGTGTGATTGTCAGTCTGGTTAAAACATCAGTTACCATATTTTGTGGAATTTAAGCTGTGTGATTGTCAGTTCAGTTAATTAATTGGCTAATCGGGGAAGGGAAAATAAGAGCAAAAAAAGGGTAGGGTTGGGTCTATCGATAGCCACAAATCCACCTTAACCACCATTTATCCTGAAATTTGATTGGATGCATGTAGTCTAAGATGTTTATTTTTCACCTTTACACTATATGTTGTAGCAACCAATTCAAATTTGCATTCTTTTATTAGATGCATGTAGTCTTTTTTGATATGAAGCGATAAATAGCCAAGAACATTACAGTCTTATATTTACACAGTGCTTCAGGACTCAGGAGGAGAGGAAGGTATGTATGAGTTGCTTGTACGGATAGATGGTGTGGATAAGTGGAGAGAAGATGGGCCTGCAGGGTATTTTATGAAGCGCACTGTGGTATAAACATGATCACCAGTTGAATCTGGGTTGCCAAGCTCAACATAAACGGGTTCTAAAGCTCTATTGTACTGGCGTGATCGTATACTATGTATGTAGAGCATGAAATGCAAGCGTTCTGCTAGATTGATATCTATTTGTATTTAGACACTATTATAATATCAGAGTAAATATGATTTCAAAATGCTTTGGGTTATCATAAGGTAAAAACTGTCTGTGTTTATGTGTGGATTGGTTTTATGATTATCCTTTTCTTTCGGAAATGAAATGTTTTTAACTTTAAAATCAAGTTGGATGATATTATAAACTTAGCGAGTTTTCTCACTCTGGTTCACCATACTAATCTGGCATTTGTAATGCTCGGGTTAGACCGGGTTTTACAGGTTTAGGTTTGGATGCTGCGAACTTCAGAAGACGTGCTAGAGGAGTTCAGACGTATGATATATATTTATTACGCTGTGTGTTATATATAAGGACAGATTATTATAAATGTCCAGATGTGTTGATGTACTCTGATGATTGTAAGTATTTATTTCAGAGCTCTCAATAAAGATTTATTTCTATATTATATTTTATTCCGCTGCAATGTGAGACTCTATGCTGTGTTGGTTAGTTCTTCTTCTTCTATTCTAATATTTCTTCCTTATCCCGCCTTCTATTTTCTTTCATTAACTATCTGGTGTTTTCGATATTTGGGTTTTGGTAAGTAATACAGGTTTTTTTAATTATTATTGTCGAAATTCGGAAGTCGAATTCCCTGGGTCGTTACAATATTACAGGAGACTGGCAGATTACCAACCTATTAGTTCAGTTTTTAAGATAGATTATTCACCACGATTGGATTTTAAAGTAGTCCTCCACTATATCTAAACTAGATTACAGGACTGGAGATAGACACTATTTCTAAACTATGAAAAGATCACATTCCCCACGCAGGGAGAGATGATGATTAAATGATTCCATACATATAACCATCAATACAAACAACATACATAAGAACTTCAAACAAAAGTATATTACATGTACAATACAAAGTACAAGGTACAACACAATGACATAGTAGGATTCACTGGCAAAAGAAGCACGTGTCTCGAAAAACAGGACAAGGCAGCTGAAGCAAGACCCAAGATCACATACAACATAACATAGAGTCTGAGATACCAAAGTCCCAAACGAGGCACTCCAGTAGAATAACATGAAGACAATGACAACTCCTTAGCATAGCACCACTGAAGACTGCAGCCCTGCACATGACATAAACCGAGTTTGACCAACCACTAGCATCCTCCATGCAAACCTCCACCAGCAAGCTAGCTGAAGCTCAACATTGAGAACATCACAACTCCAAAGGCCGGAAAGCACACTACTCCACAACACAAAGAACACCCGATTACATCATACAAATCAATACATACAAGACGAAAACCCAAAGTTGATTGTCGAAATCACACCACATCTAGAACCAATACAAACCTTACACAAAGTCATGACCAACCGAGAAACTCAATACATTAGCTCATCAAGCGGCAGAACATATTTCAGCCTCCCATAAGTGCACTTCGTATATTATCAAGGCAGACATGGTAAGACCAGACATGGGATAGGGAATAGTCGCGTAACCAAACACCGTGGAAGAAAACAGGGGATAGTGGGGACTCCACGTACATACCGAGACTTCCAAAGTCCGGCAAGTCGAACCACTACCCAAGACATGAGAGACCTTACAAACCCAACCAACCACAATAAAGAACCAACAAACACCATACCTCAAAACCTATCGACAGAGGTCGGTCATCTCAGGACAAAAAACCACCAGGTAATGAAGCTCGCAGTCGCCTGGATACCTTGAGTAGTCGGTATAAACACCGAGAGGAGATGGAGGCAAGGAAGTCACGATATAAAATTGTAATGACCCGCATTTTCCCAGGGGTATAATTTATTTATTTAATTATATAAATAGGGATATAGTGAATTAAATAGTGGTTTAATTAAATAACGGTAAATATTTAATTTAAAATATTAAATTAAATAAAATATTTAATTCTAAAATAATCAGAATTGGCTGAAATGGCGATATGGTGTGAACTGGATCATCTGTGATATTTAATTCAGCTTGGAATTGAATTCGAATAACGAATATATTTTTTGAACGACTGTTTGAACGTATAATTATATTATAATTAAAATCGAGCTTGAAATGGCGCTGCAGTTCGTAAATTGGCGATTCGAACTTCAACTGAATGTACAGGATTCGTTTTAAGCCGGATTTCTGTGAAACAAGAAACGTGTGGAGCTGGTGTAGTATATCTTTCTAGTGGAAGAGAAAAATCGGGATTTCGTCGTGTAGATTTTGATGTACGTCCAAATCAAATTTCAGAATAGTCGCTGTGGAATTCCTTTATAATTTATAAAGGAATTATTTATATTTTAACAAAGGAAATTCATTTTTAAATCGAATATCGATTTAATTGGGATGTGAAGTGTCGAGTTATAAATCCCAGTGGAGCTGTATGATATTCTGTTGTGAAGATATACGATAATATAAATTTATTTATATTTAATTATATTATATTTAAATATATTTATATATTTAAATGGGTCATCCAGAGCTTTAAAAATAGTCGGTTTTGCAAACGAAGTCGGAATTCGACGAAACTAGTTTTGTTGGATCCACAACATCAAATTATTGTTAGATTCCAAGTTTCGTGATTTTTGAAGTCAGTATGTGGCCGTACGGATTTTTAGAGTGAAAAACAGTCAGTATTTTGATGGTTAAAAATACGCTGTGTGAGCATACGAAGTCGGAATTCGACGAAACCAGTTTCATTGGGACCGTAATGTCTAACTGTAGTTGCATGTCCAGTTTCATGATTTTTGGATATCGTATGTGACTACACAAATTTGTAGAACGATAAATTGAGTTAAAGACCAAATAAATTAATATTAAAAGAAATGGAAATCACACCCTATAAATAGCCTACCCTCTTTCCCAACCCTAGAAAACAGTTTCCGCAGTCAACACAAAAATCGAGCCGCCTCCACTCTTAAGCAAAACATGAAACCGCAATTTTCAATAAATCAAAACAATTCACAAAAAATTTCCATAAATCGAAAACCCCAGAGATTTGGATCCGTGAAGACTTTCTCTTGCCCTCGATATCCACTTTGTCTGGTGCGATACGTTTTCTCCGAGTTCAAACTGAGTTCGTCGGTAGCCAAAGGGGGTTCCGACGGTTGAAGGGTTCACACCCTTTTCTGTGTAGCTGCGTCTGAAGTGAGATGCTGTGAGAAGAAGACTGCGGGTATGTAACACCCCACCTCCGCTAGGGTCACTCACAAAGGGAATGCACTAGGTTTGGTGAAGCATTATCGAGGTAAACATGCACAGAAATATTACAAGACAGAACATATATAAAACAGCGGAAGTAAAACAATTTCATTACCTTATAAAGTAGTAAGGTCAAAAGCCTTTTACATTAAAATACAACAAAACCTGTCTTGCAATAGTAAAGAAGCATAAACCATTTCATAAATTATTCCCCAAATAAAACAGTAAGGTAGCCATAGCCAAGAAAAGTCCAAGCCATGCATGATGACCTTCAAGCAAAGGAAGTCCGAACTAAATAACAGTGTTTCCTCCCTGAAAACCTAGGGGGGGAAACGGAAGACAAAGAGGCGAAAGAAAACGGGGTCAGTCATAAAGACTGGTAAGTCCTATCTACTTCCAGCATAAAAACAGGTAAAGGTAACATGACATGCATAAACTGAAAGTAAACATAAGGATGACGACAAGATAGATAAGCTAAACCAAGATAACTGGATGAACTACTGTATCATGATAAACTACGGTGTCAAGATAAATCAAGGTATCACATCGTCAGGTTTCAATCAAGTATACTATCACAAGGTATCTATCATGTATAACATCCCACGGTATCTATCATGTATATTTGCTCTGCACCTCTCGTACTAGTATCCCAACCCGCGTCATGTTTTAACTATGAATGTCCCTTACCCAATGTCATGTAATGGTCCATGTCAACCTAATATATAACATATGTAGGTTTTCCCAACTCGTATGTTTCTTTCCATGTATAAGTTCAGTCCTCTGCCGTAGGCCGTACGGGCTTTCCCATGTAAATCTATACCACCTCAACGTAGTACCATTTTATCCTTAAAGTTGTTTTGGACTGCTACCCTTGATCTGGTTATGTTTTCTTACCATGAACTATCGCGTGTTCACTTAGGGTTTATGCCACCTAGGACCGCTAGGGATTATGCTACCTAATGAACGTTTCCGTGTCTCGGTTTGGGTTCAAGCCACCTAGGGCCACTAGGGATTATGCCACCCGTCAACCGCGCCCTTTATCCCGCGTATGTATTGTGAATCGTTTTCCATGTCTAGACGCACATGTTCCTCAATGTGCCATCTGAGTTCCGTGCCAGGGCAAATCAAGAAATACGGAACTCGGTCGGGAGCTTTAAGTCGTCTGCTGATGCAGATATCAAGGTCTGTTTTTGTACCCGTGGCTATGGTCCCACGTGACCCCTCCCTCAATTACTGAAAGGCAATCCAAGAAAAATCATGTATGAGAACCACATCCCGGCCCCACTATAGCCCCACTTTCCTACGGGCCAACCTCACCCATGACTCGATAGTAAGAACATGGTCTGTTGGGGGTTCTCTGCCTTTCCGTACGTACACGATTGACTAAAGATGGTAGGTAGTCGACGACGTGCTATCCAGGGCAAAAATCAAGTATCGTCGACTCCACGCTAATCCATCCCAGTCTTTAGGTCGCTCGCATAGCAACCAAGGCATACTCTTGGCTCTTCTATCGCAGACCTTAACCTCTGTGAGGCCGGGTTTCATGGACCACCTGCCACCTCACAGAGGGATACCAAGAGTACCCTCACGTCCCCCGAAGCTACCACTTCGTCACCCAGTTCATTGGAGCCTTTATCCAAGTCGGATAATTTGCTCCTCCTCGTGTGTTTAAGCGACGACCTACCATATCGGGTTACTCATCCATTCATGAACTAGTCCCATGTCCTTGGCTAAGAATTATTACTTAGTTATACTTAACTAAGGTTTACCACTTAGCTTCTTTTCCCCGTTACCCTTGATTAACCACGATTTTCTACCTAGTTCCTCTAACTAGGGTTTTGTCTATTGGGTTAGGTGTTGTTATTCAGGTTCATGACTTAGCCCGCCTACGAATCATGTCAAGATTGGCTAAGTATTTAAGTTCAAGGCTTAGCCCTACAAGGTGGTTAAGTATACCAAGAAGCGCATGACTTAACCCTATCAAGTCAAATTGGTTAAGTATTGGTTTGTCTTAACCCTATCAGATTATCGTGTTAGATTGATTAAGCATATATTATCTTAATCGCGTCAGATCATCGAGTCGGATTGGTTAAGTATGGGTTAGCTTAACCTCATCCACTAATCGTACTACAAGGGTTAAGTATATTCAAAAGGTCTTGTGACTTAACCCTATCAAGTCCACATGTTAGATTGGTTAACTATAGGTTACTTAACCTCATCAAATCATCATGTATAATTGGTTAATTATAAGTTACTTAACCCCGTTAAATTATCATGTTAAGTTGGTTAAGTATTGGTTACTTAACCCCATTGAATTACCAAGTTTAGATTGGTTAAGTGGTTAACTTAACCCCATCGAATTACCATGCTTAGATTGGTTAAGTGAAGGTTACTTAACCCCATCTAATTACCGTGTTTAGATTAGTTAAATCTAAGTCACTTAACCCCATCTAATTACCGTGTTTAGATTAGTTAAATCTAAGTCACTTAACCCAGCCCTTAATTGTCTTATATGGTTAAGTGTCATTAAGAGATCAAGTCTGGTTTAACTTAACCTACCCATTCATGTCATATCGGTTAAGTGTCATTAATCAGATTTACTTAACCTTATCATGTGGCATTAATTAAATTAATGCACTTTTAACCTCTCACATTAGACCTTGTCGTGGTTACTAGTTAAGCCGGGCGGGTCCGGGTAGATTTACACAACAACCTAGTCTAACCTCGGATTTTAAGTGCTATGTGACCAACTACTCACATTGGGTCCTATTGTTTGTAGCCTTTAGTTAAGCCGGGCGGGTCCGGGTAGATTTATGCTACAAACTCAACCCAACCTCGAGTTGGCCACTTTCATGTTTGGTCTAGTATCTTATTACACTTACAACCCACCCATGTCTAGTTTAAGTTCCAGGTTTTCCCCACGTGTCATGACCATATTTAAATGTATCATGAATGTCATGTTCTCATGTAAACTCCATGTCAAGTTTTTCATGTCATACCCACGTTTTTCCTAAGCTACCCAAACGTATTTCCAACCCAAGTGGAAGCGAGTCACATAGTAGGGTATTATGCCAATATATTGGCCACAAACATGCATAGTATCATAAGGGGATTTGGCCACAAACATGCATAGTATCATAAGGGAATTTGGCCACAAGCATGCATAGTGTCATAAGGGAATTTGGCCGTAAACATGCATTGTGTCATAAGGGAATTTGGCCACAAATATGCATAGTATCATAAGTGAATTTGGCCACAAACATGCATAGCATTCTAAGGTAATTTGGCCACAACATGCATAAGCCCCAAAGTCAAGTCTTTGCCCATGTTTCACAAGTCAAGTGGTTCCCAAAGGTTCATGCTAACATTTCATAGGTAAAGATTCAAACTTGCAAGATATACTAGGTTAAACATAACATGAATGGCATGATTAAGTCGCTACAACTTAGCCCAAGGTCATAGATCATAGAAAAGGGGCAAATTTAGGTTCACATAAGCTAGCATACTTATGTTTCATCGCATTTTATCCCATGTCACATTAGAACCACCGTTAGAATCTACAAGTAGCTAGAACTTACATAGCGTGGCAAGAGGGCTAGGGGCATGAATCGTCTTGATGAAGAAAGGTGGCTCCTTTGTGGAAGAATCGTCATGAAGTTTGCATAGCAACGTTGATCCACCCTCGATTTGATGTAGCAAGCTTGCATCTTTTGATTTGGATCCGATTTGAATGCATAGTCTCTTGGAGTTGAAGATGGAGGCCATGATTACTTGGCATTTGGACGGCACTTCGTGGCATGAGTGATTTGTGAGGGTTTAGGGTAGGCTTAGGGGTCTTTTTATAGAGATTAGGACTAGTTTAGGCCCTTAGATTAACCCTAGGATAGTTCTGAACCCTCAAAATCCGTCACAGGCCCTAAAACATGACCCAAAACACTCAGCAGGTGCACCAGGCCAAAGTGGTCGGACCACCCAGGTCGACACTCGTGTCGACTGGGCAGTCGACCTGCCCCCTGGGCGTGTCGACTCCCCAGTCGACACCCCAGTCGACCTGGGGCTGGGCGTGTCGACTCCCCAGTCGACACCCCAGTCGACCTGGGGCTTGGGCGGGAATTTTCCCGCCCAATCTGTTTGGCTCCAGATTTGAATTTTCGAACTGTTTTTGAAGTTGATTTTTTCTGAAAACTTCTATGGGACATAACTGGGTCATACGGACTCCGATTTTCGAAAACTCGGACTCTATTTCGCGTATTTTTCCGAGACGAACGCAATGGCATAGCCCATTTCTCCTGATTCAGATTTTATATTTTAGTTCTGCCTTGATTCTTGTTTTTAACACGTTGTTAAATTTCGGATTGTTACAGGGTATCTGGAGCGAGGAAGGTCTGGAGCGTGATGTAGTTTGGGGTTGGGTAGTCTCTGCTGCAGACGAGAAAATGAGTGGAGTTCCGAAGCTTTTGGGGAAGGCGAGGATTTTTGATCGGTGATGGCTTACTAATGAGGTAGCGTGTTCTTTTTGTTCAAGAAGGTAAAGGCAGTGATACTGTTAAACTGTCAAGGGTGGTTTTGATTTGTAAACATGGTGTATATGATGAAGAACAGGAGTGCAGTTTTATCCCAGTGAGGAAGGAAAGGAGCAATCGTTTTAAATGGGCCGGATGAGGTATTTATCTGTTTGTCGGATCATGGTTTAAAGGGTGGGAATGGAGCAAACTGATGGTGGATGGGAATGTGAATGATGGAGTAATATGCAGTAGTGTTTGTGAATGGTTTGAGGAGCGGATTCCAGTGTGGGCTAAACGAATGGGTTATTTGAGAAAATGATGGAGAGGAAGTGAATTAGAGAGGAGCAGGTGGTCTCGAATTTACGTTGGGAAAGGGGAGTGCGAGTTCAATGTGTGTATATGAGGACGTAGAGAGATTGAAGAGAATGTTGATGGTGTGATTTGTTTTGAAAATCGTTAAAGGAAGGTGGAAGTTAGAAGTTGCAAAAGCTTTGATAATGGCAGTAGTCGGGTCTGTGTAGCTTGCGAGAGGAAGAAGGCTGGAGCGGATCATTTTTTACACGGGTATGGGCCGACAATTCAAAGGTAAAAGGCCCAAATGAAAACAAGGAAATAATATAAGTTTTTATTTAATAAAATAAAAGTGTTAAACTTGTATAAGTAATATCTCGATCATCTGTTATCAGAATTACGAATGGTTGGATCCGTTGGGATCGTATCGACGAGAGCTACACATTGGAACTGAGTTAGAGTGAATTAGAGCTCGGTACAAATTATGGAAAAAGTAAATTGTCTGTCAGAATCAACCGACAATTATCGTTATTAACGATGATCGTCCAATGTGAGTAAATCTCACTAACTCTGAACAGTTTATAATTTCATGTTGTATTTTTAGAACTGTTAGAAATTGTCTGTTTGATTGTGTGTTGACTGTTTGATTGAACTGCTAGTCAGTTAATGAAATTATATATATATATATATATATAATATAAATAGTTAGATGGTTATATATTGATTCTGATTATCAGAATAATTCATATTGAACTGAAAGTGATGACAATCATGTTGTGTAACATCTGTGGATGCAGGGAAACAGGTTGGAGGAATCCGACTGGATTCCTCAACAGTTATTTTATTGTTTTTCATATATTGTGATATATGATGAAGTTTATAATCTGTGGTTGATTATACGTGTTTGGATGAGATTGGTCATCGTGATTTGATATGTTAAATACCGTAACATACCAGAATGTTGATAAGGGGATTTTCAAAGTGATATTGAAAGCAGAATATTTATAAACTGGAATATTTATAAATAAGAGATATTTATAAATTCGAATATTTATAAATAAGAAATATTTATAAATTGGAATATTTATAAATAGGAGATACATAGAAAAAGAAAATAATTTAAAAACATTTTCTTTTGAGTAGAAAGGCCTGTGTGGCGGGTTTGGGGATTTTCCCGATGCTCCCGATACAAAGGAGGTTATGACGAATTTTCCCGGAAATGTAAGGAGTTAGAATATATAAAAGGAATATTTGTGAAAACCAAATATAAGGGAAATATTTGTGGAAACCAAATATAAAGGAAATACTTGTGAAAATAAATAAAGAGTTAAGAGGAAATATTTATGTAGGAAATAAATAAAGTTATAAAGGAAATATTTATATGAAATAAATATAGGCAAATTGAAAAGGAAAAATCATTTTTAAAGTGAAGAACCGTTACCAAAAGTAAATCTTTAAAAATGAATAAATGTTGTTAAAAGGAACGTAATGAATAACCAGTTAGAGTTAACCAGTCCAGTAGAGTTAACCAGTCCAGTAGAGTTAACCAGTGGGGTTAAGTAAATCGAGCTAACCAGTTGGGTTAAGTCAGTCAAGTAAATTAGTAAGAGTTAACCAGTTAGAGTTAATTAGTTAGAGTTAATCAGGTAGGTAGATCAGTTAGAGTAAATCGATTAGAGTTAAAATGAACTAGAGTTAATCAAATATAGTTATTTGAGACAGAGTTAGTCAAACATAGTATTCAGGGTAAGTTGTCATCTTGTACGACTGCTAGCTAAATTCGCAGGGCTACAGATAGCCTAAGGCGGTCGGATGTTTCCTTAGGGAATCAGGTGTAACCATTTGTGATCGCTGCGATCTAGAGTCAAACGAATGGAGTTAAATCGAATGTTAGTTATTCGATAGGAGTTAATCAAGTTGAGTTAAATAAAACCAAGTTGGTCGAGCCTAGGTTAATCGAATCAAATTGGTCGAACCAAGTAAGTCGGGTTAGTCGAGTCAAGTTAAGTTAGTCGAGTTAGTCGAGTTAAGTTCGTCAAGTTAAATTAATCGATGTTAGTTTCATCAAGAGGAGTTATCGATGTTAGTTTCATCGAAAGGAGTTATCGATTATAGTTTGATCGAAGTGGGATTTATTGAATAAGAGTTATTCGAAAAGAGATTTATCGAATATAGTTTATTCGAAAGTGAGATTTTCAGATATGAGATATTTGAAAAGAAAGAGTTATCGAATATTAGTCATTCGAGGAGAGATTATCAAATATCGTTTATTCGAGAAGGAGTAATCAAATATAGTATATTCGAAAGGAAGGGGTTAATCGAATATAGGTTATTCGAAGAAAAGTTAATCAAATAGAGACTTCTCGAAGAGAGTAAATCGGCGAATTCGATCATATCGAATTCGGGAAAGTACTTATACTTTCCAGTGTTTAAATAGAGATTTATTTATTTATAAATAAATAAGTGTTACGTTAATTATTCACTAATAAGAATAGAAGTTATAATTAAAGTTAGATAATTCGAAAGTAGGGATTGTAACGTTATCGTTATAACCAATGTTTTAAATATAGAAGTGGATTAGTAAAATTGAATCCGAGAAAGGCGTAAAGAAGTTGTTAAAGATTAAAAGATAAGCTTTGACCATTTCGAAGTTATAACGTTGTTTAGTTAAGGTCTGAGAGGTAATTATACCCCAACTTGAGTGACTTCCTTCTTGACTAAGAAATGGTAAGGTTTGATCGTAAAGGAGTTTTGGAAATGTTTTCCAAACGAGAATCAGAAATGTTTTCTGATAAAAGAAAATAAGAATTTAGAATATAGGGAAACAGGAGATAAGTAAATAAATGAACTAAAGAGATTAATGTTAAATGATGTTTGTTCGATATAATTTCCATCTGGAAATAATATCGTTGTTTGCACACTTGTTTTTCTTTGATAGTTAACTCACAGACTATCGAAGTTTTGACCATTTTAACGTTGTTAATATGGAGAGGCCGGTTGGATTATTATCCAAAGAACGACTCTGTATTGGCATAAGCGTTGCGAATCATTTATGCCAAAGATAATTGAAGACGGAGTAAAGTGCAAGGGCTGTTGTATAAGTCTTAGATAACAGTGACTAAGATGGATATACTGAATAGTGCCTTCGGTTTGTCCAGTCCCAGGACAACGTATATGGAAGAAGGTCTGACAGAGTATATCCAATGGATCGCATAAGTAGATCTGTTCAAACGTATTCACGTTTGGTGGCGGAGGAATTCGTTTCTCTTAGCTGTATACCCGTGTTATTTTTGGATAAGTCAATTCGTGATTTGGCGGGTATGACGATGTGAGTTAATATTATGGTTAACATCAACGGTTTCGCTGGCGGTCGTGTGGTTCATTGAGACGAGGTTGGTCTCGGATTCCCAGTGTATAAAAAAGAATTTCGGTAATTTTTGCAATTAATATTATGGTTAACATCAACGGAGCGGTTTCCTTACTTTGATTTTGGTAACGCTACAGTCCATTTCGTCGCGAGTTTATGATATTTGATTTTGGTAACCCTACATGAACGGAACGGTTAACATGATTTTGATGTGTTCGAAAAGGTTTAGAAAAATAAAAAATTAGGTGTTTCCTCTTGATAGAAAGGTTTAAAATTAATAGAAATGATTTGCCTACCTAGAAACAATTTTCTGTTTAAATTTTGTAGTTTATAATATTTTATTTCTTGCTTTCTTATTAGATTTGAAGAAAGCCACAAAACACCTTGCAACATATGTTTGGTTGATTTGGTTTCTCGGCTAATAAACCGAATTAGAATTTCACTTTGCAGTCAACTCTTTGACCATTTTAGAATTTTTCTGAAATTGGGATTGAATCTGCTAACAACACGAGTGGTAAAAGAGGATAGAAGGAGCATTTTAATTTCTATGTTCAAATAGCTATGCTTTGCTAATGTGGATATGGGCCGGGATTTTAAATAACATATGTCTAAGGGGCTGATATATAATTGTGTTCTGGTGTATAAATTTGTTAATTATGTTAATGTATAAAATAATTTAATAATGTGTTAGTAAATGTTGTTATGGTTGGATTTGTGTTTGGTGTTGATAATGTTTAATACATTACTTAACCACAACTAAGATCAAAACTCTCAAAATTACTGAAATTGACCGTACTCCCTAAGTGATCAAAACCGAAAACCTTGAGCCTTTCCTCCAATAATTATTTAATATTGAATGAAAAATGTTTTCATTAGCTATCTTATTATCATATTGTCAAAATATAAAATTGGATTTGGTCCAAACCATTTTTCCCCATAACTTTTTGTTCCAACTCTTTTGGTGCTTCCTTAATTCTAGTGAGTTGCTGCTTCTTGTTTTCTTTAAAATTTTCATTTTGAAATTAAAAAATAAGAATATAAACACATAGATGATGTTTCATTTATTCCTATAAGTTTGAGTTTTTCATTTTCGTTATGTATTAAAAAAAAGGTGTGGCATAGGACAACGGGGGATGGAGTGGGTGACGTAGAACGATATGAAAGGGGCGAGAAATGGATAAAAGGGAAGATGGAATGACAAGTTATAAAAATAATCGTTTTCAATTATATATGTTATAACCATTATTCGAATTGACCGTTTTCGGCAATCCAATGCGTTTCATCATTGAAAAATTCGAAATTGCTAGTCAAACAGGCCCTTAACTTTCGTAAAAAATCATCTTACTAATCTACACTCAATTTTGGTTGTGGTCGTTATATTTTTGATTTAACATCAAACAAAATACATATTTTGCCACTATGTATGTATATGTATGTGCATATATATGTACACACGCATATATACATACAGACACATGAGCGTAATGGCATGTGCTTCGTACGTGATAATACCACACTCTTCACATGTATTTTTTCTACAACTTTTATATAGATATAGTTAACAATTTATTTGATAGATCATATTTTTAAGTAGTATTAAGATCTGGTAGTTTGATAGTATTTGTAGATGAATGTTTTTTATGTGTAAAAGAACTTTGTTTGTAAGATCCTATTTCAAATAATATCAAGATTTAAAAACATTTGTGGACAGACAGTTTAAACTTGTAGATGAACATTTAGGCGTTAATTGTTTTATTATGAATTGCTTATATGTTAAATTTTATTTATAAGCAGTATTAGCTAGAAAACAAGGGTGCAACACTCCTTTGAAGCATTGCGCACCGAATACGCATGGGGGCGGAAGTGCGACGGGATTCGTACGGGGTGCGCCACGAGGCGTGTCCCCGTATTTTATTGAAGTGGTGCGGTAGGGTGCGGAAAGGGAGGTGCGCGAGAGGCAAATACGTAATTTTTAGGGTTTGGCTGTTTCTCGTCTTCGTGCCCTAATCGACTTGCTAGGCAACGTACTATGCCCTAATTGAGAAGCTGCCTTAATCGACTCATCTTCGGTCTTTGGTTTTTAGGGTTGGAGTAGCAGCATATTGCAATCGATTTTTTAAGCATACTGTGCGTGTGCCCTAATATACATACTGTAATCGACTCGTTATTTTATTCGGTCTTTTTTGTTTGGGTGTAGTTTGTCTGCTTGGAGGTAAAAATTGAAATAGCTGAAACAGTGGTTGATATTTTTTGTTGGGTACGGGTCCAATATACAATTCTAAATGGAACGAGCTGATAGATTTGTATTAAATTGCCACATGGTCTTGTAGATTTGTATTAAAAAATAGCCAAATGGAACCAGCTTGTAGATTTGTACCAAATGGAATCAATTAACGACGTGGGCTTTGGGCTGAATATATTAAATAATGAACATGGAAACAGTGCAAACAATACATTTTTATTAAAAATTATTTATTTGACTACTTTAATTAAAATGCATCTCTCGGATTATATATTTATTATATATATTTTTAATATTTTAATATTTACCGTATCCCTCTGCACTCGAATTTCCATATTTTTGAATTTGCCGAATTCCCGTATCCCCGTACCATGCACCTGCATCTGCGCACCCATGCCCATGCTTTCCAGAGTATTAGATTTGGTAATATTTGTAGAAATTTTTTAATTTGAAAAAATAAATTGCTAGATGCTATATTTAAGCGATGCTAAGATGCGGTAATGTTTGTAGAGATTTATTTGTTCAATTCTATGTTTAATCATGGATAATAAGATTTGGTCATATCCGACGAGGAGAATTTCAAATTTGTAAAAGAAGTTATATTCTTTTTTTAGTGGTACTAAGAAAGCAGGGCATTTTTGATAGTTCACGTTTATAACAAAAAATTGTGATGCTAAACGTATTACAATTATTAATAAAGAATGGTAATAGTATTGCTATCATATTATTTTATGTCAGAGCAAACTACCAAAAGTGCTTCTTTCATACCACTTAAAAATAAGATATAGCAATTGAACTTTTTTTTTAAATAAATTCAAACTGCATTTCTATAAATATTAACAAATCTTGATATCATTTAAAATATGATCTAAAATATAAATTTTCTTTACAACATCATTCTTTATTAATAGTAAAACTAGAATCAAAACTAATAAAGAATCAAATATTGTGATTTAAATATAAAACTTCAAATTAAGTACATATTATTTTAACGTAGAAATATAATTAAATATTTGTGCAAATTATTTTCTTGTGAATGCGTTAAACATACCCAATTTGCCAAAAAAAGAAAAATTGCACACAAAGCATGTGCTGTGATGCTCATCTAAATAAACCGTGTGCGTTGGACGAGTCACGCTGTATGTTAGTTAATCTAGTGGAAGTGAGAAAGGGGTAGTGATCTAGATAAAATGTTGATTTCCTAGAAACATGTTAATAAGGTTTCGTGGTGTAGTTGGTTATCACGTCAGTCTAACACACTGAAGGTCTCCAGTTCGAGCCTGGACGAAGCCATTTATTTTTTAGCTGTACATCACTACCTCACTATTAGGTTAATTGACATGTGAAATAAAACAACAAGCTCATTGTTGGTTTATGTTGATTACACAGTTCAACACTTTAACTTCGCATGTTTGGTCTTTTTGCATTTCTTGGTTTCAAATTGGTAGCTGTGGTACTTGTGTCTGTTGTTTTGTTATGTTTTTTCTACTGGTCAAGCTTATTGATTTCACCTATTTTCATTCAGTTCGCTTAATTTTGTGTTGGGTTGAAAATGATTTCTTTGTTTTTAGGTTACAATTATCAACAAGATTCTCAACATGGAGTTCGAATTGTAGATTTCGTATCGAACTAGATTTAAGTTGTGTATTGTAAATTCAAATGGTTGATGTTTTAATAATTGCTTATATGCTTGTCTTTTTAGCTCTGTATATGTTATCAAATAATTACAGATGAGCATTTATTGGTTGAAACCAATTATTAAACCAACCAAACCGGTTTAAGTTTGGTCGGTTTGGTTCGGCTTTGCAAGTTAATCGGTTGGTTTTTGTTTTTGTTTTTATATTACTTTGGTTTATTGGTCGGGTTTGGTTTTTAGTATTTGAAAACCGAACCAACCAATTAAACCAAACTTAAAAATTACTTTCTTTAAAAGTTAAAGAATTACCACTAACACTGCTATTATTTACAGCATTTTCATGACAATATTATTTTTTCTTTAATTTCATATTAACAATTTTGGAAGAAGGGTCAACAAAAGTCAGTGGAAAAATTTATGTTATCGATGCTTATTTTACAAATCTACACATTGCAGTTTACCATATCTTTGGACAAATGATCAAGACAATAGAATAGTCTATTTTCAAAGAAGTTAATTTACATGTTTATGGGCATTTCAGGCTTGCTTATGGTATATTACGTGTAATTTTTTTTCTGCTGAGAGCTCATTAAAGCAGTAAGAATGTGAGATAAAAATGGAAGAGTGATATTGAATGATCCAAGAAGCAAAGATGTTCAAGTAACTACTTTGTAAGTTCTCTTTCCCAAATGAGTTTACTGTAAGCTACATGAGAACCGTCACATAGCTACAACATGAATAAAGCGACCCCGGATTTCCCATGCTACTAAGCTTGCTAGAACAAAATATATGTTGTGTTTCTTTTTACCAGCTCACCAAAATTTTGAGTTATGTTTTCTGATTGCGTTCCATGTCTGTTTTATTCTATTTTTTATTTTAAATTCTGTCTTGTAGTTGGAGAATTCTCCTAGCTAATAACCTTTTACAAGTAGGCCCTATAAAGTTACAATTGTCAGAAAAAGAAGGAAACGGTCGATGTTTTAAATGTTTATGTTAAGTTTAGAAAAAGACATCAAAATTTCATTCAATCACCGGTGCTCAAGGAACATCGAAAAAGGTGTTGGTTGTGAAATATATTATGGGTTATAGAAAGAATCATGTTTCGGTGGTGTCATATAAACTGTATGTCAAACCAACTCCTCTAACATATAAGGAGTAATTTAAGTTTTATCAATTAATGGAAATGTGTTATGTACAGAGCATAACTAGCAAACTGAATTGTGAACACGGATCTTCTAGTTCATATAATACCCGCCTTTGTAGTCAAGGAGCAGCCTAAGCGCAGCTGCTACACCTTGCAGTGGGCCATTTATCCTGAAATTTGATTCGATATTTGCCGTGTTCTTTCCACCTATCCAAAATTGAAACCTCGAACTTCAATTTGCTCTAAATTGCCCAAGGTGCAAGGCTTGTTTGATTTTGCACTTTTTTTAGGCTGACTGCCCTGATAGTGGCATGTATTTAGCTATCAATGTATCACAACTTTCCAATTGATTTTTGTTACTGCTGCTTGTTTGTGTACATGGAAACAACTTAATAATAACCTTTTCTTATTGCGGTTCTGATTTACATGGTAAGTATATATATAGCTACACTCTAGTTACTTGCCTAAATATATTGCTGCTTGACAAAGGTTTGATAAAAAAGTACTTCAACCTGAAGAATATTAAGCTTCCTTTCCAATAATTTTTAGTTACTGCTAATTTTTGTGTATGGGGAAAATAATTTATCCGAAGTAGCCTTTTTCCCCCTTTTCCAATTCATATGTTATGTATGTAGCTAATTGGCCATAATCTCGACAAATGTTGATAAGGAAAGTATTTTAGTCAAAAGGGAACGTGGTTTCCTTTCCATTTTACACATTGAGGGTATAATATTAGATCCGAGATTGAAATTTCAACTGAAGGGATAGAACAAAATTACTTTACAAATGCTGAATTTTTCTGCTTTTCCATTAGGTAATCAGTGTTGTATTGCAACAAGGGCCAATTGCTCCATATATGTTTGACTATCATTTATTATCTGAAGCAAAATATTACCAATAAGCTTCTGCTTCCTGCAAAATTTAGGGGCAAAAGTCACTAAACCTAAGTATCATCAAACGAAGCATTCTCTACATGAACAGTATATTATACAACAGATACTAGTAATTTGATATGTTTGGAATACTCTATATGACAACCTAGAATAAGAAAACATCTATTTAGTCCCACATCACCGAATATGTAAGAATTATTCTATATAAATATCAGCATTTTTCATCACCATACAGTCGAGCTCAGTAGCGTGAGCTTGTAACCAAGTGGGGCAGTAAATTGATGGAATGTTGGGTTATGTTATCGAATTCGGATACACTGTACAACTTGCTGGCCCGCCCGATCCAAGTCGCTGAGTGGCTGGTGTGGCTAGGCTGAAAGGTCTGGCCATGGTGGCTATAGTATAGGGGGCAATGCGTGAGGCTGGTTTCACAGAGCAGCGAAAACTCCTTCCTCTCGACGGTGGATGGATAACGGACTGCTGTGCTCTGTATCCACCTCGATCCGGTGACACTTCTCCAACAAACCATCATTTTTTCCTCCTCCCTCAACATGTTACATATCCACCATATATATGGTCCACCTATTTAACTTATAAGTACGCCTTCCTTTCTTACCTTTGCCGTTTGCTTTACCAATACGCATTACCTCATCAAATTTATTGCAAGTATCCTTTTCCCATTAGGCCATTACTATCTACATTTGTTTGCTTCCCAATTTCAGGCATTATTGCTTTGTACGAATGATGGTAAAACCTATCCTCTACAAGTATTCTTTATTGCCACATAATACTATTATATGGATGAAAAGAAATGCTCTCTAAATTATGGTGTCCACATTCATGTCCCACGCAATGACCATGATGTTGGTATGCTTGTAAACTTGTTAACCATTTCAGCCTGAGACCGAGCAGTAATAAGATGCTGACTTATCCGTTCATTACATTAGGAAATAGCTGTTTGTTTTGTGTTCTTATGCATCTTCCACTTTTGGCTTCTGTACTTTCCTGAAAAACATAAAGAAACAGATTAAATTGTGTTTTATTGGGGTATTAGCTGTCTTTGATCTGTACGAATGATGGTAAAACCTATCCTCTACAAGTATTCTTTATTGCCACATAATACTATTATATGGATGAAAAGAAATGCTCTCTAAATTATGGTGTCCACATTCATGTCCCACGCAATGACCATGATGTTGGTATGCTTGTAAACTTGTTAACCATTTCAGCCTGAGACCGAGCAGTAATAAGATGCTGACTTATCCGTTCATTACATTAGGAAATAGCTGTTTGTTTTGTGTTCTTATGCATCTTCCACTTTTGGCTTCTGTACTTTCCTGAAAAACATAAAGAAACAGATTAAATTGTGTTTTATTGGGGTATTAGCTGTCTTTGATCTACTTATTTTTTTGGCTCTAATTCTGGGCATTTTTTGTTTCTGTATTGTAAAGCTGTCAACATTTTTCCTAGTTTACATTTTTACTCCTATTTACGGTATCTTCTTATTACTTTGAACTCAATTCATTCCATTGTGTTCCTGTCGTGCTTCAATGGATTGGACATATGTCTAATTCTCATGATAGAAAGGTGGCCATCTTCTGTTTTAGTAGTGGTAGTTTGTCATATTATTGGCATCAGTTTATTATGTACCCAATTAAAACATATATCAATTTAATATACTTCTGACCTATTTCACGCTTTACTTGCAGCAGTAGCAAGCAAGTCAGGCGACTAACACAGTTAATGTAAGGCGAACCAGACAGCATAAAAGGGCCCTTGAGAAAACTGAGGCCCACTATGGCTTCCTGAGGTATGTTGTAGTTATTACATGATTTCTCTTGTTATGGCATGCACACAGACTGCTTGATTGATTTAAACTAATGTGATGCACATAATCAACTGGATTTTTTGAATGTACATAATTGATTGGATTGTTTGGATATTGAAAATGCATGTAGATGGTGGTGCAAGCGTTGAAAATAGCACACCACCAGCAAGCATTGCATTCTGTCATCTTATACATGCTGCACCGCAACTGAACCTTTTCCCCTCTCCTATTTAAATGTATTTGAAATAATTTTGAGATGTTTGAAATCATGTGTGCTAATAGTGCTTCCTTATTGTGTTGAACCATTGTCAATACAGTTCTGTATATTTGCGTGTAAAATCTTGCAAGTTATATGAGCCGTAAGGGTTAAAAATTCAAACACTAACCTGGCCTGTAAATTGAAGCGAAAGCTAGAACTACTGATTGACCTATATTAGATGGTAATTTATTTGCTTTAAATTATACTAGTTTGTTGTAGTCTACGTAGTTGAGGATTAGATCCCAGCTAAGTGACTAGTGTAAAGATACCATTTTGAATTTAGTTTGATCTCGACCATTATATTAGCGTAAACATTTTTTCCTTCAATTTGATTACATCTTAATAAGCATAAAGATATTTTCTTGATTTTAATGAATTATTGGATTAACGCAATCATATTATTTGAACTTGATTTAATCTTATTTTGCATAACAATATTTATTGGATTTACTTAGATGCTGATTTTTCAATTAGTATAAAAGTAGCATCTTTATTTCAATTAGATATTGGTTCTCTTATATATTATCCAGTCTAGGTTTGATTAGATGAATATTATTAAATTAATAGTAGGTTATTATACATATCTTATTAGGCAACAGTGAAGAACCATGTGTTTTCAAGCCCTAGGTGTTATTTTGCTTCTTTCAGTATCTCAAATAATCCAGTAATGCTTGACGTCATGTTCCAACTTGATTTTCCTTTTTAATTTTTGTTTTCTGTGGTCCGTTTAGTTTTGAATTTTGTGAATGTAACCTTGTACGTTGTCTTATTAGGCAATTTTTATATTCCGTTTCTGAGGCTGAACTACATGTTCTTTATTCGAGAACTTGTGATTATGCATTCGGAAGTTATCTCAAATTATAATTGATTTTTTGAACATACTATATATATATATATATATATATATATATATATATATATATATATATATATATATAGGAGCGTTCCGGGGCACCCCTATTTTGCAGCAACCCTAGCATACCGTGAGCTATACTAATCCAAAATCCAAATCCAACAAGATTCCGTAGATGTTTAATCCACATATATATTATCATCTATCCAAAATTTGAGCTCGTTCCGACATTCATAACATTTTCGAAATTTTAGCTCAATTATTCACCATTCAGACATTTATTCGTAACATTTTTAGAATCTTAGCTCAATTATTCACCGTTCAAGCATTTATTTGAACCGTTAGATTTAAACATCACCGTTTAGACATTTATCCCCTCCTTCCCTTTTGCTGGTTTCTTTAAGTTGAAAAAAATTATGCCATACATGTATCAATGATACAATTTGATGTTTGTGAACTTACAGATTCTGATGTGCAACCATAAGAGAAGGAACTAATGGGCATACTAGTGGCTAATCTTCAGAAATATATGCTAACAATAACATGCCTACCATGTTTTGAATGATAAACTGAAATAGGTACACTGTTTAAGCGACAAAATAAAGAGCATGTATCTGGTAGACCACTGGGATCAACGGTCAAGGAAGTCAGTGGAAACATTTACGTTATCGATACTCATTTCACAAATCTAGTCATTGCAGTTTACCATATTTTGGACAAATGATCAAGACAACAGAATAGTCTATTTTTAAAGAAGTTAATTTACATGTTTATGGCCAATTCAGGCTTGCTTATGGTATATTACGTGTAAGTTTGCATCCTTATTTTTCTGCAGAGAGTTCATTAAAGCAGTAAGAATGCGAGATAAAAATGGAAGAGTGATATTGTATGATCCAAGAAGCAAAGATGTTCAAGTACTACTTGGTAAGTTATCTTTTCCAAATGAGTTTATTTTAAGCTACATGAGAACCGACACATAGCTACACCATGAATAAGGCGGTCCCAAATTTCCCATGCTACTAAGCTTGCTAGAACAAAATTTATGTTGTGTTTCTTTTTACCAGCTCATCAAATATTTTGAATTATGTTTTCTGAGTGCGTTCTATGTCTGTTTTTTTTTTTTTTTTTTTTTTTTTTTTTTTTTTAAATAAAATAAAATCTATCTTGTAGTTGGAGAATTCTCCTAGCTAATAACCTTTTACAAGTAGGCCCTATAAAGTTACATTTGTTGGAAAAAGAAGGAAACGGTCGATGTTTTAAATGTTTATGTTAAGTTTAGACAAAGCTATTGAAATTTCATTCAATCACCGGTGCTCAAGGAACATAAAAAAGGTGTTGGCTGTGAAATATATTATGGGTTATAGAAAGAATCATGTTTCAGTGGTGTCATATAAACTGTGTGTCAAACCAACTCCTCTAACATTTGAGGAGTAATTTAAGTTTTATCAATTAATGGAAATATGTTATGTACAGAGCATAACTAGCAAACTGAATTGTGAAAACAGATCGTCTAATTCATATAATACCTGCCTTTGTTGTCAAGGAGCAGCCTAAGCGCAGCTGCTACACCTTGCAGTGGGCCATTTATCCTGAAATTTGATTTGATATTTGCCGTGTTCTTTCCACATAGCCAAAATTGAAACCTCGAACTTCAATTTGCTCTAAATTGCCCAAGGTGCAAGGCTTGTTTGATTTTGCACTTTTTTTAGGCCAATTGCCCTGGTACTGGTATGCATTTAGCTTTCAGTGTACCACAACTTTCCAATTAATTTTTGCTACTGCTGCTTGTTTGTGTGCATGGAAACAACTTAATATAAAATAACCTTTTCTTATTGCGGTTTTGATCTACATGATAAGTATATATAGCTACACTCTAGTTACTTGCCTGAATGTATTGCTGCTTGACAAAGGTTTGATAAAAAAAGTATTTCAACCTTCAACCTGAAGAATGTTAAGCTTCCTTCCCAATTATTTTTAGTTACTGCTAATTTTTTGTGTATGGGGAAAATAATTTATCTGAAGTAATCTTTTTCCCCCCTTTTCCAATTCACATGTTATGTATGCAGTTAATTGGCCATAATCTCGACAAATGTTGATAAGGAAAGTATTTTAGTCAAAAGGGAACGTGGTTTCCTTTCCACTCTACACATTTGAGGGTATAATATTAGATCCAAAAATTAAATTTCAACTGAAGGGATAGAACAAAGTTACTTTACAAATGCTGAAGTTCTCTGCTTTTCCATTAGGTAATCAGTGTTGTATTGCAACAAGTGCCCGATGCTCCATATATGTTTGACTAGCATTTACTATCTTACATGTTAATTTTTTGTTTCGCCTTTATGCTGTATATGTTGCATGGAAAGAGGAAAGATCAAGTGTCTAGTTTCTACACTAGGCAGTTTCTAAACCAGACACAATCATTTTTCTTTAGATTGCTCCTCTTTTTCATATTTTCTTATATCTATTCTAGAATTTAACAATAAAATGGATTTTGTTAGTCTTGTTGTATGACTGAATATGGTAGGTGTTCATTGAACTCAAGCTTTTAAATATCTGATTTTACATATAATCCCAGACTAGCATCTTGGTCCATGTTTGGAGGTGAGATCTCATTATCTCATTGATATGAATATCAAACAGATTAAAAACTATGTTCGAAATTTTGTCTTGTTCAAGTGAAAAGAAGTGATTTTGGGTGAGATGGAGATTTAGCGTTTTGATTGAATTACGTTGGATGTCCCTTAACAGAGAAGTCTTGGTCAAAACATAGTACAAATAAATGCTATGATAATTAATCCAAAATTCATAATAATTTAATGATAAGGAGTTGTGGTGTAGTAGTTACCATGTTTGCTTTACATGCAAAAGGGTCTCCAGTTCGATCCTGGGCAACTTCAGCTTGTTTCCTTTTTATGGCGGTTACCACGTTTGCTATATCCCATTAAGTTTCAAAATGCATCTCTTTCTAATGAGAGAAGCTACTTGTGCGGTCGTCTGGAAAAATCGTAGACTACCCATTCCATTGACTTATTTATATACAATAATAACTGGATATCATTATGTAATGGTAGGCTGGAACCATTGGTGGTGTAATAACCTAAGTAATGAGCGTAGCTAGCATCGGCAAGACTCCTATAAACTGCATATCTTGGTGAAAATATTTATCAGGATGTTTTGTGAGGCCTGTTTTACAAGGATTTTTGTGTGAAGTTTGAAATTGAGAGGCAGATCTTAATTTCCTCTTCTTGTTTTGGTCAAAAACCATTCATAAAAAAGTTTTCATGTGTCTAAAAGAACTTGGGATTAATTTCTTTCGGCATTCATTAAATGTTTTATGGCATTTGTTAACACTGGGTACAAAGTACAAACTGCACATTTTGCTAAAAATAATTACGCGGTTATTTAGAAAAACTTATTTTAGAAGGATTTTTTGGGTTTAAGTTTGAAAATGAGAGGCAAGTCCTAATTTCCACTTCTTTTTTGGGTGAAAAACCATTCATCAAAAAAATCTGCATGTTTAAGAGAGCTTGGGATCAGTTTCTTTTGACATTCATTATTTTTTTTATTGCATTTGAGATATGCATGACATTATTAAACTTTTATTACAGGCTTTCAAATATATATCATAAAAATCTTGAACAAAAAAAAGAATTTTATCATGTTGAAACAAAATCTATGCTATAGTTGCAATAAGTGAATAATGAACCTTAGTATAATCCATATTTTAGAAATGTGAAAAGGTGTTATCCATAGAAAATATTAAGCCGCGTAACAAATTATCTTGAAGCAACTTCATTTATATAAAATTGAGTTATGCTCTTCCAGTTTTTTTGGATGTTTATTCTTTACTGAAGTTGATAGAGACTTGAGACGAAACATTCTTTATGAATATAATTGATCATGAAAACTGATCTATTCAAATTTGGTTCTTTAATCCGACTCTCCAGACTGTCATCTTTTGATTTGACATATTGATGCAAAATTGTATATTCTTGAAATCAAATTTTTTGAGATTAATAATAAATACATTATCTATCTTAACCTTATAGTATGTTGTGAATTTTGAAATGATACAAAATTTTGCGAGAAATATCTTTATCATAATATATCGGATCTGTTACTTTGATTATTGGGCTAACACCTCACTATAGAAGTCGTGTAGAGTTATCAATTTAGAATGTTGGAGTGATCTTCCCATAAGAAAATAGGTCTTTTATCATAAAGAAAAAAAGAGCACGATCGCTAACTATGTTTGAATAAGCTAAAACCTCTAAAGATTCGTTGGAGTTTAGATATCAAATCACCAAACAATAATGATAATAAATTCAAAATGTCTGTTTTAGTGGAAGTTTTTGCATCCACTATATGATGGTTTTCCATAGAGATTATGTTAAAAATTCTATAGCAACCCTTAAGAAAATTAAAATTGATCCCTCTCTTTAATGCTGTGGTGCTGTTTTATAACCGTGGTTGCGGTTTCTAGTTGCCTTACTTTATCCAAAATATCTATAGAAAGTCGGCAGAGTAGGATTAGGTCTAGATTCCAAAAGATATGTCGAATAATAGGTCAAATTTGACTCAACTTGTAGTAATGATCTTATCGCCCAACACCATTCCATGCCATATAGATCTATACTGGTTGATCAACCTTTTTGCACTATGCAACTTTTGAATTTGCTGGCCCATTTACACTGCCTTGTAAAACTGTTCCATTGCATGAATTAGACGTAGTTTCTTCAGCACCAACCCTAATTCACTTGATCTTATGTATAAGTGTGGATCAATGCTTTTTCTTTCATATGCTTTGCCTGTTGGTTGATTGATTTATGTTACTTTGTGGGTACTCTTCCTAACCATAATTCCAAATCCATTTGCATCATTGTTTTTCCATACTGGTCAATTTCATGGTTTTATACCGATCGATCCATGGGTGACGACGAATTGACATGACTTTCACTATACATACACCTTTTTCTCTATTTCTTCTGTCGTCCCATATAATCTACATCTTGTATTTCATCATTTATGAGTTCTTCAAACATTTAATTCGTCTATCTTAAATCGTTAAATCTTGGACGTTGAAAATTACTACTAACTAGATGCATTTGGGGAAAACCTGATATGAAATTTTGTGAGGGAAACTTGATGTTTGGGAGATGTGGATCCTTCCAATATATGTACACACTTGCAATCCAATATAATATATGTATATATATATATATATATATATATATATATATATATATATATATATATATATATATATATATATATATATATATATATTATTGTTGAGGAGCTGTCGTATAGTGGTTATCATGTTTGCTTTACACACAAAAGGTCTCCAGTTCGATCCTGGGCAGCTTCAAGTTATTTCCTTTTTATGGTGGTTACTACCATGTTTGCCATATCCCATTAAGTTACAATATGCACCCACTTTGTAACAACAGGCTACTTGTGCAGCTCACATACTGTACAAACTGAGAGGATTTATTTTATGGTGAAAATATCTATGTGGATCTTTTGTGAGACCTGTTTTACAAGGATTTATTTTCCGTGAAGTTTGAAATTGAGAGGCGGATCTTAATTTCCTTTTTTTATTTTGTTCAGAAACCGTTCATCAAAAAGTTTTATACGGTTTGTGGAATGAATCAAGCAGACTTTATTATAGAGTAATAATTGCAACCTCAAGGACCTTACTAATTGTAAACTCAATGCATTACCTGACATGGTAAACGTGAGATAATTTAGGAATAGCATATTTTTGTAAACTCAGTCTGGTTAAAACATCAGTTACCATATTTTGTGGAATTTAAGCTGTGTGATTGTCAGTTCAGTTAATTAATTGGCTAATCGGGGAAGGGAAAATAAGAGCAAAAAAAGGGTAGGGTTGGGTCTATCGACAGCCACAAATCCATCTTAACCACCATTTATCCTGAAATTTGATTGGATGCATGTAGTCTAAGATGTTTATTTTTCACCTTCACACTGCATATTGTAGCAACCAATTCAAATCTGCATTCTTTTATTGGATGCATGTAGTCTTTTTTGATATGAAGCGATAAATAGCCAAGAACATTACAGTCTTTTATTTACACAGTGCTTCAGGACTCAGGAGGAGAGGAACCTGAGAAGGTATGTATGAGTTGCTTGTACGGATAGATGGTGTGAATAAGTGGAGAGAAGTTGGGCCTGCAGGGTATTTTATGAAGCGCACTGTTGAATCTGGGTTGCCAGTTGAATCTGGGTTAAACCTGAGAAGGTATGTATAAACATGATCACCAGTTGAATCTGGGTTGCCAAGCTCAACATAAACGGGTTCTAAAGCTCTATTGCACTGGCCTTCCAGCTTTGTAAAACAGTCACCGTTCATTGTTATATGCCATCCAATGCATAAAAGCTAAACTGTTATTCTGATGCTGATGTTATTTGATCTAATAATTCTAGCATAACTAGTGACACCATGCATTGGTGGTGGTTGTTAGTATCACTTTTGTTTATTTCATTATAAACATAAAAAATGCAATTCCTAACAGCCTATTCTACAATCTGAATTTTACCTAAGAAATTCTGGATTGACTTCTAGACTTTTTTTTTTTTTTTTAAGGAAAAAAAAAAGAGGATTGTTAAACGGACTCCCCTTGAACATATTAATTAAAATTCTGATATTAACCCCTGTAATCCTCATTAATAAAAATCATAAAACCTAAATGTTAATTAATACTTACAATTTAACGCTGCATGTAAAAATAAAAAATGGATATAATTAATGTAATGGAGACACAAGAAAGACATTGAATTAGGTAATTAATTGTAATTTCTTATTGGAATTGATATGTTCAATTTAAATTAAATGCAGAAACAAAAATTTTGATCTAACGTGCTGTGTATTTTATATTGTTGTTTATTTTGTCAATGTTTTTTTTTTTTTTTTTTTTTTTTTTTTTGCAATTGTTTTTTATTTTTGGACGCACGTTTTTGTATTTTGTGTCGAATTTAGTAAGTTAGATATTAACATAAGTGACAAGCCAAGGGTATTTAGATCTCTTCTCCCTTTTCTTTTAAAATAATCTGACCCTCTTTTAACCAAATAAAAAAAAAAAAATTAAGCTGGAGTCCCCTTGAAATTATCTCCTCGTTAACCAAATGTGGAGTCCTTTTAATAATTCCAAAAAAAATACATTTTTTCATATAAAAAGTTGTTTAATGTTTGTTAGCTCTACTTTTATCGGTTTTTTTTTTTAACTATAATTCTTTGCCATCTGATAGGTATACTTCTCACTTTTTTTTATAAGAATCATCGAGGATCATTTATCATAATCCTGCTAGAAATGAAGTAATAAGTTAAATCAGGGTAATCCAAAGGCAACACCTTGACTTCTATGTTTCGGTTGTCGTTGGCATAATCATCTTTGAATTCATTGCAATTCTCCATTCCATTTATTTTTCTTTTTCATTCATTCTCAAATATCTATGAATAAAGTGAATTCGAACTAAATTTTACTAGAAAAGTTTTATGACACTCGATAGGGATTGTCTTACTAAAATACGAAATTCGACAAGCTTTCGAAAGTATTAATTTAAAACGTTATTATTTTGTCATGTTTACTAACCCACTTTGGTGTCATACTTATGAATTTCTATTCGACTCCTTGTTGCGGACTATTATGAAAGAAACTCTAGAAACAAATTAATTACCATATTGATATGTTAAGCAATATTTACGTTGCGTGTGTTATCTTTGATAAGAATTAATGTAGTTTCTTTCATGCTTGGAATTTCGTATGCTCTACTGATTAATAATTTGATTATCAAACCAATTGCTAGAAATGTTTGTCTACTGTAAGTCTTGTAAAATAATAAAACCTACCGTTATGAAGATTTGTCTACTCTAAGGTTTGTTAGACTATCCATTAGGATTCAGCAAGACTTGCAGAGCAAAATATGAATCGACAAGTCCCCAAACTCCACTTTATGTATTATATTTGACTCTTTCCTTAGATTTCTCCATTCCTTACGATGATACTTTTTTCCTTCAATTCAAATCAGTTCTTCGATCGGTGTTCCTTCAGTGTAATAAAATATGTATTTTATCAGTTCAAATTAATTTTTATTCAGTGTAATTAAATTTGTATAATTATAATCCTTTATAGAATTCCCTAATCAAATATTAAATTCTCGAAACCAAGAATTTCAAATTAGAAAGTAGAGATGTAATTGTCGTATTTATTGGGTTTCTTAGTCCAGCTACAACGCTCGTCTTCATGTGTGCTTAGATTTCGTGCCTTTTTCATTCCATGAATTTTCTTTTTCCTTTTTGACCCTGTTTGGAAACAACTTCCTTCTCTGCTAATTGACTTATAAGTAATCCTATCAAAAATGTGTTTGGTAACTACTTATTTTTTACTTACAAGTAAAAAAAATAACTAATTTAATGAGCAACTATCTATTGCTTATGACTTAGAAGTTACTTTTGAGAGAAGCGGGGCCGGTTCTGGGAGGAGGGTTGCCCCAGGCAGGTCGACAAAGTAGTAGCGAAATGGACAGGTTGTCAGGAAAAAAATTAACCTGAAAAAGATGTAAAAATAGAATGAAGCAGGGATTCGAACAACGCATCTCACAAGTGTGTAGTTAGCACACAACCAACTGGCTGCATATGCCTCCGGTAAGAAACAATGACACGTTCACTCAAAACGTTTAATTTACTAACAGCTACGATAAACTCCTCCACCCTATATGTTGCTCCACCAGAGGGGGGTTGCCCTCTTCCGACATCTAGTAGGCCTAGCCCTAAAACTGGGTCAGGAGAGAAGTAGCTTGTAAGTCACTTTGGAAAATGTTATTTCCAAACTAGCTATTTGGTTATCATATAAGTTTTGACTATGTTTCATTGTTGGGGAGAACCTTAGAATCTCAAATTTATTATTTTGAGCAAGAACATACAAAAGGAAATAAGTAAACAAATAACAGAAAATAAAGGAAAATGAATGAATAACAATATCATTTGCTTGGGATAGTTTTTTATTTACTCATGCAAAAAGAGGTTTAATGGTTTGACTTTGTTTCATCCTGTGTTAGATATATTTTGGTCCAATATCGCCTAACACCTTAAATAGTGAAATATGAATAGCAATCCCAGATAATAAGACAGATTCGGAACACATAATGCGTAAAAAGTTGATGAAACACAATTTATAGTGGTTTAGCAATCTTCTTACGTCCACTATGAATATAACACCCCACCTCTATATCCATGTTATCTAAGAGTATTACAAAGTAACACTGTCAGATAATGCGGAGAATGAGGCTATAGGGGTACTCACATGTAAACTCTCTTGTACTAACACTAGTACATATTAAAAATTTCTTATCACTTACCTTTACGTACTCAGTGTCGGTACAATGCAATTACACGTGTGCCTCCGGGACAGAACAATACAGAATATACATGAATACAGAGATTACCGAGTCAATCGCAGTGATAAAATATAATATATCATATTTAATATTTTATACACATTTAACCTTTTACATAGCAATATCCATACATCAATTCATACAATACAAAGTTGTAAATAATATACTGATCAACTGTACTCCTCTAAGCCTAGTGAAACTCAAGCTAGCCTCAATGTCCTTGTACCTGAAATGTCTCGGTCTCACCCGAGTATTATATAAATAATAAGCGGACTAGTCTATGTTTAAATCCATTATAGTTAATATAAATTGTTTGGGTTCACAAAATAATAATAATAATAATAGAATGTAATCTCACCACAATCAATCCATAATCATCATTTATATTATTCATCAATATATATATATATATATGTATATTCCAAGGATCAATACAAGAGACCGATCATAAAATCCAAATCTCAATCAAATTCAAGAAAGATTTCTTAATATATTAATGACCAATAAGTCAACAAATCCAAATACCACTCAAATCACTATAAATATAATATCCTGCCGTATAAGAACAAATATCATTAACTAAAATCATAGAAAAACCAAGTGAATTTGAAACATCAAAACATCATGGAAAATTGCACGTGCTTAACTTCTTGACTATTACTACATTTTTGGTACCATCCATCGTGATGACTAGGGCCATGAACATCATAAACGTCTTAATGACTATAGCCGAAACATCTTAATGCCCTTGGTCACAAAAATCCGAGTAATAACATCGTGGTGATTGGAGTCACAAACCTCGTGATCATCGATGATTGCTATAGTCAAACTCATCGCGATGACTCCAATCGAATACTCGGTCATTGTACTAATAATCATCTTGAATGTGTCTCAACCTCTCGGTTAGGAACCCATAAGGTGTCAAGGTACGTCCCATACCATACGTTTGCACCTAACGATAGCCGTTAGTTGAAACCACACTAAAAAAAACATCATAAAACATCATCAACCATACACCGCCTCATTCATCAGCGAGTGTAAAGATAAAACTCGTTCCATCTTTCTCTCTTTCCGACGAGTACTAAGTGACAATCTTACTTGTCTCATCTCATCGACAAATAAAAATCCATCACAAACATCAAAACATCATAAATTCATAAATAGCAAAACATCATGAATTCGTAAACATCAATACATTATAAATTCATCATACAATAGCTTGCTTCGTGTCATTGCCAAGTTTACATAGCATCCTGATTGGTTCATCATCGAGCATACTCCAATTGAGTTGTTATAGAACCAATAGCCTTCACCAAAATTTGGCAGTACATCAAGACATCGCATCAAAAGGTTTCGATCGTACAAGTCCGATATTAAACGATAAAGTAAAAAAACACATGTTATTCAATAAAAATGGAATAGCAATTCTCAAAGAATAATTTAAATATTAAAAAGATATAAACCTTCATTTTAAATTTGTATAAACTCATAGAAGCATATCCTTCAATAAAATAATACAGAATTATAACAAATATTAATTGAAAATGATTTCATACAATAATAACAATCTAAATTTCTTAAATGGCCTATTTAAAATAGTTGTAGGCTGCTTTTAACATTACTTAATAATCTAACTAAATTTATTACTTAATATTATTTTCAATCACAATAAATAAATTTAATAGAACTATAAAATCAACTTAATTATTCTCATTCACATGTTTATCAAAACTAGATTAACCAGTGATGTTATTCGAGATATCTATTTATGATTTAAACTACCGGTCAATAACTGAAATTGCATTATACGCTTTAATTTACAATTCATAATTTAAAGCTAAAATATTATGGTTTATACATACATATAAGATTTCTCATATTATATAAATTGTAAAACTGACTAATCGTCTAAGTGGACAAATTATGCAACTACAAATTAATAAAATAACAATCAACAGCATTCTCTTCAATATTTCAAACATCTAACCAATACAAAATTCATTAATCAACCCAAATTCATAAATAATTGCGCAACCTCCAATCCAATCAAGTAACCAATTCAGTCATTGTGACAAATTAAATTCGACCATTCAATCATCCAAACAATTCAATCCAAATCGAATAATGATATTAAAGTTTATATGTAACTATTATGGAAGAGGACATAGATGTGAGTGAGTGGAAAACTCACCTGAACAACTTGAACGGACTAGATCATATCTGCAACATTGTCTTTCAACCTATGCATAAGCTGCTCCTCAACCACTGCTGTCTCAATCGAACATCAGCTTCACTGCTCCGTACAAAGCCGCACATCACCCTTTACTTCGCTCTGATCAGCTCAGCCCCAAGGATACACACACATCTTCCTTCTCGCTCCACAAGGCGGCCTCGTCACTCGCCCTAATTTCACTTGCGCCTAATCACTATATCTCACACCGTCTAGTCGAGCATGAGCTCGATGCCCCTGATTATCACGACAAACTCTAGTCGCAACTTTAAACTCGCCTCCTCTCTTCACTTGGACGTGCTCGCGTCTTCCAATGATGAGCGCGGTCCGATCTTCTTCTTCTTCTCCTCTCTCTCTCTCTCTTTTTACGATCGATGTTGGTGAAATTGGAGAAAGGGAGCTCCGTCTTTTTTTCATTGCGAGGATTAGGGATTCCAACGAGAATTGGACCCAGGAAATAACGAGGTTTTTTTTTTAAAGTTTGACGCCCTTTTAGAAATTAGAATAAGAAGATTCAAAGAGACAAGTAATAAATGCTCGTTTTGGGCCAAGTGGCTTAAGTTTTGTTTCAATTCTATTTTATTATTTTATATTCGGTATCGTTAATGAATTCATTTAATTATTTCAACAAATCACTACAATCATAAACATGGGTATAATTCTGACATGGGAAACCGGGTTGTTACAATGAAGTAATCTTCTATTTATACTGTTAACTTACAATACAATACTTGACTGAGTGCAAGAAAGTGGTGAAAAAGGAGTTGGTGTTTAGCAATGGAAGAGTCGCTACGTAGTAGAGCCAAAAGACCCATGAAATGAGCAACCAAGTTCTCCATTAGCTAAAAATATCCTTCTAGGGAAAAAGAAGATGAAAACACTAATGAAAACCAAAAGACATGGCTTTTGAGGGGATTTGGTATAAAAAAAAAACCTTACGGAGTCAGCATGGAAAATAAGACAAGGGGAACCAAGAGGCTGTCGGAGCAGTTAAAGGCATACCATTGCATGCTATGTCCTTATGGAAGTCGAAAGAAGTAAAGCACATCTTTCCAGGCAAGAACAATCCCTTCTGGTTACACTGAAAGGCACACACGCCTTAATAATCTGTGGAGATATAAATCTTCAAATCAGCTGAGAAAAGTTAAACTATAATACACCCTTCGATTCATTCGAAGAGGTTGCTTTGGTAGCTCAGTCCTAACCAGGATTACTATCATGAACATAAGATCTTATAGGAAGGGAGAATATCCTTTCGGTAACGCCAAAAGCAGAAGCCAGTAGAAGTTTATTCTACTCACAATTGCCAGGTCTACTAGCCATAAGATTCCTTTTGGAAGATCCGAAGGCTTTACAGTGATTACTTCTCAAGAAGCACCCAGGAAGACTTACTTCTACTCCAGAATATACACCTCATCAAGCTATATCGGGAGTAATAGTTATGCAGCATTGGAACCGCTATAATGGGGCTCTCGAATCCACTCAATCAATACGAAGGTACTAAGCTGGAGTGGGGGTCAAACCACACTTATGAATACGACCGCAGGGTCCAGAATTTGGGCAACTTTTTCATTCCAAAAATTGTAATTACATTTTTGGAGTGTAAACCTTAAATTTGCAATTGATTTCGGGATTTTTAACCATTTGTATTCTATTTTAGTAATAGTTAATCAAAGAAGGAGAATTGATCATATATGTCTTAGATTGCCAAATTCGGAGGATGAGAATCAATCATTTCAGACTATTAGCTAACTCAATATCCAATTGCACATGATTCAAATTTCTGTCTTTTCTGATTGTATGCACATAATTAAGTTATTGTCCTGGGGTCCTCCAAGGGTGAAGGAGGTTCCAAAAGACATTTTTCGGTCTAATAGAATGAAAGGAGATGTCGATTAGAATTTCTTAAAATTATCCCTTATAAAGAGGAAGACGAAGGGATAACCCCGAGGGCTTCTAGACAATAAAATCATCAATGACCTTTACTTTTCAATAGTTTCATTTAACCAAGTATACTGGAGATCAAAACGAGAGTTCACTTTCGGATTCAATTCCTATTAACGAAGCACTGGGCGTTAGCAAATTTTATCGCTAACATTTTGGCGCTAGAAGAAGAGCTCGAACCTCCTTCTTGTGGTTAACTTACCATGAATTAATTTTTGCATTTCAATATATGTAGGGAATATGAAGTCAAAGACAAAGAAGTTAGACACAATAAATGAAGATGTGATACACACTACCACCTTGGAAGGAGGAATAACACAATCCTTCAACCTGGAGAATATTGCGCCAGGACAATCATCTGAGATGGAATCACTGGAGACGAGCGATGAGAAGATCGTACGGTTGGAGTGACAGATATCAAAGATGCGAGAGTTGATTCATGAGGTTTTGGCTCAAAAATCCTCCAAAAGTATCAGGAACACCAAGGCGACAACAAACGAAGAGGCAATTCACCCTAGGAAAGGGTCCAAGATTTGGCCATCAGGAAGCAAGAGAAAAGTTGATCCTTCGCCATCCAAATTTGATTTAGAAGTACCAAACTCCACTTAATGCGATAAATTATTGAAATACGCCGTATTACAATATGTTGTTTCATTTAACTAAGATTTTTTTCCAAATAGTTTTTCTCAGTAAGGATTTAACTACCCACTACGTTGATTCAAAAGTATCAAACTACATTTGTTGTAGTGAATTATTGGAGCATGAAATACTCTTTTGCCCTCCTTTTCCTTCACAAAGATTTTTCCCATTGAGATTTTCTTGATACAGTTTTAACAATGCAGTATCTCAATTCAGAAGTATCAAATGTCTTTTGATATAATAACCGATGTCAAATTACGTTTTATTCATTCGTTAGGATTTTTCCTATTGGGGTTTTCTTAATAAGGCTTTAATAAGATACAATCTTGATCCAGAAATATCAAACTTATTTCGACTAAATAAGATGTTACGGTATGTCATTGTTCCTTCAGTTATATTTTTCCACTTGGCTAATGTTTAAAAACATCGATTTACCAGAATTTATTTCGACTAAATTGCCATATCAATTTATTTGTTTAAAAATTCTTTGGTAATGTAATAAAATAAGATTATGCTTAGAATTTAAATGCGTCAAAGGCCCACGATTACATACTGAATACGAGAAAAGTGGGAAACTACTCGAGGGATGAGAGAAAGCAAGGGATGAAAAAGGGAATGGATCAGCATTGTGTGGGGGAACAGTCGGGCTTGTAGCCAATTTGATTGGGGAATTGTGTCGAGCAAGTGAAGTGCGCTCCAGATTGTCACAAGACGCAGTGTATGTTGGAAATGAATGAGCAAAGAAAGAGGAAAGTGGGAAGAAGAAGAGATAAGGAAGAGGAAGAGATAGCAACATTTAAAGTCCCACATCATAGAAATATTAGCACAATCTCTCTTAATATAGTAGAAGCCAAATAAGCTTATGTAAAATAGAAAGGAGGGGATGATATGAATGTTATGTGGGTTTGGCCATGACATAATAAATATATTAAAATGTCAAAGATAAGGGCCTTGAGCCTTGGGGCTCTTGGGGTCTCTTGATTGGATATGGCCGACGTTTGCTGATTGGGCTAGTGCACTGACATGAGAATAATTTTTCTCAGAATTTTAAAGGTGTGTCCGTTCAGTCCAGAATTCGAAAGGAATGTCTGTTAGCTGAATGAGTGCAACCATTAGAATTCTCAACGTACGCATATTAATAACCGGGCGGTTAAAGGGTCGCAACCTTTCCTATTCAGGCGGTTACTAATGCATGTGAACAGGCACTCCTCCTTGCCTATATATACACTGCCCAAAACAAGACAGAATTGACCTTTTCTGCTCGAATTACTTCTCCAACGTAATTTCTCTGATCTAGTTTCTATAACTTTTCAGTTCGTCAGAGCTCCGTTTGCTGGCACTACGATACGGAGTTGGTCCGTTTTATCCTGGGAAACAAATTGCAACAACGTCTTTTGGTGCATACGACGACAATATTGTTTCACGGAAACAGAAACATCTCTGGACTCGGACATTACTTCCTTCTTCTTTTCTATTGAAGACGGTTCTGTACTGCTTCAATTTGTTGTACAATCGGTTGCGCTTTCTGTGGTTACTATGAACACAGTTTGACGTGACAATTGTTGAATAAATTAGTAACATTGAATTTGTTACAATTATTGAACAACATTGTTTGTTGTTACCGTTTAATTTGCAATACAATAATGTATTGACAAAATATTTAACATTGTAATACAATCGTGTATTGACAAAAGTTCTAACAATTTGTTGTTAATGTTTAATTTGCAATACAATCATGTATTGACAAAAGATTTAACTTTGTAATACAATCATGTATTGACAAAGTAATTTTCTAACAATCTTGAAACAATATTTTACTTGTTTGAACGTATGCTGCTTTGGAAGATTATAATCATATCTTCTCTTCATAAGATTGCTATAGACTCAGGTATGTTTTGATGTTGATTCGGATAAAATCAACCTGAGTTTCATGTTCAGATCCAAAAAAAAAAAAAACATTGTATTTCCAATAAGTGGTACCAGAGCCACTCATAGTTAATTCTATTGAGAAATCTTTGTTTTTATTTAAGATGTGAATTATTGAAATATTTAAATCTTAAGATACGTTGAATTTGTTTGGATCTGTACTGATATTTTAAAGGTTCATTTTCCTTCTTATCAGAATCAGTTGCTGCAAACATCTTCAAGTATTAAATGATTCATTTATATTATTAAATGATTCATTTATATTATATCAATCGATCGCAATACCATTTAAAGGTCACACATATATATTGTCAGTCTTTTCCTATTGGAAACTTGTGTGAATTAAATATGAAATTCATATGTTGGTAACTGACATTTGACTATTCATATTCAAAATGACTTGTGCTTTAAAAGTATACTTAATGAATCATTTGGCTTGTAATGCATGATATGTTTAGCATATTCAAAACTTAGTGTGAATTGTGTGAACTATATTATGAAGTTGCATTTTTTTGCTTGCTTTCCCATGTTTGACTTTTCAATATTGCCATGTTGCTTGCAATTCTTTTTGGGCAAAAGTAGCATTTGATGTGTTTAAACAATACAAAGTGGTAGTCGAGAATCAACTCAATAAGAAAATGAAAAGCAAAATGGAGAGTGTAAAGCAAACTTTAGTCCCATATTATGAAATATATGTACTCTCTTTTCTATAATCTTATATAAATAAAAAAGAAGAATGCCTATATTAGAGTGTGACTAAGCCAAGACACAATATCATATTGATGTCAAATTGGGCTTGGTGCATTGAGACTATTAAGGTCTAAGACACAATATTATATTGATGTCAAATTGGGCCTAGTGCCTAGGGACTGTTGGAGTCCATGACACAATATTATATTAGTGTCAGAATTTGTCTAAGGGCCTTGGCGCTCTCAAATGTATGCTTTATTGATAGTTTCTGGCTTGCCAGATAACTTTTTGGGGAGAAGCTATTCTTTCGAGAAATCATATTTTAAATAAAATACCCCGAAAGAAAACATGTAAATCTCCTTATGAACTTCGAAAAAACAGACCACCATCCTATAAATACTTAAAAATGTGGGGGTGACTTGCCAAAGTAGAGGTACCAAAATCAAAGAAGGTCAAAATTGGACCAAAAACATTTGATTGTGTATTCATTGAATATGCACTAAACAGTGCTGTATACCGATTTTTGGTACACAAATCTGAAATTGATGATATTCATGAAAAATATCATCATTGAGTCGAGAAATGCTAGTTTTTTCGAACATATTTTCCCCTTGAAACAAAGAGACCAAGGGAAGATGGAGTTCCTTATTCTCTTGAGAATATTGAACAAAATAAAACTCAGCAAAGTAGTGTTGAGAAGCAAGTGGAAGAACCAAGAAAAGGAAAAAGGCCAAGGACCTTACAAACCTTGGAACATACTTCTATACTTTTGTGTTAGAAGATGATCCATTCTCATACAAACTAAACAGTAAGATTGAATCCATTATGTCCTATCATACATGTGGATTGGTTGATTTACCTTAAGGGTGCAAGACCTTAGGTAATAAATTGATACTTGAAAAGAAATTGAAACCTGATGGTTCAATAGACAAGTATAAAACTACAAATGCTGATGTACAACTTTTTATGGGCAATTCATCTACTTCAAAGGTGGAAGGCAAATGAAAAGTTGTGCTGAAACTGACTTCTGGAAAGGAACTAAATTTAAATTCAGGATCATTACTGAGTAATCATGGTTTCAAATTAATATTTGAAACTGATAAATTTGTACTTTTCAAGAATGAAGTGTATGTTGGAAGAGGATATGTGTGCGGTGGTTTGTTTAAAGCAAATGTAACTACTATTGTACCACACATTAATAAAAATAAATCTTCTGCTTATATTGTTGAATCTTCCAATATATGGCATTCTAGATTAGAGCATGTAAAATTTGATACATTGCAAAAATTGATTAATCTAGAATATATACTAAAATGCAAGATAAATTCCAACTATAAATGTCAAGTTTGTGCAGAAGCAAAATTGACAAGAACCGTGTTTCATCATGTTGAACGAGAAACTAAACCTCTAGACTTAATACATACTGATGTATGCGATTTGAAATTTTGTCAAACTAGAGGTGGAAAATGGTGCTTTATTACATTCATTAATGAATGTACTAGTTATTGTTATGCGTATCTCCTTAGAAACAAGGATAACGTCAATAATAATGTTTATTGCAATTGCATCCGCACCTTTGAATGGTGAACTAGAGAAAGAAATATATTTGAAACAACCCGAAGGATTTCTAAGCTCAGAAAATGAGAATAAAGTTTGCAAACTGGTAAAAACACTTTATGGCCTTAAGCAAGCTCCAAAACAATGGCATGAAAAGTTCGATAATACTATGTTATCAAATGGATTCACGATAAATGAATCAGATAAATGTGTGTATATAAAACACACATATTGGATATGTCATTGTTTGTGTTTATGTTGATGACCTATTGATCTTAGGCAATAACAAGGCCACAATAACATCAACAAAGGATATGTTATCCTCTAGATTCGATATGAAAGACCTAGGACTGGCTGATGTGATATTGGGTGTAAAAATTCTGAGAACACCACAGGGATATGCATTATCCCAATCGCATTACATCACCAAGATACTTGAGAAATTCAAGCAATATAATGTGACTATTGCAAAATCACCAGTAAATATGAATCAAAATTGGGTAAAGAACACTGGTGATGGTATTTACCAATTGGAATACTCTCGTATCCTAGGAAGTATCATGTATGTTATGAACTGTACTAGGCCTGATATCGCATATGTTGTAATCAAACTAAGTAGATTTACCAGCAATCCTGGTAAGCATCATTGGAAAGCGATTGTAACGACCCGGAAAAATGTGATCTTGTTTATCCTATATACAACACATATCGAACATCCAAGGATCGAAAATAACCGAATAGTTAATGAAAGAAATCAGAGGGTGAGGAAAGATAAGATAGAAAATTAGAATAGAAGAAGAAGAAGAACACAACATCAGAGTAACACGAATCTCACAGCGGAACGAATAAATATATTTCATAACATAACTTTGAAATACAAATCTGTACTTGAATATACATATCATTGTCAAAGTACAACACTTACAACACAGCGGAAATAACTATAGCTATATGATCCTGAAGCCTCCTGCTCCAGCTCTTCAACTATATCTGTAAAATCCCGACTACTTGACTGCCCATACAAATTTAGGCACCCAAGAGTTTAGGGAAACAAACAAATAAACTCCGGGTCAGTCATGGGACTGGTATGAGTAAAACAGTTTAAAACAGTTATACAGGTATATGATATCTCATAAGACCACGCCGCATAACGGAACGGGTTTTTCCCTTATGAGAATCCAAAATAACTTTATATCAAAAACCTTTTGATATTATAATAATGTCTATCAACCACAGTATATATAATCATCTAGCAGAACGCTTTCATCTCACGTTCTACATATATAGTATACAATCAAAACCGCAAGCACGTATTGGGTAATGGATTTCCAACTATGACAAGGTATGGAACCACCTATCGCTCGTGTACCTCTAGAGAGGAATACACTGGGTTCAACAAGAACATCTTGCAACCCGGCCACACATGATCGACCACTCATTTCGCTTGAGTGTATCGAATGTATATCACCAACGGCTGTGATCAGCAACCGTTTCCCGAATGGGACAACATCAACAATAGATTTTTAGAAGTAAATGAAACTCTAGATCAGGTGATTATACACCCTACTTCGGTGCGACCGACTTAGCCATGCTGCCTGCCCGATTTCTGTCATTTACCGGATGATGAGGCTAGAAGCTACGCTTTATCATCACATCAGATTCACTTTGAATGCCACATCATCAAATCCATCAAATCACCGATTGACGTCCTCAACCATACATTATGTGTTGGCTAAAAGAAGTTTCCTTCTTTGCTTCCACTCTTGGTACGGTTGGAGAAATCAATATACGTGATCGTCTGGAAATACTCTGTCAGACATCCGTCCATACAAGTCATCCAGGAACAGGATGAACCGAAGGCACTATTCTGTAAACATGATAGCCCTTGCATAACTCCGTCTTCAATTTCCTTTGGCATATATGATTCGCAACGCTTATGCCAATACAGAGTGGTTCTTTGGATAATAATCCAACCGGTCTCTCCATATTAACAACGTTTAAAATGGTCAAAACTTCGATAGTCTGTGATTTAACTATCGAATAAAAACAAGTGTGCAAACAACGATATTATTCCCAAATGGAAATTTTATCTATCAAACATCATTTAGCATTCATCTCCTTAGTTCATTAATCTACTTATCTCCTGTTTCCCTATATTCAATATTTCTTATTTTCTATATTTGGAAAATATACGTTATTAACAATGGAAAACATTTCCATTTCTGGTTTTCTTTGTTAGAAAACATTTCTGGTTTCTTATTTGGAAAACATTTCCAAAGCTCCTTCATTGGACTTAGACAGATGTTTAAACAAACATCGCTATGCTAACTCAAGCCATTTATTAAACTCACTTAACCATCATTCACTATCAACCTTACCATTCCTTAGTTAAGAAGGAAGTCAATCAAGTTGGGGTATAATTACCTCTCAGACCTTAATTGAACAACGTTATAACTACGAAATAGTAACAGTTTATGTTTTAAACCTTTAACAACTTCTTTACGTAACTCACGGATTCAATTTACGGATCCACTTCTTTATTGAAAATATTGATTATAATGATAACGTTATAATTCCTGCTTTCGAAATATCTAACTTCAATTATAACCTTTATTCTTTAATTCGAATAATTAAACATAACCCTAATTTATTTGTGTATACTCTTGATTTAAAAACCGAAAAGTAAATATTACTTTCCCGAATTCGATATAATTGAATTCGACATATAATTCTCTTTCGAGTAATCTCTATTTGATTAACTCTTCTTCGAATAACCTATATTCTATTATCTCTCTTCGAATAACTTGTATTCGAAATCTCTCTCTTTCGAATAAACTATATTCGATCTCTTTCTTTCGAATACGATATATTCGATAATCTCCTTTCGATTAAACTAATCGATAGCTCCTTTTACTTTAACTCTAACCGATTAAACTAACATCGATTAGTTCCCTTTACTTTAACTCTAATCGATTAAACTAACATCGATTAACTCTTTTTACTTTAACCCTAATCGATTAAACTAACATCGATTAGCTCCTTTTTCTTTAACTCTAATCGATTAAACTAACATCGATTAGTTCCCTTTACTTTAACTCTAATCGATTAAACTAACATCGATTAACTCTTTTTACTTTAACCCTAATCGATTAAACTAACATCGATTAGCTCATTTTTCTTTAACTCTAATCGATTAAACTAACATCGATTAGTTCCCTTTACTTTAACTCTAATCGATTAAACTAACATCGATTAACTCTTTTTACTTTAACCCTAATCGATTAAACTAACATCGATTAGCTCCTTTCAACTTTAACTCTAATCGATTTACTAACATTGTTTAACTCCTTTTAACTTTATTCTCTAATCGATTAAACTAACATCGATTAGCTCCTTTGCTTTAACTCTAATCGATTAAACTAACATCGATTAGCTCCCTTTACTTTAACTCTAATCGATTAAACTAACATCGATTAACTCATTTGCTTTAACTCTAATCGATTAAACTAACATCGATTAGTTCCCTTTTACTTTAACTCTCTAATCGATTAACTAACATCGATTAGCTCCTTCTCGAATAAACTATTCATTTATAAAGATTTACTTTTAGTAACGGTTCTTCACTTTACAAATGATTTCCTTTTATTCTAACTTATCCTCTGATTTTATAAATATTTCTTTTATAAAAATTCTTTTCCTTTTCTATATAAAATCCATCGATTTTATATAAATAATTCATTTTCAAAATATACTTTGAAAATATTCCTTTATCAACATTCGGTATGTTATGGTATTCAACATATCAATTCACGATGATCAGCATCGTCCAAACATATATAATCGACAACAGATTATATATCACATCATATATCACAATATATGAAAAACAGTAAAATAAATGTTGAGGAACCTAGTTGGGTTCCTCCAACCTGTCTCCCTGCATCACAGATGTTAAACAATATAGATAACATCACTTTCCAGTTCCATATGATATATTCTGTTAACAGAATCAAAAATAGAAATTTAACTAACTGACTAGCAGTTCAATCAACAGTCAACACACAGTCAATCAGCCAAAATCTAACAGTTCTAAAAATACAACATGAAATTATAAACTGTTCAGAGTTAGTGAGATTTACTCACTTTGGCGCGTTAACCGTTAAATAACGGTTTGCGTTATTTGATTCAGTCGGACAATTTATTTCGCCATAAATTGTAACGAGCTTCGATCCACTCCCCATCAGTTCCATTGAGTAGCCGCCGTCCATACGGCCCTAACTACTCATTTCGAAAATGTAAAGTTAATACACTATCGCAGTTCCATTGAGTTAGTTGAATTCCGATAAGGTATGAACAAGATGTGAAAATGTAAAGTTAATACACTATTTCTTTTTTTAAAAGTTAAAACTAAATCATTTCGAAAATGGGCTTCACCTAATTACTCATGGCCCAATTCAACTCCACCACTCGTTTAAGCCTAGACCGATTACCCTCCTTCCCCGTCATTAAATTTCGCTCCATCTTTGCATCCAATTCACCATCTGCCGTGAATTTCCTTGAATCTCAAGAAGAATTCATACATTTTTTCTCTTATCAATATACATATGGGCCTCACTTAAAGCCCATCGGCCCACCGTCAGCTCAAAACCAAAACCCGAAAGTACCTTCTCCTCAAACACAGAAAATCTCGTCCCTCCTCTGTGATGTTCGAACACAGTTTCATGGCCACTAATTTTGCTCACGTCTTCCCTTCATTAAACCGAAATCTGCTCCCTTCATCTCATGCAAAGCATTTGCAAACCGAGAGACCTGTACACTCCTTATTTCACATGCTTCCTCATCATATACTCCATCATTTCTGTGTACAACTTCTTCATCAAATACTGAACCGCGCGCCCCCTTTACTAGTACTTCTTCCCTTCACAAACAAAAACCCACTGGCTTCTAGTTCCTCCCCAACATCCGCTAGCTCAATGAGACCAGCGCCACAGTCAGGACCCACAAAGTCCAACACCTCCCCTTACCAATCTATACTCACCAACTCACGGTATTGGCATTTTAAAACATTTTTCCGCCTTCAGTAAAACAACGAATAAAATGAACTACCTCCCCTTCCATCTCCGAAGAGTGCGAACACAAAGGTCACCGTGCACTAGAGTTTGCACGTTACAGCCTCAACCAGAACGCGAACTGCACCCCCTTGCTATAGCGATGCTACCCACCAATCTCCATCGAGCTCCACTGATTTATTTGATGCGAAAACATTTGTATTCAGCTCAAAAGAAAATGCTAGCGTGAGCTACATATAGTTATACGAATCCATCCTTGTATGTTGGGATTTATTTGAGGAGTGATGGATTTGTTTGAATCTTGTTTATTTAGTTTGGGTTTTTATTTGTTTTTCTCAGAGTTTTCGGTTTTGCTGTGAAAATATTTGTGGCGGCTCATTTTGATTGAAGCGAAAAAGTCAATTAGGTTTTAAACGAAACGGGAAATGTTATTATATAGGGTAGTTTCTTTGATTTGTGAGGATTGGTTTCCTCCACGGTTCTTGTTTTGAGGCTACAAGGAACTGGTGGTGAAAACAGAAAGAAATGTGGCCTTGTTTACTTTCACACATTTGGTTACCACTTTATTTAATAAAATTTATATAGTTACGTACCGCTACAGACAGAAATAAAAACACCATCGTGACGAGTGAGGTGTCCCGACTCCAGATATATAAAAATATCGGTAGGTGGACTCATATTTTGAAACTTCAAAAATGTTGATTTCAGAGTGCGAAATACTTCAAATAAAAAGTCGCTTATTAAATTAATTAAAAATTACAGTAAAATTCTAAAAATTAAATTATCACTACTTCCCTAAAGAACCTTGTCTAAATTCAAATCCGATCTCTAGTTATATCGAATAAACCGATACGGTCGATAAACGATTCCATAGCGACTATTTTAAAATTTGATTTAGCCGTAAATCAAAATCTACACAACGAAATCCCGATTTTTCTCTTCCACTAGGAAGATATATTCCCCCAGCTCCACACGTTTCTTGTTTCACAGAAATCCGACTTAAAACGAATCCTGTACATTCAGTTGAAGTTCGAATTGCCAATTTACGAACTGCAGCGCCATTTCGAGTTCGATTATAATTATAATATAATTATACGTTCAAACTATCGTTCAAATAATATATTCGTTATTCAAATTCAATTCCAAGCTGAATTAAATATCACAGATGATCCTGTTCACACCATATCGCCATTTCAGCCAATTCTGATTATTTCAGAATTAAATATATTATTTAATTTATTGTTTTAATTAAATATTCACCATTATTTTATTCAACGACCATGTAATTCACTAACCCACCATTTATACAATTAAATAAATTAATCATAATACCTCTGCCAATGCGGGTCATTACAATCTTCCCCACTTAAAATAATTTCGTCCTCGAAATTGCTAAAAGGTAGAGGGCGACCCTATCGACTGGTTAGAACATATTTGTTCACTCTTTAACTTCAGTTTCAACTGAACCAATTTAATTTCAATTAAATATTAATTAATTCTTATCAACGAAAATTTTCAAAAATCCTGAAAATTTTCTAACGCCTTAACTCTTCGAAAAATTTCGCCAGCACCTCCTTTATACTGATCAATAGGTCAAACTCCAACTCGCCTCTCTGGGCCATCTCCATCCCAAAAGAAAATCAAACAGCCAAGCGGCTTGCCAATTCGGCTTATCAACATCTCAAACCCATATGTAATATAAACTTGCACCTTTTTGTCGGCATATCATTATATCCTTTCAACCTGTTATCAATTCAGCATATACCAATGTCATGCCAATCAAACTCCAAATCAGTTTTTATCCTCAACACAACCATTCGCTTACCCAAGCCAAATTCCATTTCAACTCGAGTTTCAATTCTTGATTTTCAATTTCTTAACTCCTCAATCCAATACCATTTCGGATTCTAATTTCACAAATCCAATCTTATTCGATTTCAATTCAACTTCAGTTACCACTTAACTGACTTTACTTTAATTCAAATCTGCTTTCACAAATTTCTGTTAAATTTGTCTCTAATTTAAACAGTCTTTCCCTGGGAGTTTTCAAACAGTTTACTCCTTTCAAAAATCAAATTTTCCTTTTTGAAATTCAACTGAGCCCATAATCAATATTCCATTAGTTAAATCACTTTTCTATTTCTTTATCAATATTTGTTAACCAAATATTTTCAATAACCATATTGGCCTTTTATGTTATTTGGAAAACATTTCCGAACATCGCCTTCCTTGATTTTCTAAACTTTAGAAAATATATGCTATTTATAATTGGAAAATATTCCAATTACTTATCTCTTTTCCGATCTCGTTTATTTCTATACTTAGGAAATATTCTTCATTATATTTCCAAGCTTACACTTATTTGGGTTAAAACGGATGTTGTGTAAAACATCGTTACGACAACCCAAATACTATATTCAACTAACTCTTATTCAACATTGATCTTCGAGCCTGAAATCTTACTATTTATTTGTTAATAATGAAATTAATCAAGTTGGGGTATAACTACCTCTCAGACCTTGACTGAATAACATTTATAACGTCAAAACAGATATGACTACTTATTCGAATAATCAATACCATACAACTACTTCTTCACTTTTAAACACCTATACACTTTCTCCTTCTATTCTTACTAGATTTTATTCTTAGTCTTACTTTTTGATTTTACTATTCTATTTCTAATTTCGTTTCCTTATCGACTTCTATATATATATATATACACACATATATCGATACGTTGATTTCTAACTATCAAATTATCTTAAAAATATTCTAACTCCTTAAATTCCTGGAAAAAATCGCCATAACCTCCTTTGTACTGGGAGCTTGGGGATATTTCAAATAGCCTCCCATGGCCCTCACCAATCCAAAAGAAAAACAAAAAGCCAAGCGGCTAGCCGATACGGCGCATAAAATCTCATATGTGAATTAAATACATACCTTTCGTCGAGCATTCTATCTATTTCACTTCTATACTATATTCCAAACGTGTCTCATGTATATTTATACCTGCCCAATCTATTTTAACTATACCTGATCGTTTTAACTCAATTCGTTAATTAATTTGTTAATTAACTCTTTAGTCTATTTCACTTTTATATTTGAACATGACATGTTCAAATATAGTTTAACTTACTTATTAACTAATTTGAATCCAAATTTCACATTTAAGTTCTATATTCGATTTCGAATATCCATTTACAAATCCAATTCACCTTTCAAAGTTCAACTTCAAATTCAAAACTCGATTAACTAATTCCTTTTCGACTTAGTTAATTTCTATTCAAATTTTATATTTGAATTTCGTTTCAATTTCCTTATTCAAATTCTATATTTGAATTTCATTTCAATTCTATTTGAATCTTTTATATTTGAATTCCTATTTCAAATTCTATTTTGAAATTCTATTTTCAAATTCCATTTCAAACTATTTGAATTTTATATTCAAATTTCATTTCAAACTTTCTTTATTCATTCTTTACATAAGTCTCGATTTCAATCCCTTTTGAAATCGATATTTCTACCTTTGGAAAATAGATTTCCCTTTCAATTTCATACTTGTATTTTTTTTATTTCTGAATTATCCAATGATAATTCTTTTCACTTCATTTTATAAACTTCGTTTATAAAAGAACTATTTATAAACTTCGTTTATAAAGGAACTTCTCGTTTTCTTTTAAAACAAGTTAATATTTCAAATCTATTTCAAAATTCAAATTCTATATTTTAAATTCTATTTTGAAATTCAACACACTTGTCTTTCCCAAAACAAATTCAAAACAGTATCTCTGGTAGTAATTCGTCACTTACAACTCGAAAATGAATACTGATGATGCAGCTGTCATCATCAGAATCTATTTCCCAGCGACTGAAGTGAGTTCAATACTATAAAACCATTTCTAAACATTTCCACTTTGAAATTCATTTCAAAATATAATTCACACTGCTTGTAAAACAATTTAAAATCTCCCAGGATCTTAAGTTTTCCTTACTTTTAATCCAAATCCATTTACAAACACTTATCCAATTCTCCAGAGTTTTAGCTCAATTTCTGGTTTTAATTTTTAGATTTAACTCATCTGATTTCACGTATTACACTTGTATGAATTCTGATTGGTTATTTACATAACCATTTAATTTATAATCTTACTCGATTATAATAACAACCAATATATCCAATATATATCAAAATATACGTTGGGTAAACTATTTTCATTTACCCTTTTTTCAAAACATATCGTGCCGACCTATCGTATTCGAGTGTTTAGTAACTCCTACCGATACAGTGGATCAAACTGATCGACCAGAACTCATAAACAACTCAACCAATGAATCTCCACAATATAAAACAACTTTTATATCAATATACAAATACGTTCACTCGTATATATACACTCAAACTCAATCTAGGGTATTGCTAACCCTATCTCTACCGAGTCACGCCACAGAGCCAAGTAATTCTTAACTTAAGCTCTGATACCAACTGTAACGACCCGGAAAAATGTGATCTTGGTTATCCGATATACAACACATATCGAACATCCAAGAATCGAAAATAACCGAATAGTTAATGAAAAAAATCAGAGGGTGAGGAAAGATAAGATAGAAAATTAGAATAGAAGAAGAAGAAGAACACAACATCAGAGTAACACGAATCTCACAGCGGAACGAATAAATATATTTCATAACATAACTTTGAAATACAAATCTGTACTTGAATATACATATCAATGTCAAAGTACAACACTTACAACACAGTGGAAATACAAATCTTTTGATATTATAATAATGTCTATCAACCACAGTATATATAATCATCTAGTTCAAATAATATATTCGTTATTCAAATTCAATTCCAAGCTGAATTAAATATCACAGATGATCCTGTTCACACCATATCGCCATTTCAGCCAATTCTGATTATTTCAGAATTAAATATATTATTTAATTTATATTTTAATTAAATATTCACCATTATTTTATTCAACGACCATGTAATTCACTAACCCACCATTTATACAATTAAATAAATTAATCATAATACCTCTGCCAATGCGGGTCATTACAGCGATAATCAGAGTTCTAGGATATCTAAAGTATACACAGAGTTATGGTTTATATTATGCAAACTATCCTTCAATAGTGGAAGGATACAGTGATGCAAATTGGATCACTGGATCAAATGATACAAAGTCTACAAGTGGATACGTGTTCACATTAGGAAATGGAGCAATTTCATGGAAATCATCCAAACAGACTTGTATCGCTTGATCTACGATGGAATCAGAGTTTATTGCACTAGATAAGACTGCAGAAGAAGCAGAATGAATTTGAAGCTTCTTGGAAGACATTCGTAATTGGAGCAAACCTATGCCTCCAATATGTATACATTGTGATAGTCAATCAGCTATTGGAAGAGCTAATAGTACACTATACAATGGTAAATCTAGGCATATTCGTCGTAGACATAAAACGATAAGACAACTTCTCTCTAATGGGGTTATCACAATAGATTACATTCGATCTAAAGATAACTTAGCGGATCCATTTACAAAAGGCTTGCCAAGAGAGAAAGTTCAAACCTTATCGAAGGGAATGGGGCTAAGGCCTATATACTAAAGGTTTTTCTAAAATGGAAACCCCACCTAGTTGACTGGAGATCCCAAGATCTAGGTTCAAAGGGACAACGAAGTTTAAGAGAAACTCGATGGCACTGTTATACACAAACCATTCCTATGATAAGTCAGTGCATAAAATGTTGAATAAGGATAAGTATTAGTACTTTTAATGATGTCTGTATTTGAGGAATTAAGAGAATAGCCTTTACAGAATCACCTACGTAAGTGCGAAGGCGCCGCTTCAAAGAGAATTATAAGGCCGAATTCTCTAAGCACTTATGAGACCAGGCAGGTGTTCAAGGCAAAAACGAACACAAACAGAGAACGAAGGGTTATAAGAAACATTTATCGTGTGTTATCTACTTTGGAATTACACAAAAGGCTTACAGTTCAAGGAAAGTCGATGTCTATTGATTCGCTTGTGATTCAAATAGGTAATCACTAGGAAAGTTCAAGGCCCATGTGCTACTTTAACCGATGCGATAAATGGTTCGTGAAACTAAGATCGAATGCTCATTCATGTGGGGGATTGTTGGAAATGAATGAGCAAAGAAAGAGGAAAGTAGGAAGAAGAAGAGATAAGGAAGAGGAAGAGATAACAACATTTAAAGTCCTACATCATAGAAATATTAGCACAATCTCTCTTAATATACTAGAAGCCAAATAGGCTTATGTAAAATAGAAAGGAGAGGGATGATATGAATGTGGGCTTGGCCATGACATAATAAATATATTAAAATGTCAAAGATAAGGGCCTTGGGCCTTGGGGCTCTTGGGGTCACTTGATTGGATATGGCCGACGTTTGCTGATTGGGCTAGTGCACTGACATGAGAATAATTTTTCTCAGAATTTTAAAGGTGTGTCCGTTCAGTCCAGAATTCGAAAGGAATGTCTGTTAGCTGAATGAGTGCAACCATTAGAATTCTCAACGTACGCATATTAATAACCGGGCGGTTAAAGGGTCGCAACCTTTCCTATTCAGGCGGTTACTAATGCTTGTGAACAGGCACTCCTCCTTGCCTATATATACACTGCCCAAAACAAGACAGAATTGACCTTTTCTGCTCGAATTACTTCTTCTTCTCCAACGTAATTTCTCTGATCTAGTTTCTATAACTTTTCGGTTCGCCAGAGCTCCGTTTGCTGGCACTACGCTACGGAGTTGGTCCGTTTTATCCTGGGAAACAAATTGCAACAACGTCTTTTGGTGCATACGACGACAATATTGTTTCGAGGAAACAGAAACATCTCTGGACTCGGACATTACTTCCTTCTTCTTTTCTATTGAAGACGGTTCTGTACTGCTTCAATTTGTTGTACAATCGGTTGCGCTTTCTGTGGTTACTATGAACACAGTTTGACGTGACAATTGTTGAATAAATTAGTAATATTGAATTTGTTACAATTATTGAACAACATTGTTTGTTGTTACTGTTTAATTTGCAATACAATAATGTATTGACAAAATATTTAACATTGTAATACAATCGTGTATTGACAAAAGTTCTAACAATTTGTTGTTAATGTTTAATTTGCAATACAATCATGTATTGACAAAAGATTTAACTTTGTAATACAATCATGTATTGACAAAGTAATTTTCTAACAGTGTAAAGAGGACTACTGCCATTCAACCCGTCATCCACAACTATCGCAGATCCACTCTTATTACCACCATTACCCAAAACAAATTTCAAACTCAAGTCAGCGAACAAAACCAGAAGACTCAGCTGCACGAAGAACACTACCAGGCACGTTGTCGCTTGGCAAAGGCCAAGCATTAGAAGCCTGCGCAAGCATTAAAGTCAAAGGAGACTTACCCAAGGTCGATGGTGGCGTGGATGCGATGTTCTAGCCACGCAAATTTCATAAATTAAGGCGTTTAAAGGATGGGATTCAGGTAGCGAGTAATCTCGTCTCGCAGGAGCACCGCCAGCACCTATATCTGGATCGATTTCAGAATCCAAAAGTGAGGCAAGCGATTGTGTGCGACTTTGAGATCGTGTTGTAACTAAGGACACGAACCGAGGCTTAGACTTTTTATTCTTGGCCATAAAGGAGGAAGATAGAAAAGCGAGTAGAGAGAGGAAGCAGTTTAGGGGCAGAGGCGCAATGGGAAAGTAGATCTAGGTCGTCGCAGGGGAAAAGGCGTTTTCCATGATAATGATATTTGAAATTTGTTTAGTTGAATCTCTGTAATATTAATTCTAATTCAAAATTTAGATTTAATTTAGTTTTGTAATACGTATTTTAATCATCTAAAGAAAAAAATTATACAAAAAGCGCAAGTCCAAGGTTTGATTTTCAAACCATACATTGAAGAACAAACTTCATTCTTTTTTCTCCTATTATTTTAGTGACTATGTAATGTTAGATATAAGTGTTCCTTGTCATGATATGGTGATTGAACAATAATCTACTCAAACAATATTATCTATTTTTAGACAGTATGATCGATATACTGGAAAATGTATGTAATTATGGTTAGACAATAGAGGTTACACCATGTAACACAAACATATTTTTTTTAGTTGCATTGAAGTCATACCATTTTTCAGGTAGTACTAGTATTACTGTACAACGTGGGGAAAACCGACCGTTCGATTATGTATTTTTTTTAAAACAATTTTTTCTTAAAATAATATTTATTGAAAATTTAGTTTCTTGAAACTCGTTCACACCTTTTGTCTAACTTTAACTTACAAAGAAAAGCTAATGTCCATATATGCTAGAGTATTAGAAAGGTTCAAAATCTGGGACGAAGAACATGGAGACTGATGAATAAATTATACCATACAGGAATAATACTTGAAATTTAGTGTCATTCATCGGGAAATATGAGTACATTATCAACATAATACAAAAATTTTAGGAGTATTGTTTGAAAATTTAATTAGGAGATTCAAAAACGTGCATGATCCGGATTTTTATGCAATAACAGTACTGGAGGTTGGACATAAATGGATGGGGTTAAAAATTAACCCATCTCATTCAAATGAAAAGAACCCAACTCATTAATCTCATCTGTAAGTCGATAAATATTCAATTCAGTACATAATTTAATGGGCAAAACCAATTCAACACATTTAACCATTTCAGTTGAAACTGTAGCACGCTAATATGAAAAAATCATTCAACTACGACATATAAAAAAAAATACATAGTAGAATCATTTCAGTTACATCAATTGCACATATACAAAACTGAAATATCATTCAAAACTACAATATTTACGCCACTTAGTCAACAATAAGTAAATTAAATTAAAAAACCCAACATTTTCAACATTTGGCACTGTAATAATCAAAATATCATTCAAAAAACTATATATTACAGCTTCTGTTAAAAGTGAATAATGTCGTCAAATATCATTTGCAGAAGTCAATATGTTATCATAATATCATATGTGTTTGGATGAACTAGTCTTTCAAAAATATTCAAATTTGAGCGTTGCATGTTACAATAAACAAGTGCAAGGGATAATCTGATTATTGAGAAACAAGGGAAGAAAGAATAGCATACGTACAAAAAATAATCAATAATTATAGCATAGATAACAATTTTATATGAAAAACGAAAAGGTTAAATATAGAAAATCATCTATTTTGATTAGGGTGGGCACAGTCGGCTAACCAACCCATTCGGTTAAATTTTCGATTAACCACTTGGTTCGATCGATTGGGTTTACCGCTGGACAGTTAATCGACAGTGAACAGTACCGACCGACCCGCCTATAATTACCCGCGGTTAACCGGTAAATTTAAATGGTTAACCACCCAATTTAATCGATTAACCGTCGACCAGTTAACCGATTAAATTAATTGGTTAACCATTTAAATCAAATGGTTAACCGTTGCAAAGTTGGATAACATTTTCAGAATGCCGATATAAGCATACGTATAGATAAAAACAATCAACATTATATGGCACCACGATAATTTAATTTTACAAACATATAAAATACATGGTCACATAGCAGATCCACTTCAGATATGACAATAAGACGGACTCCTCACTCCAAAATACATCTAGATCTAGGGGTGAACGTTTGGTTGGTTTGGTTTACCCGATGATGAAAATTGTCAAATCAAACTGAAACCGATAAAAATTAAAATCACACCAAGCCAACTAAATTAAATTTTGTTGGTTCGGTTGGTTATCCGATATAACCGAACTGAAAATATTTTAGACTTTATGTTTTTAATATCAACTATAATTTGAAATAAATCATAAATATATTATTAAAGTATTGTTTTATTATGAATTGCTTATATGTTAGATTTTATTTATAAGCAGTATTAGCTAGAAAGCAAGGGTGTGACACTCCTTTGAAGCACTGCGCACCGAATACGCATGAGGGCGGAAGTGCGATGGGATTCGTACGGGGTGCGCCACGAGGCATGTCACCGTATTCATTGATATGGTGCGGTTGGGTGCAGAAAGGGAGGTGCGCGATAGGTAAAGACGTAATTTTTAGGGTTTGGTTGTTTCTCGTCTTCGATCTTTGTTGTTTCTCGTCTTCATGCCCTAATCGACTTGCTAGGCAACGTACTATGCCCTAATCGAGAAGCTGCCCTAATCGACTCGTCTTCGGTCTTCGATTTTTAGGGTTGGAGTTGCAACATACTGCAATCGATTTGTTAAGCATACTGTGCGTGTGCCCTAATATACATACTGTAATCGACTCGTTATTTTATTCAATCTTCTTTTGTTTGGGTGTAGTTTGTCTGCTTGGAGGTAAAAATTGAAATAGCTGAAATGGTGGTTGGTATTTTTTATTGGGTATGGGTCCAATACACAATACTAAATGGAACCAGCTGATAGATTTGTAATAAATTGCCACATGGTCTTGTAGATTTGTATTAAAAATAGCCAAATGGAACCAGCTTGTAGATTTGTACCAAATGGAGTCAATTAATGACGTGGGCTTTGGGCTGAATATATTTAATAATGAACATGGAAATAGGGCAAACAATACATTTTTATTAGAACTTATTTATTTGACTACTTTAATTAAAATGCATCTCTCGGATTATATATATACTATATATATTTTTAATATTTTAATATTTACCATATCCCTCTACACCTGAATTTTCATTTTTTTAATTTGCCGAATTCCCGTATCCTCGTACCATGCACCCGCATCTGCGCACCCACACCCATGCTTTCCAGAGTATTAGATTTGGTAATATTTGTAGAAATTTTTTAATTTGAAAAAATAAATTGCTAGAATGCTATATTTAAGCGATGCTAAGATGTGGTAATGTCTGTAGAGATTTATTTGTTCAATCCTATGTTTAATCATGGATAATAAGATTTGGTCATATCGGACGAAGAGAATTTCAAATTTGTAAAAGAGTTATATTCTTTTTTTAGTGGTATTAAGAAATCAGGACATTTTTGATAGTTCACGTTTATAACAAAAAAGCGTGATGCTAAACGTATTACAATTATTAATAAAGATAATGGTAATAGTATTGCTATCATATTTTTTATGTCAGAGCAAACCCACCAAAAGTGCTTCTCTCATACCACTTAAAAAATAAGATATAACAATTGAATTTTTTTTTTAATAAATTCAAACTGCGTTTCTATAAATATGAGCAAATCTCGATATCATTTAAAATATGATCTAAAATATAAATTTCCTCTACAACATCATTCTATATTAATTAGTAAAACTAGAATCAAAACTAACAAAGAATTAAATATTGTGATTTAAAAATAAAACTTCAAATTAAGTACACATTATTTTAACGTAGAAATATAATTAAATATTTGTGCAAATTATTTTCTCGTGAATGCGTTAAACATACCCAATTAGCCCAAAAAAAATTGCACGCAAAGCATGTGCCGTGATGCTCGTATAAATAAACCGTGTGTGTTGGACGAGTCACGCTGTATGTTAGTTAATCTAGGGGAAGTGAGAAAGGGGTAGTGATCTAGATAAAATATTGATTTCCTAGATACATGTTAATAAGGTTTCGTGGTGTAGTTGGTTATCACGTCAGTCTAACACACTGAAGGTCTCCAGTTCGAGCCTGGACGAAGCCATTTAATTTTTAGCTGTACATCACTGCCTCACTGTTAGGTTAATTGACATGTGAAATAAAACAACAAGCTCATTGTTGGTTTATGTTGATTACACAGTTCAACACTTTAACTTGGCATGTTTGGTCTTCTTGCATTTCTTGGTTTCAAATTGGTAGCTGTGGTACTTGTTTCTGTTGTTTTGTTATGTTTTTTTCTACTGGTCAAGCTTATTGATTTCACCTATTTTCATTCAGTTCGCTTAATCTTGTGTTGGGTTGAAAATGATTTCTTTGTTTTTAGGTTACAATTATGAACAAGATTCTCAAAATGGAATTCGAATTGTATATTCCATATCATACTAGATTTAAGTTGTGTATTGTAAATTCAAATGGTTGATGTTTTAATAATTGCTTATATGCTTCTTTTTAGCTCTGTATATGTTATCAAATAAAATAATAATCAAGCATGTAAGATCATTGAATCTTCTTTTCACGCTGATAACCCGTATTTTTAAAATTGTTTTTCATACTTGAGCCCTACATCTAAACATGATTTTTTTTTTTTTTTCTTTTTTTACTCCATTTTATCTTCATTCTGCTTAAGAAAAATAATGCAATTTGAATTATATGTTTAAATAAGAAGTTGAAAATTTAGCATGGACTGATTGATTGTTCTCAATTGCAAGTTACTTCAGTTTTGGGCCCGACCTTAAGAACTGAATTGTAACTAAGAAGATCCGTTTTTTGAACAATTGTAAGGCTTCAAGATTTTCAATATAAACAACGGCTTGTGATTAGTTAATTAATAAAGGCACGCTCATTCGTTATTCTCTATTCGTAAATGACCAAAGGCATACATTGATAGAACAAGCATATAATAAATTTTCAATCATGTTGTTTGTGTACTGATAGTTTATCCGAAGTAGCCTTTTTCCCCCTTTTCCAATTCATATGTTATGTATGCAGCTAATTGGCCATAATCTCGACAAATGTTGATAAGGAAAGTATTTTAGTCAAAAGGGAATGTGGTTTCCTTTCCATTCTACACATTGAGGGTATAATATTAGATCCAAAATTGAAATTTCAACTGAAGGGATAGAACAAAATTACGTTACAAATGCTGAATTTCTCTGCTTTTCCATTAGGTAATTAGTGTTGTATTGCAACAAGGGCCAATTGCTCCATATATGTTTGACTATCATTTATTATCTGAAGCAAAATATTACCAATAAGCTTCTGCTTCCTGCAAAATTTAGGGGGAAAAGTCACTAAACCTAAGTATCATCAAACGAAGCATTCTCTACATGAACATATATTATACAACAGATACTAGTAATTTGATATGTTTGGAATACTCTAAAACATCTATTTAGTCCCACATCACCGAATATGTGAGAATTATTCTATATAAATATCAGCTTTTTTCATCACCATACAGCCGAGCTTGGTAGCGTGAGCTTGTAACCAAGTGGGGCAGTAAATTGATGTGATGTTGGGTTATGTTATCGAATTCGCATACACGACACGACTTGCTGGCCCGCCCGATCCAAGTCGCTGAGTGGCTGGTGTGGCTAGGCTGAAAGGTCTGGCCACGGTGGCTATAGTATAGGGGCAATGCGTGAGGCTGGTTTCATAGAGCAGCGAAAACTCCTTTCTCTCGACGGTGGATGGATAACGGACTGTTGTGCTCTGTATCCACCTCGATCCGGTGACACTCCTCCAACAAACCATCATTTTTTCCCTCCTCCCTCATGCTTTTTTCCTCCAACAAACCATCATTTTTTTCCTCCTCCCTCATGCTTTTCTCTTTCTCATTTAGTTAGTTTTGACACTCCTCCAACAAACTCCTTTCTCATTTAGTTAGTTTTTACTTCTAAATTTCTCTCGGTATCTCGCACTCTTATATATATATACCTTTGACTGTATGTAAGCTGTAGGCATGTTACATATCCACCATATATATGGTCCACCTATTTAACTTATAAGCACACCTTCCTTTCTTACCTTTGCCGTTTACTTATCTAATTTATTGCAAGTATCCTTTTCCCATTAGGCCATTACTATCTACATTTGTTTGCTTCCCAATTTCAGGCATTATTGCTTTGTACGAATGATGCTAAAACCTATCCTCTACAAGTATTCTTTATTGCCACATAATACTATTATATGGATGAAAAGAAATGCTCTCTAAATTATGGTGTCCACATTCATGTCCCATGCAATGGCCATGATGTTGGTATGCTTGTAAACTTGTTAAACATTTCAGCCTGAGACCGAGCAGTAATAAGATGCTGACTTATCCGTTCATTACATTAGGAAATAGCTGTTTGTTTTGTGTTCTTATGCTTCTTCCACTTTTGGCTTCTGTACTTTCCTGAAAAACATAAAGAAACAGATTAAATTGTGTTTTCTCGGGGTATTTGCTGTCTTTGATCTACTTTTATTTATTTATTTATTTATTTTTTTTGCTCGCTCTAATTCTGGGCATTTTTTGCTTCTGTATTGTAAAGCTGTCAACATTTCTCCTAGTTCACATTTTTACTCCTATTTACGGCATCTTCTTATTACTTTGAACTCAATTCATTCCATTGTGTCCCTGTCGTGCTTCAATGGATTGGACATATGTCTAATTCTCATGATAGAAAGGTGACCATCTTCTGGTTTAGTAGTGGTAATTTGTCATATTATTGGCATCAGTTGATTATATACCAAATTAAATCATATATCAATTTAATGTACTTCTGACCTATTTCACGCTTTACTTGCAGCAGCAGCAGGCAAGTCAGATGACTAACACGGTTAATGTAAGGCAAACCAGACAGCATAAAAGGGCCCTTGAGAACACTGAGGCCCACTGTGGCTTCCTGAGGTATGTTGTAGTTATTACATGATTTCTCTTGTTATGACATGCACACAGACTGCTTGATTGATTTAAACTAATGCGATGTACATAATCAACTGGGTTTTTCGAATATACATAATTAATTGGATTGTTTGGATATTGAAAATGCATGTAGATGGTGGTGCAAGCGTTGAAAATAGCACACCACCAGCAAGCATTGCATTCTGTCATCTTATACATGCTGCACCGCAACTGAACCTTTTCCCATCTCCTATTTAAATGTATTTGAAATAATTTTGAGATGTCTAGAATCATGTGTGCTGATAGTGCTTCCTTATTGTGTTGAACCATTGTCAATACAGTTCTGTATATTTGCGTGTAAAATCTTGCAAGTTATATGAGCCGTAAGGGTTAAAAATTCAAACACTAGCCTGGCCTGTAAATTGAAGCGAAAGCTAGAACTACTGATTGACCTATATTAGCCGGTAATTTATTTGCTTTAAGTTATACTAGTTTGTTGTAGTCTATGTAGTGAGGATTAGATCCCAGCTAAGAGACTAGTGTAAAGATACCATTTCGAATTTAGTTTGATCTCGACCATTATATTAGCGTAAACATTTTCTCCTTCAATTTGATTACATCTTAATAAGCATAAAGATATTTTCTTGATTTTAATTAATTATTGGATTAACACAATCATATCATTTGAACTTGATTGAATCTTATTTTGCATAACAATATTTATTGGATTTACTTAGATGCTGATTTTTCAGTTAGTATAAAAGTAGCATCTTTATTTCAATTATATATTGGTTCTCTTATATATTATCCAGTCTAGGTTTGATTAGATGAATATTATTAAATTAATAGTAGGTTCTTATACATATTTTGTTAGGCAACAGTGAAGAACCATGTGTTTTCAAGTCCTAGGTGTTATTTTGCTTCTTTGACAGTATTTTAAATAATCCTGTAATGCTTGACATCATGTTCCAACTTGTTTTTTCTTTTTAATTTTTGTTTTCTGTGGTCCGTTTAGTTTTGAATTTTGCGAATGTAACCTTGTACATTGTCTATTCAGTAGTGCAATTTTTATATTCCATTTCTGAGGCTGAACTACATGTTCTTTATTTGAGAACTTGTGATTATGCATTCGGAAGTTATCTCAAATTATAATTGATTTTGTGAACATATTATATATATATATATATATATATATATATATATATATATATATGAGCGTTCCTGGGCACCCCTGTTTTGCAGCAACCCTAGCATACCGTGAGCTATACTAATCCAAAATCCAAATCCAACAAGATTCCGTTGATGTTTAATCCACGTATATATTATCATCTATCCAAAATTTGAGCTCGTTCCGATATTCGTAACATTTTCAAAATTTTAGCTCAATTATTCACCGTTCAGACATTTATTCGTAACATTTTCAGAATCTTAGCTCAATTATTCACCGTTCAGGCATTTATTCGAACCGTTAGATTTAAACATCACCGTTTAAACATTTATCCCCTCCTTCCCTTTCGCTGGTTTCTTTAAGTTGAAAAAAATTATGCCATACATGTATCAATGATACAATATGTTGTTTGTGAACTTACAGATTCTGATGTGCAACCATAAGAGAAGAAACTAATGGGCATACTAGTGGCTAATCTTCAGAAATATATGCTAATAATAACATGCCTACCATGTTTTGAATGATAAACTGAAATAGGTGCGTTGGTTAAGCAACAAAATAAAGAGCATGTATCTGGTAGACCACTGGGATCAAGGGTCAATGAAGTCAGTGGAAACATTTACGTTATCGATACTCATTTTACAAATCTACTCATTGCAGTTTACCATATCTTTGGACAAATGATCAAGACAGCAGAATAGTCTATTTTTAAAGAAATTAATTTACATGTTTATGGGCAGTTCAGGCTTGCTTATGGTATATTACGTGTAATTTTGCATCCTTATTTTTCTGCAAAGAGTTCATTAAAGCAGTAAGAATGCGAGATAAAAATGGAAGAGTGATATTGTATGATCCAAGAAGCAAAGATGTTCAAGTACTACTTGGTAAGTTATCTTTCCCAAATGAGTTTATTTTAAGCTACATGAGAACCGACACATAGCTACAACATGAATAAGGCGGTCCCAAATTTCCCATGCTACTAAGCTTGCTAGAACAAAATTTATGTCGTGTTTCTTTTTACCTGCTCATGCTTACCAAATATTTTGAATTATGTTTTCTGAGTGCGTTCTATGTCTGTTTTATTCTTTATATATATATATATATATATATATATATATATATATATATATATATATATATATATATATATATATATATATATAACAGGTCTATCTTGTAGTTGGAGAATTCTCCTAGCTAATAACCTTTTACAAGTAGGCCCTATAAAGTTACATTTGTTGGAAAAAGAAGGAAACAGTTGATGTTTTAAATGTTTATGTTAAGTTTAGACAATGCTGTTGAAATTTCATTCAATCACCGGTGCTCAAGGAACATCAAAAAAGGTGTTGGCTGTGAAATATATTATGGGTTATAGAAAGAATCATGTTTCAGTGGTGTCATATAAACAGTATGTCAAACCAACTCCTCTAACATTTGAGGAGCAATTTAAGTTTTATCAATTAATCGAAATATGTTATGTACAGAGCATAACTAGCAAACTGAATTGTGAAAACAGATCTTCTAGTTCATATAATACCCGCCTTTGTAGTCAAGGAGCAGCCTAAGCGCAGCTGCTATACACCATGCAGTGGGCCATTTATCCTGAAATTTGATTTGATATTTACCGTGTTCTTTCCACATAGCCAAAATTGAAACCTCGAACTTCAATTTGCTCTAAATTGCCCAAGGTGCAAGGCTTGTTTGATTTTGCACTTTTTTTTAGGCCGACTGCCCTGATACTGGCGTGCATTTAGCTATCAATGGACCACAACTTTCCAGTTAATTTTTGCTACTGCTGCTTGTTTGTGTGCATGGAAACAACTTAATATAAAATAACCTTTTTTTATTGCGGTTTTGATTTACATTATAAGTATATATAGCTACACTCTAGTTACTTGCCTAAATATATTGCTGCTTGACAAAGGTTTGATAAAAAAGTATTTCAACCTTCAACGTGAAGAATATTAAGCTTCCTTTCCAATTATTTTTAGTTACTGCTAATTTTTTGTGTATGGGGAAAACAATTTATCTGAAGTAGCCTTTTTTCCCCCTTGTCCAATTCATATGTTATGTATGTTGTTAATTGGCCATGATCTCGAAAAATGTTGATAAGGAAAGTATTTTAGTCAAAAGGGAACGTGGTTTCTTTTCCATTCTACACATTGAGGGTATAATATTAGATCCAAAAATTAAATTTCAACCGAAGGGATAGAACAAAATTACTTTACAAATGCTGAATTTCTCTGCTTTTCCATTAGGTAATCAGTGTTGTATTGCAACCAGGGCCCGATGCTCCATATATGTTTGACTAGCATTTACCGTCTTACATGTTAATTTTGTGTGTGGACTTTATGCTGTATATGTTGCATGGAAAGAGGAAGAATCAAGTGTCTAGTTTCTACACTAGGCAGTTTCTAAACCAGACAAAATCATTTTTCTTTTGATTGCTCCTCTTTTTCATATTTTCTTATATCTATTCTAGAATTCAACAATAAAATGGATTTTTTTTTTAGTCTAGTTGTATGACTGAATATGGTAGGTGTTCATTGAACTCAAGCTTTTAAATATCTGATTTTACATGTAATCTCAGACTAGCATCTTGGTCCATGTTTGGAGGTGAGATCTCATCATCTCATTGATTTGAGTATCAAACAGATTAAAAACTATGTTCGAAATTTTGTCTTGTTCAAGTGAAAAGAAGAAGTGATTTTGGGTGAGATGAAGGAGATTTAACGTTTTGACTTTTGATTGAATTACGTTGGATGTCCCTTAACAGAGAAGTCTTGGTCAAAACATAGTACAAATAAATGCTATGATAATAATCCAAAATTCATAATAATTTAATGATAAGGAGTTGTGGTGTAGTAGTTACCATGTTTGCTTTACATGCAAAAGGGTCTCCAGTTTGATCCTGGGCAACTTCAGCTAGTTTCCTTTTTATGGCGGTTACCACGTTTGCTAAATCCCATTAAGTTTCAAAATGCACCCTCTTTCTTATGAGAGAAGCTACTTGTGCGGTCATCTGGAAAAATCGTTGACTACCCATTCCATTGACTTATTATATACAATAATAACTGGATATCGTTATGTAACGGTATGCTGGAACCATTGGTGGTGTAATAACCTAAGTAATGAGCGTAGCTAGCATCGGCAAGACTCCTATATATTGTACAAACTGCATATTTTGGTGAAAATATTCGTTAGGTCTCCAGTTCGATCCTGGGCAACTTCAGCTTGTTTCCTTTTTATGGCGGTTACCACGTTTGCTAAATCCCGTTAAGTTTCAAAATGCATCCTCTTTCTAATGAGAGAAGCTGCTTGTGCGGTCATCTGGAAAAATCGTTGACTACCCATTCCATTGACTTATTTATATACAATAATAACTGGATATCATTATGTGACGGTAGGCTGGAACCATTGGTGGTGTAATAACCTAAGTAATGAGCGTAGCTAGCATCGGCAAGACTCCTATATATTGTACAAACTGCATATTTTGGTGAAAATATTCATTAGGATGTTTTGTGAGGCCTGTTTTTCAAGGATTTTTGTATGTGAAGTTTGAAATTGAGAGGCAGATCTTAATTTCCTCTTCTTGTTTTGGTCAAAATCCATTCATCAAAAAGTTTTCATGTGTCTAAAAGTGCTTGGGATTAATTTCTTTCGGCATTCATCAAATGTTTTATGGCATTTGTTAACACTGGGTACAAACTACAAACTGCACATTTTGCTGAAAATAATTACGAGGTTATCTAGAAAAACTTATTTTAGAAGGAATTTTTGGGTTTAAGTTTGAAAATGAGAGGCAAGTCCTAATTTCCACTTCTTTTTTGGGTCAAAAACCATTCATAAAAAAAATCTGCATGTTTAAGAGAGCTTGGGATCAGTTTCTTTTGACATTCATTTTTTTTTTTTTTTTTAATTGCATTTGAGATATGCTTGACATTATTAAACTTTTGTTACAGGCTTTCAAATATATATCATAAAAATCTTGAACAAAAAAAATGAATTTTATCATGTTGAAACGAAATCTATGTTATAGTTGCAATAAGTGAATAATGAACCTTAGTATAATCCATATTTTAGAAATGTTATCCATAGAAAATATTAACCTGCGCAACATATTAACTTACAGCAACTTCATTTAAATAAAATTGAGTTATGCTTTTCCAGTTTTTTTGGATGTTTATTCTTTACTGAAGTTGATAGAGACTTGAGACAAAACATTCTTTATGAATATAATTGATCATGAAAACTGATCTATTCAAATTTGGTTCTTTAATCGGACCCTCCAAACTGTCATCTTTTAATTTGACATATTGATGCAAAATTGTATATTCTTGAAATCAAATTTCTTGAGATTAATAATAAATACATTATCTATCTTAACCTTCTAGTATGTTGTGAATTTTGAAATGATACAAAATTTTGTGAGAAATATCTTTATCATAATGAGCTACATTCTATCGGATCTGTTAGTTTGATTATTGGGCTAACACCTCACTATAGAAGTCATGTAGAGTTATCAATTTAGAATGTGGGAGTGATCTCCCCATAAGAAAATCAGTCTTTTATCATAAAGAAAAAAAAGAGCGCGATCGCTAACTATGTTTGAATAAGCTAAAACCTCTAAAGATTTGTTGGAGTTTAGATATCAAATCACCAAACAATAATGATAATAAATTCAAAATGTCTGTTTTAGTGGAAGTTTTTGCATCCACTATATGATGGTTTTACATAGAGATTATCTTAAAAATTCTATAGCAACCGTTAAGAAAATTAAAATTGATCCCTCTCTTTAATGCTGTGGTGCTGTTTTATAACCGTGGTTGCGGTTTCTAGTTGCCTTACTTTATCCAAAATATCTATAGAAAGTCGGCAGAGTAGGATTAGGTCTAGATTCCAAAAGATATGTCGAATAATAAGTCAAATTTCACTCAACTTGTAGTAATGATCTTATCGCCCAACACCATTCCATGCCATATACCGGTTGATCAACCTTTTTGTACTATGCAACTTTTGAATCTGCTGGCCCATTTACACTGCCTTGTAAAACTGTTCCATTGCATGAATTAGACGTAGTTTCTTCAGCACCAACCCTAATTCACTTGATCTTATGTGTATGTGCGGATCAATGCTTTTTCTTTTATATGCTTTGCTTGTTGGTTGATTGATTTATGTTACTTTATGGGTACTCTTCCTAACCATAATTCCAAATCCATTTGCATCATTGTTTTTCCATACTGGTCAATTTCATGGTTTTATACCGATCGATCCATGGGTGACGACGAATTGACGTGACTTTCACTATACATACACCTTTTTCTCTATTTCTGTCGTCCCATATAATCTACATCTTGTATTTGATCATTTATGAGTTCTTCAAACATTTCTTCATCTATCGACATTACCTGACATGGTAAACGCGAGATAATTTAGAAATAATTGCAACCTCAAGCAAACTTAATAGAGTAATAATTGCAACCTCAAGGACCTTACCAATTGTAAACTCAATGCATTACCTGACATGGTAAACGCGAGATAATTTAGAAATAGCATATTTTTTGTAAACTCAGTCTGGTTAAAACATCAGTTACCATATTTTGTGGAATTTATGGAATTTAAGCTGTGTGATTGTCAGTTCAGTTAATTAATTGGCTAATCGGGGAAGGGAAAATAAGAGCAAAAAAAGGGTAGGGTTGGGTCTATCGACAGCCACAAATCCATCTTAACCACCATTTATCCACCATTTATCCTGAAATCTGATTGGATGCATGTAGTCTAAGATGTTTATTTTTCACCTTTACACTGCATATTGTAGCAACCAATTCAAATCTGCATTCTTTTATTGGATGCATGTAGTCTTTTTTGATATGAAGCGATAAATAGCCAAGAACATTACAGTCTTATATTTACACAGTGCTTCAGGACTCAGGAGGAGAGGAACCTGAGAAGGTATGTATGAGTTGCTTGTACGGATAGATGGTGTGAATAAGTGCAGAGCAGTGGGGTCTGCAGGGTATTTTATGAAGCGCACCAGTTGAATCTGGGTTGAATCTGGGTTGCCAAGCTCAACATAAACGGGTTCTAAAGCTCTATTGCACTGGCCTTCCTGCTTTGTAAAACAGTCACCGTTCATTGTTATATGCCATCCAATGCATACAAGCTAAACTGTTATTCTGATGCTGATGTTATTTGATCTAATAATTCTTGCATAACTAGTGACACCATGCATTGGTGGTGGTTGTTAGTATCACTTTCGTTTATTTCATTATAAACATAAAAAATGCAATTCCTAAAAGCCTATTCTACAATCTGAATTTTACCTAAGAAATTCTGGATTGACTTCTAGACTCAATTTTTTTAGGAAAAAAAAAATTACATTTTTTCTATATAAAAAGTCGTTTAATGTTCGTTAGCTCTACTTTTACCGTTTTTTTTTTACTATAATTCTTTGCCATCTGATAGGTATACTCGCTTTTTTTATATATAAGAATCATCGAGGATCATTTATCAAAATCCTGCTAGAAATGAAGTAAGAAGTTAAACCAGGGTAATCCAAAGGGAACATCTTGACTTCTATATTTCGGTTGTCATTGGCATAATCATCTATGAATTCATTGCAATTCTCCATTCCATTTATTTCGCTTTTATATTCATTCTCAAATATCTATGAATAAAGTGAATTCGAACTAATTTTACTAGAAAAGTTTTATGACACTCGATAGGGATTGTCTTACTAAAATACGAAATTCGACTAGCTTTCGAAAGTATTAATTTAAAATGTTAATATTTTGTCATGTTTACTAACCCACTTTGGTGTCATACTTATGAATTTCTATTCGACTCCTTGTTGCGGACTATTATGAAAGAAACTCTAGAAACAAATTAATTACCATATTGATATGTTAAGCAATATCTACGCTACGTGTGTTATCTTTGATAAGAATTAATCTAGTTTCTTTCATGCTTGGAATTTCATATGCTCTACTGATTAATAATTTGATCATCAAACCAATTGTTAGAAATGTTTGTCTAGTGTTATGAAGATTTGTCTACTCTAAGGCTTGTTAGACCATCCATTAGGATACGGCAAGACCTGCAAAGCAAAGTATGAATCGACAAGTCCCCAAACGCCATTTCTCCATTCCTTACGATGATTTTTTTTTTCTTCATTTCAAATCAGTTCTTCGTTCGGTGTTCCTTCAGTGTAACCAAATATGTATTTTATCAGTTCAAATTAATTTTTATTCAGTGTAATTAAATTTGTATAATTATAATCCTTTATAGAATTCCCTAATCAAATATTAAATTCTCGAAACCAAGAATTTTAAATTAGAAAGTAGAGAAGTAATTGTCGTATTTATTGGGTTTCTTAGTCCAGCTACAACGCTCATCTTCATGTGTGCTTAGATTTCGTGCCTTTTTCATTCCATGAATTTTCTTTTTCCTTTTTGACCCTGTTTGGAAACAACTTCCTTCTCTGCTAATTGACTTATAAGTAATCCTATCAAAAATGTGTTTGGTAACTACTTATTTTTTACTTACAAGTAAAAAAAATAACTAATTTAATGAGCAACTATCTATTGCTTATGACTTAGAAGTTACTTTTGAGAGAAGCGGGGCCGGTTCTGGGAGGAGTGTTGCCCTAGGCAGGTCGACAAAGTAGCAGCGAAATGGACAGGCTGCCAGGCAAAAAATTAACCTGAAAAAGATGTAAAAATAGAATGAAGCAGAGATTCGAACAACGCATCTCACAAGTGCGTAGTTAGCACACAACCAACTGGCTGCATATGCCTCCAGTAAGAAACAATGACACGTTCACTCAAAACGTTTAATTTACTAACAACCACGATAAACTCCTCCACCCTATATGTTGCTCCACCAGAGGGGGATTGTCCTATTCCGACATCTAGTAGGCCTAGCCCTAAAACTGGGTCAGGAGAGAAGTAGCTTGTAAGTCACTTTGGAAAATGTTATTTCCAAACTAGCTATTTAAGTTTTGACTATGTTTCATTGTTGGGGAGAACCTTAGAATCTCAAATTTATTATTTTGAGCAAGAACATACAAAAGAAAATAAGTAAACAAATAACAGAAAATAAAGGAAAATGAATGAATAACAATATCATTTGCTTGGGATAGTTTTTTATTTACTCATTCCAAAAGAGGTTTAATGGTTTGACTTTGTTTCATCCTGTGTTAGATATATTTTGGTCCAATATCGCCTAACACCTTAAATAGTGAAATATGAATAGCAATCCCAGATAATAAGACAGATTCGAAACACATAATGCGTAAAAAGTTGATGAAACACAAAATTTATAGTGGTTTAGCAATCTTCTTACGTCCACTGTGAATATAACACCCCACCTCTATATCCATGTTATCTAAGAGTATTACAAAGTAACACTGTTAGGTAATACGGAGAATGAGGCTATAGGGCTACACACATGTAAACTCTCTTGTACTAACACTAGTACGTATTAATTTTTTTTGAAATATCACTTACCCTTACGTACTCAGTGTCGGTACAATGCAATTACACGTGTGCCTCCAGGACAGAACAATACAGAATATACATGAATACAGAGATTACCGAGTCAATCGCAGCGATAAAATATAATATATCATATTTAATATTTTATACACATTTAACCTTTTACATAGCAATATCCATACATCAATTCATACAATACAAAGTTGTAAATAATATACTGATCAACTGTACTCCTCTAAGCCTAGTGAAACTCAAGCTAGCCTCAATGTCCTTGTACCTGAAATGTCTCGGCCGCACCCGAGTGTTATATAAATAATAAACGGACCAGTCTATGTTTAAATCCATTATAGTTAATATAAATTGTTTGGGTTCACAAAATAATAATAATAATAATAATAATAATAGAATGTAATCTCACCACAATCAATCCTTAATCATCATTTATATAATTCATCAATATATATACATACATATATATATATATATATATATTCCAAGGATCAATACAAGAGACTGATCATAAAATCCAAATCTCAATCAAATTCAAGAAAGATTTCTTGATATATTAATAACCAATAAGTCAACAAATCCAAATACCACTCAAATCACTATAAATATAATATCCTGCCGTATATGAACAAATATCATTAACTAAAATCATAGAAGAGCCAAGTGAATTTGAAACATCAAAACATCATGGAAAATTGCACGTGCTTTACTTCTTGACTATTACTACATTTTTGGTACCATCCATCGTGATGACTAGGGCCATGAATATCATAAACGTCTTAATGACTATAGCCGAAACATCTTAATGCCCTTGGTCACAAAAATCCGAGTAATAACATCGTGATAATTGGAGTCACAAACCTCGTGATCATTGATGATGGCTATAGTCAAACTCATCGTGATGACTCCAATCGAATACTCAGTCATAGTACTAATAATCATCTTGAATGTGTCTCAACCTCTCGGTTAGGAACCCATAAGGCGTCAAGGTACGTCCCATACCATACGTTTGCACCTAACGGTTTACTAGCCGTTAGTTGATACCACACTTAAAAAAAACGTCATAAAACATCATCAATCATACACCGCCTCATTCATCGGCGAGTGTAAAGATAAAACTCGTCCCATCTTTCTCTCTTTCCGACGAGTACTAATTGACAATCTAACTTGTCTCATCTCATCGACAAATTAAAATCCATCACAAACATCAAAACATCATAAATTCACAAATAACAAAACATCACGAATTCATAAGCATCAATACATCATAAATTCATCATATAATAGCTTGCTTCGTGTCATTACCAAGTTTACATAACATCCTGATTGGTTCATCATCGAGCATACTCCAATTGAGTAGTTATAGAACCAATAGCCTTCACCAAAATTTGGCAATACATCAAGACATCGCATCAAAAGGGTTTCGATCGTACAAGTCCGATATTAAACGATGAAGTAAAAAAACACATGTTATTCAATAAAAATGGAATAGTAATTCTCAAAGAATAATTTGAATATTAAAAAGATATAAACCTTCATTTTAAATTTGTATAAACTCATAGAAGCATATCCTTCAATAAAATAATACAGAATTATGCCAAATACTAATTGAAAATGATTTCATACAATAATAACAATCTAAATTTCTTAAATGGCCTATTTAAAATAGTTGTAGGCTGCTTTTAACATTACTTAATATTCTAACTAAATTTATTACTTAATATTATTTTCAATCACAATAAATAAATTTAATAGAACTATAAAATCAACTTAATTATTCTCATTCACATGTTTATCAAAACTAGATTAACCAGTGATGTTATTCGAGATATCTATTTAAATTAATCTATTTATGATTTAAACTACGGGTTAATAACTGAAATTGCATTATACGCTTTAATTTACAATTCATAATTCAAAGCTAAAATATTATGGTTTGTACATACATATAAGATTTCTCATATTATATAAATTGTAAAACTGACTAATCGTCTAAGTGGACAAATTATGCAACTACAAATTAATAAAATAACAATCAACAACATTCCCTTCAATATTTCAAACATCTAACCAATACAAAATTCATCAGTCAACCCAAATTCGTAAATAATTGCGCAACCTCCAATGCAATCAAGTAACCAATTCAGTCATTGTGACAAATTAAATTCGACCATTCAATCATCCAAACAATTCAATCCAAATCGAATAATGATATTAAAGTTTATATGTAACTATTATGGAAGATGACATAGATGTGAGTGAGTGGAGAACTCACCTAAACAACTTGAACGGACTAGATCATATCTGCAGCACTGTCTTTCAACCTATGCATAAGCTGTTCCTCAACCACTGCTGTCTCAATCGAACATCAGCTTCACTGCTCCGTACAAAGCCGCACATCACCCTTTACTTCGCTCTGATCAGCTCAGCCCCAAGGATACACACACATCTTCCTTCTTGCTCCACAAGGCGGCCTCGTCACTCGCCCTAATTTCACTTGCGCCTAATCACTATATCTCGCACCGTCTAGTCGAGCATGAGCTCGATGCCCCTGATTATCACGACAAACTCTAGTCGCAATTTTGAACTCGCCTCCTCTCTTCGCTTGGACGTGCTCGCTTCTTCCAATGATAAGCGCGGTCCGATCTTCTTCTTCTCTCTCTCTATCTCTTTTTTTTTACGATCGAAGTTGGTGAAATTGGCGAAAGGGAGCTACGTCTTTTTTTCATGTCGAGGATTAGGGATTCCAACAAGAACTGGACCCAGGAAATAACGAGGTTTTTTTTTTTAAGTTTGACGCCCTTCTAGAAATTAAAATAAGAAGATTCAAAGAGACAAGGAAGTAATAAATGCTCGTTTTGGGCCAAGTGGCTTAAGTTTGGTTTCAATTCTATTTTATTATTTTATATTCGGTATCGTTAATGAATTCATTTAATTATTTCAACAAATCACTACAATCATAAACATGGGTATAATTCTGACGTGGGAAACAGGGTTGTTACAATGAAGTAATCTTCTATTTATACTGTTAGCTTACAATACAATACTTGACTGAGTGCAAGAAAGTGGTGAAAAAGGAGTTGGTGTTTAGCAATGGAAGAGTCACTGCGTAGTAGAGCCAAAAGACCCATGAAATGAGCAACCAAGTTCTCCATTAGCTAAAAATATCCTTCTTGGGAAAAAGAAGACGAAAGAACACTAATGAAAACCAAAAGACATGGCTTTTGAGGGGATTTGGTAAAAAAAAACCTTACCGAGTCAGCATGGAAAATAAGACAAGGGGAACCAAAAGGCTGTCGGAGCAGTTAAAGGCATACCATTGCATGCTATGTCCTTATGGAAGTCAAAAGAAGTAAAGCACATCTTTTCAGGCAAGAACAATCCCTTCTGGTTACACTTAAAGGCACACGCGCCTTCGTAATCTATGGAGATATAAATCTTCAAATCAGTTGAGAAAAGTTAAACTATAATACACCCTTCGATTCATTCGAAGAGGTTGCTTTGGTAGCTCAGTCCTAACCAGGGTTACTATCATGAACATAAGATCTTATAGGAAGGGAGAATATCCTTTCGGTAACGCCAAAAGCAGAAGCAAGTAGAAGTTTGTTCTGCTCACAATTGCCAGGTCTACTAGCCATAAGATTCCTTTTGGAAGATCCGAAGGCTCTACAGTGATTACTTCTCAAGAAGTACCCAGGAAGACTTACTTCTACTCCAGAGTATACACCTCATCAAGCTATATCGGGAGTAATAGTTATGCAGCATTGGAACCGCTATAATGGGGCCTTCGAATTCACTCAATCAATACGAAGGTACTAAGCTGGAGTGGGGGTCAAACCACACTTATGAATACGACCGCAGGGTCCAGAATTGGGACAACTTTTTCATTCCAAAAATTGTAATTACATTTTTGGAGTGTAAACCTTAAATTTGCAATTGATTTCGGGATTTTTAACCATTTGTATTCTATTTTAGTAATAGTTAATCAAAGAAGGAGAATTGATCATATATGTCTTAGATTGTCAAATTCGGAGGATGAGAATCAATCATTTCAGACTATTAGTTAGCTCAATATCCAATTGCACATGATTCAAATTTCTGTCTTTTCTGATTCTATGCACATAATTAAGTTATTGTCCTGGGGTCCTCCAAGGGTGAAGGAGGTTCCAAAAGACTTTTTTCGGTCTAATAGAGTGAAAGGAGATGTCGATTAGAATTTCTTAAAATTATCCCTTATAAAGAGGAAGACGAAGGGATAATCTCGAGGGCTTCTATACAATAAAATCATCAATGACCTTTACTTTTCAATAGTTTCATTTAACCAAGTGTACTGGAGATCAAAACGAAAGTTCACTTTCGGATTCAATTCCTATTAACGGAGCACTGGGCGTTAGCAAATTTAATCGCTAACATTTTGGCGCTAGAAGAAGGGCTCGAACCTCCTTCTTGTGGTTAACTTACCATGAATTAATTTTTGCATTTCAATATATGTAGGGAATATGAAGTCAAAGACAAAGAAGTTAGACACAATAAATGAAGATGTGATACACACTACCACCTTGGAAGAAGGAATAACACAATCCTTCAACCTGGAGAATATTGCGCCAGGACAATCATCTGAGATGGAATCACTGGAGACGAGCGATGATAAGATCGTATGGTTGGAGTGACAGATATCAAAGATGCGAGAGTTGATTCATGAGGTTTTGGCTCAAAAATCCTCTAGAAGTACCAGGAACACCAAGGCGACAGCAAATGAAGAGGCAATTTACCCTAGGAAAGGGTCCAAGATTTGGCCATCAGGAAGCAAGAGAAAAGTTGATCCTTCGCCATCCAAATTTGATTTAGAAGTACCAAACTCCACTTAATGCGACAAATTATTGAAATACGCCGTATTACAATATGTTGTTTCATTTAATTAAGATTTTTTCCAAATAGTTTTTCTCAGTAAGGATTTAACGAGCCACTACGTTGATTCAAAAGTATCAAACTACATTTGTTGTAGTGAATTATTGAAGCATGAAATACTCTTTTTCCCTCCTTTTCCTTCACAAAGATTTTTCCCATTGAGATTTTCTTGATACAGTTTTAACGATGCAGTATCTCAATTCAGAAGTATCAAATGTCTTTTAATATAATAACCGATGTCAAATTACGTTTTATTCATTCGTTAGGATTTTTCCTATTGGGGTTTTCTTAATAAGGCTTTAATAAGATACTATCTTGATCCAGAAATATCAAACTTATTTCGACTAAATAAGGTGTTAAGGTATGTCATTGTTCCTTCAGTAAGATTTTTCCACTTGGCTAATGTTTAAAAACATTGATTTACCAGAATTTATTTCGACTAAATTGCCATATCAATTTATTTGTTTAAAAATTATTTGATAGTGTAATAAAATAAGATTATGCTTAGAATTTAAATGCATCAAAGGCCCATGATTACATACTAAATACGAGAAAAGTGGGAACTACTCGAGGGATGAGAGAAAGCAAGGGATGAAAAAGGGAATGGATCAGCATTGTGTGGGGGAACAGTCGGGCTTGTAGCCAATTTGATTGGGGAATTGTGTCGAGCAAGTGAAGTGCGCTCCAGATTGTTACAAGACGCAGTGTAAAGAGGACTATTGCCATTCAACCCGTCATCCACAACCATCGCAGATCCACTCTTATTACCACCATTACCCAAAGCAAATTTCAAACTCAAGTCAGCAAACAAAACCAAAAGACTCAGCTGCACGAAGAACACTACCAGGCACGCTGTCGCTTGGCAAAGGCCAAGCGTTAGAAGCCTGCGCAAGCACTAAAGTCAAAGGAGACTTACCCAAGGTCGATGGTGGCGTGGATGCGATGTTCCAGCTGCGCAAATTTCATAAATTAAGGCGTTTAAAGGATGGGATTCAGGTAGCGAGTAATCTCGTCTCGTAGGAGCACCGCCAGCACCCATATCTGGATCGAGATTTCAGAATCCGAAAGTGAGGCAAGCGGTTGTGTGCGACTTTGAGATCGTGTTGTAACTGAGGACACGAACCAAGGCTTAGACTTTTTATTCTTTGCCATAAAGGAGGAAGATAGAAAAGCGAGTAGAGAGAGGAAGCAGTTTAGGGATAGAGGCGCAATGGGAAAGTAGATCTAGATCTAGTAATAATATGCTAGAGTCTATATATGCTAGAGTATTAGAAAGGTTCAAAATCTGGGACGAAGAACATGGAGAATGATTAATAAATTATACTATACAGGAATAATACTTGAAATTTAGTGTCATTCATCGGGAAATATGAGTACGTTATCCACATAATACAAATTTTTTAGGAGTATTGTTTGAAAATTTAATTAGTAGATTCAAAAACGTGCATGATCCGGATTTTTATACAATAACAGCGCTGGAGGTTGGACATAAATGGATGGGGTTAAAAATTAACCCATCTCATTCAAATGAAAAGAACCCAACTCATTAATCTCATCTGTAAGTCGATAAATATTCAGTTCAATACATAATTTAATGGGCAAAACCAATCCAACACATTTAACCATTTCAGTTGAAACTGTAGCACGCGTAATATGAAATAATCATTCAACTACGACATATAAAATTAAAAAAAATACATAGTAGAATCATTTCAGTTACATCAATTGCACATATACAAAATTGAAATATCATTCAAAACTACAATATTTACGCCACTTTGTCAACAATAAGTAAATTAAATTAAAAAAACCCAACGTTTTCAACATTTGGCACTGTAATAATCAATATCATTCAAAAAACTATATATAACAGCTTCTGTTAAAAGTGAATAATGTCGTCAAATATCATTTGCAGAAGTCAATATGTTATCATAATATCATATGTGTTTGGATGAACTAGTCTTTCAAAAATATTCAAATTCGAGCGTTGCATGTTACAATAAACAAGTGCAAGGGATAATCTGATAATTGAGAAATAAGGGAAGAAAGAATAGCATACGTACAAAAAATAATAAATAATTATAGCATAGATAACTGTATTATATGAAAAACGAAAAGGTTAAATATAGAAAATCATCTATTTTGATTAGGGTGGGCGCAGTCGGCTAACCAACCCATTCGGTTAAAATTTTCGATTAACCACTTGGTTCGATCGGTTGGGTTAACCGCTGGACAGTTAATCGACAGTGAACAGTACCGACCGACCCGCCTATAATTACCCGCGGTTAACCGCTAAATTTAAATGGTTAACCACCCAATTTAATCGATTAACCGTCGACCAGTTAACCGATTAAATTAATTGGTTAACCATTTAAATCAAATGGTTAACCGTTGCAAAGTTGGATAACATTTTCAGTATGCTGATATAAGCATACGTATAGATAAAAACAATCAACATAATATGGCACCACGATAATATAATTTTACAAACATATAAAATGCATGGTCACATAGCAGATCCACTTCATATATGACAATAAGACGGACTCCTCACTCCAAAGTACATCTAGATCTAATGGTGAGCGTTTGGTTAGTTTGGTTTACCCGATGATGAAAATTGTCAAATCAAACTAAAACCGATAAATATGAAAATTAAACCAAACCAACCAAATTAAGTTTGGTTGGTTCGGTTGGTTATCCGATATAACTGAACTGAAAATATTTTAGACTTTATGTTTTTAATATCAACTATAATTTGACTTATATATTATTAGAATATTGTTTTATTATGAATTGCTTATATGTTAGATTTTATTTATAAGCAGTATTAGCTAGAATGCAAGAGTGCGGCACTCCTTTGAAGCACTGCGCACCAAATACGCATGGGGGCGGAAGTGCGACGGGATTCGTACGGGGTGCGCCACGAGGCGTGTCCCCGTATTCATTGATATGGTGCGGTTGGGTGCGGAAAGGGAGGTGCTCGAGAGGCAAAGACGTAATTTTTAGGGTTTGGTTGTTTCTCGTCTTCGATCTTTGTTGTTTCTCGTCTTCGTGCCCTAATCGATTTGCTAGGCAACGTACTATGCCCTAATCGAGAAGCTGCCATAATCGACTCGTCTTCGGTCTTCGATTTTTAGGGTTGGAGTTGCAACATACTGCAATCGATTTGTTAAGCATACCGTGCGTGTGCCCTAATATACATACTGTAATCGACTCGTTATTTTATTCGATCTTCTTTTGTTTGGGTGTAGTTTGTCCGCTTGGAGGTAAAAATTGAAATAGCTGAAATGGTGGTTGATATTTTTTATTGGGTATGAGTCCAATATACAATACTAAATGGAACCAGCTGATAGATTTGTATTATTGCCACATGGTCTTGTGGATTTGTATTAAAAATAGCCAAATGGAACCAGCTTGTAGATTTGTACCAAATGGAGTCAACTAACGACGTGGGCTTTGGGCTGAATATATTTAATAATGAACATGGAAATAGTGCAAACAATACATTTTTATTAAAACTTATTTATTTGACTACTTTAATTAAAATGCATCTCTCGGATTATATATAAACCATATATATTTTTAATATCTTAATATTTACCATATCCCTCTGCACCTTAATTTCCATTTTTTTTAATTTGCCGAATTCCCGTATCCTCGTACCATGCACCCGCATCTGCGCACCCACACCCATGCTTTCCAGAGTATTAGATTTGGTAATATTTGTAGAAATTTTTTAATTTGAAAAAATAAATTGCTAGAATGATATATTTAAGCGATGCTAAGATGTGGTAATGTCTGTAGAGATTTGTTTGTTCAATCCTATGTCTAATCATGGATAGGAGAATTTCAAATTTGTAAAAGAAGTTGTATTCTTTTTTTAGTGGTATTAAGAAAGCAGGACATTTTTGATAGTTCACGTTTATAACAAAAAAGTGTGATGCTAAACGTATTACAATTATTAATAAAGATAATGGTAATAGTATTGCTATCATATTCTTTTATGTCAGAGCAAACTACCAAAAGTGCTTCTCTCATACCACCTAAAAAATAAGATATAACAATTAATTTTTTTTAATAAATTCGAATCGCGTTTCTATAAATATGAGCAAATCTTGATATCATATAAAATATGATCTAAAATATAATTTTTCTCTACAACATCATTCTTTATTAATTAGTAAATCTAAAATCAAAACTAACAAAGAATTAAATATAGTGATTAAAAAATAAAACTTCAAATTAAGTACACATTATTTTAACGTAGAAATATAATTAAATATTTGTGCAAATTATTTTCTCGTGAATGCGTTAAACATACCCAACTAGCCCAAAAAAAAATTGCACACAAAGCATGTGCCGTGATGCTCGTCTAAATAAACCGTGTGCGTTGGACGAGTCACGTTGTATGTTAGTTAATCTAGGGGAAGTGAGAAAGGGGTAGTGATCTAGATAAAATATTGATTTCCTAGATACATGTTAATAAGGTTTCGTGGTGTACTTGGTTATCACGTCAGTCTAACACACTGAAGGTCTCCAGTTCAAGCCTGGACGAAGCCATTTAATTTTTAGCTGTACATCACTGCCTCACTATTAGGTTAATTGACATATGAAATAAAACAACAAGCTCATTGTTGGTTTATGTTGATTACACAGTTCAACACTTTAACTTGGCATGTTTGGTCTTCTTGCATTTCTTTGTTTCAAATTGGTAGCTGTGGTGCTTGTTTCTGTTGTTTTGTTATGTTTTTTCTACTGGTCAAGCTTATTGATTTCACCTATTTTCATTCAGTTTGCTTAATTTTGTGTTGGGTTGAAAATGATTTCTTTGTTTTTAGGTTACAATTATGAACAAGATTCTCAAAATGGAATTCGAATTGTAGATTCCATATCAAACTAGATTTAAGTTGTGTATTGTAAATTCAAATGGTTGATGTTCTAATAATTGCTTATATGCTTGTCTTTTTAGCTCTGTATATGTTATCAAATAAAATAATAATCAAGCATGTAAGATCATTGAATCTTCTTTTCACGCTGATAACCTGTATTTTTAAAATTGTTTTTCATACTTGAGCCCTACATCTAAACATGATTTTTTTTAACTCCGTTTTATCTTCATTCTGCTTAAGAAAAATAATGCAATTTGAATTATATGTTCAAATAAGAAGTTGAAAATTTAGCATGGACTGATTGATTGTTCTCAATTGCAAGTTACTTCAGTTTCGGGCCCGACCTTAAGAACTGAATTGTAACTATGAAGATCCGTTTTTTGAACAATTGTAAGGCTTCAAGATTTTCAATATAAACAACAGCTTGTGATTAGTTAATTAATAAAGGCACGCTCATTCGTTATTCTCTATTCGTAAACGACCAAAGGCATACATTGATAGAACAAGCATATAATAAATTTTCAATCATGTTGTTTGTTTACTTATCTACATATTTTCATTGATCAGTAAAAGCACATGAATGCACTTATATCAGAAATGGACTGCAAAAATTCATGACCAAGTAAATTCTGTTCTCCCCCCCATCTTTTGGTGGTTTCTTTAAGTTTGAAAATACGTGCATCAATGATTCAATATGATGTTTGTGAACTTACGGATTCTGATGTGCAACCATAAGAGAAGGAACTAATAGGCATAATAGTGACTAATCTTCAGAAATATATGCTAACAATAACATGCCTACCATGTTTTGAATGATAAACTGAAATAGGTGTGCTGGTTAAGCAACAAAATAAAGAGCATGTATCTGGTAGACCACTGGGATGAAGGGTCAACAAAGTCAGTGGAAAAATTTACGTTATCGATGCTTATTTTACAAATCTACACATTGCAGTTTACCATATCTTTGGATAAATGATCAAGACAATAGAATAGTCTATTTTCAAAGAAGTTAATTTACATGTTTATGGGCATTTCAGGCTTGCTTATGGTATATTACGTGTAATTTTGTATCCTTATTTTTCTGCAGAGAGCTCATTAAAGCAGTAAGAATGTGAGATAAAAATGGAAGAGTGATATTGTATGATCCAAGAAGCAAAGATGTTCAAGTAACTACTTTGTAAGTTCTCTCTTTCCCAAATGAGTTTACTGTAAGCTACATGAGAACCGACACATAGCTACAACATGAATAAGGCGATCCCGGATTTCCCATGCTACTAAGCTTGCTAGAACAAAATTTTTGTCGTGTTTCTTTTTACCAGCTCACCAAAATTTTGAGTTATGTTTTCTGATTGCGTTCCATGTCTGTTTTATTCTATTTTTTATTTTAAATTCTATCTTGTAGTTAGAGAATTATCCTACCTAATAACCTTTTACAAGTAGGCCCTATAAAGTTACAATTGTCAGAAAAAGAAGGAAACGGTCGATGTTTTAAATGTTTATGTTTAGACAAAGACATCGAAATTTCATTCAATCACCGGTGCTCAAGGAACATCGAAAAAGGTGTTGGTTGTGAAATATATTATAGGTTATAGAAAGAATCTTGTTTCAGTGGTGTCATATAAACTGTATGTCAAACCAACTCCTCTAACATATGAGGAGTAATTTAAGTTTTATCAATTAATGGAAACGTGTTATGTACAGAGCATAACTAGCAAACTGAATTGTGAACGCAGATCTTCTAGTTCATATAATACCCGCCTTTGTAGTCAAGGAGCAGCCTAAGCGCAGCTGCTACACCTTGCAGTGGGCCATTCATCCTGAAATTTGATTTGATATTTGCCGTGTTCTTTCCACCTATCCAAAATTGAAACCTCGAACTTCAATTTGCTCTAAATTGCCCAAGGTGCAAGGCTTGTTTGATTTTGCACTTTTTTTAGGCTGACTGCCCTGATACTGGCATGTAATTTAGCTATCAATGTATCACAACTTTCCAATTAATTTTTGTTACTGCTGCTTGTTTGTGTACATGGAAACAATTTAATATAAAATAACCTTTTCTTATTGCAGTTCTGATTTACATGGTAAGTATATATATATAGCTACACTCTAGTTACTTGCCTAAATATATTGCTGCTTGACAAAGGTTTGATAAAAAAGTACTTCAACCTGAAGAATATTAAGCTTCCTTTCCAATAATTTTTTTAGTTGCTGCTATTTTTTGTGTATGGGGAAAATAATTCTTTCAAAAGTAAAGATATATCTTAATACATTAGTGCTCCAAAAAAATATTCATATCAATACAGTACGAGGTATATTAAAAGTTAGGCTAATTCTATTTCCACCCCTCAATTTTCTTTTCCCATCCCAGTAACTTATTTAAACATTTAATGACATTTTTACCTTTATATTAACTGGATTGAAATGAATTGGATATGTATTCATATTCTCTCATTCTTCCCATTTTTCACCTAATATCAAAAAATTCTTTTAACCTGAACAAACGAATGGAAGTAAATATTATGAGTGAGCGTTCGGTCGGTTTGGTTGTTTTGAGATTAAAAAACGCAAACCTACTCAGAACCAATTTTTTTTCCAAACTAAACTGAATCGAATTAAATTAATTTCGTCCATAACTGATTTAGCCGAACTTAAAGGATGTGTTATAATTTAAATGATTAATTCATTTAAAGTAAAATATAAATTCATGTTTAGAGAAACTTTATATAGTAAATTTTATGTTTAAAATAAAATTTGACCTATTTGCAATACATGTCTTCGTATTTTATCACTAAACTAATTATTTAAAGTACAACAACACTGCAAATTAGATAAAAAGTTAAAAGGTCTGTCAAATGGGTTAAACCAATAACCAAAAAAAATTATTTTACAAACTGAATTCAAACCTGTTTAATTTTAAAACTGAACCGAACCGACCAAAATGAACCGATTTGATCGGTTAATTTGGATTGAATCGAATATTGCTCACGCCTAGTAAATATGTGATATTGATTTATTGGAACCAGAAAATAATTACCATGAAGAAGAAAATGCTCAGTTCGTACTTTTTTTGGTGTCATTGCTAACAAACAGTTTACGTATGTTTTTCTTTGGTTTTCATTATCATAACTAGGATATGGTAGTATGTAGTTCTGGCATCATTTGAAATTGTTGCATTCCTATTGTATATTACATTGGGAACCACTCATAATCTAGTTAGGTAGAATTGTGTTTCAACTTTTAACTTAACGAATAATAGAAGATAAACAAAACACGGACAGTTTTACAAACTAGTGGGGCAGGAAAAGAAAATATAGGGATGACCAGATTTTTTAAAGCGCTGGGGTGAGAAAGTCGAAATACGGGGTGATAATAGAATTAGCCTAAATGTTATATTGGTTTTATTTGGTAAAGCCGACCGATTTTTATAGTGACCACAAACGTTTATTATTGTAACAATAATTACAATATTTGTAACGTCCTATATTTTTGGTAGTCAGATATTTAAATTATTTTATTATTTTAAATATTGATTTGGAATTTATAAATGGATTTATAATATATATTTCATTTACATAACAAAGTTTGAATGTTAATTTTATATTTAAATTATAAATCGAGCTCGTATACGGCGCGGTAGTTTGTAATATTATGTTTTGAACTTCAATTCAATATATATAATCCATTTTAAGTCGGAATTCTTTGAAACAAGAATCATCCAAATCTAGGTGATGATAATTTTCTAATGAAAGAGAAAAAGGGAGATTCCATGTTCTAGATTGTTAGTTATGTCCAATTCAAATTTTCAAATAGTCGCTATAGAATTCGTTTATAAACGATAACATTTATTAAATAAAATATAAAGGATATTTATGTATAATTTGAATATCGTTTAACATAAGATTTTAGATATTGAGTTTTCATACCTGGGTTGATTCCATCTGTGTTTGAATATCGTTTAACATAAGATTTTAGATATTTATGTATATTTATGTATAATTTGAATATCGTTTAACAATAACTCATCAGAACTTGGGTTTAAATAGAATTTGCCAAATGAGTTCTCGTAATATAGAAAATAATCTTGTTCTTCCTCTTTTTTTTTTTTTTTTTTTTTTTTTTTTTAATCAATTGAAAGTGGGAGTTAGGATATTAGTGGGCTACTTTATAATGCTGGGCGGTTGTTGGGTACCTACGCCTTTGGCCTTAGTGCTAGTAGCATCGAAAATGCAAGGCTTAAAAAGATAAGTCGATGCATGCGCGCATGAGTTGCAAACAAAAGATAAGAGGAAAACTGCAGTGGACAATACTTTGAGTTTCTTATTTCTTCTCGTGACTTTTTATGTCCATTTTGTTCAATTATTTGTCGCTAGTGTCTAGAAAAAGTTATGTAGTACGAAGGTATGTATGGGTTCGCTGTAAATGGGATAGAACCAGTGTTTTAAAGACCCAACCCAACCTCGGTTCGACCTTGGAACGCCACGACTCTTAAAATGAAATAACTTTGCGCGTTCACAGACCCGCGGTTTAACCTCAAACCCCTATAAAAACATCTGGTTCGACCTCTTTGAACCTCACGGTTCTTCAAATTTGCGAAAATATAATTACTTCACTCTTTATTTTTTACTATAATAAATTTAACAAATAATTTTATAGCAATTGTTATTAAATTTTGGATTATATAATTCATTATTATGTACATTTTACGAACTATTATTGAACCAATCATCTTTTACTATAGAAAATTAGTAAATTTACAACTATAATTATTTCAATTAGGTAGCTTGGACACGGGTGTTTGTCATAATTGCTTAAATTTTATCTATATTTAAATTAATTTTACATTTAAGTCAAAAAATAAAAATAAACTATCAGCGCGGTTCTCACGGTCTGACCGGTTGAACCACGAAAATCTTGGACCTTTCACTGTCACGGTTTGACGTACGGTTCGGTCTTCACAACTATGGATAGAATAGCATGCAATTGGTATAAATTCCATGTTTAAGCCCGTGACAAATAAATGAATATGTTACTAGTTTAAGTTATGTGAAAATGATAACAGGTCCTAATTTTCTTTTAACAAATCGCTATGTAGCGAAATAAAAATGATGAATATGTTATAGTTTACCCAGGGTGGCCCTGTGGTAAGGACTCCGACCTCATATGGTGCATAATTGAACATGTTCCGGTAGATTAGGGTCTCCGATATATTGAACTGTCTAGAGTTTCCTATTATTTTAGCCAGCCCTGTGAATCAGAATATACCATTGGAGCAGAAAAATGCAGTAGCAATACTGATGTCTAAAACAAACAATTTCAAGCGGTTTTGTGCAAAAAGAAACGGCGCATTTTCTTATAAAATGCTCGTTTGGTTCCATTTCATCGTCTCACTGCACTCCCATCATCCGTGACTATGGAGCTGGGGCTAATTAAAATCTTCACATTTTTAGTAAGTAATCGTTTCTACCACATTAGTCTTTAAACAAGATCATCGCTTCTAAGCAGAAACTAACACACACAAGTGCAGGTTCTGGCGCTGTCGATCACGGCCGTCCATTCAATCAGGGCGAGGAACAAAGACGTTCCGATCTCGGGCTTCAAATACGTAGCCACAAACTGTCGTGCCCACTCCGCGTCCTTAACCGACTTCGGAGGCGTCGGCGATGGTGTGACGTCCAACACAAAGGCGTTCAGTGACGCTGTCAGTAGTCTGTCACAGTATGCAGGTGATGGAGGCGGTATTCTGTATGTGCCAGCCGGGAAGTGGCTGACAGGGCCATTTAATCTAACGAGCTACTTCACTCTCTTCCTTGATGCTGATGCTACTGTTCTTGCTTCCCAGGTTTGCTTCTTTATAAAATTAGCATAACTTCGTTTTGTTGTGGTTTGTTTTCTTCCTTCACGGGGTGATTCTTTGAGAAAAGGGTTAAATTTCTCTTGTCATTTCGTGAATGTTCTCTCCCTTCACGAGATGAATCGCCGTCCAGCTTGCATCTTCGTCCATGAATGAAGTAAAGGATTTCATTTCAAATATACATAGAACTTCATTCGCAACTTAACTTGCAACTCCATCAGCTAAATATGAAGTGTTATGTGTTGGAGCACAGGACATAAGCGAGTGGCCAGTAATAGACCCGCTGCCGTCGTACGGAAGAGGAAGAGATGGGCCAGGAGGAAGATACGGCAGCCTCTTCAGTGGCACCAACCTCACCGATGTCATTATTACGGGTGCGTTCAGCGTTTATCAATATAAGACATACATGGACATGCACTGAAACAAAATTTCAATATCTCAGGTAACAATGGCACGGTAGACGGACAGGGAGCCTTCTGGTGGTCGAAATTCAAAAGCAAGAAGCTAAAATACACTCGCGGATACCTAGTCGAGCTGATGTACTCGGACCAGATCACCATATCCAACCTCACATTCCTCAACTCTCCAAACTGGAACATCCACCCCGTTTACAGTAGCAACATACTCGTGTCAGGGATCACAATTCTTGCACCCATACGCTCTCCAAACACAGATGGAATCAACCCAGGTATGAAAACACTATACCTTGACTACAATTTTAGCATAAAAGGAAGCAATAAGTTTTGTTTTGAAAACATTGGGCATTTTTTTTGTTTTGAGCAAAGAAAACAAGACTGTTGGGTAGATTAAACAAATGAGAAGTGGCGGTGGTAAAATGTACATGGCGTGCGAGGAGATGACTGTATGGGGAGGGGAAACAAAGAGTAGCAGTAAATTTGAGGAGTTTTATGTATTCAGTCGGATAAATGGAAGAAGAGTGTCTGTTGAAAACGAAGACACAGCTACATAAGCATCGGGAAGGCCTTAACATTTTTTTTCTAACCGGAAGGAAACAAACGATCATGCTCATTTGGTTTATAACGTGAACTGAGAATTTAACAAAACACGTGCATGAAGAAGGGAAGTCGGTCGGTATAAGTAAAGATTGGGGAAGATTAAATTACTATTAAAGTGAACCATGGACAGAGGATGGGGGATGAAGACAGACAGAACAATGAACGGTTCAGAGAAAAACTTAGAGGGGGATGTCGGCCATGTGAGTTTGCCTAACCAAACTAATTATCTACCAGTTTTAAACTAAGTAAATCTAAGTTCAAATATGAATTAATTTAGGAGTAATAAATTAATTTAAATCGTGTTAACGTATAATCCGAATAACTTCTTGTTCCATGTACAGAATGGAACAAAACAAGATTTGCCAGAACCATATTGACGAGCATCACATTTTGGAATTGTTTTGGACAAGAATGAAGATAGTTGGAATTTACGGTTAAATTAAACGGCTGTTTAATTTAACTGTAACCGAACCGTTTCAAAAACGCATAAAATCAAGTGAGTATAACTCACTTAGTTTTTTTTAACCCACTTATATTTTATATAAGTCGGGATTTAATTTATGTGCTTTGGTTGATAGTTGTTTATTGTGTGTTAGATGAATGGGTTGATTTAACATTAGTTTAATTTAAATGAAATCTAATCGTTATTCTAACGATTATTTCCAAATGGGGTAACTGACCTTGTAGGTTACGTTTATAATAACATGAACATATTAAATTAAAATATGGATGCTTGGATTACTGTTATTTATTTATTGTTGAATATTATGTCTGTTTATTGAATTAAATAATATTTTTTGAGAAAACGTATTTGGATGCAGGGAAAACAGGTTGGAGGGATCCAACTGGATTCCTCAAAATTTATTATTTTTTATATTGTAATTAATGAATTGTTTGACCAACCCAATTAGATGATTGATTTGTTTATTGATCGTTGAATCTAAATTCAACGTTTGTTTGTTATTAACCATGGGTAATATTGGTTAGGTAATTGGTAGCATATGGCCTATAAATCAATCATTTTATAAATGTTGACATACTGTCAGGTGAATCAATAGAAATTAAGTTATACAATTTATTTTATAACTGAAGATAGGTTTTTAAATCTATTATTTAAATGAAAGTTTTATTTAATGAAATATTTATTATTTAAAGTTTTTAAATGATTATTAAATTGTTTTATAAAACAAATTCTTATGTTAGTAACACTAATAAGCAAATGAGCAAAAATTAACCTAACGGGTTAAGAATTGGACTAAATGACTTTATTTAAATTAATTATATTATTAATTAACTTAAAGGAAGAATTAATTGGAATTGGTTAACGAGATAACCGTGTTTTGAGTCGACTGAGTCGACCGCTTTAACTGGGATTGATTATTAAATTGAATTAGTTTATTGTTAAATAAATCTAATGAAATTGTTTAACGAATATTTGTTGATTTTAATAAGATTTTAAATAGAGAAATTTATTATTTATTTTAGTAATGAATAATTTAACTACTTCTTCGGTGGTTAATGATGAAGTAAATTATTATTTTAATTAATAATAATTTAAGTAATTACTTCTTAAATAAAATACATTTAAGTAAGTAACCAATTCGGAATGAAATATAGATGAGTTTTGAAAAGATGTTATGAATGAGTTTTATATTGAACCTGGGTTCTTTTTAACGAAGTTATAAAGGAGATTTCGAGCTGATGCGATAACTTAAATAAATGTTTTATTTAACATTGAAGTAAGTAAGAAGAAACCGTGATAGAAAGGGGTTTATATTAAACTTGAGCTTATAAAAGGAACGTGAAGATAAAAGTGATTTTAAGTTGATGATACTTAATAATGAGATTAAGTGAAATGAATGGAATTGAAATGAGAAATGGTTGAGGGGAATAATACGGATTGATAAGGAGTTAAGATAAAAATTGGAACCTAACTGGAGATTGATTGAGTTGAGTAATTTTCTTAGTATTAATCTAATATTGATTTCGGTCTTCGGGGCTGATACGTAGAGAGTTATTATCTTTCCAATTTATGGTCAGGGATCAATGGATGTTGAGGTATAGAAATGCATGAATAAGAAATAGGAATGTTCCAACTATAAAAAGGGTTTGTGAAATTATAATAATTCCAAAGTAACGGGTATAAAAGGAATTTAAGAATATAAATAAATATTTCCTATGTAAAGGAAATGGAAAGAGATTTTGTGAAATTATACGACATTTACGAAGTAAAGAAATTAAAGAGATAAATTCGAATAAGTTTATTCGAAAGGATTTAAGTGTTAGTTATTGTTTTTCAAGCAATGAAAACCAAAGAGATTTCGTAACGATGTTTTACGTGGCATTTGATTAAACCTAAAGTTGGAAGTATATATATATATGATTTAATTCTAAAGTATATAAAATAGTTTTGTGGATATTCTTATAATAAAATAAGAGGTAAATACTGTGTTTTATAATACTGAAAGATTAAGAAGTTTTAAATTAGTTTTTAATTAAAAAGGCCAAGTGATTCTGAGTACTGAACTAGTAAATTCATTTTATTTTTATGGTTGAATGGTTGCTTATTTGATAGTTAAATAATCGACAATCAAATCTGACCTATATGATTGTCGGTACGGAAAGACCGAGATCGAATTATATTCGAAAACCATTCTGGCCAGCAGATACGAAATTGAGAAGATATCAAATGTTGATTAAGACGGAGCCATTGAAGACCATAGATCTTCATAAAACAGAAGGATTACTTATATCTCTGGTCAACTTCTATAGTTTTCAAAGTCTACTGTATATTAACTTGACTTATAATTTATAACCAAAGATATACTGTGGTACCATCGTGCTTGAAATCTACGGATTTGCAAGGATTATTCGTTGTTGATTTATAGGGTGATACCTAGGATGTAGTAGGAAGGTGCCTTCGGTTCATCATGTTCTTGGATGACTTGTATGGACGAATGTCTAACAGAGTATTTTTTAAAAATCACGTACTTTGATTTTACGAACGTATTTTTGTAGGTGACGGAGAAGACACCTTCTCTTAGCATAAAAACGCAGAATTCTTGTGGACGTCAATTAGTGATTTAGCGGATCTGACGATGTGGCATTCAAAGTGGATGGTGATATGTTGTTCCAAGTGTGATGTTAAACCTCAAGTCTCACAACCGGGAAATGGTATAAAATCAGGTAGGTCGAATGGCTAAGTGGGTCGCTCCTAATTAGGGTGTATTGTCACCTGATCTCGAGAAATTCCATTTTCTTCTTATTCTATCATTGTTGTCCCTTTCGTGTAATGGTTGCTGATCCCAACCGTTGGTGATAATACATTCGGTACACTCAAGCGAAGTGAGTAGCCAGTCATATTTATCCTAGGTTGCAAGATGTTCTTGTTGAACCTGGTGTATTCCTCTCTAGAGATATACTATTAGAAGGTGGTCACATACCTTGCCAGTTGGAATCCAATCTCCAATAAGCGCCCGCGGTTTTAATCGTATACTATGTATGTAGAGCATGAGATGCAAGTGCTCTGCTAGATTGATATCTATTTGTATTTAGACACTATTATAATATCAAAGTAAATATGATTTCAAAATGCTTTGGGTTATCATAAGGTAAAAACTGTCTGTGTTTATGGGTGGATTGGTCTTATGATTATCCTTTTCTTTCAGAAATGAAATGTTTTTAACTTTAAAATCAAGTTGGATGATATTATAAACTTAGCGAGTTTTCTCACTCTGGTTCACCATACTGATCTGGCGTTTGTAATGCTTGGGTTAGACCGGGTTTTACAGGTTTAGATTTGGATGCTGCGAACTTCAGAAGACATACTAGAGGAGTTCAGACGTATGATATATATTTATTACGTTGTGTGTTATATATAAGGACAGATTATTATAAATGTCCAGATGTGTTGATGTACTCTGATGATTGTAAGTATTTATTTCAGAGCTCTCAATAAAGATTTATTTCTATATTATATTTTATTCCGCTGCGTTGTGAGACTCTATGATGTGTTGGTTAGTTAGTTCTTCTTCTTCTTCTATTCTAATATTTCTTTCTTATCCCGCCTTCTATTTTCTTTCATTAACTATCTGGTGTTTTCGATATTTGGGTTTTGGTAAGTAAAACAAATTTTTAAGTATTATTGTCGAAATTCGGAAGTCGATTTCTCTGGGTCATTACAATATTACAGGAGACTGGCAGATTACCAACCTACTAGTTCAGTTTTTAAGATAGATTATCCACCATAGTTGGATTTTAAAATAGTCCTTCACTATATCTAAACTAGATTACATGAATGGAGCTAGACACTATTTCTAAACTATGAAAAGATCACATTCCCCACGCAGGGAGAGATGACGATGAAAAGATTCCATACATATGACCATCAATACAAACAACATACACAAGACCTTCAAACAGAAGTATATTACATGTACAATACAAAGTACAAGGTACGACACAATGACATAGTAGGATTCACTGGCAAAAGAAGCATGTGTCTCGAAAAACAGGACAAGGCAGCTGAAGCAAGCACCAAGTTCACATACAACATAACATAGAGTCTGAGATACCAAAGTCCCAAACGAGGCACTTTAGTAGAATAACATGAAGACAATGACAACTCCTTAGCATAGCACCACTGAAGACTGTAGCCCTGCACATGACATAAACCGAGTTTGACCAGCTACCAACATCCTCCATGCAAACCTCCACCAGCAAGCTAGCTGAAGCTCAACATTGAGAACATCACAACTCCAAAGGCCGGAAAGCACACTACTCCGCAACACAAAGAACACCCGATTACATCATACAAATCAATATGTACAAGACGAAAACCCAAAGTTCATTGCCGAAACCACACCACATCTAGCACGAACACAAACCTTACACAAAGTCATGACCAACCGAGAAACTCAATACATTAGCTTACCAAGCGGGAGAACATATTTCAGCCTCCCATAAGTGCACTTCGTATATTATCGAAGCAGACATGGTAAGACCAGACATGGGATAGGGAGTAGTCGCATAACCAAACATCGTGGAAGAAAACAGGGGATAGTGGGGACTCCACGTACATACCGAGACTTCCAAAGTTCGGAAAATCGAACCATTACCCAAGACACGAGAGACCTTACAAACCCAACCAACCACAATAAAGAACCAACAAACACCATACCTCAAAACCTATCGACAGAGGTCGGTCATCTCAGGACAAAAAACCACCAGGTAATGAAGCTCGCAGTCGCTTGGATACCTTGAGTAGTCGGTGTAAACATCAAGATGAGATGGAGGCAAGGAAGTCACGATATAAAATAGTGGAGAATACAAAGAGGAGTTGGTGAGATCTGGGTTGGGACACCGCGCAGGACGTAAAAGCATTGTTTGAAATTAGGTCTTAATGCAAAGGGGTGGTGGATCGAAGAAAAAATAGAGTTTTGGAGCAGATGGAGCAAAGATCTACTGAGAGGGCTATATTTGGAAAAAGCAACGATGGATTCTCGCATACAGACGAAAACTAGTTAGATGAAGAGAGGAGTAGATACAGTGGATTGAGAGAAAAAGGGAAGGGATCAGAAGTGGCAATGGTGGAAGGAGGAATGAAGAAAAGGAAGAAAGGAAGGTAAATAAACTAGGCGCCATTAACAGGAGAAGCACTGAAAACAACTGGTTATATTGGTTTTATTAAGCATATCGTATTATAAAATTGAACTAAAATGCATACCCTTTTCTTTAAAACCCCATTTGCACCTAACAAGCTTATCAAACTTCCAAGACAAAACTTGTTACTTTGGCTTTATAATATGTACTAGGTCGACGAAACAAATAAAAGAGTCAAAAGTTATGATCAAAATATTACCCGGTTTAAGCTTCAAAAATTCAAGCGGAAGCCACAAACTTAGTTAATCTTTAAACACATTTTAATCTTAAGACAAGTGCTAAAAATATAAGTTGTTTGTTATAAAAATGCTTTTCAAATTATGAAAGATCACTTGAGTCCTATCACTAAATCAAAAGTTATATCTATTGTATTATAGCTTCTCTATATCTTCTTAGTTGCATCTGAATTTTGCTTTTAGCTTTTGTTAACCTTATAAAATAAGTGCAACTTATTTCCACTAAAAAAATCGTTTTCAATTTCAGAATAACTCTATATATAAGTATTTTCTTTTCAAATAATAACATCTTCATTCGATGTTTTCCCAAATTATCTTTCATAAATTCTTCTATGGAATTTTTCTTTAAAAACACATTTTATTTTACTATATATAATTAATATTATTATCTTCCTCTTGATTTTGTATATTTTTTCTTCTAAAAATCAATTTCTTATTCAAAATATTTGAATAACATAGTATTTTGAACTTATTTTGATTTAGGACTCATATATTTGCATTCAATACCTAAATATGTTCGTTTCATTATAACATATGGTTACCTCAATTACTCAAAGCACATTAAATAACCTAAAGCCGCCAAGCTTTATGTACTTGTCACAACCTTCTACCACTTTTATAATAATGTTGAATTTATCCACAAACCATAAATAATAATCGACATATGCTACAATATACGAAACAACTCAGAAATTGGATCAACGGCTAGAAATCAGGCGGGGAGATGAAATTGTAAGGCTAGGATGGTTTCATATGTGAGTTTAGGTGCATTTTTGTCAAAACCCGTAACTTCCCCATAAAGGAAAGCGGCGGATAGTTCGAGAACAAGCCACAACAGAACACATACAGAAGAACATTTCATTGTATATTACAATAATGCATCAGATTACAAGAATATACAGAGTATAAATGAATATTACACAGAAATATCAGAGATTTAAATTACATTTGAATACATCGCAGCGGAAAATAGTACAATACACAACTAGAAGGAGATATACGGATATAAAGCTTTCCGGATATCGTTCCAGCTGTAAACCAGGATCCTGTGAATATAAATCTGCAAAACCAAAACTACTAGCTGCCCGTGTCAAAATAAGGGCACCCAGAGTTTAGGTTAAAACAATAAACTCCAGGTCAGTCATGTGACTGGTGTGAGAACTAAAACAGTTATTATTCTTTATTTTAAAAGTTAGGTAAATCAAGGGACCACGCCGTATAACACGGAACGAGTTTCCTCCCAAGAATACCAGTGCATAAAACAAACAGCGCAATGCTAAATAAAGAAAAATGAAGCTGTTATAAGACCCAGGTCCCATCACATAATGCAACGCAGCCGAGGATAGGGTTTTCCCTTATAATAGCCAAAGAATGCTTGATACGGTTAAAACAAATCGTTTGATACTATTATAAGTGCATAGTGTATAAAACAACTTCAAATCATAAGTATCAATCATAGGCGGCATGGGTACCATATATCATGTCGCCATACTAGGCTCTACAAATAAAACCGCAAATGTCACGTATTTGGAAATTGGATTTCCATCTATGAACCGAGGCAAAAGATAGTCCTCAACCGATTCGTGACTCTCTAGCCCGAGCCACAGGCAAGCGCGCAGGCAAGCCTTGGATCCTCAGGGCCAGTCCACCGATGTGGATTAAACTTAAACCCTGAACATGCGTTTCCCCGCCCTATGGGGCGTAGGTGAGCCAACTAAATGACTCCATTGGTTCGAGAACGACCGATCAATCCGAGGCGCCTCGCAACAGCAACAACCACATAAGTCAAACTCGTCAGGGCGTGTAAAACCACTGACGCCACTTCAAGCTAGAAAGAAACGCATGCCCTCCCTGACGTCCTCTCCCGTTTTTGGTTCATACCGGGTGTGAAACTCGCGAAGCAAACGTTACACAAAGCTACGCCAGAAAGGCCTTGCTTTGATCATCACCACAAGACTTTGCTTTTCAACAGAAGCCTCGATCAATTGCCACTTAGGCATGCCACACAGGCAATTCACTCCATGCGTTTGATATCCATCAATATATAACCCCTGAGCTCGTACGTCTCAGAGAAGGGCGTTAAGCAAGAGAATAAATTCTCCGCCGCCAAACAGATATATATTTAATAGAGATCAATCACACGGACTAAAATCCAATGTCAGACACACAGTCCATTTACAAGTCCGTTCTGGGTCTGAACGAAACCGGAGGCACTTTCCTCGCATATCCATCCATCTCCAAGTACGTCTGGACGATCACCAACTGTTTCCATCTTCTTGGGTGTACAGCCCAATCAAGATCATCAGTAATCACCCAAACAACGTGAAGACTTCCGGTCTTCGACCATCGTCTTCATCTTCGACTTATCGTCGTATCAGTTATTCAGAATGGGATAAACCCGGTCTTTCCGAATAACTCGCGTATATTTTACATAAGTGTTACACAAACACAACATACGCCTCATTCCAATTCATCAGTCACTAACCGTAAATTAATCAAGAGAATAATTCCCCAAATATTAACCCCGAAGGCCGAAACCAACATCAGATCAATATCCAGAAAACCATACTGCTTGGCTAACCGACAGTTAGTTTCTAAATTTCACATTCATAGGGAAAGGTTCCCATTAATTTTATCCAAGATAAATTCCTTGAATTTATTCTCTAATCTTCTTTTGAATTTCGATTCAACTAGTCGGGATTAACGAACCTCACCGAAGTAATCATTTGTTTTAATTTCCCAATCCCAACCTATTCATCCCATGAAGTAAAACTGGTTATACTTCATATCTAACACCATGGTGTTATCGGTAAATTCAATTACCATTTCACGTTCAAATCTAATTAAAGATTTAACTATCGCCTGGAGCAAAACTGGTGATACTCCATTCTCGACCATTTCAATCTAATTAAAGATTCATTAAAACTCCACTTAGTTTTAATCTTTAACTGGGTTAAAGAATCAGTGTCATTTAAAACACAGTTCACGATAAACCCAAAATCACATTCATTAATTATCGGGTTAAAGAACGAGTGTTATTTTAAAACACTGTCCACGATAAACCCAAAAATCAATATCAGTTCAATTCTAATTAAATATTATTTAATTGGTACACTTCATTAAATCTAAATAAAAAGATTTAATCTTTTCTCAACTGGGTTCAAGAACAGTGTTAATGAAGACACCATTCACGACAAACCCAAATCACATTCGATATTAAATACAAGGCTCTGAATAGAAAATATATCGGCTTATATTCAATATCAAATTCTACGACAAACAGATATCGTATGGGAAATAACGATATATATATCTATATCTTTCAAATTTCCATAACAACATCTGTATAATCACGAAATCCAACATCGAAATATTCCGAAGACAATTTCGATTCAAATCCATTCCAATGCAATCATTGGAAATTCTGGTTATTTTTAAAACCCTTTTTAAATTCAATTTATTTAAAAATAAATAGAATCTTAACTCTAGTTCAAAACTAGTTCATTTCGATAAAAATCTATTTTCATCTTTTCAAATATGGAGTTTTTCATCCTAAATCTTCACAAATCATTTCTTATGATTTTACACAAATTATTGCTATTTTTAATAATTTTATCAAGGCCCGTACAGTCGATTTCCATCAACGGCCATCGAACTGCACTTACAACGACCTTTTTCAAATTTGATTTGGACATAATTCCAAATCCAACTGTTAGATTTCAAATTTCTAATATTCGTTAGAAAGCTCTTTTTGATACGAACCCAACGGTTCCGGTTTTAGGAGAATCCGACGGTCGGATCTCCCGTAATGTCCGTTTGAAATAAATGGTCGAAATTCACGAACTGCCGCGGCGCGGCGCGTTCTATTCAGGCCATTATATTATATATATAATATATATATTTCGTCGATTTCTATTTAAAACGAATTATATAAATAGTTTTAAATTCGTTTCAAAAGCAATTTCAACTTCCTTTTCAATTCAAATCAAAATTGAATTCTTCTTTATAAATTCGTTTTAAAATTCATTTCTATTCAATTCAAATTTCAATTCAATTTGAATTCATTTCAATTCGTTTTCAATTCAATTTGAATTCGTTTTCAATTCAATTCCTTTCGAAATCGTTTTCAATTCAATTCATTTCGAAATCGTTTTCAATTCAATTCATTTCGAAATCGTTTTCAATTCAATTCATTTCGAAATCGTTTTCAATTCAATTCATTTCGAAATCGTTTTCAATTCAATTCATTTCGAAATCGTTTTCAATTTATTTCATTTCGAAATCGTTTTCAATTCATTTCATTTCGAAATCGTTTTCAATTCATTTCATTTCGAAATCGTTTTCAATTCATTTCATTTCGAAATCGTTAAAATCGATATAAATATCGTTCACGTCAAAATGGCGTCAATCTAATCGACACGGCTTCATAAATTTCTATTTTCAAATATTCTATTTCAAATATTTCTTTTTCAAAATAGTTGTTATTATCAAAATATTTCGTTCAACACATGACCAATCTCAATGGATGAGTACTGTCAACACATGAACCTTTATTTTATATTATAAAGATGTAAATTTTATTACTAAAATATTTCGTTCAACACATGACCAATCTCAATGGATGAAACTATCAACACATGAACTTTTATTTTATATTATTCTTTATTTTTCAAATTGGAATGAGGCCCAATCAATTACCATATAAAGTTAATTATATGGATTCCATACAACACATGCATATAATAGCATTGAAAAATAATCAACCATCAACCAAAGTGCACTACACTGTATAAGCATCAAATATAGATATTCAACGCTTATAACAGCCTGTCAATCAATTGATCGACATATTTAATCAATCAGGATGAGTGAACTTCAAATTTCATCCCAACACCCGTGTGGGGTTTCAAACAATCAAACACAGATTTTATTTGTGCAGTTGGGCGATGTGTAAAATTTATCGTCCCAATCAATGTCCTTCAAATAGGTGTACATAAACAAACCGTCTGGTTTATAAATGAATATTTTATTTTATTCACTTCACTATATTCATATTCACGTTAAAAATTATATTTTTAACGATAAAACATTTCATTTTAACATATGAATTTCTATTCAGTTCATTCTTTAAATAAAATGATATTTTTATTTTTCTAACTTATTTTAGAAAATTTCGGCGGCATAACGGCACGATACTAGAAACGGGACGAGGCCTAGCCTTATCCCCGGTCTAGTGAAGGCCCACGCCATTCACACATCAATCAAATCCATTCATTTCACCAAACAATTCAATTTCAAATCAAATCATCTAGCTAATTTTTGCAATCAAACAAACAAGTCCATGGTCTGTGGACGATTGTGTCGGGTGCTACTAAACACCGTCTGCATCCTAGTATATATATATAACTAGAAAATAAATTGAAAGGTGAGAAATTCTCACAGAATTGCTAATCCAATATCACGACTCTTCTTATGCAGAAATCTTCGTCGTTTCATCTTTCATCACTTTCTTTGCCCGTAGCCACTACATATATAAAAATTGAATTTTTTACTTCGCTATTCAATATATAAAAAATCACATTTTTACTTCGATGTTCAATATATAAAAATCACATTTTTACTTCGATGTTCAATATATAAAAAATCACATTTTTACTTCGATGTTCAATATATAAAAATCACATTTTTACTTCGATGTTCAATATATAAAAATCACATTTTTACTTCGATGTTCAATATATAAAAATCACATTTTTACTTCGATGTTCAATATATAAAAATCACATTTTTACTTACAAACAAATCTATATTTTATTTCTAAACAAATCTATATTTTATTTCTAAACAAATCTATATTTTATTTCTAAACAAATCTATATTTTATTTCTAAACAAATCTATATTTTATTTCTAAACAAATCTATATTTTATTTCTTAACAAATCTATATTTTATTTCTAAACAAATCTATATTTTATTTCTAAACAAATCTATATTTTATTTCTAAACAAATCTATATTTTATTTCTAAACAAATCTATATTTTATTTCTTAACAAATCTATATTTTATTTCTTTAAACATAGTTAAATCTAAATTACCATAATAAATAAACAAAATTTGATTAACAAAATTAGTTAAACCTAGTTATCAGTTACCTTCATCGTCTTCTACAGAAGCCGTAACCCAGAAGCCCCGCCTCGACACTTCACTGTCGCCTGCCAATTCAAGCCGTCATTCGACGATCGCCCTCCACCACATGGTGCGCCTCCGCACCACCTCCCATTGCCGCGAGCAGGAGCCCACTCGAAGACCACATCTCGCCAGTAATTGGCTCCGACCGCGAGCCCTAGAAGCTCGAAAATCATACACTCCGTGATACTAGAATACATCCTCACCGTATAGATTAGAAGCCCACGCTAACCTCATTAATTTTCATTATATACTAATGATTTAATTTGGTTTATGTTTGGAGATAATTGGAGGTGAAATCGGGTTGAATTGGGTTCCTTCGTTCAGGAGAGGAGCAGCGCGGAAGAGAGAGTTTGACCGCGATTTGTTATTTTGACTAGGGTTTGACCTAGTTGACCCACATATATTTATAATTTTAATTATTTTAATTTCTAAAACCCTTGTTTATTAATCTGAACTCCAAATCGCACCCAACGACTGTCATCCCTAGAGTAATGCCCACATTCCGAACACAATGTGATATGTTTCTTGACCCAATTCCATCGTTTCGATCAGTTTTCATTTAAACTAACATTTAAATCATTACATTGAATTTTAAACGTACATTTCAATTTACCGGGGTCACGTACTAACTCTAAAAATTCCCGAAAAAATATTTTCTAGCTTCGTATTGATGATACGGTCCTAACAAAACTAGTTTTGTCGAATTCTGAGGCCGTTTGAAAAATGGCCAATTTCCAGTCGATTAAAATCGACTAAAACTGGTCAAACGCGTTTTCCTTTGCCACGCTCACATATTGATTCGAAAAATTACGAAATTTGGAATCTAGCAATAATTCGACATCTCGGACCCAACAAAACTGGTTTCGTCGAAATCCGAGGTCATTTGCAAAATTCCCATTTTTAAGGGCCTGAATTCCATAGCGACTATTCAGAATTTTCAACTGGACATATCTTTTGATTCCCGCTATGAAATTTCGATTCCCCGGATTCGTTGGAAAGATATTATCAATTAGATCCTAATGTTTTTGTTTTCACTAAAATCCGGATTGTTTTGCACCCGGTACATTCAATTGAAGTTTGAAATCGAATTATCGAACTACCGCGCCATTTTCAATTCTATTTATAATTATATATAAATATTTATATTCTAACGACGACGCGTATAATATATACGTTCGAATTATATTCAAAACAAATTTCTTGCCGATATTATTTAAAATAATTCATTTTAAATAATCAAAATTCGCTAAAATTGCCAAAATAAAAATTTTAAACTGGCCCAGATTTTCGGGTTGTTACAATTTTTCAATAGCAATATATATGAAAATAATATTTAATCTAATTAACAATGTATATAACAATAACATACCTTCAAAAGTACATTTCAAATGAAATCCTTTTAAAAATGAATAAATTTTGCTTATAAGCTTCAATATGAAACTTAATCAAAAAATATGCATAGTTTTGTTCAAATGTATTTTTTTTTTACGCTTATCTGTATTGCAAATGTATTTCTAAAAAAAGAAAAAGAAAATTATTTGTGCAAATTTAAGCTGCGCAAACGTAATTTACTTTTTAAAATTAGTAGCTGTACAAACTTTGATCATTAAAGTATAAATTCTATTATATAAAATTAAATATTTGTAATAATTGTTGAGGCTTAAAGTCAGATTTTTTTTTCCTCCCCCTCCCCGGGTCCATATCCTAAATTTACGTCTTCAAACCATTCTAATTGTGGCCTTCTTACAAGGTGCCATCTAATTTAGGGTTGTAAATTTTGTATGAATGTCCGACGTCTGTTCGTGTCCATGACGGAAATACGTCCATCCGAGTCTGTTTGATTCTTATTTAGGACATGAGTTAGGACAAGAAAATTTATACGAGAAAAAAATTATGTCTGGTCCGTGTTCGTTCGAATTCATCCGAATTCCTTGTTACTCAATATATAGTTGAGAGAAAACCTAATAAAAAGTGTAAAATATGATATAAATAGCCATGTACGACCGTGTTCGTGTTCGAAAAACACATGTCTGTGTCCGACCAATATTATTTAGGACAAGAAGAATTGCCTAGAGAAAAATTCATCCGGCCCATGTTTGATCCGATTTTTTTAGAACAGAAACTGAACATATCTCCGTCCGGTCCGGTCCGACCGATTCACACCGCCTAATCTAATTGTCATTCATTTCAAATAATTTTCTTTGACCAGAAGGGGTTGGTAATTGTAAAGCTACTGTCGCCCGTTTATATCTTTTAACCTTTTTGCACTCTTCTCCATAAAAGTTAATAAACATAACATAGATCTTTTGATTTCCTAGAGATTTTTAATGTCTGCGTACTCTCCTTCTGTCTGTCTAGTGCTTTCTTCCTTTCTTCTTCTTTTCTTTTTTCCTTAACAAATACTTCTAGTCGCTGTCATTTAATTAGTTCAACGGTTTCGCTGGTGGTCGTGTGGTTCATTGGGACGAGGTTGGTCTCGGATTCCCAGTGTATAAAAAAGAATTTCGGTAATTTTTGCAATTAATATTATGGTTAACATCAACAGAGCGGTTTCCTTACTTTGATTTTGGCAACCCTATAGTCCATTTTGTCGCGAGTTTATAATAATTGATTTTGGTAACCCTACATGAACGGAACGGTTAACATGATTTTGATGTGTTCGAAAAGGTTTAGAAAAATAAAAAATTAGGGGTTTCCTCTTGATAGAAAGGTTTAAAAATAATAGAAATGATTTGCCTACCTAGAAACAATTTTCTGTTTAAATTTTGTAGTTTACAATATTTTATTTCTTGCTTTCTTATTAGATTTGAAGAAAGCCACAAAACACCTTGCAACATATGTTTGGTTGATTTGGTTTCTCGGCTAATAAACCGAATTAAAATTTCACTTTGTAGTCAACTCTTTGACCATTTTAGAATTTTTCTGAAATTGGTATTGAATCTGCCAACAACACGAGTGGTAAAAGAGGATAGAAGGAGCATTTTAATTTCTATGTTCTAATAGCTATGCTTTGCTAATGTGGATATGGGCCGGGATTTTAAATAACATATGTCGAAGGGGGCCGATATATAATTGTGTTCTGGTGTATAAATTTCTTAATTATGTTAGTGTATAAAATAATTTAATAATGTGTTGGTAAATGTTGTTATGGTTGGATTTGTGTTTGGTGTTGATAATTTTTAATACATTAGTCAAATATACTGAAACCACAACTAAGATCAAAACTCTCAAAATTACTGAAATTGACCGTACTCCCTAAGCGATCAAAACCGAAAACCTTGAACCTTTCCTCCAATAATTATTTAATATTGAATGGTAAATGTTTTCACTAGCTATCTTATTATCCTGTTGGCAAAATATAAAATTGGATTTGGTCCAAACCATTTTTCCCCATAACTTTTTGATCCAACTCTTTTGGTGCTTCCTTAATTCTAGCGAGTTGCTGCTTCTTGTTTTCTTTAAAATTTTCATTTTGAAATTAAAAAATAAGATTATAAACACATATATACATGCAGACACACGAGAGTAATGGCATGCGCTTCGTACGTGATAATAGCACGCTCTTCTCATGTATTTTTTTCTACAACTTGTATATAGATATAGTTAACAATTTATTTGATAGATCATGTTTTTAAGTAGTATTAAGATCTGATAGTTTGATAGTATTTGTAGATGAATGTTTTTTATGTAAAAGAACTTTGTTTGTAAGATCCTATTTCAGATAATATCAAGATTTAAAAATATTTATGGACAGACAGTTTAAACTTGTAGATGAACATTTAGGCGTTAATTGTTTTATTATGAATTGCTTATATGTTAGATTTTATTTATAAGCAGTATTAGCTAGAAATCAAGGGTGCGGCACTCCTTTGAAGCACTGCGCACCGAATACGCATGGGGGCGGAAGTGCGACGGGATTCGTATGGGGTGCGCCACGAGGCGTGTCCCCGTATTCATTGATATGGTGCGGTTGGGTGCGGAAAGGGAGGTGCGCGAGAGGCAAAGACGTAATTTTTAGGGTTTGGTTGTTTCTCGTCTTCGATCTTTGTTGTTTCTCGTCTTCGTGCCCTAATCGATTTGCTAGGCAACGTACTATGCCCTAATCGAGAAGCTGCCCAAATCGACTCGTCTTCGGTCTTTGATTTTTAGGGTTGGAGTTGCAACATACTGCAATCGATTTGTTAAGCATACTGTGCGTGTGCCCTAATATACATACTGTAATCGACTCGTTATTTTATTCGTTCTTTTTTTGTTTGGGTGTAGTTTGTTTGCTTGGTGGTAAAAATTGAAATAGCTGAAATGGTGGTTGATATTTTTTGTTGGGTATGGGTCCAATACTAAATGGAATCGGCTGATAGATTTGTATTAAATTGCCACATGGTCTTGTAGATTTGTATTAAAAATAGCCAAATGGAACCAGCTTGTAGATTTGTACCAAATGGAGTCAATTAACGACGTGGGCTTTGGGCTGAATATATTTAATAATGAACATGGGAATAATGCAAACAATACATTTTTATTAAAACTTATTTATTTGACTACTTTAATTAAAATGCATCTCTCGGATTATATATATATATACTATATATATTTTTAATATTTACCATATCCCTCTACACCTGAATTTCCATTTTTTTAATTTGCCGAATTCCCGTATCCTCGTACCATGCACCCGTATCTGCGCACCCACACCCATGATTTCCAGAGTATTAGATTTGGTAATATTTGTAGAAATTTTTTAATTTGAAAAAATAAATTGCTAGAATGCTATATTTAAGCGATGCTAAGATGCGGTAATGTCTATAGAGATTTATTTGTTCAATCCTATGTTTAACCATGGTTAATAAGATTTGGTCATATCCGACGAGGAGAATTTCAAATTTGTAAAAGAAATTATATTCTTTTTTTAGTGGTATTAAGAAAGCAGGACATTTTTGATAGTTCACGTTTATAACAAAAAAGTGTGATGCTAAACGTATTACAATTATTAATAAAGATAATGTAATATTATTGCTATCACATTTTTTATGTCAGAGCAAACCACCAAAAGTGCTTCTCTCATACCACTTAAAAAATAAGATATAACAATTGATTTTTTTTTAATAAATTCAAACTGCTTTTCTATAAATATGATTAAATCTTGATATCATTTAAAATATGATCTAAAATATAAATTTCCTCTACAACATCATTCCTTATTAATTAGTAATCAAAACTAACAAAGAATTAAATATTGTGATTTAAAAATAAAACATCAAATTAAGTACACATTATTTTAACGTAGAAATATAATTAAATATTTATGCAAATTATTTTCTTGTGAATGTGTTAAACATACCCAATTAGCCCAAAAAAAATTGCACACAAAGCATGTGCCGTGATGCTCGTCTAAATAAACCGTGTGCATTGGACGAGTCGCACTGTAATTAAGTTAATCTTGGAGAAGTGAGAAAGGGGTAGTGATCTAGATAAAATATTGATTTCCTAGATACATGTTAATAAGGTTTCGTGGTGTAGTTGGTTATCACGTCAGTCTAACACACTGAAGGTCTCCAGTTCGAGCCTGGACGAAGCCATTTAATTTTTAGTTGTACATCACTGCCTCACTATTAGGTTAATTGACATGTGAAATAAAACAACAAGCTCATTGTTTGTTTATGTTAATTACACAGTTCAACACTTTAACTTGGCATGTTTGGTCTTCTTGCATTTCTTGGTTTCAAATTGGTAGCTGTGGTACTTGTTTCTGTTGTTTTGTTATGTTTTTTTCTACTGGTCAAGCTTATTGATTTCACCTATTTTCATTCAGTTCGCTTAATCTTGTGTTGGGTTGAAAATGATTTCTTTGTTTTTAGGTTACAATTATGAACAAGATTCTCAAAATGGAATTCGAATTGTAGATTCCATATCAAAATAGATTTAAGTTGTGTATTGTAAATTCAAATGGTTGATGTTTTAATAATTGCTTATATGCTTCTTTTTAGCTCTGTAAATGTTATCAAATAAAATAATAATCAAGCATGTAAGATCATTGAATCTTCTTTTCACGCTGATAACCCGTATTTTTAAAATTGTTTTTCATACTTGATCCCTACATTTTAAACATGATTTTTTTTAACTCCATTTTATCTTCATTCTGCTTAAGAAAAATAATGCAATTTGAATTATATGTTCAAATAAGAAGTTGGAAATTTAGCATGGACTGATTGATTGTTCTCAATTGCAAGTTACTTCAGTTTTGGGCCCGACCTTTGTTGAAATTGATGATTCAAATATTTGTAGAGAAGGAAAGATTAATTGTCAATCATGTAATTGGCTCCTATATGGAATAACTTGGGTGCCAAGTTTACTTGGAGGTCAAGAAAACTTGGGTGCCAAGTTTACTTGGAGGTCAAGAAATCCCTCTATATAAATAGAGGTCATGTTATTGTATGAAGAAGGCAATCCACCATTACTCTTCTCTCTATTGTAATCTTCCTCCTCTCTTATGTACTCATTTCTTCATTGAGAAATAAAAGTTGTTGGGTCTCCGTGGACGTAGGATATTCATATCCGAACCACGCTAAATCTTCTGTGTCCTTTTTTGTTCTTTGTTTTTCGTGAGATTTCATAATTATTTTTGTTATACTCCATTGGTATCTAAATAAACAATACTAGATCCTCATCAAAATTCCGCATAAAACACTACAGTTTGGTATCAGAGCTGGTGTTGTTGTTTCTATTTGGGTATTAATGGCTACTTCTAGTAAGTTTGTTGGAAGATCTGGCATCAATTATGCAGTAACACGTTTTGACGGAAAAGGAGATTTTGGTACTTGGAAGATAAAGATGGAGGCCGTATTGAAAAAGGAGAAGATTTTTAAAGTTGTTTCTGTGCCTGAGAAATTGAAAGATGTTGATGCAGCTGAATTGGAGGAAATGGAAGACAAAGCTCTCACAACAATTCAGTTGAGTCTTTCAGATGAAGTCCTTAGAGAATTTTCTCAGAAGAAGACGGCGAAGGAACTATGGGATGCATTATCAGGTGCATATCAAGACAAGTCTCACACAAATCGGATTATTCTACAACAACAACTTTATTCGTTTAAGATGAAGCATGGAGCCGATCTTATGGAGCATGTAGATGCCTTGACCACTTTAGTTATGAATCTGAAGGCAGCAGATGTTGATATTACTGATGAGGCTCAAGCTGTGATCCTCCTTTGTTCCTTGCCTAAAGAATATACTGCTTTTGTCAATTCTATGATTTATGGCCGCAGTAAAATTAGCCTTTTTGATGTAAAGGCTGGCCTTCATAATGAAGTGTTAAGAGGTAGATTGGCGAGCACTAGCATTGATAGTGATACTGAAGGCTTATCTGTTCAGAGAGGTAGAAATCAAAGCAAGTCAAAGAAAGGTGAAGAACGGAATTCTTCGAGGTCCCAGTCTAGGGGGCCTATGAAATTGACTTGCCATTATTGTAAGAAGCCCGGGCACTTTATTGCACAATGCCCCAAGCTTGAAGGAAAAAGAAAAGACTCAAAGCAAGCTTCAGCCTCTACAGCGGAGAAATCAGATACAGAGAGTGACACTGATGTGTTTACAGCTTCTAGTTCTTCTGGGAAGAGCACCCTATGGTTGATTGATTCTGGCGCATCCTATCATATGACACCTGATAGGAACTCTTTTTCCACTTACCGTGAGATTGATGGAGGAGAAGTTCTGATGGGAAATGATGCTTCTTGTCGTATGGTTGGTGTTAGTAGTGTAAAGATCAGGATGTTTGATGGTGTTATTCGAACCATTACTGATGTTAGGCATGTACCTGATTTAAGGAGGAGCTTGATTTCTATTGGGGCATTGAGTAGACTTGGACTAAAGATTGTAGTTGAAGAAGAGAAGATGAAAATATCTAAGGGTTCCATGATCGTTATGAAAGGAGTGAGGGCAGGAAATCTCTATTTACTAAAGGGCACTACTGTAGTTGGTGAATCAGCTTCAGTTACTTCAGCTGATTCAGATTCTTCCAGATTATGGCACTTGCGGATGGGCCACATTGGCGAGCGCAACATGGATGAGCTAAGAAAACGAGGTTTGATTGACGGAGTTCGGCATTCAAAGCTTGGTTTTTGTGAAGAGTGTGTTCTTGGTAAGCAGACGAAGATTTCTTTTGGTGTTGGTGAGCATAAGGCAAAAGCTGTTTTGGATTATGTTCACACTGATGTTTGGGGACCTTTCCCTTGCCCATCCTTAGGTGGAGCCAGTTATTTTGTTTCATTTATAGACGATTTCTCTCGTAAAGTATGGGTATACTTTCTGAAGTCCAAAAGTGAAACCTTTACTAGATTTCGTAAATGGAAATCCATGGTGGAGAAGCAGTCAGGGAAGACGTTGAAAGTTCTCCATTCAGATAATGGTGGTGAATTCATATCACAGGAATTCATCGATTATTGTGAGTCCGAAGGCATTAAGAGGCATTACACCACACCAGGCGACCCCTAGTCCAATGGAGTTGCAGAAAGGATGAATCGAACATTGTTGGAGAGAACTAGGTGCCTCAGATTGACTGCTAAGTTAAAGAAGGGATTTTGGGCCGAAGCTTTATCTATGGCGGCTTTCCTCATCAACCGCACACCTTCTACTGCCATAGATATGAAGATCCCTGAAGAAGTATGGAAAGGAGAGCCTGTTAGCTACTCATTCCTCAAGGTGTTTGGTTGTCCAGCTTATTTGCATGAGAGTCGAGGAAAGCTGGAACCTAGAGCTCGCAAGTGTATCTTTCTAGGTTATAGAAGAGGAGTAAAAGGATATAGGTTATGGTGTCCTATTAGCAAGAAACTTATTATATGCAGGCATGTAACTTTTGATGAGAAGGCTATGTTGAAGGTGGAGCCTTCCTCATCGGATGATGATGAGAGGACATGTGAAGAATACCAAACACAAAGCAAATCATCTGTTAATTCTTTCCATAGACATTCAAATGGCTTTTCTGATGACGCCGTGGTTGATGAGGATAGTATGGATACTGGCACAGAAGATCAAACTCAAGGTGGAGCTCATACAGAGACCAGACCTGTTAGAGAAAGAAGAAAGCCCAGATGGCTTGATGAGTTTGTTGGTTTGAGCATCAAAGACATTGACTTTGATGATATGGCAACATATGCATTAAATGTTGTCCATGATGAGCCCAGAGATTATAGAGACGCTATTGCATCAGTTGACAGTTCCAGTTGGTTAGTAGCAATGGAAGAGGAGATCGAATCTTTACGGGAAAATCACACTTGGGATTTGGTGCCACTTCCAGCCGACAAGAGAGCTATTGGATGTAAGTGGATCTATAGAGTAAAAGACGGCGGCAGTGGAGATTTTAGATATAAAGCAAGACTAGTAGCAAAGGGGTATGTTCAGAAGAAATGGGTAGAGTATCATGACATCTTTGCTCTAGTTGTTAGACATACTTCCATTCGTATTCTATTGGCATTAGTTGCTCATTATGACATGGAGTTAGAGCAACTAGATGTCAAAACTGCTTTCTTGCATGGTGATCTGGATGAAGAGATTTATTTGCGGCAGCCGGAAGGGTTCACTGATAGCAGCAGGCCAAACTATGTTTGTAAACTTAACAAATCTCTTTATGTACTGAAGCAGTCTCCTAGACTATGGTACAAGAGATTTGATAAGTTTATGCTTTCACAGGGATACTCCAGAAGCTTCAAAGACCAGTGTGTTTATTTTAGGAGATGTGATGATGACATGATTTATTTGTTGTTATATGTGATGATATGTTGATTGCATCCCAGAGTATGGTCAAAATTAAGGAGTTGAAAGCGGAGCTTAGTAGAGAGTTTGATATGAAGGATTTGGGAAAGGCACAAAGAATATTGGGTATGGAGATAAGCAGGGATAGGAAGCGGAGAGAGTTAAGGCTCACTCAGGCACAGTACATTGGGAAAGTCCTCGCTCGATTTGGGATGGAGAAAGCCAAACCGGTAGGCACTCCTTTAGGCTCTCATTTTAAGTTGTCGAAAGACCATTCTTCTACATCGGAAGAAGATAAAAGGTATATGGATAATATACCTTATTCTAGTATTGTTGGTAGTCTCATGTATGCGATGGTGTGCACGAGACCAGATTTGGCCCATGCAGTTGGTGTTGTCAGTCGATATATGTCTAACCCAGGCAAAGAACATTGGCAAGCAGTGAAGTGGATTCTTAGATATCTTCGAGGCACTTCTTCGGTGGGTTTGCTATATGGTGGAGTAGATGGTGACATCCTTCTTAGAGGATACTGTGATTCTGATTATGCTGGGGATAGAGATGCTAGAAGGTCAGTGTCGGGCTATGTTTTTACACTTGGCATAGGCTCGATTTCATGGAGATCAAAGCTGCAATCTATCGTAGCTTTGTCGACTACCGAAGCAGAGTTGATATCGATTGTGGAAGCAACAAAGGAAGGATTGTACTAACTTCGGTTATTGGATGATCTTTCAATGGTGCAGCGGACAGTGGAGCTATTTTCAGACAGTTAGATTGCTATTCATCTTGTTGAGAATCAAGCATATAGTTCACGAACAAAGCACATTGATGTTAGAGGTTCCTTTCTTATGCTTGAGGAAGAACGGAGCAAGATCAAATTATTGAAGGTGGGTACTTCAGATAATCCTTCAGATATGATGACCAAGTCACTTCCAAAGGACAAGTTTGAGCATTGCTCAAACTTGATCAGTTTGCTTCCTATTACTTGAGCGCCATGGGGCGTTGGGCTCAACGACTTCTATGTTGAATGTTGAAGATGAGATGATGAAGAAAGACTATCGCATTTGAATCAAGGTGGATTGTTGAAATTGATGATTCAAATATTTGTACAGAAGGAAAGATTAATTGTCAATCATGTAATTGGCACCTATATGGAATAACTTGGGTGCCAAGTTTACTTGGAGGTCAAGAAAACTTGGGTGCCAAGTTTACTTGGAAGTCAAGAAAACTTGGGTGCTAAGTTTACTTGGAGGTCAAGAAATCCCTCTATATAAATAAAGGTCATGTTATTGTATGAAGAAGGCAATCCACCATTAATCTTCTCTCTATTGTAATCTTCCTCCTCTCTTATGTACTCTTTTCTTCATTGAGAAATAAAAGTTGTTGGGTCTCCGTGGACGCAGGATATTCATATCCGAACCACGTTAAATTTTCTGTGTCCTTTTTTGTTCTTTGTTTTTCGTGCGATTTCATAATTATTTTTGTTATACTCCATTGGTATCTAAATAAACAATACTAGATCCTCAACAAAATTCCCATAAAACACTACAACCTTAAGAACTGAATTGTAACTAAGAAGATCCGTTTTTTAAACAATTGTAAGGCTTCAAGATTTTCAATATAAACAACGGCTTGTGATTAGTTAATTAATAAAGGCACACTCATTCGTTATTCTCTATTCGTAAATGACCAAAGGCATACATTGATAGAACATGCATATAATAAATTTTCAATCATGTTGTTTGTGTACTTATCTATATATTTTCATTGATCAGTAAAAGTACTTGAATGCACTTATATCAGAAATGGACTGCAAAAACTCATGACCGAGTAAATTCTGTTCTCTCCCCCCTCCCCCTCTTTTGGTGGTTTCTCTAAGTTTGAAAAACTGTGCAATATGTGCATCAATGATTCAATATGATGTTTGTGAACTTACGGATTCTGATGTGCAACCATAAGAGAAGGAACTAATAGGCATAATAGTGACTAATCTTCAGAAATATATGCTAACAATAACATGCCTACCATGTTTTGAATGATAAACTGAATTAGGTGCGCTGGTTAAGCAACAAAATAAAGAGCATGTATCTGGTAGACCACTGGGATGAAGGGTCAACAAAGTCAGTGGAAAAATTTACGTTATCGATGTTTATTTTACAAATCTACACATTGCAGTTTACCATATCTTTGGATAAACGATCAAGACAATAGAATAGTTTATTTTCAAAGAAGTTAATTTACATGTTTATGGGCATTTCAGGCTTGCTTATGGTATATTACGTGTAATTTTGTATCCTTATTTTTCTGCAGAGAGCTCATTAAAGCAGTAAGAATGTGAGATAAAAATGGAAGACTGATATTGCATGATCCAAGAAGCAAAGATGTTCTAGTAACTACTTTGTAAGTTCTCACTTTCCCAAATGAGTTTACTGTAAGCTACATGAGAACCGACACCTAGCTACAACATGAATAAGGCGATCCCGGATTTCCCATGCTACTAAGCTTGCTAGAACAAAATTTATGTCGTGTTTCTTTTTACCAGCTCACCAAAATTTTGAGTTATGTTTTCTGATTGCCTTCCATGTCTGTTTTATTCTATTTTTTATTTTAAAATCTATCTTGTAGTTGGAGAATTATCCTAGCTAATAACCTTTTACAATAGGCCCTATAACGTTACAATTGTCAGTAAAAGAAGGTAATGGTCGATGTTTTAAATGTTTGAGTATAGACAAAGACATCGAAATTTCATTCAATCACCGGTGCTCAAGGAACATCGAAAAAGGTGTTGGTTGTGAAATATATTATGGGTTATAGAAAGAATCATGTTTCAGTGGTGTCATATAAACTGTATGTCAAACCAACTCCTCTAACATATGAGGAGTAATTTAAGTTTTATCAATTAATGGAAACGTGTTATGTACAGAGCATAACTAGCAAACTGAATTGTGAACGCAGATCTCCTAGTTCATATAATACCCGCCTTTGTAGTTAAGGAGCAGCCTAAGCGCAGCTGCTACTGTAACGACCCGGAAAATCTGAACCCATTTAAATTTTTTAAATTGGCTAAAATAATGGATTTTAAGTATTTAAAATAAATATTTTAAATAATAGAAATGAAAACTGAGTTTGAATCGACGTTTGAAAACGAATATAATTAATTCTAATTATAAACAAGGCCTGAAATGGCGCTGCAGTTTCAAAAATTGAATTCAAACTTTGTCGGACTGTACCGGATGCAAAACAAAACGGATTTGAGTGAAACCAAAAATATTTAAATTTGTTAGTGAATACCTTTCTAACGAATCTGAAAATCGAATTTTCATTGCAGAAAGCAAAAGTTATGGCCAAATGAATTTTCAGAAAGGTCGCTATGGAATTTATATAGCCCGTGAAATTGGCCATTTTGCATACGATCTCAGAATTTGACGAAACCACTTTTGTTGGATCCGGGATGTGAAGTTATTGCTAGGTTTCAAATTTCATAATTTTTGAAGCTATTATGTGAGCGTGGCAAAAGAAAACGTGTTTTGGTCAATTACAGTTAAATTGGATCGACCAGAAATGGGCCTTTTTGCAAACGGTCTCAGAATACGACAAAACTAGTTTTGTTGGGACCGTATCGTCAAAACTTAGCCAGATTTATTTTTCTGGAATTTTTCGAATCAGTTTGTGGCCCTGGCAAATTGAAATGTACGTTCAAATCAAATATTGAATGTTATATATTTTAAATTGAATGGAAACTAACTGAAACAGTCGAATGGGCCTACAAAACATATCCCATTGTGTTTGGAATGGGGGTAAAACGCTAGGGACGATAGTCGTTGGGTTTAGATTGGTGGTCGTGTCAGAAAACCCCTTTAAAACTCCCCCGGCCAATCATATTTTTTTTAAAATAAAAATAAAAAAAGGAAAATCTCATTTTTTTCTCTCCCCGTAATTGCGATTAACGGCGGAAACCACCTCCAGCCTACCTCCTCCGATTCCTCCTCCTACACGCTGAATTAACCCCCGCTCCTGCTGAGAATTTTGAAGAGCCTGTCTTCCTCTTCGAATCCATACAAGTGGCGTCCTCCCTCGTTTCTTCTCCTTCGAGATCCAGCGCCTGGAAGTCTCTCCGTTCGTCGCTGCCGTGCTCCCTCATCAGGCGATCGATCGCCACCGCACCTACCTCGTTCTGCGCGCGCCTCCAAGCCCTTGGACGTGGTGAAGTCTGATCGATGCAACAATACAGGGATTAGCCGATAAATCAAAACCTAGGTTTGAACATTTTCAGAAGGTAACGGCTGTTTTATTTTTAACTGTTTTATAGCACTTCTAAGCGCTACAGATTTTGATTTCATTATAAAAATCATATCTTTTTCGTTTGTGGTCGAAATTCAGTGAAACAAGAGACAGTGGACTCGTGTGGACGTCTTCTACATTCTAGAAGAGACCGCATATTTTTCTGAGCCTTCTGCTATTTTTGGTGGAGTGGAACCCAAAGTGAGATTTCTAATTTATAAACGATATAGAAAACAACAATGTATAAATTATATAGTCGATGTATGAGTTATATAAGCGTTGTACACCTCATGTATAAGTTGTACGTTCGATGTATAAGTTGTATATGCGTTGTAAAAATTATATATGTGTTGAAATAGAAGTGAATTGCTATATATATGTATATATATATATATGCCCCTCGTCCACAAACCATGGACGATATTTATTGGTTGTGATTGGTGTGAAAATTGATTGATAGTGAATGGTTGATTGGGATTGTTTGTGGTTGTTATTGATTGATTGTGGTTGAAAAATACCCATTTGTGGTTGAGAAATATTTGATTGAAAAATACCCATTTGTGGTTGAGAAATATTTGGTTGAAACCACATAGGATTAGTTTATGGAAATGAAATAAATATATACATGCCGCCTGCGTGCGAACTAGATGCATGATCCCCATTGTCAAAAATCGTGAGGTTTTAAGGTAGAGCGAGGAGCCGTACTAGGGACGGTCCCGGTTTTAACTACACTGCCGTTATGCTGCCGAAATTTTGAATAATATTCATGTATTTGAATTATTTTCATTTGTTGAAACTATATTTATTCGTTGAATAGAAAGCCTTCATGTGTTGAATTGAAACTCATTCGTTGCTTTGAAATTCATGTATTGAATGGTATTCGTTTTTTTAAATATAAAAATCACATTTTTATCTATATATAGAAACTATAGAAAACCTTCATGTGTTGAATCGATATTCATTCGTTGGATAGAAATTCATGTGTTGAATGGTATTCGTGTTTTAAACATAAAAATCACCTTTTTATCTATTTATACAAACTATAGGAAACCTTCATGTATTGAATCGAAATTCATTCGTTGAATTGAAATTCATGTCTTGAATGGTACTCATATTTTGAAATAAATTGTTCTATAATAAAAATCACATTTTTATCATCTATATGGACTATATAAAATAATCTTGTTTTGAAAGAAATTGTTTTATAATAAAAATCCTATTTTTATTACGTATATAAACTATATAAAATAATAGAGTTTTGAAATGAATTGTTTTACAATAAAAATCACATTTTTATTATATACATGAATTGTTAAATATAGCGAAGTGTTGAAATAGAAGACATTTAGATAAAAATATCATTTTTATCAAATGTATGAAAGGAATATTGCTTTGAAATCGAAGAATCGATATATATATTTATATATAAATAGAATTAAAATATATCGAATAACGACGCTGCAGTTCGTATTTTGAAACCGTGATTTCAAACGATTATACCGGGAGATCCGACCATCGGATTTTCCTGAAATCGCAACCGTTGGATTCGCTTTGGAAATATCTTTCCAAGGCACCAACTTTGTAAAAATCCAACGGTTGGATTGTCTGGAATGTTTAATTCAAATCTGAAGAAAAACAGCGCCAGAATCGATTATATTTATATATATATAAATATAATTATATTTAATCGAATAACGACGCTGCAGTTCGTATTTTGAAATCGAAACTTCAAACGATTATACCGGGAGATCCGACCGTCGGAATTTCCCGAAACTGGAACTGTTGGATTCGTTTTGAAAAGATCTTTCTAATGATGTAATTTTTGTGAAGATCCAACGGTTAGATTTTTAGATATGTGTAAATCAAATCTGAAGAAAAACAGCGCCACGATCGCGTTATGGCCCGAAGCGTCGTTTTGAATAAATTGACTATTTTAAAATAAATAAAAATAGCGATAAATCGTTATAAAATATTATAAACGATATGGATGTGATTTAGAAATTAACTGAAGGTTAGCTAAGTCGAATGGTTGCCTGGGTGTTGATCTGATGTTGGTTTCGGCCTTCGGGTTAATATTTGGGAAATCGTTCTCTTACTGATTGACGGTTAGTGACTAGTGAATTGAAATGATGCGTGTATATGTTAGTGTTGCACTTGTTTATTATATACGCGAGTTGCTCAGAATGACCGGGTTTATCCCATTCTGAATAACTGAATCGACGATAATAAATCGAAGATGAAGACGGTGGTCGAAGACCGGAGATCTTCACCTCGTTTGGATGGTAACCGAGGTCCTGATTGGGAGGCATCCCGAAATATGGATAATGAGTGGTGATCGTCCAGACGTACGTGGTGATCGATGGGTTTGCGAGTTATATAGTGCCTCCGGTTTCGTTCAGACCCAGAACGGACTTGTAAATGGACTGTGTGTCTGACATTATATTTTATTATGTGTTGATTGATCTATATTAAATATACATCTGTTTGGCGGCGGAGAATTTATTCTTTTGCTTAATGCCCTTCTCTGAAACGCACGAGCTCAGAGGTTGTATATCGATGGACATCAGTCGCATGGCATGAATTGCTAGTGTGGCATGCCTAAGTGGCAAATGATCAGGGCTTCTGTTGAAAAGCAAAGTCTTGTGGTGATGATCAAAGCACTGCCTGTGTGGCGTAGCTTTATGTATAACGTGAAATCGCGAGCCTCACACCCCGGTATGAACCAGAAACGGGAGAGGACATCAGGGAGGGCCTGCGTTTCTTTCTAGCTAGAAGTGGCGTCAGTGGTTTTACACGCCCTGACGAGTTTGACTTATGTGGTTGTTGCTGTTGCGAGGCGCCTCGGTTTGATCGGACGATTCGGGTCCGATGGAGTCATTCGTTGGCTCATTTACGCCCCAAAGGGCGGGGATACGTAGTGTTCAGGCATAATAATCCACATCGGTGGACCGACCCTGACGATCCAAGGGGCAGTTGCGGCTGTTCCTGAGACATGGGCTAGATTGTCTCGAAGTCGGTAAGGACTATCTTTTGCCTTGGTTCATGACGGAAATCCAATTTCCAAATATGACATCGTGCAGTTTTGATTGAATACCTATATATGGCGACATAGTGGTATGGGGCATTAATGACGTCTATGATTGATAGTTATGATTTGAAATTGTTTTCAAAACATATAAACACTAGCAATAATATCAAATGCCTTTGTTTTATTCGTATCAAGCATATTTTGTCCATTATAAGGTAAAACTCTATCCTCCGGTTTGCGTTGCATTATGTGATGGGAACTGAGTCTTATAATGGCTTCATTTTAATAAAAAGCATTGCGATGTTTAAAAGAAATATTTGTTTTAAAAGCACTGGCAATCCAATGGAGTAAACCCGTTCCACGAAAGTGGCGTGGTCCTGTGATTGGTCATATTATAAATGTGTTGAGTGGATTTCTCATACCAGTCTTTGTTGCTGGCCCTGAGTAGGCCAGGTACGCATGCTAGGGGATTCTCGCTTCGCGGTTTGGTGGCGAACGGGAGACTCTTACCCCTACATGTCGGAGTTTAGAGCGTTGGTTCGCCAGTAGGCGCGAGACTCGAGAGGGTCGCCGTAAAACAAGGGATTGGGGGACCAGTGTGAGCCGCGGTAGGTTTTACCTGTTGTACTGGAGGATGAAGGGATGGTTGCAAAGCCTACTGGAGTTCGCGGTAACGTCTCAATGTAGTATCAGAGCTTTGGTTAAGCTTAGTTCTGGAGTGTAACATATTAACGAACTCGTCAGAAATAGAACCAGTAGTGTTCTAGGACGGGTAACTTTATACAGATAGGATCAGTAATATCCTAGTACAAGTAAAGCAGAATGAAATACACCCCAGTAGACACATTTAAATTCAAGTATTTGTCTCTATATTTTGAAATATCTTTTCTGTTGACCTAACACTTTGTCTGCTAATTGCAGACGTACTAGAAAATGAGTGCCAGAAACAGAAGAAGTGATATTGACCCGGATATAGAACCCGTAACTTCCCCGTAAAGGAAAGTGTCGGATAGTTCGAGAACAAGCCACAACAGAACGCATACAGAAGAACATTTCATTGTATATTACAACAATGCATCAGATTACAAGAATATACAGAGTATAAATAAATATTACACAGAAATATCAGAGATTTAAATTACATTTAAATACATAGCAGCGGAAAATAATACAATATACAACTAGAAGAGATATACGGATACAAAGCTTTCCGGATATCATTCCAGCTGTAAACCAGGATCCTGTGAATATAAATCTGCAAAACCAAAACTACTAGCTGCCCGTGTCAAAATAGGGGCACCCAGAGTTTAGGTTAAAACAATAAACTCCAGGTCAGTCATGTGACTGGTGTGAGAACTAAAACAGTTATTAATCTTTATTTTAAATCAATAGGTAAATCAAGGGACCACGCCGTATAACACGGAACGGGTTTCCTCCCAAGAATACCAGTGCATAAAACAAACAGCGCAATGCTAAATAAAGAAAAATGAAGCTGTTATAAGACCCAGGTCCCATCACACAATGCAACGCAGCCGAGGATAGGGTTTTCCCTTATAACAGCCAAAGAATGCTTGATACGGTTAAAACAAATCGTTTTATACTATAATAAGTGCATAGTGTATAAAACAACTTCAAATCATAAGTATCAATCATAGGCGGCATAAGCGCCCCATCCCACTATGTCGCCATAAATAGGATTACAATTAAAACCGCACATGTCACGTATTTGGAAATTGGATTTCCGTCTATGAACCGAGGCAAAAGATAGTCCTCAACCGATTCGAGACAATCTAGCCCATGTCTCAGGATCAGAACGCATCAACCCTTTAGATCGTCAGGGCCGGTCCACCGATGTGGATTATTATGCCTGAACACTACGTCTCTCCGCCCTTTGGGGCGTAAATGAGCCACTAAATGACTCCATCGGTTCGAGAACGACCGATCAATCCGAGGCGCCTCGCAACAGCAACAACCACATAAGTCAAACTCGTCAGGGCGTGTAAAACCACTGACGCCACTTCTAGCTAGAAAGAAACTCAAGTCCTCCCTGAGGTCCGTCTCCCGTTTTTGGTTCATACCTGGTGTGAAACACGCGAGGTAAACGTTACACAAAGCTACGCCACAAAGGCCGTGCTTTGATCATCACCACAAGACTTTGCTTTTCAACAGAAGCCTTGATCATTTGCATCTTAGCATGCCACACAGGCAAACCATCCTATGCCACCGATATCAGTCACACAGAATGAAATCCGATGTCAGACACACAGTCCATTTACAAGTCCGTTCTGGGTCTGAACGAAACCGGAGGCACCTAGTACCCCGCATATCCATCGATCTCCAAGCACGTCTGGACGATCACTAACTGTTTCCATCTTCTTGGGTGTACAGCCCAATCAAGATCATCAGTTATCACCCAAACGACGTGAAGACCTCCGGTCTTCGACCATCGTCTTCATCTTCGACTTATCGTCGTATCAGTTATTCAGAATGGGATAAACCCGGTCTTTCCGAATAACTCGCGTATATATTATAAAAGTGTTACACAAACACAACATACGCCTCATTCCAACTCATTAGTCATTAACCGTAAATTAATCAAGAGAATAATTCCCCAAATATTAACCCCGAAGGCCGAAACCAACATCAGATCAATATCCAGAAAACCATTCTACTTAGCTAACCGACAGTTAGTTTCTAAATTTCACGTTCAAATCTAATTAAAGATTTAACTATCGCCTGGAGCAAAACTGGTGATACTCCATTCTCGATCTTTTCAATCTAATTAAAGATTCATTAAAACTCCACTTAGTTTTAATCTGTGACTGGGTTAAAGAATCAGTGTCATTTAAAACACGGTTCACGATAAACCCAAAGTCACATCCCATTAATTATCGGGTTAAAGAACAAGTGTTATTTAAAACACTGTTCACGATAAACCCAAAAATCAATATCCATTCAATTCCAATTAAATATTATTTAATTGGTACACTTCATTAAATCTAAATAAAAAGATTTAATCTTTTCTCAACTGGGTTCAAGAACAGTGTTAGTGAAGACACCATTCACGACAAACCCAAATCACATTCATTAATTATCGGGTTAAAGAACAAGTGTTATTTAAAACACTGTTCACGATAAACCCAAAAATCAATATCAATTCAATTCCAATTAAATATTATTTAATTGGTACACTTCATTAAATCTAAATAAAAAGATTTAATCATTTCTCAACTGGGTTCAAGAACAGTGTTAGTGAAGACACCATTCACGACAAACCCAAATCACATTCGATATTCAATACAAGGCTCTGAATAGAAAATATATCGGCTTATATTCAATATCAAATTCTACGACTAACAAATGTCGTATTGGAAATAACGATATAAATATATATATCTTTCAAATTTCCCTAACAACACCTGTATAATCACGAATTCCAACATCGAAATATTCCGAAGACAATTTCGATTCAAATCCACTCCAATGCAATCATTGGAAATTTTGGTTATTTTTAAAACCCTTTTTAAATTCAATTTATTTATTTAAAAATAAATAGAATTATATTTCTAGTTCAAAACTAGTTCATTTCGATAAAAATCCATTTTTATCTTTTCAAATATGGAGTTTTTCATCCCAATTCTTTCTAAATCATTTCTTATGATTTTACACAAATTATTGCTATTTTTAATAATTTTATCAAGGCCCGTACAGTCGATTTCCATCAACGGCCATCGAACTGCACTTACAGCGACCTTTTTCGAATTTGATTTGGACATAATTCCAAATCCAACCGTTAGATTTCAAATTTCTAATATTCGTTAGAAAGCTCTTTTCGATACGAACCCAACGGTTCCGGTTTTAGGAGAATCCGACGGTCGGATCTCCCGCAATGTCCGTTTGAAATAAATGGTCGAAATTCGCGAACTACCGCGGCGCGGCGCGTTCTATTCAGGCCATTATATTATATATATAATATATATAATATATTTTTCGTCGATTTCATTTAAAACTAATTTTATAAATAGTTTTAAAATCGTTTCAAAACCTATTTCAACTTCCATTTCAATTCAAAGCAAAATTGAATTCTTCTTTATAAATTCGTTTCAAAATTCATTTCTATTCAATTCAAATTTCAATTCAATTTGAATTCGTTTCAATTCAATTTGAATTCCTTTCAATTCGCTTTCAATTCAATTTGAATTCGTTTTCAATTCAATTCATTTCGAAATCGTTTTCAATTCAATTCATTTCGAAATCGTTTTCAATTCATTTCATTTCGAAATCGTTTTCAATTCAATTCGTTTCGAAATCGTTTTCAATTCAATTCATTTCGAAATCGTTAAAATCGATATAAATATCGTTCACGTCAAAATGGCGTCAATCTAATCAACACGGCTTCATAAATTTCTATTTTCAAATATTCTATTTCAAATATTTTTTTTCAAAATAGTTGTTATTATCAAAATATTTCGTTCAACACATGACCAATATCAATGAATGAGTACTGTCAACACATGAACTTTTATTTTATATCGATAAAGGTGTAAATTTTATTACTAAAATATTTCGTTCAACACATGACCAATCTCAATGGATGAGTACTGTCAACACATGAACTTTTATTTTATAATATTCTTTATTTTTCAAATTGGAATGAGGCCCAATCAATTACCATATAAAGTTAATTATATGGATTTTTATGCATTACACACATAATATAGCATTGAAAAATAATCAACCATCAACCAAAGTGCACTACACTGTATAAGCATCAAATATAGATATTCAACGCTTATAACAACCTGTCAATCCATCGATCGACATATTCAATCAATCAGGATGAGTGAACTTCAAATTTCATCCCAACACCCGTGTGGGGTTTCAAACAATCAAACACAGATTTTAGTTGTGCAGTTGGGCGATGTGTAAAATTTATCGACCCAATCAATATCAGTCAAATCAGTGTACATAAACAAACCGTCTGGTTTGTAAATGAATATTTTATTTTATTCACTTCACGCTAAAAATTATATTTTTAACGATAAAATATCTTATTTCAACACTTGAATTTCTATTCAGTTCATTCTTTAACTAAAATGATATTTTTATTTTTCTAACATATTTTAGAAAATTTCGGCGGCATAACGGCACGATACTAGAAACGGGACAAGGCCTAGCCTTATCCCCGGTCTAGTGAAGGCCCACGCCATTCACACATCAATCAAATTCACCAAACAATTCAATTTCAATTAAATATTCTAACCAACTACACAACCAAACAAACAAGTCCATGGTCTGTGGACGGGTGTCGGGTGCTACTAAGCACCGTCTGCATCCTAGTATATATATAAACTAGAAAAGAAATTGAAAGGTGAGAAATTCTCACATATAGCTATCCTAGCTCCACGGCTCTTCATTTGCAGAAGTCTTCGTCGTTTCGCCTTTTTGTCACCTTCGTTGCTGCTTTCACTACATACGTAAAAATCACATTTTTACTTCGCTATTCAATATATAAAAATCGGATTTTTTAGTTCAAAGTTCAATATATAAAAATCGAATTTTTAGTTCAAAGTTCAATATATAAAAATCGAATTTTTAGTTCAAAGTTCAATATATAAAAATCGAATTTTTAGTTCAAAGTTCAATATATAAAAATCGAATTTTTAGTTCAAAGTTCAATATATAAAAATCGAATTTTTCTTTCGAAGTTCTACATATAAAAATCATATTTTTATATGAATAAAATTCTCGTCTTTATATAAATAAAAATCGTAACTTTTTATAAACTAAAACCATATTTTTATAATGCGATAAAATCCTTTTTCGAACAATCAGTTTTAACCTTTCTAAAGAAAATCAGTTTTAACCTTTCTTAAGAAAATCAGTTTTAACCTTTCTTAAGAAAATCAGTTTTTATACTTTTTTTAAAATTCAGTTTTTCTAAACAAAACAAAATCAGTTTTCTAAACAAAAATAAAATCAGGTTTCTAACAAAAATAAAAACAGTTTGCTAATCAAAAGTAAAAACAGTTTTACTGTAATATAAAAATAAATATATAAAAAAAAAATCAGTTTTAAATCAGAATTTAAAAACATAAAAATCGGTTTTTAATATTTAACAAAATCAGTTTTAAAAACCTTTTCAAAATCAGTTTATTTTCAGATTAAAAACAGTAATAAAATAAAATAATAATAATAAAAAAGTAAAGTAAAATGACTTACCTATAACCTGCGAAGGAGGGGGGGTATTGGCGTTCGCAGTTCGTTAGGGAGGTGGCTGGAGGTGGGCTTCGGTCCTCGTCAGGTGGTTCGACGAATGGGGGGCGGCTGCAGTCGATTCAGGGGGGGTTGCTTCGCGATAGGGGGGGGTGCTCTGGTGGCTCGCCGCGGCACTGGGGGGTGGGGTTTCGATGGGGGAGCTGCGGTGGTCGCCGCCGCCTAGGGGCGCGACGAATTCCGCCTCCGTCTCCTTTTTTTTTTCTTTTTTTATTTTGATCCCAATTTGAAGAAACGGGGGGGGGGGGGGGGGCCAGAAGGTTTTAAGGGAGAGAGATATTTTTTTTTTATTAATTAATTAATTTATTTTATCCTAAAGAGTTGACTTTCACATACGACCTCGAAACGAGACCCACCGCCTGTCGTCCATAGCGTTTTACCCCCATTCCGAACACAATGGGATATGTATCGCAAGCTGATCTGATTGTTACAATCAGTTTCCGTTAAATTTACATTTAAATCACTATATTGAATTTTAAACGTACATTTCAAATTACCGGGGTCGCATACTAACTAGAAAAATTCCCGAAAAATATTTTCTAGCTTCGTATTAACGATACGGTCCTAACAAAACTAGTTTCATCGAATTCTGAGACCGTTAGAAAAATGGCCAATTTCCAGTCGATTAAAATCAACTGAAATGGTCAAAACACGTTTTCCTTTGCCGCGCTCACATATTGATTCGAAAAATTATGAAATTTGGAATCTAACAATAATTTGACACTGCGGACCCAACAAAACTGGTTTCGTCGAAATCCGAGGTCATTTGCAAAATGTCCATTTTTAAGGGCCTGAATTCCATAGCGACTATTCAGAATTTTCAACTGGACATATCTTATCATTTCTAAAGTGAAATCTCAGTTTGTTAACTTCGTTAGAAAGATATTCACTATTAGATTCCATTATTTTTTGTTTCACTAAAATCCGGATTGTTTTGCACCCGGTACATTCAATTGAAGTTTGAAATCGAATTATCGAACTACCGCGCCATTTTCAATTCTATTTAATATTTATATATAATTATTTATATTCTAACGACGACGCGTATAATATATACGTTTGAATTATATTAAAAATAAATTTTCTCGTCGATATTATTTAAAATAATTCATTTTAAATATTCAAAATTCGCTAAAATTGCCAAAATAAAAATTTTAAACTGGCCCAGATTTTCCGGGTTGTTACAATCTCCCCCACTTAAAACTTTTCGTCCCCGAAAAGGAACAAAGTCGAAAGTGGTTTGGTTATTCAACTCTACGCTCGATCAGGCTTCCATTCTCCAACTCTTCAGTTTTTGAGAATTTTCAAAATTTCAAAAATTTGGCTAACACCCTAAATTTTTGAAAAATTTCGCCATAACCTCCCCTGCAATGGGAGCATCGGGGAATTTCAAATAGCTTCCCCGGTCCTTCAGATCTCAAAAAGAAAAAGAAAAAGCCAAGCGGCTAGCCAATAGGCTCACAAAATCATCATCACCCAAACAAAACAGGGAATTATGTAGTAAACATGTACCTATTTGTCGGGCAAACAAATTTTATTCTCTGGCTCTAGCCTCCTTGCTATGACCTGTTCAATATAAGTATATGTATATGCAAGCAAATGCAACCAATTTTCAATACAATTCAATATTCGGTTCAATTAGGCTAAATGGCTAAAAATTAGCAAACAAATAAACAAACAACACAAACATCAATCAATTAGTGAATTTAACGTTTCAAATTCATAATTTTGATACATATACAAAAATCAGATTTTTGATGCCAAATCACAACAATAAATCTATCTATATTAGTTTTGGTTCTCACACCAGTCTAATGGAAATATATAGATATCACACCTTCGAAACACGAATATAAATATTGATAATGCGGCCGCATTACCAAAATTATCTCCGGGCGACTAGAGTGTGATTCTATATCTATCCAGTATATTAAAATTTCAAATACACGCGGATCAGACGTATACGCAAAATCTATATATACTGGATTGTCCACATCAATATAAATAAATAATCAAATACGAATAATTGATTTAAATTTTCAAAACAAAAATTTGTTTTATTTTTAAAAATAAACTCTTCACACTCGTTCTAGGATACTACTGATCCTATCTCTAACGAGTCATTCTCATTGGATATTACTAATCCAATATCTGATGAATTCTTTCGTATAGTTCTAATGTGCCTTGTTCTCTGAGCTTTGTAAACCAAAGCTCTGATACCAACTGTGAAAACCCGTAACTTCCCCGTAAAGGAAAGTGTCGGATAGTTCGAGAACAAGCCACAACAGAACGCATACAGAAGAACATTTCATTGTATATTACAACAATGCATCAGATTACAAGAATATACAGAGTATAAATAAATATTACACAGAAATATCAGAGATTTAAATTACATTTAAATACATAGCAGCGGAAAATAATACAATATACAACTAGAAGAGATATACGGATACAAAGCTTTCCGGATATCATTCCAGCTGTAAACCAGGATCCTGTGAATATAAATCTGCAAAACCAAAACTACTAGCTGCCCGTGTCAAAATAGGGGCACCCAGAGTTTAGGTTAAAACAATAAACTCCAGGTCAGTCATGTGACTGGTGTGAGAACTAAAACAGTTATTAATCTTTATTTTAAATCAATAGGTAAATCAAGGGACCACGCCGTATAACACGGAACGGGTTTCCTCCCAAGAATACCAGTGCATAAAACAAACAGCGCAATGCTAAATAAAGAAAAATGAAGCTGTTATAAGACCCAGGTCCCATCACACAATGCAACGCAGCCGAGGATAGGGTTTTCCCTTATAACAGCCAAAGAATGCTTGATACGGTTAAAACAAATCGTTTTATACTATAATAAGTGCATAGTGTATAAAACAACTTCAAATCATAAGTATCAATCATAGGCGGCATAAGCGCCCCATCCCACTATGTCGCCATAAATAGGATTACAATTAAAACCGCACATGTCACGTATTTGGAAATTGGATTTCCGTCTATGAACCGAGGCAAAAGATAGTCCTCAACCGATTCGAGACAATCTAGCCCATGTCTCAGGATCAGAACGCATCAACCCTTTAGATCGTCAGGGCCGGTCCACCGATGTGGATTATTATGCCTGAACACTACGTCTCTCCGCCCTTTGGGGCGTAAATGAGCCACTAAATGACTCCATCGGTTCGAGAACGACCGATCAATCCGAGGCGCCTCGCAACAGCAACAACCACATAAGTCAAACTCGTCAGGGCGTGTAAAACCACTGACGCCACTTCTAGCTAGAAAGAAACTCAAGTCCTCCCTGAGGTCCGTCTCCCGTTTTTGGTTCATACCTGGTGTGAAACACGCGAGGTAAACGTTACACAAAGCTACGCCACAAAGGCCGTGCTTTGATCATCACCACAAGACTTTGCTTTTCAACAGAAGCCTTGATCATTTGCATCTTAGCATGCCACACAGGCAAACCATCCTATGCCACCGATATCAGTCACACAGAATGAAATCCGATGTCAGACACACAGTCCATTTACAAGTCCGTTCTGGGTCTGAACGAAACCGGAGGCACCTAGTACCCCGCATATCCATCGATCTCCAAGCACGTCTGGACGATCACTAACTGTTTCCATCTTCTTGGGTGTACAGCCCAATCAAGATCATCAGTTATCACCCAAACGACGTGAAGACCTCCGGTCTTCGACCATCGTCTTCATCTTCGACTTATCGTCGTATCAGTTATTCAGAATGGGATAAACCCGGTCTTTCCGAATAACTCGCGTATATATTATAAAAGTGTTACACAAACACAACATACGCCTCATTCCAACTCATTAGTCATTAACCGTAAATTAATCAAGAGAATAATTCCCCAAATATTAACCCCGAAGGCCGAAACCAACATCAGATCAATATCCAGAAAACCATTCTACTTAGCTAACCGACAGTTAGTTTCTAAATTTCACGTTCAAATCTAATTAAAGATTTAACTATCGCCTGGAGCAAAACTGGTGATACTCCATTCTCGATCTTTTCAATCTAATTAAAGATTCATTAAAACTCCACTTAGTTTTAATCTGTGACTGGGTTAAAGAATCAGTGTCATTTAAAACACGGTTCACGATAAACCCAAAGTCACATCCCATTAATTATCGGGTTAAAGAACAAGTGTTATTTAAAACACTGTTCACGATAAACCCAAAAATCAATATCCATTCAATTCCAATTAAATATTATTTAATTGGTACACTTCATTAAATCTAAATAAAAAGATTTAATCTTTTCTCAACTGGGTTCAAGAACAGTGTTAGTGAAGACACCATTCACGACAAACCCAAATCACATTCATTAATTATCGGGTTAAAGAACAAGTGTTATTTAAAACACTGTTCACGATAAACCCAAAAATCAATATCAATTCAATTCCAATTAAATATTATTTAATTGGTACACTTCATTAAATCTAAATAAAAAGATTTAATCATTTCTCAACTGGGTTCAAGAACAGTGTTAGTGAAGACACCATTCACGACAAACCCAAATCACATTCGATATTCAATACAAGGCTCTGAATAGAAAATATATCGGCTTATATTCAATATCAAATTCTACGACTAACAAATGTCGTATTGGAAATAACGATATAAATATATATATCTTTCAAATTTCCCTAACAACACCTGTATAATCACGAATTCCAACATCGAAATATTCCGAAGACAATTTCGATTCAAATCCACTCCAATGCAATCATTGGAAATTTTGGTTATTTTTAAAACCCTTTTTAAATTCAATTTATTTATTTAAAAATAAATAGAATTATATTTCTAGTTCAAAACTAGTTCATTTCGATAAAAATCCATTTTTATCTTTTCAAATATGGAGTTTTTCATCCCAATTCTTTCTAAATCATTTCTTATGATTTTACACAAATTATTGCTATTTTTAATAATTTTATCAAGGCCCGTACAGTCGATTTCCATCAACGGCCATCGAACTGCACTTACAGCGACCTTTTTCGAATTTGATTTGGACATAATTCCAAATCCAACCGTTAGATTTCAAATTTCTAATATTCGTTAGAAAGCTCTTTTCGATACGAACCCAACGGTTCCGGTTTTAGGAGAATCCGACGGTCGGATCTCCCGCAATGTCCGTTTGAAATAAATGGTCGAAATTCGCGAACTACCGCGGCGCGGCGCGTTCTATTCAGGCCATTATATTATATATATAATATATATAATATATTTTTCGTCGATTTCATTTAAAACTAATTTTATAAATAGTTTTAAAATCGTTTCAAAACCTATTTCAACTTCCATTTCAATTCAAAGCAAAATTGAATTCTTCTTTATAAATTCGTTTCAAAATTCATTTCTATTCAATTCAAATTTCAATTCAATTTGAATTCGTTTCAATTCAATTTGAATTCCTTTCAATTCGCTTTCAATTCAATTTGAATTCGTTTTCAATTCAATTCATTTCGAAATCGTTTTCAATTAAATTCATTTCGAAATCGTTTTCAATTCATTTCATTTCGAAATCGTTTTCAATTCAATTCATTTCGAAATCGTTTTCAATTCATTTCGAAATCATTAAAATCGATATAAATATCGTTCACGTCAAAATGGCGTCAATCTAATCAACACGGCTTCATAAATTTCTATTTTCAAATATTCTATTTCAAATATTTTTTTTCAAAATAGTTGTTATTATCAAAATATTTCGTTCAACACATGACCAATCTCAATGAATGAGTACTGTCAACACATGAACTTTTATTTTATATCGATAAAGGTGTAAATTTTATTACTAAAATATTTCGTTCAACACATGACCAATCTCAATGGATGAGTACTGTCAACACATGAACTTTTATTTTATAATATTCTTTATTTTTCAAATTGGAATGAGGCCCAATCAATTACCATATAAAGTTAATTATATGGATTTTTATGCATTACACACATAATATAGCATTGAAAAATAATCAACCATCAACCAAAGTGCACTACACTGTATAAGCATCAAATATAGATATTCAACGCTTATAACAACCTGTCAATCCATCGATCGACATATTCAATCAATCAGGATGAGTGAACTTCAAATTTCATCCCAACACCCGTGTGGGGTTTCAAACAATCAAACACAGATTTTAGTTGTGCAGTTGGGCGATGTGTAAAATTTATCGACCCAATCAATATCAGTCAAATCAGTGTACATAAACAAACCGTCTGGTTTGTAAATGAATATTTTATTTTATTCACTTCACGCTAAAAATTATATTTTTAACGATAAAATATCTTATTTCAACACTTGAATTTCTATTCAGTTCATTCTTTAACTAAAATGATATTTTTATTTTTCTAACATATTTTAGAAAATTTCGGCGGCATAACGGCACGATACTAGAAACGGGACAAGGCCTAGCCTTATCCCCGGTCTAGTGAAGGCCCACGCCATTCACACATCAATCAAATTCACCAAACAATTCAATTTCAATTAAATATTCTAACCAACTACACAACCAAACAAACAAGTCCATGGTCTGTGGACGGGTGTCGGGTGCTACTAAGCACCGTCTGCATCCTAGTATATATATAAACTAGAAAAGAAATTGAAAGGTGAGAAATTCTCACATATAGCTATCCTAGCTCCACGGCTCTTCATTTGCAGAAGTCTTCGTCGTTTCGCCTTTTTGTCACCTTCGTTGCTGCTTTCACTACATACGTAAAAATCACATTTTTACTTCGCTATTCAATATATAAAAATCGAATTTTTTAGTTCAAAGTTCAATATATAAAAATCGAATTTTTAGTTCAAAGTTCAATATATAAAAATCGAATTTTTAGTTCAAAGTTCAATATATAAAAATCGAATTTTTAGTTCAAAGTTCAATATATAAAAATCGAATTTTTAGTTCAAAGTTCAATATATAAAAATCGAATTTTTCTTTCGAAGTTCTACATATAAAAATCATATTTTTATATGAATAAAATTCTCGTCTTTATATAAATAAAAATCGTAACTTTTTATAAACTAAAACCATATTTTTATAATGCGATAAAATCCTTTTTCGAACAATCAGTTTTAACCTTTCTAAAGAAAATCAGTTTTAACCTTTCTTAAGAAAATCAGTTTTAACCTTTCTTAAGAAAATCAGTTTTTATACTTTTTTTAAAATTCAGTTTTTCTAAACAAAACAAAATCAGTTTTCTAAACAAAAATAAAATCAGGTTTCTAACAAAAATAAAAACAGTTTGCTAATCAAAAGTAAAAACAGTTTTACTGTAATATAAAAATAAATATATAAAAAAAAATCAGTTTTAAATCAGAATTTAAAAACATAAAAATCGGTTTTTAATATTTAACAAAATCAGTTTTAAAAACCTTTTCAAAATCAGTTTATTTTCAGATTAAAAACAGTAATAAAATAAAATAATAATAATAAAAAAAGTAAAGTAAAATGACTTACCTATAACCTGCGAAGGAGGGGGGGTATTGGCGTTCGCAGTTCGTCAGGGAGGTGGCTGGAGGTGGGCTTCGGTCCTCGTCAGGTGGTTCGACGAATGGGGGGCGGCTGCAGTCGATTCAGGGGGGTTGCTTCGCAATAGGGGGGGGGGTGCTCTGGTGGCTCGCCGCGGCACTGGGGGGTGGGGTTTCGATGGGGGAGCTGCGGTGGTCGCCGCCGCCTAGGGGCGCGACGAATTCCGCCTCCGTCTCCTTTTTTTTTCTTTTTTTATTTTGATCCCGATTTGAAGAAACGGGGGGGGGGGGGGGGGGTAGAAGGTTTTAAGGGAGAGAGATATTTTTTTTTATTAATTAATTTATTTTATCCTAAAGAGTTGACTTTCACATACGACCTCGAAACGAGACCCACCGCCTGTCGTCCATAGCGTTTTACCCCCATTCCGAACACAATGGGATATGTATCGCAAGCTGATCTGATTGTTACAATCAGTTTCCGTTAAATTTACATTTAAATCACTATATTGAATTTTAAACGTACATTTCAAATTACCGGGGTCACATACTAACTAGAAAAATTCCCGAAAAATATTTTCTAGCTTCGTATTAACGATACGGTCCTAACAAAACTAGTTTCATCGAATTCTGAGACCGTTAGAAAAATGGCCAATTTCCAGTCGATTAAAATCAACTGAAATGGTCAAAACACGTTTTCCTTTGCCGCGCTCACATATTGATTCGAAAAATTATGAAATTTGGAATCTAACAATAATTTGACACTGCGGACCCAACAAAACTGGTTTCGTCGAAATCCGAGGTCATTTGCAAAATGTCCATTTTTAAGGGCCTGAATTCCATAGCGACTATTCAGAATTTTCAACTGGACATATCTTATCATTTCTAAAGTGAAATCTCAGTTTGTTAACTTCGTTAGAAAGATATTCACTATTAGATTCCATTATTTTTTGTTTCACTAAAATCCGGATTGTTTTGCACCCGGTACATTCAATTGAAGTTTGAAATCGAATTATCGAACTACCGCGCCATTTTCAATTCTATTTAATATTTATATATAATTATTTATATTCTAACGACGACGCGTATAATATATACGTTTGAATTATATTAAAAATAAATTTTCTCGTCGATATTATTTAAAATAATTCATTTTAAATATTCAAAATTCGCTAAAATTGCCAAAATAAAAATTTTAAACTGGCCCAGATTTTCCGGGTTGTTACAATATAGAGGCTCTATTTATGAAATATAGAAATCTGGGTGGAAAACCCTTCACGGGTGAAGAATCAATTATGAGAACACAAGCTTGGATTCGTTCGGCTGAGAAAACCTTTGAAGGATTAAAGCTGAGGGATGACCAGAAAAGATTACTGGCCTCCTGGGCACTCAAAGACGAAGCTTTGTTCTGGTGGGATTCGGTCATCAAGGATAATCCAGAAGGTGATATCACCTGGGATAGATTTAAAGTGATTTTCGTGGAAAGATTTACTCCTCCAGAAGCAATTGAGCGACTATGTGATGAATTTTCTTATTTGATACAAGGAGATATGACCATTCCCGAATATCATAAGAAATTCAATGAACTTTCTCACTTTGCGCCTCATTTAATTGAAAATCCGAAGAGGAAGAATTTGAGATTTATCAACGGGCTTCAAAGAAAATATCAGAATAGTGTAATGAGGAACGTGAAGCTCCCCTTTTCTGAAATGATATACATGGCTTATCAGTACGAAGATCTAGACAAGAAGGGTATGTTACAGTACGAAGAAGAAGTCAGCTATAGTAATAAAATTGAGTCTGCAACTGATCGTCCTGAGGCCGGTACAATGTCTGAGGTCAGTAAGGAGCCCAAAGTCAATCGAAAAAGGGCCAGATCCGAAAAAGAACCAGCAACGACTGCCATATTCAATAACTGCCATAAGACAGGGCATTTGCAAGGAAATTGTAAATCCTCGAAGAAACGAAAGAATGATGGATTTAAATCCGGCGGAAAGCTTCAGGAAAGTAGAGAATGCAATCTCTGCCAACAGGCTGGTCGTGTAAAGCAAGATTGCTGGCTATTGAAAAAGACCAAAGAGGCTCAGGTAAATGAAGTAGCAGAAACGTCAGCACCCTCAGCTAGTCCGGGAAGATCTGATGTTTTAGAAGGAACGCTTACTGTCAAAAACATTCCAGTCAAAGTACTGTTTGACACAGGCGCGTCACGAAGCTTTATCGCAAAGAATGCCGTTAAGAAGTTGGATTTGAAGTTGGGAAAGCTTAAAGAACTAATGACTGTCCAAAATCCGGTCGGTGGTTCCATCGATCTCAGTTGGGTTTGTGCAGTACCTGTCTCTTTTTCCTGCTATAAATTACCTACTATCTCTATCGTTATGAACTTTAATGAATTCGATCTTATTCTGGGATTGGATTGGCTAACCAAGTATGAAGCAGAGGTTAGATGCACGGAGAGAGTTGTTAGGGCTAAGATTAAATCAGGGAATTATATAACCATACCATGTGAAGGCCCGACTTCAAATAGAAAAGACTTCTGGGCAGCTTTGAATGTTTCTCCAGCTCAAATAGAAAATATCCCTGAAGTTGCAGAGAATATTCCTGACCTCATCAAAGACATTCTTGTCGTCAAAAATTATGCGGATGTGTTTGAAGAAGTTGTTCGCTTACCTCCGCAGAGAGAAATAGATTTCAAGATCGCTTTGATTCCGAATGCAAGGCCGGTAGTTCACGCTATTCGAAGAATGTCCTTGAAAGAGAAAGAAGAACTTGACAATCAAACACGACAGCTAGTATGGAAGGGTCTGATCAGGCCTAGTTTCTCTGATTGGGGTGCAGCAGTTGTGTTTGTTCCAAAATCTGACGGTACTCTACGTCTATGTGTGGATTATCGTGATCTGAACAAACAGACAATAAAGAATAAATATCCATTGCCGTGGATCGATGATTTATTGGATCGTCTGAATGGAGCACAAGTATTCTCAAGGATGGACCTAGCTACAGGCTTCCATCAACTTCGAATTGCCGAAGAATGTGTTCCAATGACAGCATTCAGAGGTCCCGACTTATTCTACGAGTGGTTAGTAATGCCGTTCGGCTTATGTAACGCTCCAGCTTACTTCGTCGATCTGATGAATAGAGTGTTCAGAGGGATTTTGAATAAATTTGTCCTGGTTTTCATTGACGATATTCTAATCTTCTCTAAATCAAAGGCCGAACATGAAAAGCATTTGGAACAGGTTCTGGAAATCCTCAGAAGGAATGTATTGAAAGCCAAACTGTCCAAATGTATATTCTGGACAGAGGAAGTAAAATTTCTGGGCAATGTCATATCAAAAGAAGGAATTTCTGTGGATCCGAGCAAAATCACAGCTATTCAGAATTGGAAACAGCCCAGTACCCCCACTGAAGTCCGCAGTTTTCTCGGATTGGCTAGCTATTACCGGAAGTTCGTTAAGAACTTTTCGAAGATATCTGGTCATTTAACGAAGCTTACGAAGAAGCACTCTAAATTCAAATGGACTCCAGAAAGTGAGGAGGCTTTTGAAGAGCTAAATTTAAGACTAACGACAACTCCAGTGTTAATCATCATCGATGGCAATCAGGATTTAAAAGTCTAGACTGATGCTTCTAGGGAAGGCCTTGGCGCAGTGTTAATGCAAAGGGGCCAAGTGATTGCTTATGCTAGCCGTCAACTGAAGCCGCACTAAAAGAACTACGTAACTCATGATCTTGAGTTATTGGCTATAGTATTCGCTTTGAAATTTTGGAGACACTATCTTCTGGGTGAGAGATTTGAATTGTTTACAGAACACCAGTCGTTAAAGTATCTGTTCACTCAGAAAGACCTGAATCTGAGGCAGCAACGCTGGCTAGAGTTCCTTGCAGCATACGATTTTGAGATTATATACACTCCAGGGAAAGCCAATGTCGTGGCAGATGCGTTAAGCCGAAAGAATGAAATGATCGCCAGTTTTATTATCACGACTTCCTTGATTGACAAAATATCTATTCTTCAGAAGGAGGATAATTTTATTAATGATATGATCAAAAGGATTCAGAAAGGCGAACCCTCATGTTTTCAAATAGATAACGACGAGACCCTAAGGATGAAAGGAAGGATTTGTGTTCCTGACATCCCCGAACTCAAAAGGGAAGTGTTAGACGAGTGTCACAAGTCCAAGCTGAGTATCCATCCTGGTGTAGCCAAAATGTACAATGATCTCTAGCGAACATTCTGGTGGAAGGCTATGAAAAGAGACGTTTCAATATATGTTAGCTGATGCCCTACTTGCCAGCTAGTCAAGAGCGACCAACAGAAACTGGCTGGGTTGTTACAACCGCTGGACGTTCCTGGTTGGAAGTGGGAACATATTTCCATGGACTTCATTGATGGTTTGCCCAGAACCAGAAAAGGAAATGACAGTATTTGGGTGATCGTAGATCGCTTCACGAAGACCGCCCATTTCATACCTGTCAGATCAAACAGAACTGCTCAGAGTCTGGCGCAGATTTACTTCAAGGAAATAGTTAGACTACATGGAGTGCCGCTCAGTATAGTCATTGATAGAGATACAATATTTACTAGTAAATTCTGGGAGGCATTTCAAGTAGAACTAGGAACAAAGCTGAATCTAAGCACCGCTTATCATCCTCAGACAGATGGTCAGACTGAGAGGGTGAATCGTATTTTAGAAGATCTATTGCGGGCTTGTGTTCTAGATTTCGGTGGATCATGGGAAGACCATCTCCATTTGGCTGAATTCTCATATAATAACAGCTACCAGGCGAGCCTGACAATGTCGCCATTCGAAGCATTATATGGTAGACCATGCCGATCTCCTGCTTGTTGGGTCGAACCCGGAAATAGACTTGTATTGGGGCAAGATATGATTCGAGAAGCTGACGACAAAGTCGATTTTATTAAGAAACGATTATCGGCCGCTCAAAGCCGACAAAAGAGCTACGCCGATAGGAGAAGAAGAGATATATCATTTGTTGTTGGCGACTACGTATATTTGAAGGTATCGCCGATGAGAGGAGTTATCCGGTTCGGTAAAACTAGAAAGTTGGCGCCCAAATTCATTGGTCCGTTTCCTATTCTGGAACGGATCGGAACTCTCGCTTATAGGGTTAAATTGCCTGATTGGTTGCCTGGAGTTCATGATGTATTTCACATATCTCAACTTCGAAAGCACGTTCATGACCCAGACTTGATCGTGGAAGAAGCAGCTCAACAGGATATTGAAATTACTCCTGAATTGGCGGTGAGAAGAGAGCCGCTAAAGATCATCGGCAAAGAAACCAAAGAACTGAGGAACAAGAAGGTTCACTTTGTCAAAGTGCAATGGAGTGGAGATCCGCGAGATTGTACTTGGGAAACTGAGGAGAGCATTCAGAAAGCTTATCCTAGATGCCGAGTGGATATCTCTGATTGACTCCGGTGCAAGGTATATTTACCATACTTTGCATTACCATTTAATTCTCTTCTCTGTTGTTATTTTCTTTCCATGGATGTGCACTTTTAATTCTATAGTCTGGATGATTTTAAAAGAGTATAGAAATTGATCAGTATATTTTTGAAAAGTTAAAAACAAATTAATGGTTGTTTGTGTTGTGTGATAGTAGATTAGATTAATTAAAGTTATTAAAACGATAGTTAATTTAATCAATAATAGGATAATGGTAGAATTTATTCATTTAAATCACACATTGAACTGATTTAAAAATAGATAGAAATATATATACTTGTGCATTATATATGTTTGAATAGGTAAATGGATAGCTGTTGAGTAAAGATTTTATTTGCGTGCCCGACAAATAAGTAAACCTTAATGAGTTGAATGCGAAATATTATTATATCAACTCTGTGAATGCCATTGGATGCAGAGTGCTGGTTATTCTGTGTGTAAAAATAAATGTCGCCATAGGATAGTAACAATTAATTTTGAACTACATTACATGGCATACTTCTGAAGAGAGGCATACTTCATCATGTACCACATAAGCATTTGGAGCTTGTGTGACGAGGTGGAAGATTTACCATACGAGCGAGAGGCTTGTATGGCGATGACTATATTTTACAGGTTGAACTGATGACTGATATGGACTATTTAAATTGTAACGATAAAATTGCTAGATTAATAAAAAAACCACACGGGTCTAGAGCTGACAATAACCATGTCTCTCTAGTTATTAGATACGACGCATGGACTATTTATTTCCCACACGGGACGAGGTGACGAGGATTTATCCTCTGGAGCATTTAAAATACACACTCCCTCAGGCTTTGACAGGGTTAAGAGAATTTATTCTCTGGAGTTATTATCAATACACGCTCCCCTGTAAACACCAGAATATATCACTATAAATATGTGTATGCTTATTAGGATTTATTGGGTAGCTAATACGGCCCAATATATTTCCAAACCTCTCCCCGTACAAAGGAGGTTATGGCGAAATTTTTCGAAAATTCCGGGTGTTAGCCAAATTTTTGAAGAATTTGAAAATTCTCAGAAACTGAAAAGTTAGAGAATTGAAGCCAGATTAAACGTAGAGTTGATTAATCAAACCACTTCTTACTTTGTTCCTTTTCGGGGACAAAAAGTTTTAAGTGGGGGAGATTGTAACGACCCGGAAAATCTGAACTAATTAAATTTTTTTAAATTGGCTAAAATAATGGATTTTAAATATTTAAAATAAATATTTTAAATAATAGAAATGAAAACTGAGTTTGAATCGACGTTTGAAAACGAATATAATTAATTCTAATTATAAACAAGGCCTGAAATGGCGCTGCAGTTTCAAAATTTGAATTCAAACTTTGTCGGACTGTACCGGGGGAAAACAAAACGGATTTGAGTGAAACCAAAAATATTTAAATCTGTTAGTGAATACCGTTCTAACGAATCTGAAAAATCGAATTTTCATAGCGGAAAGCAAAAGTTATGGCCAAATGAATTTTCAGAAAGGTCGCTATGGAATTTATATAGCCCGTGAAATTGGCCATTTTGCATACGACCTCGGAATTCGACGAAACCACTTTTGTTGGATCCGGTATGTGAAGTTATTGCTAGGTTTCAAATTCCATAATTTTTGAAGCTAGTATGTGAGCGTGGCAAAGGAAAACGTGTTTTGGTCAATTACAGTTAAATTGGATCGACCAGAAATGGGCCTTTTTGCAAACGGTCTCAGAATATGACGAAACTAGTTTTGTTGGGACCGTATCGTCAAAACATAGCCAGATTTATTTTTCTGGAATTTTTCGAATCAATTTGTGGCCCTGGCAAATTGAAATGTACGTTCAAATCAAATATTGAATGTTATATATTTTAAATTGAATGGAAACTAACTGAAACAGTCGAATGGGCCTACGAAACATATCCCATTGTGTTCGGAATGGGGGTAAAACGCTAGGGACAACAGTCGTTGGGTTTAGATTGGTGGTCGTGTCAAAAAACCCCTTTAAAACTCGCCTGGCCAATCATATTTTTTTTAAAATAAAAATAAAAAAAAGGAAAATCTCATTTTCTCTCTCCCCGTAATCGCGATTAACGGCGGAAACCACCTCCAGCCTTCCTCCTCCGATTCCTCCTCCTACACGCTGAATTAACCCCCGCTCCTGTTGAGAATTTTGAAGAGCTTGTCTTACTCTTCGAATCCATACAAGTGGCGTCCTCCCTCGTTTCTTCTCCTTCGAGATCCAGCGCCTGGAAGTCTCTCCATTCGTCGCTGCCGTGCTCCCTCATCAGGCGATCGATCGCCACCGCACCTATCTCGTTCTGCGCGCGCCTCCAAGCCCTTGGACGTGGTGAAGTCTGATCGACGCAACAATATAGGGATTGGCCGATAAATCAAAACCTAGGTTTGAACATTTTCAGAAGGTAACGGCTGTTTTATTTTTAACTGTTTTATAGCACTTCTAAGCGCTACGGATTTTGATTTCACTATAAAAATCATATCTTTTTTGTTTGTGGTCGAAATTCAGTGAAACAAGAGACAGTGGACTCGTATGGACGTCTTCTACATTCTAGAAGAGACCGCATATTTTTCTGAGTCTTCTGCTGTTTTTGGTGGAGTGGAACCAAAAGTGAGATTTCTAATTTATAAACGATATAGAAAACAACAATGTATAAATTATATAGTCGATGTATGAGTTATATAAGCGTTGTACACCTCATGTATAAGTTGTACGTTCGATGTATAAGTTGTATATGCGTTGAAAAAATTATATATGTGTTGAAATAGAAGTGAATTGCTATATATATATATATATATGCCCCTCGTCCACAAACCATGGACGATATTTATTGGTTGTGATTGGTGTGAAAATTGATTGATAGCGAATGGTTGATTGGGATTGTTTGTGGTTGTTATTGATTGATTGTGGTTGAAAAATACCCATTTGTGGTTGAGAAATATTTGATTGAAACCACATAGGATTAGTTTGTGGAAATGAAATAAATATATACATGCCGCCTGCGTGCGAACTAGATGCATGATCCCCATTGTCAAAAACCGTGAGGTTTTAAGGTAGAGCGAGGAGCCGTACTAGGGACGGTCCCGGTTTTATCTACACTGCCGTTATGCTGCCGAAATTTTGAATAATATTCATGTATTTGAATTATTTTCATTTGTTGAAGCTATATTTATTCGTTGAATAGAAAGCCTTCATGTGTTGAATTGAAACTCATTCGTTGCTTTGAAATTCATGTGTTGAATGGTATTCGTGTTTTTAAATATAAAAATCACATTTTTATCTATATATAGAAACTATAGAAAACCTTCATGTGTTGAATTGATATTCATTCGTTGGATAGAAATTCATGTGTTGAATGGTATTCGTGTTTTAAACATAAAAATCACCTTTTTATCTATTTATACAAACTATAGGAAACCTTCATGTGTTGAATCGAAATTTATTCGTTGAATTGAAATTCATGTCTTGAATGGTACTCATATTTTGAAATAAATTGTTCTATAATAAAAATCACATTTTTATCATCTATATCGACTATATAAAATAATCTTGTTTTGAAAGAAATTGTTTTATAATAAAAATCCTATTTTTATTACGTATATAAACTATATAAAATAATAGAGTTTTGAAATGAATTGTTTTACAATAAAAATCACATTTTTATTATATACATGAATTGTTAAATATAGCAAAGTGTTGAAATAGAAGACAGTTAGATAAAAATATCATTTTTATCAAATGTATGAAAGGAATATCGCTTTGAAATCGAAGAATCGATATATATATATATATATATATATATATATATATATATATATATATATATATATAAATAGAATTAAAATATATCGAATAACGACGCTGCAGTTCGTATTTTGAAACCGTGATTTCAAACGATTATACCGGGAGATCCGACCATCGGATTTTCCTGAAATCGCAACCGTTGGATTCGCTTTGGAAATATCTTTCCAACGGCACCAACTTTGTAAAAATCCAACGGTTGGATTGTCTGGAATGTTTAATTTAAATCTGAAGAAAAACAGCGCCAGAATCGATTATATTTATATATATATATATAATTATATTTAATCGAATAACGACGCTGCAGTTCGTATTTGGAAATCGAAACTTTAAACGATTATACCGGGAGATCCGACCGTCGGAATTTCCCGAAACTGGAACCGTTGGATTCGTTTTGAAAAGATCTTTCTAATGATGTAAATTTTGTGAAGATCCAACGGTTAGATTTTCAGATATGTGTAAATCAAATCTGAAGAAAAACAGCGCCACGGTCGCGTTATGGCCCGAAGCGTCGTTTTGAATAAATTGACTATTTTAAAATAAATAAAAATAGCGATAAATCGTTATAAAATATTATAAACGATATGGATGTGATTTAGAAATTAACTGAAGGTTATCTAAGTTGAATGGTTGCCTGGGTGTTGATCTGATGTTGGTTTCGGCCTTCGGGGTTAATATTTGGGAAATCATTCTCTTACTGATTGACGGTTAGTGACTAGTGAATTGAAATGATGCGTGTATATGTTAGTGTTGCACTTGTTTATTATATACGCGAGTTGCTCAGAATGACCGGGTTTATCCCATTCTGAATAACAGAATCGACGATAAGAAATCGAAGATGAAGACGGTGGTCGAAGACCGGAGATCTTCACCTCGTTTGGATGGTAACCGAGGTCCTGATTGGGAGGCATCCCGAAATATGGATAATGAGTGGTGATCGTCCAGACGTACGTGGTGATCGATGGGTTTGCGAGATATATAGTGCCTCCGGTTTCGTTCAGACCTAGAACGGACTTGTAAATGGACTGTGTGTCTGACATTCGATTTTATTATATGTTGATTGATCTCTATTAAATATACATCTGTTTGGCGGCGGAGAATTTATTCTTTTTCTTAATGCCCTTCTCTGAAACGCACGAGCTCAGAGGTTGTATATCGATGGACATCAGTCGCATGGCATGAATTGCTAGTGTGGCATGCCTAAGTGGCAAATGATCAGGGCTTCTGTTGAAAAGCGAAGTCTTGTGGTGATGATCAAAGCACTGCCTGTGTGGCGTAGCTTTGTGTATAACGAGAAATCGCGAGCCTCACACCCCGGTATGAATCAGAAACGGGAGAGGACATCAGGGAGGGCCTGCGTTTCTTTCTAGCTAGAAGTGGCGTCAGTGGTTTTACACGCCCTGACGAGTTTGACTTATGTGGTTGTTGCTGTTGCGAGGCGCCTCGGTTTGATCGGACGATTCGGGTCCGATGGAGTCATTCGTTGGCTCGTTTACGCCCCAAAGGGCGGGGAGACGTAGTGTTCAGGCATAATAATCCACATCGGTGGACCGGCCCTGACGATCCAAGGGGCAGTTGCGGCTGTTCCTGAGACATGGGCTAGATTGTCTCGAAGTCGGTAAGGACTATCTTTTGCCTTGGTTCATGACGGAAATCCAATTTCCAAATACGACATCGTACGGTTTTGATTGTATACCTATATATGGCGACATAGTGGTATGGGGCATTAATGCCGTCTATGATTGACAGTTATGATTTGAAATTGTTTTCAAAACATATAAACACTAGCAATAATATCAAATGCCTTTGTTTTATTCGTATCAAGCATATTTTGGCCATTATAAGGTAAAACTCTATCCTCCAGTTTACGTTGCATTGTGTGATGGGAACTGAGTCTTATAATGGCTTCATTTTAATAAAAAGCAATGCGATGTTTAAAAGAAATATTTGTTTTAAAAGCACTGGCAATCCAATGGAGTAAACCCGTTCCACGAAAGTGGCGTGGTCCTGTGATTGGCCATATTATAAATGTGTTGAGTAGATTTCTCATACCAGTCCCATGACTGACTTGTAGTTTGTTTCACATTCAAACTCGGGTGCCCCTTTTTTCTACACGGGAAGCCTTGTATTCAGGTTTAGCTGGTTATTTCTGGATAGCTGGAGCTGAAGATGGATTCTATTATTTATCTCTTTTTATGCTGTTCAGCTCCTATTGTACATATTTTGTTTATTTCCGCTGTAGACATTTATGTATAGCTGAACTGTATTTGTACTAAGTTTGATCCTGTATACTGTGTAACTCTGATGATTACGTTTATCTAGTATATTCTATTGTTCATTATCTGGTGTATTTATTTATTTCTGTTCTGCTATTATTTTTTTATGTGTTATATTCCAAAGATTACCCTTGCCACCGTCAGTACGGGGTTTGTGGATGTCACAGCTACACCTTGCAGTGGGCCATTTATCCTGAAATTTGATTCGATATTTGCCGTGTTCTTTCCACCTATCCAAAATTGAAACCTCGAACTTCAATTTGCTTTAAATTGCCCAAGGTGCAAGGCTTGTTTGATTTTGCACTTTTTTTTGGCTGACTGCCCTGATACTGGCATGTAATTTAGCTATCAATGTATCACAACTTTCCAATTAATTTTTGTTACAGCTGCTTGTTTGTGTACATGGAAACAATTTAATATAAAATAACCTTTTCTTATTGCGGTTCTGATTTACATGGTAAGTATATATATAGCTACACTCTAGTTACTTGCCTAAATATATTGCTGCTTGACAAAGGTTTGATAAAAAAGTACTTCAACCTGAAGAATATTAGCCTTCCTTTCCAATGATTTTTAGTTACTACTAATTTTTGTCTATGGGGAAAATAATTTATCCGAAGTAGCCTTTTTCCCCCGTTTCCAATTCATATGTTATGTATGCTGCTAATTGGCAATAATCTCGACAAATGTTGATAAGGAAAGTATTTTAGTCAAAAGGGAACGTGGTTTCCTTTCCATTCTACACATTGAGGGTATAATATTAGATCAAAAATTGAAATTTCAACTGAAGAGATAGAACAAAATTATTTTACAAATGCTGAATTTCTCTGCTTTTCCATTAGATAATCAGTGTTGTATTGCAAGAAGGGCCAATTGCTCCATATATGTTTGATTATCATTTATTATCTGAAGCAAAATATTACCAATAAGCTTCTGCTTCCTGCAAAATTTAGGGGGAAAAGTCACAAAACCTAAGTATCATCAAACGAAGCATTCTCTACATGAACAGTATATTATACAACAAATACTAGTAATTTGATATGTTTGGAATACTCTAAAACATCTATTTAGTCCCACATCACCTAATATGTGAGAATTATTCTATATAAATATCAGCTTTTTTCATTGCCATACAGCCGAGCTCAGTAGCGTGAGCTTGTAACCAAGTGGGGCAGTAAATTGATGGGATGTTGGGTTATGTTATCGAATTCGGATACACGGCACGACTTGCTGGCCCGCCCGATCCAAGTCGCTGAGTGGCTGGTGTGGCTAGGCTGAAAGGTCTGGCCACGGTGGCTGTAGTATAGGGGGCAATGCGTGAGGCTGGTTTCACAGAGCAGCGAAAACTCCTTCCTCTCGACGGTGGATGGATAACGCACTGCTGTGCTCTGTATCCACCTCGATCCGGTGACACTCCTCCAACAAACCATCATTTTTTCCCTCCTCCCTCATGCTTTTCTCATTCAGTTAGTTTTGACTTTCTCTTTCTCGGCTAATATTTGTGTTTGGTTGTTCTTGCTTGGAGTTGTACTGACCATACACAAGTATTTTACTTCTAAATTTCTCTCGGTATCTCGCACTCTTATATATACCTTTGACTATATGTAAGCTGTAGGCATGTTACATATCCACCATATATATGGTCCACCTATTTAACTTATAAGCACACCTTCCTTTCTTACCTTTGCCGTTTACTTATCTAATTTATTGCAAGTATCCTTTTCCCATTAGGCCATTACTATCCACATTTGTTTGCTTCCCAATTTCAGGCATTATTGCTTTGTACGAATGATGCTAAAACCTCTCCTCTACAAGTATTCTTTATTGCCACATAATACTATTATTTGGATGAAAAGAAATGCTCTCTAAATTATGGTGTCCACATTCATGTCCCATGCAATGGCCATGATGTTGGTATGCTTGTAAACTTGTTAAACATTTCAGCCTGAGACCGAGCAGTAATAAGATGCTGACTTATCCGTTCATTACATTAGGAAAGAACTGTTTGTTTTGTGTTCTTATGCTTCTTCCACTTTTGGCTTCTATACTTTCCTGAAAAACATAAAGAAACAAATTAAATTGTGTTTTCTCGGGGTATTTGTTTTCTATGATCTACTTTTTTTTTTTTGCTCTAATTCTGGGCATTTTTTGCTTCTGTATTGTAAAGCTGTCAACATTTCTCCTAGTTCACATTTTTACTTCTATTTACGGCATATTCTTACTTTGAACTCAATTCATTCCATTGTGTTCCTGTCGTGCTTCAATGGATTGGACATATGTCTAATTCTCATGATAGAAAGTTGGCCATCTTCTGGTTTAGTAGTGGTAGTTTGTCATATTATTGGCATCAGTTGATTATATACCAAATTAAATCATATATCAATTTAATGTACTTCTGACCTATTTCACGCTTTACTTGCAGCAGCAGCAGGCAAGTCAGATGACTAACACGGTTAATGTAAGGCGAACCAGACAGCATAAAAGGGCCCTTGAGAACACTGAGGCCCACTGTGGCTTCCTGAGGTATGTTGTAACGACCCGGATTTTTAGCGACTTTGGTTATCGACATAAACTCGATGTCGATAACCAAAACATCGAAAAATCCTGGTAGTTAATGAAAGAAATTAGAAGGTGAGAATAGATAAGATAGAAACTTAGAATAAAAGAAGAAGAAGAACATAACATCAGAGTAACACGAACCTCACAGCGGAACGAATAACATATAATAGATAACATAACTTTGAAATATAACAGTTATGTATACAATAGCACTTATCAGAGTACAACACTTACAACACAGCGGAAATAACTATAACTATATGATCTTTAAGCCTCCTGCTCCAAGCTCTCCAAGTATATCTGTAAAATCCTGACTACTTAACTGCCCGTACAAAATTGGACACCCAAGAGTTTAAGGAAAACAACAAAGTAAACTCCGGGTCAGTCATGGGACTGGTGTGAGTAAAACAGTTTAAACAGGTATATGAACAAGTAAACGATATCTCATAAGACCACGCCGCAGAACGGAACGGGTTTTTCCCTTATGAGAATCCAAAATATCTTTATATCAAAAACCTTTTGATATTATAATAATGTCTATGTACCAATAGATATCAACTAGCAGAAACGCTTTCATCTCACGTTCTACATATATAGTATACAATCAAAATCGCAAGCACGTATTAGATAATGGATTTACAACTATGACAAGGTATGGAACCACCTTCCGATCAGTGTACTCTAGGAACAATACACTGGAGTTCAACAAGAACATCTTGTAACTCAGCCACACATGACCGACCACTCATTTTGCTTGAGTGTATCGAATGTATATCACCAACGGTTGGGATCAGTAACCGTTCCTGTATATATATGGGACAGCATTGATAGATTTAAGAAACAAATGAATATTCTCTAGATAGGTGATTATACACCCTACTTCGGTGCGACCGACTTAGCCATGTTGCCTGCCCGATTTCTGTCATTTTCCGGATGATGAGGCTAGAAGTTACGCGTTATCATCACATCAGATTCACTTTGAATGCCACATCATCAAATCCATCCAATCACCGATTGATGTCCTCAACAATACATTATGTGTTAGCTAAAAGAAGTTTCCTTCTTCGCTTCCACTCTTGGTACGGTTGAAGAAATCAATGTACGTGACCCTTCTGGAAATACTCTGTCATACATTCATCCATACAAGTCATCCTCATTCACTTAGAATGTCACATCGTCATACCCGCCAAATCACAAATTGATTTATCCAAAAATAACACGGGTATACAGCTTAGAGAAACGAATTCCTCCGCCACTAAACGTGAATACGTTTGAATAGATCAACTTACGCGATCCATTGGATATACTCTGTCAGACCTTCGTCCATACAAGTTGTCCTGGGACTGGACAAACTGAAGGCACTATTCAGTATATCCATCTTAGTCACTGTTATCTAAGACTTATACAACAGCCCTTGCATTTTACTCCGTCTTCAATTGTCTTTGGCATATATGATTCGCAACGCTTATGCCAATACAGAGTGGTTCTTCGGATAATAATCCAACCGGTCTCTCCATATTAACAACGTTAAAATGGTCAAAACTTCGATAGTCTATGAGTTAACTATCAAAGAAAAACAAGTGTGCAAACAGCGATATTATTTCCAAATGGAAATTATATCGAACAAACATCATTTAACATTAATCTCTTTAGTTCATTTATTTACTTATCTCCTGTTTCCCTATATTCTAAATTCTTATTCTCTTTTATTAGAAAACATTTCTGATTCTCGTTTGGAAAACATTTCCAAAACTCCTTTACGATCAAACCTTACCATTTCTTAGTTAAGAAGGAAGTCACTCAAGTTGGGGTATAATTACCTCTCAGACCTTAACTTAACAACGTTATAACTTCAAAATGGTCAAAGTTTGTCTTTTAATCTTTAACAACTTCTTTACGCCTTTCTCGGATCCAATTTTACTAATCCACTTCTATATTTAAAACATTGGTTATAACGATAACGTTATAATCCCTCCTTTCGAATTATCTAACTTTAATTATAACTTTTATTCTTATTAGTGAATAATTAACCTAACACTTATTTATTTATAAATAAATAAATCTCTATTTAAACACTGGAAAGTATAAGTACTTTCCCGAATTCGATATAATCGAATTCGCCGATTAGCTCTCTTCGAGAAATCTCTATTTGATTAACTCTTCTTCGAATAACCTATATTCGATTAACTCCTTCCTTTCGAATATACTATATTTGATTACTCCTTCTCGAATAAACGATATTCGATAATCTCTCTTCGAATAACTAATATTCGATAACTCTTTCTTTTCAAATATCTCATATTTGAAAATCTCAATTTCGAATAAACTATATTCGATGATTTCTTTTCGAATGACTCTTATTCGATAAATCTCACTTCGATCAAACTATAATCGATAATTCCTTTCGATGAAACTAACATCGATAACTCCTTTCGATGAAACTAACATCGATAACTCCTTTCGATGAAACTAACATCGATTAATTTAACTCGACGAACTTAACTCGACTAACTCGACTAACTTAACTTGACTTAACTAACTCGACTTACATGGTTCGACCAATTCGATTCGATTAACTAGGCTCGACTAACTTGGTTTTATTTAACTCAACTTGATTAACTCCTTTCGAATAACTAATATTCGATTTAACTCCATTCGTTTGACTCTAGATCGCAACGATCACAAATGGTTACACCTGATTCCCTCAGGAAACATCCGACCGCCTTAGGCTATTTATAGCCCTGCGAATTACGCTAGCAGTCGTACAAGATGGCAACTTACCCTGAATACTATGTTTGACTAATTCTGTCTCAAATAACTATATTTGATTAACTCTAGTTTCGTTTTAACTGTAATCGATTAACTCTAACTGATTAACTCTAACTGGTTAAACCTACCTGGTTAACTTTAACTGGTTAACTCTACCTGGTTAACTCTAACCGATTAACTCGACTTGATTAACTCGACTTACTTAACCCAACTGGTAAACTCGACTTACTTAACCCAACTGGTAAACTCGACTTACTTAACCCAACTGGTTAACTCGACTTACTTAACCCAACTGGTTAACTTGACTTACTTAACTCACTGGTTAACTTGACTTACTTAACTCACTGGTTAACTTGACTTACTTAACCCAACTGGTTAACTCTATTGAACTGGTTAACTCTACTGAACTAGTTAACTCTACTGAACTAGTTAACTCTATTCAACTAACTCGACTCACTAACCCCTTTCGAATAGCATATTCGTTTTACTAACTTTCGAATACCATATTCGATTCACTCCCTTCGAATACCATATTCGATTTACTTTATTCACTTTATAAAGATTTCCTTTTTAACAACGTTTTATTCATTTGAAAAGATTTACTTTTAAATAACGGTTCTACACTTTAAAAATGATTTCCTTTTTATAACGTTTCCTTTTCAATTCTATTTGTAAATGGTTTACAAATATTTTCTTTTCAAATTTATTCTTGAAATATTCTAACTCCTTAAATTCTCTGAAAAATTCGCCATAACCTCCTTTGTAACGGGAGCATCGGGAAAATCCCCAAACCCGCCACACAGGCCTTTCTATTCAAAAAGAAAATGGTTTGCAATTATTTTCTTTTTGAATATCTCCTATTTATAAATATTCCAATTTACAAACATTTCTTATTTATAAATATTCCACTTTATAAATATCTATTATTTATAAATATCCCATTTTATAAATATTCTATTTTCAATATCACTTTGAAAATTCCCTTATCAACATTCCGGTATGTTATGGTATTTAACATACCATATTTCGATGTCCAATATCGTCCATACACACCCAATCAACAACAGGTTATAATTCACATCATATATCAAAATATATGAAAAACACTAAAATAACTGTTGAGGAATCCTGTCGGATTCCTCCAACCTGTTTCCCTGCATCCACAGATGTTACACAACATGATTGTCATCACTTTCAGTTCAATATGAATTATTATGATAAACAGAATCAATATATAACTATCTAACTGTTTATATATTTTATATATATATATAATATTTCATTTACTGACTAGCAGTTCAATCAAACAGTCAACACACAGTCAATCAGACAATTTCTAACAGTTCTAAAAATACAACATGAAATTATAAACTGTTCAGAGTTAGTGAGATTTACTCACATTGGACGATCATCGTTAATAACGATAACCATCGCTCGGTTTGATTCAGACGGAAAATTTATTTTGCAATAAATTGTAACGAGCTTCGATTCACTCGCAGTCAGTCTCACTGTGTTGCTCCCGTCCATACGATCCTGTCGGATCTTGTTTTTCTGAATTTCGATATCGTATGACCAAGTTATGACATTTCAAAGTTATACGTTTTAATTAAATTAAAACAAAAATCTAAACTTTTATTGGGCTTCTACCTTTTGTTTCCCGGCCCATGACCCTCTTCAAACTCAACCCGCCTACGTTCTTCTTCCCAGAATCGAATTCCCAAATGAGCTCCTCTTTCCCATTATAGAATACTTGTAATGACCCAGATTTCTATAACATCAGAGTTGACTATATACATCATACGTCCAACCCAAATATCACGAAAATACGAGACATTTTTTTTTTAGAAGAAAGAGGTAGAAGAAGAACAGAAATAACAACACAGAATCTCACATCGCAGCGGAACAAAATATAATATAACACATCTTTGAAATACAAAATCTTAACTGTATATCATACACTTATCAGAGTACAACACTTACAACATAACGGAACAACTATAACTGGATAACGCTGAAGCCTCCTGCTCCAAGCTCCTTTGGATATATCTGAAAAATCCTGAACTACTTGACTGCCCGTACAAATTTAGGCACCCAAGAGTTTAGGTAGAACAAAACAAATAAACTCCGGGTCAGTCATGGGACTGGTATGAGTAAACAGTTTAAAACAGTTTCAGAAAACTAAATGATATCTCATAAGACCACGCCGCATAACACGGAACGGGTTTTTCCCTTATGAAAATCCAAACACTTGATTCAACTTTATATCAAACTCTTTTGATATTATAATAGTGTCTAAATCAATTAAATAACAATCTAGTGGAACGTTTGCATCTCACGTTCCACATATATATACAATCAAAACCGCAAGCACGTATTGGGTAATGGATTTCCAACTATGACAAGGTATGGAATCACCTTCCGCTGGTATATCTCTAGAGGAGAATACACCGAGTTCAACAAGAACATCTTGCAACTCAGCCACACATGACCGACCACTCATTTCGCTTGAGTGTATCGAATGTATATCACCAACGATTGGGATCAGCAACCGTTTCCCGAATGGGACAGCATCGACAATAGATTTTTAGAAGTAAATGAAACTCTAGATCAGGTGATTATACACCCTAATAGGTGCGACCTACATAGCCATGCTGCTTGCCCGATTTCTGTCATTTATCGGTTGATGAGGCTAGAAGCTACGCTTTATCATCACACCAGATTCACTTCGAATCTCACATCGTCAGATCCATCGAAAATCACTAATTGACGTCTACAACAGTACATTACGTGTCAGCTAAAAGAAGTTTCCTCCTCCGCTTCCACTCTTGGTACAGTTGAAGAAATCAATGTACGTGACCTTTCTGGAAATACTTTGTCAGACATTCATCCATACAAGTCACCCAGGAACAGGATGAACTGAAGGCACTATTTCTATTTATAGAAAAAGTCCTTGCACTCTACTCCGTCTTCGATTATCTTTATATAATCTGATTCGCACGCTACTGCCAATATGGAGTGGTTCTTCGGATAATAATCCAACCGGTCTCTCCATATTGACAACGATGGACAAAACTCCGATAGTCTGTGATTTAACTATCGAATAAAAACAAGTGTTTCGATAGTCGATGATTTAACTATCGAATAAAACAAGTGTTCATCCAAACATCCAACAATCAGTGAGCCTTTAATTAATATTCCATTAATTAAATCTCTTCTCTATTTCTTTATCAATATTTGTTAACCAAATATTTTCAATAACCATATTGGCCTTATACGTTACTTGGAAAACATTTCCATATATCGCCTTCTTTTATTTTCTAAACATTAGAAAATATTCATTATTTATATTTCCAAGCTTTGCACATATTTGGGTTAAAACAGATGTTGTGTAAAACATCGTTACGACAACCCAAATACTATATTCAACTAACTCTCATTCAACATTGATCTTCGAGCCTGAAATCTTACTGTTTATCTGTTAATAATGAAATCAATCAAGTTGGGGTATAACTACCTCTCAGACCTTGACTGAATAACATTTATAACGTCAAAACAAATATGACTACTTACTCGAATAATCAATACCATACAACTACTTCTTCACTTTTAAACACATATATATTTTCTCTTTCTATTCTTACTAGATTTTATTCCTAGTCTTCCTTTTTGATTATACTATTCTATTTCTAAGTTCGTTTTCTTATCGACTTCTATATATTTTGATATGTTAATTTCTAACTATCAAATTATCTTAAAAATATTCTATCTCCTTAAATTCCCGGAAAAATTCGCCATAACCTCCTTTGTACCGGGAGCATCGGGAAATTTCAAATAGCTTTCCCGGTCCTTCTCATCTCAAAAAGAAAAAGAAAAAGCCAAGCGGCTTGCCGATACAGCGCATAAAATCTCATATATGAATTAAATACGTACCTTTTTGTCGGGCATTCTATTTATTTCACTTCTATACTTTATTCCAAACCTGTCTCCTGTATCTATACCTGCCCAATCTATTTAACTATACCAAATCGTTTTAACTCAATTCGTTAATTATTTCTTTAGTCTATTTCTCCTTTTAATATTTGAATTCTATATTCAAACTCCAATTCGCTTCTATTATTCAATCAAATTCTATTGTCTTCTTTTATTCAAATCCTATAATAAAAAGTCCGTTTGAATTTCTATATTCAAATCTATAGTTCAAATTCTATATTCAAAGTCTATTTGAATTTCTCTTTTCAAATTCCATAGTTAAACTCCATTTGAATTCTATTATTCAAATTCTATTTTTCAAATTCTATATAAATTTCTATATTCAAATTCCATAGTTAAACTCCATTTGAATTCTATTATTCAAATTCTATTTTCAAAGTCTACTTGAATTTCTCTTTTCAAATTCCATAGTTAAACTCCATTTGAATTCTATTATTCAAATTCTATTTTCAAAGTCTACTTGAATTTCTCTTTTCAAATTCCATAGTTAAACTCTATTTGAATTCTATTATTCAAATTCTATTTTTCAAATTCTATATAAATTTCTATATTCAAATTCCATAGTTAAACTCCATTTGAATTCTATTATTCAAATTCTATTGTCAAAGTCTACTTGAATTTCTCTTTTCAAATTCCATAGTTAAACTCCATTTGAATTCTATTATTCAAATTCTATTTTCAAAGCCTACTTGAATTTCTCTTTTCAAATTCCATTTGAAATACTATATTCAAATCTATTGGAATTCTCCTTTCAAATTCTATATTCAAAGCCTATTTGAATTTCTCTTTTCAAATTCTATATTCAAAGTCTATTTGAATTTCTCTGCATTATTTATAAACAACGTTTATAACTTCAATTCAAATCCCACCTTTCCATTTATAAACAACGTTTATAAATTCAATTCAAACCCCATATTTTCAGTTATAAACAACTTTATAAATTCGATTCAAATTCCATCCTTTCATTTATAAACAAAGTTTATAAATTCAATTCAAATTCCACATTTCCATTTATAAACAACGTTTATAAATTCAATTCAAACCCCATATTTTCATTTATAAACAACTTTATAAATTCAATTCAAACCCCATATTTTCATTTATAAACAACATTATAAATTCGATTCAAATTCCATCCATTCATTTATAAACAAAGTTTATAAATTCAATTACTTGTTTATATATATATATTCAAAACAAGTTAATGTTTCTATACTTCATTCAAAATTCAAATTCTATTTATAAAAATAGAATTTCCCTTTTAAATTTCAAATACCCTTTTTGATATTTTTATAAATCAATATCCCAAGCCCCAGTGATATTTTAAACAATCAATCAACCAATTTTTAAATCATTTGATTTTTAACGCATCATATATGAATATATATGAAATCAAACAAACAACAACAGATAATATATTTTTGAGGAATCCAGTTGGATTCCTCCAACCTGTTTTCCTGCATCCACAGACGTTAGTCAACATAGTAATACCCATCCTGCTTCGAGGCAGAATATCGCGGTATAGAAGGTCATCCACTAATCATAGCGTGGGGCGTATAGGGTAATCATCCGCTATGAAACTGCGGGCATCCGCTAATGAGACTGCGGGAATCCAACCAATCAATCAACCCAATATATATATATATATATAATAGTCCTAAATAACTAATATATATTTTAAATCAACCAAACAATATTCAACCAAGCATAGCAATTATTTTTAACAACTAGAAATAATTCTAATTAAATGGTGAGTGAGGTTTACTCACCTTTATTTTCTTATCGAATATCCATTCTGATTCCATTCAGTCTCGTCTAGCATTGACTTGAATTGTTTCAACTTAATTCTTCTCGAATGGATTACGCCTTTCCCATTTACTTTTAATTATTGTCAATACTCCTTTAACGTTCTTGAGTTCGGTTGAGTCTGAAATCATATGATCGTATGGTTATTTTTACAAGTTATACTATATATGACATTATTAATAAATTTAATTAACTTTTTACCTTAATTAAGCTTTAACTCATCTTCCTTCATCATTCAAAACTGTGCTGACCTTGTACTTCTACCGGCCTCTACCACTGCCTCCATCATTGACTGACCCTAAAATCACCTTACTCAACTCAGCACTTATCCATTCTGACATTTTCCCAAGCACCTTGCAGGCGATCTTCTTTCTCCTTTTTATCACCTCAATCACTGCAACAGTAATCATCCAGTCCTGGAGCTGCTTCTAGTCTTCAGTGGCAATGCGTCACTTCTCTGGTTCAACACCACGGAAATCGTTTTCCAGCTTCGAACCCCCTCAAATCTTCAATGTCAAATTCCAGTATCGACACTGCTACCCCCTTCCTTCTTATTGCCTAAATCGAGTAGAAACTCGATTCCTAGCTGTACTGTCGACAGCGTTCGAGCGTCAGCAGGGAGGGTCGCGACTTCCAATTTCTTATCCAGATGAAGCGCTCGCCCTTTGAACGGAGCTGATGGGACCGATGATCGCGAGAACAAAAAAAATCCCAAAATAAAAAGGGTCTCGATCTGATTGCGTTTGAGAGAGGAGCGGTATTGATTTGCCTACGAACCAAAACAAATGGGAAGGATATAGGGGTTCACATGATTTTATACTGGAAGAAGGCGGACGTGCTGCCTCCTAGCCCTTTTGAACTTGAGGATAAGGAAGAGTACACGCCCCTTTGATTTTTGTTGTGGAGAAGAAAGGAGCACGGTGTTGTTTTGAATTGTGGACATGAGAGGAGCACGGCTGTTTGTTTTGTGGAAGACAAGTAGGGCACGGGTATTTGTTTGTTGTCCACAAAATAAGTTATTTTATTTTTATTTTAATTAGTTTTTAAATCGTATCCTTATCTTTAAATTATCACATTGATTTCGAGCTCCTTTCTGAACCCAACAAGTGACAATTTTAGGGTATTACCCATATTCCGGACAAACTGGGACAGGTCACGAAGTCTGATACGATCGTCTGTGGAAGGTATTAATTTAAACTGATATACATCAAATTTTAAAACAATAAATTCTACGAAAATAAATTAATATTATTCTTCTAATTCAAACAGGAGTTTGAATTGACTATCTGAACTGTTTCTAATTCAGTGTTTGACTTCGAATTCAGTTATTCACAAATTCCTTATTTTGATAAAATAATATATTCGATATTAAATCGAAATTGATTATTAAATCGATAACTCTAATATAAAAATTTCCATTTATATTATCTACCCAATATTTAAATCCATATTAAATATTTAAAAATTAACCCCCTAAGAATCCGGGTCATTACAATACTCAAATCCCTTTACCACTTCATCCCCTCACCAAAACATCGAACAAGAATCATCAAACAACCCCGCTTCGACAACTCTCCTTTGCCATCACCTCGAAGCACAGTTCGCCACAGCCTCTTGTTTTCCATCGCAGACCTTATCGTGGCCAGCACAGTTTGATCGATGCTTCTCATCATTGAAATACCCAAATTTCACCCAACACACTCGTTTCCATCACACAAACCCAAAACCGACCCTGAAATTTTGATCGAACACCCATACTTTGGATTAACCCAAACCCTAGCTACACGGCAACCCAAAACCTGCAGATACGATCAAGTTCGAATACCCCAAAAACCATATAGAAAAGAAGAGCACCTCCTATTGGTCACTAATATATGATTCCCTTGATTTTAGGATTTTTATCTCATTTTACTTCATTTTTCTAAGTTCACCAATTTGGTCTGTAAGGAAGAAACAACGGCGCAGAATTTTCTGTTCACCAAAATGAGAATGAATAAGGTTAGAGGACGTTTAAGGTATTATATAGGATTTTTTTTGTTAATATAATATTCGATTATTAAATCCCTTTTTAAGCAAACGCTATAGGTATTCGTCCTCTAAAATTCCTTTGTTCACACACGATACCCAAAAAACACGAAACTGGACATGCACTTTCGTTTCGACATTACGGTCCCAACAAAACTGGTTTTGTCGAATTCCGACTCCGTATGCTCACACAGCGTATTTTTAACTATCAAAATACTGACTGTTTCTCACTCTAAAAATCCGTACGACCACATACTGACTCTAAAAATCACGGAAACTGACATCTAGCAATAATTTAACATTGCGGATCCAACAAAATTAGTTTCGTCGAATTCCGACTCCGTTTGCAAACACAGCGTATTTTTAAAGCTCTAGATGACCCATTTAAATATATAAATATATTTAAATAAAATTAAATTAAATATAAATAAATTTATATTATCGTATATATATTCACAGTGGAATACCATACAGCTCCAGAGTAATCCTGTATGGATTTCTAACTCGATATTTCATCATCAGAGTTATATCGATATTCGATTTATATTCAAAATCTATTTATAACGTAAATAAAGCGTTGCAAATTATAAATGAATTCCACAGCGACTTTTCTGAAATTTGATTTGGACGTAAATCAAAATCTACACGACGAAATCCCGATTTTTCTCTTCCACTAGAAAGATATACTCCACCAGCTCCACGCGTTTCTTGTTTCACAGAAATCCGGCTTAAAACGAATCATGTACATTCAGTTGAAGTTCGAATCGCCAATTTTCGAACTACAGCGCCATTTCAAGCTCGATTTTAATTATATTAAAATTCTACGTTCAAACTGTCGTTTATATAATATATTCGTTATTCAAATTAAATTCCAAGCTGTATTAAATATCACAGATGATACAGTTCACACCATATCGCCATTTCAGCCAACTCTGATTATTTCAGAATTAAATATATTATTTAATTTATTATTTTAATTAAATATTCACCATTATTCAATTCCACGACCAATAAATTCTTTTAATTACTTTTTAAATAATTAAATAAATTAATTATTATATCTCTGCCAATGCGGGTCATTACATATGTTGTAGTTATTACATGATTTCTCTTGTTATGACATGCACATGGACTGCTTGATTGATTTAAACTAATGCGATGTACATAATCAACTGGGTTTTTCGAATATACATAATTAATTGGATTGTTTGGATAATGAAAATGCATGTAGATGGTGGTGCAAGCGTTGAAAATAGCACACCACCAGCAAGCATTGCATTCTGTCATCTTATACATGCTGCACCACAACTAAACCTTTTCCCCTCTCCTATTTAAATGTATTTGAAATAATTTTGAGATGCCTAAATCATGTGTGCTGATAGTGCTTCCTTATTGTGTTGAACCATTGTCAATACAGTTCTGTATATTTGCGTGTAAAATCTTGCAAGTTATATGAGCCGTAAGGGTTAAAAATTTAAACACTAGCCTGGCCTGTAAATTGAAGCGAAAGCTAGAACTACTGATTGACCTATATTAGGCGGTAATTTATTTACTTTAAGTTATACTAGTTTGTTTTAGTCTATGTAGTTGAGGTTTAGATCCCAGCTAAGAGACTAGTGTAAAGATACCATTTTGAATTTAGTTTGATCTCGACCATTATATTAGCGTAAACATTTTCTCCTTCGATTTGATTACATCTTAATAAGCATAACGATATTTTCTTGATTTTAATTAATTATTGGATTAACACAATCATATCATTTGAACTTGATTGAATCTTATTTTGCATAACAATATTTATTGGATTTACTTAGATGCTGATTTTTCAATTAGTATAAAAGTAGCATCTTTATTTCAATTAGATATTGGTTCTCTTATATATTATCCAGTCTAGGTTTGATTAGATGAGTATTATTAAATTAATAGTAGGTTCTTATACATATTTTATTAGGCAACAGTGAAGAACCATGTGTTTTCAAGCCCTAGGTGTTATTTTGCTTCTTTGACAGTATCTTAAATAATCCTGTAATGCTTGACATCATGTTCCAACTTGTTTTTTCTTTTTAATTTTTGTTTTCTATGGTTCGTTTAGTTTTGAATTTTGTGAATGTAACCTTGTACATTGTCTATTCAGTAGTGCAATTTTTATATTCCATTTCTGATGCTGAACTACATGTTCTTTATTTGAGAACTTGTGATTATGCATTCAGAAGTTATCTCAAATTATAATTGATTTTTTGAACATACTATGTATATATATGTGTGTGTATATATGTATGTATGTATATAGGAGCATTCCTGGGCACCCCTGTTTTGCAGCAACCCTAGCATACCGTGAGCTATACTAATCCAAAATCCAAATCCAACAAGATTCCATAGATGTTTAATCCACGTATATATTATCATCTATCCAAAATTTGAGCTCGTTCCGACATTCGTAACATTCTCAAAATTTTAGCTCAATTATTCACCGTTCAGACATTTATTCGTAACATTTTCAGAATCTTAGCTCAATTATTCACCGATCAGGCATTTATTCGAACCGTTAGATTTAAACATCACCGTTTAGACATTTATCCCCTCCTTCCCTTTCGCTGGTTTCTTTAAGTTGAAAAAATTATGCCATACATGTATCAATGATACAATATGATGTTTGTGAACTTACAGATTCTGATGTGCAACCATAAGAGAAGGAACTAATGGGCATACTAGTGGCTAATCTTCAGAAATATATGCTAACAATAACATGCCTACCATGTTTTGAATGATAAACTGAAATAGGTGCACTGGTTAAGCAACAAAATAAAGAGCATGTATCTGGTAGACCACTGGGATCAAGGGTCAAGGAAGTCAGTGGAAACATTTACGTTATCGATACTCATTTTACAAATCTACTCATTGCAGTTTACCATATCTTTGGACAAATGATCAAGACAACAGAATTGTCTATTTTTAAAGAAATTAATTTACATGTTTATGGGCAATTCAGGCTTGCTTATGGTATATTACGTGTAATTTTGCATCCTTGTTTTTCTGCAGAGAGTTCATTAAAGCAGTAAGAATGCGAGATAAAAATGGAAGAGTGATATTGTATGATCGAAGAAGCAAAGATGTTCAAGTACTACTTTGTAAGTTATCTTTCCCAAATGAGTTTATTTTAGGCTACATGAGAACCGACACATAGCTACAACATGAATAATGCGGTCCCAAATTTCCCAAGCTACTAAGCTTGCTAGAACAAAATTTATGTCGTGTTTCTTTTTACCTGCTCACCAAATATTTTGAATTATGTTTTCTGAGTGCGTTCTATGTCTGTTTTATTCTTTCTTTGTTTTTATTTTTTTAATAACAAGTCTATCTTGTAGTTGGAGAATTATCCTAGCTAATAACCTTTGGCCCTATAAAGTTACATTTGTTGGAAAAAGAAGGAAACAGTCGATGTTTTAAATGTTTATGTTAAGTTTATCATGTTGTATTTTTTTCATGTTGAAACGAAATCTATGTTATAGTTGCAATAAGTGAATAATGAACCTTAGTATAATCCATATTTTAGAAATGTTATCCATAGAAAATATTAAGCTGCGCAACAAATTAACTTACAGCAACTTCATTTAAATAAAATTGAGTTATGCTCTTCCAGATTTTTTGGATGTTTATTCTTTACTGAAGTTGATAGAGACTTGAGACAAGACATTCTTTATGAATATAATTGATCATGAAAACTGATCTATTCAAATTTGGTTCTTTAATCCGACCCTCCAAACTATCATCTTTTAATTTGACATATTGATGCAAAATTGTATATTCTTGAAATCAAATTTCTTGAGATTAATAATAAATACATTATCTATCTTAACCTTCTAGTATGTTGTGAATTTTGAAATGATACAAAATTTTGTGAGAAATATCTTTATCATAATGAGATCATATCTACATTCTATCGGATCTGTTAGTTTGATTATTGGGCTAACACCTCACTATAGAAGTCATGTAGAGTTATCAATTTAGAATGTGGGAGTGATCTCCCCATAAGAAAATCAGTCTTTTATCATAAAGAAAGAAAAAAGAGCGCGATCGCTAACTATGTTTGAATAAGCTAAAACCCCTAAAGATTAGTTGGAATAAGCAGTTAAAATTGATCCCTCTCTTTAATGTTGTGGTGTTGTTTTATAACCGTGTTTGCGGTTTCTAGTTGCCTTACTTTATCCAAAATATCTATAGAAAGTCGGCAGAGTAGGATTAGGTCTAGATTCCAAAAGATATGTCGAATAATAAGTCAAATTTCACTCAACTTGTAGTAATGATCTTATCGCCCAACACCATTCCATGACATATAGATCTATACCAGTTGATCAACCTTTTTGTACTATGCAACTTTTGATTCTGCTGGCCCATTTACACTGCCTTGTAAAACTGTTCCATTGCATGAAGCAGAAGTAGTTTCTTCAGCACCAACCCTAATTCACTTGATCTTATGTGTACGTGTGGATCAATGCTTTTTCTTTCAAATGCTTTGCTTGTTGGTTAATTGATTTATGTTACTTTATGCGTACTCTTCCTAACCATAATTCCAAATCATTTGCATCATTGTTTTTCCATACTGGTCAATCTCATAGTTTTATACCGATCGATCCATGGGTGATGACGAATTGACGTGACTTTCACTGTACATACACCTTATTCTCTATTTCTGTCGTCCCATGTAATCTACATCTTGTATTTGATCATTTATGAGTTCTTCAAACATTCCTTCATCTATCTGAAATTGTTGAATCTTGGACGTTGAAAATTACTACTAACAAGATGCATTTAGGGAAAACCTGATATGAAATTTTGTGAGGGAAATTTGATGTTTGGGAGATGTGGATCCTTCCAATATATGTACACACTTTTTTTTGTATGTGTTTTCATCTAATTAATGATCATGTTGAAAATTTTAAAATTTATTTGGATTGGCTTAACCTTTTTTTAAATAATATCAACATTGAATGTAAAAGTTGCTCTCTATTTTGGATGTAAATGAGATTTTAAATTGAGGCCGACTATACGATCAAAAAACAAAACACAACTGCACTGTTGATCTTTGTCCATATTTGGAGGTGAGATCTCAACATCTCATCAGACAGATTAAAAACTGTGTTTGAAAGTTCGTTTTGTTCAAGTGAAAAAAAGAGAGGTGATTTTAGGTGAGATTTCCGACGAGATGAAAGAGATTTGATATTTTGATTGAATCATGTTGGATGTCCCTTAGGGTTCTTCAAACCATAATACAAACTAAACGACCAAGTTATGATAATTAATGCCAAATATATAATATTTTTTATTGTTGAGGAGCTGTGGTGTAGTGGTTATCATGTTTGCTTTACACGCAAAAGGTCTTCATTTCAATCCTGGGCAGCTTCAAGTTGTCTCCTTTTTATGGTGGTTACTACCATGCTAGCCATATCCCATTAGGTTTCAATATGTACCCACTTTGTAACAACAGGCTACTTGTGCAGCTCACATACTGTACAAAGTGAGAGGATTTATTTTATGGTGAAAATATTTATGTGGATCTTTTGTGAGACCTGTTTTACAAGGATTTATTTATGGTGAAAATGTTTGTCTACTGTAAGTCTTGTAAAATAATAAAACCTACCGTTATGAAGATTTGTCTACTCTAAGGCTTGTTAGACCATCCATTAGGATACGGCAAGACCTGCAAAGCAAAATATGAATCGACAAGTCCCCAAACGCCACTTTATGTATTATATTTGACTCTTTCCTTAGATTTCTCCATTCCTTACGATGATTTTTTTTTTCAATTCAAATCAGTTCTTCGTTCGGTGTTCCTTCAGTGTAACCAAATATGTATTTTATCAGTTCAAATTAATTTTTATTCAGTGTAATTAAATTTGTATAATTATATCCTTTATTGAATTCCCTAATCAAATATTAAATTCTCGAAACCAAGAATTTCAAATTAGAAAGTAGAGATGTAATTGTCGTATTTATTGGGTTTCTTAGTCCAGCTACAACGCTCATCTTCGTGTGTGCTTAGATTTCGTGCCTTTTTCATTCCATGAATTTTCTTTTTCCTTTTTGACCTTGTTTGGAAACAACTTCCTTCTTTGCTAATTGACTTATAAGTAATCCTATCACAAATGTTTATGGTAACTACTTATTTTTTACTTAAAAGTAAAAAACAACTAATTTAATGTGCAACTATCTATTGCTTATGACTTAGAAGTTACTTTTGAGAGAAGCGGGGCCGATTCCGGGAGGAGGGTTGCCTTAGGCAGGTCGACAAAGTACAGCGAAATGGACAGGCTGCCAGGCAAAAAATTAACTTGAAAAAGATGTAAAAATAGAATGAAGCAGGGATTCGAACAACGCATCTCACAAGTGCGTAGTTAGCACACAACCAACTGGCTGCATATGCCTCCAGTAAGAAACAATGACACGTTCACTCAAAACGTTTAATTTACTAACAACCACGATAAACTCCTCCACCCTATATGTTGCTCCACCAGAAGGGGTTGTCCTCTTCCAACATCTAGTAGGCCTAGCCCTAAAACCGGGTCAGGAGAGAAGTAGCTTGTAAGTCACTTTGGAAAATGTTATTTCCAAATTAGCTATTTGGTTATCATATAAGTTTTGACTATGTTTCATTGTTGGGGAGAACCTTAGAATCTCAAATTTATTATTTTGAGCAAGAACATACAAAAGAAAATAAGTAAACAAATAACAGAAAATAAAGGAAAATGAATGAATAACAATATCATTTGCTTGGGATAGTTTTTTATTTACTCATGCAAAAAGAGGTTTAATGGTTTGACTTTGTTTCATCCTGTGTTAGATATATTTTGGTCCAATATCGCCTAACACCTTAAATAGTGAAATATGAATAGCAATCCCAGATAATAAGACAGATTCGGAACACATAATGCGTAAAAAGTTGATGAAACACAAAATTTATAGTGGTTTAGCATTCTTCTTACGTCCATTGTGAATATAACACCCCACCTCTATATCCATGTTATCTAAGAGTATTACAAAGTAACACTGTCAGGTAATATGGAGAATGAGGCTATAGGGGTACATACATGTAAACTCTCTTGTACTAACACTAGTACATATTAATTTTTTTTGAAATATCACTTACCCTTACGTACTCAGTGTCGGTACAATGCAATTACACGTGTACATCCAGGACAGAACAATACAGAATATACATGAATACAGAGATTACCGAGTCAATCGCAGCGATAAAATATAATATATCATATTTAATATTTTATACACATTTAACCTTTTACATAGTAATATCCATACATCAGTTCATACAATACAAAGTTGTAAATAATATACTGATCAACTGTACTCCTCTAAGCCTAGTGAAACTCAAGCTAGCCTCAATCTCCTTGTACCTGAAATGTCTCGGCCTCACCCGAGTATTATATAAATAATAAACGGACCAGTCTATGTTTAAATCCATTATAGTTAATATAAATTGTTTGGGTTCACAAAATAATAATAATAATAGAATGTAATCTCTCCACAATCAATCCTTAATCATCATTTATATAATTCATCAATATATATATATATATATATATTCCAAGGATCAATACAAGAGACTGATCATAAAATCCAAATCTCAATCAAATTCAAGAAAGATTTCTTGATATATTAATGACCAATAAGTCAACAAATCCAAATACCACTCAAATCACTATAAATATAATATCCTGCCGTATATGAACAAATATCATTAACTAAAATCATAGAAAAGCCAAGTGAATTTGAAACGTCAAAACATCATGGAAAATTGCACGTGCTTAACTTCTTGACTATTACTACATTTTTGGTACCACCCATCGTGATGACTAGGGCCATGAATGTCATAAACGTCTTAATGACTATAGCCGAAACATCTTAATGCCCTTGGTCACAAAAATCCGAGTAATAACATCGTGATAAATGGAGTCACAAACCTCGTGATCATCGATGATGGCTATAGTCAAACTCATCGTGATGACTCCAATCGAATACACGGTCATAGTACTAATAATCATCTTGAATGTGTCTCAACCTCTCGGTTAGGAACCCATAAGGCGTCAAGGTACGTCCCATACCATACGTTTGCACCTAACGGTTTACTAGCCGTTAGTTGATACCACACTTAAAAAAACGTCATAAAACATCATCAATCATACACCGCCTCATTCATCGGCGAGTGTAAAGATAAAACAGGTTTGTTACAATGAAGTAATCTTCTATTTATACTGTTAGCTTATAATACAATACTTGACTGAGTGGAAGAAAGTGGTGAAAAAGGAGTTGGTGTTTAGCAATGGAAGAGTCGCTGCGTAGTAGACCCAAAAGACCCATGAAATGAGCAACCAAGTTCTCCATTAGCTAAAAATATCCTTCTTAGGAAAAAGAAGATGAAAGAACACTAATGAAAACCAAAAGACATGGCTTTTGAGAGGATTTGGTAAAAAAAACCTTACGGAGTCAACCTGGAAAATAAGACAAGGGGAACCAAGAGGCTGTCAGAGCAGTTAAAGGCATACCATTGCATGCTATGTCCTTATGGAACTCGAAAGAAGTAAAGCACATCTTTTCAGGCAAGAACAATCCCTTCTGGTTACACTTAAAGGCACACACGCCTTCGTAATCTATGGAGATATAAATCTTTAAATCAGTTGAGAAAAGTTAAACTATAATACACCCTTCGATTCATTCGAAGAGGTTGCTTTGGTAGCTCAGTCCTAACCAGGATTACTATCATGAACATAAGATATTACAGGAAGGGAGAATATCCTTTCGGTAACGCCAAAAGCAGAAGCCAGTAGAAGTTTGTTCTGCTCACAATTGCCACGTTTACTAGCCATAAGATTAATTTTGGAAGATCCGAAGGCTCTACAGTGATTACTTCTCAATAAGTACCCAGGAAGACTTACTTCTACTCCAGAATATACACCTCATCAAGCTATATCAGGAGTAATAGTTATGCAGCATTGGAACCACTATAATGGGGCCTTCGAATCCACTCAATCAATACGAATGTACTAAGCTGGAGTGGGGGTCAAACCACACTTATGAATACGACCGCAGGGTCCAGAATTGGGACAACTTTTTCATTCCAAAAATTGTAATTACATTTTTGGAGTGTAAACCTTAGATTTGCAATTGATTTCGGGATTTTTAACCATTTGTATTCTATTTTAGTAATAGTTAATCAAAGAAGGAGAATTGATCATATATGTCTTAGATTGTCAAATTCGGAGGATGAGAATTAATCATTTCAGACTATTAGCTAGCTCAATATCCAATTGCACGTGATTCAAATTTCTGTCTTTTCTGATTCTATGCACATAATTAAGTTATTGTCCTGGGGTCCTCCTAGGGCGAAGGAGGTTCCAAAAGACTTTTTTCGGTCTAATAGAATGAAAGGAAATGTCGATTAGAATTTCTTAAAATTATCCCTTATAAAGAGGAAGACGAAGGGATAATCCCGAGGGCTTCTAGACAATAAAATCATCAATGACCTTTACTTTTCAATAGTTTCATTTAACCAAGTGTACTGGAGATCAAAACGAGAGTTCACTTTCAGATTCAATTCCTATTAACAGAGCACTGGGCGTTAGCAAATTTTATCGCTAACATTTTGGTGCTAGAAGAAGGGCTCGAACCTCCTTCTTGTGGTTAACTTACCATGAATTAATTTTTGCATTTCAATATATGTAGGGAATATGAAGTCAAAGACAAAGAAGTTAGACACAACAAATGAAGATGTGATACACACTACCACCTTGGAAGAAGGAATAACACAATCCTTTAACCTGGAGAATATTGCGCCAGGACAATCATCTGAGATGGAATCACTGGAGACGAACGATGAGAAGATCGTATGGTTGGAGTGACAGATATCAAAGATGCGAGAGTTGATTCACGAGGTTTTGGCTCAAAAATCCTCTAGAAGTACCAGGAACACCAAGGCGACAACAAACAAAGAGGCAATTTACCCTAGGAAAGGGTCCAAGATTTGGCCATCAGGAAGCAAGAGAAAAGTTGATCCTTCGCCATCCAAATTTGATTTAGATGTACCAAACTCCACTTAATGCGATAAATTATTGAAATACGTTGTATTACAATATGTTGTTTCATTTAACTAAGATTTTTTCCAAATAGTTTTTCTCAGTAAGGATTTAACGAGCCACTACGTTGATTCAAAAGTATCAAACTACATATGTTGTAGTGAATTATTGAAGCATGAAATACTCTTTTGCCCTCCTTTTCCTTCACAAAGATTTTTCCCATTGAGATTTTCTTGATACAGTTTTAACGATGCAGTATCTCAATTCAGAAGTATCAAATGTCTTTTGATATAATTACCGATGTCAAATTACGTTTTATTCATTCGTTAGGATTTTTCCTATTGGGGTTTTCTTAATAAGGCTTTAATAAGATACTATCTTGATCCAGAAATATCAAACTTATTTCGACTAAATAAGGTGTTAAGGTATGTCATTGTTCCTTCAGTGAGATTTTTCCACTTGGCTAATGTTTAAAAACATCGATTTACCAGAATTTATTTCGACAAAATTGCCATATCAATTTATTTGTTTAAAAATTATTTGATAGTGTAATAAAATAAGATTATGCTTAGAATTTAAATGCATCAAAGGCCCATGATTACATACTAAATATGAGAAATGTGGGAACTAATCGAGGGATGAGAGAAAGTAAGGGATGAAAAAGGGAATGGATCAGCATTGTGTGGGGGAACAGTCGGGCTTGTAGCCAATTTGATTGGGGAATTGTGTCGAGCAAGTGAAGTGCGCTCCAGATTGTTACAAGACGCAGTGTAAAGAGGACTACTGCCATTCAACCCGTCATCCACAACCATCGCAGATCCACTCTTATTACCACCATTACCCAAAACAAATTTCAAACTCAAGTCAGCAAACAAAACCAGAAGACTCAGCTGCACGAAGAACACTACCAGGCACGCTGTCGCTTGGCAAAGGCCAAGCATTAGAAGCCTGCGCAAGCACTAAAGTCAAAGGATACTTACCCAAGGTCGATGGTGGCGTGGATGCGATGTTCCAGCTGCGCAAATTTCATAAATTAAGGCGTTTAAAGGATGGGATTCAGGTAGCGAGTAATCTCGTCTCGTAGGAGCACCGCCAGCACCCATATCTGGATCGAGATTTCAGAATCCGAAAGTGAGGCAAGCGTTTGTGTGCGACTTTGAGATCGAGTTGTAACTGAGGACACGAACCGAGGCTTAGACTTTTTATTCTTGCCCATAAAGGAGGAAGATAGAAAAGCGAGTAGAGAGAGGAAGCAGTTTAGGGATAGAGGCGCAATGGGAAAGTAGATCTAGTAGTAATATGCTAGATTCTATATATGCTAGAGTATTAGAAAGGTTCAAAATCTGGGATGAAGAACATGGAGACTGATTAGTAAATTATACTATATAGGAATAATACTTGAAATTTAGTGTCATTCATCGGGAAATATGAGTACGTTATCCACATAATACAAAATTTTTAGGAGTATTGTTTGAAAATTTAATTAGTAGATTCAAAAACGTGCATGATCCGGATTTTTATGCAATAACAACGCTGGAGGTTGGACATAAATGGATGGGGTTAAAAATTAACCCATCTCATTCAAATGAACAGAGCCCAACTCATTAATCTCATCTGTAAGTCGATAAATATTCAGTTCAATACATAATTTAATGGGCAAAACTAATCCAACACATTTAACCATTTCAGTTGAAACTGTAGCACGCGTAATATGAAAAAATCATTCAACTACGACATATAAAATAAAAAAAATACATAGTAGAATCATTTCAGTTACATCAATTGCACATATACAAAACTGAAATATCGTTCAAAACTACAATATTTACGCCACTTTGTCAACAATAAGTAAATTAAATTAAAAAAAACCCAATGTTTTCAACATTTGGCACTGTAATAATCAAAATATCATTCAAAAAACTATATATAATAGCTTCTGTTAAAAGTGAATAATGTCGTCAAATATCATTTGCAGAAGTCAATATGTTATCATAATATCATATGTGTTTGGATGAACTAGTCTTTCAAAAATATTCAAATTTGAGCGTTGCATGTTACAATAAACAAGTGCAAGGGATAATCTGATAATTGAGAAATAAGGGAAGAAAGAATAGCATACGTACAAAAAATAATCAATAATTATAGCATAGATAATAGTATTATATGAAAAACGAAAAGGTTAAATATAGAAAATCATCTATTTTGATTAGGGTGGGCGCAGTCGGCTAACCAACCCATTCGGTTAAAATTTTCGATTAACCACTTGGTTCGATCGGTTGGGTTAACCGCTGGATAGTTAATTGACAGTGAACAGTACCGACCGACCCGCCTATAATTAGCCGCGGTTAACAGCTAAATTTAAATGGTCAACCACCCAATTTAATCGGTTAACCGTGGACCAGTTAACCGATTAAATTAATTGGTTAACCATTTAAATCAAATGGTTAACCGTTGCAAAGTTGGATAACATTTTCAGTATGCTGATATAAGCATACGTATAGATAAAAACAATCAACATTATATGGAACCACGATAATATAATTTTACAAACATATAAAGTACATGGTCACATAGTAGATCCACTTCAGATATGACAATAAGACAGACTCCTCACTCCAAAATACATCAAGATCTAGGGGTGAGCGTTTGGTTGGTTTGGTTTACCCGATGATGAAAATTGTCAAATCAAACTGAAACCGATAAAAATGAAAATCAAACCAAACCAACCAAATTAAGTTTGGTTGGTTCGGTTGGTTATCCGATATAACCGAACTGAAAATATTTTAGACTTTATGTTTTTAATATCAACTATAATTTGATTTATATATTATTAGAGTATTGTTTTATTATGAATTGCTTATATGTTAGATTTTATTTATAAGCAGTATTAGCTAGAAAGCAAGAGTGCGGCATTCCTTTGAAGCACTGCGCACCGAATACGCATGGGGCGGAAGTGCGACGGGATTCGTACGGGGTGCGCCACGAGGCATGTCCCCGTATTCATTGATATGGTGCGGTTGGGTGCGGAAAGGGAGGTGCTCGAGAGGCAAAGACGTAATTTTTAGGGTTTGGTTGTTTCTCGTCTTCGATCTTTGTTGTTTCCCGTCTTCGTGCCCTAATCGACTTGCTAGGCAACATATTATGCCCTAATCGAGAAGCTGCCCTAATCGACTCGTCTTCGGTCTTCGATTTTTAGGGTTGGAGTTGCAACATACTGCAATCGATTTGTTAAGCATACTGTGCGTGTGCCCTAATATACATACTGTAATCGACTCGTTATTTTATTCGATCTTCTTTTGTTTGGGTGTAGTTTGTCTGCTTGGAGGTAAAATTTGAAATAGCTGAAATGGTGGTTGATATTTTTTATCGGGTATGGGTCCAATATACAATACTAAACGGAACCAGCTGATAGATTTGTATTATTGCCACATAGTCTTGTGGATTTGTATTAAAAATAGCCAAATGGAACCAGCTTGTAGATTTGTACCAAATGGAGTCAATTAACGACGTGGGCTTTGGGCTGAATATATTTAATAATGAACATGGAAATAGTGCAAACAATACATTTTTACTCGAACTTATTTATTTGACTACTTTAATTAAAATGCATCTCTCGGATTATATATATACTATATATATTTTTAATATTTTAATATTTACCATATCCCTCTCCACCTGAATTTCCAATTTTTTTAATTTGCCGAATTCCCATATCCTCGTACCATGCGCCCGCATCTACGCACCCACACCCATGCTTTCCAGAGTATTAGATTTGGTAATATTTGTAGAAATTTTTTAATTTGATAAAACAAATTGCTAGAATGCTATATTTAAGCGATGCTAAGATGTGGTAATGTCTGTAGAGATTTGTTTGTTCAATCCTATGTTTAGTCATGGATAATAAGATTTGATCATATCCGACGAGGAGAATTTCAAATTTGTAAAAGAAGTTGTATTCTTTTTTTAGTGGTATTAAGAAAGCAGGACATTTTTGATAGTTCACGTTTATAACAAAAAAGTGTGATGCTAAACGTATTACAATTATTAATAAAGATAATGGTAATAGTATTGCTATCATATTTTTTTATGTCAGAGCAAACTACCAAAAGTGCTTCTCTCATACCACCTAAAAAATAAGATATAACAATTGATTTTTTTTTAATAAATTCGAACTGCGTTTCTATAAATATGAGCAAATCTTGATATCATTTAAAATATGATCTAAAATATAAATTTTCTCTACAACATCATTCTTTATTAATTAGTAAAACTAGAATTAAATATAGTGATTTAAAAATAAAACTTCAAATTAAGTACACATTATTTTAACGTAGAAATATAATTAAATATTTGTGCAAATTATTTTCTCGTGAATGCGTTAAACATACCCAATTAGCCCAAAAAAAAATTGCACACAAAGCATGTGCCGTGATGCTCGTCCAAATAAACCATGTGCGTTGGACGAGTCACGCTGTATGTTAGTTAATCTAGGGGAAGTGAGAAAGGGGTAGTGATCTAGATAAAATATTGATTTCCTAGATACATGTTAATAAGGTTTCGTGGTGTAGTTGGTTATCACGTAGTCTAACACACTAAAGGTCTCCAGTTCAAGCCTGGACGAAGCCATTTAATTTTTAGCTGTACATCACTGCCTCACTATTAGGTTAATTGACATGTGAAATAAAACAACAAGCTCATTGTTGGTTTATGTTGATTACACAGTTCAACACTTTAACTTGGCATGTTTGGTCTTCTTGCATTCCTTGGTTTCAAATTGGTAGCTATGGTACTTGTTTCTGTTGTTTTGTTATGTTTTTTTCTATTGGTCAAGCTTATTGATTTCACCTATTTTCATTTAGTTCGCTTAATTTTGTGTTGGGTTGAAAATGATTTCTTTGTTTTTAGGTTACAATTATGAACAAGATTCTCAAAATGGAATTCGAATTGTAGATTCCATATCAAACTAGATTTAAGTTGTGTATTGTAAATTCAAATGGTTGATGTTTTAATAATTGCTTATATGCTTGTCTTTTTAGCTCTGTATATGTTATCAAATAAAATAATAATCAAGCATGTAAGATCATTGAATCTTCTTTTCACGCTGATAACCCGTATTTTTAAAATTGTTTTTCATACTTGAGCCCTACATCTAAACATGATTTTTTTTAACTCCATTTTATCTTCATTCTGCTTAAGAAAAATAATGCAATTTGAATTATATGTTTAAATAAGAATTTGAAAATTTAGCCTGGACTGATTGTTCTCAATTGCAAGTTACTTCCGTTTTTTGAGCAATTGTAAGGCTTCAAGATTTTCAATATAAACAACGGCTTGTGATTAGTTAATTAATAAAGGCACGCTCATTCGTTATTCTCTATTCGTAAATGACCAAAGGCATACATTGATAGAACAAGCATATAATAAATTTTCAATCATGTTGTTTGTGTACTTATCTACATATTTTCATTGATCAGTAAAAGTACATGAATACACTTATATCAAAAATGGACTGCAAAAACTCATGACCGAGTAAATTTTGTTCTCTCCCCCCCACCTCTCTTTTGGTGGTTTCTTTAAGTTTGAAAAACTGTGTAATACGCGCATCAATGATTCAATATGATGTTTGTGAACTTACGGATTCTGATGTGCAACCATAAGAGAAGGAACTAATAGGCATAATAGTGACTAATCTTCAAAAATATATGCTAACAATAACATGCCTACCATGTTTTGAATGATAAACTGAAATAGGTGCGCTGGTTAAGCAACAAAATAAAGAGCATGTATCTGGTAGACCACTGGGATGAAGGGTCAACAAAGTCAGTGGAAAAATGTACGTTATCGATGTTTATTTTACAAATCTACACATTGCAGTTTACCATATCTTTGGATAAATGATCAAGACAATAGAATAGTCTATTTTCAAAGAAGTTAATTTACATGTTTATGGGCATTTCAGGCTTGCTTATGGTATATTACGTGTAATTTTGTATCCTTATTTTTCTGCAGAGAGCTCGTTAAAGCAGTAAGAATGTGAGATTAAAATGGAAGACTGATATTATATGATCCAAGAAGCAAAGATGTTCAAGTAACTACTTTGTAAGTTCTCTCTTTCCCAAATGAGTTTACTGTAAGCTACATGAGAACCGACACATAGCTACAACATGAATAAGGCGATCCCGGATTTCCCATGCTACTAAGCTTGCTAGAACAAAATTTATGTCGTGTTTCTTTTTACCAGCTCACCAAAATTTTGAGTTTATGTTTTCTGATTGCGTTCCATGTCTGTTTTATTCTATTTTTTATTTTAAATTCTATCTTGTAGTTGGAGAATTATCCCAGCTAATAACCTTTTACAAGCAGGCCCTATAAAGTTAAAATTGTCAGAAAAAGATGGAAATGGTCGATGTTTTAAATGTTTATGTTAAGTTTAGACAAAGAAATCGAAATTTCATTCAATCTCCAGTGCTCAAGGAACATCGAAAAAGGTGTTGGTTGTGAAATATATTATGGGTTATTGAAAGAATCATGTTTCAGTGGTGTCACATAAACTGTATGTCAAACCAACTCCTCTAACATATGAGGAGTAATTTAAGTTTTATCAATTAATGGAAATGTGTTATGTACAAAGCATAACTAGCAAACTGAATTGTGAACACAGATCTTCTAGTTCATATAATAGCCGCCTTTGTAGTCAAGGAGCAGCCTAATCGCAGCTGCTACACCCTGCAGTGGGTCATTTATCCTGAAATTTGATTCGATATTTGTCGTGTTCTTTCCACCTATCAAAAATTGAAACCTCGAACTTCAATTTGCTCTGAATTGCCCAAGGTGCAAGGCTTGTTTGATTTTGCACTTTTTTTAGGCTGACTGCCCTGATACTGGCATGTAATTTAGCTATCAATGTATCACAACTTTCCAATTAATTTTTTTTACAGCTGCTTGTTTGTGTACATGGAAACAATTTAATATAAAATAACCTTTTCTTATTGCGGTTCTGATTTACATGGTAAGTATATATATAGCTACACTCTAGTTACTTGCCTAAATATATTGCTTCTTGACAAAGGTTTGATAAAAAAGTACTTCAATCTGAAGAATATTAAGCTTCCTTTCCAATAATTTTTAGTTACTGCTAATTTTTCTGTATGGGGAAAATAATTTATCCGAAGTAGCCTTTACCCCCTTTTCCAATTCATATGTTATGTATGTAGCTAATTGGCCATAATCTCGACAAATGTTGATAAGGAAAGTATTTTAGTCAAAAGGGAACGTGGTTTCCTTTCCATTCTACACATTGAGGGTATAATATTAGATCCAAAATTGAAATTTCAACTGAAGGGATAGAACAAAATTACTTTACAAATGCTGAATTTCTCTGCTTTTCCATTAGGTAATCAGTGTTGTATTGCAACAAGGGCCAATTGCTCCTTATATGTTTGACTATCATTTATTATCTGAAGCAAAATATTACCAATAAGCTTCTACTTCCTGCAAAATTTAGGGGGAAAAGTCACTAAACCTAAGTATCATCAAACGGAGCATTCTCTACATGAACAGTATATTATACAACAAATACTAGTAATTTGATATGTTTGGAATACTCTAAAACATCTATTTAGTCCCACATCACCGAATATGTGAGAATTATTCTATATAAATATCAGCTTTTTTCATCACCATACAGCCGAGCTCAGTAGCGTGAGCTTGAAACCAAGTGGGGCAGTAAATTGATGGGATGTTGGGTTATGTTATCGAATTCGGATACACGGCACGACTTGCTGGCCCGCCCGATCCAAGTCGCTGAGTGGCTGGTGTGGCTAGGCTGAAAGGTCTGGCCATGGTGGCTATAGTATAGGGGCAATGTGTGAGGATGGTTTCATAGAGCAGCGAAAACTCCTTCCTCTCGACGGTGGATGGATAACGGACTGCTGTGCTCTGTATCCACCTCGATCCGGTGACACTCCTCCAACAAACCATCCTTTTTTCCCTCCTCCCTCATGCTTTTCTCATTCAGTTAGTTTTGACTTTCTCTTTCTCAGCTAATATTTGTGTTTGGTTGTTCTTGCTTGGAGTTGTACTGACCATACACAAGTATTTTACTTATAAATTTCTCTCGGTATCTCACACTCTTATATATACCTTTGACTGTATGTAAGCTGTAGGCATGTTACATATCCACCATATATATGGTCCACTTATTTAACTTATAAGCACACCTTCCTTTCTTACCTTTGCCGTTTACTTATCTAATTTATTGCAAGTATCCTTTTCCGATTAGGCCATTACTATCTACATTTGTTTGCTTCCCAATTTCAGGCATTATTGCTTTGTACGAATGATGCTAAAACCTATCCTCTACAAGTATTCTTTATTGCCACATAATACTATTATATGGATGAAAAGAAATGCTCTCTAAATTATGGTGTCCACATTCATGTCCCATGCAATGGCCATGATGTTGGTATGCTTGTAAACTTGTTAAACATTTCAGCCTGAGACCGAGCAGTAATAAGATGCTGACTTATCCGTTCATTACATTAGGAAATAGCTGTTTGTTTTGTGTTCTTATGCTTCTTCCACTTTTGGCTTTTGTACTTTCCTGAAAAACATAAAGAAACAGATTAAATTGTGTTTTCTTGGGGTATTTGCTGTCTTTGATCTACTTTTTTTTCTTTTGCTCTGTATCCACCTCAATCCAGTGACAATCCTCCAACCAACCATCATTTTTTCCTCCTCCCTCATGCTTTTCTCATTCAAATAGTTTTGACTTTCTCTTTCTCGGCTAATATTCATACTTGGTTGTTCTTGCTTGGAGTTGTACTGACCATACACAAGTATTTTACTTCTAAATTTCTCTCGGTATCTCGCACTCTTATATATACCTTTGACTGTATGTAAGCTGTAAGCATGTTACATATCCACCATATATATGGTCCACCTATTTAACTTATAAGCACACCTTCCTTTCTTACCATTGCCGTTTACTTATCTAATTTATTGCAAGTATCCTTTTCCCATTAGGCCATTACTATCTACATTTGTTTGCTTCCCAATTTCAGGCATTATTGCTTTGTACGAATGATGCTAAAACCTATCCTCTACAAGTATTCTTTATTGCCACATAATACTATTGTATGGATGAAAAGAAATGCTCTTTAAATATGGTGTCCACATTCATGTCCCATGCAATGACCATGATGTTGGTATGCTTGTAAAATTGTTAAACATTTCAGCCTGAGACCGAGCATGTAACAACCCGTATTTTCAATAACCTGTTATAACATAAATGGAGGCAGAATTAAACTGTAAAATCTGAATCAAGGGAAACAGGCTATGCCATTGCGTTCGTCTTGGAAAAATACGCGAAATAGAGTCCGAGTTTTCGAAAATCGGAGTCCGTATGACCAAGATATAGCCTCGCGAAGTTTCACGAAAAATTCCCAAATTAAAGTATACTTAATTAAGTGAAATTGGTTGCGCAGAGAAATATATATATATTGAGATATATATATATATATATATATATATATAATTGAAAATTTAATAAATAAATATGCAAAAATGTTCAAAACAGCGAATTGGGAGAGGGGAATAACCGAACCGGCCGATTTTTGAGGTCGACCCAAGCCCGCTGGGTCGACTAGGGGTTAATCCAGGGTGTTTGGCTGTCAACCCGTGGGCCGATTCGCTCAATTGCAGATTTTGCATTTGGATGGTTCTCATGGTTCATCTTTAATCTAAAGGCCCTAGATGGTTCCTACACTTGACTTCTTCCCAAGACATGCTTTGATGGCTTGGATTGAATCTAGGTTTAATCCTATGGCCTAAAACACTTGCCTAATCTATAAATAAGACCCTAACCTATCCTAAACCCTCATTATTCATTCATGCAACTAAACTATGGCAAAATTGCTACTCTCATGGCCTCCACTCAACTATCCTAGCCTCCACTTCATTTCTATGAGAGGTTTCATGATCATGAGAGTATTAGAGAGTCCCTATGTTAGTATGAGAGCTTCTCAAGTTGATCTCAAGGCTAAAGCTTTGATCTTTGTTCATAAAGATGGGGTTTTTATTGATTTGGAGTGTTCATCTTTGGGTTTTTGGGTGATGGCATGCATAGGCTACATCACAATCTTTGTTTTGCATTTCGATTTGTGCCTTCATAACAATGTAAGCCCTTTCCCTACTCTTAGATATTAACTATGAAGTTAAATGTTCATGTTGCAAGTTTGGGTTTGATCATTGAGAATGATACATGCTATCATGTCATGCAAGCTTATGAAGTCATTATCTTGATCTTATGAGCTAAAAGCTACAACCTTTATGTTGAAATATTGCATTATGCAACATGAGAACCTTCATAATCTTTATGTCAACTTGCATATGAAGTCATAACCCTTATATGATGATACATGCGAGTTTCTAGTCATCATTCCATGTCTTTTGTCACCATGATTCGTTTATGTGCCAAGTTTGGGTTTATGCATGATTTTGAGGCTTAAGAATGTAACATGCAAGCTAATGAACACATTTGTGCCTCATTTGCCACCATGATTAACTTGTGGCTTAATATCCATTTTTGTCATGCCTTTGCCAAGTCTCTTCTTTTAATCCATTACGTTGTTGCGAACGTATATGCGAGTTTAAAAGCGTTGGGTTATGTTATGGGTAATTTCTAATGACATGAAAATACAACTTGAAAACATGACTCGAATCATAACATGGAAGTTGACATGTAAGTATGCTTGAAAACATAAGCTTGGGAATTTACCTATTAAGTTAGGTCTACCCATTGGGAATTTACCTATTAAGTTAGGTCTACCCAATTGCTTGAAAACTTGAATATGAACATGACACTAGACTAAACATGAAAGTGGCCAACTCGAGGTTGGGTTGAGTTTGCAACGTAAAACTACCCGGAACCGACCGGCCTAACTAGTAGTTGCAAACAATAGGACCCAATGTGAGAAGTTGGTCATGTTGTGCTTGAACCCGAGGTTAGACCAAGTTGTGGTGTAAAGCTACCCGGAACCGACCGGCTTAACTAGTAACCACAACAAAGTCTAATGTGAGAGGTGAAGGTGCATTAAGTGATTAATGCCACATGATAGGGTTAAGTTAATTTGATTAATGACTCTTAACCAAATATGACATGGACAAATGGGTTAAGTAATTTTGATTAGGCTAATGGTACTTAACAAAACATGAAAAGGTTGGGAAGGTTAAGGGACTTGATTTGCCTAATGACACTTAACCATTTTTATACGACTAGTGGACGGGGTTAAGTTAACCAACACTTAATCAATCCAACACGATAATTTGGTAAGGTTAAGTAAGTTTTCTTAATGACACTTAACCGAAAGATACAGTTAATGGATGGGGTTAAGATTAAACTCAACTAGTCTAAACAGGGAAATCGGATGGGGTTAAGTTATCCTAGACTTAATTAATCCCATTTGGCAGTTTAATGGGGTTAAGTTAAACGCTTAACTAATCTAACATGATGATTTGATGTGGTTAAGTGACCTATACTTAACCAATCTAACCCGTGAATTTATTGAGGTTAAGTGACCTATACTTAACCAATCTAACCCGTGAATTTATTGAGGTTAAGTTAAACTATACTTAACCACTCTAACGTGAAGACATGATAAGGCTAAGTCACGAATCGTTTGAATACGCTTGACCAGTTTGACTCAGTAATTTGATGGGGTCAAGTTAATACATACTTAACCAACTTGAGCATGGTTTGTAGGGTTAAGTCTTGGACTTGGATACTTAGCCAATTTTGACATGATTTGTAGACGGGATTAAGTCATGAACTTAAGTGACACTTAATCTATTATATAAACCCTAATTCGGAGAATTAGGTGGATAACCGTAGTTAACAAGGATAACGGGAATAAGGCTAAGTGGTAAACCTTAGTTGAAGGATAACTAAGTAATGATTCTTAGTCAAGGAAATTTAGACCAGTTCATAGATAGATGAGTAACCTGATACGGTAGGTCATCGTTTAAATATACGAGTAGGAGCAAGTATCTGATTTGGATAAAGGCTCCAGCGAACTGGGTAACGAAGCAGCGGCTTCGGGGAACGTGAGGGTATTCTTGGTATCCCTCTATGAGCTGCCAGGTGATTATACTAGGCTCATGAGAGGTTAAGGTCTGCGTTAGAAGAACCAAGAGTATGCCTTGGTTGCTATACGAGCAACCTAAAGACGGGGATGGATAGGGGATAGTCGACGATACACGGTCGTACCCTAGATAGCATTTTCGTCAGGCTACCTACCATCTTTGGTCAAGCGTGTACGTACGGAAAGGCAAAGAACACCCAATAAACCATAATTGCTATCTAATTATGGGTGCGGTAAGGCTCGGATGTGGGTTGGCCAGTGTTGTGTTCTCATACAGGATTTATCCTGTCTTGTCTTTCGCTAGTTGAGGGAGTGGTCTCGTGGGACCATAGCCACGTATAGGAAAAACAGACCTTAGCATCTGCATCGGCAGATAAGTCTAAAGCTCCCGACCGAGTCCTGTATTTCCTGGTCTGCCCTATGACAGGACTCGGATGGCACGATGTGATACATGTGCATACAGTCATGGAAAAACGATTCACGATGAATGCGTGGGAAAAAGGGCGCGGTTGACGGTTAGCGTAATCCCCAGTGGCCCTGGGTGGTTGAACCAAAACCGAGATACGAAAACGTGCAATAGGTAAGCATAATCCCTAGTAGCCCTAGGTAGCATAAGTCCTAGTTGTACAAACGATAATTCATGTTGGAAGACCCTAGCTAGGTTTAGGGTAACAGTCCAAACCAATCTTAAGGATCATGGAACTATGTTAAAGTAATATAGAATCTCATGGGAAAGCCCGTATGGTCTACGGCAAGGGACTGAACATTTACGTGGAATAAAACATACAAGTTGAGTAACCTATATATGCAAAATATTAGGTTGACATGGACCATTAAACGACTTTTGAGTGAGGGTCATTCTTGGTTAACACATGACACGGTGGGGATACTAGTACGGTAGGTGCAGAGCTAAAATACAGGATAGATATCATGGGGCGTATTACGTGACAGATATCTTGGGGATATTATACTTGATAGAAACCTGACGATGTGATACCTTGTTTTATCTTGACATCGTAATTTATCATGACACCTTAGTTTATCTGAGTTCAGTAGTTCATCCTGTTATTTTGATTTAGCTTATCTATCTTGGTATCATGCTTATGTTCATCTCAGTTTCTCATGTCAGTTAACTTTACTAGTTTTTATGCTAATAGTAGATAGGGCTTACTCAGTCTTTTTGACTGACCCGTTTTGTTTCGCCTCTTTTCTTCCGTTTCCCCCCCCAGGTTACAGGGAGGAAATACTGTTGTTTAGTTCGGACTTCTTCTTCTTGAAGGTCATCATGGATGGCTTGGACTTTTCTTGGCTAATGGCTACTTTACTGTTTTTACTTGGGGAATAATTTATGAAAATGTCTTTATGCTTCTTTACTATTGCAAGACAGGTTTTGATGTACTCTGATGTAAAAGGCTTTAGACCTTATTTATTCATGTTATGAAAGTTTGATTTTACTTCCGCTATTGTATATGTTCTGCCTTGTGATATTTCTGTGCATGTTTACCAATAATGCCCCTCTAAAGCTAGTGCATTCCTTTGCGAGTGACCCTAGCGGAGGCGGGGTGTTACACGTGGTATCAGAGCAGAAGGTTACCAGACTGGGCAAAAGTTTTTAAAGACCTTCTGAAAACTATTTGAAAAAAAAGCTGTTTACAAAGAAGCATTTTTCAAGAAAATTTTCTTTTAAAAGAAAAAGGCTATTCCCCAAAGGCCATTAGCACTATCCTTGTTTCCTTAATTGAGTCTCTTTTCCTTTCTTTCCTCCATCTGTAGTCACAGTAGTTTTAACTGCGACTAGTCTTTTCTACCTACGAAAGTGCTTTCCATACGATGGAGGTGGTTCTCGAGAGACCAGTGGCCGCGTTATAAGAAAGGATCGTGAGAAAGAAGGATAAAGGATACGAGCTTAAGGATGAGCAACTTGTTGGTATGGCTTAGTCCTCAAAGGAGGGAGAAAGATGAACAATGAAACCCATGACGAGAGAGTACCTTTGGCATGGTAAAACGGGGTGGATAGTTAAGTATTATGGGACAAGGACAAGATCATCGGGAGGGCAGTAGTATGCTCTCATTTCTAGAGTACCTCGGAAGGAGGGTAACGATCTTGTTAAAGGTTTAGCTTTTCTTCTCTATCATCCCGTTAGGACTTCGTTGTTCGTATCATTTAAGTCCGCTTCGATAGTTGAGTCTCTGCACCTTAAGTACTAGCGTAATAGAGAATCCCATTTTTGTCTCAAAGTCCTATTGGAGAATCAGTCCATTTATACATGGCTTGTTTGGATTTGGGAATGTCTATGCCAAGTGTTGAGTTTGGAAATAATGCTTATGTTTATAAGCTATGGATGGATTCTAGGGATGAAGTGGTTATCCAGTAGGGGGTGCCACTCTCGGTTTTGATAGGAGGGTAGTTAGACCTTTTGACTAGCCTTGGTAATGCCCTCGAAGTATCGGGTAACCTTTTTGAGGTTCTGTCATGACTAGTTACTTAGAATCCCTTGATGCCTTTATTGGAAATTTGAAGCCCGATCGAGTGGTGTTCGCCAATAAGACGGATGGTTTACTTCATTTATGCATGGGTTATAGAGATCACCCTAGTAAGTGCGCATGATAACCTGATTGACATCTGTTTACTTTCAAGAGAAAGTTCTTCTACATGGAATGCCTTATAGTATATAAACGAGATCCAAGATTCACTAGTGAATTTTGGAAAGCTTGCATGAGATCATGAGTACGCAGTCATGTTTGCGTCAAGTATTCTAGGAAAAGGATAAGTGCAAGTGGAACGAGAGGCGACGAAGAAATGAGTTCCAGCTCATGTTATGGAAACAGGAATAAGAAGCTACAAAATCGCGAAGTTAAAAGACGACTTTGATGGTCAAAGACTAGATACGCGCATGATATCTCTTTTTGGGAGTATATCCTTGATCCCTGTTTTCCTGTAGAGCTTGCTTGTAGGCTATCTTTTTCGGACATCCCCTCGGTCCTATTTTCTGTTACAAACCCCGTAAGGAGTTTGTCTTGTTTATCTTCTCGACCCTGTTTCAGGGAATCCTAGGTAGAACCCTATGGATGTAAACATGTATTTGAAACATGTTATGATTGATATGGTTGCAAGTGGTTGCAAGTGGTTGCTCGTGGATGCGCGAATACACATTAGATACTAGCTCGACTCGGTCACACTTCATATTGCATATGCACGAGTATTTATACTTGTTTATGGATGAAATCGAATGTATTATCATGCGGTTGTTGCATATGAATGAATGATTGTGCACGCATATAGTATCTATATGACTAGGACTATTTGCATACATGTTGGATTCATGGCACTATACATATTTTTGCATTAGAAAGATTATTCAGGCCTGATCATTAGCATTAGCTAAGGAACATGTACACACACGTTTTGCATATATTCATACAGCATTAGAAATCATCTAAGGACAATGGTTGCTTGTGGATGATGTTTTGAGTAGATGGATGATGGATGGTAGGATATGTTCTTCCTAACTTGGAGATTTCGGGGATGAAATCCTAAAAGGTGGGGAGAATGTAACAACCCGTATTTTCAATAACCTGTTATAACATAAATGGAGGCAGAATTAAACTGTAAAATCTGAATCAAGGGAAACGGGCTATGCCATTGCGTTCGTCTCGGAAAAATACGCGAAATAGAGTCCGAGTTTTCGAAAATCGGAGTCCGTATGACCAAGATATGGCCTCGCGAAGTTTCACGAAAAATTCCCAAATTAAAGTATACTTAATTAAGTGAAATGGGTTGCGCAGAGAAATATATATATATATTGATATATATATATATATATATATAATTGAAAATTTAATAAATAAATATGCAAAAATGTTCAAAACAGCGAATTGGGAGAGGGGAATAACCGAACCGGCCGATTTTTGAGGTCGACCCAAGCCCGCTGGGTCGACTAGGGGTTAATCCAGGGTGTTTGGCTGTCAACCCGTGGGCCGATTCGCTCAAATGCAGATTTTGCATTTGGATGGTTCTCATGGTTCATCTTTAATCTAAAGGCCCTAGATGGTTCCTACACTTGACTTCTTCCCCAAGACATGCTTTGATGGCTTGGATTGAATCTAGGTTTAATCCTATGGCCTAAAACACTTGCCTAATCTATAAATAAGACCCTAACCTATCCTAAACCCTCATTATTCATTCATGCAACTAAACTATGGCAAAATTGCTACTCTCATGGCCTCCACTCAACTATCCTAGCCTCCACTTCATTTCTATGAGAGGTTTCATGATCATGAGAGTATTAGAGAGTCCCTATGTTAGTATGAGAGCTTCTCAAGTTGATCTCAAGGCTAAAGCTTTGATCTTTGTTCGTAAAGATGTGGTTTTTATTGATTTGGAGTAGGGCTGTCAATGGATATCCGAAAAATCCGAAATCCGTCCGCATTCGTATCCGAAAAGCGGATAAATATCCGATATCCGGGAAAGCGGATGCGGATGCGGATATAGGCATATCCGCATCCGAAAATTATCCGTCCCCTTTTTTCCTGATTATAGCTTAAATTATGTGTATTTTAACATAATTAAATATACTAATTTATTAATTTGCAAAATTAAAAGTCTACTAAACGCATGTTTATTGCTCAAAATTATGTATTATCATCATATTTATTTGTTTTTAGCAATTTAGTAATCAATTAGGTTGAAAAAGATTAATATCATGCTAAAAAAATTCATTTATATTCATTGATTTATCGACTGTTGGCGGAGCGGATAATTATCCGATATCCGTCCGTATCCGCGGATACGGATATCCGATATCCGAAAATGGTTTCGGATGCGGATGCGGATATGGCACTATCCGTATCCGAAAGTATCCGTTGACAGCCCTAATTTGGAGTGTTCATCTTTGGGTTTTTGGGTGATGGCATGCATAGGCTTCATCACAATCTTTGTTTTGCATTTCGATTTGTGCCTTCATAACAATGTAGGCCCTTTCCCTACTCTTAGATATTAACTATGAATTTAAATGTTCATGTTGCAAGTTTGGGTTTGATCATTGAGAATGATACATGCTATCATGTCATGCAAGCTTATGAAGTCATTATCTTGATCTTATGAGCTAAAAGCTACAACCTTTATGTTGAAATGTTGCATTATGCAACATGAGAACCTTCATAATCTTTATGTCAACTTGCATATGAAGTCATAACCCTTATATGATGATACATGCGAGTTTCTAGTCATCATTCCATGTCTTGTGTCACCATGATTCGTTTATGTGCCAAGTTTGGGTTTATGCATGATTTTGAGGCTTAAGAATGTAACATGCAAGCTAATGAACACATTTATGCCTCATTTGCCACCATGATTAACTTGTGGCTTAATATCCATTTTTGTCATGCCTTTGCCAAGTCTCTTGTTTTAATCCATTACGTTGTTGCGAACGTATATGCGAGTTTAAAAGCGTTGGGTTATGTTATGGGTAATTTCTAATGACATGAAAATACAACTTGAAAACATGACTTGAATCATAACATGGAAGTTGACATGTAAGTATGCTTGAAAACATAAGCTTGGGAATTTACCTATTAAGTTAGGTCTACCCATTGGGAATTTACCTATTAAGTTAGGTCTACCCAATTGCTTGAAAACTTGAATATGAACATGACACTAGACTAAACATGAAAGTGGCCAACTCGAGGTTGGGTTGAGTTTGCAACGTAAAACTACCCGGAACCGACCGGCCTAACTAGTAGTTGCAAACAATAGGACCCAATGTGAGAAGTTGGTCATGTTGTGCTTGAACCCGAGGTTAGACCAAGTTGTGGTGTAAAGCTACCCGGAACCGACCGGCTTAACTAGTAACCACAACAAAGTCTAATGTGAGAGGTGAAGGTGCATTAAGTAATTAATGCCACATGATAGGGTTAAGTTAATTTGATTAATGACTCTTAACCAAATATGACATGGACAAATGGGTTAAGTAATTTTGATTAGGCTAATGGTACTTAACAAAACATGACAAGGTTGGGAAGGTTAAGGGACTTGATTTGCCTAATGACACTTAACCATTTTTATACGACTAGTGGACGGGGTTAAGTTAACCAACACTTAATCAATCCAACACGATAATTTGGTAAGGTTAAGTAAGTTTTCTTAATGACACTTAACCGAAAGATACAGTTAATGGATGGGGTTAAGATTAGACTCAACTAGTCTAAACAGGGAAATCGGATGGGGTTAAGTTAGCCTAGACTTAATTAATCCCACTTGGCAGTTTAATGGGGTTAAGTTAAACGCTTAACTAATCTAACATGATGATTTGATGTGGTTAAGTGACCTATACTTAACCAATCTAACCCGTGAATTTATTGAGGTTAAGTGACCTATACTTAACCAATCTAACCCGTGAATTTATTGAGGTTAAGTTAACCTATACTTAACCAATCTAACGTGAAGACATGATAAGGCTAAGTCACGAATCGTTTGAATACGCTTGACCAGTATGACTCAGTAATTTGATGGGGTCAAGTTAATACATACTTAACCAACTTGAGCATGGTTTGTAGGGTTAAGTCTTGGACTTGGATACTTAGCCAATTTTGACATGATTTGTAGACGGGATTAAGTCATGAACTTAAGTGACACTTAATCTATTATATAAACCCTAATTCGGAGAATTAGGTGGATAACCGTAGTTAACAAGGATAACAGGAATAAGGCTAAGTGGTAAACCTTAGTTGAAGGATAACTAAGTAATGATTCTTAGTCAAGGAAATTTAGACCAGTTCATAGATAGATGAGTAACCTGATACGGTAGGTCAACGTTTAAATATACGAGTAGGAGCAAGTATCTGATTTGGATAAAGGCTCCAGCGAACTGGGAAACGAAGCAGCGGCTTCGGGGAACGTGAGGGTATTCTTGGTATCCCTCTATGAGCTGCCAGGTGATTATACTAGGCTCATGAGAGGTTAAGGTCTACGTTAGAAGAACCAAGAGTATGCCTTGGTTGCTATACGAGCAACCTAAAGACGGGGATGGATAGGGGATAGTCGACGATACACGGTCGTACCCTAGATAGCATTTTCGTCAGGCTACCTACCGTCTTTGGTCAAGCGTGTACGTACGGAAAGGCAGAGAACACCCAATAGACCATAATTGCTATCTAATTATGGGTGCGGTAAGGCTCGGATGTGGGTTGGCCAGTGTTGTGTTCTCATACAGGATTTATCCTGTCTTGTCTTTTGCTAGTTGAGGGAGTGGTCTCGTGGGACCATAGCCACATATAGGAAAAACAGACCTTAGCATCTGCATCGGCAGATAAATCTAAAGCTCCCGACCGAGTCCTGTATTTCCTGGTCTGCCCTATGACAGGACTCGGATGGCACGATGTGATACATGTGCATACAGTCATGGAAAAACGATTCACGATGAATGCGTGGGAAAAAGGGCGCGGTTGACGGTTAGCGTAATCCACAGTGGCCCTGGGTGGTTGAACCAAAACCGAGATACGAAAACGTGCAATAGGTAAGCATAATCCCTAGTAGCCCTAGGTAGCATAAGTCCTAGTTGTACAAACGATAATTCATGTTGGAAGACCCTAGCTAGGTTTAGGGTAACAGTCCAAACCAATCTTAAGGATCATGGAACTATGTTAAAGTAATATAGAATCTCATGGGAAAGCCCGTATGGTCTACGGCAAGGGACTGAACATTTACGTGGAATAAAACATACAAGTTGAGTAACCTATATATGCAAAATATTAGGTTGACATGGACCATTAAACGACTTTTGAGTGAGGGTCATTCTTGGTTAACACATGACACGGTGGGGATACTAGTACGGTAGGTGCAGAGCTAAAATACAGGATAGATATCACGGGGCGTATTACGTGACAGATATCTTGGGGATATTATACTTGATAGAAACCTGACGATGTAATACCTTGTTTTATCTTGACATCGTAATTTATCATGACACCTTAGTTTATCTGAGTTCAGTAGTTCATCCTGTTATTTTGATTTAGCTTATCTATCTTGTTATCATGCTTATGTTCATCTCAGTTTCTCATGTCAGTTAACTTTACTAGTTTTTATGCTAATAGTAGATAGGGCTTACTCAGTCTTTTTGACTGACCCGTTTTGTTTCGCCTCTTTTCTTCCGTTTCCCCCCCAGGTTACAGGGAGGAAATACTGTTGTTTAGTTCGGGCTTCTTCTGCTTGAAGGTCATCATGGATGGCTTGGACTTTTCTTGGCTAATGGCTACTTTACTGTTTTTACTTGGGGAATAATTTATGAAAATGTCTTTATGCTTCTTTACTATTGCAAGACAGGTTTTGATGTACTCTGATGTAAAAGGCTTTAGACCTTATTTATTCATGTTATGAAAGTTTGATTTTACTTCCGCTATTGTATATGTTCTGTCTTGTGATATTTCTGTGCATGTTTACACAAAATGCCCCTCTAAAGCTAGTGCATTCCTTTGCGAGTGACCCTAGCGGAGGCGGGGGGTTACAGAGCAGTAATAAGATGCTGACTTATCCGTTCATTACATTAGGAAATAGTTGTTTGTTTTGTGTTCTTATGCTTCTTCCACTTTTGGCTTCTGTACTTTCCTGAAAAACATAAAGAAACAGATTAAATTGTGTTTTCTCGGGGTATTTGCTGTCTTTGAACTACTTTTTTTTGCTCTAATTCTGGGCATTTTTTGCTTCTGTATTGTAAAGTTGTCAAAATTTCTCCTAGTTCACATTTTTTCTCCTATTTAGGGCATCTTATTATTACTTTGAACTCAATTCATTCCATTGTGTTCCTGTCGTGCTTCAATGGATTGGACATATGTCTAATTCTCATGATAGAAAGGCGGCCATCTTCTGGTTTAGTACTGGTAGTTTGTCATATTATTGGCATCAGTTGGTTATATACCATATTAAATCATATATCAATTTAATGTACTTCTGACCTATTTCACGCTTTACTTGCAGCAGCAGCAGGCAAGTCAGATGACTAACACGGTTAATGTAAGGCGAACCAGACAGCATAAAAGGGCCCTTGAGAACACTGAGGCCCACTGTGGCTTCCTGAGGTATGTTGTAGTTATTACATGATTTCACTTGTTATGACATGCACACAGACTGCTTGATTGATTTAAACTAATGCGATGTACATAATCAACTGGGTTTTTCGAATATACATAATTAATTGGATTGTTTGGATATTGAAAATGCATGTAGATGGTAGTGCAAGCGTGGAAAATAGCACACCACCAGCAAGCATTGCATTCTGTCATCTTATACATGCTGCACCGCAACCTTTTCCCCTCTCCTATTTGAATGTATTTGAAATAATTTTGAGATGTCTAAAATCATGTGTGCTGATAGTGCTTCCTTATTGTGTTGAACCACTGTCAATACAGTTCTGTATATTTGCGTGTAAAATCTTGCAAGTTATATGAGCCGTAAGGGTTAAAAATTCAAACACTAGCCCGACCAGTAAATTGAAGCGAAAGCTAGAACTACTGATTGACCTATATTAGGCGGTAATTTATTTGCTTTAAGTTATACTAGTTTGTTTTAGTCTATGTAGTTGAGGATTAGATCCTAGCTAAGAGACTAGTGTAAAGATACCATTTTGAATTTAGTTTGATCTCGACCATTATATTAGCGTAAGCATTTTCTCCTTCAATTTGATTACATCTTAATAAGCATAAAGATATTTTCTTGATTTTAATTAATTATTGGATTAACGCAATCATATCATTTGAACTTGATTGAATCTTATTTTGCATAACAATATTTATTGGATTTACTTAGATGCTGATTTTTCAATTAGTATAAAAGTAGCATCTTTATTTCAATTAGATATTGGTTCTCTTATATATTATCCAGTCTAGGTTTGATTAGATGAGTATTATTAAATTAATAGTAGGTTCTTATACATATTTTATTAGGCAACAGTGAAGAACCATGTGTTTTCAAGCCATAGGTGTTATTTTGCTTCTTTGACAGTATCTTAAATAATCCTGTAATGCTTGACATCATGTTCCAACTTGTTTTTTCTTTTTAATTTTTCTTTTCTGTGGTCCGTTTAGTTTTGAATTTTGTGAATGTAACCTTATACATTGTCTATTCAGTAGTGCAATTTTTATATTCCATTTATGAGGCTGAACTACATGTTCTTTATTTGAGAACTTGTGATTATGCATTCGGAAGTTATCTCAAATTATAATTGATTTTTTGAACATACTATATATATATATATATATGTATATATAGGAGCGTTCCTAGGCACCCCTGTTTTGCAGCAACCCTAGCATACAATGAGCTGTACTAATCCAAAATCCAAATCCAACAAGATTCCGTAGTTGTTTAATCCACGTATATATTATCATCTATCCAAAATTGGAGCTCATTCCGACATCCGTAATATTTTCAAAATTTTAGCTCAATTATTCACCGTTCAGACATTTATTCGTAACATTTTCAGAATCTTAGCTCAATTATTCACCGTTCAGGCATTTATTCGAACCGTTAGATTTAAACATCACCGTTTAGACATTTATCCCCTCCTTCCCTTTCGTTGGTTTCTTTAAGTTGAAAAAATTATGCCATACATGTATCAATGATACAATATGATGTTTGTGAACTTACAGATTCTGATGTGCAACCATAAGAGAAGGAACTAATGGGCATACTAGTGGCTAATCTTCAGAAATATATGCTAACAATAACATGCCTACCATGTTTTGAATGATAAACTGAAATAGGTGCACTGGTTAAGCAACAAAATAAAGAGCATGTATCTGGTAGACCACTGGGATCAAGGGTCAAGGAAGTCAGTGGAAACATTTACGTTATCGATACTCATTTTACAAATCTACTCATTGCAGTTTACCATATCTTTGGACAAATGATCAAGACAGCAGAATAGTCTATTTTTAAAGAAATTAATTTACATGTTTATGGGCAATTCAGGCTTGCTTATGGTATATTACGTGTAATTTTGCATCCTTGTTTTTCTGCAGAGAGTTCATTAAAGCAGTAAAAATGCGAGATAAAAATGGAAGAGTGATATTGTATGATCCAAGAAGCAAAGATGTTCAAGTACTACTTGGTAAGTTATCTTTCCCAAATGAGTTTATTTTAGGCTACATGAGAACCGACACATAGCTACAACATGAATAAGGCGGTCCCAAATTTCCCATGCTACTAAGCTTGCTAGAACAAAATTTATGTCGTGTTTCTTTTTACCTGCTCATCAAATATTTTGAATTATGTTTTCTGAGTGCGTTCTATGTCTGTTTTATTCTTTTTTTTATATATATATATGTATAACAAGTCTATCTTGTAGTTGGAGAATTCTCCTAGCTAATAACCTTTTACAAGCAGGCCCTATAAAGTTACATTTGTTGGAAAAAGAAGGAAACAGACGATGTTTTAAATGTTTATGCTAAGTTTAGACAAAGCTATTGAAATTTCATTCAATCACCGGTGCTCAAGGAACATCAAAAAAGGTGTTGGCTGTGAAATATATTATGGGTTATAGAAATAATCATGTTTCAGTGGTGTCATATAAACAGTAGGTCAAACCAACTCCTCTAACATTTGAGGAGCAATTTAAGTTTTATCAATTAATCGAAATATTTTATGTACAGAGCATAACTAGCAAACTGAATTGTGAAAACAGATCTTCTAGTTCATATAATACCCGCCTTTGTAGTCAAGGAGCAGCCTAAGCGCAGCTGCTGTACACCTTGCAGTGGGCCATTTATCTTGAAATTTGATTTGATATTTGCCGTGTTCTTTCCATATAGCCAAAATTGAAACCTCGAACTTCAATTTGCTCTAAATTGCCCAAGGTGCAAAGCTTGTTTGATTTTGCACTTTTTTTTTTAGGCCGACTGCCCTGATACTGGCGTGCATTTAGCTATCAATGGACCACAACTTTCCAATTAATTTTTGCTACTGCTGCTTGTTTGTGTGCATGGAAACAACTTAATATAAAATAACCTTTTTTTATTGCGGTTTTGATTTACATGATAAGTATATAGCTACACTCTAGTTACTTGCTTAATATATTGCTGCTTGACAAAGATTTGATAAAAAAGTATTTCAACCTTCAACTTGAAGAATATTAAGCTTCCTTTCCAATTATTTTTAGTTACTGCTAATTTTTTGTGTATGGGGAAAACAATTTATCCGAAGTAGCCTTTTTCCCCCCTTGTCCAATTCATATGTTATGTATGCAGTTAATTGGCCATAATCTCGAAAAATGTTGATAAGGAAAGTATTTTAGTCAAAAGGGAACGTGGTTTCCTTTCCATTCTACACATTGAGGGTATAATATTAGATCCAAAAATTAAATTTCAACTGAAGGGATAGAACAAAATATACTTTACAAATGCTGAATTTCTCTGCTTTTCCATTATGTAATCAGTGTTGTATTGCAACAAGGGCCCGATGCTCCATATATGTTTGACTAGCATTTACCGTCTTACATGTTAATTTTTTGTGTAGACTTTATGCTGTATATGTTGCAAGGAAAGAGGAAGAATCAAGTGTCTAGTTTCTACACTAGGCAGTTTCTAAACCAGACACAATCATTTTTCTTTTGATCGCTCCTATTTTTCGTATTTTCTTATATCTATTCTAGAATTTTACAATAAAATGGATTTTTTTTTTAGTCTAGTTGTATGACTGAATATGGTTGGTGTTCATTGAACTCAAGCTTTTAAATATCTGATTTTACATGTAACCTCAGACTAGCATCTTGGTCCATGTTTGGAGGTGAGATCTCATCATCTCATTGATTTGAATATCAAACAGATTAAAAACTATGTTCGAAATTTTGTCTTGTTCAAGTGAAAAGAAGAAGTGATTTTGGGTGAGATGAATGAGATTTAGCGTTTTGATTGAATCACATTGGATGTCCCTTAACAGAGAAGTGGTGTAGTAGTTACCATAGTACAAATAAATGCTATGATAATAATCCAAAATTCATAATAATTTAATGATAAGGAGTTGTGGTGTAGCAGTTACCATGTTTGCTTTACATGCAAAAGGGTCTCCAGTTCGATCCTGGCCAACTTCAGCTAGTTTCCTTTTTATGGCGGTTACCATGTTTGCTAAATCCCATTAAGTTTCAAAATGCACCCTCTTTCTAATGAGAGAAGCTACTTGTGCAGTCATCTGGAAAAATCGTTGACTACTCATTCCATTGACTTATTTATATACAATAATAACTGATATCATTATGTAACGGTAGGCTGGAACCATTGGTGGTGTAATAACCTAAGTAATGAGCGTAGCTAGCATCGGCAAGACTCCTATATATTGTACAAACCGCATATTTTGGTGGAAATATTCATTAGGATGTTTTGTGAGGCCTGTTTTACAAGGATTTTTGTATGTGAAGTTTGAAATTGAGAGGCAGATCTTAATTTCCTCTTCTTGTTTTGGTCAAAATCCATTCATCAAAAAGTTTTCATGTGTCTAAAAGTGCTTGGATTAATTTCTTTCGGCATTCATTAAATGTTTTATGGCATTTGTTAACACTGGGTACAAACTACAAACTGCACATTTTGCTGAAAATAATTACGAGGTTATCTAGAAAAACTTATTTTAGAAGGAATTTTTGGGTTTAAGTGGAGAGGCAAGTCCTAATTTCCACTTCTTTTTTGGCTCAAAAACCATTCATCAGAAAAATCTGCATGTTTAAGAGAGCTTGGGATCAGTTTCTTTTGACATTCATTTTTTTTATTGCATTTGAGATGTGCTTGACATTATTAAACTTTTGTTACAGGCTTTCAAATATATATCATAAAAATCTTGAACAAAAAAAATGAATTTTATCATGTTGAAACAAAATCTATGTTATAGTTGCAATAAGTGAATAATGAACCTTAGTATAATCCATATTTTAGAAATCTGTAAAGGTGTTATCAATAGAAAATATTAAGCTGCACAACAAATTAACTTACAGCAACTTCATTTAAATAAAATTGAGTTATGCTCTTCCAGTTTTTTTGGTTGTTTATTCTTTACTGAAGTTGATAGAGACTTGAGACAAAACATTCTTTATGAATATAATTGATCATGAAAACTGATCTATTCAAATTTGGTTCTTTAATCCGACCCTCCAAACTGTCATCTTTTAATTTGACATATTGATGCAAAATTGTATATTCTTGAAATCAAATTTCTTGAGATTAATAATAAATACATTATCTATCTTAACCTTCTAGTATGTTGTGAATTTTGAAATGATACAAAATTTTGTGAGAAATATCTTTATCATAATGAGATCATATCTACATTCTATCGGATCTGTTAGTTTGATTATTGGGCTAACACCTCACTATAGAAGTCATGTAGAGTTATCAATTTAGAATGTCACTACAACAAATTTGTCTTTTGATAGTGCATGAAAAACGCTATAATATCTTTACATAGCATTAGTGACGACGCTATATAACAACATGTTATAATAGCTGCTATAGATCTTATAGCACTAAAATATGCGCTATTCTATTAAACAAATATAGCGTTTTTTCACCACTATTGAAATTTTTTATAGCATTTTACCAGTGTCATTTTATTTAACTCAATAATGTATTTTCCATGACAATTTAATATTTTCCATAACAGTTTTTCTACATTGTTGTATTCTTTCTTATAGCGTCTTTCTATTGATATAATAAGTTTACATAGCACTCCTTCCCTTGTTTCCATAACTACATTTTTCCGCTATTAATATGTACAATATATGAGCACTTTTTTGTTTGGCATTCTCTACACAGTGTACTACACATTATCATCTATTTGCCTGAATATTACCATTACAAGCATTTCATGAGTAAATCTTCAAAATACAAAACTACATATGTAATAGCAAAAGGCATAAATCTAACCGTAAAAGCATAATCTGATACCAAAAGCAAATTTGATTGCAAAATACTAAATATGGTCATACATAGTTGATATTTTTATGTACAAATCTAAGCAAATGAGTTCAGACATAATTTCAAAAATCCACGCCCTCCTAGTCTTTGCCTATCATCTCAAGCACATTATATATTTATATCAGTAGATGCATTTTAAAGATAGAGAATCTTATGAACAAATCATATAACTCAACATTATTTACTATAGTGTAAAATGACAAAAGTGTAATGGCTGAGCATATAAGCTAGAAAAAGTGTATAATGACAAACGATTTGGAAAGTCTTTAACTAAATAGTAATATAGTTGAATTGAGGCCATACCTGATACCTAAATCCGCTAACTCTAGTTATCACGGTGAAATTTTGGCAGAGACATTCCCAAAAGAGTAATTCTTTAAATCAATTCCCTATCTATAACAATGCTCTAGCAGGCTGCAGGTGGTCAAAATGCCAGCACTTGCATTCTTTCAAAGGAGCCAAAATTACACACTTTCTAAATGTAAATATAATGGTTAGGAATACAAAGCATAATACATGAACAGTGGTAACTATGCCCATTCCACTGAATAAATGTTTAGACAAAGGTGAAGAAATCAAATAAAATAACATTATACTGAACAGGCAATCAATATCTAACCCACCTCATTAGTCCAACTAAACAGTCAAGTAGGTAATTAAATTACTTATACGGTAATGGAACTAATTACATGAATATTAAGAATAATTGTCAAACAAAATACATGCACTGATGTAAGGAATTTTTATAAATGGTATAATATGTTTAGTGGTATTATTATCCAGTAACAAAATCATGTAAAGCATTTACCGCACGACTGAACAGATCAACAACCATTAAAGTTAGCAGTAAGTTCAAATATGATATGTTTGCAAATTGAACAAAATTAATGCTAAATACTGAAAAGGTACAAGTATCTTGAAACTGTCCTTATTATATGCAACATTAAGCTTAAATTTGATATAGTTAAAAGTAGTATATTATTACAATGAATGCATCTTAAACAGCTAATTTGGAGGAAAAGGTACTTCCTCCCATAAATGCAGGGTTTCCGATGAGTAACCGAAAACTCTGAAATCCGTTCGTAACCACATCCGAAAATACGAAAAAAAAAATCAATATTCAAAAAGCTGATGCAAATATCCATTATCCGAAATCTTTTCTGGATATAAATACAGACATGACACTATCCATATCCTATAAATATCCATTCATTGTGGAAATAAATATCTAGCAAGATTGCACCTTACATATCATTAAAATGCCTATCAGACCATGTAAAATTCGTATGCCCGTGCATACGAAAGGAAAGGTCAAAATATATCATAAAATTGTTGTTCTTACATAAACCAAATTGAAGTAGTTTGGAAAAATCATCTCAACCCAGGAAATACCCATCAGTCCAATACAAAATATAAAAACCCATGTATTACAAAACACAGACCACAAGTACCCGTCAGCACAATTCACAGATAAGAAAGAGGACTCACAAATATAAGTTTATTAAATCATTTTTTTATAGTTTTAATCACAATTCGAAGGTAAGCAGAGGACTCGCAAATATAAGTTTAACCACTGTAATCCTTGATATTTTTTTTATGTTGTGTATGCATGTGGTAACATATCCATAGGCGTGTGTTTGTCACTTAGGAAAGCATAGACAAAAGAAAAAGAAAAATAGCATGGATATATTTTGAATCCTTAGCTAATAAATAGCAAATTTAATATATAGCCTTCTATTTTAATGCGAGCTTAAGGAATTTCATATGCATTTTTTCATGCTTGTTGTTTCCTATTTTAATTGCGTGCGTCGTACGATGTGTGAGCGGATTAGCGAGTGTGTATGAAAGCGTACACTGTTATACACATGTGATGCATTTGAGTGCCCCTGCTGCTTTAGTTCATCTACGTACATTTTTTTGCTATCTTGGTTTAGGAATATTCTAATGTATATTTGCCTTCCAATATGGATATTATATTGGTTTCATAGTCCTTTTGGTTTATGTTTCCTTTATATCTGTACAAGCACAAAATAATGCGCTATCCTTTGTAATGAACTTCAGAGTATGACATGAGTGACCTGTACTAGTGTTATTTGCAGTTTTACAATTGTGCAGCTAACGATTTTGATTAGAATCAACCGTAACTATAAAGTTTGCACGTTAAAATAAATATATCGTTTAGTTGAATATCTTATGAATAACTATTATATTACGAGGCAATTAGATAAGTCCAAACAAGACATGTATTTGTTTACTCGATAGACATGTAGTTTACTATTAAGAATGACGCCATGATTTTGCTACCATGATCTTTAGGGGCTGATATATCTAATACACCACATAGTATGACTAAAGTCACCTATCCTACATAACGAAATATTGTACCAAAAGAAATACAAAATATACTTAAAACCAACTAGTTGGAATTATAGAGCTTCTTGAATTGCCTGACATTTTGGTTCGACCATCATAAGCTATTAGAATTGATACGACTCGACAATAATCGAGTCTACTAGCTCTGAAACATTGCCAAAAGGTTCAGAGATCAACTCCGGATTCAACATATGACAACGATCACTTTAATTCATCAAAACAGTGCCCGATATCTCTTCTAGCGAAAGATCGGCAAAACCAACACTGAGGGATCGGTATAACTCCAAGATGAATCAGTAGAAAAACACTATTTTAACAGTAAAATGTTCATAACTCACAAAGTACAGGTCCAACCAGGAAAGAAAAAAAATGATTTAATACTTGGGTTATTATATTTGTGAGAAAGAAAGTCAACGATTTAGACAAAGAAAGAGAGGAGAGCAATTCAGATTGTGTATTGTAATTAGAGAGCAAGATGTACACAATTCGAAGGTAAGCAGAGGACTAACAAATATAAGTTTTAATCACTGTAATCTTTGATTTTTTATGTTCTGTATGCGTGTGGTAACATATCCATAGGCACGTGTTTGTCACTTGGGAAAGCATAGACAAAAGAAGAAAAAATGATAGCGTGGATATATTTTGAATCCTTAGCTAATAAATAGCAAATATAATATATGGCCTTCTGTCTTTATGTGAGCTTAAGGAATTTCGTATGCATTTTTTTCACGCTTGTTGTTTCCTATTTTATTTGCGTGTGTCATACGATGTGTGAGTGAATTAGCGGGTGTGTATGAAAGCGCACTCTGTTATACATGTGATGTATTTGAGTGCCCTTGCTGCTTTAGTTCATCTAAGTACATCTTTTTGCTATCTTGGTTCAGGAATATTCTAGTGTATAATTCTTGGGTTGCTGCTTGTGCTTTACGGTCATTCCCTTTGCATGTTTGAATTTGTGTTTATGCTTTTCTTCATGTTTTGGGTTTGCTAAAGTTAATGTGTTGCTGCAAAATGTTGAAACCGTATGTTATATTCAACCTTATATTATATTCAAACCAGTACCAGCTGTGGCAAACTATTAGGTTAAATGTGCATACATAAGTGAGTCAGGTGAGTTCATATAATACGAAGGTGGAATCATACCCATCTTTATTAGTAGTTGTAATAACTTTGATGTCTCTTTTTTTTTTTTGGTTGTTATCAATAATCAATGTAAACCACCAAATTTTCTCTTTTAATATCAAATAAAAATACGATCTAACTTTTAATAGCTTAAAATAGGATCCAATATTAAAACATTCTTTATATATACAAGCTATAAAATAAGAGCATTTGTTAATATGATAAAAAGTATTTAGCAGAAAATCAATATGAATTATGAAAAAAGGAACAAACATAAATATACCTGGTGGTCTAGCATATGCAGCTTGCTTGTTTCCTATGCATTACATCACTGTAACTTTCTTTATCTGTATGGAAAATGAAATTAATAGAAAAGGTTCAGATATATGTGCATGATCTGGACCACTAAATTATGCATGACTTTTGAGCCAAAAGGAAGCCAAAAAAGTATCAAAATCAGCATGTTTGTGGAGGAAAAATAGGAGATGCGATTGTATTAAACTAATACAATCTACACATAGCTGTGACAACATTTGTTGTCCATTATTATTTTCATTAGTTTATATGTAAACTAGTTAAACTCTGTAGAATATATTCAGAATTTGCACTCTGTTGTGGAATTAATAAATAGTACAAATCAATAAAATAAACATTAATATTCTTTAACGAGTAAAACTTATAAAACATAGGACTACTTTAGCGAACAATAAACATTAATATTCTTCTACCAGTCACATACTGATGTATTTTTTCTTTGAGATACAATTGTACATTGAACGCACAATAATATAGAATTCAAAAAAGAAACTAATTTATGAGCTAAAACTGTAACCACACTTTAATCACTTACCAACAAACCGTCATTTCCTTGAATTCGTCCAAACACTTCTAAGGTCCCGCTCACTAGAATTACGATGTCGTAGACACTTCGCGATGACATTAGATGCAAACTTATCATGATGCATCATTCACAACTTGCCCTGTTATTTCTTAATTATTTGGTTCCTCTCATATTTTTCCCCTCTACACCACATGGTAAAGAAATAATTTGCATTAGTGAGAAATCATAACAAGATTATTTCCACCTGAAGATAACTAGAAGTATAAAATCGAAAAACAAAAAGGAAAAAAACAAACATACACTTGTTAATGGCAACATTAAAGTTGGAACTATTTGTAACAAGCATGGCAAGAGCGATCCCATGTATGTGACAAAACTAGAGGCACTGGCGCCCAAGCTATTGTATTTTAATGTCCAAATATATTGATGTCATATTATGAAACCATTGCTAACCTTAATTTCTAGTAAAATGCTAATAAATTATGGTAATATACGTTTCACTTCAATCAATTAAACGAAAATGACTAAAAATAGAAATAGTAAGTGGGAAGATGGTGATGATAACACAGCAGTACAAATTCAATAAATAAGACAATTAGGCTAACACCGTTAGCTTCCTTTCAAAGCATGAAAAGTTGGCCATAATTTCCTTACCCTTCCATCCACTTACAACCTTTCAGTTCTACAGAAAGCAGACATCACAAAATAAATAAATAAAATCATCAAACATTATATATCTTCAAAAACTACAATAAAATATAAGACTTTTTTCAAAAACTGTAGCAACATATTGCTAATAAAAAGCTTGTTAAGCATTGAAAATTATTTTTGCTGAAAGTTGGACAATCAACAAGCAGCCACTTAAATAATTAAATAGTTAACTAAACAACTACTTATTTTCATATTCTGATATTCTTAAGCATTGAAAATTGTTTCAGACACCATCTTAAAATATATGTTACCTGTAGACTAACAATTAATTAAATTTCACAAAATAAAATAGTAAATAGTTACTTTAATGTTTGGTTGTTTTGATATTTCATTACTCTTATAACTAGAAATATAACGGAACTATCATGGTATACTGATCAATTTATTATCGAAAAATCATAGGAGCATTTGAACATGTAAAGCAGTTTACTATAAAATTGATTCATAGTACCTCAACTTTCACATATAAAATCTATATCCAATAATGACTTTATGAACATGAGGCATTTCACCTTATCAATTTTAACTTTCCTATATGCGTATGAGGTTCAAATAAAGATCCCACCTGGATGTAACTGCTGAAATATTATGGAAAACCAAGCTTCCTTGGCTAGGAAATCAAAGTAAATAAATGAATGACATTAATTTTCACAACCATTCATTCTATTTCAATTGGTTATCACTTTTTTAGTGAGGTTTGTTTCCCATCGAAGAGGAGCCCTTTATCTAAAAAAAATTCAAGTCCACCTAACAACAAAATGATTTAACAATAATATAATTTTTTTTAGAAGAATCATTTAAGGGTTATACTCTAAGATACTTCATTCCAAACAGGAACAGACTGCTCAATGGTACCGTGAATTTACATTTGTTGACACTAACCTTAAAATTGAGTTTGGGTATAACTTTATGTAACTTATTATAAATTTCGCTAATTTTTAATGGCGTATTCTAGTTACTGAACAATGACTAGTTTTTAGGGATAATTAATAAACTATGATTAATAATCAATATACTATAATCAATAATTATAACCCATCATTAGTAAATTATGACTAACGACTAAGAATCGTAACTAAATGTAAACATATTTATATAATACCATATTTATTTAACAACACAAAGCATTAAAACCAATCACAGAGCCTCAAAAAATGTTATATACAAGATATATACTTTAGGCATGAGTTAAATATTATGCAATTATTATTTAGGGATTCGGGTTGTAATCATACATAACATAAAAATGAAATCTCAATTACCGATAAATCCTGGAATTCGGTTGGTGAAGTCGTTGATGCTAGAGTGAAACGATGTGATCGTTCTGGTAGGGTGAATCAACGAGGTAGTTACTAGTAGAGTGAGCCTATGCGATTAATGCCGTTACTGAAGGTTGGAGCGAGTCGTTGAGACGAGATGCGAAGTTGGATGCGAAAGAAAATCGAAGCGGTGATGGATGCTGGAGCGAAAAGTTACGAAGCAACGATAGGAATCAGAGCGGCTGTAGATTTAGGTTAAAATTTCGATTTTGAATTTAGGTGAAAATTTTGGTGGAGGGTCAAAAAGAAAAGGAAAGTGAGGGAGTTTCAACTTTTCACGGTCTTTCCTCTCACCGAGTAAAAAATATGCCGCATTGATTTAAGCTCCCGCCCTTGTAAAATTGGTGTGTTAAAATATAGCGGACTGTTTTCTACCATAGCTCAATTTTTAGTTATATTTTTTAATCAAATAATTTTTATATAGCCCATTACGTTGAATGCTATAATATAATGCTATGTAAACCATATTTTCTTGTAGTGTGTAGGAGTGATCTCCCCATAAGAAAATCAGTCTTTTATCATAAAGAAAAAAAAGAGCGCGATCGCTAACAATGTTTGAATAAGCTAAAACCTCTAAAGATTCGTTGGAGTTTAGATATCAAATCACCAAACAATAATGATAATAAATTCAAAATGTCTGTTTTAGTGGAAGTTTTTGCATCCACTATATGATGGTTTTACATAGAGATTATCTTAAAAATTCTATAGCAACCCTTAAGAAAATTAAAATTGATCCCTCTCTTTAATGCTGTGGTGCTGTTTGATAACTGTGGTTGCGGTTTCTAGTTGCCTTACTTTATCCAAAATATCTATAGAAAGTCGGCAGAGTAGGATTAGGTCTAGATTCCAAAAGATATGTCGAATAATAAGTCAAATTTCACTCAACTTGTAGTAATGATCTTATCGCCCAACACCATTCCATGCCATATAAATATATACCGGTTGATCAACCTTTTTGCACTATGCAACTTTTGAATCTGCTGGCCCATTTACACTGCCTTGTAAAACTGTTCCATTGCATGAATTAGACGTAGTTTCTTCAGCACCAACCCTAATTCACTTGATCTTATGTGTACGTGCGGATCAATGCTTTTTCTTTCATATGCTTTGCTTGTTGGTTGATTGATTTATGTTACTTTATGGGTACTCTTCCTAACCATAATTCCAAATCCATTTGCATCATTGTTTTTCCATACTGGTCAATTTCATGGTTTTATACCGATCGATCCATGGATGACGACGAATTGACGTGACTTTCACTATACATACACCTTATTCTCTATTTTTGTCGTCCCATGTAATCAACATCTTGTATTTGATCATTTATGAGTTCTTCAAACATTTCTTCATCTATCTGAAATCGTTGAATCTTGGACGTTGAAAATTACTACTAACAAGATGCATTTGGGGATAACCTGATATGAAATTTTGTGAGGGAAATTTGATGTTTGGGAGATGTGGATCCTTCCAATATATGTACACACTTTTTTTTGTATGTGTTTTCATCTAATTAATGATCATGTTGAAAATTTTAAAATTTATTTGGATTGGCTTAACCTTTTTTTAAATAATATCAACATTGAATGTAAAAGTTGCTCTCTATTTTGGATGTAAATGAGATTTTAAATTGAGGCCGACTATATGATCAAAAAACAAAACACAACCGCACTGTTGATCTTTGTCCATATTTGGAGGTGTGATCTCAACATCTCACTGGTATGAGCATCAGACAGATTAAAAACTGTGTTTGAAAGTTCGTTTTGTTCAAGTGAAAAAAAGAGAGGTGATTTTAGGTGATATTTCCGACGAGATGAAAGAGATTTGATATTTTGATTGAATCATGTTGGATGTCCCTTAGGGTTCTTCAAACCATAATACAAATTAAACAACCAAGTTATGATAATTAATGCCGAATATATAATATTTTTTATTGCTGAGGAGCTGTGGTGTAGTGGTTATCATGTTTGCTTTACACGCAAAAGGTCTTCATTTCAATCCTGGGCAGCTTCAAGTTGTCTCCTTTTTATGGTGGTTACTACCATGCTTGCCATATCCCATTAGGCTTTGTAACAACAGGCTACTTGTGCAGCTCACATACTGTACAAACTGAGAGGATTTATTTTATGGTGAAAATATTTATGTGGATCTTTTGTGAGACCCGTTTTACAAGGATTTATTTTCCGTGAAGTTTGAAATTGAGAGGCAGATCTTAATTTCCTTTTCTTATTTTGTTCAAAAACCATTCATCAAAAAGTTTTATACTGTTTGTGGAATGGATCAAGCAGACTTTGTAGAGTAATAATTGCAACCTCAAGGACCTTACCAATTGTAAACTCAATGCATTACCTGACATGGTAAACGCGTTATAATTTAGGAATTGCATATTTTTGTAAACTCAGTTTGGTTAAAAAATCAGTTACCATATTTTGTGGAATTTATGGAATTTAAGCTGTGTGATTGTTAGTTCAGTTAATTAATTGGCTAATCGGGGAGGGGAAAATAAGAGCAAAAAAAGGGTAGGGTTGGGTGCATGTAGTCTAAGATGTTTATTTTTCCACCTTTACACTGAAATTGTAGCAACCAATTCAAATCTGCATTCTTTTATTGGATGCATGTAGTCTTTTTTGATATGAAGCGATAAATAGTCAAGAACATTACATAGTCTTATATTTACACAGTGCTTCGGGAGGAGGGGAACCTGAGAAGGTATGTATGAGTTGCTTGTACAGATAGATGGTGTGAATAAGTGGAGAGAAGATGGGCCTGCAGGGTATTTTATGAAGCGCACTGTGGTATAAACATGATCACCAGTTGAATCTGGGTTGCCAAGCTCAACATAAACGGGTTCTAAAGCTCTATTACACTGGCCTTCCAGCTTTGTAAAACAGTCACCGTTCATTGTTATATGCCATCCAATGCATACAAGCTAAACTGTTATTCTGATGCTGATGTTATTTGATCTAATAATTCTAGCATAACTGGTGACACCATGCATTGGTGGTGGTTGTCAATATCACTCTCGTTTATTTCATTATAAACATAAAAAATGCAATTCCTAAAAGCCTATTCTACAATCTGAATTTTACCTAAGAAATTCTGGATTGACTTCTAGACTCTTTTTTTTTTAGGAAAAAAAATACATTTTTTCTATATAAAAAGCCGTTTAATGTTGTTAGCTCTACTTTTACCAGTTTTTTTTACTATAATTCTTTGCCATCTGATAGGTATACTCCTCACTTTTTTTATATATAAGAATCATCGAGGATCATTTATCAAAATCCTGCTAGAAATGAAGTAAGAAGTTAAACCAGGGTAATCCAAAGGCAACATCTTGACTTCTATATTTCGGTTGTCATTGGCATAATCATCTATGAATTCATTGCAATTTTCCATTCCATTTATTTCACTTTTATATTCATTCTCAAATATCTATGAATAAAGTGAATTCGAACTAAATTTTACTAGAAAAGTTTTATGACACTCGATAGGGATTGTCTTACTAAAATACAAAATTCGACTAGCTTTCGAAAGTATTAATTTAAAACGTTAAAATTTTGTCATGTTTACTAACCCCCTTTGGTGTCATACTTATGAATTTCTATTCGACTCCTTGTTGCGGACTATTATGAAAGAAACTCTAGAAACAAATTAATTACCATATTGATATGTTGAGCAGTATCTACGCTACATGTGTTATCTTTGATAAGAATTAATCTAGTTTCTTTCATGCTTGGAATTTAATATGCTCTACTGATTAATAATTTGATCATCAAACCAATTGTTAGAAATGTTTGTCTAGTGTTATGAAGATTTGTCTACTCTAAGGCTTGTTAGACCATCCATTAGGATACAGCAAGACCTGCAAAGCAAAATATGAATCGACAAGTCCCCAAACGCCACTTTATGTATTATATTTGACTCTTTCCTTAGATTTCTCCATTCCTTACGATGATTTTTTTTTTCTTCAATTCAAATCAGTTCTTCGTTCGGTGTTCCTTCAGTGTAACCAAATATGTATTTTATCAGTTCAAATTAATTTTTATTCAGTGTAATTAAATTTGTATAATTATAATCCTTTATAGAATTCCCTAATCAAATATTAAATTCTCGAAACCAAGAATTTCAAATTAGAAAGTAGAGATGTAATTGTCGTATTTATTGGGTTTCTTAGTCCAGCTACAACGCTCATCTTCATGTGTGCTTAGATTTCGGGCCTTTTTCATTCCATGAATTTTCTTTTTCCTTTTTGACCCTGTTTGGAAACAACTTCCTTCTCTGCTAATTGACTTATAAGTAATCCTATCAAAAATGTGTTTGGTAACTACTTATTTTTTACTTACAAGTAAAAAAATAACTAATTTAATGAGCAACTATCTATTGCTTATGACTTAGAAGTTACTTTTGAGAGAAGCGGGGCCGATTCTGGGAGGAGGGTTGCCCTGGGTAGGTCGACAAAGTAGCAGCGAAATGGACAGGCTGCCAGGCAAAAAATTAACCCGAAAAAGATGTAAAAATAGAATGAAGCAGGGATTCGAACAACGCATCTTACAAGTGCGTAGTTAGCACACAACCAACTGGCTGCATATGCCTCCAGTAAGAAACAATGACACGTTCACTCAAAACGTTTAATTTACTAACAACCACGATAAACTCCTACACCCTATATGTTGCTCCACTAGAGGGGGGTTGTCCTCTTCGGACATCTAGTAGGCCTAGCCCTAAAACCGGGTCAGGAGAGAAGTAGCTTGTAAGTCACCTTGGAAAATGTTATTTCCAAACTAGCTATTTGGTTATCATATAAGTTTTGACTATGTTTCATTGTTGGGGAGAACCTTAGAATCTCAAATTTTTTATTTTGAGCAAGAACATACAAAAGAAAATAAGTAAACAAATAACAGAAAATAAAGGAAAATGAATGAATAACAATATCATTTGCTTGGGATAGTTTTTTATTTACTCATGCAAAAAGAGGTTTAATGGTTTGACTTTGTTTCATCCTATGTTAGATATATTTTGGTCCAATATCGCCTAACACCTTAAATAGTGAAATATGAATAGCAATCCCAGATAATCAGACAGATTCGGAACACATAATGCGTAAAAAGTTGATGAAACACAAAATTTATAGTGGTTTAGCAATCTTCTTACGTCCACTGTGAATATAACACCCCACCTCTATATCCATGTTATCTAAGAGTATTACAAAGTAACACTGTCAGGTAATACGGAGAATGAGGCTATAGGGGTACACACATGTAAACTCTCTTGTACTAACACTAGTACGTTTTTTTTTTTTTTTGAAATATCACTTACCCTTACATACTCAGTGTCGGTACAATGCAATTACACGTGTGCCACCAGGATAGAACAATACAGAATATACATGAATACAGTGATTACCGAGTCAATCGCAGGAATAAAATTTAATATATCATATTTAATATTTTATACACATTTAACCTTTTACATAGCAATATCTATACATCAATTCATACAATACAAAGTTGTAAATAATATAATGATCAACTGTACTCCTCTAAGCCTAGTGAAACTCAAGCTAGCCTCAATGTCCTTGTACCTGAAATGTCTCGATCTCACCCGAGTATTATATAAATAATAAACGGACCAGTCTATGTTTAAATCCATTATAGTTAATATAAATTGTTTGGGTTCTCAAAATAATAATAATAATAATAATAATAGAATGTAATCTCACCACAATAAATCCATAATCATCATTTATATAATTCATCAATATATATATATATATTCCAAGGATCAATACAAGAGACTGATCATAAAATCCAAATCTCAATCAAATTCAAGAAAGATTTCTTAATATATTAATGACCAATAAGTCAACAAATCCAAATACCACTCAAATCACTATAAATATAATACCCTGCCGTATATGAACAAATATCATTAACTAAAATCATAGAAAAGCCAAGTGAATTTGAAACATCAAAAGATCATGGAAAATTGCACGTGCTTAACTTCTTGACTATTACTACATTTTTGGTATCACCCATCGTGATGACTAGGGCCATGAACATCATAAACGTCTTAATGACTATAGCCGAAACATCTTAATGCCCTTGGTCACAAAAATCCGAGTAATAACATCGTGATGATTGGAGTCACAAACCTCGTGATCATTGATGATGGCTATAGTCAAACTCATCGTGATGACTCCAATCGAATACTAGGTCATAGTACTAATAATCATCTTGAATGTGTCTCAACCTCTCGGTTAGGAGCCCATAAGGCGTCAAGGTGCGTCCCATACCATACGTTTGCACCTAACGGTTTACTAGCCGTTAGCTGATACCGCACTTAAAAAAAACATCATAAAACATCATCAATAATACACCGCCTCATTCATCGGCGAGTGTAAAGATAAAACTCGTCCCATCATTCTCTCTTTCCAACGAGTACTAAGTGACAATCTAACTTGTCTCATCTCATCGACAAATAAAAATCCATCACAAACATCAAAACATCATAAATTCATAAATAACAAAACATCATGAATTCATAAACATCAATACATCATAAATTCATCATACAATAGCTTGCTTCGTGTCATTGCCAAGTTTACATAGCATCCTGATTGGTTCATCATTAAGCATACTCCAATTGAGTAGTTATAGAACCAATAGCCTTCACCAAAAATTTGGCAATACATCAAGACATCGCATCAAAAGGGTTTCGATCGTACAAGTCCGATATTAAACGATAAAGTAAAAAAACACATGTTATTCAATAAAAATGGAATAGTAATTCTCAAAGAATAATTTGAATATTAAAAAGATATAAACCTTCATTTTAAATTTGTATAAACTCATAGAAGCATATCCTTCAATAAAATAATGCATAATTATACCAAATACTAATTGAAAATGATTTCATACAAAAATAACAATCTAAATTTCTTAAATGGCCTATTTAAAATAGTTGTAGGCTGCTTTTAACATTACTTAATATTCTAACTAAATTTATTACTTAATATTATTTTCAATCACAATAAATAAATTTAATAGAACTATAAAATCAACTTAATTATTCTCATTCACATGTTTATCAAAACTAGATTAACCAGTGATGTTATTCGAGATATATATTTAAATTAATCTATTTATGATTTAAACTACAGGTCAATAACTGAAATTGCATTATACGCTTTAATTTACAAGTCATAATTCAAAGCTAAAATATTATGGTTTGTACATACATATAAGATTTCTCATATTATATAAATTGTAAAACTGACTAATCGTCTAAGTGGACAAATTATGCAACTACAAATTAATAAAATAACAATCAACAACATTCCCATCAATATTTCAAACATCTAACCAATACAAAATTCATCAATCAACCCAAATTCATAAATAATTGCGCTTCCTCCAATGAAATCAAGTAACCAATTCAGTCATTGTGACAAATTAATTTCGACCATTCAATCATCCAAACAATTCAATCCAAATCGAATAATGACATTAAAGTTTATATGTAACTATTATGGAAGAGAACATAGATGTGAGTGAGTGGAGAACTCACCTGAACAACTTGAATGGACTAGATAATATCTGCAACATTGTCTTTTAACCTATGCATAAGCTGCTCCTCAACCACTGCTGTCTCAATCGAACATCAACTTCACTGCTCCGTACAAAGCCGCACATCACCCTTTACTTCGCTCTGATCAGCTCAGCCCCAAGGATACACACACATCTTCCTTCTTGCTCCACAAGGCGGCCTCGTCACTCGCCCTAATTTCACTTGCGCCTAATCACTATATCTCGCACCGTCTAGTCGAGCATGAGCTCGATGCCCCTGATTATCACGACAAACTCTAGTCGCAACTTTGAACTCGCCTCCTCTCTTCCCTTGGACGTGCTCGCGTCTTCCAATGATGAGCGCGGTCCGATCTTCTTCTTCTTCTTCTCTCTCTCTTTCTTTTTTACGATCAAAGTCGGTGAAAATGGAGAAAGGGAGCTCCGTCTTTTTTTCATTGCAAGGATTAGGGATTCCAACGAGAATTGGACCCAGGAAATAACGAGGTTTTTTTTTAAAGTTTGACGCCCTTCTAGAAATTAAAATAAGAAGATTCAAAGGGACAAGGAAGTAATAAATGCTCGTTTTGGGCCAAGTGGCTTAAGTTTGGTTTCAATTCTATTTTATTATTTTATATTCGGTATCGTTAATGAATTCATTTAATTATTTCAACAAATCACTACAATCATAAACATGGGTATAATTCTGACATGGGAAACATGGTTGTTATAATGAAGTAATCTTCTATTTATACTGTTAGCTTACAATACAATACTTGATTGAGTGCAAGAAAGTGGTGAAAAAGGAGTTGGTGTTTAGCAATGGAAGAGTCGCTGCGTAGTAGACCCAAAAGACCCATGAAATGAGCAACCAAGTTCTCCATTAGCAAAAAATATACTTTTAGGGAAAAAGAAGATGAAAGAACACTAATGAAAACCAAAAGACATGGCTTTTGAGGGGATTTGGTTAAAAAAAACCTTACGGAGTCGACATGGAAAATAAGACAAGGGGAACCAAGAGGCTGTCGGAGCAGTTAAAGGCATACCATTGCATGCTATGTCCTTATGGAAGTCGAAAGAAGTAAAGCACATCTTTCCAGGCATGAACAATTCCTTCTGGTTACACTGAAAGGCACACACGCCTTCGTAATCTATGGAGATATAAATCTTCAAATCAGCTGAGAAAAGTTAAACTATAATACACCCTTCGATTCATTCGAAGAGGTTGCTTTGGTAGCTCAGTCCTAACCAGTATTACTATCATGAACATAAGATCTTATAGGAAGGGAGAATATCCTTTCGGTAACGCCAAAAGCAGAAGCCAGTAGAAGTTTGTTCTGCTCACAATTGCCAGGTCTACTAGCCATAAGATTCCTTTTGGAAGATCCGAAGGCTCTACAGTGATTACTTCTCAAGAAGCACTCAGGAAGACTTACTTCTACTCCAGAATATACACCTCATCAAGCTATATCGGGAGTAATAGTTATGCAACATTGGAACCGCTATAATGGGGCCTTCGAATCCACTCAATCAATACGAAGGTACTAAGCTGAAGTGGGGATCAAACCACACTTATGAATACGACCGCAGGGTCCAGAATTGGGACAACTTTTTCATTCCAAAAATTGTATTTACATTTTTGGAGTGTAAACCTTAAATTTGCAATTGGTTTCGGGATTTTTAACCATTTATATTCTATTTTAGTAATAGTTAATCAAAGAAGGAGAATTGATCATATATCTCTTAGATTGTCAAATTCGGAGGATGAGAATCAATCATTTCAGACTATTAGCTAGCTCAATATCCAATTGCACATGATTCAAATTTCTGTCTTTTTTGATTCTATGCACATAATTAAGTTATTGTCCTGGGGTCCTCCAAGGGTGAAGGAGGTTCCAAAAGACCTTTTTCGGTCTAATCGAATGAAAGGAGATGTCAATTAGAATTTCTTAAAATTATCCCTTATAAAGAGGAAGACGAAGGGATAACCCTTAGGGCTTCTAGACAATAAAATCATCAATGACCTTTACTTTTCAATAGTTTCATTTAACCAAGTATACTGGAGATCAAACGAGAGTTCACTTTCGGATTCAATTCCTATTAACGAAGCACTGGGCGTTAGCAAATTTTATCGCTAACATTTGGCGCTAGAAGAAGGGCTCGAACCTCCTTCTTGTGGTTAACTTACCATGAATTAATTTTTGCATTTCAATATATGTAGGGAATATGAAGTCAAAGACAAAGGAGTTAGACACAATAAATGAAGATGTGATACACACTACCACCTTGGAAGAAGGAATAACACAATCCTTCAACCTGGAGAATATTGCGCCAGGACAATCATCTGAGATGGAATCACTAGAGACGAGCGATGAGAAGATCGTACGGTTGGAGTGACAGATATCAAAGATGCGAGAGTTGATTCATGAGGTTTTGGCTCAAAAATCCCCCAGAAGTACCAGGAACACCAAGGCGACAACAAACGAAGAGGCAATTTACCCTAAGAAAGGGTCCAAGATTTGGCCATCAGGAAGCAAGAGAAAAGTTGATCCTTCGCCATCCAAATTTGATTTAGAAGTACCAAACTCCACTTAATGCGATAAATTATTGAAATACGCCGTATTATAATATGTTGTTTCATTTAACTAAGATTTTTTCCAAATAGTTTTTCTCAGTAAGGATTTAACGAGCCACTACGTTGATTCAAAAGTATCAAACTACATTTGTTATAGTGAATTATTGAAGCATGAAATACTCTTTTGCCCTCCTTTTCCTTCACAAAGATTTTTCCCATTGAGATTTTCTTGATACAGTTTTAACGATGCAGTATCTCAATTCAGAAGTATCAAATGTCTTTTGATATAATAACCGATGTAAAATTACGTTTTATTCATTCGTTAGGATTTTTCCTATTGGGGTTTTCTTAATAAGGCTTTAATAAGATACTATCTTGATCCAGAAATATCAAACTTATTTCGACTAAATAAGATGTTAAGGTATGTCATTGTTCCTTCAGTAAGATTTTTCCACTTGGCTAATGTTTAAAAACATCGATTTACCAGAATTTATTTCGACTAAATTGCCATATCAATTTATTTGTTTAAAAATTCTTTGGTAATGTAATAAAATAAGATTATGCTTAGAATTTAAATGCGTCAAAGGCCCACGATTACATACTGAATACGAGAAAAGTGGGAAACTACTCGAGGGATGAGAGAAAGCAAGGGATGAAAAAGGGAATGGATTAGCATTGTGTGGGGGAACAGTCGGGCTTGTAGCCAACTTGATTGGGGAATTGTGTCGAGCAAGTGAAGTGCGCTCCAGATTGTCACAAGACGCAGTGTAAAGAGGACTACTGCCATTCAACCCGTCATCCACAACTATCGCAGATCCACTCTTATTACCACCATTACCCAAAACAAATTTCAAACTCAAGTCAGCAAACAAAACCAGAAGACTCAGCTGCACGAAGAACACTACCAGGCACGCTGTCGCTTGGCAAAGGCCAAGCATTAGAAGCCTGCGCAAGCATTAAAGTCAAAGGAGACTTACCCAAGGTCGATGGTGGCATGGATGCGATGTTCCAGCTACACAAATTTCATAAATTAAGGCGTTTAAAGGATGGGATTCAGGTAGCGAGTAATCTCGTCTCGCAGGAGCACCGCCAGCACCTATATCTGGATCGATTTTAGAATCCGAAAGTGAGGCAAGCGATTGTGTGCGACTTTGAGATCGTGTTATAACTAAGGACACGAACCGAGACTTAGACTTTTTATTCTTGGCCATAAAGGAGGAAGATAGAAAAGCGAGTAGAGAGAGGAAGCAGTTTAGGGATAGAGGCGCAATGGGAAAGTAGATCTAGGTTGTCGCAGGGGAAAAGGCGTTTTCCATGATAATGATATTTGAATTTTGTTTAGTTGAATCTCTGTAATATTAATTCTAATTCAAAATTTAGATTTAATTTAGTTTTGTAATACGTATTTTAATCATCTAAAGAAAAAAATTATACAAAAAGCGCAAGTCTAAGGTTTGATTTTCAAACCATACATTGAAGAACAAACTTCATTCTTTTTTCTCCTATTATTTTAGTGACTATGTAATGTTAGATATAAGTGTTCCTTGTCATGATATGGTGATTGAACAATAATCTACTCAAACAATATTATCTATTTTTAGACAGTGTGATCGATATACTGGAAAATGTGTGTAATTATGGTTAGACAATAGAGGTTACACCATGTAACACAAACATATTTTTTTTAGTTGCATTGAAGTCATACCATTTTTCAGATAGTACTAGTATTACTGTACAACGGTGGGAAAACCAACCGTTCGATTATGTAATTTTTTTCATTCACACCTTTTGTCTTTAACTTTAACTTACAAAGAAAAGCTAATGTCCATATATGCTAGAGTATTAGAAAGGTTCAAAATCTAGGACGAAGAACATGGAGACCGATTAATAAATTATACTATACAGGAATAATACTTGAAATTTAGTGGCATTCATCGGGAAATATGAGTACATTATCAACATAATACAAATTTTTTAGGAGTATTGTTTGAAAATTTAATTAGTAGATTCAAAAACGTGCATGATCCGGATTTTTATGCAGTAACAGTACTGGAGGTTGGGCATAAATGGATGGGGTTAAAAATTAACCCATCTCATTCAAATGAAAAGAACCCAACTCATTAATCTCATCTGTAAGTCGATAAATATTCAATTCAGTACATAATTTAATGGGCAAAACCAATCCAACACATTTAACCATTTCAGTTGAAACTGTAGCATGCGTAATATGAAAAAATCATTCAACTACGACATATAAAAAAAAAATACATAGTAGAATCATTTCAATTACATCAATTGCACATATACAAAACTGAAATATCATCCAAAACTACAATATTTATGCCACTTAGTCAACAATAAGTAAATTAAATTAAGAAACCCAACATTTTCAACATTTGGCACTGTAATAATCAAAATATCATTCAAAAAACTATATATAACAGCTTCTGTTAAATGTGAATAATGTCGTCAAATATCATTTGCAGAAGTCAATATATTATCATAATATCATATGTGTTTGGATGAACTAGTCTTTCAAAAATATTCAAATTTTAGCGTTGCATGTTACAATAAACAAGTGCAAGGGATAATCTGATAATTGAGAAATAAGGGAAGAAAGAATAGCATACGTACAAAAAATAATCAATAATTATAGCATAGATAACAATATTATATGAAAAACGAAAAGGTTAAGTATAGAAAATCATCTATTTTTATTAGGGTGGGCACAGTCGGCTAACCAACCCATTCGGTTAAAATTTTCGATTAACCACTTGGTTCGATCGGTTGGGTTAACCGCTGGACAGCTAATCGACAGTTTACAGTACCGACCGACCCGCCTATAATTACCCGCGGTTAACCGCTAAATTTAAATGGTTAACCACCCAATTTAATCGGTTAACCGTCGACTAGTTAACCGATTAAATTAATTGGTTAACCATTTAAATCAAATGGTTAACCGTTGCAAAGTCGGATAACATTTTCAGAATGCTGATATAAGCATACGTATAGATAAAAACAATCAACATTATATGGCACCACGATAATATAATTTTATAAACATATAAAATACATGGTCACATAACAGATCTACTTCAGATATGACAATAAGACAGACTCCTCACTCCAAAATACATCTAGATCTAGGGGTGAGCGTTTGGTTGGTTTGGTTTATCCGATGATGAAAATTGTCAAATCAAACTGAAACCGACAAAAATGAAAATCAAACCAAACCAACCAAATTAAGTTTGGTTGGTTCGGTTGGTTATCCGATATAACCGAACTGAAAATATTTTAGACTTTATGTTTTTAATATCAACTATAATTTGAAATAAATCATAAATATATTATTGGAGTATTGTTTTATTATGAATTGCATATATGTTAGATTTTATTTATAAGCAGTATTAGCTAGAAAGCAAGGGTGTGGCACTCCTTTGAAGCACTGCGCACCGAATACGCATGGTGGCGGAAGTGCGATGGGATTCGTACGGGGTGCGCCACGAGGCGTGTCCCCGTATTCATTGATATGGTGCGGTTGGGTGCGGAAAGGGGGGTGTGCGAGAGGTAAAGACGTAATTTTTAGGGTTTGGTTGTTTCTCGTCTTCGGTCTTTGTTGTTTCTCGTCTTCGTGCCCTAATCGACTTGCTAGGCAACGTACTATGCCCTAATTGAGAAGCTGCTCTAATCGACTCGTCTTCGGTCTTCGATTTTTAGGGTTGGAGTTGCAACATACTGCAATCGATTTGTTAAGCATACTGTGCGTGTGCCCTAATATACATACTTTAATCGACTTGTTATTTTATTCGATCTTCTTTTGTTTGGGTGTAGTTTGTCTGCTTGGAGGTAAAACTTGAAATAGTTGAAATGGTGGTTGGTATTTTTTGTTGGGTATGGGTCCAATACACAATACTAAATGGAACCAGCTGATAGGTTTGTATTAAATTGCCACATGGTCTTGTAGATTTGTATTAAAAATAGCCAAATGGAACCAGCTTGTAGATTTGTACCAAATGGAGTCAATTAACGACGTGGGCTTTGGGCTGAATATATTTAATAATGAACATGGAAATAGTGCAAACAATACATTTTTATTAAAACTTATTTATTTGACTACTTTAATTAAAATCCATCTCTCGGATTATATATATATACACTATATATATTTTTAATATTTTAATATTTACCATATCCCTCTACACCCGAATTTCCATTTTTTTTTAATTTGCCGAATTCCCGTATCCTCGTACCATGCACCCGCAACTGCGCACCCACACCCATGCTTTCCAGAGTATTAGATTTGGTAATATTTGAAGAATTTTTTTAAATTGAAAAAATAAATTGCTAGAATGCTATAATTAAGCGATGCTAAGATGTGGTAACGTCTATAGAGATTTATTTGTTCAATCCTATGTTTAATCATGGATAATAAGATTTGGTCATATCCGACGAGGAGAATTTCAAATTTGTAAAAGAAGTTATAATCTTTTTTTAGTGGTATTAAGAAAGCAGGACATTTTTGATAGTTCAAGTTTATAACAAAAAAGAGTGATGCTAAACGTATTACAATTATTAATAAAGATAATGGTAATAGTATTGCTATCATATTTTTTTTATGTCAGAGCAAACTGCCAAAAGTGCTTCTCTCATACCACTTAAGAAATAAGATATAAGAATTAATTGTTTTTTTAATAAATTCAAACTGTGTTTCTATAAATATGAGCAAATCTTGATATCATTTAAAATATGATCTAAAATATAAATTTTCTCTACAACATCATTCTTTATTAATTAGTAAAACTAGAATCAAATCTAACAAAGAATTAAATATTGTGATTTAAAAATAAAACTTCAAATTAAGTACACATTATTTTAACGTAGAAATATAATTAAATATTTGTGCAAATTATTTTCTCGTGAATGCGTTAAACATACCCAATTAGCCAAAAAAAAAATTGCACACAAAGCATGTGTCGTGATGCTCGTCTAAATAAACCGTGTGCGTTGGACGAGTCATGTTGTATGTTAGTTAATCTAGGGGAAGTGAGAAAGGGGTAGTGATCTAGATAAAATATTGATTTCCTAGATACATGTTAATAAGGTTTCGTGGTGTAGTTGGTTATCACGTCAGTCTAACACACTGAAGGTCTCTAGTTCGAGCCTGATGAAGCCATATAATTTTTAGCTATACATCACTACCTCACTATTAGGTTAATTGACATGTGAAATAAAACAACAAGCTCATTGTTGGTTTATGTTGATTACACAGTTCAACACTTTAACTTGGCATGTTTGGTCTTCTTGCATTTCTTGGTTTCAAATTGGTAGTTGTGGTACTTGTTTCTGTTGTTTTGTTATGTTTTTTTCTACTGGTCAAGCTTATTGATTTCACCTATTTTCATTCAGTTCGCTTAATTTTGTGTTGGGTTGAAAATGATTTATTTGTTTTTAGGTTACAATTATGAACAAGATTCTCAAAATGGAATTCGAATTGTAGATTCCATATCAAACTAGATTTAAGTTGTGTATTGTAAATTCAAATGGTTGATATGTTAATAATTGCTTATATACTTGTCTTTTTAGCTCTGTATATGTTATCAAATAAAATAATAATCAAGCATGTAAGATCATTGAATCTTCTTTTCACGCTGATAACCTGTATTTTTAAAATTGTTTTTAAAATTGTTGTGAAATAAAACAACAATTGTAAGGCTTCAAGATTTTCAATATAAACAACGGTTTGTGATTAGTTAATTAATAAAGGCACGCTCATTCGTTATTCTCTATTCGTAAATGACCAAAGGCATACATTGATAGAACAAGCATATAATAAATTTTCAATCATGTTGTTTGTGTACTTATCTACATATTTTCATTGATCAGTAAAAGTACATGAATGCACTTATATCAGAAATGGACTGCAAAAACTTATGACCAAGTAAATTCTGTTCTCCCCCCCCCCATCTTTTGGTGGTTTCTTTAAGTTTGAAAAACTGTGCAATACGTGCATCAATGATTCAATATGATGTTTGTGAACTTACGGATTCTTATGTGCAACCATAACAGAAGGAACTAATAGGCATAATAGTGACTAATCTTCAGAAATATATGCTAACAATAACATGCCTACCATGTTTTGAATGATAAACTGAAATAGGTGCGCTGCTTAAGCAACAAAATAAAGAGCATGTATCTCTTTTACAAATCTACACTGGGATGAAGGGTCAACAAAGTCAGTGGAAAAATTTACGTTATCGATGCTTATTTTACAAATCTACACATTGCAGTTTACCATATCTTTGGATAAACGATCAAGAAAATATAATAGTCTATTTTCAAAGAAGTTAATTTACATGTTTATGGGCATTTTAGGCTTGCTTATGGTATATTACGTGTAATTTTGTATCCTTATTTTTCTGCAGGGAGCTCATTAAAGCATTAAGAATGTGAGATAAAAATGGAAGACTGATATTGTATGATCCAAGAAGCAAAGATGTTCAAGTAACTACTTTGTAAGTTCTCTCTTTCCCAAATGAGTTTACTGTAAGCTACATGAGAACCGACACATAGCTACAACATGAATAAGGCGATCCCGGATTTCCCATGCTACTAAGCTTGCTAGAAAAAAATTTATGTCGTGTTTCTTTAGACCAGCTCACCAAAATTTTGAGTTATGTTTTCAAGTTGCGTTCCATGTCTGTTTTATTCTATTTTTTATTTTAAATTCTATCTTGTAGTTGGAGAATTATCCTAGCTAATAACCTTTTACAAGTAGGCCCTATAAAGTTACAATTGTCAGAAAAAGAAGGAAACGGTCGATGTTTTAAATGTTTAAGTTTAGACAAAGACATCGAAATTTCATTCAATCACCATGCTCAAGAACATCGAAAAAGGTGTTTGTTGTGAAATATATTATGGGTTATAGAAAGAATCATGTTTCAGTGGTGTCATATAAACTGTATGTCAAACCGACTCCACTAACATATGAGGAGTAATTTAAGTTTTATCAATTAATGGAAATGTGTTATGTACAGAGCATAACTAGCAAACTGAATTGTGAACGCAGATCTTCTAGTTCATATAATACCCGCCTTTGTAGTCAAGGAGCAGCCTAAGCGCAGCTGCTACACCTTGCAGTGGGCCATTTATCCTGAAATTTGATTTGATATTTGCCGTGTTCTTTCCACCAATCCAAAATTGAAGGCTCGAACTTCAATTTGATCTAAATTGCCCAAGGTGCAAGGCTTGTTTGATTTTGCACTTTTTTTAGGCTGACTGCCCTGATACTGGCATGTAATTTAGCTATCAATGTATCACAACTTTCCAATTAATTTTTGTTACAGCTGCTTGTTTGTGTACATGGAAACAATTTAATATAAAATAACCTTTTCTTATTGCGGTTCTGATTTACATGGTAAGTATATATATAGCTACACTCTAGTTACTTGCCTAAATATGTTGCTGCTTGACAACGGTTTGATAAAAAAAGTACTTCAACCTGAAGAATATTAAGCTTCCTTTCCAAAAAAAAATTTAGTTACTGCTAATTTTTGTGTATGGGGAAAGTAATTCTTTCAAAAGTAAAGATATATCTTAATACATTAGTGCTCCAAAAAAATATTCATATCAATACAGTACGAGGTATATTAAAAGTTAGGCTAATTCTATTTCCACCCCTCAATTTTCTTTTCCTATCCCAGTAACTTATTTAAACATTTAATGACATTTTTACATTTATATTAACTGGATTGAAATGAATTGGATATGTATTCATATTCTCTCATTCTTCCCATTTTTCACCTAATATCGAAAAATTCTTTTAACCTGAACAAACGAATGGAAGTAAATATTATGAGTGAGCGTTTGGTCGGTTTGGTTGTTTTGAGATTAAAAAACGCAAACCTACTCGGAACCAATTTTTTTTCCAAACTAAACCGAATCGAACCAAATTAATTTCATCCATAACTGATTTAACTGAACTTAAAGGATGTGTTATAATTTAAATGATGAATTCATTTAAAGTAAAATATAAATTCATGTTTAGAGAAACTTTATATAGTAAATTTTATGTTTAAAATAAAATTTGACCTATTTGCAATACAGGTCTTCGTATTTTATCACTAAACTAATTATTTAAAGTACAACAACACTGCAAATTAGATAAAAAGTTAAAAGGTCTGTCAAATGGGTTAAACCAATAACAAAAATATATATTTTACAAACTGAATTTAAACCGGTTTAATTTTAAAACTGAACCGAACCGACCAAAATGAACCGATTTGGTCGGTCAATTTGGATTGAATCGAATATTGCTCACGCCTAGTAAATATGTGATATTGGTTTATTGGAACTATAAAATAATGACCACGAAGAAGAAAATGCTCAGTTCGTACTTTTTTTGGTGTCATGGCTAACAAACAGTTTACGTATGTTTTTCATTGGTTTTCATTATCATAACTAGGATATGGTAGTATGTAGTTCTGGCATCATTTGAAATTGTTGCATTCCTATTGTATATTGCATTGGGAACCACTCATAATCTAGTTAGGTAGAATTGTGTTTCAACTTTTAACTTAACGAATAATAGAAGATAAACGAAATAAGAACAGTTTTACAAACTAGTGGGGCAGGAAAAGAAAATATAGGGATGACCAGATTTTTTAAAGCGCTGGGGTGAGAAAGTCAAAATACGGGGTGATAATAGAATTAGCCAAAATGTTATATTGGTTTTATTTGGTAAAGCCGACCGATTTTTATAGTGACCACAAACGCTTATTATTGTAACAATAATTACAATATTTGTAACGTCCTGTATTTTTGGTAATCAGATATTTAAATTATTTTATTATTTTAAATATTGATTTGGAATTTATAAATGGATTTATAATATATATTTCGTTTACATAACAAAGTTTGAACGTTAATTTTATATTTAAATTATAAATCGAGCTCGAATACGGCGCGGTAGTTTGTAATATTATGTTTTGAACTTCAATTCAATATATAGAATCCATTTTAAGTCGGAATTCTTTGAAACAAGAATCATCCAAATCTAGGTGATGATAATTTTATAATGAAAGAGAAAAAGGGAGATTCCATGATATAGATTGTTAGTTATGTCCAATTCAAATTTTCAAATAGTCGCTATGGAATTCGTTTATAAACGATAATGTTTATTAAATAAAATATAAAGGATTTTTATATATAATTTGAATATCGTTTAACTTAAGATTTTAGATATTGAGTTTAAAATCTATATTGGTTTATTCTGGAGTTATAGAAGATTTCACTTGGAGATATACGATAATAATCATTTATTATTTTTATTTAAATCATTTTTTTTTTGGGTTAAATAATATTTTATCGATGTTATATAGGCCTTTTTAATAGTTTTATTTTCAAATGACCTCCGTTTTCGATGAAACGAATTTTATTGGAATATGTATAGCTAATTATTGCTACTGGTTTGGAGACAATCGGAGTTGTTTTATTTTTGTGTGCAATTTAAAGGTGAACGGATAAATAAATTGAAATTAAAATAGTGCAGTTGTTCAAACAAAGTCGGTTTTCAATGAAACAAATTTCGTTGGACCAAAACATTAAGATATAGCGGTGTATCCATTTTCATTGTTCTTGGAATTCGTGTGTATCGGTGCAAATTTAACGGTCAACGATACATAGCGGTATATATATTAACCATATTAAAAACAAAATAAAATAATAAACCTTAAGTGCTAAGTAAACTATAAATAAGCCTACTCTACACGCGTAGTCCTATATTTTGTTGAGCCAACCAACATAAGAATCTGAATGTACAGGCCAAATTTACTTCACCTCAAAGCAAAATAGAGACTACACACGCACAACTACCATTTTCTCCATCCTATAAATTGAGCTGCACACATGCCATTGCAGTTATTCCTTTCTCCTATCTCCTCACATCAACTTGTAGCCTATATTTAGTACATGCACAACTAGGATATAAACATACCCTATATTTACATACTTGAGCCCAAAGTAAAGATTTGTCAATGCCTATTTTATATGCTTTCCGCAAACCTAGTGTGTAGCAACACATGTGTATTGTACAACTGAGAGACATTAATCCAATCCACATCTTATCATCATTTATATGTATGTGCATTCTTCTCTTTTGTTTCTTTTTCTCTAGCAAGTAAATTCAAAACTCCACCATTAACCAACATCCAATTTAGCTCAAAAATTCTTCGTCCAATCCCTCAAAATCCATTAATCAATTCAACAAAGTTTCGACAGCAATTATTCTCATCTTGGAGAGACCTTGACTGGACCCGCTATGATCGGATTCTGGTGGTGGTTGTGGGCGGAAATCATGGTTGATGGCACGATGGTTCAGAGACGTTTGGCGATGCTAGGCATGGTTTGGAGGGGCGAGACCCAGGGCGAAGTACGAGGAGGTATAGGTGAGGTCAGGGTTGATCTCTGATCATGAGTCGGAGGACTGAAGGTGGTTGTGGTTGTGGATGTGTGAACGGTGCGTGGGTAGTGAGGCCTGAGCGATGGAAAATGAGCATCAAAGGAAGCAACAAGTTTTGTTTTGAAAACATTGGGCATTTTTTTGTTTTGAGCAAAGAAAACAAGACTGTTGGGTAGATTAAACAAATGAGAAGTGGTGATGGTAAAATGTATATGGCGTGCGAGGAGATGACTGTATGGGGAGGAGAAACAAAGAGTAGTAGTAAAGTTGAGGAGTTTTATGTATTCAGTCGGATAAATGGAAGCAGAGTGTCTGTTGAAAACAAAGACACAGCTACATAAGCATCGGGAATCGAAGAAAACGCGCATGTAGAAAAAGTCAGGCCTTAACATTTTTTTTCTAACCGGAAGGAAACAAACGATCATGCTTATTTGATTTATAACGTGAACTCTGAATTTAACAAAACACGTGCATGAAGAAGGGAAGTCGGTCGGTATAAGTAAAGATTGAGGAAGATTAAATTACTATTAAAGTGAACCATGGACAGAGGATGGGGGATGAAGACAGACAGAACAATGAACGGTTCAGAGAAAAACTTAGAGGGGGATGTCGGCCATGTGAGTTTGCCTAACCAAACTAATTATCTACCAGTTTTAAACTAAGTAAATCTAAGTTCAAATATAAATTAATTTAGGAGTAATAAATTAATTTAAATCGTGTTAACGTACAATCCGAATAACTTCTTGTTCCATGTACAAAATGGAACAAAACAAGATTTGCCAGAACCATATTGACGAGCATCACATTTTGGACAAGAATGAAGATAGTTGGAATTTACGGTTAAATTAAACGGCTATTTAATTTAACTGTAACCGAATCGTTTCAAAAACGCATAAAATCAAGTGAGTATAACTCACTTAGTTTTTTTTAACCCACTTATATTTTATATAAGTCGGGATTTAATTTATGTGCTTTGGTTGATAGTTGTTTATTGTGTGTTGGATGAATTGGTTGATTTAACATTAGTTTAATTTAAATGAAATCTAATTGCTATTCTAACGATTATTTCCAAATGGGGTAACTGACCTTGTAGGTTACGTTTATAATAACATGAACATATTAAATTAAATTTGGATGCTTGGATTACTGTTATTTATTTATTGTTGAATATTATGTCTGTTTATTGAGTTAAATAATATTTTTTGAGAAAACGTATTTGAATGCAGGGAAAACAGGTTGGAGGGATCCAACTGGATTCCTCAAAAAAATTATTTTTTATATTGTAATTAATGAATTGTTTGACCAACCCAATTAGATGATTGATTTGTTTATTGATCGTTGAATCTAAATTCAACGTTTGTTTGTTATTAACCATGGGTAGTATTGGTTAGGTAATTGGTAGCATATGGCCTATAAATCAATCATTTTATAAATGTTGACATACTGTCAGGTGAATCGATAGAAATTAAGTTATAAAATTTATTTTATAATTGAAGATAGGTTTTTAAATCTATTATTTAAATGAAAGTTTTATTTATTGAAATATTTATTATTTAAAGTTTTTAAATGATTATTAAATTGTTTTATAAAACAAATTCTTATGTTAGTAAGACTTACAAGCAGATGAGCAGAAATTAACCTAACGGGTTAAGAATTGGACTAAATGACTTTATTTGAATTAATTATATTATTAATTAACTTAAAGGAAGAATTAATTGGAATTGGTTAACGAGATAACCGTGTTTTGAGTTGACTGAGTCGACCGCTTTAACTGGGATTGATTATTAAATTGAATTAGTTTATTGTTAAATAAATCTAATGAAATTGTTTAACGAATATTTGTTGATTTTAATAAGATTTTAAATAGAGAAATTTATTATTCATTTTAGTAATGAATAATTTAACTACTTCTTCGGTGGTTAATGATGAAGTAAATTGGAACATAACTGGAGATTGATTGAGTTGAGTAATTTTCTTAGTATTAATCTAATATTGATTTCGGTCTTCGGGGCTGATACGTAGAGAGTTATTCTCTTACCAATTTATGGTCAGGGATCAATGGATGTTGAGGTATAGAAATGCTTGAATAAGAAATAGGAATGTTCCAACTATAAAAAGGGTTTGTGAAATTATAATAATTCCAAAGTAACGGGAATAAAAGGAATTTAAGAATATAAATAAATATTTCCTATGTAACGGAAATGGAAAGAGATTTTGTGAAATTATACGACATTTACAAAGTAAAGAAATTAAAAAAATAAATTCGAATAATTTTATTCGAAAGGAGTTAAGTGTTAGTTATTGTTTTTCAAGAAATGAAAACCAAAGAGATTTCGTAACAATGTTTTACGTGGCATTTGATTAAACCTAAAGTCGGAAGTATATATATATATGATTTAATTCTAAAGTATATAAAATAGTTTTGTGGATATTCTTATAATAAAATAAGAGGTAAATACTGTGTTTTATAATACTGAAAGATTAAGAAGTTTCAAATTAGTTTTTAATTAAAAAGGCCAAGTGATGTTGAGTGCTGAACTAGTAAATTCATTTTATTTTTATGGTTGAATGGTTGCTTATTTGATAGTTAAATAATCGACTATCAAATCTGACCTATATGATTGTCGGTACGGAAAGACCGAGATCGAATTATATTTGAAAACCATTCTGGCCAGCAGATACGAAATCGAGAAGATATCAAATGTTGATTAAGACGGAGCCATTAAAGACCATAGATCTTCATAAAATAGAAGGATTACTTATATCTCTGGTCAACTTCTATAGTTTTCAAAGTCTATTATATATTAACTTGACTTATAATTTATAACCAAAGATATACTGTGGTACCATCGTGCTTGAAATCTACGGATTTGCAAGGATTATTCGTTGTTGATCTATAGGGTGATACCTAGGATGTAGTAGGAAGGTGTCTTCGGTTCATCATGTTCTTGGATGACTTGTATGGACGAATGTCTGACAGAGTATTTTTTAAAAATCACGTACTTTGATTTTACGAACGTATTTTTGTAGGTGACGGAGAAGACACCTTCTCTTAGCATAAAAACGCAGAATTTTTGTGGAGGTCAATTAGTGATTTGGCGGATCTGATGATGTGGCATTCAAAGTGGATGGTGATATGTTATTCAAAGTGTAATGCTAAACCTCAAGTCTCACAACCGGGAAATGGTATAAAATTAGGTAGGTCGAATGGCTAAGTGGGTCGCTCCTAATTAGGGTGTATTGTCACCTGATCTAGAGAAATTCCATTTTCTTCTTATTCTATCATTGCTGTCCCTTTCGTGTAATGGTTGCTTATCCCAACCGTTGGTGATAATACATTCAGTACACTCAAGCGAAGTGAGTAGCCAGTCATGTTTATCCTAGGTTGCAAGATGTTCTTGTTGAACCTGGTGTATTCCGCTCTAGAGATATACTGTTAGAAGGTGGTCCCATACCTTGCCAGTTGGAATCCAATCTCCAATAAGCGCCCGCGGTTTTGATCGTATACTATGTATGTAGAGCATGAGATGCAAGCATTCTGCTAGATTGATATCTATTTGTACTTAGACACTATTATAATATCAAAGTAAATATGATTTCAAAATGCTTTGGGTTATCATAAGGTAAAAATTGTCTGTGTTTATGGGTGGATTGGTCTTATGATTATCCTTTTCTTCCGGAAATGAAAGGTTTTTAACTTTAAAATCAAGTTGGATGATATTATAAACTTAGTGAGTTTTCTCACTCTGGTTCACCATACTGATCTGGCGTTTGTAATGCTCGGGTTAGACCGGGTTTTACAGGTTTAGATTTGGATGCTGTGAACTTCAGAAGACATGCTAGAGGAGTTTAGACGTATGATATATATTTATTACGTTGTGTGTTATGTATAAGGACAGATTATTATAAATGTCTAGATGTGTTGATGTACTCTGATGATTTTAAGTATTTATTCCAGAGCTCTCAATAAAGATTTATTTCTATATTATATTTTATTCCGCTGCGATGTGAGACTCTATGCTGTGTTGGTTAGTTAGTTCTTCTTCTTCTTCTATTCTAATATTTCTTTCTTATCTCGCCTTCTATTTTCTTTCATTAACTATCTGGTGTTTTCGATATTTGGGTTTTGGTAAGTAATACAAATTTTTAAGTATCATTGTCGAAATTCGGAAGTCGATTTCCCTGGGTCGTTAAAATATTACAGGAGACTAGCAGATTACCAGCCTACTAGTTCGGTTTTTAAGATAGATTATCCACCACAGTTGGATTTTAAAATAGTCCTTCACTATATCTAAACTAGATTACAGGAATGGAGCTAGACACTATTTCTAAACTATGAAAAGATCACATTCCCCACGCAGGGAGAGATGACGATGAAAAGATTCCATACATATGACCATCAATACAAACAACATACACAAGAACTTCAAACAGAAGTATATTACATGTACAATACAAAGTACAAGGTATAACACAATGACATAGTAGGATTCACTGGCAAAAGAAGCGTGTGTCTCGAAAAACAGGACAAGGCAGCTGAAGCAAGCACCAAGATCACATACAACATAACATAGAGTCTGAGATACCAAAGTCCCAAACGAGGCATTCCGGTAGAATAACATGAAGACAATGACAACTCCTTAGCATAGCACCACTGAAGACTGTTGCCCTGCACATGACATAAACCGAGTTTGACCAGCTACCAGCATCCTCCATGCAAACCTCATCCAGCAAGCTAGCTGAAGCTCAACATTGAGAACATCACAACTCCAAAGGCCGGAAAGCACACTACTCGGCAACACAAAGAACACTCGATTACATTATACAAATCAATACATACAAGACGAAAACCCAAAGTTCATTGCCGAAATCACACCACACCTAGCACGAACACAAACCTTACACAAAGTCATGACCAACCGAGAAACTCAATACATTAGCTTACCAAGCGGGAGAACATATTTCAGCCTCCCATAAGTGCACTTCGTATATTATCGAAGCAGACATGGTAAGACCAGACATGGGATAGGGAATAGTCGCATAACCAAACATCGTGGCAGGGGATAATGGGGACTCCACTTGCGTACCGAGACTTCCAAAGTCCGGCAAATCGAACCACTACCCAAGACACGAGAGACCTTACAAACCCAACCAACCACAATAAAGAACCAACAAACACCATACCTCAAAACCTATCGACAGAGGTCGGACATCTCAGGACAAAAAACCACCAGGTAATGAAGCTCGCAGTTGCCTGGATACCTTGAGTAGTCGGTGTAAACATCGAGAGGAGATGGAGGCAAGGAAGTCACGATATAAAATAGTGGAGAATACGAAGAGGAGTCGGTGAGGTCTAGTTTGGGACACCGCGCAGGACGTAAAAGCGTTGTTTGAAATTCGGGCTTAATGCAAAAGGGTGGTGGATCGAAGAAAAAATAGAGTTTTGGAGCAGATGGAGCAAAGATCTACTGAGAGGGCTAGATCTGGAAAAAGAAACGATGGCTTCTCGCATACAGACGAAAACTAGTTAGATGAAGAGAGGAGTAGATACAGTGGATTGAGAGAAAAAGGGAAGGGATCAGAAGTGGCAATGGTGGAAGGAGGAATGAAGAAAAGGTAGAAAGGAAGGTAAATAAACTAGTCGCCATTAACATGAGAAGCACTGAAAACAACTGGTTATATTGGTTTTATTAAGCATATCATATTATAAAATTGAACTAAAATGCATACCCTTTTCTTTAAAACCCCATTTGCACCTAACAAGCTTATCAAACTTCCAAGACAAAACTTGTTACTTTGGCTTTATAATATGTACAAGGTCGACGAAACAAATAAAAGAGTCAAAAGTTATGATCAAAATATTACACGGTTTAAGCTTCGAAAATTCAAGCGGAAGCCACAAACGTAGTTCATCTTTAAACACATTTTCGGAAGCCACAAACTTAGTTCATCTTTAAACACATTTTAATATTAAGACAAGTGCTAAAAATATAAGTTGTTTGTTATAAAAATGCTATTCAAATTATGAAAGATCACTTGAGTCCTATCACTAAATCGAAAGTTATATCTATTGTATTATAGCTTCTCTATATCTTCTTAGTTGCATCTGAATTTTGCTTTTAGCTTTTGTTAACCCTATAAAATAAGTGCAACTTATTTCCACTAAAAAAATCGTATTCAATTTCAGAATAACTCTATATATAAGTATTTTCTTTTCAAATAATAACATCTTCATTCGATGTTTTCCCAAATTATCTTTCATAAATTCTTCTATGGAATTTTTCTTTAAAAACACATTTTATTTTACTATATATAATTAATATTATTATCTTCCTCTTGATTTTGTATATTTTTTCTTCTAAAAATCAATTTCTTATTCAAAATATTTGAATAACATAGTATTTTGAACTTATTTTGATTTAGAACTCATATATTTGCATTCAATACCTAAATATGTTTGTTTCATTATAACCTATGGTTACCTCAATTACTCAAAGCACATTAAATAACCTCAAGCCGCCAAGCTTTATGTACTTGTCACAACCTTCTACCACTTTTATAATAATCTTGAATTTATCCACAAACCATAAATAATAATCGACATATGCTACAATACACGAAACAACTCAGAAATTGGATCAACGGCTAGAAATCAGGCGGGGAGATTAAATTGTAAGGCTAGGATGGTTTCATATGTGAGTTTGGGTGCATTTTTCAATAGTAATATATATATATGAAAATAATATTTAATCTAATTAACAATGTATATAACAATTACATACCTTCAAAAGTACATTTCAAATGAAATCCTTTTAAAAATGAATAAATTTTGCTTATAAGCTTCAATATGAAACTTAATCAAAAAATATGTATAGTTTTGTTCAAATGTATTTTTTTACGCTTATCTTTATTGCAAATGTATTTCTAAAAAAAGAAAAAGAAAATTATTTGCGCAAATTTAAGCTGCGCAAACGTAATTTACTTTTTAAAATTAGAAGCTGTACAAACCTTGATCATTAAAGTATAAAATGCTATTATATAAAATTAAATATTTGTAATAATTGTTGAGGCTTAAAGTCATATTTTTTTTCCTTCCCCCTCCCCGGGTCCATATCCTAAATTTACGTCTTCAAACCATTCTCATTGTGGCCTTCTTTCAAGGTTCCATCTAATTCAGGGTTGAAAATTTTGTATGAATGTCGGACGTCTGTTCGTGTCCATGACCGAAATACGTACGTCCGAGTCCGTTTGATTCTTATTTAGGACACGAGTTAGGACAAGAAAATTTATACGAGAAAAAAATTATGCCTGGTCCGTGTTCGTTCGAATTCGTCCGAATTCCTTGTTACTCAACATATAGTTGAGAGAAATTCTAATAAAAAGTGTAAAATATGATATAAATAGCCATGTACGACCGTGTCCGTGTTCGAAAAACACATGTCTGTGTCCGACCGATATTATTTAGGGCAAGAAGAATTGTCCGAGAGAAAAATTCGTCCGGTCCATGTTTGATCCGATTTTTTTAGAACAGAAACTGAACACATCTCCGTCCGGTCCGGTCCGACCGATTCACACCGCCTAATCTAATTGTCATTCATTTCAAATAATTTTCTTTGACCAGAAGGGGTTGGTAATTGTAAAGCTACTGTCGCCCGTTTATATCTTTTAACCTTTTTGCACTCTTCTCCATAAAAGTTAATAAACATAACATAGATCTTTTGATTTCCTAGAGATTTTTAATGTCTGCGTACTCCCCTTCTGTCTGTCTAGTGCTTTCTTTCTTCTTCTTTTCTTTTTTCTTTAAAAAATACTTCTAGTTGCTGTCATTTAATTAGTTCAGCGGTTTCGCTGGTGGTCGTGTGGTTCATTGAGACGAGGTTGGTCTCGGATTCCCAATGTATAAAAAAGAATTTCGGTAATTTTTGCAATTAATATTATGGTTAACATCAATGGAGCGGTTTCCTTACTTTGATTCTGGTAACCTTACCTACAGTCCATTTTGTCGCGAGTTTATAATAATTGATTTTGGTAACCCTACATGAACGGAACAGTTAACATGATTTTGATGTGTTCGAAAAGGTTTAGAAAAATAAAAAATTAGGTGTTTCCTCTTGATAGAAAGGTTTAAAAATAATAGAAATGATTTGCCTACCTAGAAACAATTTTCTGTTTAAATTTTGTAGTTTACAATATTTTATTTCTTGCTTTCTTATTAGATTTGAAGAAAGCCACAAACACCTTGCAACATATGTTTGGTTGATTTGGTTTCTCGGCTAATAAACCATATTAGAATTTCACTTTGCAGTCAACTCTTTGACCATTTTAGAATTTTTCTGAAATTGGGATTGAATCTGCCAACAACACGAGTGGTAAAAGAGGATAGAAGGAGCATTTTAATTTCTATGTTCAAATAGCTATGCTTTGCTAATGTGGATATGGGCCGGGATTTTAAATAACATATGTCGAAGGGGGCTGATATATAATTGTGTTCTGTTGTATAAATTTGTTAATTATGTTAGTGTATAAAATAATTTAATAATGTATTGGTAAATGTTGTTATGGTTGGATTTGTGTTTGGTGTTGATAATGTTTAATACATTAGTCAAAAATTCTGAAACCACAACTAAGATCAAAACTCTCAAAATTACTGAAATTGACCGTACTCACTAAGCGATCAAAACCGAAAACCTTGAACCTTTCCTCCAATAATTATTTAATATTGAATGGAAAATGTTTTCATTAGCTATCTTATTATCCTGTTGGCAAAATATAAAATTGGATTTGGTCCAAACCATTTTTCCCCATAACTTTTTGATCCAACTCTTTTGGTGCTTCCTTAATTCTAGCGAGTTGCTGCTTCTTGATTTCTTTAAAATTTTCATTTTGAAATTAAAAAATAAGATTATAAACACAAAGATGATATTTATTCCCATAAGTTTGAGTTTTTCATTTTCGTTATGTATTTAAAAAAAGGTGTGGCGTAGGACAACGGGGGATGACGTAGAAGGATATGAAACGAGAAATGGTGTAACAACCCGAAAATCTGGGCCAGTTTAAAAATTTTATTTTGGCAATTTTAGCGAATTTTGAATATTTAAAATAGATTATTTTAAATAATATCGACGAGAAATCTGTTTTGAATATAATTCGAACGTATATATTTATACGCGTCGTCGTTAGAATATAAATAATTATATATAATTATAAAAGGAATTGAAAATGGCGCGGTAGTTCGAAAATTCGATTTCTAATTTCAAATGAATATACAGAATTCAATATAAGTCAGAATTGAACGAAACAAGAAATATTTGAATCTGTATAACTATATCTTTGTAATGAAGTTAACAAACTGGGATTTCATCTTAGAAATGATAAGATATGTCCAGTTAAAAATTAGAAATAGTCGCTGTGGAATTTATATATATTTTTATATATATAAGGCCCTTAAAAATAGCAATTTTGCAAACGACCTTGGATTACGACGAAACCAGTTTTGTTGGGTCCGTGATGTCGAGTTATTGCTAGATTCCAAATTTCATAATTTTTCGAATCAATATGTGAGCGTGGCAAAGGAAAATGCGTTTGACCATTTTCAGTTGATTTTAATCGACTGGAAATTGGCCATTTTTCAAACGGTCTCGGAATTCGACGAAACTAGTTTTGTTAGGACCGCATCGTCAATACGAAGCTAGAAAATATTTTTCTGGAATTTTTCTAGTTAGTATGTGACCCCGGTAATTAGAAATGTACGTTTAAAATTCAATATAATGATTTAAATGTAAATTCAACAGAAACTGATCAAAGCGATCAGATCAGCTTACGTTACATATCCCATTGTGTTCGGAATGGGGGTAATTAGCTAGGGGCGACAGTCGGTGGGCTTGATTTCGAGTTAAAACGAAAAGTCAACTTTAAATTGAATTAAATAACTAAATTAAAATAAAAAAAAATATAAAATATACCCCTTCCCCTTAAAAACCCGCTGGCCCCCCCCTTTTGTTTTTTTCTCAAATCGATTTCAAATAAAAAAAAAAAAAAAGAGAAAGGCGACGGGGTGGGGGGCGAATCGCGCCGCCGCGGCCAGCGAGGCCGCCGCGCCTCAGGCGCCGCCTCCCAGGAGGACCACCGCCCTCCTCCGCTTCAAACCCGACCCTCTGCCCTCTCCTCTCCCTCCTCCCAACTCACGAAGCTCAAAACCCCACCGCGAAGACCACCACGCTCCCCTCGAAGACCGCCACCGATGAACACCGCAACCACCATCTTCGCCTCCGCCCAGTCAACCCCGCATCCCCTCCGAGCCGTCGACGAGTCCCCCCTGTAAGTCGTTTTTCAATTTATTTGTTTTCTTTTTTTTTTTATATTAATAGAAGTTTAAAAAAACTGGATTTTTAAAAGTTTAAAAACTGGATTTTTAAAAGTTTAAAAACTGGATTTTTAGAAGTTAAAAAAAACTGGATTTATAGAAGTTTAAAAACTGGTTTTAAAAGTTAAAAAAAACTGGATTTTTAGAAGTTTAAAAAAAAACTGGATTTTAAAAGTTTAAAAAAAACTGAATTTTAAGAGTTTAAAAACTGATTTGAAAAGGATAAAGGAAAAAAAAAAAAAACTGCATTTTTAAAAAGGCAAAACTGCATTTTAAAAACAAAAACTGTTTTGAAAAACTGTTTTGAAAAACTGTTTTGAAAAACTGTTTTGAAAAGAAAATAAAAACTGATTTGAAAAGGAAAAGAAAACTGATTTTATTTTAAACTTTGAGATAGAGAAAAAAAGGGGTTTGATCTCTTAATAGAAAAAGATTTGAACTTGAAAATAAAGATCATATTTTTAAAAACAGAAAAGATGGAATTTTTGTTAAGTAGAAATAGTAAGGTATGATTCTTATATTTTTAAAGCAATAAAAATATAATTGTTACATCATAAGAATAGTAAAAATATAATCTTTGCATAGTAGGAACTATAAAAATCAAATCTTTGTTTTTGAAAAAGGTGAAATCTTTAAATTTAAAAAAAGGTGAAATCTTTAAATTTAAAAAGGCGAAATCTTTAAATTTAAAAAGGCGAAATCTTCATATAGAAAATAGCGTGATAAAAATATAATTTTTATCTATATAACATAGTAGAAAAAAACTTCGATTTTTATATATTGAATAGCAAAGTAAAAATTCGATTTTTACATATTGAATAGCGAAGTAAAAATGTGATTTTTACGTATGTAGTGAAAGCAGCAACGAAGGTGACAAAAAGGCGAAACGACGAAGACTTCTGCAAAAGAAGAGTCGAGATGGTTGGATAGCTAAAGGTGAGAATTTCTCACCTTTCTATTTTATTTCTAGTTATATATATATACTAGGATGCAGACGGTGCTTAGTAGCACCCGACACAATCGTCCACAGACCATGGACTTGTTTGTTTGACTGTTTGGTGATTGATTGCGATATTGGTTTGAATGTGGTTTGTGGTGTGAAAAATCGAATCGATAAATTGGTTAGGATTAGACGTGCGCCGTTATAAGGCGAAGGAGTAAGGCTAGGTTAGACCCTTACTCCAAAGTTTGTGGTTTGCATAACGAATTGATTTGATTGATGTGTGAATGGCGTGGGCCTTCACTAGACCGGGGATAAGGCTAGGCCTTGTCCCGTTTCTAGTATCGTGCCGTTATGCCGCCGAAATTTTCTAAAATATGTTAGAAAAATAAAAATATCATTTTATTTGTGTAAATGAAGAATAGAAATTCATATGTCAAAATAAAATGTGTTATCGTTAAAAATATAATTTTTAACGTGAATGTGAATAAATAAATATTCATTTACAAACCAGACGGTTTGTTTATGTACACCTATTTGAATGACGTTGATTGGGTCGATAAATTTTACACATCGCCTAACTGCACAAATAAAATATGTGTTTGATTGTTTGAAACCCCACACGGGTGTTAGGATGAAATTTGAAGTTCACTCATCCTGATTGATTAAATATGTCGATCGATTGATTGACAGGCTGTTATAAGCGTTGAATATCTATATTTGATGCTTATACAGTGTAGTGCACTTTGGTTGATGGTTGATTATTTTCAATGCTATTATATACATGTGTTGTATGAAAATCCATATAATTAATTTTATATGGTAATTGATTGGGCCTCATTCCAGTTTTGAAAAAGAAATATTTGAAAAAGAAATATTTGAAATAGAATATTTGAAAATAAAGGAATATATGAAGCCGTGTTGATTAGATTGACGCCATTTTGACGTGAACGATATTTATATCGATTTTAAAAACGAATTCGAAATGAATTGAAAACGATTTCGAAATGAAATGAATTGAAAACGATTTCGAAATGAATTGAATTGAAAACGATTTCGAAATGAATTGAATTGAAAACGATTTCGAAATGAATTGAATTGAAAACGATTTCGAAATGAATTGAATTGAAAACGATTTCGAAATGAATTGAATTGAAAATGAATTCGAATTGAATTGAAAACGATTTCGAAATGAATTGAATTGAAAACGATTTCGAAATGAATTGAATTGAAAATGAATTCGAATTGAATTGAAAACGATTTCGAAATGAATTGAATTGAAAACGATTTCGAAATGAATTGAATTGAAAACGAATTCGAATTGAATTGAAAACGATTTCGAAATGAATTGAATTGAAAACGAATTCGAATTGAATTAAAAGCGAATTGAAATGAATTCAAATTGAATTGAAATTCGAATTGAATAGAAATGAATTTTGAAACGAATTTATAAAGAAGAATTCAATTTTGATTTGAATTGAAAAGGAAGTTGAGATTGCTTTTGAAACGAATTTTAAAACTATTTATATAATTCGTTTTAAATAGAAATCGACGAAGTATATATTATATATATATTATATATATAATATAATGGCCTGAATAGAACGCGCCGCGCCGCGGCAGTTCGCGAATTTCGACCATTTATTTCAAACGGACATTACGGGAGATCCGACCGTCGGATTCTCCTAAAACCGGAACCGTTGGGTTCGTATCGAAAAGAGCTTTCTAATGAATGTTAGAAATTTGAAATCTAACGGTTGGATTTGGAATTATGTCCAAATCAAATTCGAAAAAGGTCGCTATAAGTGCAGTTCGATGGCCATTGATGGAAATCGACTGTACGGGCCTTGATAAAATTATTAAAAATAGTAATAATTTGTGTAAAATCATAAGAAATGATTTAGAAAGAATTGGGATGAAAAATTCCATATTAGAAAAGATAAAAATAGATTTTTATCGAAATGAACTAGTTTTGAACTAGAATTATAATTCTATTTATTTTTAAATAAATAAATTGAATTCGAAAAGGGTTTTAAAAGTAACCAAAATTCCAATGATTACACTGGAGTGGATTTGAATCGAAATTGTCTTCGGAATATTTCGATGTTGGAATTCATGATTATACAGGTGTTGTTATGGAAATTTGAAAGATATATATGTATATCGTTATTTCCAATACGACATTTGTTAGTCGTAGAATTCGATATTGAATATAAGCCGATATATTTTCTATTCAGAGCCTTGTATTGAATATCGAATGTGATTTGGGTTTGTCGTGAATGGTGTCTTCACTAACACTGTTCTTGAACCCAGCTGAGAAAAGATTAAATCTTTTTATTTAGATTTAATGAAGTGTACCAATTAAATAACATTTAATTGGAATTGAATTGATATTGATTTTTGGGTTTATCGTGAACAGTGTTTTAAATAACACTCGTTCTTTAACCCGATAATTAATGAATGTGATTTGGGTTCGTCGTGAATGGTGTCTTCACTAACACTGTTCTTGAACCCAGCTGAGAAAAGATTAAATCTTTTGATTTAGATTTAATGAAGTGTACCAATTAAATAACATTTAATTGGAATTGAATTGATATTGATTTTTGGGTTTATCGTGAACAGTGTTTTAAATAACACTCGTTCTTTAACCCGATAATTAATGAATGTGATTTGGGTTCGTCGTGAATGGTGTCTTCACTAACACTGTTCTTGAACCCAGTTGAGAAATGATTAAATCTTTTTATTTAGATTTAATGAAGTGTACCAATTAAATAACATTTAATTGGAATTGAATCGATATTGATTTTTGGGTTTATCGTGGACAGTGTTTTTAAATAACACTCGTTCTTTAACCCGACGATTAATGAATGTGATTTTGGGTTTATCGTGAACCGTGTTTTTAAATGACACTGATTCTTTAACCCAGTCAAAAGATTAAAACTAAGTGGAGTTTTAATGAATCTTTAATTAGATTGAAAAGATCGAGAATGGAGTATCACCAGTTTTGCTCCAGGCGATAGTTAAATCTTTAATTAGATTTGAACGTGAAATTTAGAAACTAACTGTCGGTTAGCCAAGCAGAATGGTTTTCTGGATATTGATCTGATGTTGGTTTCGGCCTTCGGGGTTAATATTTGGGGAATTATTCTCTTGATTAATTTACGGTTAGTGACTAATGAATTGGAATGAGGCGTATGTTGTGTTTGTGTAACACTTATTTAAAATATACGCGAGTTATTCGGAAAGACCGGGTTTATCCCATTCTGAATAACTGATACGACGATAAGTCGAAGATGAAGACGATGGTCGAAGACCGGAGGTCTTCACGTCGTTTGGGTGATAACTGATGATCTTGATTGGGCTGTACACCCAAGAAGATGGAAACAGTTAGTGATCGTCCAGACGTACTTGGAGATCGATGGATATGCGAGGTACTAGGTGCCTCCGGTTTCGTTCAGACCCAGAACGGACTTGTAAATGGACTGTGTGTCTGACATCGGATTTCATTCTGTGTGACTGATATCGGTTGCATAGGATGGTTTGCCTGTGTGGCATGCTAAGATGCAAATGATCAAGGCTTCTGTTGAAAAGCAAAGTCTTGTGGTGATGATCAAAGCACGGCCTTTGTGGCGTAGCTTTGTGTAACGTTTACCTCGCGTGTTTCACACCAGGTATGAACCAAAAACGGGAGACGGACCTCAGGGAGGACTTGCGTTTCTTTCTAGTTAGAAGTGGCGTCAGTGGTTTTACACGCCCTGACGAGTTTGACTTATGTGGTTGTTGCTGTTGCGAGGCGCCTCGGTTATATCGGTTTCGGCCGATGCATTCTGGTCGGCTGACGGACCAGACTTACACCCCATAGGGTGGGGAAACGTAGTGTTCAGGCATTTTAATCCACATCGGTGGACCGGCCCTGTCGCTCCAAGGTCACTCGAGCTCTGACCTGTGGCTCGGGCTAGAGAGTCACGAATCGGTTGAGGACTATCTTTTGCCTCGGTTCATAGACGGAAATCCAATTTCCAAATACGTGACATTTGCGGTTTTATTTGTAAACCTATATATGGTGACATAGTGGGATGGGGCGCTCATGCCGCCTATGATTGATACTTATGATTTGAAGTGTTTTATACACTATGCACTTATAATAGTATCAAATGATTTGTTTTAAACGTATCAAGCATTCTTTGGCTGTTATAAGGGAAAACCCTATCCCCCGGCTTGCGTTGCATTGTGTGATAGGACCTGGGTCTTATAACAGCTTCATCTTTCTTTATTTAGCATTGCGCTGTTGGTTTTATGCACTGGTATTCTTGGGAGGAAACCCGTTCCGTGTTATACGGCGTGGTCCCTTGATTTACCTAACTTTAAAAACAAAGATTAACAACTGTTTTAGTTCTCACACCAGTCACATGACTGACCTGGAGTTTATTGTTTTAACCTAAACTCTGGGTGCCCTTATTTCGACACGGGCAGCTAGTAGTTTTGGTTTTGCAGATTTATATTCACAGGATTTTGGTTTACAGCTGGAACGATATCCGGAAAGCTTTGTATCCGTATATCTTCTTCTAGTTGTGTATTGTATTATTTTCCGCTGCTATGTATTTAAATGTAATTTAAATCTCTGATATTTCTGTGTAATATTCATTCATACTCTGTATATTCTTGTAATCTGATGCATTGTTGTTATATACAATGAAATGTTCTTCTGTATGCGTTCTATTGTGGTTTGTTCTCGAACTATCCGACGCTTTCCTTTACGGGGAAGTTGCGGGTCTTTACACGTGGTATCAGAGCTTTGGTTTACAAAGCAGAGAACAAGACACATTAGAACCGTACGAAAGAATTCATCAGAAATTGGATTAGTAATATCCAACGAGAATGACTCATTAGAGATGCGATCAGTAGTATCCTAGAACGAGTGTGAAGAGTATATTTTTGAAAATGAAAACAAATTTTTGTTTTGAAAATTTAATCAATTATTCGTATTTGATTATCTATTTAAATTGATGTGGACAATCCAGTATATATAGATTTTGCGTATACGTCTGATCCGCGTGTATTCGAAGTTTTAATATATTGGATAGATATAGAGTCGCACTCTAGTCGCCCGGACATGGTCCTGATGATGAAGTATACCATCACCAGCATTTATTTTCGAGTAACGAAAGTATGATATCTATATATTTCCATTAGGCTGGTGTGAGAACCAAATCTTATATAGCTAGAACACTTTGTTGTGAATTGGCATCAAAAACAAGATTTTCAGTATATATATCAAAATTATGAATTTGAAACGTTAAATTCACTAATTGATTGATGTTTGTGTTGTTTGTTCATTTGTTTGCTAATTTTAAACCATTTAGCCTAATTGAATCAAATATTGGATTATATTGAAAATTGGTCGCATTTGCTTGCATATACATATACTTATATTGAGCAGGTCATAGCAAGGAGGCTAGAGCCAGAGAATAAAATTTGTTTGCCCGACAAATAGGTACATGTTTACTACATAATTTACTGTTTTGTTTGGGTGATGATGATTTTGTGAGCCTATTGGCTAGCCGCTTGGCTTTTTCTTTTTCTTTTTGAGATCTGAAGGACCGGGGAAGCTATTTGAAATTCCCCGATGCTCCCGGTGCAGGGGAGGTTATGGCGAAATTTTTCGAAAATTTAGGGTGTTAGCCAAATTTTTGAAATTTTGAAAATTCTCAGAAACTAAAGAGTTGGAGAATGGAAGCCTGATCGATCGTAGAGCTGAATAATCAAACCACTTTCGACTTTGTTCCTTTTCGGGGACGAAAAGTTTTAAGTGGGGGAGATTGTAACAACCCGAAAATCTGGGCCAGTTTAAAAATTTTATTTTGGCAATTTTAGCGAATTTTGAATATTTAAAATAGATTATTTTAAATAATATCGACGAGAAATCTGTTTTGAATATAATTCGAACGTATATATTTATACGCGTCGTCGTTAGAATATAAATAATTATATATAATTATAAAAGGAATTGAAAATGGCGCGGTAGTTCGAAAATTCGATTTCTAATTTCAAATGAATATACAGAATTCAATATAAGTCAGAATTGAACGAAACAAGAAATATTTGAATCTGTATAACTATATCTTTGTAATGAAGTTAACAAACTGGGATTTCATCTTAGAAATGATAAGATATGTCCAGTTAAAAATTAGAAATAGTCGCTGTGGAATTTATATATATTTTTATATATATAAGGCCCTTAAAAATAGCAATTTTGCAAACGACCTTGGATTACGACGAAACCAGTTTTGTTGGGTCCGTGATGTCGAGTTATTGCTAGATTCCAAATTTCATAATTTTTCGAATCAATATGTGAGCGTGGCAAAGGAAAATGCGTTTGACCATTTTCAGTTGATTTTAATCGACTGGAAATTGGCCATTTTTCAAACGGTCTCGGAATTCGACGAAACTAGTTTTGTTAGGACCGCATCGTCAATACGAAGCTAGAAAATATTTTTCTGGAATTTTTCTAGTTAGTATGTGACCCCGGTAATTAGAAATGTACGTTTAAAATTCAATATAATGATTTAAATGTAAATTCAACAGAAACTGATCAAAGCGATCAGATCAGCTTACGTTACATATCCCATTGTGTTCGGAATGGGGGTAATTAGCTAGGGGCGACAGTCGGTGGGCTTGATTTCGAGTTAAAACGAAAAGTCAACTTTAAATTGAATTAAATAACTAAATTAAAATAAAAAAAAATATAAAATATACCCCTTCCCCTTAAAAACCCGCTGGCCCCCCCCTTTTGTTTTTTTCTCAAATCGATTTCAAATAAAAAAAAAAAAAAAGAGAAAGGCGACGGGGTGGGGGGCGAATCGCGCCGCCGCGGCCAGCGAGGCCGCCGCGCCTCAGGCGCCGCCTCCCAGGAGGACCACCGCCCTCCTCCGCTTCAAACCCGACCCTCTGCCCTCTCCTCTCCCTCCTCCCAACTCACGAAGCTCAAAACCCCACCGCGAAGACCACCACGCTCCCCTCGAAGACCGCCACCGATGAACACCGCAACCACCATCTTCGCCTCCGCCCAGTCAACCCCGCATCCCCTCCGAGCCGTCGACGAGTCCCCCCTGTAAGTCGTTTTTCAATTTATTTGTTTTCTTTTTTTTTTTATATTAATAGAAGTTTAAAAAAACTGGATTTTTAAAAGTTTAAAAACTGGATTTTTAAAAGTTTAAAAACTGGATTTTTAGAAGTTAAAAAAAACTGGATTTATAGAAGTTTAAAAACTGGTTTTAAAAGTTAAAAAAAACTGGATTTTTAGAAGTTTAAAAAAAAACTGGATTTTAAAAGTTTAAAAAAAACTGAATTTTAAGAGTTTAAAAACTGATTTGAAAAGGATAAAGGAAAAAAAAAAAAAACTGCATTTTTAAAAAGGCAAAACTGCATTTTAAAAACAAAAACTGTTTTGAAAAACTGTTTTGAAAAACTGTTTTGAAAAACTGTTTTGAAAAGAAAATAAAAACTGATTTGAAAAGGAAAAGAAAACTGATTTTATTTTAAACTTTGAGATAGAGAAAAAAAGGGGTTTGATCTCTTAATAGAAAAAGATTTGAACTTGAAAATAAAGATCATATTTTTAAAAACAGAAAAGATGGAATTTTTGTTAAGTAGAAATAGTAAGGTATGATTCTTATATTTTTAAAGCAATAAAAATATAATTGTTACATCATAAGAATAGTAAAAATATAATCTTTGCATAGTAGGAACTATAAAAATCAAATCTTTGTTTTTGAAAAAGGTGAAATCTTTAAATTTAAAAAAAGGTGAAATCTTTAAATTTAAAAAGGCGAAATCTTTAAATTTAAAAAGGCGAAATCTTCATATAGAAAATAGCGTGATAAAAATATAATTTTTATCTATATAACATAGTAGAAAAAAACTTCGATTTTTATATATTGAATAGCAAAGTAAAAATTCGATTTTTACATATTGAATAGCGAAGTAAAAATGTGATTTTTACGTATGTAGTGAAAGCAGCAACGAAGGTGACAAAAAGGCGAAACGACGAAGACTTCTGCAAAAGAAGAGTCGAGATGGTTGGATAGCTAAAGGTGAGAATTTCTCACCTTTCTATTTTATTTCTAGTTATATATATATACTAGGATGCAGACGGTGCTTAGTAGCACCCGACACAATCGTCCACAGACCATGGACTTGTTTGTTTGACTGTTTGGTGATTGATTGCGATATTGGTTTGAATGTGGTTTGTGGTGTGAAAAATCGAATCGATAAATTGGTTAGGATTAGACGTGCGCCGTTATAAGGCGAAGGAGTAAGGCTAGGTTAGACCCTTACTCCAAAGTTTGTGGTTTGCATAACGAATTGATTTGATTGATGTGTGAATGGCGTGGGCCTTCACTAGACCGGGGATAAGGCTAGGCCTTGTCCCGTTTCTAGTATCGTGCCGTTATGCCGCCGAAATTTTCTAAAATATGTTAGAAAAATAAAAATATCATTTTATTTGTGTAAATGAAGAATAGAAATTCATATGTCAAAATAAAATGTGTTATCGTTAAAAATATAATTTTTAACGTGAATGTGAATAAATAAATATTCATTTACAAACCAGACGGTTTGTTTATGTACACCTATTTGAATGACGTTGATTGGGTCGATAAATTTTACACATCGCCTAACTGCACAAATAAAATATGTGTTTGATTGTTTGAAACCCCACACGGGTGTTAGGATGAAATTTGAAGTTCACTCATCCTGATTGATTAAATATGTCGATCGATTGATTGACAGGCTGTTATAAGCGTTGAATATCTATATTTGATGCTTATACAGTGTAGTGCACTTTGGTTGATGGTTGATTATTTTCAATGCTATTATATACATGTGTTGTATGAAAATCCATATAATTAATTTTATATGGTAATTGATTGGGCCTCATTCCAGTTTTGAAAAAGAAATATTTGAAAAAGAAATATTTGAAATAGAATATTTGAAAATAAAGGAATATATGAAGCCGTGTTGATTAGATTGACGCCATTTTGACGTGAACGATATTTATATCGATTTTAAAAACGAATTCGAAATGAATTGAAAACGATTTCGAAATGAAATGAATTGAAAACGATTTCGAAATGAATTGAATTGAAAACGATTTCGAAATGAATTGAATTGAAAACGATTTCGAAATGAATTGAATTGAAAACGATTTCGAAATGAATTGAATTGAAAACGATTTCGAAATGAATTGAATTGAAAATGAATTCGAATTGAATTGAAAACGATTTCGAAATGAATTGAATTGAAAACGATTTCGAAATGAATTGAATTGAAAATGAATTCGAATTGAATTGAAAACGATTTCGAAATGAATTGAATTGAAAACGATTTCGAAATGAATTGAATTGAAAACGAATTCGAATTGAATTGAAAACGATTTCGAAATGAATTGAATTGAAAACGAATTCGAATTGAATTAAAAGCGAATTGAAATGAATTCAAATTGAATTGAAATTCGAATTGAATAGAAATGAATTTTGAAACGAATTTATAAAGAAGAATTCAATTTTGATTTGAATTGAAAAGGAAGTTGAGATTGCTTTTGAAACGAATTTTAAAACTATTTATATAATTCGTTTTAAATAGAAATCGACGAAGTATATATTATATATATATTATATATATAATATAATGGCCTGAATAGAACGCGCCGCGCCGCGGCAGTTCGCGAATTTCGACCATTTATTTCAAACGGACATTACGGGAGATCCGACCGTCGGATTCTCCTAAAACCGGAACCGTTGGGTTCGTATCGAAAAGAGCTTTCTAATGAATGTTAGAAATTTGAAATCTAACGGTTGGATTTGGAATTATGTCCAAATCAAATTCGAAAAAGGTCGCTATAAGTGCAGTTCGATGGCCATTGATGGAAATCGACTGTACGGGCCTTGATAAAATTATTAAAAATAGTAATAATTTGTGTAAAATCATAAGAAATGATTTAGAAAGAATTGGGATGAAAAATTCCATATTAGAAAAGATAAAAATAGATTTTTATCGAAATGAACTAGTTTTGAACTAGAATTATAATTCTATTTATTTTTAAATAAATAAATTGAATTCGAAAAGGGTTTTAAAAGTAACCAAAATTCCAATGATTACACTGGAGTGGATTTGAATCGAAATTGTCTTCGGAATATTTCGATGTTGGAATTCATGATTATACAGGTGTTGTTATGGAAATTTGAAAGATATATATGTATATCGTTATTTCCAATACGACATTTGTTAGTCGTAGAATTCGATATTGAATATAAGCCGATATATTTTCTATTCAGAGCCTTGTATTGAATATCGAATGTGATTTGGGTTTGTCGTGAATGGTGTCTTCACTAACACTGTTCTTGAACCCAGCTGAGAAAAGATTAAATCTTTTTATTTAGATTTAATGAAGTGTACCAATTAAATAACATTTAATTGGAATTGAATTGATATTGATTTTTGGGTTTATCGTGAACAGTGTTTTAAATAACACTCGTTCTTTAACCCGATAATTAATGAATGTGATTTGGGTTCGTCGTGAATGGTGTCTTCACTAACACTGTTCTTGAACCCAGCTGAGAAAAGATTAAATCTTTTGATTTAGATTTAATGAAGTGTACCAATTAAATAACATTTAATTGGAATTGAATTGATATTGATTTTTGGGTTTATCGTGAACAGTGTTTTAAATAACACTCGTTCTTTAACCCGATAATTAATGAATGTGATTTGGGTTCGTCGTGAATGGTGTCTTCACTAACACTGTTCTTGAACCCAGTTGAGAAATGATTAAATCTTTTTATTTAGATTTAATGAAGTGTACCAATTAAATAACATTTAATTGGAATTGAATCGATATTGATTTTTGGGTTTATCGTGGACAGTGTTTTTAAATAACACTCGTTCTTTAACCCGACGATTAATGAATGTGATTTTGGGTTTATCGTGAACCGTGTTTTTAAATGACACTGATTCTTTAACCCAGTCAAAAGATTAAAACTAAGTGGAGTTTTAATGAATCTTTAATTAGATTGAAAAGATCGAGAATGGAGTATCACCAGTTTTGCTCCAGGCGATAGTTAAATCTTTAATTAGATTTGAACGTGAAATTTAGAAACTAACTGTCGGTTAGCCAAGCAGAATGGTTTTCTGGATATTGATCTGATGTTGGTTTCGGCCTTCGGGGTTAATATTTGGGGAATTATTCTCTTGATTAATTTACGGTTAGTGACTAATGAATTGGAATGAGGCGTATGTTGTGTTTGTGTAACACTTATTTAAAATATACGCGAGTTATTCGGAAAGACCGGGTTTATCCCATTCTGAATAACTGATACGACGATAAGTCGAAGATGAAGACGATGGTCGAAGACCGGAGGTCTTCACGTCGTTTGGGTGATAACTGATGATCTTGATTGGGCTGTACACCCAAGAAGATGGAAACAGTTAGTGATCGTCCAGACGTACTTGGAGATCGATGGATATGCGAGGTACTAGGTGCCTCCGGTTTCGTTCAGACCCAGAACGGACTTGTAAATGGACTGTGTGTCTGACATCGGATTTCATTCTGTGTGACTGATATCGGTTGCATAGGATGGTTTGCCTGTGTGGCATGCTAAGATGCAAATGATCAAGGCTTCTGTTGAAAAGCAAAGTCTTGTGGTGATGATCAAAGCACGGCCTTTGTGGCGTAGCTTTGTGTAACGTTTACCTCGCGTGTTTCACACCAGGTATGAACCAAAAACGGGAGACGGACCTCAGGGAGGACTTGCGTTTCTTTCTAGTTAGAAGTGGCGTCAGTGGTTTTACACGCCCTGACGAGTTTGACTTATGTGGTTGTTGCTGTTGCGAGGCGCCTCGGTTATATCGGTTTCGGCCGATGCATTCTGGTCGGCTGACGGACCAGACTTACACCCCATAGGGTGGGGAAACGTAGTGTTCAGGCATTTTAATCCACATCGGTGGACCGGCCCTGTCGCTCCAAGGTCACTCGAGCTCTGACCTGTGGCTCGGGCTAGAGAGTCACGAATCGGTTGAGGACTATCTTTTGCCTCGGTTCATAGACGGAAATCCAATTTCCAAATACGTGACATTTGCGGTTTTATTTGTAAACCTATATATGGTGACATAGTGGGATGGGGCGCTCATGCCGCCTATGATTGATACTTATGATTTGAAGTGTTTTATACACTATGCACTTATAATAGTATCAAATGATTTGTTTTAAACGTATCAAGCATTCTTTGGCTGTTATAAGGGAAAACCCTATCCCCCGGCTTGCGTTGCATTGTGTGATAGGACCTGGGTCTTATAACAGCTTCATCTTTCTTTATTTAGCATTGCGCTGTTGGTTTTATGCACTGGTATTCTTGGGAGGAAACCCGTTCCGTGTTATACGGCGTGGTCCCTTGATTTACCTAACTTTAAAAACAAAGATTAACAACTGTTTTAGTTCTCACACCAGTCACATGACTGACCTGGAGTTTATTGTTTTAACCTAAACTCTGGGTGCCCTTATTTCGACACGGGCAGCTAGTAGTTTTGGTTTTGCAGATTTATATTCACAGGATTTTGGTTTACAGCTGGAACGATATCCGGAAAGCTTTGTATCCGTATATCTTCTTCTAGTTGTGTATTGTATTATTTTCCGCTGCTATGTATTTAAATGTAATTTAAATCTCTGATATTTCTGTGTAATATTCATTCATACTCTGTATATTCTTGTAATCTGATGCATTGTTGTTATATACAATGAAATGTTCTTCTGTATGCGTTCTATTGTGGTTTGTTCTCGAACTATCCGACGCTTTCCTTTACGGGGAAGTTGCGGGTCTTTACAAATGGATAAAAGGGAAAATGAAATGACAAGTAATAAAAATAATCGTTTTCAATTATATATGTTATAACCATTATTCGAATTGACCGTTTTCGGCAATCCAATGCATTTCATCATTGAAAAATTCAAAATTGCTAGTCAAAAAGGCCCTTAACTTTCGTAAAAATTCATCTTACTAATTTACACTCAATTTTGGTTGTGGTCGTTATATTTTTGATATAACATCAAACAAAATACATATTTTGCCACTATGTATGTATATGTATGTATGTGCATATATATGTACACACACACATATATACATACAGACACACGAGAGTAATGGCATGCGCTTCGTACGTGATAATAGAACGCTCTTCACATGTATTTTTTTTTCTACAACTTGTATATAGATATAGTTAACAATTTATTTGATAGATCATGTTTTTAAGTAATATTAAGATCTGATAGTTTGATAGTATTTGTAGATGAATGTTTTTTATTTAAAAGAACTTTGTTTGTAAGATCCTATTTCAAATAATATCAAGATTTAAAAATATTTATGGACAGACAGTTTAAACTTGTAGATGAACATTTCGGCGTTAATTATTTTATTATGAATTGCTTATATGTTAGATTTTATTTATAAGCAGTATTAGCTAGAAAGCAAGGGTGCGGCACTCCTTTGAAGCACTGCGCACCGAATACGCATGGGGTCGGAAGTGCGACGGGATTCGTACGGGGTGCGCCACGAGGCGTTTCCCCGTATTCATTGATATGGTGTGGTTGGGTGCGGAAAGGGAGGTGCGCGAGAGGCAAAGACGTAATTTTTAGGGTTTGGTTGTTTCTCGTCTTCGATCTTTGTTGTTTCTCGTCTTCGTGCCCTAATCTACTTGATAGGTAACGTACTATGCCCTAATCGAGAAGCTGCCCTAATCGACTCGTCTTCGGTCTTCGATTTTTAGGGTTGGAGTTGCAACATACTACAATCGATTTGTTAAGCATATTGTGTGTGTGCCCTAATATACATACTGTAATCGATTCGTTATTTTATTCGATCTTTTTTTGTTTGGGTGTAGTTTGTCTGCTTGGAGGTAAAAATTGAAATAGCTGAAATGGTGGTTGATATTTTTTGTTGGGTATGGGTCCAATATACAATACTAAATGGAACCAGCTGATAGATTTGTATTAAATTGCCACATGGTCTTGTAGATTTGTATTAAATTGCCACATGGTCTTGTAGATTTGTATTAAAAATAGCCAAATGGAACGAGCTTGTAGATTTGTACCAAATGGAGTCAATTAACGACGTGGGCTTTGGGCTGAATATATTTAATAATGAACATGGAAATAGTGCAAACAATACATTTTTATTAAAACTTATTTATTTGACTACTTTTGTAACACCCCACCTCCGCCAGGGTCACTCACAAGAGAATGCACTAGCTTTGGAGGGGTGTTGTCTAGGTAAACATGCACAGAAATATTACAAGACAGAACATATAAAACAGCGGAAGAAAACATGATTTTATTACTTTATAAAAGTAGTAAGGTCTAAAACCTTTTACATCAAAGTGCTATTAAATTACTTACAGTGAAACCTGTCTTGCAATAATAAAGAAGCATAAAACCATAGTCATAAATTATTCCCCAAGTAAAACAGTAAAATAGCCATAGCCAAGAAAAGTCCAAGAAATAGATGATGATCTTGAAGCAGAAAATCCGCACTAAGTAGCAACATTTCCTCCCTGTAAACCTGGGGGGGGGGGGGAGGGAAACGGAAGAAAAAGAGGCGAAACAAAACGGGGTCAGTCATAAAGACTGGTAAGTCCTAGGTACTTTCAGCCTAAAAATAGGTAAAGGTAACATGACATGTATAAACTGAAAGTAAACATAAACATGATGACAAGATGAACAGATCAAACTAAGATAACAAGATAAACGCAAGTAACAAGATAACCAAGGTAACAGGATAACCAAGGTAACAAGATAACAAGATAAATTCGGAATAGCATCGCATGTCTAACGTCCTCTGCACCAAACCGTACTAGCATCCTAACTCGTATCATCCCTTCCATGTATATGTATAGTCCCTTGCCGTATATCGTACGGGTTCCATCACGTTACTCTGTACCACTACAACGTAGTGTCACCATCCCTTGAAATCGCTCGGACTGCCATCCTTGTTCTGGCCAGATTCCCTTATCATGAATTATCGCGTGTTCAACTAGGATTTACACTACCTAGGACCACTTGGGATTATGCTACCTATTGGACGTTTTCTAGATTCGATCAGGGTTTATGCCACCGAGGACCACTAGGGATTATGCTACCTATCGAACAACGCCCTTTTTCCATGTAACGATCTAATCGATCGGCTCCCTACAAGTCCTAGCTCGTCGTGTGTCGGTGTCATACGTCCCAATCACGAATGTAGCTACTCTGTGCTAGGTCCACCCTAGGGTGTATCAAGCCCTAGGGTGTCAACCACTGACACCATTCCAAGCACGCACAGTGTACAACTACTGGTGCCCACGCCTGCTTTTTCAACTCCGGACTACGTGCACAACCATAGTCCGCCAGAACATACAATGGCGCACCAAACTCAGCCGTCGTTTTGGTCGCTTACAATCAGCCCAGTAATCGTGCCCCACCCTAGCCTAGTCCCTAGGGTATCGTGATACATCCAAGAGGGTTACTGCTGAAAAGGACCGCGTAACTAGGGATTCCATCCAGCGGGTTAAATGTTGTCATTCAAGACTTAACCCCTATCAGTCTAGCATGTCAAGTTGGTTAAGTGTGGTCATTCAAGTTCGTGACTTAACCCGTCTACATGTCATGTCAAGTTGGCTAAGTGTTGTCATTCAAGTTCATGACTTAGCCCTACGAATCACATGTCAAGTTGGTTAATCATATTCCAGCGGTTCATGGCTTAACCCTATCCAAATCATCGTGTCAAATTGGTTAAGTATATTTAAGCTTAACCCCATCAAATTACCGTGTTAGATTGGTTAAGTATATTCAAGCTTAACCCCATCGAATTACCGTGTTAGATTGGTTAAGTATATTCAAGCTTAACCCCATCAAATTACCGTGTTAGATTGGTTAAGTATATTCAAGCTTAATCCCATCAAATTACCGTGTTAGATTGGTTAAGTATATTTACGCTTAACCCCATCAAATTACCGTGTTAGATTGGTTAAGTATATTCAAGCTTAACCCCATCAAATTACCGTGTTAGATTGGTTAAGTATATTCAAGCTTAACCCCATCAAATTACCGTGTTAGATTGGTTAAGTATATTTAAGCTTAACCCCATCAAATTACCGTGTTAGATTGGTTAAGTATATTTAAGCTTAACCCCATCAAATTACCGTGTTAGATTGGTTAAGTATATTCAAGCGATTCATGACTTAACCCCATCAAATTATCATGTTAGATTGGTTAAGTATATTTAAGCAATTCATGACTTAACCCCATCCACTAGTCAAATTATAACAGTTAAGGGTTACCCTTGTGAGTTTGCTTAAACTTACCATGCATCGCGTTATACTAGTCGGGTGTTATCGATCCATTCAGGTTAAACTAACCCATCCTCTAATCGTGTTATATGGTTAAGTGTCATCAAGAAATCAAGTCCGATTTTACTTAACCCACCCATCCACGTCATATTGGTTAAGTGCCATTAGTCTAATCAAGTTACTTAACCCACCCGTCCATGTCATATTGGTTAAGTGTCATTAGTCTAATCAAGTTACTTAACCCACCCGTCCATGTCATATTGGTTAAGTGTCATTAGTCTAATCAGGTTACTTAACCCACCTGTCCATGTCATATTCATTTATTATTTATTAATGCATCAACCTCTCACATTGGACTTATTTGCGGTCACTGGATATGCCGGGCGGTTCCGGGCAGAATTACACCGCAAACCCATTCCAACCTCGGGTTCAAGCATTACCACAATCTAATCTTTGCCTATGACCTCTCACATTAGACTATTATTGTTGTGGTCACTGGATATGCCGGGCGGTTCCGGGCAGAATTACACCACAACTCAAGTCTAACCTCGTGTCGAAGGCATCCGTTAGATTGTTAATTACATATGTTTCATCTAAGTCAAGATCCCCACTTTACATATTACTAAGCATATTCCCAAGTTCCACATTACATGCCCATGAAAATATGTACCCAATTCTAGCCACTTTACATATGTCCAATTCTCGCCTATTTGCATGTATGCCAAGTTTATGACATCCCAACCCTATCAAGTTCTAGCCAAAGTTACATGTTGTCAAGTTCATGCCCAAATAAACCCAAATCATGGTTCATGTTTCCAATTCTACTTATGCCTAGTTAACGTAAGCCCAACCCCTTGATTTAACTTGCATAGTCTCAAAACCCGTGATTTAATTCATATGTCAACTCATGTATGCCTAAACTTGCAAATAATATTGGCAATACCCCAAATTTTCCTTGTTCATGTTATGCACAAATTCGACCACCCACACCTATATCCAAATAGGTGAAATCCCAATATTCCCCCGTATACAAATCACAGGTAAATCGTAGTTTAGGCCTAGGTCCGAAATCGACCAAGGTTCATCAAAAGAAAATAAATAGGGGAAGGTAGAAACTTTTCATAAAACAAGATCCGAGAGAAAATCATCATTACATGCATGATAAGAACATGAAAAAGTGATTTGCAACATGCATAGGTTCAAATTAATGTCCTAGCAACATCCCCAAAGGTCAAGATCCAAAATGAACAAGAATGAGCAAGGATTGAATATCATGCATAAATCCAATTCCAACTTTATCACATGTCATATTCAAGTTATCGTTTCAATCTAAAAGCATCTAGAACTTACAAATCGTGGCTAGTGAATTAGGAGCAAGAATCGTCATAGAATCGTTGTAGCGACGTTGATCTACTCTCTTGATTTGATGTAGAAAGCTTTCTCCTTTGTCATGGATCTAGTTTGAATGCTCCAGCCTTTGAAGTTGGAGATGGAGGTCATGATCAAGAGAGATTTTGACAGCACTTCGTTGTTAGAATGAATTGTAGTGAATTAGGCTAGGTCTTAGGGTGTTTTTATAGAAGTTAGGACTAGTTTAGGCCCTTAGATTAACCCTAGTTTAGATCTGGACCACTGAAAATCGTCACAGGCCAACCAACCAGACCACACAAGCAAGCAGGTGCACCAGGCCAACCTGGCCCGACCAGGGAGGTCGACCCCCAGGTCGACACCCAGGTCGACCCCCAGGTCGACACCCAGGTCGACTGGGCAGTCGACCTGGTCCCTGGGGGGTCGACTCCCCAGTCGACCTGGGGCTGAGCGGGAAATTTCCCGCCCAGTCCGTTTGGGGCTAAATTTGAAATTCGAAAATCTGTTTTCGTTTTCTGATTTTTCGTGAAACTTCTAGAGGTCATATCTCGGTCATACCGACTCCGATTTACGAAATTTCGGACTCGTTTCCAACCAGAATTCCGAGGCGAACGCAACAACGCAACCCGTTTCGCTTGATTCTTATTTTAAAATTAAATTCTGCCCTGATTTCTTGTTTTAACACGTTATAAAATTCGGGTTGTTACATTCTCCCCACTTTAAAGGATTTCGTCCCCGAAATCTCTAAGTTAGGAAGAACGTATCCTACCATCCATCATCCATCTACTCAAAACATCATCCACAAGCAACCATTGTCCTTAAAAGATTTCTAATGCCATATGAACATATGCAGAAAGTGTGTGTATATGTTCCTTATCTAATGCAAATGATCAGGCCTGATTGATCTCCTCAATGCAAAATATGTTTAGTGCCATGAATCCACAAGTATGCAAATAGTCCTAGTCACATAAACACTATATGTGTGCACAAACATTCATCCATATGCAATATTCACATGATAACACATTCAATTTCATCCATAAACAAGTATAAACGCTCATGCATATGCAATATGAAAATGTGTCTGAGCCGATCTAGTGCCTAATGTGTATTCATGCATCCACGAGCAACCACTTGCAACCATTTCGCAAACATCAATCATAACATGTTTCAAATACATGTTTGCATCCATAGGGTTCTACCTAATATCCTCAAGATAGGATCGAGAAGATAAGCAAGATAAACTCCTTTTCGGATTACAAGAAATCCCTTTTCTAAACCCAACCCATATCCTATAAAGCCCAAAAGGTTTAGTCAACCTAACAGACACCTTCAAACCCTGACAGGTATTATTAACCGATGAATCATACCCCCTATGGAGTTTGCAACAGAAATAAGATCGAGAATAGGACCGAGAGGATATACATAAAAGATAGCATGCGGGTAAGCTTTACAGGAAAACAAGGATCAAGAATATACCCTTAAAAAGAGATATGATGCGCATATCTTGTCTTCAATCTTCTAAGTCGCATTTCCTTGAGCTTAATTCCATTATGCTTTGACCATCTTTAACCTCATGATTTCGTGGCCTCATAACTCCTATTTCCAAATATGAGCTAGGACTCACTTCATTGTCGCCTTCGTTCCACTTTTACTTATTCTCCCTCTAGTATACTTGGCTCAACCATATCCGTGTACTCTTGGTTTTCATGCAAGCTTTCCAAAATTCACTAGTGAACTCTGGATCTCGTTTACTCACTATGCGGCATTCCACGTAGAAGAACTACCTCTTGGAAATAAATAGATGCCAACCATGTTACCAAGTGTACTTACTAGAGTGATTTCCCATAGCGCATGCACAAGCGAAATGAATCGTCCGCCTTAGTGGAACACTACTAGAATGGATTACCGACAAATGCATCAAGAGATTCTAGGTAACCAATCATGACAGAACCTTAAAGGTACACGAGGCTTCGAGGGTATTATCGAGGCAAGTCAAGAGTCTAACTTCCCTCCTTTCCGAACCGAGAATGGCACCCTTACTGGATAACCACTCCATTCCTAGAATCAACCCATAGCTCAAAAACATAAGCATTATTCCTAAAAGTCATAGATGTCCTCAAATCCAAACAAGTCATGAATAAATGGGACGATCCCCCAACAGGATTTGAGACAAAAACGGGACCCTCTATTGTGCTAGTACTAAGGTGCAGGGACCCAACTATCGAAACAGGATGTAAAAAGGATGCGATGTACAAAACAAAGTCCTAACAGGATGATAGAAAGGAAAAGCTAAACTTTTACCAGAAACGTTACCACCCCTCTTAGGCACGCTAGTAGTGAGAGCATACAATTGCCCTCTCGACGATCTTGTTCTTTGCCCATGTCCTTGTCCTATAGTACTTAACTACCTTCTTGTTCTGAGCCTCATTCGCCTTAACCACTCCTATCCTTTCTTGTATAACGCGGTAACAGGTCTCTTGACAACTTCCTCCATTGCACGGAAAACATTTACGTAGCTAGAAAAGGATTAGTCACGGTTAAAACTACTGTGACTACATGTGGAGGAAAGAAAGGAAAAGAGATTCGATCATAGGATAGTGCTAATGGCTTTTTGGGGAATAGCCTTTTTCTTTAAAACTTTTCTTGAAAATTGATTCTTGTAAAATGGCTTTGAAAATAGTTTCAGAAGGTTTTAAAAACTTTTGCCCAGTCTGGTAACCTTCTGGTCTGATACCAAATGTAACACCCCACCTCCGCCAGGGTCACTCACAAGAGAATGCACTAGCTTTGGAGGGGTGTTGTCTAGGTAAACATGCATAGAAATATTTCAAGAAAGAACATATAAAATAGCGGAAGAAAACATGATTTTATTACTTTATAAAAGTAGTAAGGTCTAAAACCTTTTACATCAAAGTGCCATTAAATTACTTACATCGAAACCTGTCTTGCAATAATAAAGAAGCATAAAACCATAGTCATAAATTATTCCCCAAGTAAAACAGTAAAATGGCCATAGCCAAGAAAAGTCAAAGCCATAGATGATGATCTTGAAGTAGAAAATCCGCACTAAGTAGCAACATTTCCTCCCTGTAAACCTGGGGGGGAACGGAAGAAAAAGAGGCGAAACAAAACGGGGTCAGTCATAAAGACTGGTAAGTCCTAGGTAATTTCAGCCTAAAAACAGGTAAAGGTAACATGACATGTATAAACTGAAAGTAAACATAAACATGATGACAAGATGAACAGATCAAACTAAGATAACAAGATAAACTCAAGTAACAAGATAACCAAGGTAACAGGATAACCAAGGTAACAAGATAACAAGATAAACTCGGAATAGCATCGCATGTCTAACGTACTCTGCACCAACCGTACTAGCATCCTAACTCGTATCATCCCTTCCATGTATATGTATAGTCCCTTGTCGTATATCGTACGGGTTCCATCACGTTATTCTGTACCACTACAACGTAGTGTCACCATCCCTTGAAATCGCTCGGACTGCCATCCTTGTTCTGGCCAGATTCCCTTATCAAGAATTATCGCGTGTTCAACTAGGATTTACGTCACCTAGGACCACTAGGGATTATGCTACCTATTGGACATTTTCCAGATTCGATCAGGGTTTATGCCACCTAGGACCACTAGGGATTATGCTACCTATCGAACAACGCCCTTTTTACACGTAACGATCTAATCAATCGGCTCCCTACAAGTCCTAGCTCGTCGTGTGTCGGTGTCATACGGCCCAATCACGAATGCAGCTACTCTGTGCTAGGTCCACCCTAGGGTGTATCAAGCCCTAGGGTGTCAACCACTGACACCATTCCAAGCACGCACAGTGTACAACTACTGGTGCCCACGCCTGCTTTTTCAACTCCGGACTACGTGCACGACCATAGTCCGCCTGAACCTACAATGGCGCACCAAACTCAACCGTCGTTTTGGTCGCTTACAATCAGCTCAGTAATCGTGCCCCACCCTAGCCTAGTCCCTAGGGTATCGTGATACATCCAAGAGGGTTACTGTTGAAAAGGACCACGTAACTAGGGTTTCCGTCCAGCAAGTTAAATGTTGTCATTCAAGACTTAACCCCTATCAGTCTAGCATGTCAAGTTGGTTAAGTGTGGTCATTCAAGTTCGTGACTTAACCCGTCTACATGTCATGTCAAGTTGGCTAAGTGTTGTCATTCAAGTTCATAACTTAGCCCTACGAATCATGTGTCAAGTTGGTTAAGCGTATTCCAGCGGTTCATGGCTTAACCCTATCCAAATCATCATGTCAAATTGGTTAAGTATATTTAAGCTTAACCCCATCAAATTACCGTGTTAGATTGGTTAAGTATATTCAAGCTTAACCCCATCGAATTACCGTGTTAGATTGGTTAAGTATATTCAAGCTTAACCCCATCGAATTACCGTGTTAGATTGGTTAAGTATATTCAAGCTTAACCCCATCAAATTACCGTTGTAACAACCCGTATTTTCAATAACCTGTTATAACATAAATCGAGGCAGAATCTAGTTTATAAATCTGAATCAAGGGAAACGGGCTATGTCATTGCGTTCGTCTCGGAAAAATACGCGAAATAGAGTCCGAGTTTTCGAAAATCGGAGTCCGTATGACCCGATTAAGGCCCAACGAAGTTTTCAGAAAATTTCAAAGTAAAAACAGATTTCAAATTCAAGTTTGAATTTGGAAATTAGGGCATTTGGGCGTAGGCGGGAAATTTCCCGCCAGACCACCCATGTCGACAGCCCTGTCGACTGGGCTGTCGACATGGTTAGGCCCAAGTCGACAGCCCTGTCGACTTGGGTGTCGACTTGGCTCAGCCGAGCAGTTTTGCCTGGTGCACCATTTTGGGAGTTGTATTGAGTTTGGGGGCCAGATTCGGTTTTGATGGCTTGGATTGAATCTAGGGTTAATCCTATGGCTAATATTACCCTAATCTTCTATAAAAAGGACCTAACACCTAGCCTAAATCATCATTATTCAACCCTACAACTAAACTATGGCAAAATCATTCCCTCTCATGGCCTCCACTCTCTTCATAAAATTCCTAAGTCATTTCTATGAGAGATTTTCCATGCATACAAGTGTTTTCAAGCTTGTATGAGCATCATTAGCTTGCATTCAAGTCAAGTTTCCATATTTACATCATAAAGCAAGGGTTTTGATCATTTTTGCTCAAGGATTTTTCTATTGGAGCTTGCATTTTGGGTTTAATTGATTGCATAAGGGCTTTGTCATATTTTTGTGTCTTCATAAGCATTGTAAGCCCTTTTCTACTTTCATATTTAAACTCTAAAGTTAATGAATGATGCAAGTTGTGTTTGATCATTATGATATGATATGCAAGTTTATAATGTTATGCAAGTTTGCTATGTTATGATATGCAAGTTTATCATGTTATGTTATGCAAGTTTGCTATGTTATGATATGCAAGTTTGCCATATGATATGCAAGTTATGTTATGCAAGTTTGGGTTGATCATTTTGCTTATGTTATCATGTTATGCAAGCTTATCTTGGGTTTATGAGCTTAAAGCATCAAGCTTTATGCTAAAGGTTGCATTTTGGCAACACGTAAGTTATCATATCCCTTATGATAACTTGCATGTGAGGCTAAATGCGAACTTATGGCCATTTCTACATGTCATTTATCACCATGTATCACCAATATGCTAAGTTTGGTTTTATGCATGCTTTTGAGGCCTAAAAATGTAATATGCAAGTATATGAACATATGTACATTTCATATGCCACCATGTTAAACTTGTGGCTTCAACACTTTTATGTCATGATTATGCCTAGTTCCCTCTTTCTATCCTTTATGCGCTATTGCGATATGTAAGCGATGGGATTGCGTTTGGGGTTGGGTAAACTTAAAAGACATAAAAACATAAGATTGGGAATTTACCTATTAAGTTATGTCTACCCATTGGGAATTTACCTATTAAGTTAGGTCTACCCAATTGCTTGAAAACTTGTAATATGTTTTGTAAACATGATGGACATGACACTTAGAAAATATAAGTGTGACCAACTCGAGCTTGGGTTGAGTTTGTAGCGTAAACCTACTCGGAACCGACCGGCTTAACTAGTTGCTACAAACAATAGGACCCAATGTGAGAAGTTGGTCATGTTGTACCTTGAACCCGAGGTTAGACCAAGTTGTGGTGTAAAGCTACCCGGAACCGACCGGCTTAACTAGTAACCGCAACAAAGTCTAATGTGAGAGGTTAAGGCGCATTAAATTAATTAATGCCTCATGATTAGGGTTAAGTCATGGTCCACTTAATACTTAACCAATTTGGGCTTGGTAGATTAATCAGGGTTAAGTCGTGAACTCATCGTTACACTTAACCAAGTTAATCCATGATTAGCAAGAGGGTTAAACCGTACTTAACCCACTAGAAAAATCCTAGCAATGGGGGTCCACTCCAGCAGTAATCCCAAGTTTGTATCATTAAGACCCTAGGGACTAGGCTAGGGAGGGAGCACGATTACTGGACTTGAGGTAAGTGACCAAAAACGACGGCAGAATGGTACGCCGGTGTAGTTCCAGGCGGACTATGGTCGTGCACACAGTCCGAAGCCGGGGAAAACATGCACGGGTACCAGTAGATCGAGACTGTGCACTCATGTTTATGGTGTCCAGGGGTTGACAACCTAGGGCTTGATACACCCGACGGGAGACCCTGCACAGTCTGACTACAATTACGTTTGGGCCGTATTGACACCAACACGTGACGAGTTAGGCTTAGGGAGCCGATCGACTAGACCGTTTGGTTGGACCTCGAATTAGGGTCACTTCATGTTATTGGGCCAAAGCTTGGGCCAAGGGATCAATACTTGTTTATTCAAATCATGTTAGTTTGCTAGTACACCTGTGGTGCAAAACCTTAAACCTGATTATGCGATGACACCTTTATCTACCTTGTTAGTTAATCATCATGCTAGTATGTTGTTATCCTTATGTTCATCCCTGCTTCTCATGCCAGTTAACGTTATCAGTTTACATTGATTGTAGTAGGGCTTACTCAGTCTTTTTGACTGACCTGTTTTTCTTTTGCCTCTTTTCTTCCGTTCCCCCCCCCCAGGTTCTCAGGGTGGGAATATTGGAGCTTAGCTTGGATTTCTGATCGCTTGCTTGTGGGATTTTAGCTCATGTACGGTCTTGACATGAAGCTAGCTATGGTTATCACTTATTTTGGGGATAGTACTTATGTATTTCAGTTTTTCAGATGATGTTGTTTTTATCTAGACTTGTTTATTTGGAAAGTTGACATTATGTTGTATCAGACTTGTTTTGAAATAGTTTGAAATCTTCCGCTGTTTTACTTATCTTATTTACTCTGTTTACATATATACATATGTTCTTGTTCTGCCTTGATATATCATTATGCATGTTTACCTGATTCAAACGCCCCTCCAAAGTCAGAGTGCTTGCAAGAGCCACCCTGGCGGAGGTGGGGTGTTACATTTGGTATCAGAGCATATGGTTTACGAGAAGGAACAAAAAGGTTTTTAAAAACTTTTGGAAAACTATTTTCAAAACCAAGTATAAAGTATTTTCCAAAGAAAAGTCTAGTTTATTTTAAAGGCTATTCCCCAAAAAGCCATTAGCAAAATTCCTTCGTTTTTCTCCATTCTGAATCTGTCTTTTTCTTCGTTTTCAGTATGGCCGATAACTTTGCTATTCCGGAGGGAGTACACGTACCTGTTTGGTATAGGAGACTTTTGGAGGCTAGGGCGACCGAAGTCGGCCCCGCAGATGTTCCTCCTCCTCCTCCAGTAGTTAATGTTCCTCCTCCTCCTCCAGTAGTTAATGTTCCTCCTCCTCCTGTCGCTGAGGTTCCTCTTCCTCCTCCCCCTCAGCATCCTCAAGCTGACTTCGCAAAGACTTGCAAAGATTTCAAAGCAATGGGTGGCAAGAACTTTCAAGGCACTGAGACTTTTGTAGAGGCCAGAAATTGGTTGAAAGAGACCGAGGATTTATTTGCTATCTTTGGGTTAGACGATCAGAGGAAGATCTTGTTGGCGGTTTGGCTTATGAAGGATGAAGCCGCTTATTGGTGGGAAGTCACCAATGGTACTAGGCCTGTTGAGACTTGGGCCGATTTCAGGGCAAGGTTCGTGCTTAAGTTTCTATCTTCTGCTGAGGAGAATCTGCAAATGGAGAGGTTCATAACTTTGAAACAAGGAGATATGTCTGTCAAAGAATATATGAACAAATTCAACCAGTTAGCTCGTTTTGGCTTGGATATGGTGAATACTCCTCAGAAGAAGGCTCTTCGTTTTTCTAGAGGATTGAATGAGCCGTTGCAGGGATTGGCTATGTCACATATTCCCCATGGGGCCACGTTTGAGAGCTTGGTTGATATGGTGTTACTTCAGGGAGATGTCAAGAAAGAGATCAAGGTGAATGATACTCAAGCCAAGAAGACTGATTCCCAGTGGAAAGGAAATCAGGGTAATCCAAGTGGTCAGAGCAGTCAAGGCAATCAGAACAAGAACAAGAACAAGAGTCAAGGCAACAAGGGGAACAACAACAAGGGCAAGAACAACAAGGGTAAGTGCCATTATTGCGGTTCTGTTGGGCATCTTATTAAGGATTGTAAGAAGAGGAAAAGGAAGAATGGTGAATGCTTTTTCTGCGGTGAGACTGGACATTTCAGTAAGGATTGCCCGAAGAAGCAAGGGCAAGGCCAGGGTCAGACTCAGCGTGCTGGACCTTCAGGAGGGCAAGTTCATGCTCTCAATGCCGCTCCAGTTCCCGATCGAGGTAGTATTTCTGTTGAGAGCCTTGTATATATTTCTGATTTTCCAGTTCGTACCTTGTTTGATTCTGGTGCATCGCATAGCTTTATCTCATCTGATCTTGTTGATAGTTTGCACCTTAGTACTAGCTTGGTAGAGGATCCCGTCTGTGTCTCAAATCCTATTGGGGGTTCCGCCCATCTGTCTATGATATGTGGGGATTTGAGGATCTCTATACTGAGTGTAGAGTTCTTGTGTAGTGCTTATGTTCTTGGTTTTAGGGGATACGGATTGATATTGGGCATGGATTGGTTGTCCAGATATGGAGCCATCCTTGATTGTGAGCATAGGGTTGTGAGGCTCGTGACTCGCCTCGGAAACACCCTAGAGATTTCTTGTAATCCGAGAGGTCCCGTCATGTTGTGCTATCTTGAATCACTCGACTCGTCAATGGAAACTCTTCAGTCTGTGAGAGTGGTTCGAGAGTATCCAGATGTTTTCGATGAAGTTAGGGGGTTGCCCCCTAAGCGAGAGATTGATTTCCGCATTTATCTGGTGGATAATGCAAAGCCGGTTTCTTTGCCCGTTCGGCACATGGCTCCGCGTGAAAGGCGGGAGCTAAGTAAGCAAGTGAAGGAGTTGCTTGAGAAGAACTTCATTAGATGAAGTATATCTGAATGGGGAGCGCCTGTGGTATTTGCTACCAAGGCAGATGGTTCTCTCCGACTTTGTGTTGACTATCGAGAGTTGAATAAGCTGACTAAGAAGAACAGACACCCGTTACCAAGGATTGATGATCTCTTTGACCAGCTTGTCGGTGCTTCTATTTTCTCTCAGCTTGATCTTACTACTAGATTCCATCAGCTCAGGGTAGCTGAAGATAGTATAGACAAGACTGCATTCAGAACGCCAGATGGATTCTTCGAATGGCTTGTCATGCCGTTCGGCTTGACTAATGCACCCACATATTTCGTGGACTTGATGAGTAGGGTGTTCAGGGAGTTCTTGAACAAGTTTGTCGTGGTCTTCGTTGATGATATTCTGATCTTCTCTAAGGATGAGGAAGAGCACGCAAGGCATCTCATGGAGGTGATGGATACGCTTAGAGCACATCAGTTGAAGGCCAAGTTCTCCAAGTGTCACTTTTGGAGAAGGGAAGTTAGATTCCTTGGGCATATAGTATCTAAGCAAGGCTTAGCGGTGGATCCCGCTAAGGTAGTTGCAGTTCAGGATCGGAAGACTCCAAGGAATGCAACCGAAGTGAGAAGTTTTCTAGGTCTTGCAGGCTTTTACCGGAAGTTCATCAAGGACTTCACGAAGATTTCCGCTCCTCTCACTAAATTGACGAAGAAGAATTTAGTTTTTGCTTGGAGCATAGAATGCGAGCTTGCTTTTCAGAAGCTCAAGAGAGCTCTCACATCAGCACCTGTTCTAGCTTTGCCCGATGGAGGGAAGTTATTTACAGTATACACCGATGCATGTGGCACGGGGTTAGGAGCTGTTCTGATGCAAGAAGGAAGGGTGATATGCTTTGGCGGTAGACAACTCAAAGTGCATGAGAAGAATTATCCCACTCATGACTTAGAGTTGGCAGCAATAGTATATGCACTCAAGGCTTGGCGCCATTATCTTCTGGGAGAAAGATTTGAGCTTTATACCGATCACAAGTCATTGAAGTATCTCTTTTCTCAGAAGGATCTGAATCTAAGGCAACAAAGATGGATGGAATTCTTGGCGTCCTACGATTTTGAGATAGCTTATACCCCTGGCAAGGGGAATGTGGTAGCTGATGCATTGAGTAGAAAAAGGTTGACTCTGAGTCCTCTATTCGTTGAGATGAAGAATTTAGAGTATATGACAACCTTTGATTTCTCTTTGGCGATTGAGTCGATGACCGGTTCTTTAGCATCTCTGGAACTCAGACCTACCCTTCTTGATCAAGTTGGGGCTTCGCAGAGAGAAGACCCTCAAATAGTTGAGATTATGGATAAGCTGATTCGAGGAGAGGCGTCTAGTCATCTCGCTCAATATTCTATTGATGACAAGGGTTGGCTGAGGAGAGACGGAAGGTTATGTGTTCCAATGGTAGAAGATTTAGTAAGAAAAGTTCTTGAGGAAGCGCATCGCTCTAAGTTGACTATACATCCGGGCGGAGATAAGATGTATAAAGATATGAAGCGCAATTTCTTTTGGCCTGGGATGAAGAAGGATGTGGCAGAGTTTGTCTCTAGATGTATCATTTGCCAGCAAGTTAAGGCCGAGTCGAAGAAGCCCGGTGGGCTATTACATCCTCCAGACGTTCCACTATGGAAGTGGGAGAGTATTTCCATGGATTTTATCGATGGGCTACCAAGGTCAAGGAAAGGGGATACGAGCATTTGGGTTATTGTGGATAGACTTACGAAGAGTGCTCATTTCATTCCAGTGAAGAGCAAGAGGACCGCATCTTGGCTAGCGTCTGTATATCTTCGTGAGATTGTGAGACTACATGGAGTCCCTTCTAGTATAGTCAGTGACCATGACCCAATCATTACAAGTCAGTTCTGGAATAGCTTGCAAGAAGCTATGGGCACGAGGTTGAATCTAAGTACGGCTTATCACCCACAGACGGACGGTCAAACCGAAAGGGTGAATAGGGTACTCGAGGATCTGCTGAGGCTTTGTATTCTGGATTTTGGTGGTACTTGGGAAGACCATCTTCCTCTTGTTGAGTTTGCATATAATAACAGTTATCAGGCAAGCATAGGGATGGCACCATTTGAAGCTTTATATGGGAGGCCGTGCAAATCGCCTACATGTTGGTGGGAGACTACAGATGAGCTTATACTTGGGCCTGATATGATCAGAGATACATCCGAGAAGGTCGAGTTGATTCGGAGACGGATGAAAGCGGCCCAAGACCGACAGAAATCCTATGCTGATAAGCGAAGAACTGATTTGGAGTTTGATGTTGGGGATATGGTTTTCGTGAAGGTTTCTCCTTTGCGGAATGTGGTCCGATTTGGAGCCGTTGGGAAGTTAGCACCGAGGTTTGTTGGACCATTCCCTATTATAGAGAGGATCGGGCAGATGGCTTATAGAGTGGAGTTGCCCGAGAAGCTTGCCGGAGTACACGATGTTTTTCATGTCTCGCATCTCCGGAAGTGTTTACATGAATCAGCAGAGGTTGTTGAGCCAAGTGTTCTGAAAGATGTGGAAGTGGAGAAAGAGGCTACCTTGAGGAGAGCTCCGATGCGTATCTTGGGGACGGAGACCAAGAAACTAAGGAATCGAGAGGTCAAGTTGGTGAAGGTTCAATGGGGTGAAGCCGAAGAAGACGCAACTTGGGAAACCGAGGAGAAGATGCGTGGGCTTTATCCATTCCTTTTTGAGGGTACACTCTCAATCTCTTTTCTTTGTTAGCATATCTTTCTCTTTGCTATCCATGTTTATCTAGTTTATCGTGTTAATCTTGTCATGAGAACCTTAGGTAGAAACCCTTTGGATGAAACATGTGTTTGAAACATGTTATGCTTGATGGTTGCAAGTGGTTGCAAGTGTTTGCAAGTGGTTACACGTGGATGCATTATACACGTTAGGCACTAGATCGGTTCACACACTCCTCATATTGCATATGCATGAGTGTTTACGCTTATTCATGGATGAAAATTTTTGTGTTATCACATGGATGTTGCATATGGATGTATGTTATGTGCACACATATAGATGTTATACATTATGTTAGGAATTGCATACATATGGATTCATTTCACTAACATAATTTGCATTGATGATATTTGCATTAGATAAGTACATATACACACACCTTTGCATATGTTCATACAACATTTAGAATCCTGTAAGGACAATGATTGCTCGTGGATGATGTTTTGAGTAGATGGATGATTGGATGGTAGGATACGTTCTTCCCAACTTGAAGATTTCGGGGACGAAATCCTTTAAGGAGGGGAGAATGTAACAACCCGTATTTTCAATAACCTGTTATAACATAAATCGAGGCAGAATCTAATTTATAAATCTAAATCAAGGGAAACGGGCTATGCCATTGCGTTCGTCTCGGAAAAATACGCGAAATAGAGTCTGATTTTTCGAAAATCGGAGTCCGTATGACCCGATTAAGGCCCAACGAAGTTTTCAGAAAATTTCAAAGTAAAAACAGATTTCAAATTCAAGTTTGAATTTGGAAATTAGGGCATTTGGGCGTAGGCGGGAAATTTCCCGCCAGACCACCCATGTCGACAGCCCTGTCGACTGGGCAGTCGACATGGTTAGGCCCAAGTCGACAGCCCTGTCGACTTGGGTGTCGACTTGGCTCAGCCGAGCAGTTTTGCCTGGTGCACCATTTTGGGAGTTGTGTTGAGTTTGGGGGCCAGATTCGGTTTTGATGGCTTGGATTGAATCTAGGGTTAATCCTATGGCTAATATTACCCTAATCTTCTATAAAAAGGACCTAACACCTAGCCTAAATCATCATTATTCAACCCTACAACTAAACTATGGCAAAATCATTCCTCTCATGGCCTCCACTCTCTTCATAAAATTCCTAAGTCATTTCTATGAGAGATTTTCCATGCATACAAGTGTTTTCAAGCTTGTATGAGCATCATTAGCTTGCATTCAAGTCAAGTTTCCATATTTACATCATAAAGCAAGGGTTTTGATCATTTTTGCTCAAGGGTTTTTCTATTGGAGCTTGCATTTTGGGTTTAATTGATTGCATAAGGGCTTTGTCATATTTTTGTGTCTTCATAAGCATTGTAAGCCCTTTTCTACTTTCATATTTAAACTCTAAAGTTAATGAATGATGCAAGTTGTGTTTGATCATTATGATATGATATGCAAGTTTATCATGTTATGCAAGTTTGCTATGTTATGATATGCAAGTTTATCATGTTATGTTATGCAAGTTTGCTATGTTATGATATGCAAGTTTGCCATATGATATGCAAGTTATGTTATGCAAGTTTGGGTTGATCATTTTGCTTATGTTATCATGTTATGCAAGCTTATCTTGGGTTTATGAGCTTAAAGCTTCAAGCTTTATGCTAAAGGTTGCATTTTGGCAACATGTAAGTTATCATATCCCTTATGATAACTTGCATGTGAGGCTAAATGCGAACTTATGGCCATTTCTACATGTCATTTATCACCATGTATCACAAATATGCTAAGTTTGGTTTTATGCATGCTTTTGAGGCCTAAAAATGTAATATGCAAGTATATGAACATATGTACATTTCATATGCCACCATGTTAAACTTGTGGCTTCAACACTTTTATGTCATGATTATGCCAAGTTCCCTCTTTCTATCCTTTATGCGCTATTGCGATATGTAAGCGATGGGATTGCATTTGGGGTTGGGTAAACTTAAAAGACATAAAAACATAAGATTGGGAATTTACCTATTAAGTTAGGTCTACCCATTGGGAATTTACCTATTAAGTTAGGTCTACCCAATTGCATGAAAACTTGTAATATGTTTTGTAAACATGATGGACATGACACTTAGAAAATATAAGTGTGACCAACTCGAGGTTGGGTTGAGTTTGTAGCGTAAACCTATCCGGAACCGACCGGCTTAACTAGTTGCTACAAACAATAGGACCCAATGTGAGAAGTTGGTCATGTTGTACCTTGAACCCGAGGTTAGACCAAGTTGTGGTGTAAAGCTACCCGAAACCGACCGGCTTAACTAGTAACCGCAACAAAGTCTAATGTGAGAGGTTAAGGCGCATTAAATTAATTAATGCCTCATGATTAGGGTTAAGTCATGGTCCACTTAATACTTAACCAATTTGGGCTTGGTAGATTAATCAGGGTTAAGTCGTGAACTCATCGTTACACTTAACCAAGTTAATCCATGATTAGCAAGAGGGTTAAACCGTACTTAACCCACTAGAAAAATCCTAGCAATGGGGGTCCACTCTAGCAGTAATCCCAAGTTTGTATCATTAAGACCCTAGGGACTAGGCTAGGGAGGGAGCACGATTACTGGACTTGAGGTAAGTGACCAAAAACGACGGCAGAATGGTACGCCGGTGTAGTTCCGGGCGGACTATGGTCATGCACACAGTCCGAAGCCGGGGAAAACATGCACGGGTACCAGTAGATCGAGACTGTGCATTCATGTTTATGGTGTCCAGGGGTTGACACCCTAGGGCTTGATACACCCGACGGGAGACCCTGCACAGTCTGACTACAATTACGTTTGGGCCGTATTGACACCAACACGTGACGAGTTAGGCTTAGGGAGCCGATCGACTAGACCGTTTGGTTGGACCTCGAATTAGGGTCACTTCATGTTATTGGGCCAAAGCTTGGGCCAAGGGATCAATACTTGTTTATTCAAATCATGTTAGTTTGCTAGTACACCTGTGGTGCAAAACCTTAAACCTGATTATGCGATGACACCTTTATCTACCTTGTTAGTTAATCATCATGCTAGTATGTTGTTATCCTTATGTTCATCCCTGCTTCTCATGCCAGTTAACTTTATCAGTTTACATTGATTGTAGTAGGGCTTACTCAGTCTTTTTGACTGACCTGTTTTTCTTTCGCCTCTTTTCTTCCGTTCCCCCCCCCCCCCAGGTTCTCAGGGTGGGAATATTGGAGCTTAGCTTGGATTTCTGATTGCTTGCTTGTGGGATTTTAGCTCATCTACGGTCTTGACATGAAGCTAGCTATGGTTATCACTTATTTTGGGGATAGTACTTATGTATTTCAGTTTTTCAGATGATGTTGTTTTATCTAGACTTGTTTATTTGGAAAGTTGACATTATGTTGTATCAGACTTGTTTTGAAATAGTTTGAAATCTTCCGCTGTTTTACTTATCTTATTTACTCTGTTTACATATATACATATGTTCTTGTTCTGCCTTGATATATCATTATGCATGTTTACCTGATTCAAACGCCCCTCCAAAGTCAGAGTGCTTGCAAGAGCCACCCTGGCGGAGGTGGGGTGTTACAACCGTGTTAGATTGGTTAAGTATATTCAAGCTTAACCCCATCAAATTACCGTGTTAGATTGGTTAAGTATATTCAAGCTTAACCCCATCAAATTACCGTGTTAGATTGGTTAAGTATATTCAAGCTTAACCCCATCAAATTACCGTGTTAGATTGGTTAAGTATATTCAAGCTTAACCCCATCAAATTACCGTGTTAGATTGGTTAAGTATATTTAAGCTTAACCCCATCAAATTACCGTGTTAGATTGGTTAAGTATATTCAAGCGATTCATGACTTAACCCCATCAAATTATCATGTTAGATTGGTTAAGTATATTTAAGCGATTCATGACTTAACCCCATCCACTAGTCAAATTATAACGGTTAAGGGTTACCCTTGTGAGTTTGCTTAACCTTACCATGCATCGCGTTATACTAGTCGGGTGTTATCGATCCATTCAGGTTAAACTAACCCATCCTCTAATCGTGTTATATGGTTAAGTGTCATCAAGAAATCAAGTCCGGTTTTACTTAACCCACCCATCCACGTCATATTGGTTAAGTGCCATTAGTCTAATCAAGTTACTTAACCCACTAGTCTAATCAAGTTACTTAACCCACCCGTCCATGTCATATTGGTTAAGTGTCATTAGTCTAATCAGGTTACTTAACCCACCCGTCCATGTCATATTCATTTATTATTTATTAATGCATCAACCTCTCACATTGGACTTGTTTGCGGTCACTGGATATGCCGGGCAGTTCCGGGCAGAATTACACCGCAAACCCATTCCAACCTCGGGTTCAAGCATTACCACAATCTAATCTTTGCCTACGACCTCTCACATTAGACTATTATTGTTGTGGTCACTGGATATGCCGGGCGGTTCCGGGCAGAATTACACCACAACTCAAGTCTAACCTCGTGTCGAAGGCATCCGTTAGATTGTTAATTACATATGTTTCATCTAAGTCAAGATCCCCACTTTACATATTACTAAGCATATTCCCAAGTTCCACATTACATGCCCATGAAAATATGTACCCAATTCTAGCCACTTTACATATGTCCAATTCTCGCCTATTTGCATGTATGCCAAGTTTATGACATCCCAACCCTATCAAGTTCTAGCCAAAGTTACATGTTGTCAAGTTCATGCCCAAATAAACCCAAATCATGGTTCATGTTTCCAATTCTACTTATGCCTAGTTAACGTAAGCCCAACCGCTTGATTTAACTTGCATAGTCTCAAAACCCGTGATTTAATTCATATGTCAACTCATGTATGCCCAAACTTGCAAATAATATTGGCAATACCCCAAATTTTCCTTGTTCATGTTATGCACAAATTCGACCACCCACACCTATATCCAAATAGGTGAAATCCCAATATTCCCCCGTATACAAATCGCACGTAAATCGTAGTTTAGGCCTAGGTCCGAAATCGACCAAGGTTCATCAAAAGAAAATAAATAGGGGAAGGTAGAAACTTTTCATAAAACAAGATCCGAGAGAAAATCATCATTACATGCATGATAAGAACATGAAAAAGTGATTTGCAACCTGCATAGGTTCAAATTAATGTCCTAGTAACATCCCCAAAGGTCAAGATCCAAAATGAACAAGAATGAGCATGGATTGAATATCATGCATAAATCCAATTCCAACTTTATCACTTGTCATATTCAAGTTATCGTTTCAATCTAAAAGCATCTAGAACTTACAAATCGTGGCTTGTGAATTAGGAGCAAGAATCGTCATAGAATAGTTGTAGTGACGTTGATATACTCTCTTGATATGATGTAGAAAGCTTGCTCCTTTGTCATGGATCTAGTTTGAATGCTCAAGCCTTTGAAGTTAGAGATGGAGGCCATGATCAAAAGAGATTTTGGCAGCACTTCGTTGTTAGAATGAATTGTAGTGAATTAGGCTAGATCTTAGGGTGTTTTATAGAAGTTAGGACTAGTTTAGGCCCTTAGATTAACCCTAGTTTAGATCTGGACCACTGAAAATCGTCAGAGGCCAACCAACCAGACCACACAAGCAAGCAGGTGCACCAGGCTAACCTGGCCCGACCAGGGAGGTTGACACCCAGGTCGACATGGCAGTCGACCTGGTCCCTGGGGGGTCGACTCCCCAGTCGACCTGGGGCTGGGCGGGAAATTTCCCGCCCAGTACGTTTGGGGCTAAATTTGAAATCCGAAAATCTGTTTTCGTTTTCTGTTTTTTCGTGAAACTTCTAGAGGCCATATCTCGGTCATACGGACTCCGATTTACGATATTTCGGACACGTTTCCAACCAGAATTCCGAGGCGAACGCAACGGCGCAACCAGTTTCGCTTGATTCTTATTTTAAAATTAAATTCTGCCCTGATTTCTTGTTTTAACATGTTATAAAATTCGGGTTGTTACAACTTTAATTAAAATGCATCTCTCGGATTATATATATACTGTATATATTTTAATATTTACCATATCCCTCTGCACCCGAATTTTCATTTTTTTTAATTTGCGAATTCCCGTATCCTCGTACCATGCACCCGCATCTGCACACCCACACCCATGCTTTCCAGAGTATTAGATTTGGTAATATTTGTTGAAATTTTTTAATTTGAAAAAATAAATTGCTATAATGCTATATTTAAGCGATGCTAAGATGTGGTAATGTCCGTAGAGTTTATTTGTTCAATCCTATGTTTAATCATGGATAATAAGATTTGGTCATATCCGACGAGGAGAATTTCAAATTTGTAAAAGAAGTTATATTCTTTTTTTAGTGGTATTAAGATAGCAGGACATTTTTGATAGTTCACGTTTATAACAAAAAAGTGTGATGCTAAACGTATTACAATTATTAATAAAGATAATGGTAATAGTATTGCTATCATATTTTTTTATGTCAGAGCAAACTATCAAAAGTGCTTCTCTCATACCACTTAAAAAATAAGATATAACAATTGAACTTTTTTTTCTTAATAAATTCAAACTGCGTTTCTATAAATATTAGCGAATCTTGATATCATTTAAAATATGATCTAAAATTTAAATTTTCTCTACAACATCATTCTTTATTAATTAGTAAAACCAGAATCAAAACTAACAAAGAATTAAATATTGTGATTTAAAAATAAAACTTCAAATTAAGTACACATTATTTTAACGTAGAAATATAATTAAATATTTGTGCAAATTATTTTCTTGTGAATGCGTTAAACTTACCCAATTAGCCCAAAAAAAAAAATTGCACACAAAGCATGTGCCGTGATGCTCGTCTAAATAAACCTTGTGCGTTGGACGAGTCACGCTATATGTTAGTTAATCTAGGGGAAGTGAGAAAGGGGTAGTGTTCTAGATAAAATATTGATTTCCTAGATACATGTTAATAAGGTTTTGTGGTGTAGTTGGTTATCACGTCAGTCTAACACACTGAAGGTCTCCAGTTATAGCCTGGACGAAGCCATTTATATTATAGCTGTACATCACTGCCTCACTATTAGGTTAATTGACATGTGAAATAAAACAACAATCTCATTGTTGGTTTATGTTGATTACACAGTTCAACACTTTAACTTGGTATGTTTGGTCTTCTTGCATTTCTTGGTTTCAAGTTGGTAGCTGTGGTACTTGTTTCTGTTTTTTTTTTCTACTGGTCTAGCTTATTGATTTCACCTATTTTCATTCAGTTCGCTTAATTTTGTGTTGGGTTGAAAATGATTTATTTGTTTTTAGGTTACAATTATGAACAAGATTCTCAAAATGGAATTCGAATTGTAGATTTCATATCAAACTAGATTTAAGTTGTGTATTGTAAATTCAAATGGTTGATGTTTTAATAATTGCTTATATGCTTGTCTTTTTAGCTCTGTATATGATGTTATCAAATAAAATAATAATCAAGCATGTAAGATCATTGAATCTTCTTTTCACGCTGATAATCCGTATTTTTAAAATTGTTTTTCATACTTGAGCCCTACATCTAAACATGATTTTTTTTAACTCCATTTTATCTTCATTCTGCTTAAGAAAAATAATGCAATTTGAATTATATGTTCAAATAAGAAGTTGAAAATTTAGCATGGACTGATTGATTGTTCTCAATTGCAAGTTACTTTAGTTTTGGGCCCAACCTTAAGAACTGAATTGTAACTAAGAAGATCCGTTTTTTGAACAATTGTAAGGCTTCAAGATTTTCGATATAAACAACGGCTTGTGATTAGTTAATTAATAAAGGCACGCTCATTCGTTATTCTCTATTCGTAAATGACCAAAGGCATACATTGATAGAATAAGCATATAATAAATTTTCAATCATGTTGTTTGTGTACTTATCTGCATTTTTTCATTGATCAGTAAAAGTACATGAATGCACTTATATCGGAAATGGATTACAAAAACTCATGACCGAGTAAATTCTGTTCTCTCACCCCCCCCCCCCAAAAAAACCCTCTTCCCCCCTTTTGGTTGTTTCTTTAAGTTTGAAAAACTGTGCAATACGTCATCAATAATTCAATATGATGTTTGTGAACTTACGGATTCTGATGTGCAACCATAAGAGAAGGAACTAATAGGCATAATAGTGACTAATCTTCAGAAATATATGCTAACAATAACATGCCTACCATGTTTTGAATGATAAACTGAAATAGATGCACTGGTTAAGCAACAAAATAAAGAGCATGTATCTGGTAGACCACTGGGATGAAGGGTCAACAAAGTCAGTGGATTACTGTTATTTATTTATTGTTGAATATTATGTCTCTTTATTGAATTAAATATTATTATTTGAGAAAACGTATTTGGATGTAGGGAAAACAAGTTGGAGGAATCCAACTGGATTCCTCAAAATTTATTATTTTTTATATTGTAATTAATGAATTGTTTGACCAACCTAATTAGATGATTGATTTGTATATTGATCGTTGAATCTAAATTCAACGTTTGTTTGTTATTCACCATGGGTAGTATTGGTTAGGTAATTGGCAGCATATGGCCTATAAATCAATCATTTTATAAATGTTGACATACTGTCAGGTGAATTGATAAAAATTAAGTTATAAAATTTATTTTATAACTGAAGATAGATTTTTAAATCTATTATTTAAATGAAATTTTTATTTAATGAAATATTTATTAGTTACTGTATAAAGTTTTTAAATGATTATTAAATTGTTTTATAAAACAAAATCTTATATTAGTAAGACTTATAAGCAGGTGAGCAGAAATTAACCTAACGGGTTAAGAATCGGATTAAATGACTTTATTTAAATTAATTATATTATTAATTAACTTAAAGGAAGAATTAATTGGAATTGGTTAACGAGATAACCGTGTTTTGAGTTGACTGAGTCGACCGCTTTAACTGGGATTGATTACTAAATTGAATTAGTTTACTGTTAAATAAATCTAATGAAATTGTTTAACGAATATTTGTTGATTTTAATAAGACTTTAAATAGAGAAATTTATTATTTATTTTAGTAATAAATAATTTAACTACTACTTCGGTGGTTAATGATGAAGTAAATTGTTATTTTAATTAATAATAATTTAAGAAATTACTTCTTAAATAAAATACATTCAAGTAAGTAACCGATTCGGAATGAAATATAGATGAGTTTTGAAAAGATGTTATGAATGAGCTTTATATTGAACCCGGTTTTTTTAACGAAGTTATAAAGGATATTTCGAGCTAAAGGAGATTTCGAGCTGATGCGATAACTTAAATAAATGTTTTATTTAACATTGAAGTAAGTAAGAAGAAACCGTGATAGAAAGGGGTTTATATTAAACTTGAGTTTATAAAAGGAATGTGAAGATAAGTGATTTTAAGTTGATGATACTGAATAATGAGATTAAGTGAAATGAATGGAATTGAAATGAGAAATGGTTGAGGGGAATAATATGGATTGATAAAGAGTTAAGATAAAAATTGGAACCAAACTGGAGATTGATTGAGTTGAGTAATTTTCTTTGTATTAATCTAATGTTGATTTCGGTTTTCGGGGCTGATACGTAGAGAGTTATTCTCTTACCAATTTATGGTCAGGGATCAATGGATGTTGAGGTATAGAAATGCATGAATAAGAAATAGGAATGTTCCAACTATAAAAAGGGTTTGTGAAATTATAATAATTCCAAAGTAACGGGAATAAAAGGAATTTAAGAATATAAATAAATATTTCCAATGTAAAGGAAATAGAAAGAGATTTTGTGAAATTATATGACATTTACGAAGTAAAGAAATTAAAGAGATGAGTATGAATAAGTTTATTCGAAAGGAGTTAAGTGTTAGTTATTGTTTTTCAAGCAATGAAAACCAAAGAGATTTCGTAACGATGTTTTACATGGCATTTGATTAAACCTAAAGTCGGAAGTATGTATATATATATGATTTAATTCTAAAGTATATAAAATAGTTTTGTGCATATTCTTATAATAAAATAAGAGGTAAATATTGTGTTTTATAATACTGAAAGATTAAGAAGATTTAAATTAGTTTTTAATTAAAAAGGCCAAGTGATGCTGAGTACTGAACTAGTAAATTCATTTTATTTTTATGGTTGAATGGTTGCTTATTTGATAGTTAAATAATCGACTATCAAATCCGACCTATATGATTCTCGGTACAGAAAGACCGAGATCGAATTATATTCGAAAACCATTCCAGCCAGCAGATACGAAATTGAGAAGATATCAAATGTTGATCAAGACAGAGCCATTGAAGACCATAGATCTTCATAAAACAGAAGGATTACTTATATCTCTGGTCAACTTCTATAGTTTTCAAAGTCTACTATATATTAACTTGACTTATAATTTATAACTAGAGATATACTTGGTACCATCATGCTTGAAATCTATGGATTTGCAAGGATTATTCATTATTGATCTATAGGGTGATACCTAGGATGTTGTAGGAAGGTGTCTTCGGTTCATCCTATTCCTGGATGACTTGTATGGATGAATGTCTGATAGAGTATTTCTTAAAAATCACGTACGTTGATTTTACGAACGTATTTTTGTAGGTGGCGGAGAAGACACCTTCTCTTAGCATAAAAACGCAGAGTATTTTTGTGGACATCAATTAGTGATTTGGCGGATCTGACGACGTGGCATTCAAAGTGGATGGTGATATGTTGTTCAAAGTGTAATGTTAAACCTCAAGCCTCACAACCGGGAAATGGTATAAAATCAGGTAGGTCGGATGACTAAGTGGGTCGCTCCCAATTAGAGTGTATTGTCACCTGATTTAGAGAAATTCCATTTTCTTCTTATTCTATCGTTGTTGTCCCTTTCGTGTAATGGTTGTTGATCCCAACCGTTGGTGATAATACATTCGGTACACTCAAGCGAAGTGAGTAGCCGGTCATGTTTATCCTGGGTTGCAAGATGTTCTTGTTGAACCTGGTGTATTCCTCTAGAGATACACTATCAGAAGGTGGTCCCATACCTTGCCAGTTGGAATACAATCTCCAATAAGCGCCCGCGGTTTTGATCGTATACTATGTATGTAGAGCATGAGATGTAAGCGTTCCGCTAGATTGATATCTAATTGTATTTAGACACTATTATAATATCAAAGTAAATTTGATTTCAAAATGCTTTGGGTTATCATAAGGTAAAAACTGTCTGTGTTTATGTGTGGATTGGCCTTATGATTATCCTTTTCTTTCGGAAAGTAAATGTTTTTAACTTTAAAATCAAGTTGGATGATATTATAAACTTAACGAGTTTCCTCACTCTGGTTCACCATATTAATCCGGCGTTTGTAATGCTCAGGTTAGACCGGGTTTTACAGGTTTAGGTTTGGATGCTGCGAACTTCAGAAGACGTGCTAGAGGAGTTCAGACGTATGATATATATTTATTACGCTATGTGTTATATATAAGGACATATTATTATAACTGTCTATATGTGTTGATGTACTCTGATGATTGTAAGTATTTATTTCATAGCTCTCAATAAAGATTTATTTCTATATTATATTTTATTACGCTGCGATGTGAGACTCTATGTTGTGTTGATTAGTTAGTTCTTCTTCTTCTTCTATTCTAATATTTCTTTCTTATCCCGCCTTCTATTTTCTTTCATTAACTATCTGGTGTTTTTGATATTTGGGTTTTGGTAAGTAATACATATTCTTTAAGTATTATTATCGAAATTCGGAAGTCGATTTCTCTGGGTCTTTACAATATTACAGGAGACTGGCAGATTACCAACCTACTAGTTAGGTTTTTAAGATAGATTATCCACTACGATTGGATTTTAAAGTAGTCCTCCACTATATCTAAACTAGATTACAAGACTGGAGCTAGACACTGTTTCTAAATTATGAAAAGATCACATTCCCCACGCAGGGAGAGATGATGATGAAAAGATTCCATACATATGACCATCAATACAAACAACATACATAAGAACTTCAAATAGAAGTATATTACATGTACAATACAAAGTACAGGGTACAACACAATGACATAGTAGGATTCACCGGCAAAAGAAGCACGTGTGTCGAAAAACAGGACAAGGCAGCTGAAGCAAGCACCAAGATCACATACAACATAACATAGAATCTGAGATGCCAAAGTCCCAAACGAGGCACTCCAGTAGAATAACATGAAGATAATGACAACTCCTTAGCATAACACCACTGAAGACTACAACCCTGCACATGACATAAACCGAGTTTGACCAGCTACCAGCATCATCCATGCAAACCTCCACCAGCAAGTTAGCCGAAGCTCAACATTGGGAACATCACAACTCCAAATGCCGGAAAGCACACTACTCCGCAACACAAAGAACACCCGATTACATCATACAAATCAATACATACAAGACGAAAACCCAAAGTTCATTATCGAAATCACACCATATCTAGCACCAACACAAACCTTACACAAAGTCATGACCAACCGAGAAACTCAATACATTAGCTCACCAAGTGGGAGAACATATTTCAGCCTCCCATAAGTGCACTTCGTATATTATCGAGGCAGACATGGTAAGACCAGACATGGGATAGGGAATAGTCGCGTAACCAAACACCGTGGAAGAAAATAGGGGATAGTGGGGACTCCACGTACATACCGAGACTTCCAAAGTCCAGCAAATCGAACCATTACCCAAGACACGAGAGACCTTACAAAACCAACCAACCACAATAAAGAACCAACAAACACCATACCTCAAAACCTATCGACAGAGGTCAGTCATCTCAGGACAAAAAACCACCAAGTATTGAAGCTCGCAGTCGCCTGGATACCTTGAGTAGTCGGTGTAAACACCGAAAGGAGATGGAGGCAAGGAAGTCACGATATAAAATAGTGGAGAATACGAAGAGGAGTCGGTGAGGTATAGGTTGGGACACCGCGCAAGACGTAAAAGCGTTGTTTGAAATTATGGCTTAATGCAAAGGGGTGGGGGATCGAAGAAAAAAATAGAGTTTTGGAGCAGACGGAGCAAAGATCTACTGAGAGGGCCAGATCTGGAAAATGCAACGATGGCTTTTCCCATACAGACGAAAACTAGTTAGATGAAGAGAGGAGTAGATACAGTGGATTGAGAGAAAAAGGGAAGGGATTAGAAATGGCAATGGTGGAAGGAGGAATGAAGAAAAGGAAGAAAGGAAGGTAAATAAACTAGTCGCCATTAACAGGAGAAGCACTGAAAACAACTGGTTATATTGGTTTTATTAAGCATATCATATTATAAAATTGAACTAAAATGCATACCCTTTTCTTTAAAACCCCATTTGCACCTAACAAGCTTATCAAACTTCCAAGACAAAACTTGTTACTCTGGCTTTATAATATGTTCTAGGTCGACGAAACAAATAAAAGAGTCAAAAGTTATGATCAAAATATTACACGGTTTAAGCTTCGAAATTCAAGCGGAAGTCATAAACTTAGTTCATCTTTAAACACATTTTAATCTTAAGACAAGTGTTAAAAAATATAAGTTGTTTGTTATAAAATTGCTTTTCAAATTATGAAAGATCACTTGAATCCTATCACTAAATCAAAAGTTATATCTATTGTATTATAGCTTCTCTATATCTTCTTTGTTGCATGTGAATTTTGTTTTTAGCTTTTGTTAACCCTATAAAATAAGTGCAACTTATTTCCGCTAAAAAAATCGTTTTCAATTTCAGAATAACTCTATATATAAGTATTTTCTTTTCAAATAGTTACATCTTCATTCGATGTTTTCCCAAATTATATTTCATAAATTCTTCCATGGAAATTTTCTTTAAAAACACATTTTATTTTACTATATATAATTAATATTATTATCTTCCTCTTGATTTTGTATATTTTTTCTTCTAAAAATCAATTTCTTATTCAAAATATTTGAATAACATAGTATTTTGAACTTATTTTGATTTAGGACTCATATATTTGCATTCAATACCTAAATATGTTCATATGGTTACCTCAATTACTCAAAGCACATTAAATAACCTCAAGCCGCCAAGCTCTATGTACTTGTCACAACCTTCTACCACTGTTATAATAATGTTGAATTTATCCACAAACCATAAATAATAATCGACATATGCTACAATATACGAAACAACTCAGAAATTGGATCAACGACTAGAAATCAGGCGGGGAGATGAAATTGTAAGGCTAGGACGGTTTCATATGTGAGTTTGGGTGCATTTTTCAATAGCAATATATATGAAAATAATATTTAATCTAATTAACAATGTATATAACAATAACATACCTTCAAAAGTACATTTCAAATGAAATCCTTTTAAAAATGAATAAATTTTGCTTATAAGCTTCAATATGAAACTTAATCAAAAAATATGCATAGTTTTGTTCAAATGTATTTTTTTTTACGCTTATCTATATTGCAAATGTATTTAGGACACGAGTTAGGACAAGAAAATTTATGCGAGAAAAAATTTATGTTTGGTCCATGTTCGTTCGAATTCGTCCGAATTCCTTGTAACTCAATATATAGTTGAGAGAAATGCTAATAAAAAGTGTTAAATATGATATAAATAGCCATGTACGACCGTGTCCGTGTTCGTAAAACACATATCTGTGTCCGACCGATATTATTTAGGACAAGAAGAATTGTCCGAGAGAAAAATTCGTCCGGTCCACGTTTGATCCGATTTTTTTTAGAATAGAAACTGAACACATCTCCGTCCGATCCGGTTCGGTCCGGTCCGACCGATTCACAACGCCTAATCTAATTGTCATTCATTTCAAATAATTTTCTTTGAGCAGAAGGGGTTGATAATCGTAACGCTACTGTCGCCCGTTTATATCTTTTAACCTTTTTGCACTCTTCTCCATAGAAGTTAATAAACATAACATAGATCTTTTGATTTCCTAGAGATTTTTAATGTCTGCGTACTCCCCTTCTGTCTGTCTAGTGCTTTCTTTCTTCCTTTCTTCTTCTTTTCTTTTTTCTTTAACAAATACTTCTAGTCGCTGTCATTTAATTAGTTCAGCGGTTTCGCTGGTGGTCGTGTGGTTCATTGAGACGAGGTTGGTCTCGGATTCCCAGTGTATAAAAAAGAATTTCGGTAATTTTTGCAATTAATATTATGGTTAGCATCAACAGAGCGGTTTCCTTACTTTGATTTTGGTAACCCTACCTACAGTCCATTTTGTCGCGAGTTTATAATAATTGATTTTGGTAACCCTACATGAACGGAACGGTTAACATGATTTTGATGTGTTCGAAAAGGTTTAGAAAAATAAAAAATTAGGTGTTTCCTCTTGATAGAAAGGTTTAAAAATAATAGAAATGATTTGCCTACCTAGAAACAATTTTCTGTTTAAAATTTGTAGTTTACAATATTTTATTTCTTGCTTTCTTATTAGATTTGAAGAAAGCCACAAAACACCTTGCAACATATGTTTGGTTGATTTGGTTTCTCTGCTAATAAACCGAATTAGAATTTCGCTTTGCAGTCAACTCTTTGACCATTTTAGAATTTTTCTGCAATTGGGATTGAATCTGCCGACAATACGAGTGGTAAAAGAGGATAGAAGGAGCATTTTAATTTCTATGTTCAAATAGCTATGCTTTGCTAATGTGGATATGGGCCGGGATTTTAAATAACATATGTCGAAGGGGGCTGATATATAATTGTGTTCTGGTGTATAAATTTGTTAATTATGTTAGTGTATAAAATAATTTAATAATGTGTTGGTAAATGTTGTTATGGTTGGATTTGTGTTAGGTGTTGATAATGTTTAATACATTAGTCAAAAATACTGAAACCACAACTAAGATCAAAACTCTCAAAATTACTGAAATTGACCGTACTCCCTAAGCGGTCAAAACAGAAAACCTTGAACCTTTCCTCCAATAATTACTTAATATTGAATGGAAAATGTTTTCATTAGCTATCTTATTATCCTGTTGTCAAAATATAAAATTGGATTTGGTCCAAACCATTTTTCCCCATAACTTTTTGATCCAACTCTTTTGGTGCTTCCTTAATTCTAGCGAGTTGCTGCTTCTTGTTTTCTTTAAAATTTTCATTTTGAAATTAAAAAATAAGATTATAAACACATAGATGATATTTATTCCCATAAGTTTGAGTTTTTCATTTTTGTTATGTATTTAAAAAAAGGTGTGGCGTAGGACAACGGGGGATGGAGTGGATTACGTAGAAGGATATGAAACGAGAAATGGATAAAAGGGAAAATGAAATGACAAGTAATAAAAATAATCGTTTTCAATTATATATGTTATAACCATTATTCGAATTGACCGTTTCGGCAATCCAATGCATTTCATCATTGAAAAATTCAAAATTGCTAGTCAAACAGGCCCTTAACTTTCGTAAAAATTCATCTTACTAATCTACACTCAATTTTGGTTGTGGTCGTTATATTTTTGATTTAACATCAAACAAAATACATATTCTGTCACTATGTATGTATATGTATGTATGTGCATATATATGTACACACACATATATACATACAGACACACGAGAGTAATGGCATGCGCTTCGTACGTGATAATAGCACGCTCTTCACATGTATTTTTTTCTACAACTTGTATATAGATATAGTTAACAATTTATTTGATAGATCACGTTTTTAAGTAGTATTAAGATCTGATAGTTTGATAGTATTTGTAGATGAATGTTTTTTTATGTAAAAGAACTTTGTTTGTAAGATCCTATTTCAAATAATATCAAGATTTAAAAATATTTATGGACAGACAGTTTAAACATGTAGATGAACATTTAGGCGTTAATTGTGTTTTATTATGAATTGCTTATATGTTAGATTTTATTTATAAGCAGTATTAGCTAGAAAGCAAGGGTGCGGCACTCCTCTGAAGCACTGCGCACCGAATACGCATGGGGGCGGAAGTGCGACGTAATTCGTACGGGGTGCGCCACGAGGCGTGTCCCCGTATTCATTGATATGGTGCAGTTGGGTGCGGAAAGGGAGGTGCGCGAGAGGCAAAGACGTAATTTTTAGGGTTTGGTTGTTCCTCGTCTTCGATCTTTGTTGTTTCTCGTCTTCGTGCCCTAATCGACTTGCTAGGCAACGTACTATGCCCTAATCGAGAAGCTGCCCTAATCGACTCGTCTTCGGTCTTCGATTTTTAGGGTTGGAGTTGCAACATACTGCAATCGATTTGTTAAGCATACTGTGCGTGTGCCCTAATATACATACTGTAATCGACTCGATATTTTATTCGATATTTTTTTGTTTGGGTGTAGTTTGTCTGCTTGGAGGTAAAAATTGAAATAGCTGAAATGGTGGTTGATATTTTTTGTTGGGTATGAGTCCAATATACAATACTAAATGGAACCAGCTGATAGATTTGTATTAAATTGCCACATGGTCTTGTAGATTTGTATTAAAAATAGCCAAATGGAACCAGCTTGTAGATTTGTACCAAATGGAGTCAATTAACGACGCGGGCTTTGGGCTGAATATATTTAATAATGAACATGGAAATAGTGCAAACAATACATTTTTATTAAAACTTATTTATTTGACTACTTTAATTAAAATGCATCTCTCGGATTATATATATATATACTATATATATTTTAAATATTTTAATATTTACCATATCCCTCTGCACCTGAATTTCCATTTTTTTTTTATTTGCCGAATTCCCGTATCCTCGTACCATGCACCCGCATCTGCGTACCCACACCCATGCTTTCCAGAGTATTAGATTTGGTAATATTTGTAGAAATTTTTTAATTTGAAAAAATAAATTGCTAGAATGCTATATTTAAGCGATGCTAAGATGTGGTAATGTCTGTAGAGATTTATTTGTTCAATCCTATGTTTAATCATGGATAATAAGATTTGGTCATATCCGACGAGGAGAATTTCAAATTTGTAAAAGAAGTTATATTCTTTTTTTCGTGGTATTAAGAAAGCAGGACATTTTTGATAGTTCACGTTAATAACAAAAAAATGTGATGCTAAACGTATTACAATTATTAATAAAGATAATGGTAATAGTATTGCTATCATATGTTTTTATGTCGGAGCAAACTACCAAAAGTGCTTCTCTCATACCACTTAAAAAATAAGATATAACAATTGATTTTTTTTTTTTAATAAATTCAAACTGCGTTTCTATAAATATGAGCAAATCTTGATATCATTTAAAATAAGATCTAAAATATAATTTTTCTCTACAACATCATTCTTTATTAATTAGTAAAACTAAAATCAAAACTAACAAAGAATTAAATATTGTGATTTAAAAATAAAACTTCAAATTAAGTACACATTATTTTAACGTAGAAATATAATTAAATATTTGTGCAAATTATTTTCTCGTGAATGCGTTAAACATACCCAATTAGCCCAAAAAAAATTGCACACAAAGCATGTGCCGTGATGCTCGTCTAAATAAACCGTGTGCGTTGGACGAGTCACGCTGTATGTTAGTTAATCTAGGGGAAGTGAAAAAAAAAAAAGTTAATCTAGGGGAAGTGAGAAAGGGGTAGTGATCTAGATAAAATATTGATTTCCTAGATGCATGTTAATATGGTTTCGTGGTGTAGTTGGTTATCACGTCAGTCTAACACACTGAAGGTCTCCAGTTCGAGCCTGGAAGAAGCCATTTAATTTTTAGTTGTACATCACTGCCTCACTATTAGGTTAATTGACATGTGAAATAAAACAACAAGCTCATTATTGGTTTATGCTGATTACACAGTTCAACACTTTAACTTGGCATGTTTGGTCTTCTTGCATTTCTTAGTTTCAAATTGGTAGCTGTGGTACCTGTTTCTGTTGTTTTGTTATGTTTTTTTTCTACTGGTCAAGCTTATTGATTTCACCTATTTTCATTCAGTTCGCTTAATTTTGTGTTGGGTTGAAAATGATTTCTTTGTTTTTAGGTTACAATTATGAACAAGATTCTCAAAATGGAATTCGAATTGTAGATTCCATATCAAACTAGATTTAAGTTGTGTATTGTAAATTCAAATGGTTGATGTTTTAATAATTGCTTATATGCTTGTCTTTTTAGCTCTGTATATGTTATCAAATAAAATAATAATCAAGCATGTAAGATCATTGAATCTTCTTTTCACGCTGATAACCCATATTTTTAAAATTGTTTTTCATACGTGAGCCCTACATCTAAACATGACCTTTTTTTTTTTTAAACTCCATTTAATCTTCATTCTGCTTAAGAAAAATAATGCAATTTGAATTATATGTTCAAATAAGAAGTTGAAAATTTAGCATGGACTGATTGATTGTTCTCAATTTCAAGTTACTTCAGTTTTGGGCCCGACCTTAAGAACTGAATTGTAACTAAGAAGATCCGTTTTTTGAACAATTGTAAGGCTTCAAGATTTTCAATATAAACAACGGCTTGTGATTAGTTAATTAATAAAGGCACGCTCATTCGTTATTCTGTATTCGTAAATGACCAAAGGCATACATTGATAGAACAAGCATATAATAAATTTTCAATCATGTTGTTTGTGTACTTATCTACATATTTTCATTGATCAGTAAAAGTACATGAATGCACTTATATCAGAAATGGACTGCAAAAACTCATGATCGAGTAAATTCTGTTCCCCCTCCCCCTCTTCCCCCCTTTTGGTGGTTTCTTTAAGTTTGAAAAACTGTGCAATACGTGCATCAATGATTCAATATGATGTTTGTGAACTTACGGATTCTGATGTGCAACCATAAGAGAAGGAACTAATAGGCATAATAGTGACTAATCTTCGGAAATATATGCTAACAATAACATGCCTACCATGTTTTGAATGATAAACTGAAATAGGTGCGCTGGTTAAGCAACAAAATAAAGAGCATGTATCTGGTAGACCACTGGGATGAAGGGTCAACAAAGTCAGTGGAAAAATTTACGTTATCGATGCTTATTTTACAAATCTACACATTGCAGTTTACCATATCTTTGGATAAATGATCAAGACAATAGAATAGTCTATTTTCAAAGAAGTTAATTTACATGTTTATGGGCATTTCAGGCTTGCTTATGGTATATTACGTGTAATTTTGTATCCTTATTTTTCTGCAGAGAGCTCATTAAAGCAGTAAGAATGTGAGATAAAAATGGAAGAGTGATATTGTATGATCCAAGAAGCAAAGATGTTCAAGTAACTACTTTGTAAGTTCTCTCTTTCCCAAATGAGTTTACTGTAAGCTACATGAGAACCGACACATAGCTACAACATGAATAAGGCGATCCCGGATTTCCCATGCTACTAAGCTTGCTAGAACAAAATTTTTGTCGTGTTTCTTTTTACCAGCTCACCAAAATTTTGAGTTATGTTTTCTGATTGCATTCCATGTCTGTTTTATTCTATTTTTTATTTTAAATTCTATCTTGTAGTTAGAGAATTATCCTACCTAATAACCTTTTACAAGTAGGCCCTATAAAGTTACAATTGTCAGAAAAAGAAGGAAACGGTCGATGTTTTAAATGTTTATGTTTAGACAAAGACATCGAAATTTCATTCAATCACCGGTGCTCAAGGAACATCGAAAAAGGTGTTGGTTGTGAAATATATTATAGGTTATAGAAAGAATCTTGTTTCAGTGGTGTCATATAAACTGTATGTCAAACCAACTCCTCTAACATATGAGGAGTAATTTAAGTTTTATCAATTAATGGAAACGTGTTATGTACAGAGCATAACTAGCAAACTGAATTGTGAACGCAGATCTTCTAGTTCATATAATACCCGCCTTTGTAGTCAAGGAGCAGCCTAAGCGCAGCTGCTACACCTTGCAGTGGGCCATTTATCCTGAAATTTGATTCGATATTTGCCGTGTTCTTTCCACCTATCCAAAATTGAAACCTTGAACTTCTATTTGCTCTAAATTGCCCAAGGTGCAAGGCTTGTTTGATTTTGCACTTTTTTTAGGCTGACTGCCCTGATACTGGAATGTAATTTAGCTATCAATGTATCACAACTTTCCAATTAATTTTTGTTACAGCTGCTTGTTTGTGTACATGGAAACAATTTAATATAAAATAACCTTTTCTTATTGTGGTTCTGATTTACATGGTAAGTATATATATAGCTACACTCTAGTTACTTGCCTAAATATATTGCTGCTTGACAAAGGTTTGATAAAAAAGTACTTCAACCTGAAGAATATTAAGCTTCCTTTCCAATAATTTTTAGTTACTGCTAATTTTTGTGTATGGGGAAAATAATTTATCCGAAGTAGCCTTTTTCCCCCTTTTGCAATTCATATGTTATGTATGCAGCTAATTGGCCATAATCTCGACAAATGTTGATAAGGAAAGTATTTTAGTCAAAAGGGAACGTGGTTTCCTTTCCATTCTACACATTGAGGGTATAATATTAGATCCAAAATTGAAATTTCAACTGAAGGGATAGAACAAAATTATTTTACAAATGCTGAATTTCCCTGCTTTTCCATTAGATAATCAGTGTTGTATTGCAACAAGGGCCAATTGCTCCATATATGTTTGACTATCATTTATTATCTGAAGCAAAATATTACCAATAAGCTTCTGCTTCTTGCAAAATTTAGGGGGAAAGTCACTAAACCTAAGTATCATCAAACGAAGCATTCTCTACATGAACAGTACATTATACAACAGATACTAGTAATTTGATATGTTTGGAATACTCTAAAACATCTATTTAGTCCCACATCACCGAATATGTGAGAATTATTCTATATAAATATCAGCTTTTTTCATCACCATGCAGCCGAGCTCAGTAGCGTGAGCTTGTAACCAAGTGGGGCAGTAAATTGATGGGATGTTGGGTTATGTTATCGAATTCGGATACACGGCACGACTTGCTTGCCCGCCCGATCCAAGTCGCTGAGTGGCTGGTGTGGCTAGGCTGAAAGGTCTGGCCACGGTGGCTATAGTATAGGGGACAATGCGTGAGGCTGGTTTCACAGAGCAGCGAAAACTCCTTCCTCTCGACGGTGGATGGATAACGGACTGCTGTGCTCTGTATCCACCTCGATCCGGTGACACTCCTCCAACAAACCATCCTTTTTTCCCTCCTCCCTCATGCTTTTCTCATTCAGTTAGTTTTGACTTTCTCTTTCTCGGCTAATATTTGTGTTTGGTTGTTCTTGCTTGGAGTTGTACTGACCATACACAAGTATTTTACTTCTAAATTTCTCTCGGTATCTCGCACTCTTATATATACCTTTGACTGTATGTAAGCTGTAGGCATGTTACATATCCACCATATATATGGTCCACCTATTTAACTTATAAGCACACCTTCCTTTCTTACCTTTGCCGTTTACTTATCTAATTTATTGCAAGTATCATTTTCCCATTAGGCCATTACTATTATATGGATGAAAAGAAATGCTTTCTAAATATGGTGTCCACATTCATGTCCCATGCAATGGCCATGATGTTGGTATGCTTGTAAACTTGTTAAACATTTCAGCCTGAGACCGAGCAGTAATAAGATGCTGACTTATCCGTTCATTACATTAGGAAATAGCTGTTTGTTTTGTGTTCTTATGCTTCTTCTACTTTTGGCTTCTGTACTTTCTTAAAAAAATAAAGAAACAGATTAAATTGTGTTTTCTCGGGGTATTTGCTCTCTTTGATCTACTTTTTTTTTTGCCACATAATACTGGGCATTTTTTGCTTCTGTATTGTAAAGCTGTCAACATTTCTCCTAGTTCGCATTTTTACTCCTATTTTCGGCATCTTCTTACTTTGAACTCAATTCATTCCATTGTGTTCCTGTCGTGCTTCAATGGATTGGACATATGTCTAATTCTCATGATAGAAAGGTGGCCATCTTCTGGTTTAGTAGTGGTAGTTTGTCATATTATTGGCATCAGTTGATTATATACCAAATTAAATCATATATCAATTTAATGTACTTCTGACCTATTTCACGCTTTACTTGCAGCAGCAGCAGGCAAGTCAGATGACTAACACGGTTAATGTAAGGCGAACCAGACAGCATAAAAGGGCCCTTGAGAACAGTGAGGCCCACTGTGGCTTCCTGAGGTATGTTGTAGTTATTACATGATTTCTCTTGTTATGACATGCACACAGACTGCTTGATTGATTTAAACTAATGCGATGTACATAATCAACTGGGTTTTTCGAATATACATAATTAATTGGATTATTTGGATATTGAAAATGCATGTAGATGGTGGTGCAAGCGTTGAAAATAGCACACCACCAGCAAGCATTGCATTCTGTCATCTTATACATGCTGCACCGCAACTGAACCTTTTCCCCTCTCCTATTTAAATGTATTTGAAATAATTTTGAGATGTCTAAAATCATGTGTGCTGATGGTGCTTCCTTATTGTGTTGAACCATTGTCAATACAGTTCTGTATATTTGCGTGTAAAATCTTGCAAGTTATATGAGCCGTAAGGATTAAAAATTCAAACACTAGCCTGGCCTGTAAATTGAAGCGAAAGCTAGAACTACTGATTGACCTATATTAGGCGGTAATTTATTTGCTTTAAGTTATACTAGTTTGTTGTAGTCTATGTAGTTGAGGATTAGATCCCAGCTAAGAGACTAGTGTAAAGATACCATTTTGAATTTAGTTTGATCTCGACCATTATACTAGCGTAAACATTTTCTCCTTCAATTTGATTACATCTTAATAAGCATAAAGATATTTTCTTGATTTTAATTAATTATTGGATTAACGCAATCATATCATTTGAACTTGATTGAATCTTATTTTGCATAACAATATTTATTGGATTTACTTAGATGCTGATTTTTCAATTAGTATAAAAGTAGCATCTTTATTTCAATTAGATATTGGTTCTCTTATATATTATCCAGTCTAGGTTTGATTAGATGAATATTATTAAATTAATAGTAGGTTCTTATACATATTTTATTAGGCAATAGTGAAGAACCATGTGTTTTCAAGCCCTAGGTGTTATTTTGCTTCTTTGACAGTATCTGAAATAATCCTGTAATGCTTGACATCATGTTCCAACTTGTTTTTTCTTTTTAATTTTTCTTTTCTGTGGTCCGTTTAGTTTTGAATTTTGTGAATGTAACCTTGTACATTGTCTATTCAGTAGTGCAATTTTTATATTCCATTTATGAGGCTGAACTACATGTTCTTTATTTGAGAACTTGTGATTATGCTTTCGGAAGTTATCTCAAATTATAATTGATTTTTTTGAACATACTATATATATATATATATATATATATATATATATATATATGTATGTATGTATGTATGTATGTATATAGGAGCGTTCCTGGGCACCCCTGTTTTGCAGCAACCCTAGCATACCGTGAGCTATACTAATCCAAAATCCAAATCCAACAAGATTCCGTAGATGTTTAATCCATGTATATATTATCATCTATCCAAAATTTGAGCTCGTTCCGACATTCGTAACATTTTCAAAATTTTAGCTCAATTATTCACCGTTCAGACATTTATTCGTTACATTTTCAGAATCTTAGCTCAATTATTCACCGTTCAGGCATTTATTCGAACCGTTAGATTTAAACATCACCGTTTTGACATTTATCCCCTCCTTCCCTTTCGCTGGTTTCTTTAAGTTGAAAAAATTATGCCATACATGTATCAATGATACAATATGATGTTTGTGAACTTACAGATTCTGATGTGCAACCATAAGAGAAGGAACTAATGGGCATACTAGTGGCTAATCTTCAGAAATATATGCTAACAATAACATGCCTACCATGTTTTGAATGATAAACTGAAATAGGTGCACTGGTTAAGCAACAAAATAAAGAGCATGTATCTGGTAGACCACTGGGATCAAGGGTCAAGGAAGTCAGTGGAAACATTTACGTTATCGATACTCATTTTACAAATCTACTCATTGCAGTTTACCATATCTTTGGACAAATGATCAAGACAGCAGAATAGTCTATTTTTAAAGAAATTAATTTACATGTTTATGGGCAATTCAGGCTTGCTTATGGTATATTACGTGTAATTTTGCATCCTTGTTTTTCTGCAGAGAGTTCAATAAAGCAGTAAAAATGCGAGATAAAAATGGAAGAGTGATATTGTATGATCCAAGAAGCAAAGATGTTCAAGTACTACTTGGTAAGTTATCTTTCCCAAATGAGTTTATTTTAGGCTACATGAGAACCGACACATAGCTACAACATGAATAAGGCGGTCCCAAATTTCCCATGCTACTAAGCTTGCTAGAACAAAATTTATGTCGTGTTTCTTTTTACCTGCTCATCAAATATTTTGAATTATGTTTTCTGAGTGCGTTCTATGTCTGTTTTTTTCTTCCTTTTTTTTTTTTTTAAATTTATATATATATATATATATATATATATATATATATATATATATATATATATATATATATATATAACACAAGTCTGTCTTGTAGTTTGAGAATTCTCCTTGCTAATAACCTTTTACAAGTAGGCCCTATAAAGTTATATTTGTTGGAAAAAGAAGGAAACAGTCGATGTTTTAAATGTTTATGTTAAGTTTAGACAAAGTTATTGAAATTTCATTCAATCACCGGTGCTCAAGGAACATCAAAAAAGGTGTTGGCTGTGAAATATATTATGGGTTATAGAAAGAAGCATGTTTCAGTGGTGTCATATAAACTGTATGTCAAACCAACTCCTCTAACATTTGAGGAGCAATTTAAGTTTTATCAATTAATCGAAATATGTTATGTACAGAGCATAACTAGCAAACTGAATTGTGAAAACAGTTCTTCTAGTTCATATAATACCCGCCTTTGTAGTCAAGGAGCAGCCTAAGCGCAGCTGCTATACACCTTGCAGTGGGCCATTTATCCTGAAATTTGATTTGATATTTGCCGTGTTCTTTCCACATAGCCAAAATTGAAACCTCGAACTTCAATTTGCTCTAAATTGCCCAAGGTGCAAGGCTTGTTTGATTTTGCACTTTTTTTTAGGCCGACTGCCCTGATACTGGCGTGCATTTAGCTATCAATGGACCACAACTTTCCAATTAATTTTTGCTACTGCTGCTTGTTGTGTGCATGGAAACAACTTAATATAAAATAACCTTTTTTTATTGCGGTTTTGATTTACATGATAAGTTTATAGCTACACTCTAGTTACTTGCTTAATATATTGCTGCTTGACAAAGATTTGATAAAAAAGTATTTCAACCTTCAACTTGAAGAATATTAAGCTTCCTTTCCAATTATTTTTAGTTACTGCTAATTTTTTGTGTATGGGGAAAACAATTTATCCGAAGTAGCCTTTTTTCCCCCCTTGTCCAATTCATATGTTATGTATGCAGTTAATTGGCCATAATCTTGAAAAATGTTGATAAGGAAAGTATTTTAGTCAAAAGGGAACGTGGTTTCCTTTCCATTCTACACATTGAGGGTATACTATTAGATCCAAAAATTAAATTTCAACTGAAGGGATAGAACAAAATTACTTTCCAAATGCTGAATTTCTCTGCTTTTCCATTAGGTAATCAGTGTTGTATTGCAACAAGGGCCCGATGCTCCATATATGTTTGACTAGCATTTACCGTCTTACATGTTAATTTTTTGTGTGGACTTTATGCTGTATATGTTGCATGGAAAGAGGAAGAATCAAGTGTCTAGTTTCTACACTAGGCAGTTTCTAAACCAGACAAAATCATTTTTCTTTTGATTGCTCCTCTTTTTCATATTTTCTTATATCTATTCTAGAATTCAACAATAAAATGGATTTTTTTTTTAGTCTAGTTGTATGACTGAATATGGTAGGTGTTCATTGAACTCAAGCTTTTAAATATCTGATTTTACATGTAATCTCAGACTAGCATCTTGGTCCATGTTTGGAGGTGAGATCTCATCATCTCATTGATTTGAGTATCAAACAGATTAAAAACTATGTTCGAAATTTTGTCTTGTTCAAGTGAAAAGAAGAAGTGATTTTGGGTGAGATGAAGGAGATTTAACGTTTTGACTTTTGATTGAATTACGTTGGATGTCCCTTAACAGAGAAGTCTTGGTCAAAACATAGTACAAATAAATGCTATGATAATAATCCAAAATTCATAATAATTTAATGATAAGGAGTTGTGGTGTAGTAGTTACCATGTTTGCTTTACATGCAAAAGGGTCTCCAGTTTGATCCTGGGCAACTTCAGCTAGTTTCCTTTTTATGGCGGTTACCACGTTTGCTAAATCCCATTAAGTTTCAAAATGCACCCTCTTTCTTATGAGAGAAGCTACTTGTGCGGTCATCTGGAAAAATCGTTGACTACCCATTCCATTGACTTATTATATACAATAATAACTGGATATCGTTATGTAACGGTATGCTGGAACCATTGGTGGTGTAATAACCTAAGTAATGAGCGTAGCTAGCATCGGCAAGACTCCTATATATTGTACAAACTGCATATTTTGGTGAAAATATTCGTTAGGTCTCCAGTTCGATCCTGGGCAACTTCAGCTTGTTTCCTTTTTATGGCGGTTACCACGTTTGCTAAATCCCGTTAAGTTTCAAAATGCATCCTCTTTCTAATGAGAGAAGCTGCTTGTGCGGTCATCTGGAAAAATCGTTGACTACCCATTCCATTGACTTATTTATATACAATAATAACTGGATATCATTATGTGACGGTAGGCTGGAACCATTGGTGGTGTAATAACCTAAGTAATGAGCGTAGCTAGCATCGGCAAGACTCCTATATATTGTACAAACTGCATATTTTGGTGAAAATATTCATTAGGATGTTTTGTGAGGCCTGTTTTTCAAGGATTTTTGTATGTGAAGTTTGAAATTGAGAGGCAGATCTTAATTTCCTCTTCTTGTTTTGGTCAAAATCCATTCATCAAAAAGTTTTCATGTGTCTAAAAGTGCTTGGGATTAATTTCTTTCGGCATTCATCAAATGTTTTATGGCATTTGTTAACACTGGGTACAAACTACAAACTGCACATTTTGCTGAAAATAATTACGAGGTTATCTAGAAAAACTTATTTTAGAAGGAATTTTTGGGTTTAAGTTTGAAAATGAGAGGCAAGTCCTAATTTCCACTTCTTTTTTGGGTCAAAAACCATTCATAAAAAAAATCTGCATGTTTAAGAGAGCTTGGGATCAGTTTCTTTTGACATTCATTTTTTTTTTTTTTTTTAATTGCATTTGAGATATGCTTGACATTATTAAACTTTTGTTACAGGCTTTCAAATATATATCATAAAAATCTTGAACAAAAAAAATGAATTTTATCATGTTGAAACGAAATCTATGTTATAGTTGCAATAAGTGAATAATGAACCTTAGTATAATCCATATTTTAGAAATGTTATCCATAGAAAATATTAACCTGCGCAACATATTAACTTACAGCAACTTCATTTAAATAAAATTGAGTTATGCTTTTCCAGTTTTTTTGGATGTTTATTCTTTACTGAAGTTGATAGAGACTTGAGACAAAACATTCTTTATGAATATAATTGATCATGAAAACTGATCTATTCAAATTTGGTTCTTTAATCGGACCCTCCAAACTGTCATCTTTTAATTTGACATATTGATGCAAAATTGTATATTCTTGAAATCAAATTTCTTGAGATTAATAATAAATACATTATCTATCTTAACCTTCTAGTATGTTGTGAATTTTGAAATGATACAAAATTTTGTGAGAAATATCTTTATCATAATGAGCTACATTCTATCGGATCTGTTAGTTTGATTATTGGGCTAACACCTCACTATAGAAGTCATGTAGAGTTATCAATTTAGAATGTGGGAGTGATCTCCCCATAAGAAAATCAGTCTTTTATCATAAAGAAAAAAAAGAGCGCGATCGCTAACTATGTTTGAATAAGCTAAAACCTCTAAAGATTCGTTGGAGTTTAGATATCAAATCACCAAACAATAATGATAATAAATTCAAAATGTCTGTTTTAGTGGAAGTTTTTGCATCCACTATATGATGGTTTTACATAGAGATTATCTTAAAAATTCTATAGCAACCGTTAAGAAAATTAAAATTGATCCCTCTCTTTAATGCTGTGGTGCTGTTTTATAACCGTGGTTGCGGTTTCTAGTTGCCTTACTTTATCCAAAATATCTATAGAAAGTCGGCAGAGTAGGATTAGGTCTAGATTCCAAAAGATATGTCGAATAATAAGTCAAATTTCACTCAACTTGTAGTAATGATCTTATCGCCCAACACCATTCCATGCCATATACCGGTTGATCAACCTTTTTGTACTATGCAACTTTTGAATCTGCTGGCCCATTTACACTGCCTTGTAAAACTGTTCCATTGCATGAATTAGACGTAGTTTCTTCAGCACCAACCCTAATTCACTTGATCTTATGTGTACGTGCGGATCAATGCTTTTTCTTTTATATGCTTTGCTTGTTGGTTGATTGATTTATGTTACTTTATGGGTACTCTTCCTAACCATAATTCCAAATCCATTTGCATCATTGTTTTTCCATACTGGTCAATTTCATGGTTTTATACCGATCGATCCATGGGTGACGACGAATTGACGTGACTTTCACTATACATACACCTTTTTCTCTATTTCTGTCGTCCCATATAATCTACATCTTGTATTTGATCATTTATGAGTTCTTCAAACATTTCTTCATCTATCGACATTACCTGACATGGTAAACGCGAGATAATTTAGAAATAATTGCAACCTCAAGCAAACTTAATAGAGTAATAATTGCAACCTCAAGGACCTTACCAATTGTAAACTCAATGCATTACCTGACATGGTAAACGCGAGATAATTTAGAAATAGCATATTTTTTGTAAACTCAGTCTGGTTAAAACATCAGTTACCATATTTTGTGGAATTTATGGAATTTAAGCTGTGTGATTGTCAGTTCAGTTAATTAATTGGCTAATCGGGGAAGGGAAAATAAGAGCAAAAAAAGGGTAGGGTTGGGTCTATCGACAGCCACAAATCCATCTTAACCACCATTTATCCACCATTTATCCTGAAATCTGATTGGATGCATGTAGTCTAAGATGTTTATTTTTCACCTTTACACTGCATATTGTAGCAACCAATTCAAATCTGCATTCTTTTATTGGATGCATGTAGTCTTTTTTGATATGAAGCGATAAATAGCCAAGAACATTACAGTCTTATATTTACACAGTGCTTCAGGACTCAGGAGGAGAGGAACCTGAGAAGGTATGTATGAGTTGCTTGTACGGATAGATGGTGTGAATAAGTGCAGAGCAGTGGGGTCTGCAGGGTATTTTATGAAGCGCACCAGTTGAATCTGGGTTGAATCTGGGTTGCCAAGCTCAACATAAACGGGTTCTAAAGCTCTATTGCACTGGCCTTCCTGCTTTGTAAAACAGTCACCGTTCATTGTTATATGCCATCCAATGCATACAAGCTAAACTGTTATTCTGATGCTGATGTTATTTGATCTAATAATTCTTGCATAACTAGTGACACCATGCATTGGTGGTGGTTGTTAGTATCACTTTCGTTTATTTCATTATAAACATAAAAAATGCAATTCCTAAAAGCCTATTCTACAATCTGAATTTTACCTAAGAAATTCTGGATTGACTTCTAGACTCAATTTTTTTAGGAAAAAAAAATTACATTTTTTCTATATAAAAAGTCGTTTAATGTTCGTTAGCTCTACTTTTACCGTTTTTTTTTTACTATAATTCTTTGCCATCTGATAGGTATACTCGCTTTTTTTATATATAAGAATCATCGAGGATCATTTATCAAAATCCTGCTAGAAATGAAGTAAGAAGTTAAACCAGGGTAATCCAAAGGGAACATCTTGACTTCTATATTTCGGTTGTCATTGGCATAATCATCTATGAATTCATTGCAATTCTCCATTCCATTTATTTCGCTTTTATATTCATTCTCAAATATCTATGAATAAAGTGAATTCGAACTAATTTTACTAGAAAAGTTTTATGACACTCGATAGGGATTGTCTTACTAAAATACGAAATTCGACTAGCTTTCGAAAGTATTAATTTAAAATGTTAATATTTTGTCATGTTTACTAACCCACTTTGGTGTCATACTTATGAATTTCTATTCGACTCCTTGTTGCGGACTATTATGAAAGAAACTCTAGAAACAAATTAATTACCATATTGATATGTTAAGCAATATCTACGCTACGTGTGTTATCTTTGATAAGAATTAATCTAGTTTCTTTCATGCTTGGAATTTCATATGCTCTACTGATTAATAATTTGATCATCAAACCAATTGTTAGAAATGTTTGTCTAGTGTTATGAAGATTTGTCTACTCTAAGGCTTGTTAGACCATCCATTAGGATACGGCAAGACCTGCAAAGCAAAGTATGAATCGACAAGTCCCCAAACGCCATTTCTCCATTCCTTACGATGATTTTTTTTTCTTCATTTCAAATCAGTTCTTCGTTCGGTGTTCCTTCAGTGTAACCAAATATGTATTTTATCAGTTCAAATTAATTTTTATTCAGTGTAATTAAATTTGTATAATTATAATCCTTTATAGAATTCCCTAATCAAATATTAAATTCTCGAAACCAAGAATTTTAAATTAGAAAGTAGAGAAGTAATTGTCGTATTTATTGGGTTTCTTAGTCCAGCTACAACGCTCATCTTCATGTGTGCTTAGATTTCGTGCCTTTTTCATTCCATGAATTTTCTTTTTCCTTTTTGACCCTGTTTGGAAACAACTTCCTTCTCTGCTAATTGACTTATAAGTAATCCTATCAAAAATGTGTTTGGTAACTACTTATTTTTTACTTACAAGTAAAAAAAATAACTAATTTAATGAGCAACTATCTATTGCTTATGACTTAGAAGTTACTTTTGAGAGAAGCGGGGCCGGTTCTGGGAGGAGTGTTGCCCTAGGCAGGTCGACAAAGTAGCAGCGAAATGGACAGGCTGCCAGGCAAAAAATTAACCTGAAAAAGATGTAAAAATAGAATGAAGCAGAGATTCGAACAACGCATCTCACAAGTGCGTAGTTAGCACACAACCAACTGGCTGCATATGCCTCCAGTAAGAAACAATGACACGTTCACTCAAAACGTTTAATTTACTAACAACCACGATAAACTCCTCCACCCTATATGTTGCTCCACCAGAGGGGGATTGTCCTATTCCGACATCTAGTAGGCCTAGCCCTAAAACTGGGTCAGGAGAGAAGTAGCTTGTAAGTCACTTTGGAAAATGTTATTTCCAAACTAGCTATTTAAGTTTTGACTATGTTTCATTGTTGGGGAGAACCTTAGAATCTCAAATTTATTATTTTGAGCAAGAACATACAAAAGAAAATAAGTAAACAAATAACAGAAAATAAAGGAAAATGAATGAATAACAATATCATTTGCTTGGGATAGTTTTTTATTTACTCATTCCAAAAGAGGTTTAATGGTTTGACTTTGTTTCATCCTGTGTTAGATATATTTTGGTCCAATATCGCCTAACACCTTAAATAGTGAAATATGAATAGCAATCCCAGATAATAAGACAGATTCGAAACACATAATGCGTAAAAAGTTGATGAAACACAAAATTTATAGTGGTTTAGCAATCTTCTTACGTCCACTGTGAATATAACACCCCACCTCTATATCCATGTTATCTAAGAGTATTACAAAGTAACACTGTTAGGTAATACGGAGAATGAGGCTATAGGGCTACACACATGTAAACTCTCTTGTACTAACACTAGTACGTATTAATTTTTTTTGAAATATCACTTACCCTTACGTACTCAGTGTCGGTACAATGCAATTACACGTGTGCCTCCAGGACAGAACAATACAGAATATACATGAATACAGAGATTACCGAGTCAATCGCAGCGATAAAATATAATATATCATATTTAATATTTTATACACATTTAACCTTTTACATAGCAATATCCATACATCAATTCATACAATACAAAGTTGTAAATAATATACTGATCAACTGTACTCCTCTAAGCCTAGTGAAACTCAAGCTAGCCTCAATGTCCTTGTACCTGAAATGTCTCGGCCGCACCCGAGTGTTATATAAATAATAAACGGACCAGTCTATGTTTAAATCCATTATAGTTAATATAAATTGTTTGGGTTCACAAAATAATAATAATAATAATAATAATAATAATAGAATGTAATCTCACCACAATCAATCCTTAATCATCATTTATATAATTCATCAATATATATACATACATATATATATATATATATATATATATATATATTCCAAGGATCAATACAAGAGACTGATCATAAAATCCAAATCTCAATCAAATTCAAGAAAGATTTCTTGATATATTAATAACCAATAAGTCAACAAATCCAAATACCACTCAAATCACTATAAATATAATATCCTGCCGTATATGAACAAATATCATTAACTAAAATCATAGAAGAGCCAAGTGAATTTGAAACATCAAAACATCATGGAAAATTGCACGTGCTTTACTTCTTGACTATTACTACATTTTTGGTACCATCCATCGTGATGACTAGGGCCATGAATATCATAAACGTCTTAATGACTATAGCCGAAACATCTTAATGCCCTTGGTCACAAAAATACGAGTAATAACATCGTGATAATTGGAGTCACAAACCTCGTGATCATTGATGATGGCTATAGTCAAACTCATCGTGATGACTCCAATCGAATACTCAGTCATAGTACTAATAATCATCTTGAATGTGTCTCAACCTCTCGGTTAGGAACCCATAAGGCGTCAAGGTACGTCCCATACCATACGTTTGCACCTAACGGTTTACTAGCCGTTAGTTGATACCACACTTAAAAAAAACGTCATAAAACATCATCAATCATACACCGCCTCATTCATCGGCGAGTGTAAAGATAAAACTCGTCCCATCTTTCTCTCTTTCCGACGAGTACTAATTGACAATCTAACTTGTCTCATCTCATCGACAAATTAAAATCCATCACAAACATCAAAACATCATAAATTCACAAATAACAAAACATCACGAATTCATAAGCATCAATACATCATAAATTCATCATATAATAGCTTGCTTCGTGTCATTACCAAGTTTACATAACATCCTGATTGGTTCATCATCGAGCATACTCCAATTGAGTAGTTATAGAACCAATAGCCTTCACCAAAATTTGGCAATACATCAAGACATCGCATCAAAAGGGTTTCGATCGTACAAGTCCGATATTAAACGATGAAGTAAAAAAACACATGTTATTCAATAAAAATGGAATAGTAATTCTCAAAGAATAATTTGAATATTAAAAAGATATAAACCTTCATTTTAAATTTGTATAAACTCATAGAAGCATATCCTTCAATAAAATAATACAGAATTATGCCAAATACTAATTGAAAATGATTTCATACAATAATAACAATCTAAATTTCTTAAATGGCCTATTTAAAATAGTTGTAGGCTGCTTTTAACATTACTTAATATTCTAACTAAATTTATTACTTAATATTATTTTCAATCACAATAAATAAATTTAATAGAACTATAAAATCAACTTAATTATTCTCATTCACATGTTTATCAAAACTAGATTAACCAGTGATGTTATTCGAGATATCTATTTAAATTAATCTATTTATGATTTAAACTACGGGTTAATAACTGAAATTGCATTATACGCTTTAATTTACAATTCATAATTCAAAGCTAAAATATTATGGTTTGTACATACATATAAGATTTCTCATATTATATAAATTGTAAAACTGACTAATCGTCTAAGTGGACAAATTATGCAACTACAAATTAATAAAATAACAATCAACAACATTCCCTTCAATATTTCAAACATCTAACCAATACAAAATTCATCAGTCAACCCAAATTCGTAAATAATTGCGCAACCTCCAATGCAATCAAGTAACCAATTCAGTCATTGTGACAAATTAAATTCGACCATTCAATCATCCAAACAATTCAATCCAAATCGAATAATGATATTAAAGTTTATATGTAACTATTATGGAAGATGACATAGATGTGAGTGAGTGGAGAACTCACCTAAACAACTTGAACGGACTAGATCATATTTGCAGCACTGTCTTTCAACCTATGCATAAGCTGTTCCTCAACCACTGCTGTCTCAATCGAACATCAGCTTCACTGCTCCGTACAAAGCCGCACATCACCCTTTACTTCGCTCTGATCAGCTCAGCCCCAAGGATACACACACATCTTCCTTCTTGCTCCACAAGGCGGCCTCGTCACTCGCCCTAATTTCACTTGCGCCTAATCACTATATCTCGCACCGTCTAGTCGAGTATGAGCTCGATGCCCCTGATTATCACGACAAACTCTAGTCGCAATTTTGAACTCGCCTCCTCTCTTCGCTTGGACGTGCTCGCTTCTTCCAATGATGAGCGCGGTCCGATCTTCTTCTTCTCTCTCTCTATCTCTTTTTTTTTACGATCGAAGTTGGTGAAATTGGCGAAAGGGAGCTACGTCTTTTTTTCATGTCGAGGATTAGGGATTCCAACAAGAACTGGACCCAGGAAATAACGAGGTTTTTTTTTTAAGTTTGACGCCCTTCTAGAAATTAAAATAAGAAGATTCAAAGAGACAAGGAAGTAATAAATGCTCGTTTTGGGCCAAGTGGCTTAAGTTTGGTTTCAATTCTATTTTATTATTTTATATTCGGTATCGTTAATGAATTCATTTAATTATTTCAACAAATCACTACAATCATAAATATGGGTATAATTCTGACGTGGGAAACAGGGTTGTTACAATGAAGTAATCTTCTATTTATACTGTTAGCTTACAATACAATACTTGACTGAGTGCAAGAAAGTGGTGAAAAAGGAGTTGGTGTTTAGCAATGGAAGAGTCACTGCGTAGTAGAGCCAAAAGACCCATGAAATGAGCAACCAAGTTCTCCATTAGCTAAAAATATCCTTCTTGGGAAAAAGAAGACGAAAGAACACTAATGAAAACCAAAAGACATGGCTTTTGAGGGGATTTGGTAAAAAAAAAACCTTACCGAGTCAGCATGGAAAATAAGACAAGGGGAACCAAAAGGCTGTCGGAGCAGTTAAAGGCATACCATTGCATGCTATGTCCTTATGGAAGTCAAAAGAAGTAAAGCACATCTTTTCAGGCAAGAACAATCCCTTCTGGTTACACTTAAAGGCACACGCGCCTTCGTAATCTATGGAGATATAAATCTTCAAATCAGTTGAGAAAAGTTAAACTATAATACACCCTTCGATTCATTCGAAGAGGTTGCTTTGGTAGCTCAGTCCTAACCAGGGTTACTATCATGAACATAAGATCTTATAGGAAGGGAGAATATCCTTTCGGTAACGCCAAAAGCAGAAGCCAGTAGAAGTTTGTTCTGCTCACAATTGCCAGGTCTACTAGCCATAAGATTCCTTTTGGAAGATCCGAAGGCTCTACAGTGATTACTTCTCAAGAAGTACCCAGGAAGACTTACTTCTACTCCAGAGTATACACCTCATCAAGCTATATCGGGAGTAATAGTTATGCAGCATTGGAACCGCTATAATGGGGCCTTCGAATTCACTCAATCAATACGAAGGTACTAAGCTGGAGTGGGGGTCAAACCACACTTATGAATACGACCGCAGGGTCCAGAATTGGGACAACTTTTTCATTCCAAAAATTGTAATTACATTTTTGGAGTGTAAACCTTAAATTTGCAATTGATTTCGGGATTTTTAACCATTTGTATTCTATTTTAGTAATAGTTAATCAAAGAAGGAGAATTGATCATATATGTCTTAGATTGTCAAATTCGGAGGATGAGAATCAATCATTTCAGACTATTAGTTAGCTCAATATCCAATTGCACATGATTCAAATTTCTGTCTTTTCTGATTCTATGCACATAATTAAGTTATTGTCCTGGGGTCCTCCAAGGGTGAAGGAGGTTCCAAAAGACTTTTTTCGGTCTAATAGAGTGAAAGGAGATGTCGATTAGAATTTCTTAAAATTATCCCTTATAAAGAGGAAGACGAAGGGATAATCTCGAGGGCTTCTATACAATAAAATCATCAATGACCTTTACTTTTCAATAGTTTCATTTAACCAAGTGTACTGGAGATCAAAACGAAAGTTCACTTTCGGATTCAATTCCTATTAACGGAGCACTGGGCGTTAGCAAATTTAATCGCTAACATTTTGGCGCTAGAAGAAGGGCTCGAACCTCCTTCTTGTGGTTAACTTACCATGAATTAATTTTTGCATTTCAATATATGTAGGGAATATGAAGTCAAAGACAAAGAAGTTAGACACAATAAATGAAGATGTGATACACACTACCACCTTGGAAGAAGGAATAACACAATCCTTCAACCTGGAGAATATTGCGCCAGGACAATCATCTGAGATGGAATCACTGGAGACGAGCGATGATAAGATCGTATGGTTGGAGTGACAGATATCAAAGATGCGAGAGTTGATTCATGAGGTTTTGGCTCAAAAATCCTCTAGAAGTAACAGGAACACCAAGGCGACAGCAAATGAAGAGGCAATTTACCCTAGGAAAGGGTCCAAGATTTGGCCATCAGGAAGTAAGAGAAAAGTTGATCCTTCGCCATCCAAATTTGATTTAGAAGTACCAAACTCCACTTAATGCGACAAATTATTGAAATACGCCGTATTACATTATGTTGTTTCATTTAATTAAGATTTTTTCCAAATAGTTTTTCTCAGTAAGGATTTAACGAGCCACTACGTTGATTCAAAAGTATCAAACTACATTTGTTGTAGTGAATTATTGAAGCATGAAATACTCTTTTTCCCTCCTTTTCCTTCACAAAGATTTTTCCCATTGAGATTTTCTTGATACAGTTTTAACGATGCAGTATCTCAATTCAGAAGTATCAAATGTCTTTTAATATAATAACCGATGTCAAATTACGTTTTATTCATTCGTTAGGATTTTTCCTATTGGGGTTTTCTTAATAAGGCTTTAATAAGATACTATCTTGATCCAGAAATATCAAACTTATTTCGACTAAATAAGGTGTTAAGGTATGTCATTGTTCCTTCAGTAAGATTTTTCCACTTGGCTAATGTTTAAAAACATTGATTTACCAGAATTTATTTCGACTAAATTGCCATATCAATTTATTTGTTTAAAAATTATTTGATAGTGTAATAAAATAAGATTATGCTTAGAATTTAAATGCATCAAAGGCCCATGATTACATACTAAATATGAGAAAAGTGGGAACTACTCGAGGGATGAGAGAAAGCAAGGGATGAAAAAGGGAATGGATCAGCATTGTGTGGGGGAACAGTCGGGCTTGTAGCCAATTTGATTGGGGAATTGTGTCGAGCAAGTGAAGTGCGCTCCAGATTGTTACAAGACGCAGTGTAAAGAGGACTATTGCCATTCAACCCGTCATCCACAACCATCGCAGATCCACTCTTATTACCACCATTACCCAAAGCAAATTTCAAACTCAAGTCAGCAAACAAAACCAGAAGACTCAGCTGCACGAAGAACACTACCAGGCACGCTGTCGCTTGGCAAAGGCCAAGCGTTAGAAGCCTGCGCAAGCACTAAAGTCAAAGGAGACTTACCCAAGGTCGATGGTGGCGTGGATGCGATGTTCCAGCTGCGCAAATTTCATAAATTAAGGCGTTTAAAGGATGGGATTCAGGTAGCGAGTAATCTCGTCTCGTAGGAGCACCGCCAGCACCCATATCTGGATCGAGATTTCAGAATCCGAAAGTGAGGCAAGCGGTTGTGTGCGACTTTGAGATCGTGTTGTAACTGAGGACACGAACCAAGGCTTAGACTTTTTATTCTTTGCCATAAAGGAGGAAGATAGAAAAGCGAGTAGAGAGAGGAAGCAGTTTAGGGATAGAGGCGCAATGGGAAAGTAGATCTAGATCTAGTAATAATATGCTAGAGTCTATATATGCTAGAGTATTAGAAAGGTTCAAAATCTGGGACGAAGAACATGGAGAATGATTAATAAATTATACTATACAGGAATAATACTTGAAATTTAGTGTCATTCATCGGGAAATATGAGTACGTTATCCACATAATACAAATTTTTTAGGAGTATTGTTTGAAAATTTAATTAGTAGATTCAAAAACGTGCATGATCCGGATTTTTATACAATAACAGCGCTGGAGGTTGGACATAAATGGATGGGGTTAAAAATTAACCCATCTCATTCAAATGAAAAGAACCCAACTCATTAATCTCATCTGTAAGTCGATAAATATTCAGTTCAATACATAATTTAATGGGCAAAACCAATCCAACACATTTAACCATTTCAGTTGAAACTGTAGCACGCGTAATATGAAATAATCATTCAACTACGACATATAAAATTAAAAAAAATACATAGTAGAATCATTTCAGTTACATCAATTGCACATATAAAAAATTGAAATATCATTCAAAACTACAATATTTACGCCACTTTGTCAACAATAAGTAAATTAAATTAAAAAAACCCAACGTTTTCAACATTTGGCACTGTAATAATCAATATCATTCAAAAAACTATATATAACAGCTTCTGTTAAAAGTGAATAATGTCGTCAAATATCATTTGCAGAAGTCAATATGTTATCATAATATCATATGTGTTTGGATGAACTAGTCTTTCAAAAATATTCAAATTCGAGCGTTGCATGTTACAATAAACAAGTGCAAGGGATAATCTGATAATTGAGAAATAAGGGAAGAAAGAATAGCATACGTACAAAAAATAATAAATAATTATAGCATAGATAACTGTATTATATGAAAAACGAAAAGGTTAAATATAGAAAATCATCTATTTTGATTAGGGTGGGCGCAGTCGGCTAACCAACCCATTCGGTTAAAATTTTCGATTAACCACTTGGTTCGATCGGTTGGGTTAACCGCTGGACAGTTAATCGACAGTGAACAGTACCGACCGACCCGCCTATAATTACCCGCGGTTAACCGCTAAATTTAAATGGTTAACCACCCAATTTAATCGATTAACCGTCGACCAGTTAACCGATTAAATTAATTGGTTAACCATTTAAATCAAATGGTTAACCGTTGCAAAGTTGGATAACATTTTCAGTATGCTGATATAAGCATACGTATAGATAAAAACAATCAACATAATATGGCACCACGATAATATAATTTTACAAACATATAAAATACATGGTCACATAGCAGATCCACTTCATATATGACAATAAGACGGACTCCTCACTCCAAAGTACATCTAGATCTAATGGTGAGCGTTTGGTTAGTTTGGTTTACCCGATGATGAAAATTGTCAAATCAAACTAAAACCGATAAATATGAAAATTAAACCAAACCAACCAAATTAAGTTTGGTTGGTTCGGTTGGTTATCCGATATAACTGAACTGAAAATATTTTAGACTTTATGTTTTTAATATCAACTATAATTTGACTTATATATTATTAGAATATTGTTTTACTATGAATTGCTTATATGTTAGATTTTATTTATAAGCAGTATTAGCTAGAATGCAAGAGTGCGGCACTCCTTTGAAGCACTGCGCACCAAATACGCATGGGGGCGGAAGTGCGACGGGATTCGTACGGGGTGCGCCACGAGGCGTGTCCCCGTATTCATTGATATGGTGCGGTTGGGTGCGGAAAGGGAGGTGCTCGAGAGGCAAAGACGTAATTTTTAGGGTTTGGTTGTTTCTCGTCTTCGATCTTTGTTGTTTCTCGTCTTCGTGCCCTAATCGATTTGCTAGGCAACGTACTATGCCCTAATCGAGAAGCTGCCATAATCGACTCGTCTTCGGTCTTCGATTTTTAGGGTTGGAGTTGCAACATACTGCAATCGATTTGTTAAGCATACCGTGCGTGTGCCCTAATATACATACTGTAATCGACTCGTTATTTTATTCGATCTTCTTTTGTTTGGGTGTAGTTTGTCCGCTTGGAGGTAAAAATTGAAATAGCTGAAATGGTGGTTGATATTTTTTATTGGGTATGAGTCCAATATACAATACTAAATGGAACCAGCTGATAGATTTGTATTATTGCCACATGGTCTTGTGGATTTGTATTAAAAATAGCCAAATGGAACCAGCTTGTAGATTTGTACCAAATGGAGTCAATTAACGACGTGGGCTTTGGGCTGAATATATTTAATAATGAACATGGAAATAGTGCAAACAATACATTTTTATTAAAACTTATTTATTTGACTACTTTAATTAAAATGCATCTCTCGGATTATATATAAACCATATATATTTTTAATATCTTAATATTTACCATATCCCTCTGCACCTTAATTTCCATTTTTTTTAATTTGCCGAATTCCCGTATCCTCGTACCATGCACCCGCATCTGCGCACCCACACCCATGCTTTCCAGAGTATTAGATTTGGTAATATTTGTAGAAATTTTTTAATTTGAAAAAATAAATTGCTAGAATGATATATTTAAGCGATGCTAAGATGTGGTAATGTCTGTAGAGATTTGTTTGTTCAATCCTATGTCTAATCATGGATAGGAGAATTTCAAATTTGTAAAAGAAGTTGTATTCTTTTTTTAGTGGTATTAAGAAAGCAGGACATTTTTGATAGTTCACGTTTATAACAAAAAAGTGTGATGCTAAACGTATTACAATTATTAATAAAGATAATGGTAATAGTATTGCTATCATATTCTTTTATGTCAGAGCAAACTACCAAAAGTGCTTCTCTCATACCACCTAAAAAATAAGATATAACAATTAATTTTTTTTAATAAATTCGAATCGCGTTTCTATAAATATGAGCAAATCTTGATATCATATAAAATATGATCTAAAATATAATTTTTCTCTACAACATCATTCTTTATTAATTAGTAAATCTAAAATCAAAACTAACAAAGAATTAAATATAGTGATTAAAAAATAAAACTTCAAATTAAGTACACATTATTTTAACGTAGAAATATAATTAAATATTTGTGCAAATTATTTTCTCGTGAATGCGTTAAACATACCCAACTAGCCCAAAAAAAAATTGCACACAAAGCATGTGCCGTGATGCTCGTCTAAATAAACCGTGTGCGTTGGACGAGTCACGTTGTATGTTAGTTAATCTAGGGGAAGTGAGAAAGGGGTAGTGATCTAGATAAAATATTGATTTCCTAGATACATGTTAATAAGGTTTTGTGGTGTACTTGGTTATCACGTCAGTCTAACACACTGAAGGTCTCCAGTTCAAGCCTGGACGAAGCCATTTAATTTTTAGCTGTACATCACTGCCTCACTATTAGGTTAATTGACATGTGAAATAAAACAACAAGCTCATTGTTGGTTTATGTTGATTACACAGTTCAACACTTTAACTTGGCATGTTTGGTCTTCTTGCATTTCTTTGTTTCAAATTGGTAGCTGTGGTGCTTGTTTCTGTTGTTTTGTTATGTTTTTTTCTACTGGTCAAGCTTATTGATTTCACCTATTTTCATTCAGTTTGCTTAATTTTGTGTTGGGTTGAAAATGATTTCTTTGTTTTTAGGTTACAATTATGAACAAGATTCTCAAAATGGAATTCGAATTGTAGATTCCATATCAAACTAGATTTAAGTTGTGTATTGTAAATTCAAATGGTTGATGTTCTAATAATTGCTTATATGCTTGTCTTTTTAGCTCTGTATATGTTATCAAATAAAATAATAATCAAGCATGTAAGATCATTGAATCTTCTTTTCACGCTGATAACCTGTATTTTTAAAATTGTTTTTCATACTTGAGCCCTACATCTAAACATGATTTTTTTTAACTCCGTTTTATCTTCATTCTGCTTAAGAAAAATAATGCAATTTGAATTATATGTTCAAATAAGAAGTTGAAAATTTAGCATGGACTGATTGATTGTTCTCAATTGCAAGTTACTTCAGTTTCGGACCCGACCTTAAGAACTGAATTGTAACTATGAAGATCCGTTTTTTGAACAATTGTAAGGCTTCAAGATTTTCAATATAAACAACAGCTTGTGATTAGTTAATTAATAAAGGCACGCTCATTCGTTATTCTCTATTCGTAAACGACCAAAGGCATACATTGATAGAACAAGCATATAATAAATTTTCAATCATGTTGTTTGTTTACTTATCTACATATTTTCATTGATCAGTAAAAGCACATGAATGCACTTATATCAGAAATGGACTGCAAAAATTCATGACCAAGTAAATTCTGTTCTCCCCCCCATCTTTTGGTGGTTTCTTTAAGTTTGAAAATACGTGCATCAATGATTCAATATGATGTTTGTGAACTTACGGATTCTGATGTGCAACCATAAGAGAAGGAACTAATAGGCATAATAGTGACTAATCTTCAGAAATATATGCTAACAATAACATGCCTACCATGTTTTGAATGATAAACTGAAATAGGTGTGCTGGTTAAGCAACAAAATAAAGAGCATGTATCTGGTAGACCACTGGGATGAAGGGTCAACAAAGTCAGTGGAAAAATTTACGTTATCGATGCTTATTTTACAAATCTACACATTGCAGTTTACCATATCTTTGGATAAATGATCAAGACAATAGAATAGTCTATTTTCAAAGAAGTTAATTTACATGTTTATGGGCATTTCAGGCTTGCTTATGGTATATTACGTGTAATTTTGTATCCTTATTTTTCTGCAGAGAGCTCATTAAAGCAGTAAGAATGTGAGATAAAAATGGAAGAGTGATATTGTATGATCCAAGAAGCAAAGATGTTCAAGTAACTACTTTGTAAGTTCTCTCTTTCCCAAATGAGTTTACTGTAAGCTACATGAGAACCGACACATAGCTACAACATGAATAAGGCGATCCCGGATTTCCCATGCTACTAAGCTTGCTAGAACAAAAATTTTGTCGTGTTTCTTTTTACCAGCTCACCAAAATTTTGAGTTATGTTTTCTGATTGCGTTCCATGTCTGTTTTATTCTATTTTTTATTTTAAATTCTATCTTGTAGTTAGAGAATTATCCTACCTAATAACCTTTTACAAGTAGGCCCTATAAAGTTACAATTGTCAGAAAAAGAAGGAAACGGTCGATGTTTTAAATGTTTATGTTTAGACAAAGACATCGAAATTTCATTCAATCACCGGTGCTCAAGGAACATCGAAAAAGGTGTTGGTTGTGAAATATATTATAGGTTATAGAAAGAATCTTGTTTCAGTGGTGTCATATAAACTGTATGTCAAACCAACTCCTCTAACATATGAGGAGTAATTTAAGTTTTATCAATTAATGGAAACGTGTTATGTACAGAGCATAACTAGCAAACTGAATTGTGAACGCAGATCTTCTAGTTCATATAATACCCGCCTTTGTAGTCAAGGAGCAGCCTAAGCGCAGCTGCTACACCTTGCAGTGGGCCATTCATCCTGAAATTTGATTTGATATTTGCCGTGTTCTTTCCACCTATCCAAAATTGAAACCTCGAACTTCAATTTGCTCTAAATTGCCCAAGGTGCAAGGCTTGTTTGATTTTGCACTTTTTTTAGGCTGACTGCCCTGATACTGGCATGTAATTTAGCTATCAATGTATCACAACTTTCCAATTAATTTTTGTTACTGCTGCTTGTTTGTGTACATGGAAACAATTTAATATAAAATAACCTTTTCTTATTGCAGTTCTGATTTACATGGTAAGTATATATATATAGCTACACTCTAGTTACTTGCCTAAATATATTGCTGCTTGACAAAGGTTTGATAAAAAAGTACTTCAACCTGAAGAATATTAAGCTTCCTTTCCAATAATTTTTTTAGTTGCTGCTATTTTTTGTGTATGGGGAAAATAATTCTTTCAAAAGTAAAGATATATCTTAATACATTAGTGCTCCAAAAAAATATTCATATCAATACAGTACGAGGTATATTAAAAGTTAGGCTAATTCTATTTCCACCCCTCAATTTTCTTTTCCCATCCCAGTAACTTATTTAAACATTTAATGACATTTTTACCTTTATATTAACTGGATTGAAATGAATTGGATATGTATTCATATTCTCTCATTCTTCCCATTTTTCACCTAATATCAAAAAATTCTTTTAACCTGAACAAACGAATGGAAGTAAATATTATGAGTGAGCGTTCGGTCGGTTTGGTTGTTTTGAGATTAAAAAACGCAAACCTACTCAGAACCAATTTTTTTTCCAAACTAAACTGAATCGAATTAAATTAATTTCGTCCATAACTGATTTAGCCGAACTTAAAGGATGTGTTATAATTTAAATGATTAATTCATTTAAAGTAAAATATAAATTCATGTTTAGAGAAACTTTATATAGTAAATTTTATGTTTAAAATAAAATTTGACCTATTTGCAATACATGTCTTCGTATTTTATCACTAAACTAATTATTTAAAGTACAACAACACTGCAAATTAGATAAAAAGTTAAAAGGTCTGTCAAATGGGTTAAACCAATAACCAAAAAAAATTATTTTACAAACTGAATTCAAACCTGTTTAATTTTAAAACTGAACCGAACCGACCAAAATGAACCGATTTGATCGGTTAATTTGGATTGAATCGAATATTGCTCACGCCTAGTAAATATGTGATATTGATTTATTGGAACCAGAAAATAATTACAATGAAGAAGAAAATGCTCAGTTCGTACTTTTTTTGGTGTCATTGCTAACAAACAGTTTACGTATGTTTTTCTTTGGTTTTCATTATCATAACTAGGATATGGTAGTATGTAGTTCTGGCATCATTTGAAATTGTTGCATTCCTATTGTATATTACATTGGGAACCACTCATAATCTAGTTAGGTAGAATTGTGTTTCAACTTTTAACTTAACGAATAATAGAAGATAAACAAAACACGGACAGTTTTACAAACTAGTGGGGCAGGAAAAGAAAATATAGGGATGACCAGATTTTTTAAAGCGCTGGGGTGAGAAAGTCGAAATACGGGGTGATAATAGAATTAGCCTAAATGTTATATTGGTTTTATTTGGTAAAGCCGACCGATTTTTATAGTGACCACAAACGTTTATTATTGTAACAATAATTACAATATTTGTAACGTCCTATATTTTTGGTAGTCAGATATTTAAATTATTTTATTATTTTAAATATTGATTTGGAATTTATAAATGGATTTATAATATATATTTCATTTACATAACAAAGTTTGAATGTTAATTTTATATTTAAATTATAAATCGAGCTCGTATACGGCGCGGTAGTTTGTAATATTATGTTTTGAACTTCAATTCAATATATATAATCCATTTTAAGTCGGAATTCTTTGAAACAAGAATCATCCAAATCTAGGTGATGATAATTTTCTAATGAAAGAGAAAAAGGGAGATTCCATGTTCTAGATTGTTAGTTATGTCCAATTCAAATTTTCAAATAGTCGCTATAGAATTCGTTTATAAACGATAACATTTATTAAATAAAATATAAAGGATATTTATGTATAATTTGAATATCGTTTAACATAAGATTTTAGATATTGAGTTTAAAATCTATATTGGTTTATTTTGGAGTTATAGAAGATTTCACTTGGAGATATACGATAATAATCATTTATTATTTTTATTTAAATCAAATTTTTTTGGGATTAAATTATATTTTATCGATGTTATATAGGCCTTTTTAATAGTTTTATTTTCAAATGACCTCCTTTTTCGATGAAACGAATTTTATTGGAATATGTATAGCTAATTATTGCTACTAGTTTGGAGACAATCGGAGTTGTTTTATTTTTTGTGTGCAATTTAAAGGTGAACGGATAAATAAATTGAAATTAAAATAGTGCAGTTGTGCAAACAAAATCGGTTTTCAATAAAACAAATTCCGTTGGACTAGAACGTTAAGATATAGCGGTGTATCCATTTTCGTTGTGCTTGGAATTCGTGTGTATCGGTGCGAATTTAACGGTCAACGATACATAGCGGTATATATATTAACCATATTAAAAACGAAATAAAATAATAAACCTTAAGTGCTAAGTAAACTATAAATAAGCCTACTCTACACGCGTAGACCTATATTTTGTTGAGCCAACCAACATAAGAATCTGAATGTACAGGCCAAATTTACTTCACCTCAAAGCAAAATAGAGACTACACACGCACAACTACCATTTTCTCCATCCTATAAATTGAGCTACACACATGCCATTGCAGTTATTCCTTTCTCCTATCTCCTCACATCAACTTGTAGCCTATATTTAGTACATGCACAACTAGGATATAAACATACCCTATATTTACATACTTGAGCCCAAAGTAAAGATTTGTCAATGCCTATTTTATATGCTTTTCGCAAACCTAGTGTGTAGCAACACATGTGTATTGTACAACTGAGAGACATTAATCCAATCCACATCTTATCATCATTTATATGTATGTGCATTCTTCTCTTTTGTTTCTTTTTCTCTAGCAAGTAAATTCAAAACTCCACCATTAACCAACATCCAATTTAGCTCAAAAATTCTTCATCCAATCCCTCAAAATCCATTAATCAATTCAACAAAGTTTCGACAGCAATTATTCTCATCTTGGAGAGACCTTGACTGGACCCTCTATGATCGGATTCTGGTGGTGGTTGTGGGCGGAAATCATGGCTGATGGCACGATGGTTCAGAGACGTTTGGCGATGCTAGGCATGGTTTGGAGGGGCGAGACCCAGGGCGAAGTACGAGGAGGTGTAGGTGAGGTCAGGGTTGATCTCTGATCATGAGCCGGAGGACTGAAGGTGGTTGCGGTTGTGGATGTGTGAACGGTGCGTGGGTAGTGAGGCCTGAGCGATGGAAAATGAGCATCAAAGGAAGCAACAAGTTTTGTTTTGAAAACATTGGGCATTTTTTTGTTTTGTGCAAAGAAAACAAGACCGTTGGGTAGATTAAACAAATGAGAAGTGGTGGTGGCAAAATGTATATAGCGTGCGAGGAGATGACTGTATGGGGAGGGGAAAAAAAGAGTAGCAGTAAAGTTGAGGAGTTTTATGTATTCAGTCGGATAAATGGAAGCAGAGTGTCTGTTGAAAACGAAGACACAACTACATAAGCATCGGGAATCGAAGAAAACACGCATGTAGAAAAAGTCAGGCCTTAATATTTTTTTCTGGAAGGAAACAAACGATCATGCTCATTTGGTTTATAACGTGAATTGAGAATTTAACAAAACACGTGCATGAAGAAGGGAAGTCGGTCGGTATAAGTAAAGATTGGGGAAGATTAAATTACTATTAAAGTGAACCATGGACTGAGGATGGGGGATGAAGAAAGACAGAACAATGAACGGTTCAGAGAAAAACTTAGAGGGGGATGTCGGCCATGTGAGTTTGCCTAACCAAACTAATTATCTACCAGTTTTAAACTAAGTAAATCTAAGTTCAAATATAAATCGTGTTAACGTATAATCCGAATAACTTCTTGTTCCATGTACAAAATGGAACAAAACAAGATTTGCCAGAACCATATTGACGAGCATCACATTTTGGAACTGTTTTGGACAAGAATGAAGATAGTTGGAATTTACGGTTAAATTAAACGGATGTTTAATTTAACTGTAACCGAATCGTTTCAAAAATGCATAAAATCAAGTAAGTATAACTCACTTAGTTTTTTTTAACCCACTTATATTTTATATAAGCCGGGATTTAATTTATGTGCTTTGGTTGATAGTTGTTTATTGTGTGTTGGATGAATTGGTTGATTTAACATTAGTTTAATTTAAATGAAATCTAATCGTTATTCTAACGATTATTTCCAAATGGGGTAACTGACCTTGTAGGTTACGTTTATAATAACATGAACATATTAAATTAAAATATGGATGCTTGGATTACTATTATTTATTTATTGTTGAATATTATGTCTGTTTATTGAATTAAATAATATTTTTTGAGAAAACGTATTTGGTTTGCAGGGAAAACAGGTTGGAGGGATCCAACTGGATTCCTCAAAATTTATTATTTTTTATATTGAACCTGGGTTTTATATTGAACCTGGGTTTTATATTGAAAAGATGTTATGAAATATAGATGAGTTTTGAAAAGATGTTATGAATGAGTTTTATATTGAACCTGGGTTCTTTTTAACGAAGTTATAAAGGAGATTTCGAGCTGATGCGATAACTTAAATAAATGTTTTATTTAACATTGAAGTAAGTAAGAAGAAACCGTGATAGAAAGCGGTTTATATTAAACTTGAGTTTATAAAAGGAATGTGAAGATAAAAGTGATTTTAAGTTGATGATACTTAATAATGAGATTAAGTGAAATGAATGGAATTGAAATGAGAAATGGTTGAGGGGAATAATATGGATTGATAAGGAGTTAAGATAAAAATTGGAACATAACTGGAGATTGATTGAGTTGAGTAATTTTCTTAGTATTAATCTAATATTGATTTCGGTCTTCGGGACTGATACGTAGAGAGTTATTCTCTTACCAATTTATGGTCAGGGATCAATGGATGTTGATGTATAGAAATGCATGAATAAGAAATAGGAATGCTCCAACTATAAAAAGGGTTTGTGAAATTATAATAATTCCAAAGTAACGGGAATAAAAGGAATTTAAGAATATAAATAAATATTTCCTATGTAAAGGAAATGAAAAGAGATTTTGTGAAATTATACGACATTTACAAAGTAAAGAAATTAAAGAGATAAATTCGAATAAGTTTATTCGAAAGGAGTTAAGTGTTAGTTATTGTTTTTCAAGCAATGAAAACCAAAGAGATTTCGCAACGATGTTTTACGTGGCATTTGATTAAACCTAAAGTCGGAAGTGTGTGTATATATATATATGATTTAACTCTAAAGTATATAAAATAGTTTTGTGGATATTCTTATAATAAAATAAGAGGTAAATACTGTGTTTTATAATACTGAAAGATTAAGAAGTTTTAAATTAGTTTTTAATTAAAAGGCCAAGTGATGCTGAGTACTGAACTAGTAAATTCATTTTATTTTTATGGTTGAATGGTTACTTATTTGATATTTAAATAATCGACTATCAAATCTGACCTATATGATTGTCGGTACGGAAAGACCGAGATCAAATTATATTCGAAAACCATTCTGGCCAGCAGATACGAAATCGAGAAGATATCAAATGTTGATTAAGATGGAGCCTTTGAAGACCATAGATCTTCATAAAACAGAAGGATTACTTATATCTCTGGTCAACTTCAATAGTTTTCAAAGTCTATTATATATTAACTTGACTTATAATTTATAACCAAAGATATACTGTGGTACCATCGTGCTTGAAATCTACGGATTTGCAAGGATTATTCGTTGTTGATCTATAGGGTGATACCTAGGATGTAGTAGGAAGGTGCCTTCGGTTCATCATGTTCTTGGATGACTTGTATGGACGAATGTCTGACAGAGTATTTTTTTAAAAATCACGTACTTTGATTTTACGAACGTATTTTTGTAGGTGACGGAGAAGACACCTTCTCTTAGCATAAAAACGCAGAATTTTTGTGGACGTCTGTAATAACCCAGAAAATACGAGCCAATTTAAAATTTTTAAAATGGTGATTTCAAAGGGATTTGAACAATTGAAATAGAATATTTCAATAAAATAGTGAATTAGAAATAGTGAGTCGGTTTGAAAATTTGAATTCAAACTTTGACTGACTGTGCAGGGTGGAAAATATAACGGATTTTAGCGAAACCAAAAATATTTAAATTTGTTAGTCAATACCTTTCTAACGAATCTGAAAAATCGAAGTTTCATAACGGAAATCAAAAGTTATGGCCGAATGAATTTTCAGAAGGGTCGGTATATAGAATATATAGCCCTGGAAAATTGATATTTTGCATACGACCTCGGAATTCGACGAAACCGCTTTTGTTGGGTCCGGGACGTCAAACTATTGCTAGGTTTCAAATTTCATAATTTTTGAAGCTAGTATGTGAGCGTGGCAAAAGAAAATGTGTTTGGTCAATTTCTGTTAAATTGGATCGACCAGAAAATGGCCATTTTTCAAATGACCTCAGAATTCGACGAAACTAGTTTTGTTGGGACCGTAGCGTCAAAACATAGCTAGATTTATTTTTCTAGAATTTTTCGAATCAGTTTGTGGCCCTGGCAAATTGAATTGTACGTTGAAAGTTAAAAATTAAATGTTTTATACTTTAATTTGAAAAATAACTCACTATAACAGTCGAATTGGCCTACGAAACATATTCCATTGTGTCCGGAATGGGGGTATTTAGCTAGAGGCGATAGTCGTTGGGTTTAAAAAGGAGTTCGTTTGAGAAAACACTATTTAAAAATTTAATATAGTCCTCGGCCAATCAGAATTTTCCTTTCATAAATTTTTTTTTAAAAAAAATAGAAAACCCCCCCGATCAACGGCGAAACCCACTCCTAACCTTATCTCCTCCTCCGCCGCTGCCACAGTCGCTTCCAGACTTCGCCACCGCCACCATTCGACGCGCCTCAGCCCCCTCTTCAAATCCGACCCCAGCATCGCCACCCTCGTCGCCTCCTCCGCCTGAATCGAGGCCAGAAAGTCGACAACTTTCCATCGCCGCCGCCGTCGATCTAGAGCACCGAACGCCACCAAACCACCACCGCCGTGAAGCCCTCGCCGCCCTCTTCCACGTCAGCGCCCCAGATCGTCCCCACGTGCCACTGATTTCGCGAAAACCGTAAACCTAGTTTTGAAGCTTCGTGAAAGTGAGTTTTTCTTTGATCTTTACACTTTGAAAAATCATATCTTTTTGGTGTGTTGACGAAATTCGATGAAACAGGAAACATCGGGACCGTAAGGAAGCTCTCTACCCAATAGAAGAAGCCGCGGATTTTTCTGACATCGTATCGATTTTTAGCGCTCCGAAAACCAAGGTGAGAAATCTAAATTAACGTGAAATTGAATGGAAAATGTCGTGTATAATTTATATTAGCGAAATATAAATTACATACGTGTTGTATACCTCATGTACATGCGTAGTGTAAGCTATATAAGCGAAGTATGAATTTTACATGCATAGAATAATTGATATATGTGTTGAAATGCAAGTGAAATATAGCAATTATATATATATACTCCCCTCGTCCACAAACCATGGACGATATTTATTGTTGTGAATTGGTGTGAAATATTGGATGAAAAATACGAATGGTTGAATAATTGTTTGTGGTTGATATTGTTTGGTTGTGGTTGAAAAATACCCATTGGTGATTGAAATGAATTGGAAATATTTGTGGAAATAAAAATAAACATGCCGCCTGCGTGCGAATTAGATGCATGAATCCCCATTGTCAAAAACCGCGAGGTTTTAAGGTAGAGCGAGGAGCCGTACTAGGGACGGTGCCGGTTTTAACTACCCTGCCGTTATGCTGCCGAAATTTTGAATAATCTTTGTGTGTTAGAATTATTTTCATATGTTGAAATTATTTTCATGCGTTGAAATTAAAGCCATATGTTGAAACTATATCCATGCGTGGAAAATGTTCATGTGTTGAAAAGTGTTGTGTGAAAATTAAATTCATTTGTGAATGAACGAAGTGTTTAAACAATAAAAATCACATTTTTATATATATATGAAGTATGAAAAATATTCGCCTTATATAAATAGTTTCAACATTAAAAATCCCATCTTTCCAATATGAACAACATAAATAAAATGTTCATGTGTGGAAATGCTCATTTGTTGAGAAGTGTGTGTAGTGGAAAAGTTCATATGTTGAATAAAAAGATCGAACAATAAAAATTACATTTTTATTGAAACTATGAAGTGTTGAAAACATCCATTTGTTGAATAAATATTTTGAACGATAAAAATATCATTTTTATCATATTTGTGATATGCTAAAGATATGCGGACGTTGAAATAAATATTTGTGAAAGAAATATTCTTTTTAACATGCATAGGAACTAAATAAAATAGTCATGTGTTGAAATATATTTTAGTTCGCCAGAATTATAATCTTTGCAATGTGAAGTGTTAAAAATAGCCAATTGTTCAAATAAACGTGCATGAGTTGAAATATACATTAATTAGCTAATGATATGATTTTAGCCTATGCATGCAACATTAGAATGAATGGTGTTTTTAAACCAAAGCAAATCAAATATGAAATTAAATGGAAAATGATAAGTGTTAGAAATTGTATACATGTACATGCATATCCATTGAACAGGTTAAAGCAATGGGGCTAGAGAAGAGAAATAAAATTTTGTGCTCGACAAATAGGTACACATTTACTGCTTTGTTTGGGTGATGATTTTATGAGCCTGTTGGCTAGCCGCTTGGCTTTTTCTTTTTCTTTTTGATATGAGACGCCCGTGTGGCTATTTGGGAATTTTCCCAGACCCTCCCGTACAAAGGAGGTTATGGCGAAATTTTCCGAAATTTAAAGGCGTTAGTGAAATAATTGAAGTGGAAACGATATAGGAATTTTTGAAAGAACTATATTTATATAACTATATAAATATAAATAGAATTAAAACGAAGCGTGGCCGTGCAGTTCGTGTTTTGAAACCGTGATTTCGAACGACTAGTGAGGGAAATCCGACCATTGGATTTTCCCGAAACCGCAACCGTTGGGTTCGCCTTGGAAATATCTTTCCAACGGCACCAACTTTGTGAAGATCCGACGGTTTGATTGTATGGAATGTTTAATTCAAAACTGGAGAAAAACAGCGCCAGAAACGATTATATATATATATATATATAAATATAATTAAATTAAATCGAATAACGACGCTGCAGTTCGTAAATTGAAATCGTAACTTCAAATGGCTAGTGTGGAAGATCCGACCGTCGGATTTTCCCAAAACTGAAACCGTTGGATTCGTTTTGAAATGACCTTCCTAATGATGTAAAAGTTGTGAAGATCCAACGGTTAGATTTTCAGATATGTGTAAAACAAAATTAGTGAAAAGCAGCGCCAGCGCATCGGCATGACCTGAAACGTCGTTTAATTAAATATGGCCATTTTAAATTAAATAAAAATGGTGATATATCGTTATAAAATACTATAGACGATATAGAGTGGAAATCAACCAGTTTTGTTGTGTTTGCTTGATTTGTGTTGGTTGAATGTATTTGACATGAAAATTATAACTAAATAACTGAATTGTGAATGTTGAATAGTTCAACCATGTAATTAATTGATTTGAAAATCTAAATATACATGGGTTATTTGAAAAGGCCGAGTTTATCTCATTTCAAATAATCGATCGACGTTGAGAAGTCGAAGAGTCGAAGACGGCTGAAGACCGACGATCTCCACATTGGATGGATGGGCGCTACTGATGCTCGTGATTGGAGTAGCTACCATGAAGGAATTGAAGTAGTAGCCGTCCAAACATACTGTTGATTGTACGGATATGCGAGGAATTGGTGCCTCCGGTTTCATTCAGACCCAGAACGGCCTTGTAAATGGACTGTGTGTCTGACATTGGATTTTGTTCTGTGTTGATTGATCTCTGTTAAATATATATCTGTTTGGCGGCGGAGAATTTATTCTCTTGCTTAACGCCCTTCTCTGAGACGTACGAGCTCAGAGGTTATACATTGACAGAAATCAGTCGCATGGAGTGGATTGCCTGTGTGGCACGCCTAAGTGGCATAAGATCAAGGCTTCTGTTGCAAAGCAAAGTCTTGTGGTTGATGATCAAAGCATGGTCTGTGTGACGTAGCTTTGTGTATAACGTGAATTCGCGAGCCTCACAACCCGGTATGAGTCAAAAACGGGAGAAGGACCCAAGGAGTGCATGACGTTTCTTTCTAGCTATGGTGGTGTCAGTGACCTCCCAGCCCTGACATTTATATCTACTTTTCACCTGTGTGGTTGTTGGAATACGAGGCGCCTCGATATAGGTCTGTAAGGACCGGGAAATGTGTGTTCAGGAATAACTAATCCTCAAAAGTAAGAGAGGACCGGCCTTGGAGGATCCAGGGGATTGCTGTGTGCGGTCCCGAGGCATTTGCTAGAGTGTCTCAAATCGGAGAGGAGCTTGCCCCTTGCCTCGACTCATGAAGGAATCCAATTTCCAATACGAAATATGCGGATGTGATTGTATTACTAGTATGGCGACATAGTGGTATGGGTCATTTATGCCGCCTATGATTGATATTTATGATTGAAATCGCTTTTGAAACATATATACACTAGTAATAATATCAAGCACTTTTGTTTTATTCGTATGAAGCATTTTTGGCTATTATAAGGTAAAAACTCTATCCTCCGGCTTGCGTTGCATTGTGTGATGGGACCTGAGTCTTATAATGGCTTCATTTTATAAAAAGCATTGCGTTGATTTAATTATTTATTTTATTTCATGCACTAGCACTCATTGGAGTAAACCCGTTCCGCGAAAGTGGCGTGGTCCTTTGATTTGCCTTATTATTGTTGTTAATAAGTTGAGTAGATTTCTCATACCCGTCCCATGACTGACTCGTAGTTTGTTTCACCTTGCAAACTCGGGTGCCCTCATTTTCACACGGGCAGCCTAGTTACAGGTTTCTGACGCACTTTTGGCTCATGGCGAGGCTTGACTACACCGTGTCGACTTGGATTTTCTCCGCCATTATTGTATCTATATTATGATTCCGCCATTGGCGATGTAGACTGATATTTATTTTGTGTACTCTTTATGTATGATTCCGCCTCCGGCGATGGTGACTGATTATGTATCATTATGCACTAAGTTGTATCCTGTACTGTGCTTCTCTGATGTGATGATATCTATATGATTCCGCTGTCATATGTGTGTAAATTATTCTATTTTCTGTTTATGCTATTATCGGTGATCTGCTAAGGATGATTAATGTGTTATATTCCAATGATTATCCTTAACACCGTGTCACGGGGTTTTGGGATCGTCACAACGTTAATTAGCGATTTGGCGGATCTGACGATGTGGCATTCAAAGTGGATGGTGATATGTTGTTCAAAGTGTAATGTTAAACCTCAAGTCTCACAACCGGGAAATTGTTTAAAATCAGGTAGGTCGAATGGCTAAGTGGGTCGCTCCTAATTAGCGTGTATTGTCACCTGATCTAGAGAAATTCCAATTTCTTCTTATTCTATCATTGCTATCCCTTTCGTGTAATGGTTGCTGATCCCAACTGTTGGTGATAATACATTCGGTACACTCAAGCGAAGTGAGTAGCCAGTCATGTTTATCCGAGGTTGCAAGATGTTCTTGTTGAACCTGGTGTATTCCTCTCTAGAGATATACTGTCAGAAGGTGGTCCCATACCTTGCCAGTTGGAATCCAATCTCCAATAAGCGCCCGCGGTTTTGATCGTATACTATGTATGTAGAGCATGAGATGCAAACGTTCTGCTAGATTGATATCTATTTGTATTTAGACACTATTATAATATCAAAGTAAATATGATTTCAAAATGTTTTGGGTTATCATAAGGTAAAAACTGTCTGTGTTTATGGGTGGATTAGTCTTATGATTATCCTTTTCTTTTGGAAATGAAATATTTTTAACTTTAAAATCAAGTTGGATGATATTATAAACTTAGCGAGTTTTCTCACTCTGGTTTACCATACTGATCTGGCGTTTGTAATGCTCGGGTTAGACCAGGTTTTACAGGTTTAGATTTGGATGTTGCGAACTTCAGAAGACATGCTAGAGGAGTTCAGACGTATGATATATATTTATTACATTGTGTGTTATATATAAGGACAGATTATTATAAATGTCCAGATGTGTTGATATACTCTGATGATTGTAAGTGTTTATTTCAGAGCTCTCAATAAAGATTTATTTCTATATTATATTTTATTCCGCTGCGATGTGAGACTCTATGCTGTGTTGGTTAGTTAGTTCTTCTTCTTCTATTCTAATATTTCTTTCTTATCCCGACTTCTATTTTCTCTGATTAACTATCTGGTGTTTTCGATATTTGGGTTTTGGTAAATAATACAAATTTTTAACTATTATTGTCGAAATTCGAAAATCGATTTCTCTGGGTCGTTACAATATTACAGGAGACTAACAGATTACCAACCTACTAGTTCGGTTTTTAAGATAGATTATCCACCACGGTTGGATTTTAAAATAGTCCTTCACTATATCTAAACTAGATTACAGGAATGGAGCTAGACACTATTTCTAAACTATGAAAAGATCACATTCCCCACGCAGGGAGTGATGATGATGAAAAGATTCCATACATATGACCATCAATACAAACAACATACACAAGAACTTCAAACAGAAGTATATTACATGTACAATACAAAGTACAAGGTACAACACAATGACATAGTAGGATTCACTGGCAAAAGAAGCATGTGTCTCGAAAAACAGGACAAGGCAGCTGAAGCAAGCAGCTGAAGCAAGCAGCTGAAGCAAGCACCAAGATCACATACAACATAACATAGAGTCTGAGATACCAAAATCCCAAACGAGGCACTCCAGTAGAATAACATGAAGACAATGACAACTCCTTAGCATAGCACCACTGAAGACTGTAGCCCTGCACATGACATAAACCGAGTTTGACCAGCTACCAGCATCCTCCATGCAAACCTCCACCAGCAAGCTAGCTGAAGCTCAACATTGAGAACATCACAACTCCAAAGGCCGGAAAGCACACTACTCCGCAACACAAAGAACACCCGATTACATCATACAAATCAATACATACAAGACGAAAACCCAAAGTTCATTACCGAAATCACACCACATCTGGCACGAACACAAACCTTACACAAAGTCATGACCAACCGAGAAACTCAATACATTAGCTTACCAAGCGGGCGAACATATTTCAGCCTCCCATAAGTGCACTTCGTATATTATCGAAGCAGACATGGTAAGACCAGACATGGGATAGGGAATAGTCACGTAACCAAACATCGTGGAAGAAAACAGGGGATAGTGGGGACTCCACGTACATACCGAGACTTCCAAAGTCCGGCAAATCGAACCACTACCCAAGATACGAGAGACCTTACAAACCCAACCAACCACAATAAAGAGCCAACAAACACCATACCTCAAAACCTATCGACAGAGGTCTGTCATCTCAGGACAAAAACACCCAGGTAATGAAGCTCGCAGTCGCCTGGATACCTTGAGTAGTCGGTGTAAACACCGAGAGGAGACGGAGGCAAGGAAGTCACGATATAAAATAGTGGAGAATACGAAGAGGAGTCGGTGAGGTCTAGGTTGGGACAACGCGCAGGACGTAAAAGCATTGTTTGAAATTAGGGCTTAATGCAAAGGGGTGGTGGATCGAAGAAAAAATAGAGTTTTGGGGCAGATGGAGCAAAGATCTACTAGGAGGGCTAGATCTGGAAAAAGCAACGATGGCTTCTCACATACAGACAAAAACTAGTTAGATGAAGAGAGGAGTAGATATAGTGGATTGAGAGAAAAAGGGAAGGGATCAGAAGTGCCAATGGTGGAAGGAGGAATGAAGAAAAGGAAGAAAGGAAGGTAAATAAACTAGTCGCCATTAACAGGGGAAGCACTGAAAACAACTGGTTATATTGGTTTTATTAAGCATATCATATTATAAAATTGAACTAAAATGCATACCCTTTTCTTTAAAACCCCATTTGCACCTAACAAGCTTATCAAACTTCCAAGACAAAACTTGTTACTTTGGCTTTATAATATGTACTAGGTCGATGAAACAAATAAAAGAGTCAAAAGTTATGATCAAAATATTACCCGGTTTAAGCTTCGAAAATTCAAGCGGAAGCCACAAACTTAGTTAATCTTTAAACACATTTTAATCTTAAGACAAGTGCTAAAAATATAAGTTGTTTGTTATAAAAATGCTTTTCAAAATATGAAAGATCACTTGAGTCCTATCACTAAATCAAAAGTTATATCTATTGTATTATAGCTTCTCTATATCTTCTTAGTTGCATCTGAATTTTGCTTTTAGCTTTTGTTAACCTTATAAAATAAGTGCAACTTATTTCCACTAAAAAAATTGTTTTCAATTTCAGAATAACTCTATATATAAGTATTTTCTTTTCAAATAATAACATCTTCATTCGATGTTTTCCCAAATTATCTTTCATAAATTCTTCTATGGAATTTTTCTTTAAAAACACATTTTATTTTACTATATATAATTAATATTATTATCTTCCTCTTGATTTTGTATATTTTTTCTTCTAAAAATCAATTTCTTATTCAAAATATTTGAATAACATAGTATTTTGAACTTATTTTGATTTAGGACTCATATATTTGCATTCAATACCTAAATATGTTCGTTTCATTATAACATATGGTTACCTCAATTACTCAAAGCACATTAAATAACCTCAAGCCGCCAAGCTTTATGTACTTGTCACAACCTTCTACCACTTTTATAATAATGTTGAATTTATCCACAAACCATTAATAATAATCGACATATGCTACAATATACGAAACAACTCGGAAATTGGATCAACGACTAGAAATCAGGCGGGGAGATGAAATTGTAAGGCTAGGATGGTTTCATATGTGAGTTTGGGTGCATTTTTCAATAACAATATATATGAAAATAATATTTAATCTAATTAACAATGTATATAACAATAACATACCTTCAAAAGTACATTTCAAATGAAATCCTTTTAAAAATGAATAAATTTTGCTTATAAGCTTCAATATGAAACTTAATCAAAAAATATGCATAGTTTTGTTCAAATGTAGTTTTTTTACGCTTATCTGTATTGCAAATGTATTTCTAAAAAAAGAAAAAGAAAATTATTTGTGCAAATTTAAGCTGCGCAAACGTAATTTACTTTTTAAAATTAGTAGTTGTACAAACTTTGATCATTAAAGTATAAAATGCTATTATATAAAATTAAATATTTGTAATAATTGTTGAGGCTTAAAGTCAGATTTTTTTTTCCTCCCCCTCCCCGGGTCCATATCCTAAATTTACGTCTTCAAACCATTCTAATTGTGGCCTTCTTACAAGGTGCCATCTAATTTAGGGTTGTAAATTTTGTATGAATGTCCGACGTCTGTTCGTGTCCATGACCGAAATACGTCCGTCCGAGTCTGTTTGATTCTTATTTAGGACATGAGTTAGGACAAGAAAATTTATACGAGAAAAAAATTATGTCTGGTCTGTGTTCGTTCGAATTCGTCCGAATTCCTTGTTACTCAATATATAGTTGAGAGAAAACCTAATAAAAAGTGTAAAATATGATATAAATAGCCATGTACGACTGTGTCCGTGTTCGAAAAACACATGTCTATGTCCATGTAACAACCCGAAAATCTGGGCCAGTTTAAATTTTTTATTTTGGCAATTTTGGCGAATTTTGATTATTTAAAATGAATTATTTTAAATAATATCGACGAAAAATTTATTTTTGAATATATTTAGAACGTATATATTATATACGTCGTCGTTAGAATATATATAATTATATATAATTATAAATAGAATTGAAAATGGCGCGGTAGTTCGATAATTCGATTTCAAACTTCAATTGAACGTACCGGGTGCAAAACAATCCGGATTTTAGTGAAACCAAAAACATTAGGATCTAATTGATAGTATCTTTCCAACGAATCCGAAAAATTGAAATTTCATAGCGGAAATCAAAAGATATGTCCAGTTGAAAATTCTGAATAGTGTTATGGAATTCAGGCCCTTAAAAATGGGAATTTTGCAAACGACCTCGGATTTCGACGAAACCACTTTTGTTGGATCCGTTGTAACAACCCGTATTTTCAATAACCTGTAATAACATAAATCGAGGCAGAATTTAATTCTAAAATGGGAATCAAGGGAAACGGGCTATGCCATTGCGTTCGTCTCGGAAAAATACGCGAAATAGAGTCCGAGTTTTCGAAAATCGGAGTCCGTATGACCAAGATATGGCCTCGCGAAGTTTCACGAAAATTCCCAAATTAAAGTATACTTAATTAAGTGAAATGGGTTGTGTAGATATATATATATATATATATATATATATATATATATATATATTGATATATATATATATATAATTGAAAATTTAATAAATAAATATGCAAAAATGCTCAAAACAGCGAATTGGGAGAGGGGAATAACCGAACCGGCCGATTTTTGAAGTCGACCCGAGCCCGCTGGGTCGACTAGGGGTTAATCCAGGGTGTTTGGCTGTCAACCCGTGGGCCGATTCGCTCAAGTGCAGATTTTGCATTTGAATGGTTCTCATGGTCCATCTTTAATCTAAAGGCCCTAGATGGTTCCTACACTTGACTTCTTCCCCAAGACATGCTTTGATGGCTTGGATTGAATCTAGGGTTAATCCTATGGCCTAAAACACTTGCCTAATCTATAAATAAGACCCTAACCTACCCTAATTCATTCATAATTAAACCTAGTGACTAAACTATGGCAAAATGCTAGCTCTCATGGCCTCCACTAATTTTATGAAGAGGGTTGCATACTAATCACTCTCTAATCAACTTCTAATCCCTTCTTAGCATCTTAATCTTCTTCATTTGGTGTTCAAAGTTGCTAGTTGTGAGTTTCTATCACTTTGATGATCTTTTGGTAAACTAATTAGATGAGATGTGATGAGATTTATGGTTTTGTATGTGGGTTAATGAGCTTTGAATCATATGATATGATGTTAGCATTAATCTTATGTTTATGCATGTTGAGTATGTAAGCTTATGCAAGTTTAATATGATGTATGTTATGTTTGCATGATGCTAAATATGCAAGTTGTGGGCTATGTAATCATATGCATGTTATGCAAGTTCATGGTAATATGCTATGCAAGTTACATGTATGTAAATATGCAAGTTACATGTTTGTTAATATGCAAGTTACATGTTTGTTAATATGCAAGTTACATGTATGTAAATATGCAAGTTACATGTTTCTTTATATGCAAGTTACATGTTTGTTAATATGCGAGTTACATGTATGTAAATATGCAAGTTACATGTTTATTAATATGCAAGTTCATGATGACACATTATGCAAGTCTATAAGCTAATATGCAAGTTTGTTATGCAAAATGAATATGTAAGTTATGTGACATATTATATGCAAGTTATGTGACATGTTATGCAAGTTCATATGCAAGTTATGTGTTTGTTAATATGCAAGATGGCACCTTTGAAACATGTTCATTCATATGCAAGTTGACACCTTTTATATGTGTTATATCATGAACGAAATTACGTGGGAACGATGGGGTAATTAAATGCATAAGTTAATAAGATTGTGTGAAATTAATATAATTATGCATAACACAAAATAAATAAACATAGTATGGGAATTTGCCTATTTGGTTAGGTGTACCCATACTATGTGTTGGGAATTTACCTATTGAGTTAGGTCTACCCCATGGGAATTTACCTATTAAGTTAGGTCTACCCATGTTAAGAAAACTTGATTAATTAGGGATAATTAATATAAAATTAAGAGGGTGATTAATTAGGTGTAATTAATTGACTAAGACACGAGGTTGGACTCAGTTGTAGCGTAAAACTGCCCGGACCCAACCGGCTTAACCAGTTGCTACAAATGTTAGCCCAATGTGAGAGGTCTTAGGCACAAACTAAATACGTAATTAATGTAAAGACACGAGGTTAGACTCTGTTATGACATAAGGCTGCCCGGACCCAACCGGCTTAACCAGCGGTCATAAAAGACAGTCTAATGTGAGAGGTCTTTACAAAGGTTACGTTCTTAATTAATTAATTAAGAAACACTTAACCACATTAGCATGTAGAGGGACATGAGGGGTTAAGTGGGTGCCTCGGGTGGCATGAGAAAATCTAGTGGTTGCCTTGGGTGGCAATAGAAAATACGATTAGAATACTTAACCAAAATGGAACATGTAATTAAAACATGATTAAAGGGTTAAGTGGGATATACTAGAAAAAGGGACAAGCTTAGGTGGGTAGCTTGTGGAGGCCCATTTCAACCAGTAACCCATACGTATCTTTGTGGGCTCGACCCATGTCGAGGACGGGACACGCATACTGGGCTTGACTGTAAGAGGCAAACAGGTTAGCGGTGGCAACGCAAGTCCAACGGGCTTCATATGCGTGAGTGGGCCCGGGCTGGTAGGTAAGCCGTTGTTGCATCGAGTAGATATAAGCCGTGCACCTTTAGTTCCATCAGGTTGCCACATTGGGGAATGATACATCCCACGGTGGGGCCAGCACGGGTATCTACGTTAGGGAGCCGATCGAATGGGAAGTAGTGTGTACACCTAGTGGATTGTAGGGCCCCGTGGCGCCTACTTGGTCACTTAGGGGTACGCAGGTACTAATTAGTAAATTTTATAAGTCCTTGGGTGGGATCAACCTTTAAGTTAGGAACGACTGGTGTGGTGCAGTTTAGTAATTTACCTTAGGGAGGGTAGATGCGTCTTTATCCTTTATCTTCGTTTAGTTGACTGCTTAGGGTAGCCATTCATCCCTATATGTTACCGTATATCAGTTTATGTCTTCTCTGGTTACTTTAACGATTGTATTGTTAAAGTTATAGGACTCGCTCAGACTTATGTCTGACCCCGTTGTTTTTATCTTTTTCCCAACCCTCAGGTCCTACGGTGGATCCTAGCAGTAGTGGAGCTTGATCGGATTGCTGTTCCAGTCTTTAGGAGCTTGGATAGATGTAAAGCTCCAGTTATCCAGTTATCTTTTCTTTTGTTTGGCTATTGTATGAGAGTGGGATTATGTACTTCTTTATTTTGATGGATATTGTACTTGACCTTTATTGTGGTTTTATGATGTAACCAGACATGTTTTACTTCCGCTGTTATGAGATGATGTTTTAAAATTTCAAGTACTATTTATATCTGTCTTGTTGTAATTTTTCTGTTCTATATTCACTAAAATACTCCACCGATGCTATGGCATTCCCTTAGTGAGTGATCATAGCGGGAGTGGGGTGTTACACGTGGTATCAGAGCTTAAGGTTACCAGAACAGATAAATTTTTTGAGAAAAACTACTTTCTAAGAGTATTTTCGAAGAAAGTATTTTCAAAAGCATGTCTTCTAAGAGAAAAAGTTTTTGAAAAAGAAAAGCATAATCCCCAATAGCCATATCTTTATCTTTCGGAATCTCCTTTTTGAATCTTTCCTCTTTCGTTTCAGCATGGCTGAAGATCTTAACATCCCGGAGGGTTTAGTTATACCACTATGGTATAGGAGGTTGCAAGAGGCTAGGGCCGCGGCTGCGGGTCCGGCCAATGCTACTACACCAGAGACAACCGCTCCTCCTCCTCAGCCTAGAGTGAATAATTTTGCTAAGGTTTGCAAGGAGTTCAAGGCTATAGGAGGAAAACCTTTTCTTGGTTCAGAGACTTTCGTAGAGGCTAGAGATTGGCTTAAGGAAGTGGAAGAGTTGCTAGATATCTTTGAAGTGGAAGAGGGAAAGAAAGTCAAGTTGGCGGCTTGGTTAATGAAGGGAGAGGCCTCATTCTGGTGGGAGGTCACTAATGGAGAACGCCCTGTTGACTCTTGGGCAGATTTTAAGCAAAGGTTTGGGGCTAAGTTTCTCTCAAGGGCGGAAGAGAATCTGTTTATGGAGAAGTTCTTGAATTTGAAGCAAGGGAATCTCACGGTGAAAGAATATGTCAACAAATTCAATCAATTAGCAAGGTTTGGCATAGAGTTGGTGAATACACCGGAGAAGAAGGCTTTGAGGTTCGTTAGAGGCTTGAACGAACCATTGCAAGGAATAGCTATGACTCACATTCCTATGGGGGCCACTTTTGAGAAGCTTGTCTACATGGCACTTATGCATGAGGATGATAAGAATTCTAAGGCACCAGAGAAAAAGGGGGATCAGAAGAAACCGCAACAGCAACAACAAGGCAAGGGCGGAAAAGGCAATGGTGACAAAAAGAAGACGAAGAAGAAGTGCTTCAATTGTGGAACACCAGGACACCTTAGTAAGGATTGTCGCAAAAAGAAGAAGACCGGTTGCTTTCATTGTGGTGAAGCAGGGCATCTTGTGAAAAACTGCCCAAAGAAGGGGCAGAAGACGGGGTCTACCTCAGGAGGCCAGGTGCAAGCTCTTATAGCACCACCTCAGTCAGGGGGGCAAGTTCAGGTTCTCTCAGTTCCACCGATTCAGCAGAGAGGTAGAACTATTTCCGTTGAAAGTCTGGTTTTTCTGTTTGATCATCCAGTTCGTACTTTGTTTGACTCTGGCGCATCGCATTCTTTTATCTCATCATCGTTAGTTGAGTCACTGCACTTAGACACCAGTCTAGTTGATGATCCCTTGGTTGTCTCAAACCCAATTGGGGGCTCCATATATCTGTCTATGATATGTTTGGGTTTGAAGATTTCTATACTTAGCGTTGAGTTTAGATGTGATGCTTTTGTATTGGGCTTCACGGGCTATGGGTTGATCTTGGGCATGGACTGGTTATCCAGTAATGGTGCCGTTCTTGATTGCGAAAGGAGAGTTGTTAGGCTCATGACCCGCTTGGGTAACACTCTCGAGATCTCTTGCAATCCCATGGAATCTGTTTTGCTAAGTTATCTTGAATCGCTCGATGCTTCGGTCGAGAGTTTGTGTTCTGTCAGAGTAGTCCGGGAATATCCGGATGTGTTTGAAGAAGTAAAGGGTTTGCCTCCGAAGCGGGAGATAGATTTCCGAATTTATTTGGTGGATAATGCCAAACCAGTGTCTTTGCCAGTACGCCACATGGCTCCTCGTGAGAGAAGAGAACTTCATAAGCAAGTAGGGGAGTTGCTTGAGAAGGGGTTCATAAGGTGAAGTATATCGGAGTGGGGAGCTCCAGTAGTGTTTGCCACGAAGGCGGATGGGTCCCTCAGACTTTGTGTGGATTATAGAGAACTTAATAAGCTCACGAAGAAGAATAGACACCCATTACCGAGGATAGATGATCTCTTTGATCAGTTGGTTGGCGCGTCAGTATTTTCGCAGATGGACTTAGCTACAGGGTTTCATCAGTTAAGAGTGGCGGAGGACAGTATAGAGAAGACTGCTTTCCGGACTCCGGATGGTTTTTATGAGTGGCTAGTGATGCCATTTGGGTTGACAAACGCCCCCGCATACTTTGTTGATCTCATGAGTAGAGTGTTCAGAGAGTATCTGAATAAGTTTGTAGTAGTTTTTGTGGATGACATCTTGGTCTTTTCCAAGAATGAAGAAGAGCATGCCTTACATCTCAAGGAAGTGTTGGAGACTCTTCGAGCGCATAGTCTTAAAGCTAAATTCTCTAAATGCCATTTTTGGAGAAGAGAAGTGCGATTCTTAGGGCATGTGGTCTCTAAGGAAGGGATAGCTGTGGATCCCGCAAAGATAGTATCTATCCAGGATTGGAAAGTTCCTAGAAATGCTACCGAGGTAAGAAGTTTCTTGGGGTTGGCAGGATATTATAGGAAGTTCATCAAAGACTTCGCGAAGATATCAGCCCCATTAACCCGCTTGACGAAAAAGAATCTGGTTTTCTCGTGGGATGTAGATTGTGATGATGCTTTCCGACGGTTAAAGAGAGCTTTGACCACCGCTCCAGTTTTAGTGCTCCCGGATGGGAGTAAGCCGTTTGTTGTTTATACCGATGCTTGTGGAACAGGATTAGGCGCAGTCTTGATGCAGGAGGGAAGGGTAATAGCCTATGGAGGGAGACAATTGAGAGTGCATGAGAAGAATTACCCTACCCATGATCTAGAGTTGGCCGCGATTGTTTTCGCACTTAAGTCTTGGCGCCATTATCTTCTTGGTGAGAGATTCGAGTTGTTCACCGACCATAAATCATTGAAGTACTTATTCTCTCAGAAGGATTTAAACTTAAGACAGCAAAGGTGGATGGAGTTCTTAGCATCCTATGATTTCGAGATAGCGTATACCCCTGGTAAGGGTAACGTGGTGGCAGACGCCTTAAGTAGAAAAAGGCTATCTTTGAGTCCATTGTTCGTGGAACGACGAAGCTTGGAGTTTCTTTCTTTGTTTGACTTCAGACCTTCTGTTGATTTTGTACCTGGTTTGTTGGCATCCTTGGAGGTTAGACCTACTCTTTTGAGACGGATTGGCGAGGCTCAGCGAGACGACCCACAGTTGGTTGTGTTGGTAGAGAAGCTTATAAGAGGGGAGTCGTCCAGCCATTTGGGTAGATACACCATAGATGATAAGGGATGGTTGCATAGAGACGGTAGACTTTGTGTACCGCAAGATGAGGGTTTGAAGAAGGCTATTTTGGATGATGCACATCGTTCAAGAATGACTATTCATCCCGGTGGAGACAAAATGTACCAAGACATGAAGAGAGTTTTCTTCTGGGCCGGTATGAAGAAAGATGTGGCCGAGTATGTGGCTAGATGCTTAGTGTGCCAACAAGTTAAAGTGGAGCAAAGGAAACCCGGTGGGTTGCTACACCCATTGGAAGTTCCACAGTGGAAGTGGGATAGTGTCTCGATGGATTTCATCGACGGGTTACCGAGATCGAGGAAGGGCAATACGGGAATTTGGGTTGTGGTAGACAGACTTACCAAGAGTGCCCATTTTATACCCGTAAAGAGTAAGAGGACCGCTCCATGGCTTGCTTCAGTCTATGTTAGAGAGATTGTTAGATTGCATGGCGTACCATCCAGCATTGTGAGTGATCGAGATCCTATTTTCACTAGTGAGTTTTGGAGAAGTTTGCAAGAGGCGGTAGGGACTCAGTTGTGTTTGAGCACCGCATATCATCCTCAGACGGACGGTCAGACTGAGAGGGTGAACCGTATCTTAGAAGATCTTTTGAGGCTTTGTATCTTGGATTTTGGAGGTACATGGGAAGAACATCTTCCTTTGGTGGAGTTCGCATATAATAACAGCTTTCAGTCCAGTATTGGTATGGCTCCTTTCGAAGCTCTTTATGGAAGGCCTTGTCGATCTCCTACATGTTGGTGGGAATCTACGGATAAGATCTTGCTTGGGCCGGATATGGTTAGAGAGACTTCAGAGAAGATTGATTTAATTCGAAAAAGGATGAAAGCAGCGCAAGATAGACAGAAATCTTATGCGGATCGGAGAAGGACGGATCTTGAGTTTGAGGTTGGGGACATGGTTTTTGTCAAAGTATCTCCATTGAGAAATGTTGTTCGCTTTGGGTCCGTAGGGAAGTTAGCACCGAGATTTGTTGGGCCGTTTCCTATTAAGGAAAGGATTGGACGGATGGCATATAGGGTGGAGTTGCCCGACAGACTTAGTGGTGTTCATGATGTATTCCATGTATCACATTTGAGGAAGTGCTTACATAAGACCGCGGAGGTGGTAGAGCCGAGCTTGCTTAGAGATGTAGAGGTAGAGCGTGATGCGACGATTCGACGAGCTCCTACTCGCATCCTTGGGTCAGAAACTAGGAAGTTGAGGAACAGAGAAGTTCAGCTAGTTAAAGTGCAATGGGGAGATGACGAAAGCAATGCTACTTGGGAGACGGAAGCAAAGATGCGTTCTTTGTATCCATTTCTTTTTGAGAGTATGTCTTTTAACTTCTCCTTTATTGCTTGTCTAGTACTTATCTTATCTTTAGTATATCCTCTCGCTAATACCTATGACCTTTAGATAGGGTAAAACCTATGGTTGAAACATGTGTTTGAAACATGTTATGGTTGATGGATGCATATGGATGCAATTGTTTGCTAGTGGTTGCTCGTGGATGCATATACACACACATTAGGCACTAGATCGGCTCAGTCACTTCATGTTGCATATTGCATAAATGGATGTGGTAGTTAGATTGATGGATGTATCATGGCTGTGTTATCATATGGATGATGCATTTTTGTGTATGGTTGTGCACGCATGTAGAAATTTGTATGTGTCAATAGGGTTTCGCATACATATTGGATGCATGGCACTATCATGGTTTGCATTAAGGAGGTTTACTGTATCAGTAACCGCCTGATTTTCGCATTAGGTAAGTACATATACACACACTTTTGCATATATCCATCCAGCATTTAGAATCTTGTAAGGACAATGATTGCTCGTGGATGATGCTTTGAGTAGATGGATGATTGGATGGTAGGATACGTTCTTCCTAACTTGAAGATTTCGGGGACGAAATCCTTTAAGGAGGGGAGAATGTAACAACCCGTATTTTCAATAACCTGTAATAACATAAATCGAGGCAGAATTTAATTCTAAAATGGGAATCAAGGGAAACGGGCTATGCCATTGCGTTCGTCTCGGAAAAATACGCGAAATAGAGTCCGAGTTTTCGAAAATCGGAGTCCGTATGACCAAGATATGGCCTCGCGAAGTTTCACGAAAATTCCCAAATTAAAGTATACTTAATTAAGTGAAATGGGTTGTGTAGATATATATATATATATATATATTGATATATATATATATATATATATATATATAATTGAAAATTTAATAAATAAATATGCAAAAATGCTCAAAACAGCGAATTGGGAGAGGGGAATAACCGAACCGGCCGATTTTTGAAGTCGACCCGAGCCCGCTGGGTCGACTAGGGGTTAATCCAGGGTGTTTGGCTGTCAACCCGTGGGCCGATTCGCTCAAGTGCAGATTTTGCATTTGAATGGTTCTCATGGTCCATCTTTAATCTAAAGGCCCTAGATGGTTCCTACACTTGACTTCTTCCCCAAGACATGCTTTGATGGCTTGGATTGAATCTAGGGTTAATCCTATGGCCTAAAACACTTGCCTAATCTATAAATAAGACCCTAACCTACCCTAATTCATTCATAATTAAACCTAGTGACTAAACTATGGCAAAATGCTAGCTCTCATGGCCTCCACTAATTTTATGAAGAGGGTTGCATACTAATCACTCTCTAATCAACTTCTAATCCCTTCTTAGCATCTTAATCTTCTTCATTTGGTGTTCAAAGTTGCTAGTTGTGAGTTTCTATCACTTTGATGATCTTTTGGTAAACTAATTAGATGAGATGTGATGAGATTTATGGTTTTGTATGTGGGTTAATGAGCTTTGAATCATATGATATGATGTTAGCATTAATCTTATGTTTATGCATGTTGAGTATGTAAGCTTATGCAAGTTTAATATGATGTATGTTATGTTTGCATGATGCTAAATATGCAAGTTGTGGGCTATGTAATCATATGCATGTTATGCAAGTTCATGGTAATATGCTATGCAAGTTACATGTATGTAAATATGCAAGTTACATGTTTGTTAATATGCAAGTTACATGTTTGTTAATATGCAAGTTACATGTATGTAAATATGCAAGTTACATGTTTCTTTATATGCAAGTTACATGTTTGTTAATATGCGAGTTACATGTATGTAAATATGCAAGTTACATGTTTATTAATATGCAAGTTCATGATGACACATTATGCAAGTCTATAAGCTAATATGCAAGTTTGTTATGCAAAATGAATATGTAAGTTATGTGACATATTATATGCAAGTTATGTGACATGTTATGCAAGTTCATATGCAAGTTATGTGTTTGTTAATATGCAAGATGGCACCTTTGAAACATGTTCATTCATATGCAAGTTGACACCTTTTATATGTGTTATATCATGAACGAAATTACGTGGGAACGATGGGGTAATTAAATGCATAAGTTAATAAGATTGTGTGAAATTAATATAATTATGCATAACACAAAATAAATAAACATAGTATGGGAATTTGCCTATTTGGTTAGGTGTACCCATACTATGTGTTGGGAATTTACCTATTGAGTTAGGTCTACCCCATGGGAATTTACCTATTAAGTTAGGTCTACCCATGTTAAGAAAACTTGATTAATTAGGGATAATTAATATAAAATTAAGAGGGTGATTAATTAGGTGTAATTAATTGACTAAGACACGAGGTTGGACTCAGTTGTAGCGTAAAACTGCCCGGACCCAACCGGCTTAACCAGTTGCTACAAATGTTAGCCCAATGTGAGAGGTCTTAGGCACAAACTAAATACGTAATTAATGTAAAGACACGAGGTTAGACTCTGTTATGACATAAGGCTGCCCGGACCCAACCGGCTTAACCAGCGGTCATAAAAGACAGTCTAATGTGAGAGGTCTTTACAAAGGTTACGTTCTTAATTAATTAATTAAGAAACACTTAACCACATTAGCATGTAGAGGGACATGAGGGGTTAAGTGGGTGCCTCGGGTGGCATGAGAAAATCTAGTGGTTGCCTTGGGTGGCAATAGAAAATACGATTAGAATACTTAACCAAAATGGAACATGTAATTAAAACATGATTAAAGGGTTAAGTGGGATATACTAGAAAAAGGGACAAGCTTAGGTGGGTAGCTTGTGGAGGCCCATTTCAACCAGTAACCCATACGTATCTTTGTGGGCTCGACCCATGTCGAGGACGGGACACGCATACTGGGCTTGACTGTAAGAGGCAAACGGGTTAGCGGTGGCAACGCAAGTCCAACGGGCTTCATATGCGTGAGTGGGCCCGGGCTGGTAGGTAAGCCGTTGTTGCATCGAGTAGATATAAGCCGTGCACCTTTAGTTCCATCAGGTTGCCACATTGGGGAATGATACATCCCACGGTGGGGCCAGCACGGGTATCTACGTTAGGGAGCCGATCGAATGGGAAGTAGTGTGTACACCTAGTGGATTGTAGGGCCCCGTGGCGCCTACTTGGTCACCTAGGGGTACGCAGGTACTAATTAGTAAATTTTATAAGTCCTTGGGTGGGATCAACCTTTAAGTTAGGAACGACTGGTGTGGTGCAGTTTAGTAATTTACCTTAGGGAGGGTAGATGCGTCTTTATCCTTTATCTTCGTTTAGTTGACTGCTTAGGGTAGCCATTCATCCCTATATGTTACCGTATATCAGTTTATGTCTTCTCTGGTTACTTTAACGATTGTATTGTTAAAGTTATAGGACTCGCTCAGACTTATGTCTGACCCCGTTGTTTTTATCTTTTTCCCAACCCTCAGGTCCTACGGTGGATCCTAGCAGTAGTGGAGCTTGATCGGATTGCTGTTCCAGTCTTTAGGAGCTTGGATAGATGTAAAGCTCCAGTTATCCAGTTATCTTTTCTTTTGTTTGGCTATTGTATGAGAGTGGGATTATGTACTTCTTTATTTTGATGGATATTGTACTTGACCTTTATTGTGGTTTTATGATGTAACCAGACATGTTTTACTTCCGCTGTTATGAGATGATGTTTTAAAATTTCAAGTACTATTTATATCTGTCTTGTTGTAATTTTTCTGTTCTATATTCACTAAAATACTCCACCGATGCTATGGCATTCCCTTAGTGAGTGATCATAGCGGGAGTGGGGTGTTACATCCGTGATGTCAAGTTATTGCTAGGTTTCAAATTTCATAATTTTTCGAATCAATATGTGAGCGTGGCAAAGGAAAACGCGTTTGACTAGTTTCAGTTGATTTTAGTCGACTGGAAAATGGCCATTTTTCCAACGGTCTCAGAATTCGACGAAACTAGTTTTGTTCGGACCGTATCTTCAATACGAAGCTAGAAAATATTTTTCAGGAATTTTTAGAGTTAGTATGTGACCTTAGTAAATTGAAATGCGCGTTCAAATTCAATATATAGAGTTATACGTTGATTTTGACGAAAACTGATCGAGACGATCAAATCAACCTATGATACATATCCCATTATGTTCGGAATGGGGGTAAAACGCTATGGACGACAGGCGGTGGGCCTCGTTTCGAGGTCGTATGTAAAAGTCAACTTTTTGAATTAAATAATTAAAAAAAATATCCATCTCTCTCCGTCCCCTTCAAAACCGCTGCCCCCCTTCATCGTTCATTCAAACCAGAAAAAAAATAAAAATAAAAAAGGGGGGGGAAGGGGAAATCGCGACGCCACAGCCCACGCCGCCGCAGGCGGAGCAGCGCCGCCCTTGGCGCCTCAATCCCCCGCCACCTCTTCTCTCCGTCGATCCCCCTCCCTTCTCCCATTCGAGACCGCGAGCGCCCCAAATCCACGAATCCCGTAACCCCCTGAGACCACAGCTCCACCGCGCGCCACCAGTGCCGAGCGCCACCCCCTGCCTGACCCCACCTCAGACGCGATGCAGCCTCCACCCCCTCCCCAATTCAACGGCTCCTCCTCCTCCTCTTCCCTCTGTAAAACCGAAAAAACAGTGAGTGTTTAAATCTTTTTATTTATTTATTTATTTATTATTTACAATAAAATCTGATTTTATTATATAGAGATTTAGGTTATTTAAAATCAGTAAATGAATTAGATTTTTATTCATATAAATGGCCGATAAAAATTGGATCTTTATTGTTTGAATGGTAACGAAAAGATTAGATTTTTGAATCAAGAAAGATTTGATTTTTAGTATAGGAAAGACGAAATTTTTATCGGTAGAAAGGCGGGATCTTTATCTAATCAAGTTAGAATTTTTACATTAGAAAAGATGGAATTTTTACATCAGAAAAGATAGAATTTTTATATTAGAAAAGGCGAAATATTTATATATGGTAACGAAGTAAAAATTCGATTTTTATATATTGAATAACGAAGTAAAAATTCGATTTTTATATATTGAATAACGAAGTACAAATTCAATTTTTATACATTGAATAGCAGAGTAAAAATGTGATTTTTACATATGTAGTGAATATGGGCAAAGAAAGTGACAAGAGGCAAGAACGACGAAGATTTCTACAAAGAGGAGTCGAGGCATTGGATTAGCAATTCTGTGAGAACTTCTCACCTTTCAATTTAATTTTTCTAGTTATAAATATATACTAGGATGCAGACGGTGTTTAGTAGCACCCGACACCCGTCGTCCACAGACCATGGACGACTTGTTTGCTTGGTTGTTTAATTTTGGTGTGTAGTTGATTGTGTAATGTGATGAGAAATGAAGTAATATATTTATATAGTTAAAATATTTTATAGTTAAAAATAGAATTTTTAACGTGTATATGAAATGAAATAAAAATAAACAAATCGGACGATTTGTTTATATACACACTTTTGACTGACATTGATTGGGACGATAAATTTTACACATCGCTCAACCGCACAAATAAAATCTGTGTTTGATTGTTTGAAACCCCACACGGGTATTGGGATGATATATGACATACACTAATCCCAATAGTTAGTTGTATGTCGATCGATTGATTGACAAACTGTTATAAGCATTGAATATTTTTATTTGATGCTTATACAGTGTAGAATGCACTTTAGATGATGGTTGATTATTCATCGTTGTTATTGTATAAATGTGTTGTAGAAAATCCATATAATTAACATTATATGGTAATTGATTGGGCCTCATTCCAGTTTTGAAATAGAAATATTTGAAATAAAATATTTGAATAGAAATATTTGAAATAAAATATTTGAATAGAAATATTTGAAAAAGAAATATTTGAAGTAGAATATTTGAAAATCGAAATATAAGAAGCCGCGTTGATAGACTGACGCCATTTTGACGTGACCGATATTTATATCGATTTTATTCAAATTGAAGTGAATATGAAAGTGAATTGAAATTCGAATTTAATTGAATTGATTTGAAATTCGAAATAAACTGAAATGGTTTGAGATTCGAATAGAATTGAAATAGAATTGAAATCGTTTTGAAATGAATTCAAATAGAATTGAAATAGAATCGAAATAGAATTGAAATCATTTTGAAATGAATTCGGATAGAATTGAAATAGAATTGAATTCGTTTTGTAACGAATTCGAATAGAAATTGATTAGAAATGAATTTAAATTGAAATTGAATTAATTTGAAAATTCAAATTGAATTAAAAATCGTTTTGAAAAGGAAATCGATGAAGTATATATTATATATATAATATAATGGCCTGAATAGAACGCGCCGCGCCGCGGCAGTTCGCGAATTTCGACCATTGACTTCGAACGAATATTACGGGAGATCCGACCGTCGGATTCTCCTAAAACCAGAACCGTTGGGTTCGTATCGAAAAGAGCTTTCTAACGAATATTAGAAATTAAAAATCTAACAGTTGGATTTGGAATTATGTCCAAATCAAATTTGAAAAAGGTCGCTGTAAGTGTAGTTCGATGGCCGTTGATGGAAATCGACTGTACGGGCCTTGATAAAATTATTAAAAATAGTAATAATTTATGTAAAATCATGAGAAATGATTTGGGAAAAATTGGGATGAAAAACTCCATATTTGAAAAGATAAAAATAGATTTTTATCGAAATGAACTAGTTTTGAACTAGAATAGTAATTTATTTATTTTTAAAATAAATAAAGTAAGTTTGAAAGGGTTTTAAAAATAACCAGAATTTCCAATGATTGCATTGGAGTGGATTTGAATCGAAATTATCTTCGGAATATTTCGATGTTGGAATTCGTGATTATACAGATGTTGTTATGGAAATTTGAAAGATATATATTTATATCGTTATTTCCAATACGACATTTGTTAATCGTAGAATTTGATATTGAATATAAGCCGATATATTTTCTATTCAGAGCCTTGTATTGAATATCAAATGTGATTTGGGTTTGTCGTGAATGGTGTCTTCACTAACATTGTTCTTGAACCCAGTTGAGAAAAGATTAAATCTTTTCATTTAGATTTAATGAAGTGTACCAATTAAATAATATTTAATTGGAATTGAATTGATATTGATTTTTGGGTTTATCGTGGACAGTGTTTTAAATAACACTCGTTCTTCAACCCGATAATTAATGGAATGTGATTTTGGGTTTATCGTGAACTGTGTTTTAAATGACACTGATTCTTTAACCCAGTTAAAGATTAAAACTAAGTGGAGTTTTAATGAATCTTTAATTAGATTGAAATAATCGAGAATGGAGTATCACCGGTTTTACTCCAGGCGATAGTTAAATCTTTAATTAGATTTGAACGTGAAATGGTAATTGAATTTACCGATAACACCGTGGTGTTAGATATGAAGTATTACCAGTTTTACTTCATGGGATGAATAGGTTGGGATTGGGAAATTAAAACAAATGATTACTTCGGTAAGGTTCGTTAATCCCGTCTAGTTGAATCAAAATTCAAAAGAAGATTAAAGAATAAATTCAAGGAATTTATCTTTGATAAAATTAATGGGAACCTCTCCCTATGAATGTGAAATTTAGAAACTAACTGTCGGTTAGCCAAGCAGAATGGTTTTCTGGATATTGATCTGATGTTGGTTTCGGCCTTCGGGGTTAATATTTGGGGAATTATTCTCTTGATTAATTTACGGTTAGTGACTGATGAATTGGAATGAGGCGTATGTTGTGTTTGTGTAACACTAATTTAAAATATACGCGAGTTATTCGGGAAGACCGGGTTTATCCCAGGCTGAATAACTGAAACGACGATAAGTCGAAGATGAAGACGATGGTCGAAGACCGGAGGTCTTCACGTCGTTTGGGTGATTACTGATGATCTTGATTGGGCCGTACACCCAAGAAGATGGAAACAGTTGGTGATCGTCCAGACGTACTTGGAGATCGATGGATATGCGGGGTACTAGGTGCCCCCGGTTTCGTTCAGACCCAGAACGAACTTGTAAATGGACTGTGTGTCTGACATTGGATTTTAGTCCGTGTGATTGATCTCTATTAAATATATATCTGTTTGGCGGCGGAGAATTTATTCTCTTGCTTAACGCCCTTCTCTGAGACATACGAGCTCAGGGGTTATATATTGATGGATATCAAACGCATGGAGTGAATTGCTTGTGTGGCATGCCTAAGCGGCAATTAATCGAGGCTTCTGTTGAAAAGCAAAGTCTTGTGGTGATGATCAAAGCACAGCCTGTGTGGCACAGCTTTGTGTAACGTGAATTCGCGAGCCTCGCACCCCGGTTGTGAACCAAAAACGGGAGAGGACATCAGGGAGGGCATGCGTTTCTTTCTAGCTAGGGTGGTGTCAGTGACCTACCAGCCCTGACATTTATATACTTTTCACCTGTGTGGTTGTTGCTGTTGCGAGGCGCCTCGGTTTGATCGGACGATCCGGGTCCGATGGAGTCATTCGTTGGCTCATTTGCGCCCCAAAGGGCGGGGAAACGTAGTGTTCAGGCATTTTAATCCACATCAGTGGACCGGCCCTGACGATCCAAGGGTCACTCGAGCTCTGATCCTGAGACATGGTAGGCTAGATTGTCTCGAATCGGTTGAGGACTATCTTTTGCCTCGGTTCATAGATGGAAACCCAATTTCCAAATACGTGACTTTGCGATTTTGATTGTATAACCTATATATGGCGACATAGTGGTATGGGGCATTTATGCCGCCTATGATTGATACTTATGATTTGAAGTTGTTTTATACACTATACACTTATGATAGTATCAAATGATGTGTTTTAAACGTATCAAGCATTCTTGGCTATTATAAGGTAAAAACCCTATCCTCCGGCTTGCGTTGCATTGTGTGATGGGAACTGGGTCTTATAATCGCTTCATTTTTCTTTATTTAGCATTGCACTATTTGTTTTATGCACTGGTATTCTTGGGAGGAAACCCGTTCCGCGTTAGTGGCGTGGTCCCTTGATATATTTGATTTAAAATTAAGAATAATAACTGTTTTAGTTCTCACACCAGTCACATGACTGACCTGGAGTTTATTGTTTTAACCTAAACTCTGGGTGCCCTTATTTTGACACGGGCAGCTAGTAGTTTTGGTTTTGCAGATTTATATTCACAGGATCCTGGTTTACAGCTGGAACGATATCCGGAAAGCTTTGTATCCGTATATCTCCTCTAGTTGTGTATTGTATCATTTTTCCGCTGCTATGTAATTTATTGTAATGTCTGATATTTATGTGTAATGTATGTTCATTTATACTCTGTATATTCTTGTAATCTGATGCATTGTTGTAATCTGCAATGAAATGTTCTTCCGTCCGCGTTCTGATTTGTCGTGTTCTCATAACGTTCAGGCGTTTCGAACGGTCTGGGTCAGTTTAGCGACTGGTTCGGACCGAGCGAAATTCCTTTACGTCACATTTGGTATCAGAGCTTTGGTTTACAAAGCTCAGAGAACAAGGCACATTAGAACCTTACGAAAGAATTCATCAGATATTGGATTAGTAATATCCAATGGGAATGACTCGTTAGAGATAGGATCAGTAGTATCCTAGAACGAGTGTGAAGAGTAAATTTTTAAAATAAAAATGAAAACCCATTTTGTTTTGAAATTTAAATCAATTATTCATATTTGATTATTAATTTTATATTGATTTGGACAGTCCAGTATATAAAGATTTTGCATATGCGCCTTGCAAACGTGTATTTGAAATTTTAATATACTGGATAGATATAGATTCACACTCTAGTCGCCCGAAGATGATTCTGGTGATTGTAGCTACATCATCAGAATTAGTGTTCGAGTGTTGAAGGTGTGATATTTATATATCTCCTATTGACTGGTGTGAGAACCAAAATTAGATAGGGCCTATTGTTGTGATTTGGCATCAAAAATCTGATTTTTGACTATATATCAAAGTTATGAATTTCAAAAGTTAATCAACTAATTGATTGATGGTTGTGTTGTTGATTATTGGTTGATTTATTAAAATTTGTACCATTTAGCCTAATTGAACCGAATAGTGAATTGTATTGAAATTGGTCGTATTTGCTTGCATATACATCTACTTACATTGAACAGGTCATAGCAAGGAAGTTAGAGCAGAGAATAAAATTTGTTTGCCCGACAAATAGGTACATGTTTACTACATAATTTACTGTTTTGTTTGGGTGATGATGATTTTATGAGCCTATTGGCTAGCCGCTTGGCTTTTTCTTTTTCTTTTTGAGATCAGAAGGCCTATATGGCAATTTCGGGATTTTCCCGTGGCTCCCGGTGCAGGGGAGGTTATGGCGAAATTTTTCGAAAATTTAGGGTGTTAGCCAAATTTTTGAAGAATTTGAAAATTCTCAGAAACTAAAAAGTTGGAGAATGGAAGCCAGATCGAACGTAGAGTTGAATGATCAAACCACTTTCGACTTTGTTCCTTTTCGGGGACGAAAAGTTTTAAGTGGGGGAGATTGTAACAACCCGAAAATCTGGGCTAGTTTAAAAATTTTATTTTGGCAATTTTGGCGAATTTTGATTATTTAAAATGAATTATTTTAAATAATATTGACGAAAAATTTATTTTTGAATATATTTAGAACGTATATATTATATACATCATCGTTAGAATATATATAATTATATATAATTATAAATAGAATTGAAAATGGCGCTGTAGTTCGATAATTCGATTTCAAACTTCAATTGAACGTACCGGGTGCAAAACAATCCGGATTTTAGTGAAACCAAAAACATTAGGATCTAATTGATAGTATCTTTCCAACGAATCTGAAAAATTGAAATTTCATAGCGGTATGTCCAGTTGAAAATTCTGAATAGTCGCTATGGAATTCAGGCCCTTAAAAATGGGAATTTTGCAAACGACCTCGGATTTCGACGAAACCACTTTTGTTGGATCCGTGATGTCAAGTTATTGCTACGTTTCAAATTTCATAATTTTTCGAATCAATATGTGAGCGTGGCGAAGGAAAACGCGTTTGACTAGTTTCAGTTGATTTTAATCGACTGGAAAATGGCCATTTTTCCAACGGTCTCAGAATTCGACGAAACTAGTTTTGTTAGGACCTTATCGTCAATACGAAGCTAGAAAATATTTTTCAGGAATTTTTAGAGTTAGTATGTGACCCTAGTAAATTGAAATGCGCGTTCAAATTCAATATATAGAGTTATATGTTGATTTTGACGAAAACTGATCGAGACGATCAAATCAACCTACGATACATATCCCAGTGTGTTCGGAATGGGGGTAAAACGCTATGGACGATAGGCGGTGGGCCTCGTTTCGAGGTTGTATGTAAAAGTCAACTTTTTGAATTAAATAATTAAAAAAAATATATATCCATCTCTCTCCTTCCCCTTCAAAACCGCTGGCCCCCCCTTCATCATTCATTCAAACCAGATAAAAAGGGGGGGGGGGTGGAAGGGGAAATCGCGACGCCACAGCCCACGCCGCCGTAGGCAGAGCAGCGCCGCCCTTGGCGCCGCAATCCCCCACCACCTCTTCTCTCCGTCGATCCCCCTCCCTTCTCCCATTCGAGACCGCAAGCGCCCCAAATCCACGAATCCCATAACCTCCTGAGACCACAGCTCCACCGCGCGCCACCAGTGCCGAGCGCCACCCCCTGCCTGACCCCACCTCGGACGCGATGCAGCCTACACCCCTTCCCCAATTCAACGGCTCCTCCTCCTCTTCCCTCTGTAAAACCAGAAAAACAGTGAGTGTTTAAATATTTTTATTTATTTATTTATTATTTACAATAAAATCTGATTTTATTATATAGAGATTTAGGTTATTTAAATCAGTAAATGAATTAGATTTTTATTCATATAAATGGCCGATAAAAATTGGATCTTTATTGTTTGAATGGTAACGAAAAGATTAGATTTTTGAATCAAGAAAGATTTGATTTTTAGTATAGGAAAGACGAAATTTTTATCGGTAGAAAGGGGGGATCTTTATCTAATCAAGTTAGAATTTTTACATTAGAAAAGATGGAATTTTTACATCAGAAAAGATAGAATTTTTATATTAGAAAAGGCGAAATATTTATATATGGTAACGAAGTAAAAATTCGATTTTTATATATTGAATAACGAAGTAAAAATTCGATTTTTATATATTGAATAACGAAGTAAAAATTCAATTTTTATACATTAAATAGCAGAGTAAAAATGTGATTTTTACATATGTAGTGAATACGGGCAAAGAAAGTGACAAGAGACAAGAACGACGAAGATTTCTACAAAGAAGAGTCGAGGCATTGGATTAGCAATTCTGTGAGAACTTCTCACCTTTCAATTTAATTTTTCTTGTTATAAATATATACTAGGATGCAGACGGTGTTTAGTAGCACCCGACACCTGTCGTCCACAGACCATGGACGGCTTGTATGCTTGGTTGTTTAATTTTGGTGTGTAGTTGATTGTGTAATGTGATGAGAAATGAAATAATATATTTATATAGTTAAAATATTTTATAGTTAAAAATAGAATTTTTAACGTGTATATGAAATGAAATAAAAATAAACAAATCGGACGATTTGTTTATATACACACTTTTGACTGATATTGATTGGGACGATAAATTTTACACATCGCTCAACCGCACAAATAAAATCTGTGTTTGATTGTTTGAAACCCCACACGGGTATTGGGATGATATATGACATACACTAATCCCAATAGTTAGTTGTATATCGATCGATTGATTGACAAACTGTTATAAGCGTTGAATATTTATATTTGATGCTTATACAGTGTAGAATGCACTTTGGATAATGGTTGATTATTCATCGTTGTTATTGTATACATGTGTTGTAGAAAATCCATATAATTAACATTATATGGTAATTGATTGGGCCTCATTCCAGTTTTGAAATAGAAATATTTGAAATAAAATATTTGAATAGAAATATTTGAAATAAAATATTTGAATAGAAATATTTGAAAAGAAATATTTGAAGTAGAATATTTGAAAATCGAAATATAAGAAGTCGCGTTGATAGACTGACGCCATTTTGACGTGACCGATATTTATATCGATTTTATTCAAATTGAAGTGAACATTAAAGTGAATTGAAATTCGAATTTAATTGAATTGATTTGAAATTCGAAATAAACTGAAATGGTTTGAGATTCAAATAGAATTGAAATAGAATTGAAATCGTTTTGAAATGAATTCGAATAGAATTGAAATAGAATTGAAATCGTTTTGAAATGAATTCGAATAGAATTGAAATAGAATTGAAATCGTTTTGAAACGAATTCGAATAGAAATTGATTAGAAATGAATTTGAATTGAAATTGAATTAATTTGAAAATTCAAATTGAATTAAAAATCGTTTTGAAATGGAAATCGATGAAGTATATATTATATATATAATATAATGGCCTGAATAGAACGCGCCGCGCCTCGGCAGTCGCGAATTTCGACCATTGACTTCGAACGAATATTACGGGAGATCCGACCGTCGGATTCTCCTAAAACTGGAACCGTTGGGTTCGTATCGAAAAGAGCTTTCTAACGAATATTAGAAATTAGAAGTCTAACAGTTGGATTTGGAATTATGTCCAAATCAAATTTGAAAAAGGTCGCTGTAAGTGCAGTTCGATGGCCGTTGATGGAAATCGACTGTACGGGCCTTGATAAAATTATTAAAAATAGTAATAATTTATGTAAAATCATAAGAAATGATTTGGGAAAAATTGGGATGAAAAACTCCATATTTGAAAAGATAAAAATAGATTTTTATCGAAATGAACTAGTTTTGAACTAGAATAGTAATTTATTTATTTTGAAAATAAATAAAGTGAGTTTGAAAGGGTTTTAAAAATAACCAGAATTTCCAATGATTGCATTGGAGTGGATTTGAATCGAAATTGTCTTCGGAATATTTCGATGTTGGAATTCGTGATTATACAGATGTTGTTATGGAAATTTGAAAGATATATATTTATATCGTTATTTCCAATACGACATTTGTTAATCGTAGAATTTGATATTGAATATAAGCCGATATATTTTCTATTCAGAGCCTTGTATTGAATATCAAATGTGATTTGGGTTTGTCGTGAATGGTATCTTCACTAACATTGTTCTTGAACCCAGTTGAGAAAAGATTAAATCTTTTTATTTAGATTTAATGAAGTGTACCAATTAAATAATATTTAATTGGAATTTAATTGATATTGATTTTTGGGTTTATCGTGGACAGTGTTTTAAATAACACTCGTTCTTCAACCCGATAATTAATGGAATGTGATTTTGGGTTTATCGTGAACTGTGTTTTAAATGACACTGATTCTTTAACCCAGTTAAAGATTAAAACTAAGTGGAGTTTTAATGAATCTTTAATTAGATTGAAATAATCGAGAATGGAGTATCACCGGTTTTACTCCAGGCGATAGTTAAATCTTTAATTAGATTTGAACGTGAAATGGTAATTGAATTTACCGATAACACCGTGGTGTTAGATATGAAGTATTACCAGTTTTACTTCATGGGATGAATAGGTTGGGATTGGGAAATTAAAACAAATGATTACTTCGGTAAGGTTCGTTAATCCCGACTAGTTGAATCAAAATTCAAAAGAAGATTAAAGAATAAATTCAAGGAATTTATCTTTGATAAAATTAATGGGAACCTCTCCCTATGAATGTGAAATTCAGAAACTAACTGTCGGTTAGCCAAGCAGAATGGTTTTCTGGATATTGATCTGATGTTGGTTTCGGCCTTCGAGGTTAATATTTAGGGAATTATTCTCTTGATTAATTTACGGTTAGTGACTGATGAATTGGAATGAGGCGTATGTTGTGTTTGTGTAACACTTATTTAAAATATACGCGAGTTATTCGGGAAGACTGGGTTTATCCCATTCTGAATAACTGATACGACGATAAGTCGAAGATGAAGACGATGGTCGAAGACCGGAGGTCTTCACGTCGTTTGGGTGATTACTAATGATCTTGATTGGGCTGTACACCCAAGAAGATGGAAACAGTTGGTGATCGTCCAGACGTACTTGGAGATCGATGGATATGCGGGGTACTAGGTGCCCCCGGTTTCGTTCAGACCCAGAACGAACTTGTAAATGAACTGTGTGTCTGACATTGGATTTTAGTCCGTGTGATTGATCTCTATTAAATATATATCTGTTTGGCGGCGGAGAATTTATTCTCTTGCTTAACGCCCTTCTCTGAGACATACGAGCTCAGGGGTTATATATTGATGGATATCAAACGCATGGAGTGATTTTCCTGTGTGGCATGCCTAAGCGGCAATTGATCGAGGCTTCTGTTGAAAAGCAAAGTCTTGTGGTGATGTTCAAAGCACAGCCTGTGTGGCACAGCTTTGTGTAACGTGAATTCGCGAGCCTCGCACCCCGGTTGTGAACCAAAAACGGGAGAGGACATCAGGGAGGGCATGCGTTTCTTTCTAGCTAGGGTGGTGTCAGTGACCTACCAGCCCTGACATTTATATACTTTTCACCTGTGTGGTTGTTGCTGTTGCGAGGCGCCTCGGTTTGATCGGACGATCCGGGTCCGATGGAGTCATTCGTTGGCTCATTTGCGCCGCAAAGGGCAGGGAAACGTAGTGTTCAGGCATCTTAATCCACATCGGTGGACCGGCCCTGACGATCCAAGGGTCACTCGAGCTCTGTGAAGACCCGTAACTTCCCCGTAAAGGAAAGCGACGGATAGTTCGAGAACAAACCACAACAGAACACATACAGAAGAACATTTCATTGTATATTACAACAATGCATCAGATTACAAGAATATACAGAGTATAAAAGAATATTACACAGAAATATCAGAGATTTAAATTACATTTAAATACATCGCAGCGGAAAATAATACAATACACAACTAGAAGGGGATATACGGATACAAAGCTTTCCGGATATCGTTCCAGCTGTAACCCAGGATCCTGTGAATATAAATCTGCAAAACCAAAACTACTAGCTGCCCGTGTCAAAATAGGGGCACCCAGAGTTTAGGTTAAAACAATAAACTCCAGGTCAGTCATGTGACTGGTGTGAGAACTAAAACAGTTATTATCTTTATTTTCAAAGTTAGGTAAATCAAGGGACCACGCCGTATAACACGGAACGGGTTTCCTCCCAAGAATACCAGTGCATAAAACAAACAGCGCAATGCTAAATAAAGAAAAATGAAGCTGTTATAAGACCCAGGTCCCATCACACAATGCAACGCAGCCGAGGATAGGGTTTTCCCTTATAACAGCCAAAGAATGCTTGATACGTTTCAAAACAAATCGTTTGATACTATTATAAGTGCATAGTGTATAAAAACAACTTCAAATCATAAGTATCAATCATAGGCGGCATAAGCGCCCCATCCCACTATGTCGCCATATATAGGATTACAACTAAAACCGCAAAGTCACGTATTGGAAATTGGATTTCCATCTATGAACCGAGGCAAAAGATAGTCCTCTTCCGATTCGAGACAATCTAGCCCATGTCTCCGGAACAGCCGCAACTGCCCCTTGGATCGTCAGGGCTGGTCCACCGATGTGGATTATAGTGCCTGAACAATACGTCTCTCCGCCCTTTGGGGCGTAAACGAGCCAACTAAATGACTCCATCGGTTCGAGAACGACCGATCAATCCGAGGCGCCTCGCAACAGCAACAACCACATAAGTCAAACTCGTCAGGGCGTGTAAAACCACTGACGCCACTTCTAGCTAGAAAGAAACGCAAGTCCTCCCTGAGGTCCGTCTCCCGTTTTTGGTTCATACCGGGTGTGAAACACGCGAGGTAAACGTTACACAAAGCTACGCCACAAAGGCCGTGCTTCGATCATCACCACAAGACTTTGCTTTTCAACAGAAGCCTCGATCAATTGCCACTTAGGCATGCCACACAGGCAATTCACTCCATGCGTTTGATATCCATCAATATATAACCCCTGAGCTCGTACGTCTCAGAGAAGGGCGTTAAGCAAGAGAATAAATTCTCCGCCGCCAAACAGATATATATTTAATAGAGATCAATCACACGGACTAAAATCCAATGTCAGACACACAGTCCATTTACAAGTCCGTTCTGGGTCTGAACGAAACCGGAGGCACCTAGTACCCCGCATATCCATCGATCTCCAAGTACGTCTGGACGATCACTAACTGTTTCCATCTTCTTGGGTGTACAGCCCAATCAAGATCATCAGTTATCACCCAAACGACGTGAAGACCTCCGGTCTTCGACCATCGTCTTCATCTTCGACTTATCGTCGTATCAGTTATTCAGAATGGGATAAACCCGGTCTTTCCGAATAACTCGCGTATATATTATAAAAGTGTTACACAAACACAACATACGCCTCATTCCAATTCAACAGTCACTAACCGTAAATTAATCAAGAGAATAATTCCCCAAATATTAACCCCGAAGGCCGAAACCAACATCAGATCAATATCCAGAAAACCATTCTGCTTGTCCAACCGACAGTTAGTTTCTAAATTTCACATTCATAGGGAAATGTTCCCATTAATTTTATCCAAGATAAATTCCTTGAATTTATTCTTTATTCTATTTTTGAATCTCAATTCAAACTAGTCGGGATTAGCGAACCTTACCGAAGTAATCATTTATTTTAATTTCCCAATCCCAACCTATTCATCCTATGAAGTAAAACTGGTAATACTTCATATCTAACACCACGGTGTTATCGGTAAATTCAATTACCATTTCGCGTTCAAATCTAATTAAAGATTTAACTAACGCCTGGAGCAAAACTGGTGATACTCCATTTCGATTATTTCAATCTAATTAAAGATTCATTAAAACTCCACTTAGTTTTAATCTTTGACTGGGTTAAAGAATCAGTGTCATTTAAAAACACGGTTCACGATAAACCCAAAATCACTTTCATTAATCATCGGGTTAAAGAACGAGTGTTATTTAAAACACTGTTCACGATAAACCCAAAAATCAATATCAATTCAATTCCAATTAAATATTATTTAATTGGTACACTTCATTAAATCTAAATAAAAAGATTTAATCATTTCTCAACTGGGTTCAAGAACAGTGTTAGTGAAGACACCATTCACGACAAACCCAAATCACATTTGATATTCAATATAAGGCTCTGAATAGAAAATATATCGGCTTATATTCAATATCAAACTCTACGATTAACAAATGTCGTATTGGAAATAACGATATATATATATATATATATCTTTCAAATTTCCATAACAACACCTGTATAATCACGAATTCCAACATCGAAATATTCCGAAGACAATTTCGATTCAATTCCACTCCAATGCAATCATTGGAAATTCTGGTTATTTTTAAAACCCTTTTCAAATTCAATTTATTTATTTAAAAACAAATAGAATTATATTTCTAGTTCAAAACTAGTTCATTTCGATAAAAATCTATTTTTATCTTTTCAAATATGGAGTTTTTCATCCCAAATCTTCACAAATCATTTCATGATTTTACACAAATTATTGCTATTTTTAATAATTTTATCAAGGCCCGTACAGTCGATTTTCATCAATGGCCATCGAACTGCACTTACAGCGACCTTTTTCGAATTTGATTTGGACATAATTCCAAATCCAACCGCTAGATTTCTAATTTCGAATATTCTTTAGAAAGCTCTTTTCGATACGAACCCAACGGTTCCGGTTTTAGGAGAATCCGATGGTCGGATCTCCCGTAATTTCCGTTTGAAATAAATGGTCGAAATTCGCGAACTGCCACGGCGTGGCGCGTTCTATTCAGGCCATTATATTATATATATAATATATATAATATATACTTCGTCGATTTCTATTTAAAACGAATTATATAAATAGTTTTAAAATCGTTTCAAAAGCTATTTCAACTTCCCTTTCAATTCAAATCAAAATTGAATTCTTCTTTATAAATTCGTTTTAAAATTCATTTCTATTCAATTCAAATTTCAATTCAATTTGAATTCATTTCAATTCGCTTTCAAATCAAATTTGAATTCGTTTTCAATTCATTTTGAATTCGTTTTCAATTCAATTCATTTCGAAATCGTTTTCAATTCAATTCGATATTCATTTTAAAATGAATAAAATCGATATAAATATCGTTCACGTCAAAATGGCGTCAATCTAATCAACACGGCTTCATATATTTCTATTTTCAAATATTCTATTTCAAATATTTCTTTTTCAAAATAGTCGTTATTATCAAAATATTTCGTTCAACACATGACCAATCTCAATGAATGAGTACTGTCAACACCTGAACTTTTATTTTATAATATTCTTTATTTTTCAAATTGGAATGAGGCCCAATCAATTACCATATAAAATTAATTATATGGATTTTCATACAACACATGTATATAATAGCATTGAAAAATAATCATCCATCAACCAAAGTGCACTACACTGTATAAGCATCAAATATAGATATTCAACGCTTATAACAGCCTGTCAATCAATCGATCGACATATTTAATCAATTAGGATGAGTGAACTACATATTTCATCCTAACACCCGTGTGGGGTTTCAAACAATCAAACAAATATTTTATTTGTGCAGTTGGGCGATGTGTAAAATTTATCGACCCAATCAATGTCCTTCAAATAGGTGTACATAAACAAACCGTCCGGTTTGTAAATGAATATTTATTTATTCACATTCACGTTAAAAATTATATTTTTAACGATAAAACATTTTATTCCAACATATGAATTTCTATTCAGTTCATTCTTTAAATAAAATGATATTTTTATTTTTCTAACATATTTTAGAAAATTTCGGCGGCATAACGGCACGATACTAGAAACGGGACAAGGCCTAGCCTTATCCCCGGTCTAGTGAAGGCCCACGCCATTCACACATCAATCAATCAATTTATTTCACTAAACAGTTCAATTTCAAATCAAATCATCCAACTAATCTACGCAACCAAACAAACAAGTCCATGGTTTGTGGACGATTGTGTCGGGTGCTACTAAACACCGTCTACATCCTAGTATATATATATATAACTAGAAAAAAAGAAATTGAAAGGTGAGAAATTCTCACATATAGCTATCCAATCATCTTGACTCTTCATTTAGAGAAATCTTCAACGTCATCGCATCTTCGTTGCCCGCTTTCACTACCTATGCAAAAATCGAATTTTTTACTTCGCTATTCAATATATAAAAATCGAATTTTTAGTTCGCTATTCAATATATAAAAATCGAATTTTTAGTTCGCTATTCAATATATAAAAATCGAATTTTTAGTTCGCTATTCAATATGTAAAAATCGAATTTTTAGTTCGCTATTCAATATATAAAAATCGAATTTTTACTTTGCTATTCAATATATAAAAATCGAATTTTTACTTTGCTATTCAATATATAAAAAGCGAATTTTTACTTTGCTATTCAATATATAAAAAGCGAATTTTCACTTTGCTATTCAATATATAAAAAGCATATTTTTATCGAAGTTCAATATATAAAAATTCTATTTTTATTCGTTATTTTCTATATACAAATTATAGCGTTAACTATATAAAAATCCTACTTTTCCTTACATAGAAATCAAACTTTTCATATATAGAAATCACATATGAAAGATCCAATTTTTATTACACTTCCATATGTATAAAAATCCTATACTTTTCATACATATATAAAATCGAATTTTTATAACTTTTCATATTTAAAAATTCAATCTTTTAATTTATAAAAATTCAATCTTTACTCTATATAAAAAAAATTGAAACTTCATAGAAATAAAAATCATATCTTTACTTATATATGATTTATAAAACAATTTTTCACAACAATCCCTTTATATATCTTTCGGATTTTTTTTTATATTGAATAAACTAAATTAAACATTTTAGATAAACTAAAATAAAATTAAAGACTTACAGTTGAAACGAAGGAGAGGGAGGGACCTGCGTCGGGGTGGGCTGCGCTGCGTCGTTCGAGGAGGGAGCGGGGTCTGGTGGCGGCGAGTTCTGGTCATGGGGGGATGCGCTGTCGATTTCAAGCCTGGAGGGGGGATTTCGAGATGGGAGGAGAAAGGGGGAAAGCGGTGGGAGGGAGGAGGGCCGGAGCACACCGAAGAGGGGTGGTGTCTCGAGCGGAGGGGGGGGGCGGCTTGGCGTCCACGGTGGGGCGGCTTCGAGCTCTGGCGATTTTTTTTTTCTTTTGGATCTGAATGAGGAATCGGGGGGGGGGGGGGGCCAACGAAGAAGAATAGGAGGGAATTTTTTTTTTTATTATTATTTTATTTTATTATTTAATTATTTATTTTTGCCAAAGGGTTGACTTTTACATACGACCTCGAAACGAGGTCCACCGCCTGTCGTCCATAGCGTTTCACCCCCATTCCGAACACAATGGGATATGTATCGTAGGCTGATTCGACTGTTTGAATCAGTTTCCGTTAAATTTACATTTAAATCACTATATTGAATTTTAAACGTACATTTCAAATTACCGGGGTCACATACTAACTAGAAAAATTCTAGAAAGATATTTTCTAGCTACGTATTCTCGATACGGTCCTAACAAAACTAGTTTCGCCGAATTCTGAGGCCGTTTGAAAAATGGCCAATTTCCAGTCGATTAAAATCAACTAAAACTGGTCAAACGCGTTTTCCTTTGCCACGCTCACATATTGATTCGAAAAATTATGAAACTTGGAATCTAGCAATAATTTAACATCACGGACCCAACAAAACTGGTTTCGTCGAAATCCGAGGTCGTTTGCAAAATGGCTATTTTTAAGGGCCTTATATATATAAAAATATATATAAATTCCACAGCGACTATTTCTAATTTTAAACTGGACATATCTTATCATTTCTAAGATGAAATCTCAGTTTGTTAACTTCGTTACAAAGATATAGTTATACAGATTCAAATATTTCTTGTTTCGTTCAATTCTGACTTATATTGAATTCTGTATATTCATTTGAAATTAGAAATCGAATTTTCGAACTACCGCGCCATTTTCAATTCCTTTTATAATTATATATAATTATTTATATTCTAACGACGACGCGTATAATATATACGTCGAATTATATTAAAAATAAATTTTCTCGTCGTTATTATTTAAAATAATTCATTTTAAATAATCAAAACTCGCTAAAATTGCCAAAATGAAAATTTCAAACTGGCCCGCATTTTACGGGTTGTTACAATCTCCCCCACTTAAAACTTTTCGTCCCCGAAAAGGAACAAAGTCGAAAGTGGTTTGATTAATCAACTCTACGTTCGATCTGGCTTTCATTCTCCAACTTTTCAGTTTCTGAGAATTTTCAAAATCTCAAAAATTTTGGCTAACACCCTAAATTTTTGAAAAATTTCGCCATAACCTCCCCTGCAATGGGAGCATCGGGGAATTTCAAATAGCTTCCCCGGTCCTTCAGATCTCAAAAAGAAAAAGAAAAAGCCAAGCGGCTAGCCAATAGGCTCACAAAATCATCATCACCCAAACAAAACAGGAAATTATGTAGTAAACATGTACCTATTTGTCGGGCAAACAAATTTTATTCTCTGGCTCTAGCCTCCTTGCTATGACCTGTTCAAGGATATATATGTATATGCAAGCAAATGCAACCAATTTTCAATATAATTCAATATTTGGTTCAATTAGGCATAATGGTTCAAAATTAGCAAACAAATGAACAAACAACACAAACATCAATCAATTAGTGAATTAGATTATCAAATTCATAATTTTGATACATAGTCAAAAATCAGCTTTTTGATGCCAAATCACAACAATAGTCCCTATCTAATTTTGGTTCTCACACCAGTCTAATGGAAATATATAGATATCACACCTTCGTCACACGAATATAAATTCTGACGATGAGTACTCAACCATCAGAATCATCTTCGGGCCACTAGAGTATGATTCTATATCTATCCAGTATATTAAAACTTTAAATACACGTTTGCAAGGCGTATATGCAAAATCTTTATATACTGGACTGTCCAAAGTCAATATAAATAAATAATCAAATACGAATAATTGATTTAAATTTTCAAAACAAAATTTGTTTTCATTTTAAAAATATACTCTTCACACCCGTTCTAGGATACTACTGATCCTATCTCTAACGAGTCATTCTAATTGGATATTACTAATCCAATATCTGATGAATTCTTTCGTACGGTTCTAATGTGTCTTGTTCTCGAGCTCTGTAAACCAAAGCTCTGATACCAACTGTGAAGACCCGTAACTTCCCCGTAAAGGAAAGCGACGGATAGTTCGAGAACAAACCACAACAGAACACATACAGAAGAACATTTCATTGTATATTACAACAATGCATCAGATTACAAGAATATACAGAGTATAAAAGAATATTACACAGAAATATCAGAGATTTAAATTACATTTAAATACATCGCAGCGGAAAATAATACAATACACAACTAGAAGGGGATATACGGATACAAAGCTTTCCGGATATCGTTCCAGCTGTAACCCAGGATCCTGTGAATATAAATCGGCAAAACCAAAACTACTAGCTGCCCGTGTCAAAATAGGGGCACCCAGAGTTTAGGTTAAAACAATAAACTCCAGGTCAGTCATGTGACTGGTGTGAGAACTAAAACAGTTATTATCTTTATTTTCAAAGTTAGGTAAATCAAGGGACCACGCCGTATAACACGGAACGGGTTTCCTCCCAAGAATACCAGTGCATAAAACAAACAGCGCAATGCTAAATAAAGAAAAATGAAGCTGTTATAAGACCCAGGTCTCATCACACAATGCAACGCAGCCGAGGATAGGGTTTTCCCTTATAACAGCCAAAGAATGCTTGATACGTTTCAAAACAAATCGTTTGATACTATTATAAGTGCATAGTGTATAAAAACAACTTCAAATCATAAGTATCAATCATAGGCGGCATAAGCGCCCCATCCCACTATGTCGCCATATATAGGATTACAACTAAAACCGCAAAGTCACGTATTGGAAATTGGATTTCCATCTATGAACCGAGGCAAAAGATAGTCCTCTTCCGATTCGAGACAATCTAGCCCATGTCTCCGGAACAGCCGCAACTGCCCCTTGGATCGTCAGGGCCGGTCCACCGATGTGGATTATAGTGCCTGAACAATACGTCTCTCCGCCCTTTGGGGCGTAAACGAGCCAACTAAATGACTCCATCGGTTCGAGAACGACCGATCAATCCGAGGCGCCTCGCAACAGCAACAACCACATAAGTCAAACTCGTCAGGGCGTGTAAAACCACTGACGCCACTTCTAGCTAGAAAGAAACGCAAGTCCTCCCTGAGGTCCGTCTCCCGTTTTTGGTTCATACCGGGTGTGAAACACGCGAGGTAAACGTTACACAAAGCTACGCCACAAAGGCCGTGCTTCGATCATCACCACAAGACTTTGCTTTTCAACAGAAGCCTCGATCAATTGCCACTTCGGCATGCCACACAGGCAATTCACTCCATGCGTTTGATATCCATCAATATATAACCCCTGAGCTCGTACGTCTCAGAGAAGGGCGTTAAGCAAGAGAATAAATTCTCCGCCGCCAAACAGATATATATTTAATAGAGATCAATCACACGGACTAAAATCCAATGTCAGACACACAGTCCATTTACAAGTCCGTTCTGGGTCTGAACGAAACCGGAGGCACCTAGTACCCCGCATATCCATCGATCTCCAAGTACGTCTGGACGATCACTAACTGTTTCCATCTTCTTGGGTGTACAGCCCAATCAAGATCATCAGTTATCACCCAAACGACGTGAAGACCTCCGGTCTTCGACCATCGTCTTCATCTTCGACTTATCGTCGTATCAGTTATTCAGAATGGGATAAACCCGGTCTTTCCGAATAACTCGCGTATATATTATAAAAGTGTTACACAAACACAACATACGCCTCATTCCAATTCAACAGTCACTAACCGTAAATTAATCAAGAGAATAATTCCCCAAATATTAACCCCGAAGGCCGAAACCAACATCAGATCAATATCCAGAAAACCATTCTGCTTGGCCAACCGACAGTTAGTTTCTAAATTTCACATTCATAGGGAAATGTTCCCATTAATTTTATCCAAGATAAATTCCTTGAATTTATTCTTTATTCTATTTTTGAATCTCAATTCAAACTAGTCGGGATTAGCGAACCTTACCGAAGTAATCATTTATTTTAATTTCCCAATCCCAACCTATTCATCCTATGAAGTAAAACTGGTAATACTTCATATCTAACACCACGGTGTTATCGGTAAATTCAATTACCATTTCGCGTTCAAATCTAATTAAAGATTTAACTAACGCCTGGAGCAAAACTGGTGATACTCCATTTCGATTATTTCAATCTAATTAAAGATTCATTAAAACTCCACTTAGTTTTAATCTTTGACTGGGTTAAAGAATCAGTGTCATTTAAAAACACGGTTCACGATAAACCCAAAATCACTTTCATTAATCATCGGGTTAAAGAACGAGTGTTATTTAAAACACTGTTCACGATAAACCCAAAAATCAATATCAATTCAATTCCAATTAAATATTATTTAATTGGTACACTTCATTAAATCTAAATAAAAAGATTTAATCATTTCTCAATTGGGTTCAAGAACAGTGTTAGTGAAGACACCATTCACGACAAACCCAAATCACATTTGATATTCAATATAAGGCTCTGAATAGAAAATATATCGGCTTATATTCAATATCAAACTCTATGATTAACAAATGTCGTATTGGAAATAACGATATATATATATCTTTCAAATTTCCATAACAACACCTGTATAATCACGAATTCCAACATCGAAATATTCCGAAGACAATTTCGATTCAATTCCACTCCAATGCAATCATTGGAAATTCTGGTTATTTTTAAAACCCTTTTCAAATTCAATTTATTTATTTAAAAACAAATAGAATTATATTTCTAGTTCAAAACTAGTTCATTTCGATAAAAATCTATTTTTATCTTTTCAAATATGGAGTTTTTCATCCCAAATCTTCACAAATCATTTCTTATGATTTTACACAAATTATTGCTATTTTTAATAATTTTATCAAGGCCCGTACAGTCGATTTTCATCAATGGCCATCGAACTGCACTTACAGCGACCTTTTTCGAATTTGATTTGGACATAATTCCAAATCCAACCGCTAGATTTCTAATTTCGAATATTCTTTAGAAAGCTCTTTTCGATACGAACCCAACGGTTCCGGTTTTAGGAGAATCCGACGGTCGGATCTCCCGTAATATCCGTTTGAAATAAATGGTCGAAATTCGCGAACTGCCGCGGCGCGGCGCGTTCTATTCAGGCCATTATATTATATATATATAATATATATAATATATACTTCGTCGATTTCTATTTAAAACGAATTATATAAATAGTTTTAAAATCGTTTCAAAAGCTATTTCAACTTCCCTTTCAATTCAAATCAAAATTGAATTCTTCTTTATAAATTCGTTTTAAAATTCATTTCTATTCAATTCAAATTTCAATTCAATTTGAATTCATTTCAATTCGCTTTCAAATCAAATTTGAATTCGTTTTCAATTCATTTTGAATTCGTTTTCAATTCAATTCATTTCGAAATCGTTTTCAATTCAATTCGATATTCATTTTAAAATGAATAAAATCGATATAAATATCGTTCACGTCAAAATGGCGTCAATCTAATCAACACGGCTTCATATATTTCTATTTTCAAATATTTTATTTCAAATATTTCTTTTTCAAAATAGTCGTTATTATCAAAATATTTCGTTCAACACATGACCAATCTCAATGAATGAGTACTGTCAACACCTGAACTTTTATTTTATAATATTCTTTATTTTTCAAATTGGAATGAGGCCCAATCAATTACCATATAAAATTAATTATATGGATTTTCATACAACACATGTATATAATAGCATTGAAAAATAATCAACCATCAACCAAAGTGCACTACACTGTATAAGCATCAAATATAGATATTCAACGCTTATAACAGCCTGTCAATCAATCGATCGACATATTTAATCAATTAGGATGAGTGAACTACATATTTCATCCTAACACCCGTGTGGGGTTTCAAACAATCAAACAAATATTTTATTTGTGCAGTTGGGCGATGTGTAAAATTTATCGACCCAATCAATGTCCTTCAAATAGGTGTACACAAACAAACCGTCCGGTTTGTAAATGAATATTTATTTATTCACATTCACGTTAAAAATTATATTTTTAACGATAAAACATTTTATTCCAACATATGAATTTCTATTCAGTTCATTCTTTAAATAAAATGATATTTTTATTTTTCTAACATATTTTAGAAAATTTCGGCGGCATAACGGCACGATACTAGAAACGGGACAAGGCCTAGCCTTATCCCCGGTCTAGTGAAGGCCCACGCCATTCACACATCAATCAATCAATTTATTTCACCAAACAGTTCAATTTCAAATCAAATCATCCAACTAATCTACGCAACCAAACAAACAAGTCCATGGTTTGTGGACGATTGTGTCGGGTGCTACTAAACACCGTCTGCATCCTAGTATATATATATATATATAACTAGAAAAAAAGAAATTGAAAGGTGAGAAATTCTCACATATAGCTATCCAATCATCTTGACTCTTCATTTAGAGAAATCTTCAACGTCATCGCATCTTCGTTGCCCGCTTTCACTACCTATGCAAAAATCGAATTTTTTACTTCGCTATTCAATATATAAAAATCGAATTTTTAGTTCGCTATTCAATATATAAAAATCGAATTTTTAGTTCGCTATTCAATATATAAAAATCGAATTTTTAGTTCGCTATTCAATATGTAAAAATCGAATTTTTAGTTCGCTATTCAATATATAAAAATCGAATTTTTACTTTGCTATTCAATATATAAAAATCGAATTTTTACTTTGCTATTCAATATATAAAAAGCGAATTTTTACTTTGCTATTCAATATATAAAAAGCGAATTTTCACTTTGCTATTCAATATATAAAAAGCATATTTTTATCGAAGTTCAATATATAAAAATTCTATTTTTATTCGTTATTTTCTATATACAAATTATAGCGTTAACTATATAAAAATCCTACTTTTCCTTATATAGAAATCAAACTTTTCATATATAGAAATCACATATGAAAGATCCAATTTTTATTACACTTCCATATGTATAAAAATCCTATACTTTTCATACATATATAAAATCGAATTTTTATAACTTTTCATATTTAAAAATTCAATCTTTTAATTTATAAAAATTCGATCTTTACTTTATATAAAAAAAATTGAAACTTCATAGAAATAAAAATCATATCTTTACTTATATATGATTTATAAAACAATTTTTCACAACAATCCCTTTATATATCTTTCGGATTTTTTTTTATATTGAATAAACTAAATTAAACATTTTAGATAAACTAAAATAAAATTAAAAACTTACAGTTGAAACGAAGGAGAGGGAGGGACCTGCGTCGGGGAGGGCTGCGCTGCGTCGTTCGAGGAGGGAGCGGGGTCTGGTGGCGGCGAGTTCTGGTCATGGGGGGACGCGCTGTCGATTTCAAGCCTGGAGGGGGGATTTCGAGATGGGAGGAGAAAGGGGGAAAGCGGTGGGAGGGAGGAGGGCCGGAGCACACCGAAGAGGGGTGGTGTCTCGAGCGGAGGGGGGGGCGGCTTGGCGTCCACGGTGGGGCGGCTTCGAGCTCTGGCGATTTTTTTTTTATTTTTTTATTTTTCTTTTGGATCTGAATGAGGAATCGGGGGGGGGGGGGGGGGCAACGAAGAAGAATAGGAGGGAATTTATTATTATTATTTTTTATTATTTTATTTTATTATTTAATTATTTATTTTTGCCAAAGGGTTGACTTTTACATACGACCTCGAAACGAGGTCCACCGCCTGTCGTCCATAGCGTTTCACCCCCATTCCGAACACAATGGGATATGTATCGTAGGCTGATTCGACTGTTTGAATCAGTTTCCGTTAAATTTACATTTAAATCACTATATTGAATTTTAAACGTACATTTCAAATTACCGGGGTCACATACTAACTAGAAAAATTCCAGAAAAATATTTTCTAGCTTCGTATTCTCGATACGGTCCTAACAAAACTAGTTTCGCCGAATTCTGAGGCCGTTTGAAAAATGGCCAATTTCCAGTCGATTAAAATCAACTGAAACTGGTCAAACGCGTTTTCCTTTGCCACGCTCACATATTGATTCGAAAAATTATGAAACTTGGAATCTAGCAATAATTTAACATCACGGACCCAACAAAACTGGTTTCGTCGAAATCCGAGGTCGTTTGCAAAATGGCTATTTTTAAGGGCCTTATATATATAAAAATATATATAAATTCCACAGCGACTATTTCTAATTTTAAACTGGACATATCTTATCATTTCTAAGATGAAATCTCAGTTTGTTAACTTCGTTACAAAGATATAGTTATACAGATTCAAATATTTCTTGTTTCGTTCAATTCTGACTTATATTGAATTCTGTATATTCATTTGAAATTAGAAATCGAATTTTCGAACTACCGCGCCATTTTCAATTCCTTTTATAATTATATATAATTATTTATATTCTAACGACGACGCGTATAATATATACGTCGAATTATATTAAAAATAAATTTTCTCGTCGTTATTATTTAAAATAATTCATTTTAAATAATCAAAACTCGCTAAAATTGCCAAAATGAAAATTTCAAACTGGCCCGCATTTTACGGGTTGTTACAATCTCTGATCCTGAGACATGGTAGGCTAGATTGTCTCGAATCGGTTGAGGACTATCTTTTGCCTCGGTTCATGGATGGAAACCCAATTTCCAAATACGTGACTTTGCGATTTTGATTGTATAACCTATATATGGCGACATAGTGGTATGGGGCATTTATGCCGCCTATGATTGATACTTATGATTTGAAGTTGTTTTATACACTATACACTTATGATAGTATCAAATGATGTGTTTTAAACGTATCAAGCATTCTTGGCTATTATAAGGTAAAAACCCTATCCTCCGGCTTGCGTTGCATTGTGTGATGGGAACTGGGTCTTATAATAGCTTCATTTTTGTTTATTTAGCATTGCGCTGTTTTTTTTATGCACTGGTATTCTTGGGAGGAAACCCGTTCCGCGTTAGTGGCGTGGTCCCTTGATATATTTGATTTAAAATTAAGAATAATAACTGTTTTAGTTCTCACACCAGTCACATGACTGACCCGGAGTTTATTGTTTTAACCTAAACTCTGGGTGCCCTTATTTTGACACGGGCAGCTAGTAGTTTTGGTTTTGCAGATTTATATTCACAGGATCCTGGTTTACAGCTGCAACGATATCCGGAAAGCTTTGTATCCGTATATCTCCTCTAGTTGTGTATTGTATCATTTTTCCGCTGCTATGTAATTTATTGTAATCTCTGATATTTATGTGTAATGTATGTTCATTTATACTCTGTATATTCTTGTAATCTGATGCATTGTTGTAATCTGCAATGAAATGTTCTTCCGTCCGCGTTCTGATTTGTCGTGTTCTCATAACGTTCAGGCGTATCGAACGGTCTGGGTCGGTTTAGCGGCTGGTTCGGACCGAGCGAAATTCCTTTACGTCACAGTCCGACCGATATTATTTAGGACAAGAAGAATTGCCTAGAGAAAAATTCGTCCGGCCCATGTTTGATCCGATTTTTTTAGAACAGAAACTGAACACATCTCCGTCCGGTCCGGTCCGGTCCGACCGATTCACACCACCTAATCTAATTGTCATTCATTTCAAATAATTTTCTTTGACCAGAAGGGGTTGGTAATTGTAAAGCAACTGTCGGCCGTTTATATCTTTTAACCTTTTTGCACTCTTCTCCATAAAAGTTAATAAACATAACATAGATCTTTTGATTTCCTAGAGATTTTTAATGTCTGGGTACTCTCCTTCTGTCTGTCTAGTGCTTTCTTCCTTTCTTCTTCTTTTCTTTTTTCCTTAACAAATACTTCTAGTCGCTGTCATTTAATTAGTTCAGCGGTTTCGCTGGTGGTCGTGTGGTTCATTGGGACGAGGTTGGTCTCGGATTCCCAGTGTATAAAAAAGAATTTCGGTAATTTTTGCAATTAATATTATGGTTAACATCAACGGAGCGGTTTCCTTACTTTGATTTTGGCATCCCTATAGTCCATTTTGTCGCGAGTTTATAATAGTTGATTTTGGTAACCCTACATGAACGGAACGGTTAACATGATTTTGATGTGTTCGAAAAGGTTTAGAAAAATAAAAAATTAGGGGTTTCCTCTTGATAGAAAGGTTTAAAAATAATAGAAATGATTTGCCTACCTAGAAACAATTTTCTGTTTAAATTTTGTAGTTTACAATATTTTATTTCTTGCTTTCTTATTAGATTTGAAGAAAGCCACAAAAGACCTTGCAACATATGTTTGGTTGATTTGGTTTCTCGGCTAATAAACCGAATTAGAATTTCACTTTGTAGTCAACTCTTTGACCATTTTAGAATTTTTATGAAATTGGTATTGAATCTGCCAACAACACGAGTGGTAAAAGAGGATAGAAGGAGCATTTTAATTTCTATGTTCAAATAGCTATGCTTTGCTAATGTGGATATGGGCCGGGATTTTAAATAACATATGTCGAAGGGGGCCGATATATAATTGTGTTCTGGTGTATAAATTTCTTAATTATGTTAGTGTATAAAATAATTTAATAATGTGTTGGTAAATGTTGTTATGGTTGGATTTGTGTTTGGTGTTGATAATTTTTAATACATTAGTCAAAAATACTGAAACCACAACTAAGATCAAAACTCTCAAAATTACTGAAACTGACCGTACTCCCTAAGTGATCAAAACCGAAAACCTTGAACCTTTCCTCCCATAATTATTTAATATTGAATGGTAAATGTTTTCATTAGCTATCTTATTATCCTGTTGGCAAAATATAAAATTGGATTTGGTCCAAACCATTTTTCCCCATAACTTTTTGATCCAACTCTTTTGGTGCTTCCTTAATTCTAGCGAGTTGCTGCTTCTTGTTTTCTTTAAAATTTTCATTTTGAAATTAAAAAATAAGATTATAAACACATATATACATGTAGACACACGAGAGTAATGGCATGCGCTTCGTACGTGATAATAGCACGCTCTTCTCATGTATTTTTTTCTATAACTTGTATATAGATATAGATAACAATTTATTTGATAGATCATGTTTTTAAGTAGTATTAAGATCTGATAGTTTGATAGTATTTGTAGATGAATGTTTTTTATGTAAAAGAACTTTGTTTGTATGATCCTATTTCAAATAATATCAAGATTTAAAAATATTTATGGACAGACAGTTTAAACTTGTAAATGAACATTTAGGCGTTAATTGTTTTATTATGAATTGCTTATATGTTAGATTTTATTTATAAGCAGTATTAGCTAGAAAGCAAGGGTGCGGCACTCCTTTGAAGCACTGCGCACCGAATACGCATGGGGGCGGAAGTGCGACGGGATTCGTATGGGGTGCGCCACGAAGCGTGTCCCCGTATTCATTGATATGGTGCGGTTGGGTGCGGAAAGGGAGGTGCGCGAGAGGCAAAGACGTAATTTTTAGGGTTTGGTTGTTTCTCGTCTTCGATCTTTGTTGTTTCTCGTCTTCATGCCGTAATCGATTTGCTAGGCAACGTACTATGCCCTAATCGAGAAGCTGCCCAAATCGACTCGTCTTCGGTCTTCGATTTTTAGGGTTGGAGTTGCAACATACTGCAATCGATTTGTTAAGCATACTATGCGTGTGCCCTAATATACATACTGTAATCGACTCGTTATTTTATTTGTTCTTTTTTTTTTGGGTGTAGTTTGTTTGCTTGGTGGTAAAAATTGAAATAGCTGAAATGGTGGTTGATATTTTTTGTGGGTATGGGTCCAATATACAATACTAAATGGAACCGACTGATAGATTTGTACTAAATTGCCACATGGTCTTGTAGATTTGTATTAAAAATAGCCAAATGGAACCAGCTTGTAGATTTGTACCAAACGGAGTCAATTAACGACGTGGGCTTTGGGCTGAATATATTTAATAATGAACATGGGAATAATGCAAACAATACATTTTTATTAAAACTTATTTATTTGACTACTTTATTTAAAATGCATCTCTCGGATTATATATATATATATATATACTATATATATTTTTAATATTTACCATATCCCTCTACACCTGAATTTCCATTTTTTAAATTTACCGAATTCCTGTATCCTCGTACCATGCACCCGTATCTGCGCACCCACACCCATGATTTCCAGAGTATTAGATTTGGTAATATTTGTAGAAATTTTTTAATTTGAAAAAATAAATTGCTAGAATGCTATATTTAAGCGATGCTAAGATGCGGTAATGTCTATAGAGATTTATTTGTTCAATCCTATGTTTAACCATGGTTAATAAGATTTGGTCATATCCGACGAGGAGAATTTCAAATTTGTAAAAGAAATTATATTCTTTTTTTAGTGGTATTAAGAAAGCAGGACATTTTTGATAGTTCACGTTTATAACAAAAAAGTGTGATGCTAAACGTATTACAATTATTAATAAAGATAATGTAATAGTATTGCTATCATATTTTTTTATGTCAGAGCAAACCACCAAAATTGCTTCTCTCATACCACTTAAAAAATAAGATATAACAATTGATTTTTTTTAATAAATTCAAACTGCGTTTCTATAAATATGATTAAATCTTGATATCATTTAAAATATGATCTAAAATATAAATTTCCTCTACAACATCATTCTTTATTAATTAGTAATAAAAACTAATAAAGAATTAAATATTGTGATTTAAAAATAAAACTTCAAATTAAGTACACATTATTTTAACGTAGAAATATAATTAAATATTTGTGCAAATTATTTTCTTGTGAATGCGTTAAACATACCCAATTAGCCCAAAAAAAATTGCACACAAAGCATGTGCCGTGATGCTCGTCTAAATAAACCGTGTGCGTTGGACGAGTCACACTGTATGTTAGTTAATCTAGGGGAAGTGAGAAAGGGGTAGTGATCAAGATAAAATATTGATTTCCTAGATACATGTTAATAAGGATTCGTGGTGTAGTTGGTCATCACGTCAGTCTAACACACTGAAGGTCTCCAGTTCGAGCTTGGACGAAGCCATTTAATTTTTAGCTGTACATCACTGCCTCACTATTAGGTTAATTGACATGTGAAATAAAACAACAAGCTCATTGTTGGTTTATGTTGATTACACAGTTCAACACTTTAACTTGGCATGTTTGGTCTTCTTGCATTTCTTGGTTTCAAATTGGTAGCTGTGGTAGTTGTTTCTGTTGTTTTGTTATGTTTTTTTCTACTGGTCAAGCTTATTGATTTCACCTATTTTCATTCAGTTCGCTTAATCTTGTGTTGGGTTGAAAACGATTTCTTTGTTTTTAGGTTACAATTATGAACAAGATTCTCAAAATGGAATTCGAATTGTAGATTCCATATCAAACTAGATTTAAGTTGTGTATTGTAAATTCAAATGGTTGATGTTTTAATAATTGCTTATATGCTTCTTTTTAGCTCTGTATATGTTATCAAATAAAATAATAATCAAGCATGTAAGATCATTGAATCTTCTTTTCACGCTGATAACCCGTATTTTTAAAATTGTTTTTCATACTTGAGCCCTACATTTTAAACATGATTTTTTTAACTCCATTTTATCTTCATTATGCTTAAGAAAAATAATGCAATTTGAATCATATGTTTAAATAAGAAGTTGAAAATTTAGCATGGACTGGTTGATTGTTCTCAATTGCAAGTTACTTCAGTTTTGGGCCCGATCTTTGTTGAAATTGATGATTCAAATATTTGTAGAGAAGGAAAGATTAATTGTCAATCATGTAATTGGCTCCTATATGGAATAACTTGGGTGCCAAGTTTACTTGGAGGTCAAGAAAACTTGGGTGCCAAGTTTACTTGGAAGTCAAGAAAACTTGGGTGCCAAGTTTACTCGGAGGTCAAGAAATCCCTCTATATAAATAGAGGTCATGTTATTGTATGAAGAAGGCAATCCACCATTAATCTTCTCTCTATTGTAATCTTCCTCCTCTCTTATGTACTCATTTCTTCATTGAGAAATAAAAGTTGTTGGGTCTCCGTGCACGTAGGATATTCATATCCGAACCACGTTAAATCTTCTGTATCCTTTTTTGTTCCTTGTTTTTCGTGAGATTTCATAATTATTTTTGTTATACTCCATTGGTATCTAAATAAACAATACTAGATCCTCATCAAAATTCCGCATAAAACACTATAGTTTGGTATCAAAGCTGGTGTTGTTGTTTCTATTTGGGTATTAATGGCTACTTCTAGTAAGTTTGTTGGAAGATCTGGCATCAATTATGCAGTAACACGTTTTGATGGAAAAGGAGATTTTGGTACTTGGAAGATAAAGATGGAGGCCGTATTGAAAAAGGAGAAAACTTTTAAAGTTGTTTCTGTGCCTGAGAAATTGAAAGATGTTGATGCAGCTAAATTGGAGGAAATGGAAGACGAAGCTCTCACAACAATTCACTTGAGTCTTTCAGATGAAGTCCTTAGAGAATTTTCTCAGAAGAAGACGGCGAAGGAACTATGGGATGCATTATCAGATGCATATAAAGACAAGTCTCTCACAAATCGGATTATTCTACAATAACAACTTTATTCGTTTAAGATGAAGCCTGGAGCCGATCTTATGGAGCATGTAGATGCCTTGACCACTTTAGTTATGAATCTGAAGGCAGCAGATGTTGATATTACTGATGAGGCTCAAGCTGTGATCCTCCTTTGTTCCTTGCCTAAAGAATATACTGCTTTTGTCAATTCTATGATTTATGGCCGCAGTAAAATTAGCCTTTTTGATATAAAGGCTGGCCTTCATAATGAAGTGTTAAGAGGTAGATTGGCGAGCACTAGCATTGATAGTGATACCGAAGGCTTATCTGTTCAGAGAGGTAGAAGTCAAAGCAAGTCAAAGAAAGGTGAAGAACGGAATTCATCGAGGTCCCAGTCTAGGGAGCCTATGAAATTGACTTGCCATTATTGTAAGAAGCCCGGGCACTTTATTGCACAATGCCCCAAGCTTGAAGGAAAAAGAAAAGACTCAAAGTAAGCTTCATCCTCTACAGCGGAGAAATCAGATACAGAGAGTGACACTGATGTGTTTACAGCTTCTAGTTCTTCTGGGAAGAGCACCCTATGGTTGATTGATTCTGGCGCATCCTATCATATGACACCTGATAGGAACTCTTTTTCCACTTACCGTGAGATTGATGGAGGAGAAGTTCCGATGGGAAATGATGCTTCTTGTCGTATGGTTGGTGTTGGTAGTGTAAAGATCAGGATGTTTGATGGTGTTATTCGAACCATTACTGATGTTAGGCATGTACCTGATTTAAGGAGGAGCTTGATTTCTATTGGGGCGTTGAGTAGACTTGGACTAAAGATTGTAGTTGAAGAAGAGAAGATGAAAATATCTAAGGGTTCCATGATCGTTATGAAAGGAGTGAGGGCAGGAAATCTCTATTTACTAAAGGGCACTACTGTAGTTGGTGAATCAGCTTCAGTTACTTCAGCTGATTCAGATTCTTCCAGATTATGGCACTTGCGGATGGGCCACATTGGCGAGCGCAGCATGGATGAGCTAAGAAAGCGAGGTTTGATTGATGGAGTCCGAAGGCATTAAGAGGCATTACACCACACCAGGCGACCCCTAGTCCAATGGAGTTGCAGAAAGGATGAATCGAACATTGTTGGAGAGAACTAGGTGCCTCAGATTGACTGCTAAGTTAAAGAAGGGATTTTGGGCCGAAGCTTTATCTATGGCGGCTTTCCTCATCAACCGCACAGCTTCTACTGCCATAGATATGAAGATCCCTGAAGAAGTATGGAAAGGAGAGCCTGTTAGCTATTCATTCTTCAAGGTGTTTGGTTGTCCAGCTTATGTGCATGAGAGTCGAGTAAAGCTGGAACCTAGAGCTCGCAAGTGTATCTTTCTAGGTTATAGAAGAGGAGTAAAAGGATATAGGTTGTGGTGTCCTATTAGCAAGAAACTTATTATAAGCAGGCATGTAACTTTTGATGAGAAGGCTATGTTGAAGGTGGAGCCTTCGTCATCGGATGATGATGAGAGGACATGTGAAGAATACCAAACACAAAGCAAATCATCTGTTAATTCTTTCCATAGACATTCAAATGGCTTTTCCGATGACGCTGTGGTTGATGAGGATAGTATGGATACTGGCACAGAAGATCAAACTCAAGGTGGAGCTCATACGGAGACCAGACCTGTTAGAGAAAGAAGAAAGCCCAGATGGCTTGATGAGTTTGTTGGTTTGAGCATCAAAGACATTGACTTTGATGATATGGCAACATATGCATTAAATGTTGTCCATGATGAGCCCAGATATTATAGACACGCTATTGCATCAGTTGACAGTTCCAGTTGGTTAGTAGCAATGGAAGAGGAGATCGAATCTTTACGGAAAAATCACACTTGGGATTTGGTGCCACTTCCTGCCGACAAGAGAGCTATTGGATGTAAGTGGATCTATAGAGTAAAAGACGGCGGCAGTGGAGATTTTAGATATAAAGCAAGACTAGTAGCAAAGGGGTATGTTCAGAAGAAATGGGTAGAGTATCATGACATCTTTGCTCTAGTTGTTAGACATACTTCCATTCGTATTCTATTGGCATTAGTTGCTCATTATGACATGGAATTAGAGCAACTAAATGTCAAAACTGCTTTCTTGCATGGTGATCTGGATGAAGAGATTTATTTGCGGCAGCCGGAAGGGTTCACTGATAGCAGCAGGCTAAACTATGTTTGTAAACTTAACAAATCTCTTTATGGACTGAAGCAGTCTCCTAGACTATGGTACAAGAGATTTGATAAGTTTATGCTTTCACAGGGATACTCCAGAAGCTTCAAAGACCAGTGTGTTTATTTTAGGAGATGTGATGATGACATGATTTATTTGTTGTTATATGTTGATGATATGTTGATTGCATCCCAGAGTATGGTCAAAATTAAGGAGTTGAAAGCGGAGCTCAGTAGAGAGTTTGATATGAAGGATTTGGGAAAGGCACAAAGAATATTGGGTATGGAGATAAGCAGGGATAGGAAGCGGAGAGAGTTAAGGCTCACTCAGGCACAGTACATTGAGAAAGTCCTCGCTCGATTTGGGATGGAGAAAGCCAAACCGGTAGGCACTCCTTTAGGCTCTCATTTTAAGTTGTCGAAAGACCATTCTCCTACATCGGAAGAAGATAAAAGGTATATGGCTAATATACCTTATTCTAGTGTTGTTGGTAGTCTCATGTATGCGATGGTGTGCACGAGACCAGATTTGGCCCATGCAGTTGGTGTTGTCAGTCGATATATGTCTAACCCAGGCAAAGAACATTGGCAAGCAGTGAAGTGGATTCTTAGATATCTTCGAGGCACTTCTTCGGTGGGTTTTCTATATGGTGGAGTAGATGGTGACATCCTTCTTAGAGGATACTGTGATTCTGATTATGCTGGGGATAGAGATGCTAGAAGGTCAGTGTCGGGCTATGTTTTTACACTTGGCATAGGCTCGATTTCATGGAGATCAAAGCTGCAATCTATCGTAGCTTTGTCGACTACCGAAGCAGAGTTGATATCGATTGTGGAAGCAACAAAGGAAGGATTGTACTTACTTCAGTTATTGGACGATCTTTCAATGGTGCAGCGGACAGTGGAGCTATTTTCATACAGTCAGAGTGCTATTCATCTTGTTGAGAATCAAGCATATAGTTCACGAACAAAGCACATTGATGTTAGAGGTTTCTTTCTTATGCTTGAGGAAGAACGGAGCAAGATCAAATTATTGAAGGTGGGTACTTCAGATAATCCTTCAGATATGATGACTAAGTCACTTCCAAAGGACAAGTTTGAGCATTGCTCAAACTTGATCAGTTTGCTTCCTGTTACTTGAGCGCCATGGGGCGTTGGGCCCAACGACTTCTATGTTGATTGTTGAAGATGAGATGAAGAAGAAAGACTGTCGTATTTGAATCAAGGTGGAGTGTTGAAATTGATGATTCAAATATTTGTACAGAAGGAAAGATTAATTGTCAATCATGTAATTGACACCTATATGGAATAACTTGGGTGCCAAGTTTACTTGGAGGTCAAGAAAACTTGGGTGCCAAGTTTACTTGGAGGTCAAGAAAACTTGGGTGCCAAGTTTACTTGGAGGTCAAGAAATCCCTCTATATAAATAAAGGTCATGTTATTGTATGAAGAAGGCAATCCACCATTAATCTTCTCTCTATTGTAATCTTCCTCCTCTCTTATGTACTCTTTTCTTCATTGAGAAATAAAAGTTGTTGGGTCTCCGTGGACGCAGGATATTCATATCCGAACCACGTTAAATTTTCTGTGTCCTTTTTTGTTCTTTGTTTTTCGTGAGATTTCATAATTATTTTTGTTATACTCCATTGGTATCTAAATAAAAAATACTAGATCCTCATCAAAATTCCGCATAAAACACTACAACTTTAAGTACTGAATTGTAACTAAGAAGATCCGTTTTTTAAACAATTGTAAGGCTTCAAGATTTTCAATATAAACAACGGCTTGTGATTAGTTAATTAATAAAGGCACGCTCATTCGTTATTCTCTATTCGTAAATGACCAAAGGCATACATTGATAGAACATGCATATAATAAATTTTCAATCATGTTGTTTGTGTACTTATCTATATATTTTCATTGATCAGTAAAAGTACATGAATGCACTTATATCAGAAATGGACTGCAAAAACTCATGACCGAGTAAATTCTGTTCTCTCCCCCCTCCCCCTCTTTTGGTGGTTTCTCTAAGTTTGAAAAACTGTGCAATACGTGCATCAATGATTCAATATGATGTTTGTGAACTTACGGATTCTGATGTGCAACCATAAGAGAAGGAACTAATAGGCATAATAGTGACTAATCTTCAGAAATATATGCTAACAATAACATGCCTACCATGTTTTGAATGATAAACTGAAATAGGTGCGCTGGTTAAGCAACAAAATAAAGAGCATGTATCTGGTAGACCACTGGGATGAAGGGTCAACAAAGTCAGTGGAAAAATTTACGTTATCGATGCTTATTTTACAAATCTACACATTGCAGTTTACCATATCTTTGGATAAACGATCAAGACAATAGAATAGTTTATTTTCAAAGAAGTTAATTTACATGTTTATGGGCATTTCAGGCTTGCTTATGGTATATTACGTGTAATTTTGTATCCTTATTTTTCTGCAGAGAGCTCATTAAAGCAGTAAGAATGTGAGATAAAAATGGAAGACTGATATTGCATGATCCAAGAAGCAAAGATGTTCAAGTAACTACTTTGTAAGTTCTCTCTTTCCCAAATGAGTTTACTGTAAGCTACATGAGAACCGACACCTAGCTACAACATGAATAAGGCGATCCCGGATTTCCCATGCTACTAAGCTTGCTAGAACAAAATTTATGTCGTGTTTCTTTTTACCAGCTCACCAAAATTTTGAGTTATGTTTTCTGATTGCCTTCCATGTCTGTTTTATTCTATTTTTTATTTTAAAATCTATCTTGTAGTTGGAGAATTATCCTAGCTAATAAGCTTTTACAATAGGCCCTATAAAGTTACAATTGTCAGTAAAAGAAGGAAACGGTCGATGTTTTAAAAGTTTGAGTTTAGACAAAGACATCGAAATTTCATTCAATCACCGGTGCTCAAGGAACATCGAAAAAGGTGTTGGTTGTGAAATATATTATGGGTTATAGAAAGAATCATGTTTCAGTGGTGTCATATAAACTGTATGTCAAACCAACTCCTCTAACATATGAGGAGTAATTTAAGTTTTATCAATTAATGGAAACGTGTTATGTACAGAGCATAACTAGCAAACTAAATTGTGGACGCAGATCTTCTAGTTCATATAATACCCGCTTTTGTAGTCAAGGAGCAGCCTAAGCGCAGCTGCTACTGTAACGACCCGGAAAATCTGAACCAATTTAAAATTTTTAAATTGGCTAGAATAATGGATTTTAAATATTTAAAATAAATATTTTAAATAATAGAAATGAAAACTGAGTTTGAATCGACGTTTGAAAACGAATATAATTAATTCTAATTATAAACAAGGCCTGAAATGGCGCTGTAGTTTCAAAAATTGAATTCAAACTTTGTCGGACTGTATCGGGTGCAAAACAAAACGGATTTGAGTGAAATAACAAATATTTAAATTTTTTAGTGAATACCTTTCTAACGACTCTGAAAAATCGAATTTTCATAGCGGAAAGCAAAAGTTATGGCCAAATGAATTTTCAGAAAGGTCGATATGGAATTTATATAGCCCGTGAAATTGGCCATTTTGCATACGATCTCAGAATTCGACGAAACCACTTTTGTTGGATCCGGGATGTGAAGTATTGCTAGGTTTCAAATTTCATAATTTTTGAAGCTAGTATGTGAGCATGGAAAAAGAAAACGTGTTTTGGTCAATTACAGTTAAATTGGATCGACCAGAAATGGGCCTTTTTGCAAACGGTCTCAGAATACGACGAAACTAGTTTTGTTGGGACCGTATCGTCAAAACATAGCCAGATTTATTTTTCTGGAATTTTTCGAATCAGTTTGTGGCCCTGGCAAATTGAAATGTACGTTCAAATCAAATATTGAATGTTATATATTTTAAATTGAATGGAAACTGACTGAAATAGTCGAATGGGCCTACAAAACATATCCCATAGTGTTTGGAATGTGGGTAAAACGCTAGGGACGACAGTCGTTGGGTTTAGATTGGTGGTCGTGTCAGAAAACCCCTTTAAAACTCCCGGGGCCAATCATATTTTTTTAAAAATAAAAATAAAAAAAGGAAAATCTCATTTTCTCTCTCCCCGTAATTACGATTAACGACGGAAACCACATCCAGCCTTCCTTCTTCGATTCCTCCTCCTACACGCTGAATTAACCCCCGCTCCTGTTGAGAATTTTGAAGAGCTTGTCTTCCTCTTCGAATCCATACAAGTGGCATCCTCCCTCGTTTCTTCTCCTTCGAGATCCAGCGCCTGGAAGTCTCTCCGTTCGTCACTGCCGTGCTCCCTCATCAGATGAGCGATCGCCACCGCACCTACCTCGTTCTGCGCGCGCCTCCAAGCCCTTGGACGTGGTGAAGTCTGATCGACGCAACAATACAGGGATTGGCCGATAAATCAAAACCTAGGTTTGAACATTTTCAGAAGGTAACGGCTGTTTTATTTTTAACTGTTTTATAGCACTTCTAAGCGCTACAGATTTTGATTTCACTATAAAAATCATATCTTTTTCGTTTGTGGTCGAAATTCAGTGAAACAAGAGACAGTGGACTCGTGTGGACGTCTTCTACATTCTAGAAGAGACCGCATATTTTTCTGAGCCTTCTGCTATTTTTGGTGGAGTGGAACCCAAAGTGAGATTTCTAATTTATAAATGATATAGAAAACAACAATGTATAAATTATATAGTCGATATATGAGTTATATAAGCGTTGTACACCTCATGTATAAGTTGTACGTTCGATGTATAAGTTGTATATGCGTTGTAAAAATTATATATGTGTTGAAATAGAAGTGAATTGCTATATATATATATATATATATATATGCCCCTCGTCCACAAACCATGAACGATATTTATTGGTTGTGATTGGTGTGAAAATTGATTGATAGCGAATGGTTGATTGGGATTGTTTGTGGTTGTTATTGATTGATTATGGTTGAAAAATACCCATTTGTGGTAGAGAAATATTTAGTTGAAACCACATAGGATTAGTTTGTGGAAATGAAATAAATATATACATGCCGCCTGCATGCGAACTAGGTGCATGATCCCCATTGTCAAAAACCGCGAGGTTTTAAGGTAGAGCGAGGAGCCGTACTAGGGACGGTCCCGGTTTTAACTACACTGCCGTTATGCTGCCGAAATTTTGAATAATATTCATGTATTTGAATTATTTTCATTTGTTGAAACTATATTTATTCGTTGAATAGAAAGCCTTCATGTGTTGAATTGAAACTCATTCGTTGCTTTGAAATTCATGTGTTGAATGGTATTCGTGTTTTTAAATATAAAAATCACATTTTTATCTATATATAGAAACTATAGAAAACCTTCATGTGTTGAATCGATATTCATTCGTTGGATAGAAATTCATGTGTTGAATGGTATTCGTGTTTTAAACATAAAAATCACCTTTTTATCTATTTATACAAACTATAGGAATCCTTCATGTGTTGAATCGAAATTAATTCGTTGAATTGAAATTCATGTCTTGAATGGTACTCATATTTTGAAATAAATTGTTCTATAATAAAAATCACATTTTTTATCATCTATATGGACTATATAAAATAATCTTGTTTTGAAAGAAATTGTTTTATAATAAAAATCCTATTTTTATTACGTATATAAACTATATAAAATAATAGAGTTTTGAAATGAATTGTTTTACAATAAAAATCACATTTTTATTATATACATGAATTTTTAAATATAGCGAAGTGTTGAAATAGAAGACAGTTAGATAAAAATACCATTTTTATCAAATGTATGAAAGGAATATCGTTTTGAAATCGAAGAATCGATATATATATATATAAATAGAATTAAAATATTTCGAATAACGACGCTGCAGTTCGTATTTCGAAACCGTGATTTCAAACGATTATACCGGGAGATCCAACCATCGGATTTTCCTGAAATCGCAACCGTTGGGTTCGCTTTGGAAATATCTTTCCAACGGCACCAACTTTGTAAAAATCCAACGGTTGGATTGTCTGGAATGTTTAATTCAAATCTGAAGAAAAACAGCGTCAGAATCAATTATATATATATATATAATTAATCGAATAACGACGCTGCAGTTTGTATTTTGAAATCGAAACTTCAAACGATTATACCGGGAGATCCGACCGTCGGAATTTCCCGAAACTGGAACTGTTGGATTCGTTTTGAAAAGATCTTTCTAATGATGTAAATTTTGTGAAGATCCAACGGTTAGATTTTCAGATATGTGTAAATCAAATCTGAAGAAAAACAGCGCCACGGTCGCGTTATGTCCCGAAGCGTCGTTTTGAATAAATTGACTATTTTAAAATAAATAAAAATAGCGATAAATCGTTATAAAATATTATAAACGATATGGATGTGATTTAGAAATTTACTGAAGGTTAGCTAAGTCGAATGGTTGCCTGGGTGTTGATCTGATGTTGGTTTCGGCCTTTGGGGTTAATATTTGGGAAATCGTTCTCTTACCGATTGACGGTTAGTGACTAGTGAATTGAAATGATGCGCGTATATGTTAGTGTTGCACTTGTTTATTATATACGCGAGTTGCTCAGAATGACCGGGTTTACCCCGTTCTGAATAACTGAATCGACGTTAATAAATCGAAGATGAATACGGTGGTCGAAGACCGGAGATCTTCACCTCGTTTGGATGGTAACCGAGGTCCTGATTGGGAGGCATCCCGAAATATGGATAATGAGTGGTGATCGTCTAGACGTACGTGGTGATCGATGGGTTTGCGAGGTATATAGTGCCTCCGGTTTCGTTCATACCCAGAACGGACTTGTAAATGGACTGTGTGTCTGACATTAGATTTTATTATGTGTTGATTGATCTATATAAAATATACATCTGTTTGGCGGCGGAGAATTTATTCTTTTGCTTAACGCCATTCTCTGAAACGCTCGAGCTCAGAGGTTGTATATCGATGGACATCAGTCTCATGGCATGAATTGCTAGTGTGGCATGCCTAAGTGGCAAATGATCAGGGCTTCTGTTGAAAAGAAAAGTCTTGTGGTGATGATCAGAGCACTGCCTGTGTGGCGTAGCTTTGTGTATAACGTGAAATCGCGAGCCTCACACCCCGGTATGAACCAGAAATGGGAGAGGACATCAGGGAGGGCCTGCGTTTCTTTCTAGCTAGAAGTGGCGTCAGTGGTTTTACACGCCCTGACGAGTTTGACTTATGTGGTTGTTGCTGTTGCGAGGCGCCTCGGTTTGATCGGACGATCCGGGTCCGATGGAGTCATTCGTTGGCTCGTTTACGCCCCAAAGGGCGGGGAGACGTAGTGTTCAAGCATAATAATCCACATCGGTGGACCGGCCCTGACGATCCAAGGGGCAGTTGCGGCTGTTCCTGAGACATGGGCTAGATTGTCTCGAAGTCGGTAAGGACTATCTTTTGCCTTGGTTCATGACGGAAATCCAATTTCCAAATACGACATCGTGCGGTTTTGATTGTATACCTATATATGGCGACATAGTGGTATGGGGCATTAATGCCGTCTATGATTGATAGTTATGATTTGAAATTGTTTTCAAAACAAATAAACACTAGCAATAATATCAAATGCCTTTGTTTTATTCGTATCAAGCATATTTTGTCCATTATAAGGTAAAACTCTATCCTCCGGTTTGCGTTGCATTATGTGATGGGAACTGAGTCTTATAATGGCTTCATTTTAATAAAAAGCATTGCGATGTTTAAAAGAAATATTTGTTTTAAAAGCACTGGCAATCCAATGGAGTAAACCCGTTCCACGAAAGTGGCGTGGTCCTGTGATTGGCCATATTATAAATGTGTTGAGTGGATTTCTCATACCAGTCCTTGTTGCTGGCCCTGAGTAGGTCGGGTACGCATGATAGGGGATTCTTGCTTCGCGGTTTGGTGGCGAATGGGAGACTCTTACCCCTACATGTCGCAGTTTAGAGAGTTGGTTCGCCAGTAGGTGCGAGACTCGGGAGGGTCGCCGTAAAACAAGGGATTGGGGGACCAGTGTGAGCCACGGTAGGTTTTACCTGCTGTACTGGAGGATGAAGGGATGGTTCAAAGCCTACTGGAGTTCGCGGTAACGTCTCAACGTGGTATCAGAGCTTTGGTTAAGCTTAGTTCTGGAGTATAACATATTAACGAACTCGTCAGAAATAGAACCAGTAGTGTTCTAGGACGGGTAACTTTATACAGATAGGATCAGTAATATCCTAGTATAAGTAAAGCATAATGAAATACACCCCAGTAGACACATTTAAATTCAAGTATTTGTCTCTATATTTTGAAATATCTTTTCTGTTGACCTGACACTTTGTCTGCTAATTGCAGACGTACTAGAAAATGAGTGCCAGAAACAGAAGAAGTGATACTGACCCGGATATAGAGGCTCTATTTATGAAATATAGAAATCTGGGTGGAAAACCCTTCACGGGTGAAGAATCAATTAATAGAACACAAGCTTGGATTCGTTCGGCTGAGAAAATCTTTGAAGGATTAAAGCTGAGGGATGACCAGAAAAGATTACTGGCCTCCTGGGCACTCAAAGACGAAGCTTTGTTCTGGTGGGATTTGGTCATCAAGGATAATCCAGAAGGTGATATCACCTGGGATAGATTTAAAGTGATTTTCGTGGAAAGATTTACTCCTCCAGAAGCAATTGAGTGACTATGTGATGAATTTTCTTATTTGATACAAGGAGATATGACCATTCCCGAATATCATAAGAAATTCAATGAACTTTCTCACTTTGCCCCTCATTTAATTGAAAATCCGAAGAGGAAGAATTTGAGATTTATCAACGGGCTTCAAAGAAAATATCAGAATAGTGTAATGAGGAACGTGAAGCTCCCCTTTTCTGAAATGATATACATGGCTTATCAGTACGAAGATCTAGACAAGAAGGGTATGTTACAGTACGAAGAAGAAGTCAGCTCTAGTAATAAAATTGAGTCTGCAACTGATCGTCCTGAGGCCGGTACAATGTCTGAGGTCAGTAAGGAGCCCAAAGTCAATCGAAAAAGGGCCAGATCCGAAAAAGAACCAGCAACGACTACCATATGCAATAGCTGCCATAAGAAAGGGCATTTGCAAGGAAATTGTAAATCCTCGAAGAAACGAAAGAATGATGGATTTAAATCCGGCGGAAAGCTTCAAGAAAGTAGAGAATGCAATCTCTGCCAACAGGCTGGTCATGTAAAGCAAGATTGCTGGCTATTGAAAAAGACCAAAGAGGATCAGGTAAATGAAGTAGCAGAAACGTCAGCACCCTCAGCTAGTCCGGAAAGATCTGATGTTTTAGAAGGAACGCTTACTGTCAAAAACATTCCAGTCAAAGTACTATTTGACACAGGCGCGTCACGAAGCTTTATCGCAAAGAATGCCGTTAAGAAGTTGGATTTGAAGTTGAGAAATCTTAAAGAACCAATGACTGTCCAAAATCAGGTCGGTGGTTCCATCAATCTCAGTTGGGTTTGTGCAGTACCTGTCTCTTTTTCCTACTATAAATTCCCTACTATCTCTATAGTTATGAACTTTAATGAATTCGATCTTATTCTGGGATTGGATTGGCTAACCAAATATGAAGCAGAGGTTAAATGCGCGGAGAGAGTTGTTAGGGCTAAGATTAAATCAGGGAATTATATAACCATACCATGTGAAGGCCCGACTTCATATAGAAAAGACTTCTGGGCAGCTTTGAATGTTTCTCCAGCTCAAATAGAAAATATCCCTGAAGTTGCAGAGAATATTCCTGACCTCATCAAAGACATTCCTGTCGTCAAAAATTATGCGGATGTGTTTGAAGAAGTTGTTCGCTTACCTCCGCAGAGAGAAATAGATTTCAAGATCGCTTTGATTCCAAATGCAAGGCCGGTAGTTCACGCTATTCGAAGAATGTCCTTGAAAGAGAAAGAAGAACTTGACAATCAAACACGACAGCTAGTATGGAAGGGTCTGATCAGGCCTAGTTTCTCTGATTGGGGTGCAGCAGTTGTGTTTGTTCCAAAATCTGACGGTACTCTACGTCTATGTGTGGATTATCGTGATCTGAACAAACAGACAATAAAGAATAAATATCCATTGCCGCGGATCGATGATTTATTGGATCGTCTGAATGGAGCACAAGTATTCTCAAGGATGGACCTAGCTACAGGCTTCCATCAACTTCGAATTGCCGAAGAATGTGTTCCAATGACAGCATTCAGCGGTCCCGACTTATTCTACGAGTGGTTAGTAATGTCGTTCGGCTTATGTAACGCTCCAGCTTACTTCGTCGATCTAGTGAATAGAGTGTTCAGAGGGGTTTTGAATAAATTTGTCCTGGTTTTCATTGACGATATTCTAATCTTCTCTAAATCAAAGGCCGAACATGAAAAGCAATTGGAACAGGTTATGGAAATCCTCAGAAGGAATGTATTGAAAGCCAAACTGTCCAAATGTATATTCTGGCAAGAGGAAGCAAAATTTCTGGGCCATGTCGTATCAAAAGAAGGAATTTCTGTGGATCCGAGCAAAATCACAGCTATTCAGAATTGGAAACAGCCCAGTACCCCCACTGAAGTCCGCAGTTTTCTCGGATTGGCTAGCTATTACCAGAAGTTCGTTAAGAACTTTTCGAAGATATCTGGTCATTTAACGAAGCTTACGAAGAAGCATTCTAAATTCAAATGGACTCCAGAAAGTGAGGAGGCTTTTGAAGAGCTAAAGTTAAGACTAACGACAGCTCCAGTGTTAACCATCATCGATGGCAATCAGGATTTAAAAGTCTAGACTGATGCTTCTAGGGAAGGCCTTGGCGCAGTGTTAATGCAAAGGGGCCATGTGATTGCTTATGCTAGCCGTCAACTAAAGCCGCACGAAAAGAACTACGTAACTCATGATCTTGAGTTATTGGCTATAGTATTCGCTTTGAAAATTTGGAGACACTATCTTCTGGGTGAGAGATTTGAATTGTTTACAGATCACCAGTCGTTAAAGTATCTGTTCACTCAGAAAGACCTGAATCTGCGGCAGCAACGCTGGCTAGAGTTCCTTGCAGCATACGATTTTGAGATTATATACACTCCAGGGAAAGCCAATGTCGTGGCAGATGCGTTAAGCCGAAAGAATAAAATGATCGCCAGTTTTATTATCACGACTTCCTTGATTGACAAAATATCTATTCTTCAGAAGGAGGATAATTTTATTAAGGATATGATCAAAAGGATTCAGAAAGGCGAACCCTCGTGTTTTCAAATAGATAACGACGAGACCCTGAGGATGAAAGGAATGATTTGTGGTCCTGACATCCCCGAGCTCAAAAGGGAAGTGTTAGACGAGTGTCACAAGTCCAAGCTGAGTATCCATCCTGGTGTAGCCAAAATGTATAATGATCTCAAGCGAACATTCTGGTGGAAGGCTATGAAAAGAGACGTTTCAATATATGTTAGCCGATGCCCTACTTGCCAGCTAGTCAAGAGCGACCAACAGAAACTGGCTGGGTTGTTACAACCGCTAGACGTTCCTGGTTGGAAGTGGGAACATATTTCCATGGACTTCATTGATGGTTTGCCCAGAACCAGAAAAGGAAATGACAGTATTTGGGTGATCGTAGATCGCTTCACGAAGACCGCCCATTTCATACCTATCAGATCAAACAGAACTGCTCAGAGTCTGGCGCAGATTTACTTCAAGGAAATAGTTAGACTACATGGAGTGCCGCTCAGTATAGTCAGTGATAGAGATACAATATTTACTAGTAAATTCTGGGAGGCATTTCAAGTAGAACTGGGAACAAAGCTAAATCTAAGCACTGCTTATCATCCTCAGACAGATGGTCAGACTGAGAGGGTAAATCGTATTTAAAAGATCTATTGCGAGCTTGTGTTCTAGATTTCGGTGGATCATGGGAAGACCATCTGCATTTGGCTGAATTCTCATATAATAACAGCTACCAGGCGAGCCTGACAATGTCGCCATTCGAAGCATTATATGGTAGACCGTGCCGATCTCCTGCTTATTGGGTCAAACCCAGAAATAGACTTGTATTGGGGCCAGATTAGATTCGAGAAGCTGCCGACAAAGTCGATTTTATTAAGAAACGATTATTGGCCGCTCAAAGCCGACAAAAGAGCTACGCCGATAGGAGAAGAAGAGATATATCATTTGCTGTTGGCGACTACGTATATTTGAAGGTATCGCCGATGAGAGGAGTTATCCGGTTCGGTAAAACAGGAAAGTTGGCGCCCAAATTCATTGGTCCGTTTCCTATTCTGGAACGGATCGGAACTCTCGCTTATTGGGTTAAATTGCCTGATTGGTTGCCTGGAGTTCATGATGTATTTCACATATCTCAACTTCGAAAGCACGTTCATGACCCAGACTTGATCGTGGAAGAAGCAGCTCAACAGGATATTGAAATTACTCCTGAATTGGCGGAGAGAAGAGAGCCGCTCAAGATCATCGGCAAAGAAACCAAAGAACTGAGGAACAAGAAGGTTCACTTTGTCAAAGTGCAATGGAGTGGAGATCCGCGAGATTGTACTTGGGAAACTGAGGAGAGCATTCAGAAAGCTTATCCTAGATGCCGAGTGGATATCTCTGATTGACTCCAGTGCAAGGTATATTTACCATACTTTGCATTACCATTTAATTCTCTGCTCTGTTGTTATTTTCTTTCCATGGATGTGCACTTTTAATTCTATAGTCTGAATGATTTTAAAAGAGTATAGAAATTGATCAGTATATTTTTGAAAAGTTAAAAACAAATTAATGGTTGTTTGTGTTGTGTGATAGTAGATTAGATTAATTAAAGTTATTAAAACGATAGTTAATTTAATCAATAATAGGATAATGGTAGAATTTATTCATTTAAACCACACATTGAACTGATTTAAAAATAGATAGAAATATATATACTTGTGCATTATATATGTTTGAACAGGTAAATGGATAGCTGTTGAGTAAAGATTTTATTTGCGTGCCCGACAAATAGGTAAACCTTAACGAGTTGGATGCGAAATATTATTATATCAACTCCTGTGAAGGCCATTGGATGCGGAGTGCTGGTTATTCTGTGTGTAAAAATAAATGTCGCCATAGGATAGTAACAATTAATTTTGAACTACATTACATGGCATACTTCTGAAGAGAGGCATACTTCATCATGTACTACATAAGCATTTGGAGCTTGTGTGACGAGGTGGAAGATTTACCATACGAGCGAGAGGCTTGTATGGCGATGACTATATTTTACAGGTTGAACTGATGACTGATATGGACTATTTAAATTGTAACGATAAAATTGCCAGATTAATAAAAATCCCACACGGGTCTGGAGTTGACAATAACCACGTCTCTCTAGTTATTAGATACGGCATATGGACTATTTATTTCCCACACGGGACGAGGTGACGAGGATTTATCCTCTGGAGCATTTAAAATACACACTCCCTCAAGCTTTGACAGGGTTACGAGAATTTATTCTCTGGAGTTATTATCAATACACGCTCCCCTGTAAACACCAGAATATATCACTATAAATATGTGTATGCTTATTAGGATTTATTGGGCAGCTAATACGGCCTAATAAATTTCCAAACCTCTCCCCGTACAAAGGAGGTTGTGGCGAAATTTTTCGAAAATTCTGGGTGTTAGCCAAATTTTTGAAGAATTTGAAAATTCTCAGAAACCGAAAAGTTAGAGAATTGAAGCCAGATTAAACGTAGAGTTGATTAATCAAACCACTTCTTACTTTGTTCCTTTTCGGAGACGAAAAGTTTTAAGTGGGGGAGATTGTAACGACCCGGAAAATCTGAACCAATTAAATTTTTTTAAATTGGCTAAAATAATGGATTTTAAATATTTAAAATAAATATTTTAAATAATAGCAATAAAAACTGAGTTTAAATCAACGTTTGAAAACGAATATAATTAATTCTAATTATAAACAAGGCCTGAAATGGCGCTGTAGTATCAAAAATTGAATTCAAACTTTGTCGGACTTTACCGGGTGCAAAACAAAACGGATTTGAGTGAAACCAAAAATATTTAAATCTGTTAGTGAATACCGTTCTAACGAATCTGAAAAATCGAATTTTCATAGCGGAAAGCAAAAGTTATGGCCAAATGAATTTTCAGAAAGGTCGCTATGGAATTTATATAGCCCGTGAAATTGGCCATTTTGCATACGACCTCGGATTTCGACGAAACCACTTTTGTTGGATCCGGTATGTGAAGTTGTTGCTAGGTTTCAAATTTCATAATTTTTGAAGCTAGTATGTGAGCGTGGCAAAGGAAAACGTGTTTTGGTCAATTATAGTTAAATTGGATCGACCAGAAATGGGCCTTTTTGCAAACGGTCTCAGAATACGACGAAACTAGTTTTGTTGGGACCGTATCGTCAAACCATAGCCAGATTTATTTTTCTGGAATTTTTCGAATCAGTTTGTGGCCCTAGCAAATTGAAATGTACGTTCAAATCAAATATTGAATGTTATATATTTTAAATTGAATGGAAACTGACCGAAACAGTCGAATGGGCCTACGAAACATATCCCATTGTGTTCGGAATGGGGGTAAAACGCTAGGGACGACAGTCGTTGGGTTTGATTGGTGGTCGTGTCAGAAAACCCCTTTAAAACTCCCCTGGCCAATCATATTTTTTTTAAAATAAAAATAAAAAAAGGAAAATCTCATTTTCTCTCTCCCCGTATTCGCGATTAACGGCGGAAACCACCTTCAGCCTTCCTCCTCCGATTCCTCCTCCTACACGCTGAATTAACCCCCGCTCCTGTTGAGAATTTTGAAGAGCTTGTCTTCCTCTTCGAATCCATACAAGTGGCGTCCTCCCTCGTTTCTTCTCCTTCGAGATCCAACGCCTGGAAGTCTCTCCGTTCGTCGCTGGTGTGCTCCCTCATCAGGCGATCGATCGCCACCGCACCTACCTCATTCTGCGCGCGCCTCCAACCCCTTGGACGTGGTGAAGTCTGATCGACGCAACAATATAGGGATTGGCCGATAAATCAAAACCTAGGTTTGAACATTTTCAGAAGGTAACGGCTGTTTTATTTTCAACTGTTTTATAGCACTTCTAAGCGCTACGGATTTTGATTTCACTATAAAGATCATATCTTTTTCGTTTGTGGTCGAAATTCAGTGAAACAAGAGACAGTGGACTCGTGTGGACGTCTTCTACATTCTAGAAGAGACCGCATATTTTTCTGAGCCTTCTGCTATTTTTGGTGGAGTGGGACCCAAAGTGAGATTTCTAATTTATAAACGATATAGAAAACAACGATGTATAAATTATATAGTCGATGTATGAGTTATATAAGCGTTATACACCTCATGTATAAGCGTTGTATAAGTTGTACGTTCGATGTATAAGTTGTATATGCGTTGTAAAAATTATATATGTGTTGAAATAGAAGTGAATTGCTATATATATATATATATATATATATATATATACGCCTCTCGTCCACAAACCATGGACGATATTTATTGGTTGTGATTGGTGTGAAAATTGATTGATAGCGAATGGTTGATTGGGATTGTTTGTGGTTGTTATTGATTGATTGTGGTTGAAAAATACTCATTTGTGGTTGAGAAATATTTGGTTGAAACCACATAGGATTAGTTTGTGGAAATGAAATAAATATATACATGCCGCCTGCGTGCGAACTAGATGCATGATCCCCATTGTCAAAAACCGCGAGGTTTTAAGGTAGAGCGAGGAGCCGTACTAGGGACGGTCCCGGTTTTAACTACCCTGCCGTTATGCTGCCGAAATTTTGAATAATATTCATGTGTTTGAATTATTTTCATTTGTTGAAATTGTATTTATTCGTTGAATAGAAAGCCTTCATGTGTTGAACTGAAACTCATTCGTTGATTTGAAATTCATGTGTTGAATGGTATTCGTGTTTTTAAATATAAAAATCACATTTTTATCTATATATAGAAACTATAGAAAACCTTCATGTGTTGAATCGATATTCATTCGTTGGATAGAAATTCATGTGTTGAATGGTATTCGTGTTTTAAATATAAAAATCACCTTTTTATCTATTTATACAAACTATAGGAAACCTTCATGTGTTGAATCGAAATTCATTCGTTGAATTGAAATTCATGTGTTGAATGGTAGTCATATTTTGAAATAAATTGTTCTATAATAAAAATCACATTTTTATCATCTGTATGCACTATATAAAATAATCTTGTTTTGAAAGAAATTGTTTTATAATAAAAATCCTATTTTTATTACGTATATAAACTATATAAAATAATAGAGTTTTGAAATGAATTGTTTTACAATAAAAATCACATTTTTATTATATACATGAATTGTTAAATATAGCGAAGTGTTGAAATAGAAGACAGTTAGATAAAAATATCATTTTTATCAAATGTATGAAAGGAATATCGCTTTGAAATCGAAGAATCGATATATATATATATAAATAGAATTAAAATATATCTAATAACGACGCTACAGTTCGTATTTTGAAACCGTGATTTCAAACGATTATACCGGGAGATCCGACGATCGGATTTTCCTGAAATCGCAACCGTTGGGTTCGCTTTGGAATATCTTTCCAACGGCACCAACTTTGTAAAAATCCAACGGTTGGATTGTCTGGAATGTTTAATTCAAATCTGAAGAAAAACAGCGCCAGAATCGATTATATATATATATATATATAATTATATTTAATCGAATAACGACGCTGCAGTTCGTATTTTGAAATCGAAACTTCAAACGATTATACCGGGAGATCCGACCGTCGGAATTTCCCGAAACTGGAACCGTTGGATTCGTTTTGAAAAGATCTTTCTAATGATGTAAATTTTGTGAAGATCCAACGGTTAGATTTTCAGATATGTGTAAATCAAATCTGAAGAAAAACAGCGCCATGGTCGCGTTATGGCCCGAAGCGTCGTTTTGAATAAATTGACTATTTTAAAATAAATAAAAATAGCGATAAATCGTTATAAAATATTATAAACGATATGGATGTGATTTAGAAATTTACTGAAGGTTAGCTAAGTCGAATGGTTGCCTGGGTGTTGATCTGATGTTGGTTTCGGCCTTTGGGGTTAATATTTGGGAAATCGTTCTCTTACTGATTGACGGTTAGTGACTAGTGAATTGAAATGATGCATGTATATGTTAGTGTTGCACTTGTTTATTATATACGCGAGTTGCTCAGAATGACCGGGTTTATCCCATTCTGAATAACTGAATCGACGATAAGAAATCGAAGATGAAGACGGTGGTCGAAGACCGGAGATCTTCACCTCGTTTGGATGGTAACCGAGGTCCTGATTGGGAGGCATCCCGAAATATGGATAATGAGTGGTGATCGTCCAGACGTACGTGGTGATCGATGGGTTTGCGAGGTATATAGTGCCTCTGTTTTCGTTCAGACCCAGAACGGACTTGTAAATGGACTGTGTGTCTGACATTCGATTTTATTCTGTGTTGATTGATCTCTATTAAATATACATCTGTTTGGCGGCGGAGAATTTATTCTTTTGCTTAATGCCCTTCTCTGAAACACACGAGCTCAGAGGTTGTATATCGATGGACATCAGTCGCATGGCATGAATTGCTAGTGTGGCATGCCTAAGTGGCAAATGATCAGGGCTTCTGTTGAAAAGCAAAGTCTTGTGGTGATGATCAAAGCACTGCCTGTGTGGCGTAGCTTTGTGTATAACGTGAAATCGCGAGCCTCACACCCCGGTATGAACCAGAAACGGGAGAGGACATCAGGGAGGGCCTGCGTTTCTTTCTAGCTAGAAGTGGCGTCAGTGGTTTTACACGCCCTGACGAGTTTGACTTATGTGGTTGTTGCTGTTGCAAGGCGCCTCGGTTTGATCGGACGATTCGGGTCCGATGGAGTCATTCGTTGGCTCGTTCACGCCCCAAAGGGCGGGGAGACGTAGTGTTCAGGCATAATAATCCACATCGGTGGACCGGCCCTGACGATCCAAGGGGCAGTTGCGGTTGTTCCTGAGACATGGGCTAGATTTTCTCGAAGTCGGTAAGGACTATCTTTTGCCTTGGTTCATGACGGAAATCCAATTTCCAAATACGACATCGTGCGGTTTTGATTGTATACCTATATATGGCGACATAGTGGTATGGGGCATTAATGTCGTCTATGATTGATAGTTATGATTTGAAATTGTTTTCAAAACATATAAACACTAGCAATAATATCAAATGCCTTTGTTTTATTCGTATCAAGCATATTTTGGCCATTATAAGGTAAAACTCTATCCTCCGGTTTGCGTTGCATTGTGTGATGGGAACCGAGTCTTATAATGTCTTCGTTTTAATAAAAAGCATTGCAATGTTTAAAAGAAATATTTGTTTTAAAAGCACTGGCAATCCAATGGAGTAAACCCGTTCCACGAAAGTGGCGTGGTCCTGTGATTGGCCATATTATAAATGTGTTGAGTAGATTTCTCATACCAGTCCCATGACTGACTTGTAGTTTGTTTCACTTTCAAACTCGGGTGCCCCTTTTTCCTACATGGGCAGCCTTGTATTCAGGTTTAGCTGGTTCTTTCTGGATAGCTGGAGCTGAAGATGGATTCTATTATTTATCTCTTTTGATGCTGTTCAGCTCCTATTGTACATATTTTGTTTATTTCCGCTGTAGACATTTATTATAGCTGAACTGTATTTGTACTATGTATGATCCTGTATACTGTGTAACTCTGATGATTATGTTTATCTAGTATATTCTATTGTTCATTATCTGGTGTATTTATTTATTTCTGTTCTGCTATTATCTGTTTATGTGTTATATTCCAAAGATTACCCTTGCCACCGTCAGTACGGGGTTTGGGGATGTCACAGCTACACCTTGCAGTGGGCCATTTATCCTGAAATTTGATTCGATATTTGCCATGTTCTTTCCACCTATCCAAAATTGAAACCTCGAACTTCAATTTGCTCTAAATTGCCCAAGGTGCAAGGCTTGTTTGATTTTGCACTTTTTTTAGGCTGACTGCCCTGATACTGGCATGTAATTTAGCTATCAATGTATCACAACTTTCCAATTAATTTTTGTCATAGCTGCTTGTTTGTGTACATGGAAACAATTTAATATAAAATAACCTTTTCTTATTGCGGTTCTGATTTACATGGTAAGTATATATATAGCTACACTCTAGTTACTTGCCTAAATATATTGCTGCTTGACAAAGGTTTGATAAAAAAGTACTTCAACCTGAAGAATATTAGCCTTCCTTTCCAATGATTTTTAGTTACTGCTAATTTTTGTCTATGGGGAAAATAATTTATCCGAAGTAGCCTTTTTCCCCCGTTTCCAATTCATATGTTATGTATGCAGCTAATTGGCAATAATCTCGACAAATGTTGATAAGGAAAGTATTTTAGTCAAAAGGGAACGTGGTTTCCTTTCTATTCTACACATTGAGGGTATAATATTAGATCCAAAATTGAAATTTCAACTGAAGGGATAGAACAAAATTATTTTACAAATGCTGAATTTCTCTGCTTTTCCATTAGATAATCAGTGTTGTATTGCAACAAGGGCCAATTGCTCCATATATGTTTGATTATCATTTATTATCTGAAGCAAAATATTACCAATAAGCTTCTGCTTCCTGCAAAATTTAGGGTGAAAAGTCACAAAACTTAAGTATCATCAAACGAAGCATTCTCTACATGAACAGTATATTATACAACATATACTAGTAATTTGATATGTTTGGAATACTCTAAACATCTATTTAGTCCCACATCACCGAATATGTGAGAATTATTCTATATAAATATCAGCTTTTTTCATTACCATACAGCCGAGCTCAGTAGCGTGAGCTTGTAACCAAGTGGGGCAGTAAATTGATGGGATGTTGGGTTATGTTATCGAATTCGGATACACGGCACGACTTGCTGGCCCGCCCGATCCAAGTCGCTGAGTGGCTGGTGTGGCTAGGCTGAAAGGTCTGGCCACGGTGGCTGTAGTATAGGGGGCAATGCGTGAGGCTGGTTTCACAGAGCAGCGAAAACTCCTTCCTCTCGACGGTGGATGGATAACGGACTGCTGTGCTCTGTATCCACCTCGATCCGGTGACACTCCTCCAACAAACCATCCTTTTTTCCCTCCTCCCTCATGCTTTTCTCATTCAGTTAGTTTTGACTTTCTCTTTCTCGGCTAATATTTGTGTTTGGTTGTTCTTTCTTGGAGTTGTACTGACCATACACAAGTATTTTACTTCTAAATTTCTCATCGGTGTCTCGCACTCTTATATATACCTTTGACTGTATGTAAGCTGTAGGCATGTTACATATCCACCATATATATGGTCCACCTATTTAACTTATAAGAACACCTTCCTTTCTTACCTTTGCCGTTTACTTATCTAATTTATTGCAAGTATCCTTTTCCCATTAGGCCATTACTATCCACATTTGTTTGCTTCCCAATTTCAGGCATTATTGCTTTGTACGAATGATGCTAAAACCTCTCCTCTACAAGTATTCTTTATTGCCACATAATACTATTATATGGATGAAAAGAAATGCTCTCTAAATTATGGTGTCCACATTCATGTCCCATGCAATGGCCATGATGTTGGTATGCTTGTAAACTTGTTAAACATTTCAGCCTTAGACCGAGCAGTAATAAGATGCTGACTTGTCTGTTCATTACATTAGGAAATAGCTGTTTGTTTTTTGTTCTTATTCTTCTTCCACTTTTGGCTTCTATACTTTCCTGAAAAACATAAAGAAACAGATTAAATTGTGTTTTCTCGGGGTATTTGTTGTCTTTGATCTACCTTTTTTTTTTGCTCTAATTCTGGGCATTTTTTGCTTCTGTATTGTAAAGCTGTCAACATTTCTCCTAGTTCACATTTTTACTTCTATTTATGGCATCTTCTTACTTTGAACTCAATTCATTCCATTGTGTTCCTGTCGTGCTTCAATGGATTGGACATATGTCTAATTCTCATGATAGAAAGGTGGCCATCTTCTGGTTTAGTAGTGGTAGTTTGTCATATTATTGGCATCAGTTGATTATATACCAAATTAAATCATATATCAATTTAATGTACTTCTGACCTATTTCACGCTTTACTTGCAGCAGCAGCAGGCAAGTCATATGACTAACACGGTTAATGTAAGGCGAAACAGACAACATAAAAGGGCCCTTGAGAACACTGAGGCCCACTGTGGCTTCCTGAGGTATGTTGTAACGACCCGGATTTTGAGCGACTTTGGTTATCGACATAAACTCGATGTCGATAACCAAAACATCGAAAAATCCCGGTAATTAATGAAAGAAATTAGAAGGTGAGAATAGATAAGATAGAAACTTAGAATAGAAGAAGAAGAAGAACACAACATCAGAGTAACACGAACCTCACAACGGAACGAATAACATATAATAGATAACATTACTTTGAAATATAACAGTTATGTGTACAATAGCACTTATCAGAGTACAACACTTACAACACAGCAGAAATAACTATAGCTATATGATCTTGAAGCCTCCTGCTCCTAGCTCTCTAAGTATATCTGTAAAATCCTGACTACTTGACTGCCCGTACAAAATTGGACACCCAAGAGTTTAGGGAAAACAACAAAGTAAACTCCGGGTCAGTCATGGGACTGGTGTGAGTAAAACAGTTTAAACAGGTTTATGAACAAGTAAACGATTTCTCATAAGACCACGCCGCAGAACGGAACGGGTTTTTCCCTTATGAGAATCCAAAATATCTTTATATCAAAAACCTTTTGATATTATAATAATGTCTATGTACAAATAGATATCAACTAGCAGAAACGCTTTCATCTCACGTTCTACATACATAGTATACAATCAAAATCACACGCATGTATTGGATAATGGATTTCCAACTATGACAAGGTATGGAACCACCTTCCGATCAGTGTACTCTAGGAACGATACACTGGAGTTCAACAAGAACATCTTGTAACTCAGCCACACATGACCGACCACTCATTTTGCTTGAGTGTATCGAATGTATATCACCAACGGTTGGGATCAGCAACCATTCCCGTATATATATGGGACAGCATTGATAGATTTAAGAAACAAATGAATATTCTCTAGATAGGTGATTATACACCCTACTTCGGTGCGACCGACTTAGCCATGTTGCCTGCCCGATTTCTGTCATTTTCCGGATGATGAGGCTAGAAGTTACGCGTTATCATCACATCAGATTCACTTTGAATGCCACATCATCAAATCCATCCAATCACCGATTGATGTCCTCAACAATACATTATGTGTTGGCTAAAAGAAGTTTCCTTCTTCGCTTCAACTCTTGGTACGGTTGAAGAAATCAATGTACGTGACCCTTCTGGAAATACTCTGTCAGACATTCATCCATACAAGTCATCCTCATTCACTTAGAATGTCACATCGTCATACCCGCCAAATCACAAATTGATTTATCCAAAAATAAAACGGGTATACAGCTTATAGAAACGAATTCCTCCGCCACCAAACGTGAATACGTTTGAACAGATCAACTTACGCGATCCATTGGATATACTCTGTCAGACCTTCGTCCATACAAGTTGTCCTGGGACTGGACAAACTGAAGGCACTATTCAGTATATCCATCTTAGTCACTGTTATCTAAGACTTATACAACAGCCCTTGCATTTTACTCCGTCTTCAATTGTCTTTGGCATATATGATTCGCAACGCTTATGCCAATACATAGTGGTTCTTCGGATAATAATCCAACCGGTCTCTCCATATTAACAACGTTAAAATAGTCAAAACTTCGATAGTCTGTGAGTTAACTATCAAAGAAAAACAAGTGTGCAAACAACGATATTATTTCCAGATGGAAATTATATCGAACAAACATCATTTAACATTAATCTCTTTAGTTCATTTATTTACTTATCTCTTGTTTCCCTATATTCTAAATTCTTATTTTCTTTTATCAGAAAACATTTCTGATTCTCGTTTGGAAAACATTTCCAAAACTCCTTTACGATCAAACCTTACCATTTATAAGTTAAGAAGGAAGTCACTCAAGTTGGGGTATAATTACCTCTCAGACCTTAACTGAACAACGTTATAACTTCAAAATGGTCAAAGTTTGTCTTTTAATCTTTAACAACTTCTTTACGCCTTTCTCGGATCCAATTTTACTAATCCACTTCTATATTTAAAACATTGGTTATAACGATAACGTTATAATCCCTCCTTTCGAATTATCTAACTTTAATTATAACTTTTATTCTTATTAGTGAATAATTAACCTAACACTTATTTATTTATAAATAAATAAATCTCTATTTAAACACTGGAAAGTATAAGTACTTTCCCGAATTCGATATAATCGAATTCGCCGATTAGCTCTCTTCGAGAAATCTCTATTTGATTAACTCTTCTTCGAATAACCTATATTCGATTAACTCCTTCCTTTCGAATATACTATATTTGATTACTCCTTCTCGAATAAACGATATTCTATAATCTCTCTTCGAATAACTAATATTCGATAACTCTTTCTTTTCAAATATCTCATATTTGAAAATCTCACTTTCGAATAAACTATATTCGATAATTTCTTTTCGAATGACTCTTATTCGATAAATCTCACTTCGATCAAACTATAATCGATAATTCCTTTCGATGAAACTAACATCGATAACTCCTTTCGATGAAACTAACATCGATAACTCCTTTCGATGAAACTAACATCGATTAATTTAACTCGACGAACTTAACTCGACTAACTCGACTAACTTAACTTGACTTGACTAACTCGACTTACTTGGTTCGACCAATTCGATTCGATTAACTAGGCTCGACTAACTTGGTTTTATTTAACTCAACTTGATTAACTCCTATCGAATTACTAATATTCGATTTAACTCCATTCGTTTGACTCTAGATCGCAACGATCACAAATGGTTACACCTGATTCCCTCAGGAAACATCCGACCGCCTTAGGCTATTTACAGCCCTGCGAATTACGCTATCAGTCGTACGAGATGGCAACTTACCCTGAATACTATGTTTGACTAATTCTGTCTCAAATAACTATATTTGATTAACTCTAGTTTCGTTTTAACTGTAATCGATTAACTCTAACTGATTAACTCTAACTGGTTAAACCTACCTGGTTAACTTTAACTGGTTAACTCTACCTGGTTAACTCTAACCGATTAACTCGACTTGATTAACTCGACTTACTTAACCCAACTGGTAAACTCGACTTACTTAACCCAACTGGTAAACTCGACTTACTTAACCCAACTGGTTAACTCGACTTACTTAACCCAACTGGTTAACTTGACTTACTTAACTCACTGGTTAACTTGACTTACTTAACTCACTGGTTAACTTGACTTACTTAACTCACTGGTTAACTTGACTTACTTAACCCAACTGGTTAACTCTATTGAACTGGTTAACTCTACTGAACTAGTTAACTCTACTGAACTAGTTAACTCTATTCAACTAACTCGACTAACTAACCCCTTTCGAATAGCATATTCGTTTTACTAACTTTCGAATACCATATTCGATTCACTCCCTTCGAATACCATATTCGATTTACTTTATTCACCTTATAAAGATTTCCTTTTTAACAACGTTTTATTCATTTGAAAAGATTTACTTTTAAATAACGGTTCTACACTTTAAAAATGATTTCCTTTTTATAACGTTTCCTTTTCAATTCTATTTGTAAATGGTTTACAAATATTTCCTTTTCAAATTCATTCTTGAAATATTCTAACTCCTTAAATTCTCTGAAAAATTCGCCATAACTTCCTTTGTAACAGGAGCATCGGGAAAATCCCCAAACCCGCCACACATGCCTTTCCATTCAAAAAGAAAATGGTTTGTAATTATTTTCTTTTTGAATATCTCCTATTTATAAATATTCCAATTTACAAACATTTCTTATTTATAAATATTCCACTTTATAAATATCTCTTATTTATAAATATCCCATTTTATAAATATTCTATTTTCAATATCACTTTGAAAATTCCCTTATCAACATTCCGGTATGTTATGGTATTTAACATACCATATTTCGATGTCCAATATCGTCCATACACACCCAATCAACAACAGGTTATAATTCACATCATATATCAAAATATATGAAAAACAATAAAATAACTGTTGAGGAATCCTGTCGGATTCCTCCAACCTGTTTCCCTGCATCCACAGATGTTACACAACATTATTGTCATCACTTTCAGTTCAATATGAATTATTATGACAAACAGAATCAACATATAACTATCTAACTGTTTATATATTATATATATATATATATATTTATATTTATATATATAATATTTCATTTACTGACTAGCAGTTCAATCAAACAGTCAACACACAGTCAATCAGACAATTTCTAACAGTTCTAAAAATACAACATGAAATTATAAACTGTTCAGAGTTAGTGAGATTTACTCACATTGGACGATCATCGTTAATAACCATAACCATCGCTCGGTTTGATTCAGACGGAAAATTTATTTTGCAATAAATTGTAACGAGCTTCGATTCACTCCCAGTCAGTCTCATTGTGTTGCTCCCGTCGATACGATCCTGTCGGATCTTGTTTTTCTGAATTTCGATATCGTATGACCGAGTTATGACATTTCAAAGTTATATGTTTTAATTAAATTAAAACAAAAATCTAAACTTTTATTGGGCTTCTACCTTTTGTTTCCCGGCCCATGACCCTCTTCAAACTCAACCCGCCTACGTTCTTCTTACCAGAATCGAATTCCCAAATGAGCTCCTCTTTCCCATTACAGAATACTCAAATCCCTTTACCACTTCATCCCCTCACCAAAACTTCGAACAAGAATCATCAAACAACCCCGCTTCGACAACTCTCCTTTGCCATTACCTCGAAGCACAGTTCGCCACAGCCTCTTGTTTTCCATCGCAGACCTTATCGTGGCCAGCACAGTTCGATCGATGCTTCTCATCATTGAAATACCCAAATTTCACCCAACACACTCGTTTCCATCACACAAACCCAAAACCGACCCTGAAATCTTGATCGAACACCCATACTTTGGATTAACCCAAACCCTAGCTACACGGCAACCCAAAACCAGCAGATACGATCAAGTTCGAATACCCCAAAAACCATATAGAAAAGAAGAGCACCTCCTATTGGTCACTAATATATAATTCCTTTGATTTTAGGATTTTTATCTCATTTTACTTCATTTTTCTAAGTTCACCAATTTGGTCTGTGAGGAAGAAACAACGGCGCAAAATTTTCTGTTGACCAAAATGAGAATGAATTAGGTTAGAGGATGTTTAAGGTATTATATAGGATTTTTTTTATTAATATAATATTCGATTATTAAATCCCTTTTTAAGCAAACGCTATAGGTATTCATCCTCTAAAATTCCACTGTTCACACACGATACCCAAAAAACACGAAACTGGACAGGCACTTTCGTTTCGACATTACGGTCCTAACAAAACTGGTTTCGTCGAATTCCGACTCCGTATGCTCACACAGCGTATTTTTAACTGTCAAAATACTGACTGTTTCTCACTCTAAAAATCCGTACGACCACATACTGACTCTAAAAATCACGGAAACTGACATCTAGCAATAATTTAACATTGTGGATCCAACAAAATTAGTTTCGTCGAATTCCGACTCCATTTGCAAACACAGCGTATTTTTAAAGCTCTGGATGACCCATTTAAATATATAAATATATTTAAATAAAATTAAATTAAATATAAATAAATTTATATTATCGTATATATATTCACAGTGGAATACCATACAGCTCCAGAATAATCCTGTATGGATTTCAAACTCGATATTTCATCATCAGAGTTATATCGATATTCGATTTATATTCAAAATCTATTTATAACGTAAATAAAGCATTGCAAATTATAAAGGAATTCCACAGCGACTTTTCTGAAATTTGATTTGGACGTAAATCAAAATCTCCACGATGAAATCCCGATTTTTCTCTCCCACTAGAAAGATATACTCCACCAGCTCCACACGTTTCTTGTTTCACAGAAATCCGGCTTAAAACGAATCCTGTACATTCAGTTGAAGTTCGAATCGCCAATTTTCGAATTGCAGCGCCATTTCAAGCTCGATTTTAATTATATTAAAATTCTATGTTCAAACTGTCGTTTATATAATAAATTCGTTATTCAAATTAAATTCCAAGCTGTATTAAATATCACAGATGATACAGTTCACACCATATCGCCATTTCAGCCAACTCTGATTATTTCAGAATTAAATATATTTTTTGATTTATTATTTTAATTAAATATTCACCATTATTCAGTTCAACGACCAATAAATTCTTTTAATTACTTTTTAAATAATTAAATAAATTAATTATTATACCTCTGCCAATGCGGGTCATTACATATGTTGTAGTTATTACATGATTTCTCTTGTTATGACATGCACACAGACTGCTTCATTGATTTAAACTAATGCGATGTACATAATCAACTGGGTTTTTCGAATATACATAATTAATTGGATTGTTTGGATATTGAAAATGCATGTAGATGGTGGTGCAAGCGTTGAAAATAGCACACCACCAGCAAGCATTGCATTCTGTCATCTTATACATGCTGCACCGCAACTGAACCTTTTCCCCTCTCCTATTTAATTGTATTTGAAATAATTTTGAGATGTCTAAAATCATGTGTGCTGATAGTGCTTCCTTATTGTGTTGAACCATTGTCAATACAGTTCTGTATATTTGCGTGTAAAATCTTGCAAGTTATATGAGCCGTAAGGGTTAAAAATTTAAACACTAGCCTGGCCTGTAAATTGAAGCGAAAGCTAGAACTACTGATTGATCTATATTAGGCGGTAATTTATTTGCTTTAAGTTATACTAGTTTGTTGTAGTCTATGTAGTTGAGGATTAGATCCCAGCTAAGAGACTAGTTTGTTGTAGTCTATGTAAAAAAAATTGGATTTACTTAGATGCTGATTTTTCAATTAGTATAAAAGTAGCATCTTTATTTCAATTAGATATTGGTTCTCTTATATATTATCCAGTCTAGGTTTGATTAGATGAATATTATTAAATTAATAGTAGGTTCTTATACATATTTTATTAGGCAACAGTGAAGAAACATGTGTTTTCAAGCCCTAGGTGTTATTTTGCTTCTTTGACAGTATCTGAAATAATCCTGTAATGCTTGGCATCATGTTCCAACTTGTTTTTTCTTTTTAATTTTTGTTTTCTGTGGTCCATTTAGTTTTGAATTTTGTGAATGTAACCTTGTACATTGTCTATTCAGTAGTGCAATTTTTATATTCCATTTCTGAGGCTGAACTACATGTTCTTTATTTGAGAACTTGTGATTATGCATGCAGAAGTTATCTCAAATTATAATTGATTTTTTGAACATACTATATATATATATACATATACATATATATATATATGTATATATGTATGTATATAAGAGCGTTCCTGGGCACCCCTGTTTTGCAGCAACCCTAGCATACCGTGAGCTATACTAATCCAAAATCCAAATCCAACAAGATTCCGTAGATGTTTAATCCACGTATATATTATCATCTATCCAAAATTTGAGCTCGTTCCGACATTCGTAACATTTTCAAAATTTTAGCTCAATTATTCACCGTTCAGACATTTATTCGTAACATTTTCAGAATCTTAGCTCAATTATTCACCGTTCAGGCATTTATTCGAACCGTTAGATTTAAACATCACCGTTTAGACATTTATCCCCTCCTTCCCTTTCGCTGGTTTCTTTAAGTTGAAAAAATTATGCCATACATGTATCAATGATACAATATGATGTTTGTGAACTTACAGATTTTGATTTGCAACCATAAGAGAAGGAACTAATGGGCATACTAGTGGCTAATCTTCAGAAATATATGCTAACAATAACATGCCTACCATGTTTTGAATGATAAACTGAAATAGGTGCACAGGTTAAGCAACAAAATAAAGAGCATGTATCTGGTAGATGTAACACCCCACCTCCGCCAGGGTCACTCGCAAAGGAATGCACTAGCTTTGGAGGGGTATTATTGGTAAACATGCATAATGATATAGCAAGGCAGGACATGACATATATATATGCGTAAATAAACAGAGTACGTAAATAAAACAGCGGAAGATTTTTAACACTTTTTCAAAAACAAGTCTGGTACATCAAAATGTCAATTTTTCCCAAATAAACAAGTCTAGTACATGAAGTAACATCATCTGAAACTGAAAAAGGAAAACATAAAAGTAGCTATCCCCAAAGTGGAAGAAACCATAGCAAGCCCAAGTCCAAAGCATACATGAGCTATCCAAGAAAGCAGCTAAGCTCCAAGCTAGGCTCCTGTATTCCCTCCCTGAGAACCTGGGGGGGGGGGGGAAACGGAAGAAAAGAGGCGAAACAAAACGGGTCAGTCAAAAAGACTGAGTAAGCCCTGCTACGATCAGTCTATAAACTAATAAAGTTAACATCATGATGGGAACTGAGATGATCATAGATAACAACATACTGGCATGGTAAATTACCTACAAGATAGATAGAGGTATCATCGCATAAAACAAGGTTAAGTTTTGCACCACGGTGTACTAGCAAACCAACGTAACAGGTATTGATCCCCTTAGCCCAAACTTTGGCCCAACAACATGAAGTGACCTTAATAAAAGGTCCAGCCCACGGTCTAGTCGATCGGCTCCCTATAAACCTAACACGTCAAGTGTTGGTGTCCATATGGCCCACGTATGGTTGCAGTTAGACTGTGCTGGGTCCCCCTTTTGGGTGTATCAAGCCCTCAGATGTCAACCCCAGACACTTAAGCAATAATGCACAGCTCTAATCTACTGGTACCCGTGCCTCGAGTTTGTCCAATATCGGACTACGTGCACGTCCGTAGCCCGCCGAACCCGCACCGCTGTACCACTCGGCCATCGCCCTTTGGTCGCTTACATCTGCCAGTAATCGTGCCCCGCCCTAGCCTAGCTTCTAGGGTTGTGAATGATACCAAACTGGGATTACTGTTAGAACAGACCACGTTGCTAGGGTTTCCCAAGAGGGTTAAGTGTGATTTAACCCTTCACTAATCCTGGATTAAACTGGTTAAGTGTGGCTTAACCCCATTCTAATCCCTTGATCTCCCAAATGGATTAAACTAGTTAAGTGTAACCAATGGTTCACGACTTAACCACATTCTAATCCCTCGAATCCCCAAATTGGTTAAGTATTAGTGGACCCTAACTTAACCCTAATCATGAGGCATTAATTAATTTAATGCACCTCAACCTCTCACATTAGACCTTGTTGTGGTTACTAGTTAGGCCGGGCGGGTCCGGGTAGCTTTACACCACAACTTGGTCTAACCTCGGGTCTTGGCACCCCATGACCAACTTCTCACATTGGGTCCTATTGTTTGTAGCCACTAGTTAAGCCGGTCGGTTCCGGGTAGAATTACGCTACAAACTCAACCCAACCTCGAGTTGGCCACACTTATGTTTTCTAAGTGTCATGTCCACTTTATTTCAAAACATAATCACAAGTCAAACAATTACTTGGGTAGACCTAACTTAATAGGTAAATTCCCAAGGGGTAGACCTAACTTAATAGGTAAATTCCCAATCTTATATTTTTATGTATTTTAAGTTTACCCCAAAACCCCCATCGTCATTCTATCGCTTACATATTTGTAGTAACGCATAAAGGATAGGAAGAGGGAACTTGGCACAACATAAACTTGCACAACGGTCGTGCATAACATGTTAGACTTGCACAACTTAGCGTAGTGAACTTGCATATTACCATAAAACATGCATAACATGTTAAACTTGCATAACTTAGCATAATGAACTTGCATATTACCCTAATCATGCATAACTTGTCAAACATGCACAACTTGTCATTTTAAACTTGCATAAACATGCACAACTTGCCAAAACATGCACAACTTGTCAAAACATGCACAACTTGTCATTTTAAACTTGCACAAAAATGCATAACTTGCCAAAACATGCACAACTTGTCAAAACATGCACAACTTGTCATTTTAAACTTGCATAAATATGCATAACTTGCCAAAACATGCACAACTTGTCAAAACATGCACAACTTGTCATTTTAAACTTGCATAACTCAATAAGCGTACAAATCATGGCTTAGCAAACTTGCATAAACATGCATAACTCAATAAACACACAAATCATGGCTTAGCAAACTTGCATAAACATGCATAACTTATAAATCTTGCAAATCATGGCTTAGTATACATGCATAACTCAATAGATTTGCAAATCATGGCTTAGTACCCTTGCATAACATGCACAACTCAATAAACATACATAAACCCCAACTTTCATCACACATTAACTTTATAGTTTCTAAAATGAGGGTAAGAGGGCTTACAATGCTTATGCGGACTCAAATGAGTACAACAAATGCAAGAAACCCCTTATGCAACTAATTAAAGCCCCCAAATGCAAGCAAACTTGATCAAGACTCCTCCTTTATGATGCCAATTGAAAATCAAGCCTTTAATGCAAGCTAAGGAGAATCATACAAGCCTAAATACCCTTGTATGCATGGAAATCTCTTAGGGATTTGATTAGGAATTGTATGAAGAGGGTGGAGGCCATGAGATTTTTGATTTTGGCATAGTTTAGTTACTAGGATGAATAATGAATGATTTAGGGTAGGTTAGGGTCTTATTTATAGATTAGGTTAGTGATTTGAACCATAGGATTAACCCTAGATTCAATTAGGGCCATCAGATCCCGGAACTCTCTAGAAACAAGCCACAAGACCCAACCCCAATCAGAAATGGTGCACCAGGCTAAGCAGCCCGTGCACCACCTGTCGACAGGGCTGTCGACAGGGCAGTCGACATGCCTAGACCCCTGTCGACAGGCCTGTCGACATGGGGTCCTGGCGGGATTTTTCCCGCCTAGGCCCAGCTGGCCCAATTCTTCAAATTTGAATCTGATTTTTACTTAGTAATTTTCTGCAAACTTCAATGGGCCTTAACTGGGTCATACGGACTCCGATTTTCGAAAACTCGGACTCTATTTCGCGTATTTTTCCGAGACGAACGCAATGGCATAGCCCGTTTCCCTTGATTCCCATTTTATAATTTAATTCTGCCTCAATTTATGTTATAACAGATTATTAAAAATACGGGTTGTTACATTCTCCCCTCCTTAAAGGATTTCGTCCCCGAAATCTTCAAGTTAGGAAGAACGTATCCTACCATCCAATCATCCATCTACTCAAAGCATCATCCACAAGCAATCATTGTCCTTACAAGATTCTAAATGCTGGATGAACATATGCAAAAGTGTGTGTGTATGTACTTACCTAATGCAAAAATCAGGCGGTTACTGATACAGTAAACCTCCTTAATGCATATGTATGTAAATCAGGCGGCTACTGATACAGTAAACCTCCTTAATGCACATGTATGTCAGTGAAATGAATCCATATGTATGCAAATTCCTAACATAATGTATAATATCTACATGCGTGCTCGATCATACATCCATATGCAACATCCATGTGATAGCATACGAATTTCATCCAAGAATAAGCATAAACACTCATGCACATGCAATATGAGGAGTGTGTGAGCCGATCTAGTGCCTAATCGTGTATAATGCATCCACGAGCAACCACTTGCAAACACTTGCAACCACTTGCAACCATCAAACATAACATGTTTCAAACACATGTTTCAACCAAAGGGTTTCTACCAAAGGTTCTCATGACGAGATAGACATGATAAACTAGATAAACTAGATAAACTAGACAAACTCCTTTTAGGATTACAAGAAATCCATTCAAACTTTGACATATAGTATCAACCGATGAGTCTTAACCCCCTTATGGAGTTTACAACAGAAATAAGATCGAGAATGGGACCGAGAGGATATATACAAAAGATAACTTGCAAGCAAGCTTCACAGGAAAACAAGGATCAAGGATGTACTCTTAAAAAGAGATATGATGCGTGTATCTAGTCTTTACTCTTCTTAGTCACGTTTCCTTGAACTTAACTCCACTGTGCTTTGACCGTCTTTTACTTCATGATTTCTTGGCTTCCTAACTCTTATTTCCCAAATTCGAGTTGGAACTTATTTCATTATCGCCTCTCGTCTTTCTTTCCCACTTATTCTTCTTTCTGTATACTTGGCTTAAACATAATTATAACCTCATGATTCGCGCAAGCTCTCCAAAATTCACTAGTGAATCCTGGATCTCGTCTACTTACTATAAAGTATTCCATGCAGCAGAACTTTTCTTGAAAATACCAATCCACGTTGCCAATTGCCCTTATAAACGTGATTTTCTATAACTCATGCTTAATCGAAATGAACCATCCGCCTATGAGTGAGAGGCCATACCTAGATTCAATTGCCTACCCATGGCTTCCTGTAGGCTATTCCAAAACTGGCCAACTTCTTGAGGGTAAACCGTTGCTAACCATGATGCAGTCCTCTCGCTCTTCACTGGACTGAAATGAGCACTCTTCGTGAGTCTTCCTATTATGACCCTCATACCCGTATTCCCTTTCTTTGATCTAGGTAGTCTATCCACATAATCTATCGAGATGTTTTCACACTTCCCTTGTGAAACTTCCAATGGAGGTAATGGCCCACTGGGCTTCTATGACTTGGCCTCAACCTGGTGGCACAGCATGTATCCTGAAACCAACTCGGCCACCTCCTCGAGTGATGCGCATCTTCAGGAACCTTCTTTACCAAGTCCTCCACTCGAGAAACACATAATCTCTCATCGCGCCTTAGTCATCCCTTGTCATCTATAATATAGCTAACGAATCCACCGCTAAGCCTTACTTAGGAACTATGTGCCCAAGAAATCCAACTTCTTTCCTCCAAAGTGACATTTGGAGAACTTGACCTTCCACTGGTGGCTCTAAGCGTATCCATCTCCTTTTTGAGATGTCTAACATGCTCTTCCTCGTTCTTTTGAGGAGATCAAATATCGTCTACGACGACCCTGACAAACTTGTTCAAGGACTCCCTAGACACCCTACCCATCAAAATCACGTAATATGCGGGTGTCTTAGTCAAACCAAATAGCATGACTAGCCATTCTAAAACCCATCTAGAGCCCTAAACGCAGTCTTGTCAATTCCATCCTCAGCCATCCTAAGCTGATGGAATCCGGTAGCTAGATCAAAAGAAAACAGATGCTCCTACAAGCTGATCAAACAAATCATTGATCCTTGGTAACGGTTATCTTACGATAATCAATACATAAGCGAAACAAACTGTCCACATCAGTAACGAATACTACTGGAGCACCCTACTCGAAAATGCTTCGCCTCAGGAAGTTCTTCTCAAGCAACTCCTTGACTTGCTTTCTTAACTCTCATCTCGTGAGTTCATGTGCCTAACCGGCCACGAAACTGACTTGGTATTACCAACCAGATAATACGGAAATCTATCCTCAGATATCAGGATATTCTCGGACCACCCTCACAGATTGCAAACTATCGATAGACGAGTTGAGGGATTCAAGATAACATAACATGACGGGACCCCTAGGGTTGCTAGAAATTTCTAGGGTATTACCGAGGCGAGTCATGAGCCCCACACCCTATATACAAAAACCCAGAATGGCTCCAAAATAGGACGACCATTCCATGCCCAAAACCAACCCATATCCCCCGGAACCGAGAATATAAACATCCCACGAGAATTCTATACTCAAGATAGAAATTTTCAAATCCACTCAGACCACAGACGGGCGGGTAGAACCCCCAATTGGATTTGAAACACATACGGGATCATCAACTACACTAGTACTTAGGTGCAAAACTTTCAACCGGATCAGATGAAATAAAACTATGCGATGTGCCAGAATCAAACAAAGTTCGAACAGGGAAAATCAGAAAATGTAAACAAGATTTTCAACAGAAACACTACCTCTATCATGAGCTGGAAGGACGGGGTTGAGGGGATGGATTCGCCCTCCAGATAGTCCTGCACACTGAGTCTGACCTTGCCCTTGTTTCCTCGGGCAATCTTTTCTGAAATGTCCAAACTCACTACAAATGAAGCATTCGCCCCGCTTTCTTTTTTCCTTCTTCCTACATTCCCTGGCTATATGTCCAACTGTACCACAGAAGTTGCATTTCATATTCCCTCTTGGCTTGTCCTTGCGGTTGTTGTTATTCTTGTCTTGCTTCCCGGAATTTACTCTCTTGCCTTGAGACTCATTCGCCTTGACCTCTTTCTTGTCATTGCTACCTTCTTCTTGAAGTAGGGCCAAATTCACTAAACTCTCGAAAGTCGCCCCCAAGGGTATATGAGACAGGGCCAAATCATGTAATGGCTCGTTTAATCCTAGAGCAAAGTGTAGGGCCTTCTTCTGAGCTGTATTAACCAAGTCTAAATCGTCTTGAGCCAGTTGATTAAACTTATCTATGTATTCCCTAATAGTCATGTCCCCTTGCTTCAGTGATAAGAATCTCAGTCCAAACCTTCCTCTAAAGTCATCCCAAGTCTCAATTGGCCTGGTCGCGGTGGTGACTACCCACCAACGTGCAGCTTCTTCCTTTAGCAACCATACTGCTAATAAAACCTTCCTGCGGTCACCTATATCAAAGGTGGCTAAAAGATCTTCGGTCTCTTTCAACCAATTCCCTGCTTCTACAAAAGTCTCTGTTCCAATAAAATTCTTGCCACCCATCCTCTTAAAGTTCTTGCAAGTTTCCGCGAAATCCGCTTGTGGAGGCTGAGGGGGAAGAGGAACATCAGCTACGGGAGGAGAAGGAGGAACAGCGGCCTCGACTGAGGAGACAACATTAGGGACACCTGGGACCGGTGCCGTGACTTCCAAGTACCGACGAAACCAATCGGGTATCGTTACTCCTTCGGGCAAGATGAGATTATCAGACATGCTGGAAACGAAAAGAAAAGAGTTTAAACGAGGAGTCAAAGGATAGTGCTGATGGCTTTTGGGGAATCGCCTTTAAAATAACTAGACTTTTCTTTGGAAAATACTTTATACTTGGTTTTGAAAATAGTTTTTCAAAGAGTCTTAAAAACCTTTTTATCCCTTCTAGTAAACCATATGCTCTGATACCAAATGTAACACCCCACCTCCGCCAGGGTCACTCGCAAAGGAATGCACTAGCTTTGGAGGGGTATTATTGGTAAACATGCATAATGATATAGCAAGGCAGGACATGACATATATATATGCGTAAATAAACAGAGTACGTAAATAAAACAGCGGAAGATTTTTAACACTTTTTCAAAAACAAGTCTGGTACATCAAAATGTCAATTTTTCCCAAATAAACAAGTCTAGTACATGAAGTAACATCATCTGAAACTGAAAAAGGAAAACATAAAAGTAGCTATCCCCAAAGTGGAAGAAACCATAGCAAGCCCAAGTCCAAAGCATACATGAGCTATCCAAGAAAGCAGCTAAGCTCCAAGCTAGGCTCCTGTATTCCCTCCCTGAGAACCTGGGGGGGGGAAACGGAAGAAAAGAGGCGAAACAAAACGGGTCAGTCAAAAAGACTGAGTAAGCCCTGCTACGATCAGTCTATAAACTAATAAAGTTAACATCATGATGGGAACTGAGATGATCATAGATAACAACATACTGGCATGGTAAATTACCTACAAGATAGATAGAGGTATCATCGCATAAAACAAGGTTAAGTTTTGCACCACGGTGTACTAGCAAACCAACGTAACAGGTATTGATCCCCTTAGCCCAAACTTTGGCCCAACAACATGAAGTGACCTTAATAAAAGGTCCAGCCCACGGTCTAGTCGATCGGCTCCCTATAAACCTAACACGTCAAGTGTTGGTGTCCATATGGCCCACGTATGGTTGTAGTTAGACTGTGCTGGGTCCCCCTTTTGGGTGTATCAAGCCCTCAGATGTCAACCCCAGACACTTAAGCAATAATGCACAGCTCTAATCTACTGGTACCCGTGCCTCGAGTTTGTCCAATATCGGACTACGTGCACGTCCGTAGCCCGCCGAACCCGCACCGCTGTACCACTCGGCCATCGCCCTTTGGTCGCTTACATCTGCCAGTAATCGTGCCCCGCCCTAGCCTAGCTTCTAGGGTTGTGAATGATACCAAACTGGGATTACTGTTAGAACAGACCACGTTGCTAGGGTTTCCCAAGAGGGTTAAGTGTGATTTAACCCTTCACTAATCCTGGATTAAACTGGTTAAGTGTGGCTTAACCCCATTCTAATCCCTTGAGCTCCCAAATGGATTAAACTAGTTAAGTGTAACCAATGGTTCACGACTTAACCACATTCTAATCCCTCGAATCCCCAAATTGGTTAAGTATTAGTGGACCCTGACTTAACCCTAATCATGAGGCATTAATTAATTTAATGCACCTCAACCTCTCACATTAGACCTTGTTGTGGTTACTAGTTAGGCCGGGCGGGTCCGGGTAGCTTTACACCACAACTTGGTCTAACCTCGGGTCTTGGCACCCCATGACCAACTTCTCACATTGGGTCCTATTGTTTGTAGCCACTAGTTAAGCCGGTCGGTTCCGGGTAGAATTACGCTACAAACTCAACCCAACCTCGAGTTGGCCACACTTATGTTTTCTAAGTGTCATGTCCACTTTATTTCAAAACATAATCACAAGTCAAACAATTACTTGGGTAGACCTAACTTAATAGGTAAATTCCCAAGGGGTAGACCTAACTTAATAGGTAAATTCCCAATCTTATATTTTTATGTATTTTAAGTTTACCCCAAAACCCCCATCGTCATTCTATCGCTTACATATTTGTAGTAACGCATAAAGGATAGGAAGAGGGAACTTGGCACAACATAAACTTGCACAACGGTCGTGCATAACATGTTAGACTTGCACAACTTAGCGTAGTGAACTTGCATATTACCATAAAACATGCATAACATGTTAAACTTGCGTAACTTAGCATAATGAACTTGCATATTACCATAATCATGCATAACTTGTCAAACATGCACAACTTGTCATTTTAAACTTGCATAAACATGCACAACTTGCCAAAACATGCACAACTTGTCAAAACATGCACAACTTGTCATTTTAAACTTGCACAAAAATGCATAACTTGCCAAAACATGCACAACTTGTCATTTTAAACTTGCATAAATATGCATAACTTGCCAAAACATGCACAACTTGTCAAAACATGCACAACTTGTCATTTTAAACTTGCATAACTCAATAAGCGTACAAATCATGGCTTAGCAAACTTGCATAAACAAGCATAACTCAATAAACACACAAATCATGGCTTCGCAAACTTGCATAAACATGCATAACTTATAAATCTTGCAAATCATGGCTTAGTATACATGCATAACTCAATAGATTTGCAAATCATGGCTTAGTACCCTTGCATAACATGCACAACTCAATAAACATACATAAACCCCAACTTTCATCACACATTAACTTTATAGTTTCTAAAATGAGGGTAAGAGGGCTTACAATGCTTATGCGGACTCAAATGAGTACAACAAATGCAAGAAACCCCTTATGCAACTAATTAAAGCCCCCAAATGCAAGCAAACTTGATCAAGACTCCTCCTTTATGATGCCAATTGAAAATCAAGCCTTTAATGCAAGCTAAGGAGAATCATACAAGCCTAAATACCCTTGTATGCATGGAAATCTCTTAGGGATTTGATTAGGAATTGTATGAAGAGGGTGGAGGCCATGAGAGTTTTGATTTTGGCATAGTTTAGTTACTAGGATGAATAATGAATGATTTAGGGTAGGTTAGGGTCTTATTTATAGATTAGGTTAGTGATTTGAACCATAGGATTAACCCTAGATTCAATTAGGGCCATCAGATCCCGGAACTCTCTAGAAACAAGCCACAAGACCCAACCCCAATCAGAAATGGTGCACCAGGCTAAGCAGCCCGTGCACCCCCTGTCGACAGGGCTGTCGACAGGGCAGTCGACATGCCTAGACCCCTGTCGACATGGGGTCCTGGCGGGATTTTTCCCGCCTAGGCCCAACTGGCCCAATTCTTCAAATTTGAATCTGATTTTTACTTAGTAATTTTCTGCAAACTTCAATGGGCCTTAACTGGGTCATACGGACTCCGATTTTCGAAAACTCGGACTCTATTTCGCGTATTTTTCCGAGACGAACGCAATGGCATAGCCCGTTTCCCTTGATTCCCATTTTATAATTTAATTCTGCCTCAATTTATGTTATAACAGATTATTAAAAATACGGGTTGTTACAGTAGACCACTGGGATCAAGGGTCAAGGAAGTCAGTGGAAACATTTACGTTATCGATACTCATTTTACAAATCTACTCATTGTAGTTTACCATATCTTTGGACAAATGATCAAGACAACAGAATTGTCTATTTTTAAAGAAATTAATTTACATGTTTATGGGCAATTCAGGCTTGCTTATGGTATATTACGTGTAATTTTGCATCCTTGTTTTTCTGCAGAGAGTTCATTAAAGCAGTAAGAATGCGAGATAAAAATGGAAGAGTGATATTGTATGATCGAAGAAGCAAAGATGTTCAAGTACTACTTGGTAAGTTATCTTTCCCAAATGAGTTTATTTTAGGCTACATGAGAACCGACACATAGCTACAACATGAATAATGCGGTCCCAAATTTCCCATGCTACTAAGCTTGCTAGAACAAAATTTATGTCGTGTTTCTTTTTACCTGCTCACCAAATATTTTGAATTATGTTTTCTGAGTGCGTTAAATGTCTGTTTTATTCTTTCTTTCTTTGTTTTTATTTTTTTAATAACAAGTCTATCTTTTAGTTGGAGAATTATCCTAGCTAATAACCTTTGGCCCTATAAAGTTACATTTGTTGGAAAAAAAAGGAAACAATCGATGTTTTAAATGTTTATGTTAAGTTTAGACAAAGCTATTGAAATTTCATTCAATCACCGGTGCTCAAGGAACATCAAAAAAGGTGTTGGCTGTGAAATATATTATGGGTTATAGAAAGAATCATGTTTCAGCGGTGTCATATAAACTGTATGTCAAACCAACTCCTCTAACATTTGAGGAGCAATTTAAGTTTTATCAATTAATCGAAATATGTTATGTACAGAGCATAACTAACAAACTGAATTGTGAAAACAGATCTTCTAGTTCATATAATACCCGCCTTTGTAGTCAAGGAGCAGCCTAAGCGCAGCTGCTATACACCTTGCAGTGGGCCATTTATCCTGAAATTTGATTTGATATTTGCCGTGTTCTTTCCACATAGCCAAAATTGAAACCTCGAGCTTCAATTTGCTCTAAATTGCCCAAGGTGCAAGGCTTGTTTGATTTTGCACTTTTTTTTAGGCCGACTGCCCTGATACTGGCGTGCATTTAGCTATCAATGGACCACAACTTTCCAATTAATTTTTGCTACTGTTGCTTGTTTGTGTGCACGGAAACAACTTAATATAAAATAACCTTTTTTTATTGCAGTTTTGATTTACATGATAAGTATATAGCTACACTCTAGTTACTTGCTTAATATATTGCTGCTTGACAAAGATTTGGTAAAAAAGTATTTCAACCTTCAACTTGAAGAATATTAAGCTTCCTTTCCAATTATTTTTAGTTACTGCTAATTTTTTGCGTATGGGGAAAACAATTTATCCGAAGTAGCCTTTTCCCCCCTTGTCCAATTCATATGTTATGTATGCAGTTAACTGGCCATAATCTCGAAAAATGTTGATAAGGAAAGTATTTTAGTCAAAAGGGAACGTGGTTTCCTTTCCATTCTACACATTGAGGGTATAATATTAGATCCAAAAATTAAATTTCAACTGAAGGGATAGAACAAAATTACTTTACAAATGCTGAATTTCTCTGCTTTTCCATTAGGTAATCAGTGTTGTATTGCAACAAGGGCCCGACGCTCCATATATGTTTGACTAGCATTTACCGTCTTACATGTTAATTTTTTGTGTGGACTTTATGCTGTATATGTTGCATGGACTCCTATATATTCATTAGGATCGGCAAGACTCCTATATATTGTACAAACTGCATCGGCAAGACTCCTATATATTGTACAAACTGCATATTTTGGTGGAAATGTTCATTAGGATGTTTTGTGAGGCCTGTTTTACAAGGATTTTTGTATGTGAAGTTTGAAATTGAGAGGCAGATCTTAATTTCCTCTTCTTGTTTTGGTCAAAATCCATTCATCAAAAAGTTTTCACGTGTCTAAAAGTGCTTGGGATTAATTTCATTCGGCATTCATTAAATGTTTTATGGCATTTGTTAACACTGGGTACAAACTACAAACTGCACATTTTGCTGAAAATAATTACGAGGTTATCTAGAAAAACTTATTTTAGAAGGAATTTTTGGGTTTAAGTTTGAAAATGAGAGGCAAGTCTTAATTTCCACTTCTTTTTTGGGTCAAAAACCATTCATCAAAAAAATCTGCATGTTTAAGAGAGCTTGGGATCAGTTTCTTTTGACATTCATTTTTATTTATTTATTGCATTTGAGATATGCTTGACATTACTAAACTTTTGTTACAGGCTTTCAAATATATATCATAAAAATCTGGAACAAAAAAATGAATTTTATCATGTTGAAACAAAATCTATGTTATAGTTGCAATAAGTGAATAATGAACCTTAGTATAATCCATATTTTAGAAATGTGAAAAGGTGTTATCCATAGAAAATATTAAGCTGCGCAACAAATTAACTTACAACAACTTCATTAAAATAAAATTGAGTTATGCTCTTCCAGTTTTTTTGGATGTTTATTCTTTACTGAAGTTGATAGAGACTTGAGACAAAACATTCTTTATGAATATAATTGATCATTAAAACTGATCTATTCAAATTTGGTTCTTTAATCCAACCCTCCAAACTGTCATCTTTTAATTTGACATATTGATGCAAAATTGTATATTCTTGAAATCAAATTTCTTGAGATTAATAATAAATACATTATCTATCTTAACCTTCTAGTATGTTGTGAATTTTGAAATGATACAAAATTTTGTGAGAAATATCTTTATCATAATGAGATCATATCTACATTCTATCGGATCTGTTAGTTTGATTATTGGGCTAACACCTCACTATAGAAGTCATGTAGAGTTATCAATTAAGAATGTGGGAGTGATCTCCCCATAAGAAAATCAGTCTTTTATCATAAAGAAAGAAAAAAGAGTGCGATCGCTAACTATGTTTGAATAAGCTAAAACCTCTAAAGATTAGTTGGAATAAGCAGTTAAAATTGATCCCTCTCTTTAATGTTGTGGTGTTGTTTTATAACCGTGGTTGCGGTTTCTAGTTGCCTTACTTTATCCAAAATATCTATAGAAAGTCGACAGAGTAGGATTAGGTCTAGATTCCAAAAGATATGTCGAATAATAAGTCAAATTTCACTCAACTTGTAGTAATGATCTTATCGCCCAACACCATTCCATGACATATAGATCTATACCGTTTGATCAACCTTTTTGTACTATGCAACTTTTGAATCTGCTGGCCCATTTACACTGCCTTGTAAAACTGTTCCATTGCATGAAGTAGAAGTAGTTTCTTCAGCACCAACCCTAATTCACTTGATCTTATGTGTACATGCGGATCAATGCTTTTTCTTTCAAATGCTTTTCTTGTTGGTTAATTGATTTATGTTACTTTATGGGTACTCTTCCTAACCATAATTCCAAATCCATTTGCATCATTGTTTTTCCATACTGGTCAATCTCATAGTTTTATACCGATCGATCCATGGGTGATGACGAATTGACGTGACTTTCACTATACATACACCTTATTCTCTATTTCTGTCGTCCCATGTAATCTACATCTTGTATTTGATCATTTATGAGTTCTTCAAACATTCCTTCATCTATCTGAAATCGTTGAATCTTGGACGTTGAAAATTACTAGTAACAAGATGCATTTAGGGAAAACCTGATATGAAATTTTGTGAGGGAAATTTGATGTTTGGGAGATGTGGATCCTTCCAATATATGTACACACTTTTTTTTGTATGTGTTTTCATCTAATTAATGATCATGTTGAAAATTTTAAAATTTATTTGGATTGGCTTAACCTTTTTTTAAATAATATCAACATTGAATGTAAAAGTTGCTCTCTATTTTGGATGTAAATGAGATTTTAAATTGAGGCCGACTATACGATCAAAAAACAAAACACAACTGCACGGTTGATCTTTGTCCATATTTGGAGGTGAGATCTCAACATCTCACTGGTATGAGCATCAGACAGATTAAAAACTGTGTTTGAAAGTTCGTTTTGTTCAAGTGAAAAAAAGAGAGGTGATTTTAGGTGAGATTTCCGACGAGATGAAAGAGATTTGATATTTTGATTGAATCATGTTGGATGTCCCTTAGGGTTCTTCAAACCATAATACAAATTGAACAACCAGGTTATGATAATTAATGCCGAATATATAATATTTTTTATTGTTGAGGAGCTGTGGTGTAGTGGTTATCATGTTTGCTTTACACGCAAAATGTCTTCATTTCAATCCTGGGCAGCTTCAAGTTGTCTCCTTTTTATAGTGGTTACTACCATGCTTGCCATATCCCATTAGGTTTCAATATGCACCCACTTTGTAACGACAGGCTACTTGTGCAGCTCACATACTGTACAAAGTGAGAGGATTTATTTTATGGTGAAAATATTTATGTGGATCTTTTGTGAGACCTGTTTTACAAGGATTTATTTTATGGTGAAAATGTTTCTCTACTGTAAGTCTTGTAAAATAATAAAACCTACCGTTATGAAGATTTGTCTACTATAAGGCTTGTTCGACCATCCATTAGGATACAGCAAGACCTGCAAAGCAAAATATGAACCGACAAGTCCCCAAACGCCACTTTAAGTATTATATTTGACTCTTTCCTTAGATTTCTCCATTCATTACGATGATTTTTTTTCTTCAAATCAGTTCTTCGTTCGCTGTTCCTTCAGTGTAACCAAATATGTATTTTATCAGTTCAAATTAATTTTTATTCAGTGTAATTAAATTTGTATAATTATATCCTTTATTGAATTCCCTAATCAAATATTAAATTCTCGAAACCAAGAATTTCAAATTAGAAAGTAGAGATGTAATTGTCGTATTTATTGGGTTTCTTAGTCCAGCTACAACGCTCATCTTCATGTGTGCTTAGATTTCGTGCATTTTTCATTCCATGAATTTTCTTTTTCCTTTTTGACCCTGTTTGGAAACAACTTCCTTCTCTGCTAATTGACTTATAAGTAATCCTATGAAAAATGTTTTTGGTAACTACTTATTTTTTACTTACAAGTAAAAAAATAACTAATTTAATGAGCAATTATCTATTGCTTATGACTTAGAAGTTACTTTTGAGAGAAGCGGGGCCGATTCTGGGAGGAGGGTTGCCCTAGGCAGGTCGACAAAGTAGCAGCGAAATGGACAGGCTGCCAGGCAAAAAATTAACCTGAAAAAGATGTAAAAATAGAATGAAGCAGGGATTCGAACAACGCATCTTACAAGTGCGTAGTTAGCACACAACCAACTGGCTGCATATGCCTCTAGTAAGAAACAATGACACGTTCACTCAAAACGTTTAATTTACTAACAACCACGATAAACTCCTCCACCCTATATGTTGCTCCACTAGAGGGGGGTTGTCCTCTTCCAACATCTAGTAGGCCTAGCCCTAAAACCGGGTCAGGAGAGAAGTAGCTTGTAAGTCACCTTGGAAAATGTTATTTCCAAACTAGCTATTTGGTTATCATATAAGTTTTGACTATGTTTCATTGTTGGGGAGAACCTTAGAATCTCAAATTTATTATTTTGAGCAAGAACATACAAAAGAAAATAAGTAAACAAATAATAGAAAATAAAGGAAAATGAATGAATAACAATATCATTTGCTTGGGATAGTTTTTTATTTACTCATGCAAAAAGAGGTTTAATGGTTTGACTTTGTTTCATCCTATGTTAGATATATTTTGGTCCAATATCGCCTAACACCTTAAATAGTGAAATATGAATAGCAATCCCAGATAATCAGACAGATTCGGAACACATAATGCATAAAAAGTTGATGAAACACAAAATTTATAGTGGTTTAGCAATCTTCTTACGTCCACTGTGAATATAACACCCCACCTCTATATCCATGTTATCTAAGAGTATTACAAAGTAACACTGCCAGGTAATACGGAGAATGAGGCTATAGGGGTACACATATGTAAACTCTCTTGTACTAACACTAGTACGTATTTTTTTTTGAAATATCACTTACCCTTACGTACTCAGTGTCGGTACAATGCAATTACACGTGTGCCTCCAGGATAGAACAATACAGAATATACATGAATACAGAGATTACCGAGTCAATCGCAGCGATAAAATATAATATATCATATTTAATATTTTATACACATTTAACCTTTTACATAGCAATATCTATACATCAATTCATACAATACAAAGTTGTAAATAATATACTGATCAACTGTACTCCTCTAAGCCTAGTGAAACTCAAGCTAGCCTCAATGTCCTTGTACCTGAAATGTCTCGGTCTCACCCGAGTATTATATAAATAACAAACGGACCAGTCTATGTTTAAATCCATTATAGTTAATATAAATTGTTTGGGTTCTCAAAATAACAATAATAATAATAATAGAATGTAATCTCACCACAATCAATCCATAATCATCATTTATATAATTCAGTAATATATATATATATATATATATATATATATATATATTCCAAGGATCAATACAAGAGACTGATCATAAAATCCAAATCTCAATCAAATTCAAGAAAGATTTCTTAATATATTAATGACCAATAAGTCAACAAATCCAAATACCACTCAAATCACTATAAATATAATACCCTGCTGTATATGAACAAATATCATTAACTAAAATCATAGAAAAGCCAAGTGAATTTGAAACATCAAAACATCATGGAAAATTGCACGTGCTTAACTTCTTGACTATTACTACATTTTTGGTATCACCCATCGTGATGACTAGGGCCATGAACATCATAAACGTCTTAATGACTATAGCCGAAACATCTTAATGCCCTTGGTCACAAAAATCCGAGTGATAACATCGTGGTGATTGGAGTCACAAACCTCGTGATCATCGATGATGGCAATAGTCAAACTCATCGTGATGACTCCAATCGAATACTCAGTCATAGTACTAATAATCATCTTGAATGTGTCTCAACCTATCGGTTAGGAACCCATAAGGCGTCAAGGTGCGTCCCATACCATACGTTTGCACCTAACGGCTTACTAGCCGTTAGCTGATACCACACTTAAAAAAAACATCATAAAACATCATCAATCATACACCGCCTCATTCATCGGCGAGTGTAAAGATAAAACTCATCCCATCATTCTCTCTTTCCGACGAGTACTAAGTGACAATCTAACTTGTCTCATCTCATCGACAAATAAAAATCCATCACAAACATCAAAACATCATAAATTCATAAATAACAAAACATCATGAATTCATAAACATCAATACATCATAAATTCATCATACAATAGCTTGCTTCGTGTCATTGCCAAGTTTACATAGCATCCTGATTGGTTCATCATTAAGCATACTCCAATTGAGTAGTTATAGAACCAATAGCCTACACCAAAATTTGGCAATACATCAAGACATCGCATCAAAAGGGTTTCGATCGTACAAGTCCGATATTAAACGATAAAGTAAAAAAAACACATGTTATTCAATAAAAATGGAATAGTAATTCTCAAAGAATAATTTGAATATTAAAAAGATATAAACCTTCATTTTAAATTTGTATAAACTCATAGAAGCATATCCTTCAATAAAATAATACAGAATTATACCAAATACTAATTGAAAATGATTTCATACAATAATAACAATCTAAATTTCTTAAACGGCCTATCTAAAATAGTTGTAGGCTGCTTTTAACATTACTTAATATTCTAACTAAATTTATTACTTAATATTATTTTCAATCACAATAAATAAATTTAATAGAACTATAAAATCAACTTAATTATTCTCATTCACATGTTTATCAAAACTAGATTAACCAGTGATGTTATTCGAGATATATATTTAAATTAACCTATTTATGATTTAAACTACAGGTCAATAACTGAAATTGCATTATACGCTTTAATTTACAATTCATAATTCAAAGCTAAAATATTATGGTTTGTACATACATATAAGATTTCTCATATTATATAAATTGTAAAACTGACTAATCATCTAAGTGGACAAATTATGCAACTACAAATTAATAAAATAACAATTAACAACATTCCCTTCAATATTTCAAACATCTAACCAATACAAAAATCATCAATCAACCCAAATTCGTAAATAATTGCGCAACCTCCAATGAAATCAAGTAACCAATTCAGTCATTGTGGCAAATTAAATTCGACCATTCAATCATCCGAACAATTCAATCCAAATCGAATATTGACATTAAAGTTTATATATAACTATTATTGAAGAGGACATAGATGTGAGTGAGTGGAGAACTCACCTGAACAACTTGAACGGACTAGATCATATCTGCAACATTGTCTTTCAACCTATGCATAAGCTGCTCCTCAACCACTGCTGTCTCAATCGAACATCAACTTCACTGCTCCGTACAAAGCCGCACATCACCCTTTACTTCGCTCTGATCAGCTCAGCCCCAAGGATACACACACATCTTCCTTCTTGCTCCACAAGGCGGCCTCGTCACTCGCCCTAATTTCACTTGCGCCTAATCACTATATCTCGCACCGTCTAGTTGAGCATGAGCTCGATGCCCCTGATTATCACGACAAACTCTAGTCGCAACTTTGAACTCGCCTCCTCTCTTCGCTTGGACGTGCTCGCGTCTTCCAATGATGAGCGCGGTCCGATCTTCTTCTTCTTCTTCTCTCTCTATCTCTCTCTTTTTTTTTTACGATCGAAGTTGGTGAAATTGGAGAAAGGGAGCTCCATCTTTTTTTCATTGCGAGGATTAGGGATTCCAACGAGAATTGGACCCAGGAAATAACGATTTTTTTTTAAAGTTTTACGCCCTTCTAGAAATTAAAATAAGAAGATTCAAAGAGACAAGGAAGTAATAAATGCTCGTTTTGGGCCAAGTGGCTTAAGTTTGGTTTCAATTCTATTTTATTATTTTATATTCGGTATCGTTAATGAATTCATTTAATTATTTCAACAAATCACTACAATCATAAACATGGGTATAATTCTGACATGGGAAACATGGTTGTTACAATGAAGTAATCATTTATACTGTTAGCTTACAATACAATACTTGACTGAGTGCAAGAAAGTGGTGAAAAAGGAGTTGGTGTTTAGCAATGGAAGAGTCGCTGCGTAGTAGAGCCAAAAGACCCATGAAATGAGCAACCAAGTTCTCCATTAGCAAAAAATATCCTTCTAGGGAAAAAGAAGATGAAAGAACACTAATGAAAACCAAAAGACATGGCTTTTGAGGGGATTTGGTTAAAAAACCTTACGGAGTCGACATGGAAAATAAGACAAGGGGAACCAAGAGGCTGTCGGAGCAGTTAAAGGCATACCATTGCATGCTATGTCCTTATGGAAGTCGAAAGAAGTAAAGCACATCTTTCCAGGCAAGAACAATTCCTTCTGGTTACACTGAAAGGCACACACGCCTGCGTAATCTATGGAGATGTAAATCTTCAAATCAGCTGAGAAAAGTAAAACTATAATACACCCTTCGATTCATTCGAAGAGGTTGCTTTGGTAGCTCAGTCCTAACCAGTATTACTATCATGAACATAAGATCTTATAGGAAGGGAGAATATCCTTTCGGTAACGCCAAAAAGCAGAAGCCAGTAGAAGTTTGTTCTGCTCACAATTGCCTGGTCTACTAGCCATAAGATTCCTTTTGGAAGATCCGAAGGCTCTACAGTGATTACTTCTCAAGAAGCACTCAGGAAGACTTACTTCTACTCCAGAATATACACCTCATTAAGCTATATCGAGAGTAATAGTTATGCAGCATTGGAACCGCTATAATGGGGCCTTCGAATCCACTTAATCAATACAAATATACTAAGCTGGAGTGGGGGTCAAACCACACTTATGAATACGACCGCAGGGTCCAGAATTGGGACAACTTTTTCATTCCAAAAATTGTAATTACATTTTTGGAGTGTAAACCTTAATTTTGCAATTGGTTTCGGGATTTTTAACCATTTATATTCTATTTTAGTAATAGTTAATCAAAGAAGGAGAATTGATCATATATCTCTTAGATTGTCAAATTCGGAGGATGAGAATCAATCATTTCAGACTATTAGCTAGCTCAATATCCAATTGCACATGATTCAAATTTCTGTCTTTTCTGATTCTATGCACATAATTAAGTTATTGTCCTGGGGTCCTCCAAGGGTGAAGGAGGTTCCAAAAGACCTTTTTCGGTCTAATCGAATGAAAGGAGATGTCAATTAGAATCTCTTAAAATTATCCCTTATAAAGAGGAAGACGAAGGGATAACCCTTAGGGCTTCTAGACAATAAAATCATCAATGACCTTTACTTTACAATAGTTTCATTTAACCAAGTATACTGGAGATCAAAACGAGAGTTCACTTTCGGATTCAATTCCTATTAACGAAGCACTGGGCGTTAGCAAATTTTATCGCTAACATTTTGGCGCTAGAAGAAGGGCTCGAACCTCCTTCTTGTGGCTAACTTACCATGAATTAATTTTTGCATTTCAATATATGTAGGGAATATGAAGTCAAAGACAAAGGAGTTAGACACAATAAATGAAGATGTGATACACACTACCACCTTGGAAGAAGGAATAACACAATCCTTTAACCTGGAGAATATTGCGCCAGGACAATCATCTGAGATGGAATCACTAGAGACGAGCGATGAGAAGATCGTACGGTTGGAGTGACAGATATTAAAGATGCGAGAGTTGATTCATGAGGTTTTGGATCAAAAATCCCCCAGAAGTACCAGGAACACCAAGGCGACAACAGACGAAGAGGCAATTTACGTTAGGAAAGGGTCCAAGATTTGGCCATCAGGAAGCAAGAGAAAAGTTGATCCTTCGCCATCCAAATTTGATTTAGAAGTACCAAACTCCACTTAATGCGATAAATTATTGAAATACGCCGTATTATAATATGTTGTTTCATTTAACTAAGATTTTTTCCAAATAGTTTTTCTCAGTAAGGATTTAACGAGCCACTACGTTGATTCAAAAGTATCAAACTACATTTGTTGTAGTGAATTATTGAAGCATGAAATACTCTTTTGCCCTCCTTTTCCTTCACAAAGATTTTTCCCATTGAGATTTTCTTGATACAGTTTTAACGATGCAGTATCTCAATTCAGAAGTATCAAATGTCTTTTGATATAATAACCGATGTCAAATTACGTTTTATTCATTTGTTAGGATTTTTCCTATTGGGGTTTTCTTAATAAGGCTTTAATAAGATACTATCTTGATCTAGAAATATCAAACTTATTTCGACTAAATAAGATGTTAAGGTATGTCATTGTTCCTTCAGTAAGATTTTTCCACTTGGCTAATGTTTAAAAACATCGATTTACCAGAATTTATTTCGACTAAATTGCCATATCAATTTATTTGTTTAAAAATTCTTTGGTAATGTAATAAAATAAGATTATGCTTAGAATTTAAATGCGTCAAAGGCCCACGATTACATACTGAATACGAGAAAAGTGGGAAACTACTCGAGGGATGAGAGAAAGCAAGGGATGAAAAAGGGAATGGATCAGCATTGTGTGGGGGAACAGTCGGGCTTGTAGCTAATTTGATTGGGGAATTGTGTCAAGCAAGTGAAGTGCGCTCCTGATTGTCACAAGACGCAGTGTAAAGAGGACTACTGCCATTCAACCCGTCATCCACAACTATCGCAGATCCACTCTTATTACCACCATTACCCAAAACAAATTTCAAACTCAAGTCAGCAAACAAAACCAGAAGACTCAGCTGCACGAAGAACACTACCAGGCACGCTGTCGCTTGGCAAAGGCCAAGCATTAGAAGCCTGCGCAAGCATTAAAGTCAAAGGAGACTTACCCAAGGTCGATGGTGGTGTGGATGCGATGTTCCAGCTACGCAAATTTCATAAATTAAGGCGTTTAAAGGATGGGATTCAGGTAGCGAGTAATCTCGTCTCGTAGGAGCACCGGCAGCACCTATATCTGGATCGATTTCAGAATCCGAAAGTGAGGCAAGCGATTGTGTGCGACTTTGAGATCGTGTTGTAACTAAGGACACGAACCGAGACTTAGACTTTTTATTCTTGGCCATAAAGGAGGAAGATAGAAAAGCGAGTAGAGAGAGGAAGCAGTTTAGGGGCAGAGGCGCAATGGGAAAGTAGATCTTGGTTGTCGCAGGGGAAAAGGCGTTTTCCATGATAATGATATTTGAATTTTATTTAGTTGAATCTCTGTAATATTAATTCTAATTCAAAATTTAGATTTAATTTAGTTTGTAATACGTATTTTAATCATCTAAAGAAAAAAATTATACAAAAAGCGCAAGTCTAAGGTTTGATTTTTAAACCATACATTGAAGAACAAACTTCATTCTTTTTTCTCCTATTATTTTAGTGATTATGTAATGTTAGATATAAGTGTTCCTTGTCATGATATGGTGATTGAACAATAATCTACACAAACAATATTATCTATTTTTAGACAGTATGATCGATATACTGGAAAATGTGTGTAATTATGGTTAAACAATAGAGGTTACACCATGTAACACAAACATATTTTTTTTAGTTGCATTGAAGTCATACCATTTTTCAGATAGTACTAGTATTACTGTACAACGGTAGGAAAACCGACCGTTCGATTATGTAATTTTTTTCATTCACACCTTTTGTCTTCAACTTTAACTTACAAAGAAAAGCTAATGTCCATATATGCTAGAGTATTAGAAAGGTTCAAAATCTAGGACGAAGAACATGGAGACTGATTAATAAATTATACTATACAGGAATAATACTTGAAATTTAGTGTCATTCATCGGGAAATATGAGTACATTATCAACATAATACAAATTTTTTAGGAGTATTGTTTGAAAATTTAATTAGTAGATTCAAAAACGTGCATGATCCGGATTTTTATACAGTAACAGTACTGGAGGTTGGGCATAAATGGATGGGGTTAAAAATTAACCCATCTCATTCAAATGAAAAGAACCCAACTCATTAATCTCATCTGTAAGTCGATAAATATTCAATTCAGTACATAATTTAATGGGCAAAACCAATCCAACACATTTAACCATTTCAGTTGAAACTGTAGCACGCGTAATACGAGAAAATCATTTAACTACGACATATAAAATAAAAAAAATACATAGTAGAATCATTTCAATTACATCAATTGCACATATACAAAACTGAAATATCATTCAAAACTACAATATTTATGCCACTGAAGGTCTCCAGTTCGAGCCTGGACGAAGCCATTTAATTTTTAGCTGTACATCACTACCTCACTATTAGGTAAATTGACATGTGAAATAAAACAACAAGCTCATTGTTGGTTTATGTTGATTACACAGTTCAACACTTTAACTTGGCATGTTTGGTCTTCTTGCATTTCTTGGTTTCAAATTGGTAGATGTGGTACTTGTTTCTGTTGTTTTGTTATGTTTTTTTCTACTGGTCAAGCTTATTGATTTCACCTATTTTCATTCAGTTCGCTTAATTTTGTGTTGGGTTGAAAATAATTTATTTGTTTTTAGGTTACAATTATGAACAAGATTCTCAAAATTGAATTCGAATTGTAGATTCCATATCAAACTAGATTTAAGTTGTGTATTGTAAATTCAAATGGTTGATGTTTTAATAATTGCTTATATACTTGTCATTTTAGCTCTGTATATGTTATCAAATAAAATAATAATCAAGCAAGTAAGATCATTGAATCTTCTTTTCACGCTGATAACCCGTATTTTTAAAATTGTTTTTAAAATTGTTGTGAAATAAAACAACAATTGTAAGGCTTCAAGATTTTCAATATAAACAACGGCTTGTGATTAGTTAATTAATAAAGGCACGCTCATTCGTTATTCTCTATTCGTAAATGACCAAAGGCATACATTGATAGAACAAGCATATAATAAATTTTCAATCATGTTGTTTGTGTTTTTATCTACATATTTTCATTGATGAGTAAAAGTACATGAATGCACTTATATCAGAAATGGACTGCAAAAACTCATGACCAAGTAAATTCTGTTCTCTCCCCCCCATCTTTTGGTGGTTTCTTTAAGTTTGAAAAACTGTGCAATACGTGCATCAATGATTCAATATGATGTTTGTGAACTTACGGATTCTGATGTGCAACCATAACAGAAGGAACTAATAGGCATAATAGTGATTAATCTTCAGAAATATATGCTAACAATAACATGCCTACCATGTTTTGAACGATAAACTGAAATAGGTGCGCTGCTTAAGCAACAAAATAAAGAGCATGTATCTGGTAGACCACTGGGATGAAGGGTCAACAAAGTCAGTGGAAAAATTTACGTTATCGATGCTTATTTTACAAATCTACACATTGCAGTTTACCATATCTTTGGATAAACGATCAAGGCAATATAATAGTCTATTTTCAAAGAAGTTAATTTACATGTTTATGGGCATTTCAGGCTTGCTTATGGTATATTACGTGTAATTTTGTATCCTTATTTTTCTGCAGAGAGCTCATTAAAGCATTAAGAATGTGAGATAAAAATGGAAGACTGATATTGTGTGATCCAAGAAGCAAAGATGTTCAAGTAACTACTTTGTAAGTTCTCTCTTTCCCAAATGAGTTTACTGTAAGCTACATGAGAACCGACACATAGCTACAACATGAATAAGGAAATCCCGGATTTCCCATGCTACTAAGCTTGCTAGAACAAAATTTATGTCGTGTTTCTTTTTACCAGCTCACCAAAATTTTGAGTTATGTTTTCAAGTTGCGTTCCATGTCTGTTTTATTCTATTTTTTATTTTAAATTCTATCTTGTAGTTGGAGAATTATCCTAGCTAATAACCTTTTACAAGTAGGCCCTATAAAGTTACAATTGTCAGAAAAAGAAGGAAACGATCGATGTTCTAAATGTTTAAGTTTAGACAAAGACATCGAAATTTCATTCAATCACCGGTGCTTAAGGAACATCGAAAAAGGTGTTGGTTGTGAAATATATTATAGGTTATAGAAAGAATCTTGTTTCAGTGGTGTCATATAAACTGTATGTCAAACCAACTCCTCTAACATATGAGGAGTAATTTAAGTTTTATCAATTAATGGAAACATGTTATGAACAGAGCATAACTAGCAAATTGAATTGTGAACGCAGATCTTCTAGTTCATATAATACCCGCCTTTGTAGTCAAGGAGCAGCCTAAGCGCAAATGCTACACCTTGCAGTGGGCCATTTATCCTGAAATTTGATTCGATATTTGCCGTGTTCTTTCCACCTATCCAAAATTGAAACCTTGAACTTCTATTTGCTCTAAATTGCCCAAGGTGCAAGGCTTGTTTGATTTTGCACTTTTTTTAGGCTGACTGCCCTGATACTGGCATGTAATTTAGCTATCAATGTATCACAACTTTCCAATTAATTTTTGTTACAGCTGCTTGTTTGTGTACATGGAAACAATTTAATATAAAATAACCTTTTCTTATTGCGGTTCTGATTTACATGGTAAGTATATATATAGCTACACTCTAGTTACTTGCCTAAATATTTTGCTGCTTGACAAAGGTTTGATAAAAAAGTACTTCAACCTGAAGAATATTAAGCTTCCTTTCCAATAACTTATTTAAACATTTAATGACATTTTTACCTTTTTATTAACTGGATTGAAATGAATTGGATATGTATTCATATTCTCTCATTCTTCCCATTTTTCACCTAATATATAAAAATTCTTTTAACCTGAACAAACGAATGGAAGTAAATATATGAGTGAGCGTTTGGTCGGTTTGGTTGTTTTGAGATTAAAAAACGCAAACCTACTCAGAACCAATTTTTTTCTCCAAACTAAACCGAATCGAACCAAATTAATTTCGTCCATAACTGATTTAACCGAACTTAAAGGATGTGTTATAATTTAAATGATGAATTCATTTAAAGTAAAATATAAATTCATGTTTAGAGAAACTTTATATAGTAAATTTTATGTTTAAAATAAAATTAGACCTATTTGCAATACATGTCTTCGTATTTTATCACTAAACTAATTATTCAAAGTACAACAATACTGCAAATTAGATAAAAAGTTAAAAGGTCTGTCAAATGGGTTAAACCAATAACAAAAAAATATATTTTACAAACTGAATTTAAACCGGGTTAATTTTAAAACTGAACCGAAACGACCAAAATGAACCGATTTGGTCAGTCAATTTGGATTGAATCGAATATTGCTCACGCCTAGTAAATATGTGATATTGATTTATTGGAACTAGAAAATAATGACCACGAAGAAGAAAATGCTCAGTTCGTACTTTTTTTGGTGTCATTGCTAACAAACAGTTTACGTATGTTTTTCTTTGGTTTTCATTATCATAACTAGGATATGGTAGTATGTAGTTCTGGCATCATTTGAAATTGTTGCATTCCTATTGTATATTGCATTGAGAACCACTCATAATCTAGTTAGGTAGAATTGTGTTTCAACTTTTAACTTAACGAATAATAGAAGATAAACAAAACAAGGACAGTTTTACAAACTAGTGGGGCAGGAAAAGAAAATATAGGGATGACCAGATTTTTTAAAGCACTGGGGTGAGAAAGTCAAAATACGGGGTGATAATAGAATTAGCCTAAATGTTATATTGGTTTTATTTGGTAAAGCCGACCGATTTTTATAGTGACCACAAACGCTTATTATTGTAACAATAATTACAATATTTGTAACGTCCTGTATTTTTGGTAGTCAGATATTTAAATTATTTTATTATTTTAAATATTGATTTGGAATTTATAAATGGATTTATAATATATATTTCGTTTACATAACAACGTTTGAAAGTTAATTTTATATTTAAATTATAAATCGAGCTCGAATACGGCGCGGTAGTTTTTAATATTATGTTTTGAACTTCAATTCAATATATAGAATCCATTTTAAGTTGGAATTCTTTGAAACAAGAATCATCCAAATCTAGGTGATGATAATTTTATAATGAAAGAGAAAAAGGGAGATTCCATGTTATAGATTGTTAGTTATGTCCAATTCAAATTTTCAAATAGTCGCTATGGAATTCGTTTATAAATGATAATGTTTATTAAATAAAATATAAAGGATTTTTATATATAATTTGAATATCGATTTTATATTTTTATATATAATTTGAATTCAAATTTTGGAATTCGTTTATATTGATTTTAGATATTGATTTTTATATATATATCTCCTCACATCAACTTGTAGCCTATATTTAGTACATGCACAACTAGGATATAAACATACCCTATATTTACATACTTGAGCCCAAAGTAAAGATTTGTCAATGCCTATTTTATATGCTTTCCGCAAACCTAGTGTGTAGCAACACATGTGTATTGTACAACTGAGAGACATTAATCCAATCCACATCTTATCATCATTTATATGTATGTGCATTCTTCTCTTTTGTTTCTTTTTCTCTAGCAAGTAAATTCAAAACTCCACTATTAACCAACATCCAATTTAGCTCAAAAATTCTTCGTCCAATCCCTTAAAATCCATTAATCAATTCAACAAACTTTCGACAGCAATTATTCTCATCTAGGAGAGACCTTGACTGGACCCGCTATGATCGGATTCTGGTGGTGGTTGTGGGCGGAAATCATGGCTGATGGCACGATGGTTCAGAGACGTTTGGCGATTCTAGGCATGGTTTGGAGGGGCGAGACCCGGGGCGAAGTACGAGGAGGTGTAGGAGAGGTCAGGTTGATCTCTGATCATGAGTCGGAGGACTGAAGGTGGTTGTGGTTGTGGATGTGTGAATGGTGCGTGGGTAGTGAGGCCTGAGCGATGGAAAATGAGCATCAAAGGAAGCAACAAGTTTTGTTTTGAAAACATTGGGCAGTTTTTTTGTTTTGAGCAAAGAAAACAAGACTGTTGGGTAGATTAAACAAATGAGAAGTGGCGGTGGTAAAATGTATATGGTGTGCGAGGAGATGACTGTATGGGGAGGGGAAACAAAGAGTAGCAGTAAAGTTGAGGAGTTTTATGTATTCAGTCGGATAATTGGAAGAAGAGTGTCTGTTGAAAACGAAGACACAACTACATAAGCATCGGGAATCGAAGAAAACACGCATGTAGAAAAAGTCAGGCCTTAACATTTTTTTCTAACCGGAAGGAAACAAACGATCATGCTCATTTGATTTATAACGTGAACTGAGAATTTAACAAAACACGTGCATGAAGAAGGGAAGTTGGTCGGTATAAGTAAAGATTGTGGAAGATTAAATTACTATTAAAGTGAACCATGGACAGAGGATGGGGGATGAAGACAGACAGAACAATGAACGGTTCAGAGAAAAACTTAGAGGGGGATGTCGGCCATGTGAGTTTGCCTAACCAAACTAATTATCTACCATTTTTAAACTAAGTAAATCTAAGTTCAAATATAAATTAATTTAGGAGTAATAAATTAATTTAAATCGTGTTAACGTATAATCCGAATAACTTCTTGTTCCATGTACAGAATGGAACAAAACAAGATTTGCTAGAACCATATTGATGAGAATCACATTTTGGACAAGATTGAAGATAGTTGGAATTTACGGTTAAATTAAACGGCTGTTTAATTTAACAGTAACCGAACCATTTCAAAAACGCATAAAATCAAGTGAGTATAACTCACTTAGTTTTTTTTAACCCACTTATATTTTATATAAGTCGGGGTTTAATTTATGTGCTTTGGTTGATAGTTGTTTATTGTGTGTTGGATGAATTGGTTGATTTAACATTAGTTTAATTTAAATGAAATCTAATCGTTATTCTAATGATTATTTCCAAATGGGGTAACTGACCTTGTAGGTTACGTTTATAATAACATGAACATATTGAATTAAATTTGGATGCTTGGATTACTGTTATTTATTTATTGTTGAATATTATGTCTGTTTATTGAATTAAATAATAATTTTTGAGAAAACGTATTTGGATGCAGGGAAAACAGGTTGGAGGGATCCAACTGGATTCCTCAAAATTTATTATTTTTTATATTGTAATTAATGAATTGTTTGACCAACCCAATTAGATGATTGATTTGTTTATTGATCGTTGAATCTAAATTCAACGTTTGTTTGTTATTAACCTTGGGTAGTATTGGTTAGGTAATTGGTAGCATATGGCCTATAAATCAATCATTTTGTAAATGTTGACATACTATTAGGTGAATCAATAGAAATTAAGTTATAAAATTTATTTTATAACTTAAGATAGGTTTTTAAATCTATTATTTAAATGAAAGTTTTATTTAATGAAATATTTATTATTTAAAGTTTTTAAATGATTATTAAATTGTTTTATAAAACAAATTCTTATGTTAGTAAGACTTATAAGCAGATGAGCAGAAATTAACCTAACGGGTTAAGAATTGGACTAAATGACTTTATTTAAATTAATTATATTATTAATTAACTTAAAGGAAGAATTAATTGGTATTGGTTAACGAGATAACCGTGTTTTGAGTTGACTGAGTCGACCGCGTTAACAGAGATTGATTATTAAATTGAATTAGTTTATTGTTAAATAAATCTAATGAAATTGTTTAACGAATATTTGTTGATTTTAATAAGATTTTAAATAGAGAAATTTATTATTTATTTTAGTAATGAATAATTTAACTACTTCTTCGGTGGTTAATGATGAAGTAAATTATTATTTTAATTAATAATAATTTAAGTAATTACTTCTTAAATAAAATACATTTAAGTAAATAACCAATTCGGAATGAAATATAGATGAGTTTTGTAAAGATGTTATGAATGAGTTTTATATTGAACCTGGGTTCTTTTTAACGAAGTTATAAAGGAGATTTCGAGCTGATGCGATAACTTAAATAAATGTTTTATTTAACATTGAAGTAAGTAAGAAGAAACCGTGATAGAAAGGGGTTTATATTAAACATGAGTTTATAAAAGGAATGTGAAGATAAAAGTGATTTTAAGTTGATGATACTTAATAATGAGATTAAGTGAAATGAATGGAATTGAAATGAGAAATGGTTGAGGGGAATAATATGGATTGATAAGGAGTTAAGATAAAAATTGGAACCTAACTGGAGATTGTGTAACACCCCACTCCCACTAAGGTCACTCACAAAGGGAATGCCTTAGCTTCGGTGGAGTATTTAAGTGAATATAGAACTGAAAAATTACAACAAGACAGATATAAGTAATACTTGAAATTTAAAACATCATTTCAATGCAGCAGAAGGTAAACATGTTTGGTTACATCTCAAAAACCAACAAGAGTCAAGTACAAAATATCCAACTCGTTAAAACATAAGTAAATAATCCCACTACATACTAATAGCCATAATAGAAAAGATAACCGAGCTTTTCTTCAAGAGTCCAAGCTCCAAAAGATAGATAAAGCAATCTGATCAAAGCCCACTAGTGCTAGGCCCACTCTGAGAACCTGAGGGTTGGGGAAAAAGATAAAAACAACGGGGTCAGACATAAGTCTGAGTGAGCCCTATAACCTTAACAATACAATCATTAAAGTAATTAGGGTATGATATAAACCTGGTACGGTACGACTGGGGATAAATGACTACACTAAGTAGCCAACTAGACTTAGGATGAACTAAGATAACGGTAAAGACGCGCCTATCCACCCAAGGATAAATACTATTCTGCACCACACCAGATCTACTCACCCAAGGATAATTCCTACACTACACCACACCAGTTCCACCTACCCAAGTGTAATTCCTACTTAAAGGTTGATCCCCACTAAGTATATTTAGTAATTTTTAATAGTAGTTTCGTATACCCATAGCTGACTACATAGGTGCCGTCTGCCCCTATCTCCACTAGGTGTACCTGCTACTCCCCAAGCGATAGGCTCCCTACCGTAGATACCGGTGCTGGCCCCACAGTGGGGTGTATCACTCCCCAAAGTGGCAACCCGAAAATGGTGCACGACTTATATCTACACGATGCAACAACGTCTTACCTACCAGCCCGGGTCCACACACGCATATGAAACCCGTTGGACTCGCGTTGCCACCGCTACCCCGTTTTGGCCTCTTATAGTCAAGCCCAGTACGCGTGTCCCATCCTCGACATGGGTCGAGCCCAATAAGATACATATGGGTTACTGGTTGAAATGGGCTCCCACAAGCTACTACTTAAGCTTGTCATTTTATCTAGTGCATCCCACTTAACCCCTTTTTATAATCATGCCCACTTACATGTTAAGGTTTGGTTAAGTCATCTAATCATATTTCAATTGCCACTCAAGGCCCCCACAAGCTACTACTTAAGCTTGTCATTTAATCATATTTCAATTGCCACTTAAGGCCCCCACAAGCTACTACTTAAGCTTGTCATTTAATCTAGTGCATCCCACTTAACCCCTTTTCATAATCATGCCCACTTACATGTTAAGGTTTGGTTAAGTCATCTAATCATATTTCAATTGCCACTCAAGGCACCCACTAGATTCCTACATGCCACCCAAGGCACCCACTTAACCCTTTAATCATGTTTAGTTACATGTTCCCCTTTGGTTAAGTATTCTTGTCATATTCTCTATTGCCACCCAAGGCAACCCACTCGATTTTTCCACATGCCACCCAAGGCACCCACTTAACCCTTTAATCATGTTTAATTACATGTCCCACTTTGGTTAAGTATTCTAATCATATTTTCTATTGCCACCCAAGGCAACTACTAGATTTTTTCACATGCCACCCAAGGCACTACTTGATTTCCACATGCCACCCAAGGCACCCACTTAACCCCTCATGCCCACTACATGCTTATCTGGTTAAGTGTTTCTTAATTGATTAAGAACGTGACCGTTGTAAAGACCTCTCACATTAGACTATCTTTTATGGCAGCTGGATTTGCCGGTTGGGTCCGAGCAGCCTTACGCCATAACCGAGTCTAACCTCGTGTCTATACACTTGTCACGTATTTGGTTTGTGCCTAAGACCTCTCACATTGGGCCAATCATTTGTAGCCGCTGGATTTGCCAGTCGGTTCCGGGCAGTCTTACGCTACAAAAGGGTCCAACCTCGTGTCTTAGTCGATTAATTACACCTAATTAATCACCCCCTGAATTAATTTTCCCTAATTAATTCCAATTTTAACGATGTACATAATTGACTCAATGATGTCCATCATTTTATGGTATGCATAATCATACCAACTTCACACCATTTCATTAACATGTTTATTAACCCCATCGTTCCCCACGTAATTCGCTAACATGACATAAAAGGGAAGATTCATCCTAAATGTAATGGGTTCAACTTGCATAACATTAGCATCAACATGGGTTTAAAGGTGTCAACATGCATATAGCATCAAACCCAACTAGCATAGATAATCAACTCAAACTTGCATGAATCACATATGTCATAAGGAGGGTAACTTGCATAAGTTTCTTATGTCATACAAAGGGGTAAACTTGCATATGTATGTATGACATGTAAAGGGGTTAACTTGCATATGTATGTATATCATACTAAGGGGTAAACTTGCACATGTCTCTTGCATATAATCAAACATCATACTTGCATAACATGTCATATGTGAACTTGCATATTATCATACACCAAACTTGCATAATCATGGTGTCATAGTGGATCAATGTTTATCCTAGCAACTAGCGTCATGAACATTTGCATAACTTGCATAACATCATGATCATATAGCATATAGCTTTCATAACTTGCATAACATCATGAACATGTAACTTGTGACTTGCATAACTTGCATAACATCATGAACATGTAACATATGGCTTGCATAACTTGCATAGCATCTCAAACATGTAGCATATTACTTGCATAACTTGCATAATATCACAAACATATAGCATATAACTTGCATGACATGCATAACATCATTAACACATAGCACATAACTAGCATAACATGCATAACATCATTAACACATAGCATACAACTTGCATAACTTGCATTGATCCACATTCATAGCCATAACCTCATTACATCCTATCATAATCATTTCAATAATTGGTCATTAAGGCTATAGAAAACTCACAACTTGTTGATTAGCCTTCTTATGAATAAATTAAAAGACTGAGACGAAGCCACTAAGCTATCAACTCAAAAACTCCAAATAAGAATGCTCCAAATGAAAACCCTTGAGCCAAATCAATAATAAAGATCCTAGCTTTGATGAAGAAAAGCCTTGAATCAAACTTACAAACACATAAGCAAGCTTAGGAACTCTTATACTTCTTTAGAAACTCTCTCATATGATTAGAGATGGAGATTATGACAAGAGGATGAGGGTGGAGGCCATGAGAGAACATTTTGGCATAGTTTAGCTATAGGATTGAATAATGAGCATTTAGGTTTAGGTTAGGGGTCTTTTTATAGAAGACTAGGATAGTTTTAGCCACAGGATTAACCTTAGTTTAGATCGTAGCCATCAAAGCATGTCTTGGGGAAGAAGTCAAGTGTAGGAACCATCTAGGGCCTTTAGATTAAAGCTGAACCATGAGAACCATTCAAATGCAAAATCTGCATTTGAGCGAATCGGCTCACGGGTTGACAGCCAAACACCCTGGATTAACCCCTAGTCGACCCAGCGGGCTTGGGTCGACCTCAAAAATCGGCCGGTTCGGTTATTCCTCTCTCCCAATTCGCTGTTTTGAACATTTTTGCATATTTATTTATTTATTTTTCAATTATATATATATATATATCAATATATATATTTCTCTGCGCAACCCATTTCACTTAATTAAGTATACTTTAATTTATGTATTTTTATGTTCAAATTACGGGGTGTTACATTCTCCCCTCCTAAAAGGATTTCGTCCCCGAAATCTCTAAGTCAAGAAGAACGTATCCTACCAACCAAACAACCATCTACTAAACCATCAAACACTGGCATCCATTGTCCTTAAAATTCTAATGACGTATGAACATATGCAAAAAGTGTGTGTATATGTTTCCTGTCTAATGCAAAATTAGGCGGTCCACTTATTTAGTTCACCTCCTTAATGCAAACCATGATAGTGCCATGCATCCAATATGTATGCGAAAGATCCCTATCGACACATACTATCTCTACATGTGTGCACAACCATACACCAAAATGCATCATCCATATGATAACGCAACCATTATACATCCATTAATATAGCTACCTACCCACAATTTTATGCAATATGCAATATGAAGTGATTGAGCCGATCTATTGCCTAGAGTGTGTGTATATGCATCCACGAGCAACCACTAGCAACCACTTGCATCCACACGCATCCATCAAACATAACATGTCTCAAACACATGTTTCAACCATAGGTTTTATCCTATCTAAAGGTCAAAGGTACTAATGAGAGGACATACTAAAGATAAGATAAGTACTAGACAAACAATAAAGGAGAAGTTAAAAGACATACCCTCAAAAGAAATGGCTACAATGAACGCATCTTCACTTCTGTCTCCCAAGTAGCCTTACTCTCACCTTCTCCCCTTTTCACTTTGACTAGTCGAACCTCTCTTTTCTCAACTTCCTAATCTCTGACCCAAGGATGCGGGTAGGAGCTCGTTGAATAGTTGCATCACGCTCTACCTCCACTTCTTTAAGCAAGCTCGGCTCTACCGCCTCTGCGGTCTCACGTAGGCACTTCCTCAAATGTGACACATGGAATACGTCCTGTTCCCTATGCAACCGAACTATCTCTCGAATATAAACTGAAGCTAGACATGGAACAGTCCTCTTGCTCTTCACGGGTATGAAATGGGCACTCTTAGTAATTCTCTCTACCACAACCCAAATTCCCGTATTACCCTTCCTCGATCTTGGTAACCCATCAATAAAATCCATCGAGACGCTATCCCACTTCCATTGCGGAACTTCCAATGAGTGAAGCAACCCACCCGGTTTCTTTTGCTTCGCTTCCACCTGTTGGCACACCAAGCATCTAGCGACATACTCGGCCACATCTTTCTTCATACCGGCCCAAAAGAAAACTCGCTTCATGTCTTGGTACATCTTGTCCCCACCGGGATGAATAGTCATCCTAAAACGATGCGCCTTATCAAGAATAGCCTTCCTCAAACCCTCGTCTTGCGGTACGCAAAGTCTACTGTCTCTACGCAAGCACCCACTATCGTCTAGGGTGTACCTACTCAAATGGCTGGACGACTCCCCCCTTATGAGCCTCTATACCAACTCAACCAACTGTGGGTCGTCCCTCTGTGCCTCGCCAATCCGTCTCAAAAGGGTAGGTCTGACCTCCAAGGATGCTAGCAAATCGGGTATAAAGTCAACGGAAGGTCTGAAATCAAACATCGAGATAAATTCCAAGCTTCGTCATTTCACGAACAATGGACTCAAGGACAACCTTTTTCCGCTCAAGGCGTCCGCCACCACGCTATCTCGAAATCATAGGATGCTAAGAACTCCATCCACCTTTGCTGTCTCAAGACTATGCGCTCGAAGAGCCTTCAACACTTCCCTAAGATGTAGGGCATGCTTTTCTCCACTTCTGGAGAAAACCAGGATATTCTCTCATACAAAATCGTCACAACTATCCATCTCTCACGCAGACCATCCTAGTCGAACTCGACATCCCCCAAATGCAAGCCCCAAAGGCCTAAACCAATATCAGACAAACACCCAAGGGACACCTCCTTCGAATTCAGACGACCTACGTGAGATGATACTAGTAAAAACGGCTGAATAATTAAGCCTTTGTCCAACTATGGATGTCCTTGCCAGTCTCACTCCAGAACCACCGTAGATCAAATAACTGGCTTCGGTTAACCTGTTCAGCACACACGAAATCTTATTTCGTTTTAAAAAATACCAAGATGTCCTCCACAAAGACCACTACGAAGTTGTTTAGGTACTCCCTGAACACCCTACTCATCAAATCAACAAAATATGCGGGGGCATTCGTCAAACCAAATGGCATCACCAGCCACTCATAGAAACCATCCGGAGTCCTAAAGGCGGTCTTCTCTATACTATCCTCAGTCACTCCCAACAGATGAAACTCCGTGGCCAAGTCCCACTGCGAAACACTGAGGCGCCAACCAACCGATCAAAAAGATCATCAACCCTTGGCAATGGGTGTCTATTCTTCTTTATGAGCTTGTTGAGTTCTCTATAGTCTACACAAAGTCTGAGGGACCCATCCGCCTTCGTGGCTAAAACTACTGGAGCACCCCACTCCGATATACTTCGTCTTATGAACCCCTTCTCAAGCAACTCCCCTACTTGCTTATGGAGTTCCCTCCTCTCACGAGGAGCCATGTGGCGCACTGACACAAATACTGGTTTAGCATCGTCTACTAGATATATTCGGAGGTCTATCTCCCGCTTCGGAGGTAAGCCCTTCACCTCCCCAAACACATCCGAGTATTCCCGGACCACTCTAACAGATCGCAAACTCTCGACCGAAGCGTCAAGCGATTCAAGATAACTTAGCATAACAGAATCTATGGGATTTCAAAAGATCTCGAGAGTGTTACCCAAGCGGGTCATAAGCCTAACAACTCTTCTTTCACAATCAAGAATGACACCATTACTGGATAACCAATCCATCCCAACATCAACCCATAGCCCGTGAAGCCCAAACAAAAGCATCACCTCTAAACTCAACGCTAAGTATGGAAATCTTCAAACCCAAACATATCATGGACAAATAAGTGGAGCCCTCCCAATTGGGTTTGAAACAACCACGGGATCATCTACCAAACTGGTGTCTAGGTGCAGTGACTCAACTAATGATGATGAGATAAACGAATGTGGTGCGCCAGAGTCGAATAAAGTTCGAACAGGATGATCGAGAGAACCAAATTTCAACTTAGACGGTCCTACCCCCATCAGGTATACCCGTCGTGAGGGAATACATCTACCCTCCCGAAGATCCTGTACTTCGTCTTTACCTCATTGGACAACCCTAATAAGGTGTCCTATTTCTCCAAAACAACTAGCCTTCCCCTTCCCATTCCCCTTTCGTGGCCTTCTTACCATGATAAGGTTTCGTCCTTTATTTACCTAATAGCTATTTGAACCTTCCTCTCTCGTCCATCTTAAAGGTACCCATAAGCTCTCCACCTCCTTGGACTAACTTCTTGGCCTGGAAAACGTCTTAGTCCCTTGAAGTGGTTCTTCCGACCTTCATACAGAAGTCCTTATTTATCTTAAAAAGACATCTACACGCGGAGGGGAAATTCAAAAAGAGAAAGAGGAAGAGATTCAAAACGGAGAATCCGAAGGATAAAGATATGGCTATTGGGGATTATGCTTTTCTTTCAAAAACTTTTCTCTCATAAGACATGTTTTTGAAAATACTTCTTCCAAAAATGTTTTTAGAAAAATAGTTTTCTAAAAATTTTATCTGTTCCGGTAACCTTAAGCTCTGATACCACGTGTAACACCCCACTCCTACTAAGGTCACTCACAAAGGGAATGCCTTAGCTTCGGCGGAGTATTTAAGTGAATATAGAACTGAAAAATTACAACAAGAAAGATATAAGTAATACTTGAAATTTAAAACATCATTTCAATGTAGCAGAAGGTAAACATGTTTGGTTACATCTCAAAAACCAACAAGATTCAAGTACAAAATATCCAACTCATTAAAACATAAGTACATAATCCTACTACATACTAATAGCCATAATAGAAAAGATAACTGAGCTTTTCTTCAAGAGTCCAAGCTCCAAAAGATAGATAAAGCAATCTGATCAAAGCCCACTAGTGCTAGGCCCACTCTGAGAACCTGAGGGTTGGGGAAAAAGATAAAAACAACGGGGTCAGACATAAGTCTAAGTGAGCCCTATAACCTTAACAATACAATCATTAAAGTAATTAGGGTATGATATAAACCTGGTACGGTACGACTGGGGATAAATGACTACACTAAGTAGCCAACTAGACTTAGGATGAACTAAGATAACGGTAAAGACGCGCCTATCCACCCAAGGATAAATACTATTCTGCACCACACCAAATCTACTCACCCAAGGATAATTCCTACACTGCACCACACCAGTTCCACCTACCCAAGTGTAATTCCTACTTAAAGGTTGATCCCCACTAAGTGTATTTAGTAATTTTTAATAGTAGTTTCGTACACCCCTAGCTGACTACATAGGTGCCGTCTGCCCCTATCTCCACTAGGTGTACCTGCTACTCCCCAAGCGATCGGCTCCCTACCGTAGATACCCGTGCTGACCCCACAGTGGGGTGTATCACTCCCCAAAGTGGCAACCCGAAAATGGTGCACGGCTTATATCTACACGATGCAACAACTTCTTACCTACCAGCCCGGGTCCACACACGCATATGAAACCCGTTGGACTCGCGTTGCCACCGCTACCCCGTTTTGGCCTCTTATAGTCAAGCCCAGTACGCGTGTCCCGTCCTCGACATGGGTCGAGCCCAATAAGATACATATGGGTTACTGGTTGAAATGGGCCCCCACAAGCTACTACTTAAGCTTGTCATTTTATCTAGTGCATCCTACTTAACCCCTTTTTATAATCATGCCCACTTACATGTTAAGGTTTGGTTAAGTCATCTAATCATATTTCAATTGCCACTCAAGGCCCCCACAAGCTACTACTTAAGCTTGTCATTTAATCATATTTCAATTGCCACTCAAGGCCCCCACAAGCTACTACTTAAGCTTGTCATTTAATCATATTTCAATTGCCACTCAAGGCCCCCACAAGCTACTACTTAAGCTTGTCATTTAATCATATTTCAATTGCCACTTAAGGCCCCCACAAGCTACTACTTAAGCTTGTCATTTAATCTAGTGCATCCCACTTAACCCCTTTTCATAATCATGCCCACTTACATGTTAAGGTTTGGTTAAGTCATCTAATCGTATTTCAATTGCCACCCAAGGCACCCACTAGATTCCTACATGCCACCCAAGGCACCCACTTAACCCTTTAATCATGTTTAGTTACATGTTCCCCTTTGGTTAAGTATTCTTGTCATATTCTCTATTGCCACCCAAAGCAACCCACTAGATTTTTCCACATGCCACCCAAGGCACCCACTTAACCCTTTAATCATGTTTAATTACATGTCCCACTTTGGTTAAGTATTCTAATCGTATTTTCTATTGCCACCCAAGGCAACTACTAGATTTTTTCACATGCCACCCAAGGCACTACTTGATTTCCACATGCCACCCAAGGCACCCACTTAACCCCTCATGCCCACTACATGATTATCTGGTTAAGTGTTTCTTAATTGATTAAGAACGTGACCGTTGTAAAGACCTCTCACATTAGACTATCTTTTATGGCAGCTGGATTTGCCGGTTGGGTCCGGGCAGCCTTACGCCATAACCGAGTCTAACCTCGTGTCTATACACTTTTCACGTATTTAGTTTGTGCCTTAGACCTCTCATATTGGGCCAATCATTTGTAGCCGCTGGATTTGCCGGTCGGTTCCGGGCAGTCTTACGCTACAAAAGGGTCCAACCTCGTGTCTTAGTCGATTAATTACACCTAATTAATCACCCCCGAATTAATTTTCCCTAATTAATTCCAATTTTAACGATGTACATGATTGAATCAATTATGTCCATCATTTTATGGTATGCATAATCATACCAACTTCACACCATTTCATTAACATGTTTATTAACCCCATCGTTCCCCACGTAATTCGCTAACATGACATAAAAGGGAAGATTCATCCTAAATGTAATGGGTTCAACTTGCATAACATTAGCATCAACATGGGTTTAAAGGTGTCAACATGCATATAGCATCAAACCCAACTAGCATAGATAATCAACCCAAACTTGCATGAATCACATATGTCATAAGGAGGGTAACTTGCATAAGTTTCTTATGTCATACAAAGGGGTAAACTTGCATATGTATGTATGACATGTAAAGGGGTTAACTTGCATATGTATGTATATCATACTAAGGGGTAAACTTGCACATGTCACTTGCATATAATCAAACATCATACTTGCATAACATGTCATATGTGAACTTGCATATTATCATACACCAAACTTGCATAATCATGGTGTCATAGTGGATCAATGTTTATCCTAGCAACTAGCATCATGAACACTTGCATAACTTGCATAACATCATGATCATATAGCATATAGCTTGCATAACTTGTATAACATCATGAACATGTAACTTGTGACTTGCATAACTTGCATAACATCATGAACATGTAACATATGGCTTGCATAACTTGCATAGCATCTCAAACATGTAGCATATTACTTGCATAATTTGCATAATATCACAAACATGTAGCATATAACTTGCATGACATGCATAACATCATTAACACATAGCACATAACTTGCATAACATGCATAACATCATTAACACATAGCATACAACTTGCATTGATCCACATTCATAGCCATAACCTCATTATATCCTATCATAATCATTTCAATAATTGGTCATTAAGGCTATAGAAAACTCATAACTTGTTGATTAGCCTTCTTATGAATATATTAAAAGATTGAGATGAAGCCACTAAGCTATCAACTCAAAAACTCCAAATAAGAATGCTCCAAATGAAAACCCTTGAGCCAAATCAATAATAAAGATCCTAGCTTTGATGAAGAAAAGCCTTGAATCAAACTTAGAAACACTTAAGCAAGCTTAGGAACTCTTATACTTCTTTAGAAACTCTCTCATATGATTAGAGATGGAGATTATGACAAGAGGATGAGGGTGGAGGCCATAAGAGAACATTTTGGCATAGTTTAGCTATAGGATTGAATAATGAGCATTTAGGTTTAGGTTAGGGGTCTTTTTATAGAAGACTAGGATAGTTTTAGCCATAGGATTAACTTTAGTTTAGATCCTAGCCATCAAAGCATGTCTTGGGGAAGAAGTCAAGTGTAGGAACCATCTAGGGCCTTTAGATTAAAGCTGAACCATGAGAACCATTCAAATGCAAAATCTGCATTTGAGCGAATCGGCCCACGGGTTGACAGCCAAACACCCTGGATTAACCCCTAGTCGACCCAGCGGGCTTGGGTCGACCTCAAAAATCGGCCGGTTCGGTTATTCCCCTCTCCCAATTCACTGTTTTGAACATTTTTGCATATTTATTTATTTAATTTTCAATTATATATATATATATATATATATATATATCAATATATATATATTTCTCTGTGCAACCCATTTCACTTAATTAAGTATACTTTAATTTGTGAATTTTTATGTTCAAATTACGGGGTGTTACAGATTGATTGAGTTGAGTAATTTTCTTAGTATTAATCTAATATTGATTTCGGTCTTCGGGGCTGATACGTAGAGAGTTATTCTCTTACCAATTTATGGTCAGGGATTAATGGATGTTGAGGTATAGAAATGCATGAATAAGAAATAGGAATGTTCCAACTATAAAAAGGGTTTGTGAAATTATAATAATTCCAAAGTAACGGGAATAAAAGGAATTTAAGAATATAAATAAATATTTCCTATGTAAAGGAAATGGAAAGAGATTTTGTGAAATTATACGACATTTACGAAGTAAATAAATTAAAAAGATAAATTCGAATAAGTTTATTCGAAAGGAGTTAAGTGTTAGTTTTTGTTTTTCAAGCAATGAAAACCAAAGAGATTTCGTAACTATGTTTTACGTGGCATTTGATTAAACCTAAAGTCGGAAGTATATATATATATGATTTAATTCTAAAGTATATAAAATAGTTTTGTGGATATTTTTATAATAAAATAAGAGGTAAATACTGTGTTTTATAATACTGAAAGATTAAGAAGTTTCAAATTAGTTTTTAATTAAAAAGGCCAAGTGATGCTGAGTACTGAACTAGTAAATTCATTTTATTTTTATGGTTGAATGGTTGCTTATTTGATAGTTAAATAATCGACTATCAAATCTGACCTATCTGATTGTCGGTACGGAAAGATCGAGATCGAATTATATTCGAAAACCATTCTGGCCAGCAGATACGAAATCGAGAAGATATCAAATGTTGATTAAGGCGGATCCATTAAAGACCATAGATCTTCATAAAACAGAAGGATTACTTATATCTCTGGTCAACTTCTATAGTTTTCAAAGTCTACTATATATTAACTTGACTTATAATTTATAACTGAAGATATACTGTGGTACCATCGTGCATGAAATCTACAGATTTGCAAGGATTATTCGTTGTTGATCTATAAGGTGATACCTAGGATGTAATAGGAAGGTGCCTTCGGTTCATCATGTTCTTGGATGACTTGTATGGACGAATGTCTGACAGGGTATTTTTTAAAAATCACGTACTTTGATTTTACGAACGTATTTTTGTAGGTGACGGAGAAGACACCTTCTCTTAGCATTAAAACGCGGAATTTTTGTGGACGTCAATTAGTGATTTGGCGGATCTGACGATGTGGCATTCAAAGTGGATGGTGATATGTTGTTCAAAGTGTAATGTTAAACCTCAAGTCTCACAACCGGGAAATGGTATAAAATTAGGTAGGACGAATGGCTAAGTGGGTCGCTCCTAATTAGGGTGTATTGTCACCTGATCTAAAGAAATTCCACTTTTTTATTATTCTATCATTGCTGTCCCTTTCGTGTAATGGATGCTGATCCCAACCGTTGGTGATAATACATTCGGTACACTCAAGCGAAGTGAGTAGCCAGTCATGTTTATCCTAGGTTGCAAGATGTTCTTGTTGAACCTGGGTTGCGAAGAGAAATATATATATATATAAATTAAATAAATAAATAAATAAATATGCGAAAAAGTTCAAAACAGTGAATTGGGAGGGGGAATAACCGAACCGACCCATTTTTGAGGTCGACCCAAGCACCGTTGGGTCGACTAGGGGTTAATCCAGGGTGTTTGGCTGTCAACCCGTGGGCCGATTCACTCAAATGCAGATTTTGCATTTGATTGGTTCTCATGGTTCAGGGTTAATCTGATGGTCCTAAATAACTTCCTACACCTATAAATACATCCTAATGTTAACCCTAAACCAAATTAGAATAGAATAGTTACCGTCGCCATGGAAATCAATGGAGCCGCCGCCAACTAAGAAAGAAGAAAAGAAAATTCAATTCTAATTCTCTCAACCCTAAAGCAAAGCAAAACTCTCTCTTTTCTTCTCTAAATTGTGAGTATGATGATCTTAACAAGATTATTATCATTTTAATTAGGTTGAGTTATGAATGGATTATGAGTAGATGATGTGAGTTATCATATATGTTGTTGTAAACCCCTTTTTGCTACCATGTATATTGTAAATCCTATGTTATGTGATGATGATATCTTATATGTTGTAAATCATGCTATGATGATGTTAAGTATGTTAAAAGTTTCTATGCTAAGTTGTGATGAATCATACATGTTAAAAAGGCCATGATGTTACCATCTATGCTAGTTAGTTCATATTAATTAAATCATCATGTTTGGGTTATGTTGATCTATATGACAAGTCACATATGCAAGTTAGATTGATTAGAAAAGTTATGAACATATACCAAGACATCTATTATGACATCTAGAATTATGCTATGACATATGTGATATCCTATGCTAGTTCACACCATCATTATGTTGCCTAAAAACCCCATATGCAAGTTTATGTATAGATTTGGGCTATGATCATATCATGTAAATTGAGACATTTAACAAGTTGACACCTTTTGATCCTTAACATGTGTAGTTTATGCAAGTTTCACCCCTATTATGATTAGATTTATTTTAATTGTCTATATGTTGTGATAATTTATCTTTGTGCTAGGTGTTAGACTATACAAGTCTAGCCTATATTATGCGTTGAATAAGCGAACGTATAAACGTGGGGTAGGGGTAATATTAAGGATTTAATATTAAAAAGTTGGGGTGCAACTGATATGATTTTGCATGCCATAAGTGGATGGCCATAATTGAGTCAATTATGGACATCATTAAAAGTTGACTTAATTAATAATTTGAATAGGGAATTATTAAAATTGGGGTAAAAGATTTTTAGTGTTAATCAATGCTTAGGACACGAGGTTGGACTCGTTTGTGACGTAAACCTGCCCGGACCCGCCCGGCAAATCCAGTGGTCACAAATGTCAGCCCAATGTGAGAGGTCCTAGGCCTAAACTAAAGCATAACGATTGTAAAGACACAAGGTTAGACTCTTTTATGGTGTAAGACTGCCCGGACCCGCCCGGCAAATCCAGCTACCATAAATGCCAGTCTAATGTGAGAGGTCTTTTTGAGGTTATGGCCTAAATGAATTAAGAAATACTTAACCAGATAAACATGTAAGGTGGGACATGGGGGTTAAGTAGGTGCCTTGGGTGGCATGAGGAATCTAGGGGGTGCCCTTAGTGGCATGTGAAATACGATTAGTAAGACTTAACCAAACACACATGTAAATGAACATGACTAAGAGGGTTAAGTGGGATATACTAGTGACAAGCTTAGGTGGGTAGCTTGTGGGGGCCCATTTCGACCAGTATCCCAAACGTATCTTTGTGGGCTCGACCCTAGTCGAGGACGGGACACGCATGCTGGGTTTGACTGTAAAAGGCCAAAACGGGGAGCGGTGGCAACGCAAGTCCAACGGGTTTCGTATGCGTGTGTGGACCCGGGCTGGTAGGTAAGACGTTGTTGCAACGTGTAGGTATAAGCCATGCATTCTCAAGTTGTATCGGGTTGCCACTTTAGGGGAGTGATACACCCCACTGTGGGGCCAGCACGGGTATCTACGAGTAGGGAGCCGATCGAAAGTGGGTAGTGGGGTACACCTAGTGGAGATAGGGGCAGACGACACCTATGTAGTCGGTTAGGGGTACGTAAGGCTATTTATAAAGTTTCTGTGTGAAGCAAGTGGGATCGAACAATAGGGTGACTGGTGTGGTGCAGTGTAGTAATGTGCGGTGCAGTGTAGTAATCATTCGTTAGTAATTAGGTGTGCCTTTACCGTTATCTTTAACGTTATCTTAAACGCTATCTTTATCTGCCTAAGAGTTTATAGACATTTACTTGTCTTCCAGCTTATGCCTTAGTCTAGTTATTTTGATAATCGTATTGTTAGAATTATCATACTCGCCAGACTTTATGTCTGACCCCCTCTATTTCTATCCTTTTCCCCCTCCAGGTCCTCAGGTTGGGCCCAACTCTAGTGGAGTTTGATTGAATTGCTTCATCTCTCTTTGGAAAGCTTGGACCGTTGAAGTAAAGTCCAGCTTGTTATCTTTTTAATGGCTATTTATGTAATGGGATTATGTATTTTGTTTTTATGAAGATGGATATTGTACTTGGTTATGATCTATGGTTTTATGATGTAACAAACATGTTTAATTTCCGCTGCAATAAAATGAAGTTTTAGATTTCCAAGTACTATTTATTATCTGTCTTGTTGTAATTTTTTTGTTCTACATTCACTTATAACCTCCATGGAAGTTAATGCATTCCCTTTGTGAGTGACATTAATGGACGTGGGGTGTTACACGTGGTATCAGAGCTTAAGGTTACCAGAACAGATAAAAATACTTTAGAAAAATAGTTATTTTTGGAAGAAGTGCTTTCAAAAACATGTTTTAATGAGAAATTTAAAGAGAAAAGTTTTTAAGAAAAAAAACATAATCCCCAATAGCCCATATCTTTATCTTTCGAATTCTCCATTCTGAATCTTTCCTTTTTCGTTTCAGCATGGCTGAAGATCTTAATCTACCCGACGGTGTAACAATACTAGGATGGTATAGGAGGTTATTAGAGGCTAGGGCCGCTGCAGATCCAGCCAATGCTCCTCCACCACCAGTTGCACCCGTTCCTCCTCCTCCTCCTCGCGTAGATACTTTTGCAAAGACATGCAAGGAATTCAAGGCTATGGGTGGAAAACCATTTCAAGGGTCAGAAACGTTTGTGGAAGCTAGAGATTGGCTTAAGGAGGTGGAAGAATTGCTAGAAATCTTTGAAGTAGAAGAAGGGAGGAGAGTTCGTTTAGCAGCTTGGTTGATGAAGGGAGAGGCCTCGTTTTGGTGGGAGGTCACTAATGGGGAGCGTCCTGTTGACTCTTGGGCGGATTTCAGACGTAGGTTCGAGGCGAAGTTTCTCTCAAGGGCGGAAGAAAATCTATATATGGAAAGGTTCTTGACATTGAAGCAAGGAAGCTCATCAGTGAAAGAATATGTCAATAAATTTAATCAGTTAGCAAGGTTTGGCTTGGACTTAGTAAACACGCCGGAGAAGAAGACTCTAAGGTTCGTGAATGGCTTGAATGAACCATTGCAAGGGTTGGCTATGACCCACATCCCGATGGGGGCCAACTTTGAGAAGTTAATAGAAATGGCGCTCATGCATGAGGAGAAAAGCGCTAAAGCTGATAAGGCACCCGAGAAGAAGGGGGGTCAGAAGAAATCACAACAACAAAACAAGAAGGGTGGTAAAGACAATAACGGCAAGGGAAAGAAGAAATGTTTTAACTGTGGGACACCAGACCATCTCAGCAAGGATTTCCGAAAGAAAAAGAAGATAGGCTGTTTTCATTGCGGCGATGCGGGACATTTAGTGAAGGACTGCCCAAAGAAGGGATAGAGGGCAGGAGCTACCTCGGGAGGACAGGTGCAGGCTCTTATGGCACCAGGGCAGGCAAGGGGACAAGTTCAGGCTCTCGCGGTCCCACCGCTTCAAGAACGAGGTAGAACCATTTATGTTGAAAGCTTAGTTTTTCTGTTTGATCATCCTGTCCGTACCTTATTCGATTCGGGCGCATCACATTCGTTTATCTCTACATCATTAGTTGAATCACTACACTTAAACACCAGTTTAGTAGAGGATCCCTTAGTTGTTTCGAATCTAATTGGGGGCTCAGCTTATTTGTCTATGATGTGTTTGGATTTGAAATTTTCCATACTTAGCGTTGAATTTAGATGTAATGCTTATGTGTTGGGCTTCACGGGCTATGGGCTAATTTTAGGAATGGATTGGTTATCCAGAAATGGGGCCGTTCTTGATTGTGAAAGGAGAGTAGTTAGGCTCGTGACTCGCCTTGGCAACACTCTCGAAATCTTTTGTAATCCCATAAATTCGGTTATGCTAAGTTATCTAGAATCGCTTGACGCGTCTGAGGAAAATCTACGATCTTTTAGAGTGGTCCGAGAATATTCAGATGTGTTTGAGGAGGTGAAGAGCTTGCCTCCGAAGCAGGAGACAGATTTTCGAATATATCTTGTGGATAATGCGAAACCAGTATCTTTGCTAGTATGCCACATGGCTCCACGTGAAAGGAGGGAACTCGGTAAGCAAGTGAAGGAGTTGCTTGAGAAGGGGTTCATAAAACGAAGTATATCGGAGTGGGGTGCTCCAGTAGTATTTGCCACGAAGGCGGATGGGTCCCTTAGACTTTGTGTGGACTATAGAGAACTTAATAAGCTTACTAAGAAGAACAGACACCCACTGCCGAGGATTGACGATCTCTTCGATCAGTTAGTTGGCGCCTCGGTGTTTTCGCTGTTGGACTTAGCCACTGGTTTCCATCATTTGAGAGTGGCTAAGGATAGCATTGACAAGACTGCCTTTAGGACTCCGGACGGTTTCTATGAATGGCTAGTGATGCCCTTCAGTTTGACAAACGCCCCCGCATACTTTGTTGATTTGATGAGTAGGGTGTTTAGGGAGCACCTTAACAAATTTGTGGTAGTCTTTGTAGATGACATCTTGATCTTTTCTAAGGATGAAGAAGAGCATGCCCTACATCTTAAGGAAGTGTTGGAGACTCTTCGAGCGCATAAGCTTAAGGCTAAATTTTCTAAGTGTCACTTCTGGAGGAAGGAAGTACGGTTCTTAGGGCACGTGGTTTCCAAAGAAGGGATAGCTGTAGATCCCGTGAAGGTGGTGGCCACCCAAGATTGGAAGGTTCCTAAAAATGCTACCGAAGTGAGAAGTTTCTTGGGGTTGGCTGGCTACTATAGGAAGTTTATCAAAGACTTCGCAAAGATATCAGCTCCATTGACACGCTTGACGAAGAAGAACCTAGTTTTCACATGGGACGTAGATTGTGATGATGCGTTCCAACGTTTGAAGAGAGCTTTGACTTCAGCCCCATTCTTAGTATTGCCAGACGGGAGTAAGCCGTTTACCGTTTATACTGACGCTTGTGGGACAGGACTTGGCACAGTCTTAATGCAAGAGGGCAGGGTAATAGCCTATGGTGGAAGACAGTTGACAGCGCATGAGAAGAATTACCCCACACATGACCTAGAGTTGGCCGCTATTGTTTTCGCGCTTAAGTCTTGGCGTCATTATCTTCTTGGCGAGAAATTCGAACTATTCACTGACCACAAATCTTTAAAATACCTATTCTCTCAAAAGGACTTGAACTTAAGGCAGCAAAGGTGGATGGAGTTCTTAGCGTCCTACGACTTTGAGATAGCATATACCCCTGGCAAGGGTAAAGTGGTGGCCGATGCCTTAAGTAGAAAAAGATTATCCTTAAGTCCTTTGTTTGCTGAGCGGCAAAGTTTAGAATTCATTTCGATGTTTGACTTTAGACCTTCCATTGACTTCGTACCCGGTTTGCTAGCATCCTTGGAGGTCAGACCTACGCTTTTGGGACGGATTGGCGAGGCACAGCGAGACGACCCACAGTTAGTTGAGTTAGTAGAAAAGCTCAAAGGAGGGGAGTCATCAAGCTATCTCCGTAGTTATACCCTAGATGATAAGGGTTGGTTACGTAGGGACGGTAGACTTTGTGTACCAAAAGACGATGACCTAAGTAAGACTATTCTTGACGAAACACATCATTCGAAGATGACCATTCATCCCGGCGGGGACAAGATGTACAAAGACATGAAGAGAGTTTACTTTTGGGCTGGCATGAAGAAAGACGTGGCCGAGTATGTCGCTAGATGCTTGGTATGCCAACAAGTAAAAGCGGAGCAAAAGAAACCCGGTGGGTTGCTTCACCCATTGGAGGTTCCACTATGGAGATGGGAAAGCATCTCGATGGATTTTGTGGATGGATTACCGCGATCGAGGATGGGTAATACGGGGATTTGGGTTATAGTAGATAGACTTACTAAGAGCGCCCATTTTATTCCCGTGAAGAGTAAGAGGACTGCTCCATGGTTAGCTTCTTTATACGTTCGAGAGATAGTTCGTTTGCATGGTGTTCCTTCTAGCATAGTGAGCGATCGCGATCCTATTTTCACTAGTGAATTTTGGAGAAGCTTACAAGAGGCGGTAGGGACTCAGTTATGTTTGAGCACCGCATATCATCCTCAGACGGACGGCCAGACTAAGAGGGTGAATCGCATTTTAGAGGATCTGTTGAGGCTATGTATCCTAGACTTTGGGGGTACATGGGAAGAGCATCTTCCATTGGTTGAGTTCGCATATAATAATAGCTTTCATTCTAGCATTGGTATGGCACCATTCGAAGCTCTATATGGACGACCTTGTCATTCACCTACATGTTGGTGGGAATCTACGGATAAGATCTTACTTGGGCCCGATATGATTAGGGAGACTTCGGAGAAGATCGACTTGATTCAAAGGAGGATGAAAGCAGCACAGGATAGGAAGAAATCTTATGCGGATAAGAGGAGGACAGATCTCGAGTTTGAAGTTGGGGACATGGTCTTTGTCAAAGTGTCTCCATTACGAAACGTTGTTCGCTTTGGGTCCGTTGGGAAATTAGCACCAAGGTTTGTAGGGCCGTTTCCTGTTAAGGAGAGGATTGGACGGATGGCGTATAGAGTGTAGTTGCCCGAGAGACTTAGTGGTGTACATGACGTATTCCATGTGTCACATTTGAGGAAGTGCTTGCACGAGACCACGGAAGTGGTAGAGCCGAGCTTGCTTAGAGAGGTGGAGATAGAGCATGATGCGGCAATTCGACGAGCTCCTACGCGCATTCTTGGGTCGGAGATCATGAAGTTGAGGAATCGAGAGGTCAGACTAGTCAAAGTGCAATGGGGAGATGATGAGAGCAACGCTACTTGGGAGACGGAAGAGAAGATGCGTTCACGATACCCTTTTCTTTTTGGGGGTATGTCCTTTAATTTCTCCTTTATCGCTTAGCTTGTACTTATCTTATCTTTAGTATATCCTCTCGCTAGTATCTTTGACCTTTAGTTAGGATAATCCTATGGTTGAAACATGTGTTTGAGATATGTTATGTATGGTGGATGCAAAGTGGATGCATGTGTTTGCTAGTGATTGCTCGTGGATGCATATACACACACTATTAGGCACCAGATCGGCTCAGTCACTTCATATTGCATATTGCATATTGCATATATATGGATGTATTTAATAAAATGGATGTATAATGGTTGTATTATCATATAGTTGCTGCATTCGGGTGGATGGTTGTGCACGTACATAGAATTAATATGTATCATTAGGAATCTTTTGCATACATATTGGATGCATGGAACTATCATGAATTGCACTAAGGAGGTCGACTGAATCAGTAGACCGCCTAATTTTGCATTAGATATGGACATATACACACACTGTGCATATAAACATTAAAGCAATAGAAGTCTTTTAAGGACAATGGATGCTGGTGTTTGATGGTTGAGTAGATGGACGATTAGATGGTAGGATATACATTCTTCTTGACTTGGAGATTTCGGGGACGAAATCCTTTAAGGAGGGGAGAATATAACACCCTGTAATTTTATAACATTAAAATTCACAAATTGAAGTATACTTAATTTTTAGAAAAGAATTAAGTGAAATGGGCTACGCAGAGAAATATATATATATATTGATATATATATATATATATAAATTAAAAAATAAATAAATAAATATGCGAAAAAGTTCAAAACAGTGAATTGAGAGGGGGAATAACCGAACCGACCCATTTTTGAGGTCGACCCGAGCTCTGTTGGGTCGACTAGGGGTTAATACAGGGTGTTTGGCTGTCAACCCGTGGGCCGATTCGCTCAAATGCAGATTTTGCATTTGATTGGTTCTCATGGTTCAGGGTTAATCTGATGGTCCTAAATAACTTCCTACACCTATAAATACATCCTAATGCTAACCCTAAACCTAATTAAAATAGAATAGTTACCGTCGCCATGGAAATCAATGGAGCCGCCGCCAACTAAGAAAGAAGAAAAGCAAATTCAATTCTAATTCTCACAACCCTAAAGCAAAGCAAAATTCTCTCTTTTCTTCTCTAAATTGTGAGTATGATGGTCTTAACAAGATTATTATCATTTTAATTAGGTTGAGTTATGAATGGATTATGAGTAGATGATGTGAATTATCATATATGTTGTTGTAAACCCCTTTTTGCTATCATGTATATTGTAAATCCAATGTTATGTGATGATGATATCTTATATGTTCTAAATCATGCTATGATGATGTTATGTATGTTGAAAGTTTATATGCTAAGTTGTGATGAATCATACATGTTAAAAAGGCCATGATGTTACCATCTATGCTAGTTAGTTCATATTAATTAAATCATCATGTTTGGGTTATGTTGATCTATATGACAAGTCACATATGCAAGTTAGATTGATTAGAAAAGTTATGAATATATACCAAGACATATATTATGACATCTAGAATTGTGCTATGACATATGTGATATCCTATGCTAGTTCACAACATCATTATGTTGCCTAAAAACCCCATATGCAAGTTTATGTATAGATTTGGGCTATGATCATATCATGTAAATTGAGACATTTAACAAGTTGACACCTTTTGATCCTTAACATGTGTAGTTTATGCAAGTTTCACCCCTATTATGATTAGATTTATTTTAATTGTCTATATGTTGTGATAATTTATCTTTGTGCTAGGTGTTAGACTATACAAGTCTAGCCTATATTATGCGTTGAATAAGCGAACGTATAAACGTGGGGTCGGGGTAATATTAAGGATTTAATATTAAAAAGTTGGGGTGCAATTGATATGATTTTGCATGCCATAAGTGGATGGCCATAATTGAGTCAATTATGGACATCATTAAAAGTTGACTTAATTAATAATTTGAATAGAGAATTATTAAAACTGGGGTAAAAGATTTTAAGTGTCAATCAATGCTTAGGACACGAGGTTGGACTCGTTTATGACGTAAACTTGCCCGGACCCGCCCGGCAAATCCAGTGGTCACAAATTCCATCCCAATGTGAGAGGTCCTAGGCCTAAACTAAAGCATAACGGTTGTAAAGACACGAGGTTAGACTCTTTTATGGTGTAAGACTGCCCGGACCCGCCCGATAGATCCAGCTGCCATAAATGCCAGTCTAATGTGAGAGGTCTTTATAAGGTTATGACCTGAATGAATTAAGAAATACTTAACCAGATAAACATGTAAGGTGGGACATGGGGGTTAAGTACGTGCCTTGGGTGGCATGAGGAATATAGGGGGTGCCCTTAGTGGCATGTGAAATACGATTAGTAAGACTTAACCAAACACACATGCAAATGAACATGACTAAGAGGGTTAAGTGGGATATACTAGTGACAAGCTTAGGTGGGTAGCTTGTGGGGGCCCATTTCGACCAGTATCCCAAACGTATCTTTGTGGGCTCGACCCAAGTCGAGGACGGGACACGCATGCTGGGTTTGACTGTAAGAGGCCAAAACGGGGAGCGGTGGCAACGCAAGTCCAACGGGTTTCGTATGCGTGTATGGACCCGGGCTGGTAGGTAAGACGTTGTTGCATCGTGTAGGTATAAGTCGTGCAATCTCAAGTTGTATCGGGTTGCCACTTGAGGGGAGTGATACACCCCACTGTGGGGCCAGCACGGGTATCTACGAGTAGGGAGCCGATCGAAAGTGGGTAGTGGGGTACACCTAGTGGAGATAGGGGCAGACGGCACTTATGTAGTCAGCTAGGGGTACGTAAGGCTATTTATAAAGTTTTTGTGTGAAGCAAGTGGGATCAAACAATTGGGTGACTGGTGTGGTGCAGTGTAGTAATGTGCGTTGCAGTGTAGTAATCATTCCTTAGTAATTAGGTGTGCCTTTACCGTTATCTTTAACGTTATCTTAAACGCTCTCTTTATCTTCCTAAGAGTTCATAGACATTTACTTGTCTTCCAGCTTATGCCTTAGTCTAGATATTTTGATAATAGTATTGTTAGAATTATCATACTCGCTAGACTTTATGTCTGACCCCCTTTATTTCTATCCTTTTTCCCCCTCCAGTTCCTCAGGTTGGGCCCAGCTCTAGTGGAGTTTGATTGAATTGCTTCATCTCTCTCTGGAAAGATTGGACCGTTGAAGTAAAGTCCAGCTTGTTATCTTTTTAATGGCTATTTATGTAATGGGATTATGTATTTTGTTTTTATGAAGATGGATATTGTACTTGGTTATGATCTATGGTTTTATGATGTAACAAACATGTTTAATTTCCGCTGCAATAAAATGAAGTTTTAGATTTCCAAGTACTATTTATTATCTGTCTTATTGTAATTTTTCTGTTCTATATTCACTTATAACCTCCATGGAAGTTAATGTATTCCCTTTGTGAGTGACATTAATGGACGTGGGGTGTTACAGATGTGCAACCATAAGAGAAGGAACTAATAGGCATAATAGTGACTAATCTTCAGAAATATATGCTAACAATAACATGTCTACCATGTTTTGAATGATAAACTGAAATAGGTGCGCTGCTTAAGCAACAAAATAAAGAGCATGTATCTGGTAGACCACTGGGATGAAGGTTCAACAAAGTCAGTGGAAAAATTTACGTTATCGATGCTTATTTTACAAATCTACACATTGCAGTTTACCATATCTTTGGATAAATGATCAAGACAATAGAATAGTCTATTTTCAAAGAAGTTAATTTACATGTTTATGGGCATTTCAGGCTTGCTTATGGTATATTACGTGTAATTTTGTATCCTTATTTTTCTGCAGAGAGCTCATTAAAGCAGTAAGAATGTGAGATAAAAATGGAAGACTGATATTGTGTTGGGGAAATCTCGGTCTTTCCCGCTTCGTGAAGTTAAGATAGGCAATTAAGATTAAAAGTAGCAACGGGTGCACAAGAGTTTATAATTCTCCAATATGGAGATTCTTCCACTATACAAAGGAATAGTAGGATTACATGAATTTGATTACAAAAGTAACTCACACTTGACTCAAGCTTAAGGATGGATACTTCTTAAGCTATCTCTCTTTTCTCTCAAAGAGGCTTACTAACTCTCAAGTACTTTTCCTCACTCTAAGAAGCGACTTTCTTCCTTGAATTCTTGGATGGTTAGTAATAGGGCTCATTCTCCTATTTATACTACTCAACCTCCATAATGAACGGTGGAGATTACTTGCATCGAAGAGTGGAGATTGATTCTCTAAAATGCTCCACACTCTTCCATAAGCTTCTAGAGGGTTCTACACTTCTCTAGAGTTCTCCGGTCATACTCTTCCGTAAGGATCCGGAAGGTTCCACACATCTCCAGAATATTCCATAGGGTTCCACATTCTTCCAGAAGCTTCTAGAGGGTTCTACACTTCTCTAGAGTTCTCCGGTCATACTCTTCCGTAAGGTTCCACACATCTCTAGAATATTCCAGAGGGTTCCACATTCTTCCATAAGCTTCTAGAGGGTTCTACACTTCTCTAGAGTTCTCTGGTACATTCTAGAAAATTCTAGATTTCTCTAGAAAGGTCTAGAATTTTCTAGAAACTCTCCAATTGAGGGATCCCAACAATCTCCCCCTCCCGACTTAATTGGGGGGTAGTAGTACGCCGACACCTTGACAGCAATCTTCAAACTTCTTTGTTGGTACTACCTTAGTATCAGACCAGTTCTCATATGTGTGAACCTTGTCAAGATGTATTTTCTTTTCCTCGAGGACTCCTCGGATTGATAACATCTTTACCATGAAAGAGAATCTCTTCAAAATCAGTAATTTTTCTTGTCCAATCCTTTGGCGACTAACCGTGCATTGTGGCAAGGCTTTGAACGGTTCTCTTCGGTCTTGATTCTATACATCCACTTATTCTTCAAAGCTCTTCTCCCTTTTGGTAGCTCCACTAGTTCATATGTGTTATTCTCGTGCAAGGATTGCATTTCTTCTTGCATGGCTATTCTCCACTCTTCTTTATGACAATCACTCATTGCTTCTTTATAGCTTTGAGGCTCCCCCTCAACGGCGACCGCCATTATCCTCCATCTTGAACTTACACGAGCTTGATTACGGCTACAGATGAACCTCGCTCTGATACCACTTTTGGGGAAATATCGGTCTTTCCCGCTTCGTGAAGTTAAGATAGGCAATTAAGATTAAAAGTAGCAACGGGTGCACAAGAGTTTATAATTCTCCAATATGGAGATTCTTCCACTATACAAAGGAATAGTAGGATTACAAGAATTTGATTACAAAAGTAACTCACACTTGACTCAAGCTTAAGGATGGATCATAGTAGTCAAGGCGCTAAGGCGCAAAAAGGCGCAAGCATTGAGCCTGGGGCTTTTCTGAGCCTTGGGCTTTTTTGTGTGCCTTTTATATGAGTTTGATCTGCTATTTTACTAACTACAAATTAATTTGTAAACCATATTTTGTAATTCATTCAATTATTTACATATTCTGTTGATAAGATTTAAATTTTAAACCATATTTTATAATTTATTGAACAATTAAATTTTTTATTTAACTGTTTATAAACAAAAAAAATTAATTTACCAAAAAAAATTCCTCAAACTGCAAAAAGGCGCACTCAAACCGCAAAAAGGCGCACTCAAACCGCAAAAAGGCGCAAACTTTGAGCCTTGGGCTTTTCTGCGCTTAGGCACGCCTAAGCGCGCGCCTTGATAACTACGGGATGGATACTTCTTAAGCTATCTCTCTTTTCTCTCAAAGAGGCTTACTAACTCTCAAGTATTTTTCTCACTCTAAGAAGTGGCTTTCTTCCTTGAATTCTTGGATGGTTAGTAATAGGGCTCATTCTCCTATTTATACTATTCAACCTCCATAATGAATGGTGGAGATTACTTGCATCGAAGGGTGGAAATTGATTCTCTAGAATGCTCCACACTCTTCCATAAGCTTCTAGAGGGTTCTACACTTCTCTAGAGTTCTCCGGTCATACTCTTCCGTAAGGATCCGGAAGGTTCCACACATCTCCAGAATATTCCAGAGGGTTCCACATTCTTCCACAAGCTTCTAGAGGGTTCTACACTTCTCTAGAGTTCTCCGGTCATACTCTTCCGTAAGGTTCCAGAAGGTTCCACACATCTCTAGAATATTCCTGAGAGTTCCACATTCTTCCATAAGCTTCTAGAGGGTTCTACCCTTCTCTGGAGTTCTCTGGTACATTCTAGAAAATTCTAGATTTCTCTAGAAAGGTCTAGAATTTTCTAGAAACTCTCCAATTAAGGAGGGATCCCAACATATTGTATGATCCAAGAAGCAAAGATGTTCAAGTAAATACTTTGTAAGTTTTCTCTTTCCCAAATGAGTTTACTGTAAGCTACATGAGAACCGACACATAGCTACAAATAAATAAGGCGATCCCGGAATTCCCATGCTACTAAACTTGCTAGAACAAAATTTATGTCGTGTTTCTTTTTACCAGCTCACCAAAATTTTGAGTTATGTTTTCAAGTTGCGTTCCATGTCTGTTTTATTCTATTTTTTATTTTAAATTCTATCTTGTAGTTGGAGAATTATCCTAGCTAATAACCTTTTACAAGTAGGCCCTATAAAGTTAACAATTGTCAGAAAAAGAAGGAAACAGTCGTGTTTTAAATGTTTAAGTTTAGACAAAGACATCGAAATTTCATTCAATCACCGGTGCTCAAGGAACATCGAAAAAGGTGTTGGTTGTGAAATATATTATGGGTTATAGAAAGAATCATGTTTCAGTGGTGTCATATAAACTGTATGTCAAACCGACTCCTCTAACATATGAGGAGTAATTTAAGTTTTATCAATTAATGGAAACATGTTATGTACAGAGCATAACTAGCAAACTGAATTGTGAACGCAGATCTTCTAGTTCATATAATACCCGCCTTTGCAGTCAAGGAGCAACCTAAGCGCAGCTGCTACACCTTTCAGTGGGCCATTTATCCTGAAATTTGATTTGATATTTTCCGTGTTCTTTCCACCTATCCAAAATTGAAACCTCGAACTTCAATTTGCTCTAAATTGCCCAAGGTGCAAGGCTTGTTTGATTTTGCACTTTTTTTAGGCTGACTGCCCTGATACTGGCATGTAATTTAACTATCAATGTATCACAACTTTCCAATTAATTTTTGTTACAGCTGCTTGTTTGTGTACATGGAAACAATTTAATATAAAATAACCTTTTCTTATTGCGGTTCTGATTTACATGGTAATTATATATATAGCTACACTCTAGTTACTTGCCTAAATATATTGCTGCTTGACAAAGGTTTGATAAAAAAGTACTTCAACCTGAAGAATATTAGACTTCCTTTCCAATAATTTTTAGTTACTGCTAATTTTTGTGTATGGGGAAAATAATTTATCCGAAGTAGCCTTTTTCCCCCTTTTCCAATTCATATGTTATGTATGCAGCTAATTGGCCATAATCTTGACAAATGTTTATAAGGAAAGTATTTTAGTCAAAAGGGAACATGGTTTCCTTTCCATTCTAAACATTGATGGTATAATATTAGATCCAAAATTGAAATTTCAACTGAAGGGATAGAACAAAATTATTTTACAAATGCTGAATTTCTCTTCTTTTCCATTAGATAATCAGAGTTGTATTGCAACAAGGGCCAATTGCTCCATATATGTTTGATTATCATTTATTATCTGAAGCAAAATATTACCAATAAGCTTCTGCTTCCTGCAAAATTAAGGGGGAAAAGTCACTAAACCTAAGTATCATCAAACGAAGCATTCTCTACATGAACAGTATATTATACAACAGATACTAGTAATTTGATAAGTTTGGAATACTCTAAAACATCTATTTAGTCCCACATCACTGAATATGTGAGAATTATTCTATATAAGTATCAGCTTTTTTCATCACCATACAGCCGAGCTCAGTAGCGTGAGCTTGTAACCAAGTGGGGCAGTAAATTGATGGGATGTTGGGTTAAGTTATCGAATTCGGATACACGGCACGACTTGCTGGCCCGCCCGATCAAAGTCGTTGAGTGGCTGGTGTGGCTAGGCTGAAAGGTCTGGCCACGGTGGCTATAGTATAGAGGGAAATGCATGAGGCTGGTTTCACAGAGCAGCGAAAACTCCTTCCTCTCGACGGTGGATGGATAACAGACTGCTGTGCTCTGTATCCACCTCGATCCGGTGACACTCCTCCAACAAACCATCATTTTTCCCTCCTCCCTCATGCTTTTCTCATTCAGTTAGTTTTGACTTTCTCTTTCTCGGCTAATATTTGTGTTTGGTTGTTCTTGCTTGGAGTTGTACTGACCATACACATGTATTTTACTTCTAAATTTCTCTTGGTATCTCGCACTCTTATATATACCTTTGACTGTATGTAAGCTGTAGGCATGTTACATATCCACCATATATATGGTTCACCTATTTAACTTATAAGCACACCTTCCTTTCTTACCTTTGCCGTTTACTTATCTAATTTATTGCAAGTATCCTTTTCCCATTAGGCCATTACTATCCACATTTGTTTGCGTCCCAATTTCAGGCATTATTGCATTGTACGTATGATGCTAAAACCTATCCTCTACACGTATTCTTTATTGCCACATAATACTATCATATGGATGAAAAGAAATGCTCTCTAAATTATGGTGTCCACATTCATGTCCCATGCAATGGCCATGATGTTGGTATGCTTGTAAACTTGTTAAACATTTCGGCCTGAGACCGAGCAGTAATAAGATGCTGACTTATCTGTTCATTACATTAGGAAATAGCTGTTTGTTTTGTGTTCTTATGCTTCTTCCACTTTTGGCTTCTGTACTTTCCTGAAAAACATAAAGAAACAGATTAAATTGTGTTTTCTCGGGGTATTTGCTGTCTTTGATCTACTTTTTTTTTTTGCTCTAATTCTGGGCATTTTTTGCTTCTATGTTGTAAAGCTGTCAACATTTCTCCTAGTTCACATTTTTACTCCTATTTACGGCATATTCTTACTTTGAACTCAATTCATTCCATTGTGTTCCTGTCGTGCTTTAATGGATTGGACATATGTCTAATTCTCATGATAGAAAGGTGGCTATCTTCCGGTTTAGTAGTGGTAGTTTGTCATATTATTGGCATCAGTTGATTATATACCAAATTAAATCATATATCAATTTAATGTACTTCTGACCTATTTCACGCTTTACTTGCAGCAGCAGGCAAGTCAGATGACTAACACAGTTAATGTAAGGCGAACCAAACAGCATAAAAGGGCCCTTGAGAACACTGAGGCCCACTGTGGCTTCCTGAGGTATGTTGCAGTTATTACATGATTTCTCTTGTTATGGCATTCACCGGACTGCTTGATTGATTTAAACTAATGCGATGTACATAATCAACTGGGTTTTTCGAATATACATAATTAATTGGATTGTTTGGATATTGAAAATGCATGTAGATGGTGGTGCAAGCGTTGAAAATAGCACACCACCAGCAAGCATTGCATTCTGTCATCTTATACATGCTGCACCGCAACTGAACCTTTTCCCCTCTCCTATTTAAATGTATTTGAAATAATTTTGAGATGTCTAAAATCATGTGTGCTGATAGTGCTTCCTTATTGTGTTGAACCATTGTCAATACAGTTTTGTATATTTGCGTGTAAAATCTTGCAAGTTATATGAGCCGTAAGGGTTAAAAATTCAAACACTAGCCTGGCCTATAAATTGAAGCGAAAGCTAGAACTACTGATTGACCTATATTAGGCGGTAATTTATTTGCTTTAAGTTATACTAGTTTGTTGTAGTCTATGTAGTTGAGGATTAGATCCCAGCTAAGAGACTAGTGTAAAGATACCATTTTGAATTTAGTTTGATCTCAACCATTATATTAGCGTAAACATTTTCTCCTTCAATTTGATTACATCTTAATAAGCATAAAGATATTTTCTTGATTTTAATTAATTATTGGATTAACGCAATCATATCATTTGAACTCGATTGAATCTTATTTTGCATAACAATATTTATTGGATTTACTTAGATGCTGATTTTTCAATTAGTATAAAAGTAGCATCTTTATTTCAATTAGATATTGGTTCTCTTATATATTATCCAGTCTAGGTTTGATTAGATGAATATTATTAAATTAATAGTAGGTTCTTATACATATTTTATTAGGCAACAGTGAAGAAACATGTGTTTTCAAGCCCTAGGTGTTATTTTGCTTCTTTGACAGTATCTGAAATAATCCTGTAATGCTTGGCATCATGTTCCAACTTGTTTTATCTTTTTAATTTTTGTTTTCTGTGGTCCGTTTAGTTTTGAATTTTATGAATGTAACCTTGTACATTGTCTATTCAGTAGTTCAATTTTTATATTCCATTTCTGAGGTTGAACTACATGTTCTTTATTTGAGAACTTATGATTATGCATTCGGAAGTTATCTCAAATTATAATTGATTTTTTGAACATACTATATATATATATATATACATATGTATGTATGTATACAGGAGCGTTCTTGGGCACCCCTGTTTTGCAGCAACCCTAGCATATCGTGAGCTATACTAATCCAAAATCCAAATCCAACAAGATTCCGTTGATGTTTAATCCACATATATATTATCATCTATCCAAAATTTGAGCTCGTTCCGACATTCGTAACATTTTCAAAATTTTAGCTCAATTATTCACCGTTCAGACATTTATTCGTAACATTTTCAGAATCTTAGCTCAATTATTCACCGTTCAGGCATTTATTCGAACCGTTAGATTTAAACATCACTGTTTAGACATTTATCCCCTCCTTCCCTTTCGCTTGTTTCTTTAAGTTGAAAAAATTATGCCATACATGTATCAATGATACAATATGATGTTTGTGAACTTACAGATTCTGATGTGCAACAATAAGAGAAGGAACTAATGGGCATACTAGTGGCTAATCTTCAGAAATATATGCTAACAATAACATGCCTACCATGTTTTGAATGATAAACTGAAATAGGTGCACTGGTTAAGCAACAAAATAAAGAGCATGTATCTGGTAGACCACTGGGATCAAGGGTCAAGGAAGTCAGTGGAAACATTTACGTTATCGATACTCATTTTACAAATCTACTCATTGCAGTTTACCATATCTTTGGACAAATGATCAAGACAGCAAAATAGTTTATTTTTAAAGAAATTAATTTACATGTTTATGGGCAATTCAGGCTTGCATATGGTATATTACGTGTAATTTTGCAACCTTGTTTTTCTATAGAGAGTTCATTAAAGCAGTAAGAATGCGAGATAAAAATGGAAGAGTGATATTGTATGATGGAAGAAGCAAAGATGTTCAAGTACTACTTGGTAAGTTATCTTTCACAAATGAGTTTATTTTAGGCTACATGAGAACCGACACATAACTAAAACATGAATAAGGCAGTCCTAAATTTCCCATGCTACTAAGCTTGCTAGAACAAAATTTATGTCGTGTTTCTTGTAGTTGGATAATTATCCTAGCTAATAACCTTTTACAAGTAGGCCCTATAAAGTTACATTTGTTGGAAAAAGAAGGAAACAGTCGATGTTTTAAATGTTTATGTTAAGTTTAGACAAAGCTATTGAAATTTCATTCAATCACCGGTGCTCAAGGAACATCAAAAAAGGCGTTGGCTGTGAAATATATTATGGGTTATAGAAAGAATCATGTTTCAGTGGTGTCATATAAACTTTATGTCAAACCAACTCCTCTAACATTTGAGGAGCAATTTAAGTTTTATCAATTAATCGAAATATGTTATGTACAGAGCATAACTAACAAACTGAATTGTGAAAACAGATCTTCTAGTTCATATAATACCCGCCTTTGTAGTCAAGGAGCAGCCTAAGCGCAGCTGCTATACACCTTGCAGTGGGCCATTTATCCTGAAATTTGGTTTGATATTTGCCGTGTTCTTTCCACATAGCCAAAATTGAAACCTCGAACTTCAATTTGCTCTAAATTGCCCAAGGTGCAAGGCTTGTTTGATTTTGCACTTTTTTTTAGGTCGACTGCCCTGATACTGGCTTGCATTTAGCTATCAATGGATCACAACTTTCCAATTAATTTTTGCTACTGCTGCTTGTTTGTGTGCATGGAAACAACTTAATATAAAATAACCTTTTTTTATTGCGGTTTTGATTTACACGATAAGTATATATAGCTACACTCTAGTTACGTGCCTAAATATATTGCTGCTTGACAAAGATTTGATAAAAAAGTATTTCAACCTTCAACGTGAAGAATATTAAGGTTCCTTTCCAATTATTTTTAGTTACTGCTAATTTTTTGTGTATGGGGAAAACAATTTATTCGAAGTAGCCTTTTCCCCCCTTGTCCAATTCATATGTTATGTATGCAGTTAATTGGCCATAATCTCGAAAAATGTTGATAAGGAAAGTATTTTTGTCAAAAGAGAACGTGGTTTCCTTTCCATTCTACACATTGAGGGTATAATATTAGATCCAAAAATTAATTTTCAACTGAAGGGATAGAACAAAATTACTTTACAAATGTTGAATTTCTCTGCTTTTCCATTAGGTAATCAGTGTTGTATTGCAACAAGGGCCCGATGCTCCATATATGTTTGACTAGCATTTACCGTCTTACATGTTAATTTTTTCTGTGGACTTTATGCTGTTTATGTTGCATGTAAAGAGGAAGAATCAAGTGTCTAGTTTCTACACTAGGCAGTTTCTAAACCAGACACAATCATTTTTCTTTTGATTGCTCCTCTTTTTCATTTTTTCTTATATCTATTCTAGAATTTAACAATAAAATGAATTTTTTTAGTCTAGTTGTATGACTGAATATGGTAGGTGTTCATTGAACTCAAGCTTTTAAATATCTGATTTTACATGTAATCTCAGACTAGCATCTTGGTCCATGTTTGTAGGTGAGATCTTATCATCTCATTGATTTGAGTATCAAACAGATTAAAAACTATGTTCGAAATTTTGTCTTGTTCAAGTGAAAAGAAGAAGTGATTTTGGGTGAGATGAAGGAGATTTAACGTTTTGATTGAATTACGTTGGATATCCCTTAACAGAGAAGTCTTGGTCAAAACATAGTACAAATAAATGCTATGATAATAATACAAAATTCATGATAATTTAATGATAAGGAGTTGTGGTGTAGTAGTTACCTTTTTATGGCGGTTACCACGTTTGCTAAATCCCGTTAAGTTTCAAAATGCACCCTCTTTCTAATGAAAGAAGCTACTTGTGCGGTCATCTGGAAAAATCGTTGACTACCCATTCCATCGACTTATTTATATAAAATAATAACTGGATATCATTATGTGACGGTAGGCTAGAACCATTGGTGGTGTAATAACCTGAGTAATGAGCGTAACTAGCATCGGCAAGACTCCTATATATTGTACCAACTGCATATTTTGGTGAAAATATTCATTAGGATGTTTTGTGAGGCCTGTTTTACAAGGATTTTTGTATGTGAAGTTTGAAATTGAGAGGCAGATCTTAATTTCCTCTTCTTGTTTTGGTCAAAATCCATTCATCAAAAAGTTTTCATGTGTCTAAAAGTGCTTGGGATTAATTTCTTTCGGCATTCATTAAATGTTTTATGGCATTTGTTAACCCTGGGTACAAACTACAAACTGCACATTTTGCTGAAAATAATTACGAGGTTATCTAGAAAAGCTTATTTTAGAAGGAATTTTTGCGTTTAAGTTTGAAAAATGAGAGGCAAGTCCTAATTTCCACTTCTTTTTTAGGTCAAAAACCATTCATCAAAAAAATCTGCATGTTTAAGAGAGCTTGGGATCAGTTTCTTTTGACATTCAATTTTTTTTTTTTTATTGCATTTGAGATATGCTTGACATTATTAAACTTTTGTTACAGGCTTTCAAATGTATATCATAAAAATCTTGAACAAAAAAATGAATTTTATCATGTTGAAACAAAATCTATGTTATAGTTGCAATAAGTGAATAATGATCCTTAGTATAATCCATATTTTAGAAATGTGAAAAGGTGTTATCCATAGAAAATATTAAGCTGCGCAACAAATTAACTTACAGCAACTTCATTTAAATAAAATTGAGTTATGCTCTTCCAGTTTTTTTGGATGTTTATTCTTTACTGAAGTTGATAGAGACTTGAGACAAAACATTCTTTATGAATATAGTTGATCATGAAAACTGATCTATTCAAATTTGGTTCTTTAATCCGACCCTCCAAACTATCATCTTTTAATTTGACATATTGATGCAAAATTGTATATTCTTGAAATCAAATTTCTTGAGATTAATAATAAATACATTACCTATCTTAACCTTCTAGTATGTTGTGAATTTTGAAATGATACAAAATTTTGTGAGAAATATCTTTATCATAATGAGATCATATCTACATTCTATCAGATCTGTTAGTTTGATTATTGGGCTAACACCTCACTATAGAAGTCATGTAAAGTTATCAATTTAGAATGTGGGAGTGATCTCCCCATAATAAAATCAGTCTTTTATCATAAAGAAAAAAAAAAAGAGCGCGATCGCTAACTATATTTGAATAAGCTAAAACCTCTAAAGATTCGTTGGAGTTTAGATATCAAATCACCAAACAATAATGATAATAAATTCAAAATGTCTGTTTTAGTGGAAGTTTTTGCATCCACTCTATGATGGTTTTACATAGAGATTATCTTAAAAATTCTATAGCAACCCTTAAGAAAATTAAAATTGATCCCTCTCTTTAATGCTGTGGTGCTGTTTAATAACCGTGGTTGCGGTTTCTAGTTGCCTTACTTTATCCAAAATATCTATAGAAAGTCGGCAGAGTAGGATTAGGTCTAGATTCCAAAAGATATGTCGAATAATAAGTCAAATTTCACTCAACTTGTAGTAATGATCTTATCGCCCAACACCATTCCATGCCATATAGATCTATACCGGTTGATCAACCTTTTTGTACTATGCAACTTTTGAATCTGCTGGCCCATTTACACTGCCTTGTAAAATTGTTCCATTGCATGAATTAGACGTAGTTTCTTCAGCACCAACCCTAATTCACTTGATCTTATGTGTACGTACGGATCAATGCTTTTTCTTTCATATGCTTTGCTTGTTGGTTGATTGATTTATGTTACTTTATGGGTACTCTTCCTAACCATAATTCCAAATCCATTTGCATCATTGTTTTTCCATATTGGTCAATTTCATGGTTTTATACCGATCGATCCATGGGTGACGACGAATTGACGTGACTTTCACTATACATACACATTATTCTCTATTTCTGTCGTCCCATGTAATCTACATCTTGTATTTGATCATTTATGAGTTCTTCAAACACGTATTCATCTATCTGAAATCGTTGAATCTTGGACGTTGAAAATTACTACTAACAAGATGCATTTGGGGAAAACCTGATATGAAATTTTGTGAGGGAAAGTTGATGTTTGGGAGATGTGGATCCTTCCAATATATGTACACAATCCAATATATATATATATATATATATATATATATATATATATATATATATATATATATATATATATATTATTGAGGAGCTGTCGTATAGTGGTTATTATGTTTGCTTTACACGCGAAAGGTCTTTATTTCAATCCTGGGCAGCTTCAATTTGTCTCCTTTTTATGGTGGTTACTACCATGCTTGCCATATCCAATTAGGTTTCAGTATGCACCCACTTTGTAACAACAGGCAACTTGTGCAGCTCACATACTGTACAAACTGAGAGGATTTATTTTATGGTGAAAATATTTATGTGGATCTTTTGTGAGACCTGTTTTACAAGGATTTATTTTCCGTGAAGTTTGAAATTGAGAGGCGGATCTTAATTTCCTTTTCTTATTTTGTTCAAAAACCGTTCATCAAAAAGTTTTATACTGTTTGTGGAATGGATCAAGCAGACTTTATAGAGTAATAATTGCAACCTCAAGGACCTTACCAATTGTAAACTCAATGCATTACCTGACATGGTAAACGCTAGATAATTTAGAAATAGCATATTTTTGTAAACTCAGTCTGGTTAAAACATCAGTTACCATATTTTGTGGAATTTATGGAATTTAAGCTGTGTGATTGTCAGTTCAGTTAATTAATTGGCTAATCGGGGAAAGGGAAAATAAGAGCAAAAAAAGGGTAGGGTTGGGTCTGTCAGACAGCCACAAATCCACCTTAACCACCATTCATCCTCAAATTTGATTGGATGCATGTAGTCTAAGATGTTTATTTTTCACCTTTACACTGTATATTGTAGCAACCAATTCAAATCTGCATTCTTTTATTGGATGTAAGTAGTCTTTTTTGATATGAAGCGATAAATTGTCAAGAACATTACATAGTCTTATATTTACACAGTGCTTCAGGAGGAGAGGAACCTGAGAAGGTATGTATGAGTGGCTTGTAGGGTATTTTATGAAGCGCACTGTGGAGAGAAGATATGGGCCTGCAGGGTATTTTATGAAGCGCACTGTGGTATAAACATAATCACCAGTTGAATCTGGGTCGCCAAGCTCAGCATAAACCGGTTCTAAAGCTCTATTACACTGGCCTTCCAGCTTTGTAAAACAGTCATCGTTCATTGTTATATGCCATCCAATGCATACAAGCTAAACTATTACTCTGATGCTGATGTTATTTGATCTAATAATTCTAGCATAACTGGTGACACCATGCATTGGTGGTGGTTGTCAATATCACTCTCGTTTATTTCATTATAAACATAAAAAATGCAATTCCTAAAAGCCTATTCTACAATTTGAATTTTACCTAAGAAATTCTGGATTGACTTCTAGACTTTTTTTTTTTTTTTTTTTTTTTTTTTTTTTTTTTTTTTTTTTCAGGAAAATACCCTGAAGGACAAAACGAACAAAAAATTGTTCAATAAGGACAAGAGGACAAAATTTTGTCCATAAGGACAATTGTTAGTGTAAAAGGAGGAATTATAGTGGGACCCTGAATTCCTCCTTTTACACTAAATTTTGTCCTTGAGGATAATTTTTTTACCCTTTGTCCTTATGGAACAATTTTTTGTTCCTTTTGTCCTTCAGGGTAAAATCCCCTTTTTTTTTTTTTTAAGGAAAAAAAGGGGATTGTTAAAGGGATTCCACGTTTGGTTAAGGGGGGATCAATTTTAATTTAGTGTATAATTGTTATGGGGGGTACAAAATAAATAGGGGATTTTTCCCATAAGGACAAACTCACCAAATTATTTGCCTAAAAGGACAACCACCAAAAAAACTTGTCCAAAATGACAAGTTTTAGTGCAATTGGTGAATTTCAGGGAGGTACCATGTTTTTTCACTTTGCACTAAAACTTGTCCTTTTGGACAAGTTTTTTACCCCTTGTTCTTTAAGGCAAATTTTTTTGGTTTTTTCGTCCTTCACAATTTTTTCCTGAAATTAAGCAAGCCTCCCCTGAAACATATTAATTAAAATTCCGATATTAACCCCTATAATCCTCATTAATAAAAATCATAAAACCTATATGTTAATTAATACTTACAATTTAACACTGCATGTAAAAATAAAAAATGGATATAATTAATGTAATGGAGATACAAGAAAGTTTCATGGTATATTGGAAGGCGTTGAATTAGGTAATTAATTGTAATTTCATATTGGAATTGATATGTTCAATTTAAATTAAATGCAGAAACGAAAATTTTGATCTAACGTGCTGCGTATTTTATATTGTTGTTTATTTTGTCAATGATTTTTTTTTTGCAATTGTTTTTAATTTTTGGAAGCACGTTTTTGTATTTTGTGTCGAATTTAGTAAGTTAGATATTAACATAAGTGACAAGCCAAAGGTATTTAGATATATTCTCCCTTTTCTTTTAAAATAATCTGACCCTCTTTTAATAAAAAAAAATAAGCTGGAGTCCTCTTAAAATTATTCTCTTCTTAAACAAATGTGGAGTCCCTTTAACAATAAAAAAAACATTTTTTCTATATAAAAAGTTGTTTGATGTTTGTTAGCTCTACTTTTATTGGCCTTTTTTTTTACTATAATTCTTTGCCATCTAATAGGTATACTCCTCACTTTTTTTATGTATAAGAATCATCGAGGATCATTTATCAAAATCCTTCTAGAAATGAAGTAATAAGTTAAATCAGGGTAATCCAAAGGCAACATCTTGACTTCTATATTTCGGTTGTCGTTGGCATAATCATCTTTGAATTCATTGCTATTCTCCATTCCATTTGTTTTGATTTTACATTCATTCTCAAATATCTATGAATAAAGTGAATTCGAACTAAATTTTACTAGAAAAGTTTTATGACACTCGATAGGTATTGTCTTACTAAAATACGAAATTCGACAAGCTTTCGAAAGTATTAATTTAAAACGTTAATATTTTGTCATGTTTACTAACCCACTTTGGTGTCATACTTATGAATTTCTATTCGACTCCTTATTGCGGACTATTATGAAAGAAACTCTAGAAACAAATTAATTACCATATTGATATGTTAAGCAATATCTACGTTGCGTGTGTTATCTTTGACAAGAATTAATGTAGTTTCTTTCATGCTTGGAATTTCGCATGCTCTACTGATTAATAATTTGATTATCAAACCAATTGCTAGAAATGTTTGTCTACTGTAAGTTTTGTAAAATAATAAAACCTATCGTTATGAAGATTTGTCTACTCTAAGGCTTGTTAGACCATCCATTAGGATACAGCAAGACTTGCAGAGCAAAATATGAATCGGCAAGTCCCCAAACTCCACTTTATGTATTATATTTGACTCTTTCCTTAGATTTCTCCATTCCTTACGATGATATTTTTTTTCTTCAATTCAAATCAGTTCTTCAATCGGTGTTCCTTCAGTGTAATAAAATATGTATTTTATCAGTTCAAATTAATTTTTATTCAGTGTAATTAAATTTGTATAATTATAATCCTTTATAGAATTCCCTAATCAAATATTAAATTCTCGAAACCAAGAATTTCAAATTAGAAAGTAGAGATGTAATTGTCGTATTTATTGGGTTTCTTAGTCCAGCTACAACGCTCATCTTCATATGTGCTTAGATTTCGTGTCTTTTTCATTCTATGAATTTTCGTTTTCCTTTTTGACCCTGTTTGGAAACAACTTCCTTCTCTGCTAATTGATTTATAAGTAATCCTATCAAAAATGTGTTTGGTAACTACTTATTTTTTACTTGCAAGTAAAAAAAAACTAATTTAATGAGCAACTATCTATTGCTTATGACTTAGAAGTTACTTTTGAGAGAAGCGGGGCCGGTTCTGGGAGGAGGGTTGCCCTAGGCAGGTCGACAAAGTAGCAGCGAAATGGACAGGCTGCTAGGCAAAAAATTTACCTGAAAAAGATGTAAAAATAGAATGAAGCAGGGATTCGAACAACGCATCTCACAAGTGCGTAGTTAGCACACAACCAACTGGCTGCATATGCCTCCAGTAAGAAACAATGACACGTTCACTCAAAACGTTTAATTTACTAACAACCACGATAAACTCCTCCACCCTATATGTTGCCCCACCAGAGGGGGGTTGCCCTCTTCGGACATCTAGTAGGCCTAGCCCAAAAACTGGGTCAGGAGAGAAGTAGCTTGTAAGTCACTTTGGAAAATGTTATTTCCAAACTAGCTATTTGGTTATCATATAAGTTCTGACTATGTTACATTGTTGGGGAGAACATTAGAATCTCAAATTTATTATTTTGAGCAAGAACATGCAAAAGAAAATAAGTAAACAAATAACAGAAAATAAAGGAAAATGAATGAATAACAATATCATTTGCTTGGGATAGTTTTTTATTTACTCATGCAAAAAGAGGTTTAATGGTTTGACTTTGTTTCATCCTGTGTTAGATATATTTTGGTCCAATATCGCCTAACACCTTAAATAGTGAAATATGAATAGCAATCCTAGATAATAACACAGATTTGGAACACATAATGCGTAAGAAGTTGATGAAACACAAAATTTATAGTGGTTTAGCAATCTTCTTACGTCCACTGTGAATATAACACCCCACCTCTATATCCATGTTATCTAAGAGTATTACACACATGTAAACTCTTTTGTACTAACACTAGTACGTATTAAAAAATTCTGAAATATCACTTACCCTTACGTACTCAGTGTCGGTACAATGCAATTACACGTGTGCCTCCAGGACAGAACAATACAGAATATACATGAATACAGAGATTACCGAGTCAATCGCAGCGATAAAATATAATATATCATATTTATTATTTTATACACATTTAACCTTTTACATAGCAATATCCATACATCAATTCATACAATACAAAGATGTAAATAATATACTGATCAACTATACTCCTCTAAGCCTAGTGAAACTCAAGCTAGCCTCAATGTCCTTGTACTTGAAATGTCTCGGTCTCACCCGAGTATTATATAAATAATAAACGGATCAGTCTATGTTTAAATCCATTATAGTTAATATAAATTGTTTGGGTTCACAAAATAATAATAATAATAATAATAATAAAAAGTAATCTCTCCACAGTCAATCTATAATCATCATTTATGTAATTCATCAATATATATATATATGTGTGTGTGTGTGTGTGTATTCCAAGGATCAATACAAGAGACCGATCATAAAATCCAAATCTCAATCAAATTCATGAAAGATTTCTTAATATATTAATGACCAATAAGTCAACAAATCCAAATACCACTCAAATCACTATAAATATAATATCCTGCCGTATATGAACAAATATCATTAACTAAAATCATAGAAAAACCAAGTGAATTTAAAACATCAAAACATCATGGAAAATTGCACGTGCTTAACTTCTTGACTATTACTACATTTTTGGTATCACCCATCGTGATGACTAGGGCCATGAACATCATAAACGTCTTAATGACTATAGCCGAAACATCTTAATGCCCTTGGTCACAAAAATACGAGTAATAACATCGTGGTGATTAGAGTCACAAACCTCGTGATCATCATTGATGGCTATAGTCAAACTAATCGTGATGACTCCAATCGAATACTCGGTCATAGTACTAGTAATCATCTTGAATGTGTCTCAACCTCTCGGTTAGGAACCAATAAGGCGTCAAGGTACGTCCCATACCACACCTTTGCACCTAACGGTTTACTAGTCGTTAGTTGATACCACACTTAAAAAAATCATAAAGCATCATCAATCATACACTGCCTCATTCATCGGCGAGTGTAAAGATAAAACTCGTCCCATCTTTCTCTCTTTCTGACGAGTACTAAGTGACAATCTAACTTGTCTCATTTCATCGACAAATAAAAATCCATCACAAACATCAAAACATGATAAATAACAAAACATCATGAATTCATAAACATCAATACATCATAAATTCATCATACAATAGCTTGCTTCGTGTCATTGCCAAGTTTACATAGCATCCTGATTGGTTCATCATCGAGCATACTCCAATTGAGTAGTTATAGAACCAATAGCCTTCACCAAAATTTGGCAATACATCAAGACATCACAGCAAAAGGGTTTCGATCGTACAAGTCCGATATTAAACGATAAAGTAAAAAAACACATGTTATTCAATAAAAATGGAATAGTAATTCTCAAAGAATAATTTAAATACTAAAAATATATAAACCTTCATTTTAAATTTGTATAAACTCATAGAAGCATATCCTTCAATAAAATAATACATAATTATACCAAATATTAATTGAAAATGATTTCATACAATAATAACAATCTAAATTTCTTAAATGGCCTATTTAAAATAGTTGTAGGCTGCTTTTAACATTACTTAATACTCTAACTAAATTTATTACTTAATATTATTTTCAATCACAATAGATAAATTTAATAGAACTATAAAATCAACTTAATTATTCTCATTCACATGTTTGTCAAAATTAGATTAACCAGTGATCTATTTATGATTTAAACTACAGGTCAATAACTGAAATTGCATTATACGCTTTAATTTACAATTCATAATTTAAAGCTAAAATATTATGGTATATACATACATATAAGATTCTCATATTATATAAATTGTAAAACTGACTAATCGTCTAAGTGGACAAATTATGCAACTACAAATTAATAAAATAGCAATCAACAACATTCCCTTCAATATTTCAAACATCTAACCAATACAAAATTCATCAATCAACCCAAATTCATAAATAATTGCGCAACCTCCAATGCAATCAAGTAACCAATTCAGTCATCGTGACAAATTAAATTCGACCATTCAATCATCCAAACAATTCAATCCAAATCGAATAATGATATTAAAGTTTATATGTAACTATTATGGAAGAGGACATAAGTGTGAGTGAGTGGAGAACTCACCTGAACAACTTGAACGGACTAGATCGTATCTGCAACACTGTCTTTCAACCTATGCATAAGCTGCTCCTCAACCACTGCTGTCTCAATCGAACATCAGCTTCACTGCTCCGTACAAAGCCGCGCATCACCCTTTACTTCACTCTGATCAGCTCAGCCCCAAGGATGCACATACATCTTCCTTCTTGCTCCACAAGGCGGTCTCGTCACTCGCCCTAATTTCACTTGCGCCTAATCCCTATATCTCGCACCGTCTAGTCGAGCATGAGCTCGATGCCCCTGATTATCACGACAAACTCTAGTCGCAACTTTGAACTCGCCTCCTCTCTTCACTTGGACTTGCTCGCGTCTTCCAATGATGAGCACAGTCCGATCTTTTCTTCTTCTCTCTCTCTCTCTTTTTTATGATCGAAGTTGGTGAAATTGGAGAAAGGGAGCTCCGTCTTTTTTTCATTGCAATGATTAGGGATTCCAACGAGAATTAGACCCAGGAAATAACGAGTTTTTTTTTTAAGTTTGACGCCCTTCTAGAAATTAAAATAAGAAGATTCAAAGAGACAAGGAAGTAATAAATGCTCGTTTTGGGCCAAGTGGCTTAAGTTTGGTTTCAGTTCTATTTTATTATTTTATATTCGGTATCGTTAATGAATTCATTTAATTATTTCAACAAATCACTACAATCACAAACATGGGTATAATTCTGACATGGGAAACAGGGTTGTTACAGTGAAGTAATCTTCTATTTACACTGTTAGCTTACAATACAATACTTGACTGAGTGCAATAAAGTGGTGAAAAAGGAGTTGGTGTTTAGCAATGGTAGAGTCGCTGCGTAGTAGAGCCATAAGACCCATGAAATGAGCAACCAAGTTCTCCATTAACTAAAAGTGTCCTTCTAGGGAAAAAGAAGATGAAAGAACACTAATGAAAACCAAAAGACATGGATTTTGAGGGGATTTGGGAAAAAAAACCTTACGGAGTCGGCATGGAGAATAAGACAAGGGGAACCAAGAGGCTGTCGGAGCAGTTAAAGGCATACCATTGCATGCTATGTCCTTATGGAAGTCGAAAGAACTAAAGCACATCTTTCCAGGCAAGAACAATCCCTCCTGGTTACACTGAAAGGCACACACACCTTCGTAATCTATGGAGATATAAATCTTCAAATCAGCTGAGAAAAGTTAAACTATAATACACCCATCGATTCATTTGAAGAGGTTGCTTTGGTAGCTCAGTCCTAACCAGGATTACTATCATGAACATAAGATCTTATAGGAAGGGAGAATATCCTTTCGGTAACACCAAAAGCAGAAGCCAGTAGAAGTTTGTTCTGCTTACAATTGACAAGTCTACTAGCCATAAGATTCCTTTTGGAAGATCCGAAGGCTCTACAGTGATTACTTCTCAAGAAGCACCCAGGAAGGCTTACTTCTAGTCCAGAGTATACACCTCATCAAGCTATATCGGGAGTAATAGTTATGCAGCATTGGAACCGCTATAATGGGGCCTTCGAATCCACTCAATCAATATGAAGGTACTAAGCTAGAGTGGGGGTCAAACTACACTTATGAATACGACCGCAGGGTCCAGAATTGGGACAACTTTTTCATTCCAAAAATTGTAATTACATTTTTGGAGTGTAAACCTTAAATTTGCAATTGATTTCGGGATTTTTAACCATTTGCATTCTATTTTAGTAATAGTTAATCAAAGAAGGAGAATTGATCATATATGTCTTAGATTGTCAAATTCGGAGGATGAGAATCAATCATTTGAGACTATTAGCTAGCTAAATATCCAATTGCACATGATTCAAATTTTTGTCTTTTCTGATTCTATGCAAATAATTAAGTTATTGCCTTGGGGTCCTCCAACGGTGAAGGAGGTTCCAAAAGACTTTTTTTGGTCTAATAGAATGAAAGGAGATGTCGATTAGAATTTCTTAAAATTATCCCTTATAAAGAGGAAGACGAAGGGATAACCCCGAGGGCTTCTAGATAATATAATCATCAATGACCTTTACTTTTCAATAGTTTCACTTAACCAAGTATACTGGAGATCAAAACGAGAGTTCACTTTCGGATTCAATTCCTATTAACGAAGCACTGGGCGTTAGCAAATTTTATCGCTAACGTTTTGGCGCTAGAAGAAGGGATCGAACCTCCTTCTTGTGGTTAACTTACCATGAATTAATTTTTGCATTTCAATATATGTAGGGAATATAAAGTCAAAGACAAAGAAGTTAGACACAATAAATGAAGATGTGATACACACTACCACCTTGGAAGAAGGAATAACACAATCCTTCAACCTGGAGAATATTGCGCCAGGACAATCATCTGAGAAGGAATCACTGGAGACGGGCGATGAGAAGATCGTATGGTTGGAGGGATATATATCAAAGATGCGAGAGTTGATTCATGAGGTTTTGGCTCAAAAATCCTCCAGAAGTACCAGGAACACCAAGGCGATAACAAACGAAGAGGTAATTTACCCTAGGAAAGGGCCCAAGATTTGGCCATCAGGAAGCAAGAGAAAAGTTGATCCTTCGCCATCCAAATTTGATTTAGAAGTACCAAACTCCACTTAATGCGATAAATTATTGAAATACGCCGTATTACAATATATTGTTTCATTTAACTAAGATTTTTTCCAAATAGTTTTTCTCAGTAAGGATTTAACGAGGCACTACGTTGATTCAAAATTATCAAACTACATTTGTTATAGTGAATTATTGAAGCATGAAATACTCTTTTGCCCTCCTTTTCCTTCACAAAGATTTTTCCTATTGAGATTTTCTTGATACAGTTTTAACGATGTAGTATCTCAATTCAAAAGTATGAAATGTCTTTTGATATAATAACCAATGTCAAATTACGTTTTATTCATTCGTTAGGATTTTTCCTATTGGGGTTTTCTTAATAAGGCTTTAATAAGATACTATCTTAATCCAGAAATATCAAACTTATTTCGACTAAATAAGATGTTAAGGTATATCATTGTTCCTTCAGTATGATTTTTCCACTTGGCTAATGTTTAAAAACATCGATTTACCAGAATTTATTTCGACTAAATTGCCATATCAATTTATTTGTTTAAAAATTCTTTGGTAATGTAATAAAATAAGATTATGCTTAGAATTTAAATGCGTCAAAGGCCCATGATTACATACTAAATACAAGAAAAGTGGGAAACTACTCGAGGGATGAGAGAAAGCAAGGGATGAAAAAGGGAATGGATCAGCATTGAGTGGGGGAACAGTTGGGCTTGTAGCCAATTTGATTGGGGAATTGTGTCGAGCAAGTGAAGTGCGCTCCAGATTGTCACAAGACGCAGTGTGAAGAAGACTACTGCCATTCGACCCGTCATCCACAACTATCGCAGATCCACTCTTATTACCACCATTATTCAAAACAAATTTCAAACTCAAGTCAGCAAACAAAACCAGAAGACTCAGCTGCACGAAGAACACTACCAGGCACGCTGTCGCTTGGCAAAGGCCAAGCATAGAAGCCTGCGCAAGCATTAAAGTCAAAGGGGACTTACCCAAGGTCGATGGTGGCGTGGATGCGATGTTCCAGCTGCGCAAATATCATAAATTGAGGCGTTTAAAGGATGGGATTCAGGTAGCGAGTAATCTCGTCTCGCAGGAGCACCGCCAGCACCCATATCTGGATCGATTTCAGAATCCGAAAGTGAGGCAAGCGATTGTGTGAGACTTTGAGATCGTGTTGTAACTGAGGACACGAACCGAGGCTTAGACTTTTTATTCTTAGCCATAAAGGAGGAAGATAGAAAAGCGAGTAGAGAGAGGAAGCAGTTTAGGGGCAGAGGCGCAATGGGAAAGTAGATCTAGGTCGTCGCAGGAGAAAAGGTGTTTTCCATGATAATGATATTTGAATTTTGTTCAGTTGAATCTCTCTAATATTAATTCTAATTCAAAATTTAGATTTAATTTAGTTTTGTAATACGCATTTTAATCATCTAAAGAAAAAATTTATACAAAAAGCACAAGTCCAAGGTTTGATTTTCAAATCATACATTGAAGAACAAACTTCATTCTTTTTTCTCCTATTATTATAGTGACTATGTAATGTTAGATATAAGTGTTCCTTGTCATGATATGGTGATTGAACAATAATCTACTCAAATAATATTATCTATTTTTAGACAGTATGATCGATATACTGGAAAACGTGTGGAATTATGGTTAGACAATAGAGGTTACACCATGTAACACAAACATATTTTTTTTAGTTGCATTGAAGTCATACCATTTTTCGGGTTGTACTAGTATTATCGTACAACGGTTGGAAAACCGACCGTTCGAATATGTAATTTTTTTTAAACAATTTTTTCTTAAAATAATATTTATTGAAAATTTAGTTTCTTGAAACTCATTCACACCTTTTGTCTTTAACTTTAACTTACAAAGAAAAACTAATGTCCAAATATGCTAGAGTATTAGAAAGGTTCAAAATCTGGGACGACGAACATGGAGACTGATTAATAAATTATACTGTACAAGAATAATACTTGAAATTTAGTGTCATTCATCGGGAAATATGAGTACATTATCAACATAATACAAATTTTTTAGGGGTATTGTTTGAAAATTTAATTAGTAGATTTAAAACGTGCATGATCCGGATTTTTATGCAATAACAGTACTGGAGGTTGGACATAAATGGATGGGGTTAAAAATTAACCTAACTCATTCAAATGAAAAGAACCCAACTCATTAATCTCATATGTAAGTCGATAAATATTCAATACATAATTTAATGGGCAAAATCAATCCAACACATTTAACCATTTCAGTTGAAACTGTAGCACGCGTAATATGAAAAAATCATTCAGCTACGACATATAAAAAAAAATTACATAGTAGAATCATTTCAATTACATCAATTGCTCATATACAAAAATGAAATATCATTCAAAACTACAATATTTACGCCTCTTAGTCAACAATAAGTAAACTAAATTAAAAAAAAACCCAACATTTTCAACATTTGGCACTGTAATAATCAAAATATCATTCGAAAAACTATATATAACAACTTTTGTTAAAAGTGAATAATGTCGTCAAATATCATTTGCAGAAGTCAATATGTTATCATAATATCATATGTGTTTGGATGAACTAATCTTTCAAAAATATTCAAATTTGAGCGTTGCATGTTACAATAAACAAGTGCAAGGAATAATCTGATAATTAAGAAATAAGGGAAGAAAGAATAGCATACGTACAAAAAATAATCAATAATTATAGCATAGATAACAGTATTATATGAAAAACGAAAAGGTTAAATATAGAAAATCATCTATTTTGATTCGGATGGGCGCAGTAGGCTAACCAACCCATTCGGTTAACATTTTCGATTAACCACTTGGTTCGATTGGTTGGGTTAACCGCTGGACAGTTAATCGACAGTGAACAGTACCGACCGACTCGCCTTACCCGCGGTTAACAGCTAAATTTAAATGGTTAACCACCCAATTTAATCGGTTAACCTTCGACCAGTTAACCGATTAAATTAATTGGTTAACCATTTAAATCAAATGGTTAACCATTGCAAAGTTGGTTAACATTTTCAGTATGCTGATATAAGCGTACGTATAGATAAAAACAATCAACATTATATGGCAGCACGATAATATAATTTTACGAACATATAAAATACATGGTCACATTGCAGATCCACTTCAGATATGACAATAACACAGACTCCTCACTCCAAAATACTTCTAGATCTAGGGGTGAGCGTTTGGTTGGTTTGGTTTATCCGATGATGAAAATTGTCAAACCAAACTGAAACCGATAAAAATGAAAATCAAACCAAACCAACCAAATTATGTTTGGTTGGTTCGGTTGGTTATTCGATAAAACCGAACTGAAAATATTTTAGACTTTATGTTTTTAATATCAACTATAATTTGAAATAAATCATAAATATATTATTAGAGTATTGTTATTTATGATTCTTATGCTTTCAAAAAGTAATTTTGGCACATATGTGATGATTAAAATTTACTTGGATAACTAATCTAATCTAAAATATTTATTATAATATTGATAATTTTGAAAATATAATAAATGTTCGGTTAATTTGGTTAAACCAATAATCAAACTAAATAATTTTTCGAACCGATTACAGTCCGATTTAATTTAAAAACCAAACCAAACTGACCAAAATAAGTTGGTTCGGTTGGTTTGTTTGGTTTAACCAAATAATGCTCACCCCTGTCTAGATCATCCATCTCCAAATACATGCATTGTTTGTCCGTCACTCCACACTCCAAACAAAACAATACAACATAAAATAAAGCTACAGAAGAGTTACAAACTTCAATGCTAACACTTATAACAACTAATAGTCTAATAATGATACAAATTGCATGGAAATTCAAACTGAGATTTCTGGAAGCTTGGAATTGGCAACAGACTTGATAAAAGCAGTCTCCATTCCGAGCAGCATGACCGAAGAATCCAAGCTTCAATGCTAATTTGCTAAAAACTGAAGTAATAAATAAATAAATATGCCTGAATAGGCTGAATTTATTTCAATAAATAGACTAATGGTTATAATAGTTAATAAGTGCAAATGCTGAATGGATATATTATAATAGTTAATAGGTGTAAATGCTGCACATATGGCATCATACTAGATTTTTGTATGAAATGAAAATAAAAGGACATTGCCTAAAAACTGAGCTTTCGTATAAAAATAGTTCACAAAAGATGCTACCAAAGACATAAAACCAATCTATACAACAATTTTAGTTTTTCGTACCAAAGAGTCAATGTCAGCGTGCACGTATGGCATCAATGCTGCACATATGGCATCATACAATTACATTTCAGCACTAAAACCAGTCTACAGAAGACATAAATGCTGCACGTGAGGTATCATATGATTACGTTTCAGCATTGAATCTGTACTGAACTGTATATATAACAATGTCAATGTGCATGACTGCATGTGCTGTGCTGAATTGAAAAATGACCGAACTAAATAATGAAAAACTAATGTTCCAGAAAAGCACAGAGCACATACAGTTTATATGTACACATGCACATACAAACGTATATGTACATGTTGTTAGGATTGTCTCACGTGTTGTTAAGGAGGAATGATGGTTTGGAATTAATAGTCCCACATCATGGAGTATATTGAAGGAATTGTGTACAAATATGAGTTGGTAGGCACGTAACATCAGGGATTCCTTTTGTTATATGGGAGTTGTGTGCCAGCTCATATGCATGCAAGGAAGGAGGCTTTGTTCCAACTGTCGTTACATAACAGTGGTATCAGAGATCGGAGGTTACAGACTGGGCCATGCAGGCAAGGCAGTGCTCTCAAAAGATTCTCGTATGATGCGAGTCAAGGGGGATACTGTTAGGATTGTCTCGCATGTTGTTAACGAGGAATGATGGTTTGGAATTAATAGTCCCACATCATGGAATATATTGATGGAATTGTGTAAAATATGAGTTGGTAGGCACGTAACATCAGGGATTCCTTTTGTTATATGGGAATTGTGTAAAATATGGTTTGGTATTGACCATTTTAGAAAAGAAAAAAATCTGAACCCCTTACAGTTATCGATACATCAAACAGGAAAAAAACTGAAAGTTAATGATACCTGTATCGAATAATAAAAAAACAACAGAAAAGGATCGGTACCTAGTATTGATTAAAAAAACAAATCGATCGAAAGTCATTTTAAATTTTCGAATTGAAAAAGATCAAGTATCGAACTGAAAAAAACTTCGAACCCAAGCTTCGATTGAGAGCAGATCGATACGCTGAACTTGCAGTGTCGTCTTTCCACTACCATCTTGCAAAGAGCTAATTTATGATCATTCAAAAACTGAGAAAATTGAATTTATAGTAAAAAGAAGAGATGAAAATTTTAGATGAATAACTAGTTGAGAAATAACCAAATATAAAGCAATTATAGTAGGAAAGACACATGGAGATGTGGGAATAAGTAGCTGAAAAGAACAATTATATTTTGCCTAGGGCAATTATATTTACATTTGAAATTTGAAATCCTACTAAACTTGCTACCACTAAGTGCATCTGTTGGCTATCTTTTATATTAAGATTTTCGATATGCGAATCTTGGCAAGAATGGAATGTCAATGCCTACATTAAAATAGTAAGAAAACTTATGTTTTGTAATATATGTTGTAATTTTCATCTCTTTAGCGATTCATATAGAGCTATAAGCTGTCGCTAGTGGGCAATTACCGCGGGTGCAGTTACACATGGCTGTCCAGAACAAAAGAAAGTATAATAAGTTTTTTTGGATATATAACTAACAGGTAGAGAAGACAGATTCAAAATAAAATAAACGTGTAGATAGACTGAATGGTTAAAAGTTATTACCAGAGCCTTATTTCTCTTGCAAGAATGTTCCCACCAAATTTGTCCATTGCCATAAACTACTCCACCATTGAGTACAATTATCCATGACTACACTTATACCATTCAACAAATGAACTGATCTTTTCAAAAAAAAAAAATATCTCAGCTATTCAGTCAAAGGTAATAAAACTAAATTTTAAATTATGCATTTAATTACCAAAAAAACGTCGAAGTTTAATAAAACTACATTCTTACTTGATCAATGGAGTCTTTTTCTTTTTTTCCTTTGCATTTAGATAAGAAATTCCTGCTACTTCAATTGTTGCCATTGCCGTGAAGTTAACGGAAGATTACACATATAGAAAACCATTATTCAATCGAGACTGTGATTATAATCAAGAAAGGCATAATAGTAAATTCAAATCAGGCTAAATTATCAAATTTCGAACTAAACGTGTCATTTAGAATTATATGAGTTATAAATATAAGCGTAACAAAATTCAAAATCGAGTTATATATCCTTTGAATATTTAATCACAATCGTTCATATAGGTATTTTATAATATAATTTGAAGTTCATATAGGTATTTTATAATATAACTTTAAGTTCATATATACAAAGTGAATTCAACAAATACAATAGCTTTAGAAAAGCTTCTAGCATACATACATCCAGCTCAGCCAACATAGCAGATAGCACAGATTCCTTTATCTCTTTTGCTTGTACCATACCAAATTTTAGATACATATTGCAAACAAACATAAAGTCATAAACTCGTCATGATTTAAAATCAGCTACATACCCAAATGATGATTATTAATAGTTGTACACACACAGTAAATTAAATTTTAATAGAGAAAAAACCATTATTACATCAAATTTTAATATAGATCTCATCGTTTACTTGCAAACACGCAAATATTTGTGCATACATAGTAAGATATGTCAATAGGATACTTCAACTTCTTCATGGTACTGCTGATCCCTGAGTGACCTTACAAATGAGTTGAATTACGTTCTCCAATGATTGTTAGCAGCAGGATACCTAAATGACGATTAATTAAAATTTCACCTTTATAATATATTAGATTATCCACTAATTTGTATTTGTTCTCATCCAGTTCTTTATTCTAAATTTTTTTTAACTTACTGCTAATACCAATCTAAGACTAATAAGATGCTCTTTAATTTTTGCACCCAAGGAGCTTGAATTATAGATATTGTGAGAGTTGCATACTCTCATTGATGTCCTCCTCCATCCTTGATAAAGCATCTGCCATAGCATTTTTTTTAGCTATCTCTCGTCTCTCAGCATGGCTTAGCTATTTCTTGGAATGACTTTGATATCTTTGGCCTGCTTTTATAGTTTCTTTGTTGAAGCAAGGAAACATGTTAAGTAAATCAGATTGGGCAAAATCAATTCAAGAATGCTTCAAGACCTACCATATTTTTTACAACGAACCTCGTAAACCTCATAAATCTAACCGGCCAAAAGCATTTTCCTTCCTTTTCCTTTTTTAACAAATACATAATAAATTGGGACTGTTTGATATAGTCTTAAACCCCCAAACTCTAAAGAAGGGTGCACTTAATACCCAACACGTACTCCGAGTGACTGTGCATAAGTGAGGATTTTTAAGATCAAACTTCTTATACGGCCTCTTACTCAATTCCAATCAAAAAGTTAACATAAATAGACTTTGACACCTCTAATTCTCCCTATTTTTCTTCATGTAAACATAATAGTTGTTAATTTGAGGATTACATTATAACTATAAGATTTTTTTTTCCTTTACACACACTTGCGTGTGTGCATGTCTTAATAACATATTTAGAAATAAATACATCAAATGATATGTTACAACATGTTGACTCACGGAAGCTTGTTCAGAAGAATATTGACAAACACAAAAAACAAAAACAAAAAGGACGAAAAAAAAAAAAACAAGAACGTAACTACATAAGCACCAACAATAAATGCATGGTTCAAACAAGTGAACAATAGATATATGTTTGTTCAGGTCTGTATTATCTGTACATGCGATTTACATAATACTGGCTATTTCCATAAAGTTTCATGGCTATCATTATCATGACTTGAACACATACCAATAGGAAAACATATTCTAGCATCGTTTATAAATTTAATACTTGCTTTATTTATTCAAAACAAGTTAATGTTTCGTATCCCATTCAAATTCTATTTTTAGAAAACTAAATTTCCCCTTTTAAATCTAAAAATACCTTTTCACGATATTTTATAAACAAACATTTTTGGCCTAGTGATAACTAGACATCCAAACACCCAATTATAAATCACTGCTTATCTAACACATCATATATGAATATATATATATATATATATATATATATATATATATATATATATATATATATATATGAAAACAAACCAACAAACAAATAAGTAATAAAATTTGAGGAATCTAGTTGGATCCCTCCAGCCTGTTTTCCTGCATCCAAATATATTAGCAAACATAAAGAATACCCATCCTGCTTCGAGGCAGGATATTGCGGTATGAAGGTCATCCACTATCATAGCGTGGGGCGTATAGGGCCATTCACTAATGATACTGCGGGCATCCACTAATGGTACTGCGGGAACTATCGAATCACCAATATATATATAATAACCACAAACATCAATCCTAAATAACTAATATATATATATAATAACAGCCACAGTAATATTTTAATGCAACCAAACAACCATCAATTATTTTTAACGAATAAAAATAATTCTAAATAATAAATTGAGTGAGATTTACTCACCGAAATTGCAGCTGTCGAATATCCAGTTTATTTCCAAATCATCGGCTACGAATCTTCTCAAATGAATTCACACCTACGATAATTTGATTTAAATTTTCTAATTAACATTTATTTATTTAAATTAACTATTTAAACTAATAAATAAATTTCATATATATATATATATTAACAATTACTAAGTTAAAATTTTCTTTTCTAAACTTCCTGATTAGCAGTTAATAACGATTTCATTCTAGCAGTATACAAATTTCAATTTTAACTAATATGTTAATTTAAGTTTTAACAAGATTGCAAATTTAAAAACAAAAATCAAAAATAAGAATTTTCCTACAATGGATCATTTTTAGTTAAAGATTCATACCATTATAAATCTTAAATTAACTATTAACTACATAAATTTGAACTAATCTATTTTTTTTAAAAAAAAACATTAACTAAATTAATTTACCTAAATCCCTGTTTCCATGAAACTCGTTAATGTCACGCCCCTTGCTTCTTTCATGTTGTTCCTTCTCTGATCAACCATTTTACCACTGACCCCACCCTTAGATCAATTCATACCACTCGATCCCCTTTTCTACTGGCAACCATCCACTTTCTGGCAACCTGATCACCAACGCAGCGTGAACAATGTTTTCTCAAATTACTTAAATTCAGACCAACATACGATCTATACCACGCCAAACCCAATCAGCTTGCCTCCTTTGCAATGACATCGACATTCCCATTCGATCTGCTCCTATCTCTCCTCAAGTAGAACCCCGTGCCACCTCAAACTAAAATCGCTACATCACCCTCCTTGATTCATCGCACGACAAAACCTGGACGCGATTCAACTCCGGTCTTCTGTCTTCAAGTTCGCGAGTGACTTCAACGAGATTTCAAAGAACTCGTGCTTTCAGGTCGCGATCCAGAATTGAACACGATTTCATTTTGTTTTAACCTAGATTAGAGTCGGCCATTCTATTTTGTTGAACCCCTTTTCGATTTTTAAATGTTGAGGATTTTAAGTGGAAATGAGTTCGATTTCCTTTTAGCCGAGGAAAAGGGAAATAACGAAATGAAATGAGGATGTGAGGTTGAGGTTGAATAAGGTACACGATGAATTGGGAATCCGAGATTAGGTTTTGAAGAAGAAGTTTCACAGCGATTCTTAGGGAGTTTGAAATTTTGGAAATCTGGAGATAAAAATGAGAAAGAATCGGAATTAAACAGAGTTGAGGAAGGAAGTAAACCGCGGACAAATATCTCAAACGCGAAATTGATTTCGAAATTTATTGGTATAGACAAATTGATTTTGGCCCTCTTACAGTAGACAAGCCTTCCTAACGGTCGGTTTGATTAATAACAATTCTATGTATGTTAATTTTCTAATTCATACTTATTTCAATTAATCTTACATAATCAAAATTCTCATATAAATTTGCAATCTTTACGAATCACAACATCCATACAGTAAAATCCATAAAGATTTTGCCAGATTGTTTCCAGACTGCATTTATGATAAGTGATGAAGGATTGAAATATCTTGCCTTACGACCAAATGAATTGTTAAGACTTATCTGATATTCTTCATCAATGGATGTAAATTTCACAACAAGAAATATGGTGCTGAAATATTAACTTATAGCAGCGGTCTATTTCTCATAGAAAGTGAATATCCAAAGGTGCATGTAAAATTGTTTACAATACCTTAATATAGGATATGGATACAACAACAAAATAACCATTTAGCAATTGACAAAATTTCTTGCAATAGACCAACGTCCGGTCTGGATGATCCCAGTTGTTAAAGGCCGATTACATATTACAGGTGTTTCCGACAATTGCAAAAAAAAAAAAAAAAAAAAAAAAAAAAAAAAAAAAAAAAACAAACGGTTGAAGCTTTTAACAATGCTCATAAACGGTTGCATTTATGCTGCTATTGACAGCTACAAAATAAATAAATAAACAAACAATATGCTGCACCATTATCAGGTGTCGTACATATATTATAATTCATCACCAGTAGCATGTAATAATTCACTGCTAAAATAAACACCACAATAATACAACCAAAAAAGCATTCATAAAATCTAAGCAAGATAAAATTACACATACAAATTTCTTATACGTTCCAAAATGGTTGATAAGTTTACACTCAAAATTCTAACATATTAAAACACATAATATATAAATATAATATACATCTAAGTGGCTGTTTCAAAATATAGTATAATACAAAATCATAAAGCCAAAATACCTAGCCTAGTGAAATGTATGCTTTATAGCAAGCACACAAGGAAATAATGTGGTTGAAGGGAGGATCCCACATCATCTCAATTTTATTTGTGTATTTTATTCCAATCTTTGGATGCTAGATATTTATCAACCGATGAGGTTTTTGTTGGGGGAAATTTTAACCTTTTATTCTATATCCTGAAACAAATGTATAAGTCGGACATGGTAACAAAGTACCAAACTCTTATTCATTACGTGCGTAAAATTAAACACTTATTAAACAGGCGTCTGAAATATGGATGGCTGTCAAATAGTTATCCAACTTAGTTACAAATTTTGAACCAAACGACCTGAATTTGTAATCTGTTACAAAATTTATACGTACCATCATATTATATCTACAAAACCTTTAGAAATGCTCTAACTAATATCATAATTTTAGCGACTCGATTAGCTCCTTAAAAGAAAGATGTACATGTGTGTGGAGGTGGGTGTTGGAAGCGTGTCTATGGGGTGTACTATGAGAAAGAAGATGAAGAAAGAACAGTTTCTTAAATGTCTTTATTGAATCACAGCCCATGCTTGTCTGATTTAATAAACCATTTACATTTCATCTTTAAGTATCTTTCAAGCCATACAAATTGCATATTTCAATCTAGCAGTCCTTAGGCCTTATTAAAGGATAGGATATGATAGTGGTTCACAACAGTGTGTGACATGAAATACTGGACTTATACAAAAGGAATCTCCAAAGTATCATTTCAACACAAATAATTCGAAACGTCTGTGCATATGACCTAATTTAGTCACAAATGAAATATAATCATGGTTTGAGCTATGATTTATTAATAGATGAATTTGATATAAGTTGGTTGAGCTGTGCATGATGTAAGACGCTATAACCAACAAAAAACAACCTAAATCATGAAATGATTTCACTGTTGTAGCAGCTAGCTATTAAACAATTCAGCGCTATAAAGTGAATCTTATAATGTTGCCGCTAGTTATAAAAAGAAAAGATAAACAGTATGCATACTGAATCAGAACACTTGATTAATGGTGTTTCAAGTTTCTTCTCTGCAAAAAGTTGGATGAAACATGAAATTCATTGTATACTCATCATAAACTCACATACATAATAACAAATATTTGAGAGTGTGATAACTTGGGAACAATAACATCTTTGTAGCGTATAACCAAGGCACAAATACATCTGCATATATCCCATTTCCCAAGGTGCACATATATGGTAGATTCAACATGTTTGTTTTCATACCCATTTTAGGCATAACATTTTTTTCTAGCGGTGATAATTAAGGTATGTATGTAGCAATTTTTTGTATTGATCTGGTCAAAGATTAAAATAAAATAAATGTAGTGCTTAGGGCACCCCAATATGTTCTTTCTTATACTGCAATTGAAAAAATAAAGCTCATTAAATTTTGTATGCTTCCTAATACCACATTACATCTTCATTCTAATCTCTCACTCAATCATTATTTGCCGAACTAATCACGTATTAAGCTAATCTAAAAACCCTAATCTCTCGTAATAGTTGTCTTCTTCGCATCTGATTAACATAGAAATGTGTTTATTTTATGCTCGTATATTTTATCTTTTGTAAATAAATAAATGATAATTTGGTTACTTTTGTATGTTTTTACAGGATGTCAAGAAATGCCTCTTTCGTTTCAAATTAAAGGCCAACTACAGATAAAAAGCTACTTCCCCGTATTAAAGCCACCTCAATTACAAAAGATGTTGTAGCTCATTGGTAATTGCATGGGAATTTGTACTGAGAGACCTGAGTTCAATCCCCTTCGAGTTCATTTTTTGCCAAAGAACAGAACACGTTCACACTGGCCCTTTGCTATGAAGAATATATTAATTAGTGTTATATTATATATATACATATTCATGTGTATGTATGATATTCACTAATAGACATTTCAGGAGTAGTCATGGAAATCAATTCAGAACATTCATTTTTCAATTTCCAATTAAAAGAATTTCTGATAGAAATATTGCCAAGAAAAGATCAATTTTGAAGATTTTATCCCTTATTGCCTTCGGAGTCTAATGAGTATCCTTGTTTGGAAGAATTAATCACATACAATCTGCTCATCAATCAATCAATCAATTTGCCACATGAAAGATAGGGAAGATTTGGAAGATATTCACCGTGATTTGCTTTCCAATCAAGCTTGGTCAAGGAAGGCAAGAGATATGATATTACTTCTTGGGAAAAGAGGGCCATTTAGTCATTGATTTGATTAGGATTTGGTCTACATCTCTATAAATATACATGATGTCCCATTGTAAATCCCACTCATTTTTCTATTCTGTATTCTCTTTTGTTCTAATAAAAGTCTTTTCTTTTTTCTAATTTTATTGTTATTTTAATTTCATAACAATTTGTGTTATCTACCTAATTAGGTTTGGGTAGAATGCATATTGTTATTGTCTTTTATTACTGCTTGTTAGCGATTCACTGTTGATTAGTTTCAACAGGAATCCTACTTTTAATTTCTGTTATTGTTCTAGTTGTTATTCTCTTTTTCTAGTAATTGTTCCTTTTCTTTTCAATTACTGAATTTGATACTGATTAGATTCAGAGTAATTTCAACAACATAAAAAAAACAACAACTCCAAACTTCGTCTAACTCGCCCAAGAATAAATAGATAATAATTTTTAATAACACCTCTCTGTATTCGACCTATATGCTACACACCTGTATGCTTGCAGAATTTAATTTAAATGTCGCGCTTTACTGATTCATAGAAAAGCAGCGATCAAGTTTTTGGCGCCGTTGCCGAGGAGGTAACGATTAAATTTTATTGTTTATTTAATATCTGATTCGTGTTAGTTTTTATTTTTATTTTTGTTTTGCTAAAAAAAAAATCTCTGTATTAGTTGATTTTGTATCAAACATTGGTGCTAGAATCATCTAAACAAGAGAAGAGAAAAAAAATTTCTTGCCACTTTTGTCTCTTAGTTTCTTTTCTTTAATCTTATCTATTCGTTCCTTCCCAATTTTTACATTTGTTTGTTCCCTCTTGCGAATTTATTTTTACTTTAGGCAAATAAAAAAAAAGAACTTGCCAAATTTTCTTGATCTTATTTCCTTTTTTTCTTTCATTTATTTATTTCCTTTTTATTTCTCAATCTCCTTCTTTTCTTTTATAAATTCTTCCTTCTTTTCAATTCTAAAGGAAAAAAAACCTTTCAATTTTTGCTTTATTTCTTTCCATCTTTCTATTTCTTTTCCCAATCTTCTACGTTCTCTTTCTTCTTTTACAAATCAGAAACAAAAGAAATTTTTTGTCATTAAATTCTTCCCATTGTACAAATTCTTGCCATTTTCTTATAATTTCTTCTCACAAATCTCCTTCTGTTGCAAATCTCTTACCCTTTTTTTAAAAAAAAAACAAATTTCTTTCTAAATTTTCTCGTTGTTGCTGAATAATTCCATTAACCAAATTTCTTTCCATTTTGCAATCACCTTTTTAGTTTTCACATCTTTAATTTGCTTGCTATTTTCTCTCATTGCTTTCCTTTTATAAAAAAAAGAAAAAAAATTGCCCTTTTTTCTTTTAATTTCTTACCAATTTTTCAGTTTCTTTCCTTCATTTCCTTTCCTATTTTTTATACACCCCTTTTCTTCATTTTACAAATTTTAAAAGGAAAAAAAAGTTACCAATTTTCACCTATTTCTTTCCTTTTTATTTCTCAATCCCATTCTCTTCTTTTACAAATTCTTTCTTCTTTTCAACATATTAATAAATAAAAAAACAACTCTTTCCTTTTGCTTTTTCGTTCTCTGTTTTCAATAGAATCTCCTTCCCTCTTTCTCTTTTCATTTATTTTGTTTCCTTTTACTTTAGATTTATTTTCTTCTAATACTATTTCTTTCCATTTTTTTTTTGAAAAAACTCTTGATTGGCAGATTTGATGTTATTTATTGACATTGCAATCTCCAAAAATAAGAAAAAAATATCTTGCTAGTTTTGTCTTATATTCCTTTTTTTTCCTTAATCTCTTTCCTTGTTTTAACTATTTCTTAATGTTAGACCAAAAAGTGGTACTAACACCCAAATTGATTAAAAGCAGAATGAAATGAGATCAAAAATAAAAATGAACACACAGGATTTATAGTGGTTCGGCGAAGAAATGCCTACGTCCACTTGTCTTTCACTATTTTCAATGATTTAGTTGCAAATACAATGAAATATTCACTTGATTTCTCTCACAACTCACTTACAGTCACTCAATTATCTAAAAACAAATAATGAAAGAAGATTTGGATTTTCCGGGAGTGCTGGAATTCGGGTTATGAAGGTGGTTGAACTCTCAAAGTGCCAGAAAAAGGTCCTTTTCTTTGTCTCCAGACGGGGTATTTATAGGTGAGAATTTGCTCAGAACCCGATCCGGATTGGAGCCACGTGTCATCCATCCCATCAGCCTCGGGTTCGGATGGATTTCTATGTTGACAACGCATCAGAGCAGTGGACGTTGTGGGTAGGAACTGGTCATAGCCGCTCCGAATAACCAGGCGCTCATGCAGGGGAGTGATGTGGAAAATGGGTTCGGATCAGAAGAGTGTGCTCATGGGGTTCGGATCGGCGTCTCCGATCCGACCCGGATTAACTTAGGACTAATTCTCTCTTCTTTTCACTCTACTCCGCTCCGCTCCGATCTATCTCTGTAGCAATTGGGTGGCTTTCCGATCCAACTGGAAGTAGATTGCTCTCCGATCCGAACAGCTATGCCTCTCTGATTCCAACAGTAATAGTTCACCGATCCGAACAGAAAACTTTATCCGATCCGAACCGATACGCTGCTTCGATCCGACCTGCTTCAGTACTTCCCAAGTTTTTTCAATGTTTCACATCTTGACTTTTTGTTGCCCAGTTCACAAAGTGGGCTAACATTCTGCCACCTCAAAGGATGCTTCTGTTGGAGACGGAGCATGCTTTGACTATCATTGCAAAGAGCTCTTCGAGATGATTTTTCTTTTGATTTTCTTTGTGTTTTCATCTTTTTCTCCAAATTTCAATTTAATTCGTTGTTGAGCTAAAGAAATCGGTTCGGTTCGGATTCCGATCCGAACAGACCCCTTCTTCTCTCCATCTTTCATTGAACTATTGGGCCAAGCTTTACTTCTGGACTGCCTATCCGATCCGAACGGGGGTTCTGCTATTGGGCTATCGGTCCGATCCGAATGGGGAGACGAATAGACACTCTTCTCTTCTATATAAACACTGCCTTCTTCCTTCTTTCATTTTTATTGTTTCACCGCTCCCGAAGCTCTGCAAAACGAGAAAACCTAATTCTTGAAGTATCAAAATTCCTTTTAATTCTCGTAGTAATTACATTGGTAGGTTATAAAACTTTAAACAATTCCTTCTTTAATTGCTCTCGATTCGGATTCGTAGACGATTAGGATGATTTGAGTATGAAAATTGGACAAGCTTGCCACCGTGACCCCCTCCTCATCATCGTCGCCAGTATACTCATCACCATCTCGAGGTTGGAACGGAGGGGATTGGAATCCGTTGTTGAGTGCGCCAGCGTATGATTGCTTGGTTTTGATTTGGGTGACTGCAATGAAACTGGCCTTGGCGTTGGTTAGGGAAGAAAGAGGGTGAAGGAGAAGAAGAAGACAGTAGGGAATCGGCTCGGTTCGGAGGGATATGGAAGGTGAAAAAACAAGGGAAGAAAGAAGGAAATTCAGGAGGCCGGACCGGGTCGGGGCAAGTAAAGAAAGAAAAAAGAAAAGTGATCCAGGAGATCGGATCGGGTCGGAGCAAGTATTTAAGGAAGGGGGAAAGGGAGCTTGCCTAACCGGACCGGGTCGGACCATAAGATAAAAGGAGGAGAAATATGACTATGTGATCCGATCCGAACCGTTAGAAGACTCTACCTCCGAACCGATCCGATTTTGATTTCTGAGTTCCACATTTTATCCGAGCCCAAGTCGAGGCCGCATCCCCGATCCGATCCCCATAAGCGCGCCCGAACCGAACCGAAAAGTTATTCACCTTAATGCATAAGAACTTGTTTAACTGGCCCAGTCAACTTTTGGCATAATCTTCAATCTAATGGACAGTTAGGATAGTGCCTTGCAAACGTAACTGGACATCAAGAACTACTTCAACTCTTTATATTTTGCCAAACTTTTTCGTCGCACTTTTTAACATTTACTTTGCACTTTCCGCATGCATTGTTTACACTTTAGTTTGCACACATACACGGGGGGATACGGGCTAATTTGCTCTAGTTTGTGCTATTGCTTCTTCAATAGTTTTATGACCATGAGACCCAGACGCTCTTCCAGACTAGCTGAAAAGAAAGAAGCCCCGGAAACCTCCAGCAAAATTACTCTCGAGGACATATCTTCTCCGTCGGATCCAGAATGGGATAATGAGGGTTCAGACTACGAAGTCGGAAATCGTAAAAGTGAGGAAGTGTCTTCAGAGAATGAAGTTTCTCTAGGTTTTGAAGAGGAAGGAGGGGTTGGCGACGACCGGGCTCCTGATGAGTTTGAATCGGCTGTCATATTGGAATCACCGCAAGATTCCGTTGAATCAACAATTGATAACGACCGACTTACCCGAATTTGTTTGAAATACGGGATAATGAAAAGGGACACTCTAGTGCCTTCAAGATCTGACCGTCCTCACGACCCTCCAGAAGGTTATATGGCGGTCACTCGGTTGATGTGTATGGTCGGTGCTATCCCTCCATTTTCTCCCTTCATCGTTGACTTTCTAAGACAAATGCGGATTGCCCCCATGCAGCTGCATCCCAATTCTTATGCCTACTTGCACACTTTATACATAGCATACCGTGAGATCTTAGGTATAGAGCTCACTTTCGATGACGTTCATTTCTTCTATAACTTCAAGCATCGGACTCAAGAGACTCCATCTTTCTGTTATTTTGAGTCTGTTCCTAAGAGGAAGATAATCTCAGCGCCATTCAGCAGTAAAGCTGGAGATTCCAGACTGGAATGGTTCTATGTGAAGCGACAGCCTGGATGTGCCAGGAGGTGGACGAAATCAAGTAAAGCACTGATTTTCTAAATCCGGGCTCTATACATTCGAGTCATCGCCTTAACTTGTTTTTCTTTTTGTTTGCAGTCGACAATCCAAAAAATATATCAGATCAGGTGTTCTTTGACCGGATGCACCAACTTCTTAATGGCGACCAGAAATTCTTGACTATCGATGAAGTCCTTAAGGACGAATATCTTCACTTTCATGGGCTGTTATCCGTTTTTCGTAGTATTGGTCATGGGACGGCTCCATACGTATATATTCCTCCAGTGGATGTAGTCCCAGAGACAGGAGAAGGTTCAGGAATTCCTACAGTGCCTCTTCAAACTTCACCTTCTCCATCTTCTACCCAAGATGACGAATTGGCTAACCTGACCGAAAAGCATCGTGAAGGATATACTGCCCCCGAGGAGGCTACTTCTCTGGAAAAGTCAACATCCTCCAAAGAGTCGCCACTTAATGCTTCCGAGGGAGATGTCCCTAGTACTGATGACCCAATATTTCAGGGTTTCGGGGATCTCCCCTTACCTGAAACTATATACACTTCAGAGGATTTTAGGAAGGATCTCTTAGTCTTCACCTCTTCTGAAGAGACTACTCCTGCTAAGGCCAAAGGGCCTGCCCGTACTAGTCTAGCTTCAGACTTGGGTTGGTTGGGGGGATACACACCACTTAGGACACACTTTATACAACAGCATTAGCATTCATTGCACCTCTTTCTCTGTGAATCCATTGATTCTGAATTTCGTTTGTCTTATTGTGTAGGCACGATGTCTCGATCTTACTATGATATCAGGAAGCTTCGACGCAGCATGTCTAATCCACCTCAGGATATCGAGTATGATCGCCGCGATGATCGTGGTAGGGAGGAGAGAAGGCCTTATGATCCCTATCGCTCTCGACCCTCACGTTCTCGCTCTCCCGTTCGGTCGGATCAAGAGAAATACAAAGGTTATCAAAACCGTAGGGAAGAGGACAGGCCACAATCGAAAGACTCCACCTCTTCCCACGAAAAGCGTAGCAGAGAGAGAAGTCCTCTAAAAGATACTGAGTCTCGAAGTAAACGCAAGGTCCCTGCTACTAAACGACCTAGGACAGACAAAGAAACTATTGAATCCTCCACACATAGGGACACTGAATAGACGATCCCCGCTCCTCCACCACTAGATACGGAGACTGCAATCAAGCGGGCGTATTTGGAGGAGCAATTTCCCGAACATTACTTCGAGACTTTGACTTTTTTACCTGCCCTCGAACCTATTTCTTCCAGGTGGGCAGACGAGGCCAAAGCAAAGATAGACGCGGTTGAAAAACAGTATTCTGAGATGTTTAAATATTCACGCAACCTTTCCAGAATTATCCGTACTCTAATCACGAATGCTGATTCAATGCAAAAAACTGCGGAAGAAGATGCTAAGGCCTTAAAGAACCTAGGTAAAGATTTGGAGGACACACAGGCCCAACTTGCTATTGCTCAGAGGGATACTACCAACTTCAAACAAAAATTTGAGGATATGCAAAAACGTTATCATGACTTGCTTGAATCTCACACTCAAGAGCGTTCTGAGTTAAAAAAGCAAGCTGATGACGCTAAGTTAGAAGCTGCTAAGACGCGCCTTGCTTACACTGACCTCGAACGGAAAAATGCCGAGTTAGCAAAGAGGAATGCTGAGCTAGAAAAGAAGAATGCTGACTTGGCTTCAAAGCTATTGGAGGCAGAGAATAGAGCTGCCCTGGCGGAGGGCAACGTTGAGTGTGCTATCAAATCTGCGGAGGAGGCCCGCAAACAATTGTCAGAGGCGGAGGCTGATATTTAGGGTTTCGGCGAATTAATGATTGAATTCTTCGCACATATCATCCGTCGCTGAAATATTTCTTGGATCGAGGATTACCCATCCTCTCTATTTCAAGTATGGAGTCAGATCGTCGAGTGGGAAAAAGAAGAGCTCAAGGTCGATTCCATCAATGAGGATAAGCTAATGGAGAAATACTTGAGGGATGATGAGCCGGAACGCCTAGCTGAAGGGCGCCGCCTCATTGCTGATGCTATGGAAGAAGAGAGGCGGAGGACTAAACAGATAAACATTCCCGAGACTGGTTCCTCTTCTACTGCCCCCGCGACTTCGGAAGTAGAGGGGTATGACCCTGAAAATCCGGGAATCCCCCGAACAACTCTGCTATCTCCAATCCCTGAAATGGCGTCAGAGACAGCAGTTACCCCCGCTGAGAAGTCTTCGGAAGGTATCCCTACCTTTTCTCCTCAATTCGTCAAAGTTATTTCTACCTTTCGCCACGTGATTGAGCAATCGATGAAAAACCCTTTTTTTCTCCTTAGTTGATAACTGTTGTTTCTCACTCTGTAGGTGTTCAGCCATTCAGAAAGGCAGAGGTAACTCAGGGAGCCGCATCTGGGGCAGAACCTTCGGAGAAGGCAAAAGAAGGGAAGGACAAGTCTGCTCCTATAGATTTGGGAGAAGGAAGCGAAACTTCTAAGGCTGAAACTCCCCATGATGAAGAAATGATAGCAGCCTTAAAGGACGATGGTGGCGATGGAGGACATGAGGAAGATCCGGAGGTGGCAATAGTCGGGGAGTCGAAAAATGCTGATGATGTTACTTTGGCTGCAATGAAAGCTGATCAAGATAAACGCTTGCAATTAAAAGCCGAAGAACTAGACCCTGAAGCCCTCAAGCCTCTCGCAGTTGTGGATGCGGGATCAAGGTTAGTTGTTAAGCTCTCAACTAGATCTATTACAGAGGAACTCGCTAAAAAATCTTCTCTTGATTCCAGCGCTCCGCCCTCCGGGAAGAGGTCAACCGGTTCCAGCACCGCATCTTCAGGAATGAAGAAATCAAAACGAATCTTGACAGAGGCCGAGAAAGAGGCAAAGGATGCGGAGAAAGCCGCCAAGAAGTCCAAGGCTCACTCGAAATCTAAATAGTGGGTTGCCTTGTGTCGTTTTAGCATTTAGTGAACCAACAATTGCTGCTACAAGAGTGGCTCTTGCGCCTTCTTTTTTAGCTATTTTCCTGTACAAATTCATTCATTCGTAAATAAAAAATAATTCATTTTCTGCAACGTCTGTTTGTCAGTAGTTCTGCACTTATGTAAAAATGCTTGTCATACTATAGTTATGAAATGAAGTTACAGAGGGAGGAAATATGTGTATACATATATGCCCCCAGTCAATTCTCACAAATTATTTAAGGATTAATCAAGCAATCTGAATGCTCCCGATTTTCTGATGGGATAGCATTTTCTGTGTCGTCAGTGCCTATCGTTTTTTATGGCATTTCTTTTATACTCTCCTGTCTTATACTCAGGTTAGAGTTCTAACTGAGGCGGTCCCTTGTCTGGGTGCACCTTTATGCCTCAGAGGACGTCGTCCTCCCGTCCTTTTATACTCTCTCTCTCTCTCTGGAGAGTTAGAGTTCGAGCTCAGCAATCTATTCATTCCCCGATCCTTCAGCGGGGAAGGATCTCTTTCTCAGCGCTCAGTCGGAGACGCTTTTATACTCTCCCTCTCTCTGGAGAGTTAGAGTTAAGAATGCCGTTTTCTCACCCTCCGATCCTTCAGCGGGGAAGAATCTCTTTCTCAGCGCTCAGTCGGAGACGCTTTTATACTCTCTCTCTCTCTGGAGAGTTAGAGTTAAGAATGTCCTTTTCTCATTCTTTTATGTCTTGTCGCACAATTAGTCGTTGTGCTTTTTCTTATGTTTAAACTGTTTTCAACCTTTCAGGTTTTGAATCATTTTATATTCCGTAATCACATCAGAATAGTCGATGAATGTATATATATAATGCATAAAAGTAAATAACACACGATACTTTTATAGTGGTTCGGCTAAGTCGTAGCCTACATCCACTTTATAGTCCTTTATTCGTATCATCAGATTTTCCCAAGGCAAGTCGTGCCTTATTACAAAGTTCATAAGAAAAGTAACAAAGAGTACAACATTTCTAATCCAAATATCGCATCAAGTGTTGGGCATTCCATGCTCTAGGGACTTCTTCGCCATCTACGGTCGTTAACTTGAAGGTTCCTTTTTCAAGTTTCCGTTGGATGACAAAGGGTCCTTCCCACTTTGGACCGAGGTGAGGAAGGGATGGAAAGACTCTCTTTAGCACCAAATCTCCTGGTTCAAAAGTCCTAAGGCGAACTTTTTTGTCGTAATAGCGTGCCATCTGACGTCGATGTCTTGCCACACGCAAATCTGCTTCGTCCCTTTTTTCTTCGACTTCATCAAGAGACTCAAGTAAGAGTGCCCGATTCGTCATCGGGTCATAATACGTCACCCTGTGTGAAGGAACTTCCAGCTCAACTGGAATTACTGCTTTTGAGCCAAATGAGAGAGAGAAAGGGGTGTGACCAGTGGCCGTCTTAAATGTTGTTCGATATGCCCACAAAGCTAGGGGCAATTCGTCAACCCATTTTGCCTTTGAGCGCTCTAACCGTTTCTTGAGGATGGATTTTATTACTTTGTTTATTGCCTCAACTTGCCCATTCGACTGCGGATAAGCAACCGCAGTGTATCGCTCGTCGATCTTATACTTCTGGCAGAAATTTCTGAATTCAGTACCATCAATCTGGGTTCCGTTGTTAGTTATAATGGTCCTTGGGATCCCAAATCGGCATATAATATTTCTAACCACGAAACTTATCACCTTTCTTGCCGTGATTTTGGTCAAGGGCTCAGCTTCCACCCACTTAGTAAAATAGTCCACGGCGACTATTGCATATTTCGCTCCTCCTTTAGAAATTGGTAGAACTCCAATGATATCAATTCCCCACGTGGCAAATGGCCAAGGACTCACCATTGATTTGAGTTGGGTCGACGGTGCTCTGGGGATTTTGGCGAATCTCTGGCACTTATCGCAGCGTCGTGAATATTCAGCTGCATCTTTATTAATTGTGGGCCAGAAGTATCCATATCGCAATATCTTTTTCGCTAAAGTCTGACCTCCTGTATGATCTCCACACTCACCTTCGTGCACTTCTCTTAGTACACGTTTGTTGTCGTCGTGTGCTATACATCGTAACAGGGGCATAGAAAATCCTTGCCTATAAAGGATATCATCTTGTATGACATATCTGGTAGCCTTGCGAACTACAGCCCTTTTCTCACTCTTCTTTGATGGGAGTGTCCCATTCTTAAGGAAGTTCTTAATTGGGGTCATCCACGACTCCTTCTCTGGTTCCGCTTCGAAAGCAAACTCAATTTCCATCGACTCAAAGCTTGGTGATTCCGACGTTTCAATTGGAATTATTTCAGTCTCTTCTGGATTGTCGGAACTAGCCAGCTTTGCCAGCCTATTCGCCTTCTGGTTTTCGGCCCTTGGGATATGTGTTATATTGTACCGCTCTCTCACTTTCCTGAGGTAGGCGATAAGTCGAGGTGCCCGAGCCACAAATTCCTCTTGCACTTGGCAAACAACGATTTTAGAGTCACAGAATATGTCCAACATTTTTATTCCGAGGTCTTTAGCAAGCTTCAGCCCGGCAATTAGGGCTTCGTATTCAGAGTCATTGTTAGTCGCCGAGAACTCTAATCGTAGAGCGTAATATAACGACCGTCCTTCAGGAGTGACTAAGACGATTCCAGCTCCGGACCTTCGGTCGTTCTTGGCTCCGTCTGTGTATAGTTTCCATGGATCTATCTTTAATTCATCCTCGGACTTAACCACTCTGTCATCGATTACTTCCTCCTCTGGGATGGTGAATTCCGCTATAAAGTCTGCCAGAGCTTGCCCCCTGATCGACCTTCGTGGTTGAAAATTTAAATCAAACTGACTTAATTCTATATTCCATTTGATCAACCTTCCCGATGCTTCGGGTCTCTGCAACACCTGCCTTAGGGGCTGGTCAGTGTATATGGTTATGGGATGAGCTTGGAAATAGTGACGAAGTTTTCGGGATGCGATTAGGAGGTTGTAAGCGAGCTTCTCAATCTTTGGGTAGTTGCGCTCTGCCGCTGCTAATTTTTTGCTTACATAATACACTGGCCTTTGTACTTTGTCTTCTTCTCGAACCAGGGCTGTGCTAACGGCGTGAGCCGAGACTGCCAAGTAAACAAACAATTCTTCGTGATCCACTGGCTTTGACAAAATCGGCGGTTTCTCTAGCAGTTCCAATAAATTTCGAAAGGCCTCAACACAGTCCAGAGTCCACTCGAAGTTCTTCTTTCCCCTTTTAATCAAATCAAAAAACGGGACACATTTATCTGTGGCTTTAGAGATAAATCTACTCAGCGCAGCTACTTTCCCTGCAAGACTTTGGTCGTCTTTAATTCTCCTAGGCTCTTCAATGTTTCTAATCGCTGCTATTTGGCTAGGATTGATTTCAATTCCTCGGGAGCTCACAATGAAGCCTATGAACTTTCCCGATGCCACTCCAAATGAGCATTTCAAAGGATTCAACATCATCCGATACTTTCGCAGGATACCAAACATTTCCGCCAAGTCTTGCGTATGGCTCGAGGACTGTTTCGATTTGACAAGCATATCATCCACGTAAACTTCCATAGTCTTCCCTATTTGATTATAAAACATTCTGTTCACCAAGCGCTGATAAGTGGCTCCGGCGTTTTTCAATCCGAATGGCATTACAACATAACAATATAATCCCAAATTTGTAATGAAGCTCGTATGTTCTTGATCTGGCACGTGCATAGGAATTTGGTTGTACCCAGAGTATGCGTCCATGAAAGAGAGAAGTTCATGACCTGCTGCCGAATCTACAAGCTGGTCAATCCTGGGAAGTGGGAAACTATCTTTTGGGCATGCTTTGTTCAAGTTTGAAAAATCAATGCAAGTCCGCCACTTTCCATTCGGCTTCTTTACCAAGACGGGATTCGATATCCAGTCGGGATATGTCGAATCTCGAATAAATCCGTTCTGCTTCAGCTTCTCTACCTCCTCTTTGAGAGCTGCCGACCTCTCTGGGCCCAGCGTACGTCTCTTTTACTTCACAGGCGGATGTTTCGGGTTTACAATTAGTGTGTGACTTATGATGGATGGCGATATCTCACACATGTCAGCGTGGGTCCAGGCAAACACATCCAAGTTCGCCTTCAAGAAGTCCGTTAGTTCTTTGGCCCGACGTGGATCCAATTGAGATCCAATCTTCAAAACTCTTGTTGGATCAGCTTCATCAATGGGAATTTCCACTGTCGCTTCATTAGGAGTTGCATTTCTAGTCTCTGGTTCCTCGTCTTTTCTGGGATCCAGGTCTTCAGGCGTTCCTTTGGGCAACTCCTTCGGGGTCGATCTCTCTAATTGGTACGCCGAGCCCCCCTTTGGGGGAGGCGAAGCATCTTTACTCTCGATGTTAAGTCCTTTCATCAACATCTTTAATTCGGCAACATAGCAGGCCCGTCCGGAAACTTGATCCCCTCTCATTACTCCAGTTCCGACTTCAGTTGGGAACTTAAGCAATAAACACCAAGGGGCGATACAAGCTCTGAACTCGGCAAGGGCAGGCCTCCCCAAAAATGCATTATAAGGCGAATCTACGTCCAACACTACGAACTGAAGCATCCGCACTCTTCTGCGTTCTCCTTGCCCCAAGGTCACGGGCAATTCTATGTATCCCATGGGAGATGTTGACGCCCCGTTGAAGCTCTGATCCATCCTTCACACGGCTTCAAATCTTCAGATTCAAGCTTCATCTGATCGAATGACTTTTTAAACAAAATATTGACGGAACTTCCGTTGTCTACTAACACCTTATGAACCAAGCCCGGCCCAATGGTGGTAGTAATGACCAACGGATCATCAGTGGGTGATTGGATCCCAGTAATATCTCTGCTGTGGAATACCACGTCGTCAAACATTGTCTTCTGTTGTTTTATGGGGGCGATATCTTCCAAATCATCATCTTCATTCACATCTGCGTGCTTGGCAGCATTTACATATTGATCCATTGCTCTAAAGCTACGGATTGCTGGGTGAGGTCCACCCATTATGGAGTTGATAACAATTCCCTTGCCTTTCTGCTGCGCTGTAGGCTTGGGAGCAGGTAGAATCTGTTTTGGAGCTTGCTCTCCTTGCCCCCTGTCCCTCAGGGCAACCTTATATTCATCCAGTTTCCCTTCACGCAACAGCTTCTCAATCACATCTCTCAAATGCCGACATTCATTGGTTGAATGCCCATGAGTTCCATGAAACAAACAAAACTTCCCAGTGGCCATTTCTTTCTCTGTCGAGTCACGAGGTGGCGGTCTTTTATATTGCAAAACGTTGTACGTATCCAGGTAAATATTCTCCAGGGTGTCGTTCAACGGTGTATAATTCTCATAGGTCTGGAATCGGGGTCATTTGTTAGGGTCACTTCCCCTATTTCTATTTCTTCTGTTACCGTTCGTATTACGGTTATTGTTGTTGCCCCCGTTTCCAGAATTGTTGTTTCCACCCTTATTTCCCACATTTACTTCAACTTTTCCGGAACTTTCCCCAGACCGCTTCACGGCGACGTTACTCTGAACATTTTCTTTTGAAGCCGCTTCAGACTTTCTCTTTCGGTTTGCCCTGGCCTCCTCTCGTCTTAAATAAATATCGGCCTTTTCATAGAATATCTCTCTCGTGTAGGGTGTCTTCCCAGAAAGGTAATCCCCGAACTCGGATTCAGGATCGACTCCTTCTTTTAATGCCATCAAGATGGTGGGCTCATGCGGGTCACTAACTTCAGTCACAGCTAAGCTAAAACGGTCATGATATGACCTCAAAGACTCTCCTGGCGCCTGCTTAATTCTTGATAATTCAATAATACTTTTGGACTTTCGGGTATGGAGTCGGAACTGATTCATTAAACGTTCGCTCAGTTCCCTATAATTCGAAATCGAACGAGGGGGAAGTCGGGTAAACCAGAACAGCGCCACATCTTCTTAATAGATCGGGAATGCTTTACACTTCACTGCATCAGGGGCAGCAGCAGCATTCATGAGCCACGAGTATCGCATCAAATGTTGTCCCGGATCAGTTCTCCAATTGTACTTGTCTATCTGTGGCAGGTTAAAACGCCGGGGAAACTGAAAGTCGAGGATATCGTCAGTGAAAGGAGTATGGCTTCGCTCAATGCCATAATCTTCATTGGTATAGTTCCGGCTCTCGGACATAATCTGGCGCACCATTGCCTGTACATCAGCGTTAGTTAGGGGCCGTTCTAGTTCCCTGGCCCTGGTATCCGGGTTCCTTCTGGGCTCCCGTTCAAGAGATGCCCTTCTTCTTTGAGTTGCTTCTGCTCTACTCCGTTCCCTACGCTCCCGGTCGATCTCGGGAGGAGGGGACTGGAGCCTTTGCCCCCGAGTGGGATCATTGTTTCCTAGTGCTCGTGCAATATCCTCGCGAGATCCCAAAGATCCGAATGTCAGCTGCTCCAAATTCTGAGGTCGTTCGAGCGGCCTTCGTTCACGGGGCCGCTCTTCCTCGGAAGAAGAAGACTGATCCACTGGTGTATGACGAACCGGGGATGGGGTTCTCTGTCTTCGGAGTTCGCTAATTTCCCTGCTCATAAGTCTCATATTTTCTTGCATCATGAGGTTGGTGCGCTCGTGGATTTTCATAGCCTCCCTAGTACTCTCAAGCATGTCAAGTAGGCACGAGAAATCTCCTTGAGTAATGGGCGCAGATGGATTGACCTGATCATTGACCCTGGTGGCTGGAATCGGAGCATCCGTAGGGACTCGAGTAGAGGTTCCAACATCACCAAGTGTCGGATCGGATCAGAGATGGGAGATCGGGTCGGTTCGGAGCTGGGGAGCCTGGTCGGGTCGGTACATGGCAAGCTGCTCGGGTCGGTTCAGATTGGGGGAATGCACTGCTTCAGAATCTCCTTCCCGGATCGGATCGGAGCTCTCCCCCTGAAGGCGGTTCGGTTTTCCTGCATCGGTTCGTCCTGCTGCTGAACTCTGCCCACGAGACCTTGTCACAACCGCATTTTGCTGATCTTCGCCAGCTCCATTTCCTCGACCAGATTGAACTTCTTTGCCTTTTCCTTTGGCCATGGTTCTTCGACAATCACTTCAACAAATATCCAAGGGCGTCGAAACTTGAGGATTAACTTCTTTGAACTCAACGGTCCAAAAAGTAGAACGATAATCCCGAAAAACAAAGAATTCAGATGATTTCTCAGTGAAAGCACCAAAATGTTAGACCAAAAAGTGGTACTAACACCCAAATTTATTAAAAGCAGAATGAAATGAGATCAAAAATAAAAATGAACACACAGGATTTATAGTGGTTCGGCGAAGAAATGCCTACGTCCACTTGTCTTTCACTATTTTCAATGATTTAGTTGCAAATACACTGAAATATTCACTTGATTTCTCTCATAACTCACTTACATTCACTCAATTATCTAAAAACAAATAATGAAAGAAGATTTGGATTTTCCGGGAGTGCTGGAATTTGGGTTATGAAGGTGGTTGAACTCTCAAAGTGCCAGAAAAAAGATCCTTTTCTTTGTCTCCAGACGGGGTATTTATAGGTGAGAATTTGCTCAGAACCCGATCCGGATCGGAGCCACGTGTCATCCATCCCATCAGCCTCGGGTTCGGATGGATTTCTATGTTGACAACGCATCAGAGCAGTGGACGTTGTGGGTAGGAACTGGTCATAGCCGCTCCGAATAACCAGGCGCTCATGCAGGGGAGTGACGTGGAAAATGGGTTCGGATCGGAAGAGTGTGCTCAAGGGGTTCAGATCGGCGTCTCCGATCCGACCCGGATTAACTTAGGACTAATTCTCTCTTCTTTTCACTCTACTCCGCTCCGCTCCGATCTATCTCTGTAGCAATTGGGTGGCTTTCCGATCCAACTGGAAGTAGATTGCTCTCCGATCCGAACAGCTGTGCCTCTCTGATTCCAACAGTAATAGTTCACCGATCCGAACAGAAAACTTTATCCGATCCGAACCGATACGCTGCTTCGATCCGACCTGCTTCAGTACTTCCCAAGTTTTTTCAATGTTTCACATCTTGACTTTGTGTTGCCCAGTTCACAAAGTGGGCTAACACTTAAAAAAAAAAACCAAAATCAAGATCAAGCGAAGGAAGGAAAACAAGCAAGACCGAAGTGGAGAAAGTCAAAAGTCAAACAATTGCAAATAGTTAAAGTCGAATTGTTGGAGCGGTTGCACACCAAGTGGGGTGTGAACGCGCTAGCGCTACCCAATTTCACTGGAGGACTGTCGATGAAGGTGAGAAATTTTTAAAACTCTACAGGTGCTCTGCTGCAAAAGAATAAAAAAATATAGACAATTGTTGTAAAAAAATTCTGCAGGGGCAGCGGCTTGAATGTAAATTTTTAATTTGTGCAATTAAATTGTGTGATTATTGTTATTTCTGCACTTTTTACTCATTCTGTCAAGGGCAATACCCCAATTCACATAAGGTGAGGGATTTCATAACCCTTTCCTTAGCCCATAAATTGCATTTCATCGTAGAATCTAACTAATAATAACGGTTAGACGTTAGACTTAAGGGAGTCACGGGCTCATCTAGGGTTTAATTGTATTGTGATAGTTGATTCATTTGGAACGAATTATTTCTTGGTGTCTAGACTACGGCAGAGAAATAACCGTTTATAAATATTACGGTGATTCGTAAATATTATATCGATTGTTACTCTGAATGTACTTAAACCTTCGGCTGCATTGCTAGGGTGATTCCTGGTGCACCGATAACTCCTGTCCGTTAACTGGCTAAGAAATCTTTTGATCTAAGTAATCAAACGTGTCACTATATAATTTTGGGTTAGGAGCCATGAAGGACAGAAAATTTCATTATAGCTAAATTCTGTGCTTGCATTTAACAACAATGAGTGAAAAAAGTGTTAGCCAACAAAATTCTCTTAGGGGTTCTCGAATCAACCAAAATTTTCCAACCGAATTGGATCAAAATCGAGTGAATCACAACTTTCCAAACTTTGGGGATCAAAACCAAACAAAACAAAATTATCAAAACCTCAATATCCAAATAGATAGACCCTTATCTCTTCGTGATCGATGTTATCCGACTAGGACCGTTCAACCATCTGTCATTGTGTTCCCACCAGCTGAAGGAAACAATTTTGAGCTAAAACATTCTTTTATCCAAGGGGTACCAAAGTTTACTGGATCTGAAAATGCTTATGAATTTCTAAGTAAATTTGAATTGTATGCTTCCACAACAAAAATGCAACAACTATCTAACGAATCGATCAAGCTAAGGCTAATTCCATTTGCACTACTTGAAAGCGCTAAAAGATGGATAAATTCTCTTCCAAGACATTCCATAAGAAGTTGGGATGAATTTATCACTGCATTCTTGAAAAAGTTTTTCCCTTTTCATAAAACTCTAAAAATCAGAACCGAGATAAATCAATTTTGTCAAAATGAGGGGGAAACTTTTTCAAAATACTTTGAGAGATTCAACCAGCTATTATATAGTTGCCCTCATCATGGAATTCTAAAAGATCACTTATGTCAAATTGCATATGAAGGGCTAAACTATCTGACTAGAACTCAACTAGAATCAATGTGTGGAGGAGATTTTATGTCTAAAACAGCCGATGAAGCTTGGCAATTCTTAGAAGATTATTCTGAAAAGGACATTCAATGGGAATCAATTCGTGTTCCCATTCGTACTTCTACTAGAGGAGTGCATGTCGTGGACCCAAGTCAAATTCCCTTAGAAAATCAAACTCCTCAAGCCGGAGAAGGGTTACCCCAATATTACTCTCAGGACCAAGCTAATGCCATAGCTCAAAATAATCCTTACTCATCCACATACAATCCTGGTTGGAGGAACCACTCAAATTTTTCTTGGTCAAACCCCAACAATTCGGCTAACCCATCTCACGTGCAACCCTTTATTCCCAACCCAAATTATCAAGCTCCACCTCCAATTTCTCAAACCTCTCAAACAGCATCTCAATCCAAGCAACCTTATAGGCACCGCAATTTTCAAGCATCGAACCAATCCTCTCAATCTTCTCAATCGTCACCAGAAATTGTGCGTTTAGAAAAACAAATGGAACAAATGATGAATATGATAAAGGAACTAGCGAAAAACAACGAGAAAGGAAAGTTGCCGAGTCAACCTGAGGTGAATCCAAAATATAACTCTCGTGCTATAAATTCTTGTGAGGACGAAAACCATAATTCAATGCTGTTACAACCCTTCGATCTGGAAAGAGGGTTGATAATAACGGGGGCGACCCTGACGAACCTTCTAACTTGACCCCAATCCCTAATCTTGATGATCACCCATTGGCTTCGAATGCCAATTCCTCTAAACCTCAAGTTTCCTTAAATGTTGGCAATCCCAACAATTCTTCTCCCAGTGTCAGCAAACCCGACCCACCTTCGAAAATTAATGTTGGCAATACCAACATACCATCTTCTATGACCTTACCACCTTCTATTTCCTTGGATAAACCTTCTTCCTCGAATGATGAAACTCATCACAGAGTTGAAAAACCAATAGCTCCATTTCCCCATAGGCTCAACAATAAGAAGAAAGCGGCAAATTTCGATAAAATCTTGGAAATTTTCAAACAAGTCCGTGTGAACATTCCCCTTTTAGACACAATTGAACAAATTCCTCAATATGCCAAATGTCTTAAGGAATTGTGCACATAAAAACGTGCAACTAATGTTCCAAAAACCGCCTTTCTAACTGCGAATACAAGCTCTGCTCTTTTGAATCTTACCCCAGTCAAGTACAAAGACCCTGGCTGCCCTACGATTGATTGCAAAATAGGAAACACCCATATCTCTCATGCCCTACTCGACCTTGGTGCCAGTGTCAATCTTCTTCCTTATACTGTTTATTGTCAACTTGGGTTAGGGGAAATTAAACCAACAAACATCACCCTTCAGCTAGCTGATCGGTCTGTCAAAAAGCCATTGGGAATTATCGAAGACGTCTTGATACAGATCGAACAATTTTACTTCCCTGTCGATTTCATAGTTTTAGAAACAGAGCCCGTCTCAAATTCCAAAGTTCAAATACCATTGATTTTAGGACGACCCTTCTTAGCAACCTCAAATGCTGTCATTAATTGTAGGAACGGTCAACTTCGACTTTCCTTCGGGCACCTAACCATTGAGCTAAACATCTTCAATCTCAACAAACAACCTAGGGATTTTGAGACCGATGAAATCGACATGATTCAAACCATAGTTGACGAAACCTCTAATGACACTTCTGAAGCCTTGAAAATGTGTCTGGAACATTTCGATTCCGATTTCGACGAACTGGAATACATTTCTGAACTGAATGAATTTCTTGACTTAAATCCTTCGTCTTCTGAATCTAACCAAGGAATGTTAACCAACGTTAACACTTAAGAACATCCTAAGTTAGATCTCAAACCCTTGCCACAAGACCTTAAGTACGCATACTTAAACTGCTCAGAAACTCTTCCCGTAATCTTGGCCTCTAATCTTACCGAAGACCAAGAAGAAAAACACTTAGAAGTTTTGCGGGAAAATAAAGACGCCTTGGGATGGGAACTGAGCGATATAAAAGGAATTAGCCCATCAATTGTGGAACATCGCATACACTTAGTTGATGAGGCTAAACCCATCCGTGAGGCTCAAAGGCAATTAAACCCAAACATGAGAGAAGTTGTCAAGGAGGAGATAATCAAATGTCTAGACAATAACATCATCTATCCCATCTCTGATAGTACCTGGGTGAGTCCGGTACAAGTCGTACCAAAGAAATCGGGAGTCACAGTGATCAAAAATGAAAGTAATGAGCTTGTCCCAACAAAAATCAAAACAAAATGGCGTGTGTGTATCGACTATCGAAAGCTCAACACAACCACACGAAAAGACCATTTTCCCTTGCCTTTTATTGACCAAATGCTCGAACACTTAGCGGGTCATGAGTACTATTGTTTTCTCGATGGATACTCTGGCTACAACCAAATCCCTGTTGCTTTAGAGGATCAACACAAGACCACCTTTACTTGTACCTTTGGAACCTTTGCTTATCGTCGCATGCCTTTTGGTCTTTGTAATGCCCCCGCGACTTTCCAAAGGTGTATGATGAGTATTTTCTCTGATATGGTGGACGAATTCTTAGAAATATTCATGGATGATTTTTCAATCTATGGATCTTCTTTTTCCCAATGCCTCACTCATTTAGAACTCGTCCTAAAACGTTGTAAGGAAAAATCTCTCGTGCTTAATTGGGAAAAGTGTCATTTCATGGTTAAAAAGGGGATTGTTCTAGGCCACGTCGTCTCCAAAGATGGCCTTGAAGTCGACAAATCTAAAATCGATTTGATTGCTAATCTACCTCCTCCTAAGTCTGTTAAAGATGTTCGTTCATTTCTTGGACATGCGGGATTTTATAGAAGATTCATTAAGGACTTCTCGAAAATTTCAAAACCTCTCTCAAATTTACTTGGCAAAGACGTTAAGTTCGAATTCTCCAATGACTGCAAAACGTCTTTTGAAACTCTTAAGTCAATCTTGACCACAGCTCCCATCATTCAACCTCCTTATTGGACTCAGCCCTTCGAACTTATGTGCGACGCTTCTGACTTTGCAGTTGGAGCCATCTTAGGTCAGCGTATCGATAAACTCCCTCGAGTCATTTATTACGCTAGCAAAACCTTAAACCAGGCCCAATTGAATTACTCAACTACTGAAAAGGAATTTTTGGCAGTTGTCTTCGCTCTTGAGAAATTCAGACCATATCTCATAGGATCCAAAGTCATAGTTTACACTGATCATGCTGCCCTACGATATTTGCTTTCTAAGAAGGATGCTAAGGCCCGCTTGATTCGTTGGATCCTTCTTCTTCAAGAATTCGATATAGAAATACGAGATAAAAAGGGTTCTGAAAATGTCGTAGCTGATCATCTCTCTCGAATTGTGCACGAAAATGTTAACGACACCCAAATCGATGACTATTTTCCTGACGAACAAATTCTTTCCATCTCTAACACCCCTTGGTACGCTGACATTGTGAATTATCTTGTCACTCAACAAATGCCCGCTGAATGGTCGAAACAAGATAAACAAAAATTTCTCTCGAAAGTTCGAAACTTCTATTGGGACGACCCATATCTTTTCAAATACTGTCCAGACCAAATCATTCGAAGGTGTGTGCCCGATCATGAACACCAAAGTATTCTCTCTTTCTCACATGACCATGCTTGTGGCGGTCACTTTGGAGCAAGAAAAACTGCTGCAAAAGTTTTGCAAAGCGGGTTTTATTGGCCGACACTCTTCCGTGACGCTTTCGAATTTTGCTCTAAATGTGAGCGATGTCAAAGAACGGGTCGAATCACTAAGCGAAACATGATGCCTCTCAACCCCATTTTAGTGATTGAATTATTCGATGTTTGGGGCATCGATTTCATGGGACCATTCCCTAATTCATTTGGGAATCTTTACATCTTGCTTGCGGTAGATTATGTCTCAAAATGGGTTAAAGCCATTCCTACCAAAACCAACGACAACAAGGTTGTTGTCAAATTCCTCAAAGAAAACATCTTTTCACGCTTTGGCACACCTCGAGCTATCATTAGCGATAATGGCACTCATTTCTGTAATCGTGCTTTTGAGTCCTTGCTCAAGAAATACTCAATCACACACAAGCTGTCAACACCTTACCATCCACAAACTAGTGGACAAGTAGAAGTTTCCAATAGACAAATCAAACAAATTCTTGAGAAAACCGTGAATTCCAATAGAAAAGATTGGTCCGTAAAACTGATTGATGCACTTTGGGCTTTTCGCACTGCTTATAAAACCAATCTAGGGATGTCACCATATTGATTAGTCTTCGAAAAGGCCTGTCACTTGCCTCTTGAACTAGAGCATCGTGCCCTTTAGGACATAAATTTTTTGAATTTTGACTTAGAAAAAGCCGGCTCACATAGGAAGTTACAAATTTCGGAATTAGAGGAATTAAGAAATGAGGCGTATGAAAATGCGAAAATCTACAAAGAAAGAACCAAAGCCCAACACGACAAAAACATACTTCGTAAGGAACTCAACGTAGGTCAAAAAGTTCTTTTATACGACTCTAGACTTCACTTGTTTCCAGGAAAACTCAGATCTCGATGGACTGGACCTTATGTTGTGAAAACAGTATATCCTCATGGAGTGGTTGAAATTGAAAATTCTAGGGATGGAAAAGTCTTCAAAGTAAACGGTCAACGACTGAAACCATTTTTGGAATTCGAGCAATATGACGAAGATGACCCTATCGATCTGCATGAGCCTGATCATCCACCATGAAATCAGGTGGTACACATTCTTTTTCTTTTATTTTTCTTTTTCATTATTTTATTTTATTTTTGTTTTTCTGCCTTAGACAGTTGGGACACTGTCTCAATCAAGTGTGGGGGGAGTCTGCATTGCATTCTTTTGATTTTTCTTTAATTTTTCTTTCTTTTCATGTAGGACCATCATACATTTTATATTGTAGTAACATACCATAAACTTTTTTTTTAAAATACGACTCATTTTCAATTGATACAACAAAATAAGTTTACAATTTTTAGCCAGTTGATAGTATTTTTTTCTCTCAACTTAGATCGAATAAGAAATATAATGAAAAGTTTAATTTTGAGGGATAATAGTGTAACCGGTACATAGGGAGATTCTTAGGTGATGGCCATGAAATCTATTCTATATTGTAGACTTTGTTTAAATAAGTGGAGGAATTAAAATACTTATAATGGCTTGTCAAATCTTTAAAACTAAGTTGTGTTAAGTTGAATTCGCGTAACTCTCTTTTTGTGCTTATAAATTCAATAATAATAATAGTAATCCAAGGGTATCCAACATTGCTTGTATATCGAGCGTTGGTGTGCAAACCCGCCAAGCTCTATCCGACACGTTGTTGACAAAGTCAGCGTTGGAATATCTTGGTCTCATTTTGTGAGATTGGACACCTAAGGATTACCGACACGTTGTTGACAAAGTCAAAGTCGGCCTGCACAATCCGCCAAGCTCTTTACCCACTCTCCGTTAGTTCGCGAGGCAGTGCATGGGTGGTAAACCTTGGTCTTCTAAGTTAGGTGTATGTACTTAATCATAAATCTTAAAATTTTATAGAATAAAGAATAAGCGATGATGCCCAAACACTTCTTGACCTTATTGATTTGACTAGCCATACATGAGAAAATTAGAATACCACTTTACAAGCTGTGCCAAGCAAACTAAGAATTTATTTCATGGCTGCACTATGTTATCGACCGAACTAACTGGCCAACCTGGAATTTAACATTTGAAAACTTGATTTATATTGAAAATTTGTGACAAGTTGAGGTATCTAAAATAAAATCAACTGATTAGAAATTATTAACTTAATTTGTTGTACCACTTTCCTGAAATAAGTCGTGTTTTCATTTTTCGTTTTTATTTGCATATGTCCATTGCATTCATGTAGTTTCATTAGAATCATAGCATACTGCATTTGGATTTTGTGGGTAGTATCCGCTGAAAACCCTCACGAGACACCACTCGTCCTACTAGGGACGCCTAGAGGTTTAACGGCTTGTTGCATGCGCTCAATGCAATCATGTTTCCTACGAAAGTGCGACCTATCTAGTTAGTTTTTCATTTTCTTTTTACTCGAGGACGAGTAAAAGATAAGTGTGGGGGTATTTGATTAACATAGAAATGTGTTTATTTTATGCTCGTATATTTCATCTTTTGTAAATAAATAAATGATACTTTGGTTACTTTTGTATGTTTTTACAGGATGTCAAGAAATGCCTCCTTCATTTCAAATTAAAGGCCAACTACAGATAAAAAGCTACTTCCCCGTATTAAAGCCACCTCAATTACAAAAGACGTTGTAGCCCACTGGTAATTACATGGAAATTTGTACTGAGAGACCTGAGTTCGATCCCCGTCGAGCTCACTTTTTGCCAAAGAACAGAACACGTTCACACTGGCCCTTTGCTATGAAGAATATATTAATTAGTGTTATATTATATATATACATATTCATGTGTATGTATGATATTCACTAATAGACATTTCAGGAGTAGTCATGGAAATCAATTCAGAACATTCATTTTTCAATTTCCAATTAAAAGAATTTCTGATAGAAATATTGCCAAGAAAAGAACAATTTTGAAGATTTTATCCCTTATTGTCTTTGGAGTCTAATGAGTAACCTTGTTTGGAAGAATTAATCACATACAATCTGCTCATCAATCAATCAATCAATTTGCCATATGGAAGATAGGGAAGATTTGGAAGATATTCACCGTGATTTGCTTTCCAATCAAGCTTGGTCAAGGAAGGCAAGAGATATGATATTACTTCTTGGGAAAAGAGGACCATTTAGTCATTGATTTGATTAGGATTTGGTCTACATCTATATAAATATACATGATGTCCCATTGTAAATCCCATTCATTTTTCTATTCTGTATTCTCTTTGGTTCTAATAAAAGTCTTTTCTTTTTTCTAGTTTTATTGTTATTTTAATTTCATAACAATTTGTGTTATCTACCTAATTAGGTTTGGGTAGAATGCATATTGTTATTGTCTTTTATTACTGCTTGTTAGCGATTCACTGTTGATTAGTTTCAACAGGAATCCTACTTTTAATTTCTGTTATTGTTCTAGTTGTTATTCTCTTTTTCTAGTAATTGTTCCTTTTCTTTTCAATTGTTGAATTTGATACTGATTAGATTCAGAGTAATTTTAACAACATAAAAAAAACAACAACTCCAAACTTCGTCTAACTCGCCCAAGAATAAATAGATAATAATTTTTAATAACACCTCCCTGTGTTCGACCTGTATGCTACACACCTGTATGCTTGCAGAATTTAATTTAAATGTCGCGCTTTACTGATTCATAGAAAAGCAGCGATCAACATCTTTTGCGGAAAAATTCAAATTTGTACAGTAGTCTCCCAACTGTTTGGTGATCTGAAAACTCTTAGACGACTTTGAACCAGCTTGTCTATGAAAGCATGCACACCTGTGCACTTAAATGCCAAACAAGAAGTTTTTAAGCATCTACTACCAATCAAGCGCTTCGATATATTTCCCTAAGTTTTATATATTTTTGAACCAGGTATATGAAGGGAAAACCACACAGTTGCTATATTCTTTGTTTATACCATTTTAACTTTCCTAATACCAGATTGTAACTAATTAATAGTCACTCTGTTGATTGGTAATCATTTTAGCAAGGTTGTACATAGTCATCCGTTGACTTATGTAGAGTGCTGACATACATAGAACTGATTAAATTATTTTTCAATCCCATATACTAAAAAAATCATTATATCACCCAATAATTATCATATACAAATGCCATAAAATCACTACTAAAACTACAGTGTATTCCAATCACTGCAAGAAAATATGTCTTTCACAACAAGGATTTTGCAACAGTTCTATAAAATGTTGTAGAAATATGGATCTTCTATAACATATATTCAAACAAGAATGGTGGAAGGTTCATAAAAACAACATTTGAAACTGGATGTTGCAAAAGAAAGCAATATTACAACATTTTGAAAATGGTTGTAAGAAAACATACTTAGAAAACAATTTTTCTTTGTTGCGGAAAGCTTGTTTTTTTCAACAACGTTTATCTAACATTATTTTACCATACATAATAAACAACGTGTTTTAATTATTGCGCAATCTTATTTGACTACAACTTTTGAAAATGGTTGTAAACTGGAGGATTAACACTACTTTCAATGCAATACAAGAATAAATTATTCTACTTAACGACTGCGTATAATCATAGCAGCTTATATCATCAACAGTTATTTTACTTTGCAGCTACACCCAGGCCAAGATTCTATCCTAATTTCTGTAAATTGTGTTTCGTTTCACATTCACTCATCCTTATCTTTTCCTGTTCTAGCAAAATCTATTTGAAACTTAGTATAACTTAACCCTTGGATTTTCTTGTGATCCGTGCGAAAATGATATCAGCTGTTGGATCTAATTTACGATCCAAAACAATAGCCTACTGAATCTCACGTTCCTACATTTGTTTAATCGCATGATACTACGTTATTTACCTTTGTCTTAACCGTTTTCCATCATCCAGAAACGTATCCGCTTCAACCCCAAATCTGAAGAAACCCTAATTTCGCGAGAATAATATACAATCGATCTCTTACTGCGATTAAATTAACATCTTCTGCCATGATGGATCTGAATTTCAATCTCTCCATTCATGGATTTAGAATGTAGTTTTATGGGCAGCGATCCATTGTTGGAAAGAATTAGGGATTTCACGTTTGATTCAGATGGCTCTCCAGGGATTTCAAGTTCGATTCAAATGGCTCTCCTCTCTGGCGCTTTATCGCAATTTCTCTCTTGCAAACTCCTACTATTTAACTTCTAATGGTATTTCTTTTTTCAACTTTCACCTTGTCTTTTCATTATTCATCATATTTTTTCCTTCCTTCGAAAACTAGATAGTGGTATATTTGTATATATGTTGCTACAAGTGGTTAAACTTCATAAAAAAAGTAATTAAATTAAAAATGAAAAAAAATCAGCTCCTTTTATAGGTTACTCTATAAAAAAAATGTTTTCTAGCAGTGCCTTAGTACATGTCAACAACGCATATGGTTGCTAATTTTGTAGGAATATATAGATTTTGAGGTTGTTTATGTGAGTACATGCTACTAGGATTGTTTGAATACCGCCTAGAAAAATGCAGATTCCTGACAGTGGCAGTACTGTGTGTTAGTTCAGCTCTAGTATATTTTTACATGCTTGTTAATTTTACAAAATGATGAAATTTGTGTGTCCTTTGTGTACCAAGTAAAAATGATCTAGATACAATCATATTTTTTAAACACTATAGTGGAAGTAAAACTTTTTAGTGTTTTTTGTATTCTAGTGTAAGTAAAAATGATATAGTTATTATTGTTTTTTTAATGCTCTAATGAAAACAAAACTTTCAAGAGTTTTTATCGATTTAGTGTATGTCAAAATGACCTACGCTATGTGTATAGTTTAAGTAAAGCACGCTAAATTTTATAAGAGTTTATTTTTTTTTTCATGTTTTTCAGCATTGTGTCTTGTACCTAAATCATCGGGTGTCAAAAACACACTTTGATTTGTATCATAACCTGTTTATAGTCAGGGAAAGGGCAAAAACCTACACTCGCACTAGGTTAACTACAAACACTTGACATATTTTTTCATATAAGAGCACGTGAATAAAAAACCTTTTTTTTGTGTGTTAGTTTCAGTTAAAGTTTCAGAAAAATTATTCAAATTTTCTATTTTAATAGTTATCTATTATATCTTTTGATTTATAGCTATAACATTATTTTTGTGTTCCAATTAATTGTAGGTCCTTTCTTATACTCCACATTCATTTGTTTAAAAACCGGATGGCACTGATTGTTCAGATCTGGAGTCAATTTTGTACAAGTTCCAGGTGCTCACATACACAAAGTCATTATTTTACCAGGATTTCAAAAACAAAAATTTCAATCTTTGATTAAGTTTGCATTCCCTATTACTCAACACACTATAACACTTCATTATGCATATTGTTTGTTTTGTATGATCCCTTGACATTTTATATATACCATATACCGCTACTAAAATCCCCTAATCTCCCATGCTTTTTTTTACATCATTATGAGTCATCTATAAACTTATCTTTATTTAATAACATAGTCTTACATGTCGTATGTGCACTTGTTCAACAAAAAAGAGAGGAGAATTTCACATATGCAGCTTCGCTGCTCAGAATATCCGATAACATCGTAGGATGCTATTATTTATTGTCAATTGATAATAGAAATTAAACGCAAAAGTATTGATCATTTATAAATTCACCAATTAATATGAACTTAACTTGGCGTAAATTGATGATCTGAAATTTATTTTGAAAGTTTTATAATAGAGTCTCAGGTTGCTTGAACATATGCTGCTTGTTATAGGAAAGAACAAGAAGATGGAGGCACTTGAAGAAGGCATTATCAAATAACAAGTACTAGGACCATGTAATGATGCTGCCATTGTTCAAGGGACCATGCAAAAGGTAAATATTATCAAGCATCAAACCAGTATATAAGATGTGTTGTTTTTCTTGTTAGAGTTGGTGATGTTTCCACTACTACAAAAGTGGGCATATTCGACACTATTTTGTGTGCGGTGCATGAAAAGTGTGGCCAAAGCTATGCTTTCTTTGATCTTCTGCAACGGTATTCATATGTTGTTGTGTTAGACGTGAATGCACTGTTGCGGTTGGATTCTTGTGCTGTGACGTGCAACACCAGATCAAGTGTAGCTTTACATAAATACAATCCAGGTCAGCGATCCGCGTTACCAGCATAAATAAAGCCTCAACCATAGATGCATATTTAATCCAACGGTCAAAATCAATTCATGTTTGCTATCTAAACATTACCCTATCATCCAATCAAGAACAACCACCTCGTTGCATTTTTCCGCTGAAATTTTAGTGCGACATTTCCCCCTCACGAAAAACATCTAAAAATAATCCCATCATTCATCTTCTCTCTCCTAACTTTCCCCTTTTTTCCATTGACCAAATTGTAAACCTAAATTCACGTCAGCTTCCATTCTCACATCGCCATGTCGATTAACACTCACGAATTACAGATCGGAGGAAGGAGAAACATCGAAAAATATAAGAGATAGATGGTCCATTTGTTATTGCTACTGCATTGATTAAGAGGAGTTCTTCCACCTTATATTTGAAGGAGCAACAGACGGTCCATTTAAAGGGAAAAAATGCAGGTTAGGGGGAGTTCTTCCACCTTAATTTATCCTTAATCTATCCACAAGTAATTATGTACTTTAATTTATCCTTAATCTATCCATAAGTAATTATGTACCGTATCCATAAGTAATTATGTACCATAAGTAATTATGTACCAACATCCTTAATCTATCCATAAGTAATTATGTACTTGGATAGTTATATTCGGGTTTGCAAATTACTTTTCAGTGTAAGTCAGTTGGTAGCGAGCATACATAAATGATAAACCCAAAGTTAAATCTACCCAAAGTCAAACAAAGATACTATTAAAATGCTTGTGGTTACCAATCATCACCAGCATTCACAAACATTCACTACCATTCACAAGCCATTCAAGCCAACATTCATCACCAACAATCACAAACTTCCACAAACATTCAAGCCAATAATCATCACCAACATTCATCACAACATTCACATTCACAAAGTTTCACAAATATCATCACCAGCATTCTCTACCATTCACAAACTCCGCCAGTGAGCGTCAAAAGGCAGCATAAAGTATCGTAAAGCAGTCATTCATAAAACATAACTGAATATATACATACATAATACATAAATAGTTTTCCACCAAGAGGCATGTTAATCTTCTTCTTCTTCTTCAGCTTCTTCTTCTTCTTCTTCTTCTTCTTTAGAGTCAATGTCCATGTCAGAGGCATTGTCTATGTCAGAGTGACTGAAAGGGGATTACATGATCATTGATATATTCCAATTAGCACCTCATATAAATGATCATAGTTTTAAGAAGAAATGATTACTTCTAGATAAGATAATCCACTTGTGATAATGTGTTGTTTTATGCTAATGTTGGTTTAGCTACTTTCTAGTTGAATGCCAGTCATCTGATTGTGACTCCATATACTTTGTTGAGAAACTAATGGGTAAATTCATAACGTAGGCTATTATAACCTTGTATGTATGTATGTGAGTGTGTGCATGTGTGGTTGTGTCTCATTATAAGGCTGTTAAGGATATAGCATAGTCAGCGACAAAACCAGAATTTCTTGGTGTGGAGGGCAAAAAGTTACAAAGTAACGTACATGATCAAACTTCAATAATATAACAGTAACGTACATTTGTAAAAGAGTTCGATGGGAATTAGACATATCGATGTAGCAAACATTAATAGGTAAATTCTATTTCCATACGCATTAATAGGTAAATTCAATTCAAGCCATACAACCACATCTATGTACAACTAACAGAGCACCAGTTTGTATTATTATTTCAGAATCTTGGGTGGGGCATTATAACCTTGTATGTATGTATGTGAGTGTGTGCATGTGTGGTTGTGTCTCATTATAAGTCTGTTAAGGATAGAGCATAGTTGAATGAACACTTTGTAATTGTGTTCTTTGGCAAATTTACCTCGATTGGCCAAATATATTGTGGATTAACTAAATGAAACTGTGGATGGAAGTAAAATTTACCTATGATCACAAAAAAATGGTACCACTGGTTCCTCTCTATTGCTCACAAATAGAATTTCAGGCCTTGCCCCAGGATGAGCATGTGTGGTGCGCTGAACCCTAATGAGGTAAACCTTGTTGTCGAATCGAGCAGCAAAAGTATTCTCCGAGCCAATGCCTTCATAAAATTCCATTTTCAGGTACAATGATCTATGGTCAATTCGAGACCAATGAGAGTCGTCAATTTCACGCACATTTCCCATTGGCGTCATAAATTCTTTAATTGCAGGAACATTTTTCTTCAGGAATTCGGGAACGCCAACAACTTTAGCCCATGATTCTGCCTCGAACGCTGGTTCTGGATCAAATTCTTCACCAGACCATTGTTGCACATAAAAAGCACTTCCACATTTTGTAAAAAGTTTCAACATTAGCGCATGATCACGCTTACTGTAAGATGGGCATGTTATTAGAAAAGAGTTTTTGGGTATAACCCGTATGTCCCACTCATTATGCTTCAGAGTATGCCTAAGCGTGAGATGCACAAATTCGTAAGTCCAATGTCCTGTAAGAACAGTGGCAGTGATGCATAGTGAAGAGTCCTCCTTTGTTTTTTTTTGAAACTTTTGACGATGGAGGTTTGTTTAGGAGTTGAAGATGTAGATGACAATATGGTTCTGAAGCTTGAAAGGATATGAAGTGACACACTGTACATGGCAGTAATATGTGAATTGAATTTTTTTTTTCTCAGAAGACGAAGCATTCTGAAATCGCTTATTTGTTGGGCTTGGCTGGCATGAGTGACCAATCGCCAATGGTCAGTAAGTCAATTGTAATAATTCTGTTCATAACATTTTGTTAAGAAGGCCAATAGCCATTCGATGCCACCACTTAAGTAACTTGGTATCATTTGATCAGGTGCATATTTAATTCTGGAAGGCAGAGGGATACATTTTGCAGATGTGACACACATACATATATTCGATGCCACCATCTTATATAGGTACATACATATATATTTCCTATTACAATCAGATTGCTGCATATATATGATTCATATATATAAATGAGTAATACATTTTGCAGATGTGGACACATGTGTGCATGTTCAGGATGCGTTAATGAATAGGCCAGGAATGGAGGATAATGTCCCTTATGTCGTGCACCTATTCTTGAAGTAGTTCGAGCTTACTGTATACAATGAAGGAAACGGTGTAGCTGATTTTTGAGTTTTGATATTTGGATAATTAAAACAATTGCTTTGGATGAGTTTCTTGTATAAAACCTGTATTGCACAATTTTTAATTAAAGCATTGTATTTGCTATCTTTTAGTGCTGCATTTGCCTTCTTCTACTGTTGCGTTAGCTTTTATTGATATTGCATTTCATGATAATGGTGTTGCATTACATATTGCAATGGTGTTGCATTACATTAAATATAATTACTTACCCATCAAACGTGGACCCCACAGCTGACGTGGCATGTGACACGTAGGCAGTTGACATGGAGAGATGACGTGTCATGTGACACGTAGACAACTGACGTGGAAAGCTGACGAGGCCCCATTGGAAGCCAGACCCTAACTATTGCTTAAGGCAACACTGAATAGTGTTGCATTACGTGCAAATAGTGTTGCATTACGGCTATAATGCAACACTTTCTGTCCGTGGCCATAGATGGGAGAAACCGTTTCCTTAGATGGCTAATGCAACGGCCGCGGATGCCACGTCCCCTGGTGTTGTCTATTTGAAAAAAGGGCCTACGGTAATGCTTTTTGGATCTACGGCCACAACAAAATAGCGTCGAATATGCCCACTTTTGTAGTAGTGTTCTTATACCATGTTTACCTGAATCGGGAACCATGAAAGCCATGTGATTGTGAATTTTGTTTCGAGGATAGCAATATACTAATATAGTGTCATGATTATCTGGGCATATTTTGAATTTAGCTGTGAATGTTAGATTATGACATGAATAATTTGTTACTGAAGTTTATATTTTGTTTTGAGATGTGTACGATAGCATTTTTGAATGATGTAAATATTTTATGTACAAAATGTTGTTGTAGCTTTGTAAAATATTTAATTAACATGAGTAAAATAGCAAACACAACATTGGGGAACAAGTTGTATTTTATTTTCATACGTTGCATTGTAGCTACTGTCTACAACAAAACACAACCCTACAGAAATGGTGTATATTGTTATTCTTAACAATTTTCTTTATGGTAGAATTTTATTTTCAATATATTACAAATGCTGGAAATTCAAAATACCTCTAAGGTTTTACAATGTTTGGAATCAGAGGCCATTGTGTAATTTTTCCATTAATTATAAAACTTCTACCATATTTAACAACTGTTGTAAATAATGATCTACAACGCGATATGCGATAGCTAATTTATCTTGTAATAGGTAATTTTTTTTGCAATTATGGATATGAAAACGTTAACTAAATGTTGTTAAAGTGTTATGACAACATTTTTCAAGCATTGTAAAATATAGTTTTTCCTGTAGTGAATGCTCAGTTTCCAACGCCCGCACTACAGGAAACAATGTATATAGCAATGGAGGGGGCCCCCATCGACTTCCAACAGAAGCTGAATTCTGGATCTTTTTTGCATATAAAAAAAAACCTTGGGAAACCGTTGGTTATAATGACGTTGGCGGCCATTGGTAGCCATTGCCTAGTCGAGCAGAAAATAACCCGACCTGCTTCTACCTCCCTCATTTCTATTTCTCCCAAAATTTTCCCCATTTCCCTAATTTCCTTCCTCCCCAAAACAGAAATCAGCCACCACCACCTTCATACCCGCCTCTACTCTCTCCAGCGTGTTCAAGGTTGTGACGACAAGGAATTTCGCTCGATCCGAATCAGTCGTTAAACCGATCTAGACCGTTCGAAACCCCTGATCGTTTTAGAACAGGACAAATCAGAACGCAAACAGAAGAACATTTCATTGTTATTACAACAATCCCATCAGATACAAGAATATACAGAGTATAAATGAATAAATTACATTCGACAAATATCAGAGATTACAATAAATTACATAGCAGCGGAAAATAATATAAAACACAACTGAAGGTGATATACGGATACAGAGCTTTCCGGATATCATTCCAGCTGTAAACCAAGATCCTGTGAATATAAATCTGCAAAACCAAAACTACTAGCTGCCCGTGCGGAAATAGGGGCACCCAGAGTTTAGTTTAAAACAATAAACTCCAGGTCAGTCATGTGACTGGTGTGAGAACTAAAACAGTTATTTTAAACTTTACTTTAAAAGAGAGTAATTCAAGGGACCGCGCCGTATAACACGGAACGGGTTTCCTCCCAAGAATACCAGTGCATAGAATAAACAACGCAATGCTTTTTCGAAAAATGAAGCTATTATAAGACCCAGGTCCCATCACACAATGCAACGCAAGCCGGAGGATAGGGTTTTCCCTTATAATATCCAAACATGCTTAGTACGTTTAAAACAAATCATTTGATACTATAATAAGTGTATAGTGTCAAAACAATTTCAATCATAAATATAAATCATAGACGGCATGGGTACCATATATCATGTCGCCATACTAGTTCTACAATTAAAACCGCAATACACGTATTGGAAATTGGATTTCCGTCATGAGTCGAGGCAAGGGGCAAGCTCCTCTCCGCGTTCGAGACACTCTAGCAAATGCTTCAGGGCTACGCACTCTGGGCAACCCCTGGATGCTTCAGGGCCGGTCCTCACTTACGTTAGAGGATTAGTATTCCTGAACACACGTTTCCCGGTCCTTACAGACCTAAAATCGAGGCGCCTCATCCAACAACCACAAAGGTGAAAAGTATATAAATGTCAGGGCTTGTAAGTCACTGACACCACCAAAGCTAGAAAGAAACGCCGTGCTCTCCCTGCAGTCCTTATCCCGTTTTTAACTCATACCGAGGTGTGAGGCTTGCGAATTCACGTTATACACAAAGCTGCCACGTAGGCCGTGCTTTGATCATCAACCACAAGACTCTGCTTTTCAACAAAAGCCTTGATCATTGCATCTTAGCGTGCCACACAGGCAATTCATGCCATGCGACTGATGTCCATCGATATACAACCTCTGAGCTCGTACGTCTCAGAGAAGGGCGTTAAGCAAAAGAATAAATTCTCCGCCGCCAAACAGATGTATATTTAATAGAAATCAATCAACACAGAATAAAATCCAATGTCAGACACGCAATCCATTTACAAGTCCGTTCTGGGTCTGAACAAAACCGGAGGCACTTTCCTCGCATATCCTTCCATCTCCAAGTACGTCTGGACGACCACCAACTATTTCCATCCTCTTGGGTGTACTGCCCAATCAGGATCGTCAGTAATTACCCAAACGATGTGAAGACTTCCAGTCTTCAACCACCGTCTTCATCTTCGACATATCGTCGAATCGGTTATTCAGAATGGGTATAGACCCGGACTTTCCGAACAACCCACGTATATTAAAACAAATGTTAAACAAACACAACATACGCCTCATCCCAATTCTGAATATTCTTTTTTTTTCATAAAATCACATTTTAAGGGAAAGGTTCCCATTAATTTTATCCAAGATAAATTCTTTCAAATTTATCCTTTAATCTTCCTTTGGATGTCATTTCAAACCAAATTATGGTTTTCCAAACTAGTCGAGATTAGCGAACCACAACGAAGTAATTATTTATTTTATTTCCCAATCCCAACCTATTCATCCCATGAAGCAAAACTGGTAATACTCCATATCTAATACTATGGTGTTATCGGTAAAATTAATTACCATTTCACGTTCAAATCTAATTAAAGATTTAACTATCGCTTTGGAGCAGAACTGGTAATACTCCATTCTCGCTTATTTCCTAAATTTGATAATTTGAATTATCAATTCACATTTCAATCTAATTGCAGATTCGTTATAACTCCTTTTACTGGGTTAAAGAACTAGGTGTTATTTAAAACACAGTTCATGATAAACCCAAATCACATTCTATTTGTTATCGGGTTAAAGAACTAGTGTTATTTAAAACACCGTTCACGATAAACCCATTTCAAATCTAATCAAATATATTAGAAATTCTGATTATTTAAAACCCTTTTTTAAATCTAATTTATTTAAAAATAATTGGGTTTTAAATTTAGTTCAAAACTAGTTCATTTCGATAAAAATCCATTTTTATCTTTTCAAATATGGAGTTTTTCACCCCAATTTTTCTCAAATCATTTCTTGTGATTTTACACAAATTATTACTATTTTTAATAATTTTATTAAGGCCCGTACAGTCGATTTCCAACAACGGCCATCGAACTGCACTTACAGCGACATTTTTCGAATTTGATTTGGACGTATCTCCAAATCCAACCGTTAGATTTTGAATTTCTAATAATCGCTAGAAAGCTCTTTTCGATACGAACCCAACGGTTCCGGTTTTAGGAGAATCCGACGGCTGGATCTCCCGTAATGTCCGTTTGAAATAAATGGTCGAAATTCACGAACTGCCGCGACGCGGCGCGTTCTATTCAGGCCATTATATTGTATATATAATATATATAATATATATTTCATCGATTTCTATTTAAAACGAATTATATAAATAGTTTTAAATTCGTTTCAAAAACAATTTCAACTTCCATTTCAATCCAAAGCAAAATTGAATTCTTCCTTATAAATTCGTTTTAAAATTCATTTCTATTCAATTCAAATTTCAATTCAATTTGAATTCATTTCAATTCAATTTGAATTCATTTCAATTCGTTTTCAATTCAATTCGAATTCGTTTTCAATTCAATTCGAATTCGTTATCAATTCAATTCGAATTCGTTATCTATTCGATTCGAATTGGTTATCTATTCGATTCAATTCAAATTGGTTTTCTATTCGATTCAATACAAATTGGTTTTCTATTGGATTCAATTCAAATTGGTTTTCTATTCGATTCAATTCAAATTGGTTTTCTATTCGATTCAATTCAAATTGGTTTTCTATTCGATTCATTTCAAATTGGTTTTCCATTCGATTCATTTCAAATTGGTTTTCCATTCGATTCAATTCAAATTGGTTTTCCATTCGATTCAATTCAAATTCAAAATCGTTTTATATTCAATTCATTTCGAAATTGTTTTATATTCAATTCGTTTCCGTTTTCTATTTGAATCAAATTCATTATATATTCAATTGAAATCAAATTCGTTTTATATTCAATTCATTTCCGTTTTCTATTTGAATCAAATTTATTATATATTCAATTGAAATCAAATTCGTTTTATATTCAATTCGAATTCAATTCGTTATATATTCAATTCATTTCGAAATCGTTTTCTATTCAATTTAATTCAAATTTCATTTCAAAATATGCGATTTCGAAATCACTTTTCAATATTCATTTTAAAATGAATAAAATCGATATAAATATCGTCCACGTCAAAATGGCGCATCACTAATCAACACGGCTTTATATGTTTCAATAAATTCGTTATTCTATTCAACAAATGAATATTTATTCTACTCAATATGTGAATCTATATTTTTGTCAACGCACGACTAATCTCAACGAATGAGTACTGTCCACGTGTGACCATTTTTGTTATTTACTATATTTTATGGAAATTAAGGTATCTATCATTTGATATTAAATCAGACTCCAACTGTAAATTAGTAAGAGAATGATTCCCTGAATATTAACCCCGAAGGCCGAAACCAACATCAGATCAATATTCAGGAGACCACTCATCTCATCTATTTTCCAGTTAGTTTCTAATTTCATATATGATAAAGATGTAAATTTTATTGTTTAAACATTTCGTTCAACACATGACTAATCTCAACGGATGAGGACAATCAACACATGAACCTTTACTTTATAGTGATAGAGATATAAATTTTATTGTTAAAATATTTCGTTCAACACATGACTAATCTCAACGGATGAGTACAGTCAACACATGAACCTTTACTTTATAGTGATAAAGATATAAATTTTATTGTTAAAATATTTCGTTCAACACATGACTAATCTCAACGGATGAGTACAGTCAACACATGAACCTTTACTTTATAATATTCTTTATCTTCTAAATTGGAATGAGGCCCAATCAATCACCATATAATATTAATTATATGGATTTTCATACATCACACGTATAAGATAGCATTGAAAAATAATCAACCATCAACCAAGGTGCACTACACTGTATAAGCACCAAATATTAATATCTAACGCTTATAACAGCCTGTCAATCAATCGATCGACATATTTAATCAATCAGGATGAGTGAACTTCAAATTTCATCCCAACACCCGTGTGAGGTTTCAAACAATCAAACACAGATTTTATTTGTGCAGTTGGGCGATGTGTAAAATTTATCGTCCCAATCAATGTCATTCAAATAGGTGTACATAAACAAACCATCCGGTTTGTAAATGAATATTTATTTATTCATATTCATGTTAAAAATTATATTTTTAACGATAAAATGTTTTTAACTATATAAATATTTTAATTCCTTTCAACACGTTAATTTCTATTCCATTCATTTACACAATAAAATGATATTTTTATTTTTCTAACTTATTTTAGAAAATTTCGGCGGCATAACGACACGATACTAGAAACGGGACGAGGCCTAGCCTTATCCCCGGTCTAGTGAAGGCCCATGCCATTCACACATCAATCAAATCAATTTCATTTCACCAAATAATTCAATTTCAATAAAATAATCTAACTAATTTTGGCAATCAAACAAACAAGTACATGGTCTGTGGACGATTTTGTCGGGTGCTACTAAACACCGTCTGCATCCTAGTATATATATAACTAGAAAATGAAATTGAAAGGTGAGAAGTTCTCACCAATAGCTATCCAATACCACGACTCTTCTTTTATAGAAATCTTCATCGTTCTCGCCTTTTGTCGCTTCGTTGCTGTAGCCACTACATATGTAAAAATCATATTTTTACTTCGCTATTCAATATATAAAAATCGAATTTTTACTTTGCTATTCAATATATAAAAATCGAATTTTTACTTTGCTATTCAATATATAAAAATCGAATTTTTACTTTGCTATTCAATATATAAAAATCCAATTTTTATTTGTCTACACATATAAAGATGGTATTTCTAATATTCCTATCATGTAAAAATTATATTTTTAAAACTTCTACTATATAAAAATCGAATTCTTATTTTCTTCATTATATATAAAAATCATACCTTTATATTCGCTACTATATAAAAATCATATTTTTACTATCTCTATAATATAAAAATCATATTTTTTTTCTATCATCCCTATATAAAAATTATATTTTTATATTAAAGCCATATATAATTTAAAAAGAATGCTAATTTTAAAAACAATGTATATTAATATTTTAAAAACTGATTTTGAAATGTGCTATTAAAGCAAATTCAAAGTAGTTAAACCTTAAGAAAATCCTATTTTTTTATCATCATAAAAACTGCATTTTTATGATTCTAAAAACCCAATTTTATTATCCTAAAAGAAACAAAATCCTAATCTGAAAAATAAATAATAAAGTAAATAAATAAAAACAAAATTAAAATAGAAAACTTACAGTATTCGATATAGGGGGAGGGATTTGCTGAAGCCAACGCGGGGGTTCAAGGTGTCGGAAGTGGTCGTGGTCAGGGTCAGTGGCCGGAGCAACGCATGCGTCGATCTTGGGTGTCACGGTCTTGATTTGGGTGCGAGGTTCGCGGGTTTGGGGCGAGTCGGAGTGCTGCGGACGTGGGGAAGGTGGAGGCCAGAGCGTGGCGGCGTCGGGGTCCGGTCCGGCGAGAGGGATCGACGAGGGTTCTGGGGATCGAGGGGGGCCATCGGGTTTTTTTCTATTCTGATTTGAATCGGGGTTTGACTTTAGGGGAAGGAGATAAGGGGGTTTTATATAATTTTTATTTATTTTTATTTCACCCAAAAAGCAACTTTTTATTTTGAAATCGAAATGAAACCCACCGACTGTCGTAACTAGATAATTACCTCGATTCCGAACACAATGGGATATGTATCGTGAGCTAATTCGGCTGTTACGATCAGTTTCCGTTCAAATTAAAATATAACTCAATGTATATTAAATTTGAACGCGCATTTCAATTTACTGGGGTCCCATACGAGCTCTAAAAATTCCAAGAAAAATATTTCTAGCTTCGTATTGACGATACGGTCCTAACAAAACTAATTTCATCGAATTCTGAGACCGTTTGAAAAATGGCCATTTTCCAGTCGATTAAAATCAACTGAAACTGGTCAAACGCGTTTAAGTGTGCCACGCTCACATATTGATTCAGAAAATTATGAGAATTGGAATCTAGTAACAATTTGACATTCCGGTTCCAACAAAACTGGTTTCGTCGAAAACCGAGGTCGTTTGCAAAATTTCCATTTTTAAGGGCCTGAATTCCATAGCGACTATTCAGAATTTTCAACTGGACATATCTTTTGATTCCCGCTATGAAATTTTGATTTTTCGGATTCGTTGGAAAGATATCATCAATAAGATCCTAATGTTTTTGGTTTCACTAAAATCCGGATTGTTTTGCACCCAGTACATTCAATTGAAGTTTGAAATCGAATTATCGAACTACCGCGCCATTTTCAATTCTATTTATAATTATATATAAATTTTTATATTCTAACGACGACGTATATAATATATACGTTCGAATTATATTCAAAATAAATTTTTCGTTGATTATATTTAAAATAATCTATTTCAAATATAGAAAATTCTCCATAATTGCCAAAATAAAAATTTTAAACTGGCTCAGAATTTCCGGGTTATTACAATCTCCCCCACTTAAAACTTTTCGTCCCCGAAAAGGAACAAAGTCGAAAGTGGTTTGATTCATCAACTCTACGTTCGATCTGGCTTCCATTCTCCAACTTTTCAGTTTCTGAGAATTTTCCAATTCTTCAAAAATTTGGCTAACACCCTAAATTTTCGAAAAATTTCGCCATAACCTCCCCTGCACTAGGAGCCACGGGAAAATCCCGAAATTTCCATATAGGCCTTCTGATCTCAAAAAGAAAAAGAAAAGGCCAAGCGGCTAGCCAATAGGCTCATAAAATCATCATCACCCAAACAAAACAGTAAATTATGTAGTAAACATGTACCTATTTGTCGGGCAAACAAATTTTATTCTTCGGCTCTAGCCTCCTTGCTATGACCTGTTCAATGTAAGTATATCTATATGCAAGCAAATGCGACCAATTTTCAATACAGTTCAATATTTGGTTATATTATGCATAATGGTTCAAAATTATCAAATAAATAAACAAACAACACAAACATCAATCAATTAGTGGATTTAACATTTCAAATTCATAATTTTGATATATATACAAAAATCCCATTTTTGATGCCAATTCACAACAATGTGTTCTAGCTATATAAGTTTTGGTTCTCACACCAGTCTAATGGAAATATATAGAAATCACTCCTTCGAAACACGAAAATAAATGCTGATGATGTTTCGAACCACCATCAGAACATCTCCGGGCTACTAGAGTGTAATTCTATATCTATCCAGTATATTAAAACTTCGAATATACGTTCATGACGCGTATATGCAAAATATTTATATAGCGGATTGTCCAAATTCAAAATAAATAAATATTCAAATACGTAGAATTGATTTAAATTTCAAAACAAAATTGTTTTCATTTGAAAAATATACTCTTCACACTCGTTCTAGGATACTACTGATCCTATCTCTAACGAGTCATTCTAATTGGATATTACTAATCCAATATCTGATGAATTCTTTCGTAAGGTTCTGATGTGTCTTGTTCTCGAGCTCTGTAAACCAAAGCTCTGATACCAAATGTGACGACAAGGAATTTCGCTCGATCCGAATCAGTCGTTAAACCGTTCTAGACCGTTCGAAACCCCTGATCGTTTGAGAACAGGACAAATCAGAACGCAAACAGAAGAACATTTCATTGTTATTACAACAACCCCATCAGATACAAGAATATACAGAGTATAAATGAATAAATTACATTCGACAAATATCAGAGATTACAATAAATTACATAGCAGCGGAAAATAATATAAAACACAACTGAAGGTGATATACGGATACAGAGCTTCCCGGATATCATTCCAGCTGTAAACCAGGATCCTGTGAATATAAATCTGCAAAACCAAAACTACTAGCTGCCCGTGCGGAAATAGGGGCACCCAGAGTTTAGGTTAAAACAATAAACTCCAGGTCAGTCATGTGACTGGTGTGAGAACTAAAACAGTTATTTAAAACTTTACTTTAAAAGAGAGTAATTCAAGGGACCGCGCCGTATAACACGGAACGGGTTTCCTCCCAAGAATACCAGTGCATAGAATAAACATCGCAATGCTTTTTCGAAAAATGAAGCTATTATAAGACCCAGGTCCCATCACACAATGCAACGCAAGCCGGAGGATAGGGTTTTCCCTTATAATAGCAAAACATGCTTAGTACGTTTAAAACAAATCATTTGATACTATAATAAGTGTATAGTGTCAAAACAATTTCAATCATAAATATAAATCATAGACGGCATGGGTACTATATATCATGTCGCCATACTAGTTCTACAATTAAAACCGCAATACACGTATTGGAAATTGGATTTCCGTCATGAGTCGAGGCAAGGGGCAAGCTCCTCTCCGCGTTCGAGACACTCTAGCAAATGCCTCAGGGCTACGCACTCTGGGCAACCCCTGGATGCTTCAGGGTCGGTCCTCACTTACGTTAGAGGATTAATATTCCTGAACACACGTTTCCCGGTCCTTACAGACCTAAAATCGAGGCGCCTCATCCAACAACCACAAAGGTGAAAAGTATATAAATGTCAGGGATGGTAAGTCACTGACACCATCAAAGCTAGAAAGAAACGTCGTGCTCTCCCTGCAGTCCTTATCCCGTTTTTAACTCATACCGAGGTGTGAGGCTTGCGAATTCACGTTATACACAAAGCTGCCACGTAGGCCGTGCTTTGATCATCAACCACAAGACTCTGCTTGTAACAACCCGTATTTTCAATAACCTGTAATAACATAAATCGAGGCAGAATTTAATTCTAAAATGGGAATCAAGGGAAACGGGCTATGCCATTGCGTTCGTCTCGGAAAAATACGCGAAATAGAGTCCGAGTTTTCGAAAATCGGAGTCCGTATGACCAAGATATGGCCTCGCGAAGTTTCACGAAAATTCCCAAATTAAAGTATACTTAATTAAGTGAAATGGGTTGTGTAGATATATATATATATATATATATTGATATATATATATATAATTGAAAATTTAATAAATAAATATGCAAAAATGCTCAAAACAGCGAATTGGGAGAGGGGAATAACCGAACCGGCCGATTTTTGAAGTCGACCCGAGCCCGCTGGGTCGACTAGGGGTTAATCCAGGGTGTTTGGCTGTCAACCCGTGGGCCGATTCGCTCAAGTGCAGATTTTGCATTTGAATGGTTCTCATGGTCCATCTTTAATCTAAAGGCCCTAGATGGTTCCTACACTTGACTTCTTCCCCAAGACATGCTTTGATGGCTTGGATTGAATCTAGGGTTAATCCTATGGCCTAAAACACTTGCCTAATCTATAAATAAGACCCTAACCTACCCTAATTCATTCATAATTAAACCTAGTGACTAAACTATGGCAAAATGCTAGCTCTCATGGCCTCCACTAATTTTATGAAGAGGGTTGCATACTAATCACTCTCTAATCAACTTCTAATCCCTTCTTAGCATCTTAATCTTCTTCATTTGGTGTTCAAAGTTGCTAGTTGTGAGTTTCTATCACTTTGATGATCTTTTGGTAAACTAATTAGATGAGATGTGATGAGATTTATGGTTTTGTATGTGGGTTAATGAGCTTTGAATCATATGATATGATGTTAGCATTAATCTTATGTTTATGCATGTTGAGTATGTAAGCTTATGCAAGTTTAATATGATGTATGTTATGTTTGCATGATGCTAAATATGCAAGTTGTGGGCTATGTAATCATATGCATGTTATGCAAGTTCATGGTAATATGCTATGCAAGTTACATGTATGTAAATATGCAAGTTACATGTTTGTTAATATGCAAGTTACATGTATGTAAATATGCAAGTTACATGTTTGTTAATATGCAAGTTACATGTTTGTTAATATGCAAGTTACATGTATGTAAATATGCAAGTTACATGTTTGTTAATATGCAAGTTACATGTTTGTTAATATGCAAGTTACATGTATGTAAATATGCAAGTTACATGTTTCTTTATATGCAAGTTACATGTTTGTTAATATGCGAGTTACATGTATGTAAATATGCAAGTTACATGTTTATTAATATGCAAGTTCATGATGACACATTATGCAAGTCTATAAGCTAATATGCAAGTTTGTTATGCAAAATGAATATGTAAGTTATGTGACATATTATATGCAAGTTATGTGACATGTTATGCAAGTTCATATGCAAGTTATGTGTTTGTTAATATGCAAGATGGCACCTTTGAAACATGTTCATTCATATGCAAGTTGACACCTTTTATATGTGTTATATCATGAACGAAATTACGTGGGAACGATGGGGTAATTAAATGCATAAGTTAATAAGATTGTGTGAAATTAATATAATTATGCATAACACAAAATAAATAAACATAGTATGGGAATTTGCCTATTTGGTTAGGTGTACCCATACTATGTGTTGGGAATTTACCTATTGAGTTAGGTCTACCCCATGGGAATTTACCTATTAAGTTAGGTCTACCCATGTTAAGAAAACTTGATTAATTAGGGATAATTAATATAAAATTATGAGGGTGATTAATTAGGTGTAATTAATTGACTAAGACACGAGGTTGGACTCAGTTGTAGCGTAAAACTGCCCGGACCCAACCGGCTTAACCAGTTGCTACAAATGTTAGCCCAATGTGAGAGGTCTTAGGCACAAACTAAATACGTAATTAATGTAAAGACACGAGGTTAGACTCTGTTATGACATAAGGCTGCCCGGACCCAACCGGCTTAACCAGCGGTCATAAAAGACAGTCTAATGTGAGAGGTCTTTACAAAGGTTACGTTCTTAATTAATTAATTAAGAAACACTTAACCACATTAGCATGTAGAGGGACATGAGGGGTTAAGTGGGTGCCTCGGGTGGCATGAGAAAATCTAGTGGTTGCCTTGGGTGGCAATAGAAAATACGATTAGAATACTTAACCAAAATGGAACATGTAATTAAAACATGATTAAAGGGTTAAGTGGGATATACTAGAAAAAGGGACAAGCTTAGGTGGGTAGCTTGTGGAGGCCCATTTCAACCAGTAACCCATACGTATCTTTGTGGGCTCGACCCATGTCGAGGACGGGACACGCATACTGGGCTTGACTGTAAGAGGCAAACGGGTTAGCGGTGGCAACGCAAGTCCAACGGGCTTCATATGCGTGAGTGGGCCCGGGCTGGTAGGTAAGCCGTTGTTGCATCGAGTAGATATAAGCCGTGCACCTTTAGTTTCATCAGGTTGCCACATTGGGGAATGATACATCCCACGGTGGGGCCAGCACGGGTATCTACGTTAGGGAGCCGATCGAATGGGAAGTAGTGTGTACACCTAGTGGATTGTAGGGCCCCGTGGCGCCTACTTGGTCACCTAGGGGTACGCAAGTACTAATTAGTAAATTTTATAAGTCCTTGGGTGGGATCAACCTTTAAGTTAGGAACGACTGGTGTGGTGCAGTTTAGTAATTTACCTTAGGGAGGGTAGATGCGTCTTTATCCTTTATCTTCGTTTAGTTGACTGCTTAGGGTAGCCATTCATCCCTATATGTTACCGTATATCAGTTTATGTCTTCTCTGGTTACTTTAACGATTGTATTGTTAAAGTTATAGGACTCGCTCAGACTTATGTCTGACCCTGTTGTTTTTATCTTTTTCCCAATCCTCAGGTCCTACGGTGGATCCTAGCAGTAGTGGAGCTTGATCGGATTGCTGTTCCAGTCTTTAGGAGCTTGGATAGATGTAAAGCTCCAGTTATCCAGTTATCTTTTCTTTTGTTTGGCTATTGTATGAGAGTGGGATTATGTACTTCTTTATTTTGATGGATATTGTACTTGACCTTTATTGTGGTTTTATGATGTAACCAGACATGTTTTACTTCCGCTGTTATGAGATGATGTTTTAAAATTTCAAGTACTATTTATATCTGTCTTGTTGTAATTTTTCTGTTCTATATTCACTAAAATACTCCACCGATGCTATGGCATTCCCTTAGTGAGTGATCATAGCGGGAGTGGGGTGTTACACGTGGTATCAGAGCTTAAGGTTACCAGAACAGATAAAATTTTTGAGAAAAACTATTTTCTAAGAGTATTTTCGAAGAAAGTATTTTCAAAAGCATGTCTTCTAAGAGAAAAAGTTTTTGAAAAAGAAAAGCATAATCCCCAATAGCCATATCTTTATCTTTCGGAATCTCCTTTTTGAATCTTTCCTCTTTCGTTTCAGCATGGCTGAAGATCTTAACATCCCGGAGGGTTTAGTTATACCACTATGGTATAGGAGGTTGCAAGAGGCTAGGGCCGCGGCTGCGGGTCCGGCCAATGCTACTACACCAGAGACAACCGCTCCTCCTCCTCAGCCTAGAGTGGATAATTTTGCTAAGGTTTGCAAGGAGTTCAAGGCTATAGGAGGAAAACCTTTTCTTGGTTCAGAGACTTTCGTAGAGGCTAGAGATTGGCTTAAGGAAGTGGAAGAGTTGCTAGATATCTTTGAAGTGGAAGAGGGAAAGAAAGTCAAGTTGGCGGCTTGGTTAATGAAGGGAGAGGCCTCATTCTGGTGGGAGGTCACTAATGGAGAACGCCCTGTTGACTCTTGGGCAGATTTTAAGCAAAGGTTTGGGGCTAAGTTTCTCTCAAGGGCGGAAGAGAATCTGTTTATGGAGAAGTTCTTGAATTTGAAGCAAGGGAATCTCACGGTGAAAGAATATGTCAACAAATTCAATCAATTAGCAAGGTTTGGCATAGAGTTGGTGAATACACCGGAGAAGAAGGCTTTGAGGTTCGTTAGAGGCTTGAACGAACCATTGCAAGGAATAGCTATGACTCACATTCCTATGGGGGCCACTTTTGAGAAGCTTGTCTACATGGCACTTATGCATGAGGATGATAAGAATTCTAAGGCACCAGAGAAAAAGGGGGATCAGAAGAAACCGCAACAGCAACAACAAGGCAAGGGCGGAAAAGGCAATGGTGACAAAAAGAAGACGAAGAAGAAGTGCTTCAATTGTGGAACACCAGGACACCTTAGTAAGGATTGTCGCAAAAAGAAGAAGACCGGTTGCTTTCATTGTGGTGAAGCAGGGCATCTTGTGAAAAACTGCCCAAAGAAGGGGCAGAAGACGGGGTCTACCTCAGGAGGCCAGGTGCAAGCTCTTATAGCACCACCTCAGTCAGGGGGGCAAGTTCAGGTTCTCTCAGTTCCACCGATTCAGCAGAGAGGTAGAACTATTTCCGTTGAAAGTCTGGTTTTTCTGTTTGATCATCCAGTTCGTACTTTGTTTGACTCTGGCGCATCGCATTCTTTTATCTCATCATCGTTAGTTGAGTCACTGCACTTAGACACCAGTCTAGTTGATGATCCCTTGGTTGTCTCAAACCCAATTGGGGGCTCCATATATCTGTCTATGATATGTTTGGGTTTGAAGATTTCTATACTTAGCGTTGAGTTTAGATGTGATGCTTTTGTATTGGGCTTCACGGGCTATGGGTTGATCTTGGGCATGGACTGGTTATCCAGTAATGGTGCCGTTCTTGATTGCGAAAGGAGAGTTGTCAGGCTCATGACCCGCTTGGGTAACACTCTCGAGATCTCTTGCAATCCCATGGAATCTGTTTTGCTAAGTTATCTTGAATCGCTCGATGCTTCGGTCGAGAGTTTGCATTCTGTCAGAGTAGTCCGGGAATATCCGGATGTGTTTGAAGAAGTAAAGGGTTTGCCTCCGAAGCGGGAGATAGATTTCCGAATTTATTTGGTGGATAATGCCAAACCAGTGTCTTTGCCAGTACGCCACATGGCTCCTCGTGAGAGAAGAGAACTTCATAAGCAAGTAGGGGAGTTGCTTGAGAAGGGGTTCATAAGGCGAAGTATATCGGAGTGGGGAGCTCCAGTAGTGTTTGCCACGAAGGCGGATGGGTCCCTCAGACTTTGTGTGGATTATAGAGAACTTAATAAGCTCACGAAGAAGAATAGACACCCATTACCGAGGATAGATGATCTCTTTGATCAGTTGGTTGGCGCGTCAGTATTTTCGCAGATGGACTTAGCTACAGGGTTTCATCAGTTAAGAGTGGCGGAGGACAGTATAGAGAAGACTGCTTTCCGGACTCCGGATGGTTTTTATGAGTGGCTAGTGATGCCATTTGGGTTGACAAACGCCCCCGCATACTTTGTTGATCTCATGAGTAGAGTGTTCAGAGAGTATCTGAATAAGTTTGTAGTAGTTTTTGTGGATGACATCTTGGTCTTTTCCAAGAATGAAGAAGAGCATGCCTTACATCTCAAGGAAGTGTTGGAGACTCTTCGAGCGCATAGTCTTAAAGCTAAATTCTCTAAATGCCATTTTTGGAGAAGAGAAGTGCGATTCTTAGGGCATGTGGTCTCTAAGGAAGGGATAGCTGTGGATCCCGCAAAGATAGTATCTATCCAGGATTGGAAAGTTCCTAGAAATGCTACCGAGGTAAGAAGTTTCTTGGGGTTGGCAGGATATTATAGGAAGTTCATCAAAGACTTCGCGAAGATATCAGCCCCATTAACCCGCTTGACGAAAAAGAATCTGGTTTTCTCGTGGGATGTAGATTGTGATGATGCTTTCCGACGGTTAAAGAGAGCTTTGACCACCGCTCCAGTTTTAGTGCTCCCGGATGGGAGTAAGCCGTTTGTTGTTTATACCGATGCTTGTGGAACAGGATTAGGCGCAGTCTTGATGCAGGAGGGAAGGGTAATAGCCTATGGAGGGAGACAATTGAGAGTGCATGAGAAGAATTACCCTACCCATGATCTAGAGTTGGCCGCGATTGTTTTCGCACTTAAGTCTTGGCGCCATTATCTTCTTGGTGAGAGATTCGAGTTGTTCACCGACCATAAATCATTGAAGTACTTATTCTCTCAGAAGGATTTAAACTTAAGACAGCAAAGGTGGATGGAGTTCTTAGCATCCTATGATTTCGAGATAGCGTATACCCCTGGTAAGGGTAACGTGGTGGCAGACGCCTTAAGTAGAAAAAGGCTATCTTTGAGTCCATTGTTCGTGGAACGACGAAGCTTGGAGTTTCTTTCTTTGTTTGACTTCAGACCTTCTGTTGATTTTGTACCTGGTTTGTTGGCATCCTTGGAGGTTAGACCTACTCTTTTGAGACGGATTGGCGAGGCTCAGCGAGACGACCCACAGTTGGTTGTGTTGGTAGAGAAGCTTATAAGAGGGGAGTCGTCCAGCCATTTGGGTAGATACACCATAGATGATAAGGGATGGTTGCATAGAGACGGTAGACTTTGTGTACCGCAAGATGAGGGTTTGAAGAAGGCTATTTTGGATGATGCACATCGTTCAAGAATGACTATTCATCCCGGTGGAGACAAAATGTACCAAGACATGAAGAGAGTTTTCTTCTGGGCCGGTATGAAGAAAGATGTGGCCGAGTATGTGGCTAGATGCTTAGTGTGCCAACAAGTTAAAGTGGAGCAAAGGAAACCCGGTGGGTTGCTACACCCATTGGAAGTTCCACAGTGGAAGTGGGATAGTGTCTCGATGGATTTCATCGACGGGTTACCGAGATCGAGGAAGGGCAATACGGGAATTTGGGTTGTGGTAGACAGACTTACCAAGAGTGCCCATTTTATACCCGTAAAGAGTAAGAGGACCGCTCCATGGCTTGCTTCAGTCTATGTTAGAGAGATTGTTAGATTGCATGGCGTACCATCCAGCATTGTGAGTGATCGAGATCCTATTTTCACTAGTGAGTTTTGGAGAAGTTTGAAAGAGGCGGTAGGGACTCAGTTGTGTTTGAGCACCGCATATCATCCTCAGACGGACGGTCAGACTGAGAGGGTGAACCGTATCTTAGAAGATCTTTTGAGGCTTTGTATCTTGGATTTTGGAGGTACATGGGAAGAACATCTTCCTTTGGTGGAGTTCGCATATAATAACAGCTTTCAGTCCAGTATTGGTATGGCTCCTTTCGAAGCTCTTTATGGAAGGCCTTGTCGATCTCCTACATGTTGGTGGGAATCTACGGATAAGATCTTGCTTGGGCCGGATATGGTTAGAGAGACTTCAGAGAAGATTGATTTAATTCGAAAAAGGATGAAAGCAGCGCAAGATAGACAGAAATCTTATGCGGATCGGAGAAGGACGGATCTTGAGTTTGAGGTTGGGGACATGGTTTTTGTCAAAGTATCTCCATTGAGAAATGTTGTTCGCTTTGGGTCCGTAGGGAAGTTAGCACCGAGATTTGTTGGGCCGTTTCCTATTAAGGAAAGGATTGGACGGATGGCATATAGGGTGGAGTTGCCCGACAGACTTAGTGGTGTTCGTGATGTATTCCATGTATCACATTTGAGGAAGTGCTTACATGAGACCGCGGAGGTGGTAGAGCCGAGCTTGCTTAGAGATGTAGAGGTAGAGCGTGATGCGACGATTCGACGAGCTCCTACTCGCATCCTTGGGTCAGAAACTAGGAAGGTGAGGAACAGAGAAGTTCAGCTAGTTAAAGTGCAATGGGGAGATGACGAAAGCAATGCTACTTGGGAGACGGAAGCAAAGATGCGTTCTTTGTATCCATTTCTTTTTGAGAGTATGTCTTTTAACTTCTCCTTTATTGCTTGTCTAGTACTTATCTTATCTTTAGTATATCCTCTCGCTAATACCTATGACCTTTAGATAGGGTAAAACCTATGGTTGAAACATGTGTTTGAAACATGTTATGGTTGATGGATGCATATGGATGCAATTGTTTGCTAGTGGTTGCTCGTGGATGCATATACACACACATTAGGCACTAGATCGGCTCAGTCACTTCATGTTGCATATTGCATAAATGGATGTGGTAGTTAGATTGATGGATGTATCATGGCTGTGTTATCATATGGATGATGCATTTTTGTGTTTGGTTGTGCACGCATGTAGAAATTTGTATGTGTCAATAGGGTTTCGCATACATATTGGATGCATGGCACTATCATGGTTTGCATTAAGGAGGTTTACTGTATCAGTAACCGCCTGATTTTCGCATTAGGTAAGTACATATACACACACTTTTGCATATATCCATCCAGCATTTAGAATCTTGTAAGGACAATGATTGCTCGTGGATGATGCTTTGAGTAGATGGATGATTGGATGGTAGGATACGTTCTTCCTAACTTGAAGATTTCGGGGACGAAATCCTTTAAGGAGGGGAGAATGTAACAACCCGTATTTTCAATAACCTGTAATAACATAAATCGAGGCAGAATTTAATTCTAAAATGGGAATCAAGGGAAACGGGCTATGCCATTGCGTTCGTCTCGGAAAAATACGCGAAATAGAGTCCGAGTTTTCGAAAATCGGAGTCCGTATGACCAAGATATGGCCTCGCGAAGTTTCACGAAAATTCCCAAATTAAAGTATACTTAATTAAGTGAAATGGGTTGTGTAGATATATATATATATATATATATTGATATATATATATATATATATAATTGAAAATTTAATAAATAAATATGCAAAAATGCTCAAAACAGCGAATTGGGAGAGGGGAATAACCGAACCGGCCGATTTTTGAAGTCGACCCGAGCCCGCTGGGTCGACTAGGGGTTAATCCAGGGTGTTTGGCTGTCAACCCGTGGGCCGATTCGCTCAAGTGCAGATTTTGCATTTGAATGGTTCTCATGGTCCATCTTTAATCTAAAGGCCCTAGATGGTTCCTACACTTGACTTCTTCCCCAAGACATGCTTTGATGGCTTGGATTGAATCTAGGGTTAATCCTATGGCCTAAAACACTTGCCTAATCTATAAATAAGACCCTAACCTACCCTAATTCATTCATAATTAAACCTAGTGACTAAACTATGGCAAAATGCTAGCTCTCATGGCCTCCACTAATTTTATGAAGAGGGTTGCATACTAATCACTCTCTAATCAACTTCTAATCCCTTCTTAGCATCTTAATCTTCTTCATTTGGTGTTCAAAGTTGCTAGTTGTGAGTTTCTATCACTTTGATGATCTTTTGGTAAACTAATTAGATGAGATGTGATGAGATTTATGGTTTTGTATGTGGGTTAATGAGCTTTGAATCATATGATATGATGTTAGCATTAATCTTATGTTTATGCATGTTGAGTATGTAAGCTTATGCAAGTTTAATATGATGTATGTTATGTTTGCATGATGCTAAATATGCAAGTTGTGGGCTATGTAATCATATGCATGTTATGCAAGTTCATGGTAATATGCTATGCAAGTTACATGTATGTAAATATGCAAGTTACATGTTTGTTAATATGCAAGTTACATGTATGTAAATATGCAAGTTACATGTTTGTTAATATGCAAGTTACATGTTTGTTAATATGCAAGTTACATGTATGTAAATATGCAAGTTACATGTTTGTTAATATGCAAGTTACATGTTTGTTAATATGCAAGTTACATGTATGTAAATATGCAAGTTACATGTTTCTTTATATGCAAGTTACATGTTTGTTAATATGCGAGTTACATGTATGTAAATATGCAAGTTACATGTTTATTAATATGCAAGTTCATGATGACACATTATGCAAGTCTATAAGCTAATATGCAAGTTTGTTATGCAAAATGAATATGTAAGTTATGTGACATATTATATGCAAGTTATGTGACATGTTATGCAAGTTCATATGCAAGTTATGTGTTTGTTAATATGCAAGATGGCACCTTTGAAACATGTTCATTCATATGCAAGTTGACACCTTTTATATGTGTTATATCATGAACGAAATTACGTGGGAACGATGGGGTAATTAAATGCATAAGTTAATAAGATTGTGTGAAATTAATATAATTATGCATAACACAAAATAAATAAACATAGTATGGGAATTTGCCTATTTGGTTAGGTGTACCCATACTATGTGTTGGGAATTTACCTATTGAGTTAGGTCTACCCCATGGGAATTTACCTATTAAGTTAGGTCTACCCATGTTAAGAAAACTTGATTAATTAGGGATAATTAATATAAAATTATGAGGGTGATTAATTAGGTGTAATTAATTGACTAAGACACGAGGTTGGACTCAGTTGTAGCGTAAAACTGCCCGGACCCAACCGGCTTAACCAGTTGCTACAAATGTTAGCCCAATGTGAGAGGTCTTAGGCACAAACTAAATACGTAATTAATGTAAAGACACGAGGTTAGACTCTGTTATGACATAAGGCTGCCCGGACCCAACCGGCTTAACCAGCGGTCATAAAAGACAGTCTAATGTGAGAGGTCTTTACAAAGGTTACGTTCTTAATTAATTAATTAAGAAACACTTAACCACATTAGCATGTAGAGGGACATGAGGGGTTAAGTGGGTGCCTCGGGTGGCATGAGAAAATCTAGTGGTTGCCTTGGGTGGCAATAGAAAATACGATTAGAATACTTAACCAAAATGGAACATGTAATTAAAACATGATTAAAGGGTTAAGTGGGATATACTAGAAAAAGGGACAAGCTTAGGTGGGTAGCTTGTGGAGGCCCATTTCAACCAGTAACCCATACGTATCTTTGTGGGCTCGACCCATGTCGAGGACGGGACACGCATACTGGGCTTGACTGTAAGAGGCAAACGGGTTAGCGGTGGCAACGCAAGTCCAACGGGCTTCATATGCGTGAGTGGGCCCGGGCTGGTAGGTAAGCCGTTGTTGCATCGAGTAGATATAAGCCGTGCACCTTTAGTTTCATCAGGTTGCCACATTGGGGAATGATACATCCCACGGTGGGGCCAGCACGGGTATCTACGTTAGGGAGCCGATCGAATGGGAAGTAGTGTGTACACCTAGTGGATTGTAGGGCCCCGTGGCGCCTACTTGGTCACCTAGGGGTACGCAAGTACTAATTAGTAAATTTTATAAGTCCTTGGGTGGGATCAACCTTTAAGTTAGGAACGACTGGTGTGGTGCAGTTTAGTAATTTACCTTAGGGAGGGTAGATGCGTCTTTATCCTTTATCTTCGTTTAGTTGACTGCTTAGGGTAGCCATTCATCCCTATATGTTACCGTATATCAGTTTATGTCTTCTCTGGTTACTTTAACGATTGTATTGTTAAAGTTATAGGACTCGCTCAGACTTATGTCTGACCCTGTTGTTTTTATCTTTTTCCCAATCCTCAGGTCCTACGGTGGATCCTAGCAGTAGTGGAGCTTGATCGGATTGCTGTTCCAGTCTTTAGGAGCTTGGATAGATGTAAAGCTCCAGTTATCCAGTTATCTTTTCTTTTGTTTGGCTATTGTATGAGAGTGGGATTATGTACTTCTTTATTTTGATGGATATTGTACTTGACCTTTATTGTGGTTTTATGATGTAACCAGACATGTTTTACTTCCGCTGTTATGAGATGATGTTTTAAAATTTCAAGTACTATTTATATCTGTCTTGTTGTAATTTTTCTGTTCTATATTCACTAAAATACTCCACCGATGCTATGGCATTCCCTTAGTGAGTGATCATAGCGGGAGTGGGGTGTTACACTGCTTTTCAACAAAAGCCTTGATCATTGCATCTTAGCGTGCCACACAGGCAATTCATGCCATGCGACTGATGTCCATCGATATACAACCTCTGAGCTCGTACGTCTCAGAGAAGGGCGTTAAGCAAAAGAATAAATTCTCCGCCGCCAAACAGATGTATATTTAATAGAAATCAATCAACACAGAATAAAATCCAATGTCAGACACACAATCCATTTACAAGTCCGTTCTGGGTCTGAACGAAACCGGAGGCACTTTCCTCGCATATCCTTCCATCTCCAAGTACGTCTGGACGACCACCAACTATTTCCATCCTCTTGGGTGTACTGCCCAATCAGGATTGTCAGTAATTACCCAAACGACGTGAAGACTTCCGGTCTTCAACCACCGTCTTCATCTTCGACATATCGTCGAATCGGTTATTCAGAATGGGTATAGACCCGGACTTTCCGAACAATCCACATATATTAAAACAAATATTAAACAAACACAACATACGCCTCATCCCAATTCAGAATATTCTTTTTTTCATAAAATCACATTTTTAGGGAAAGGTTCCCATTAATTTTATCCAAGATAAATTCTTTCAAATTTATCCTTTAATCTTCCTTCGGATGTCATTTCAAACCAAATTATGGTTTTCCAAGCTAGTCGAGATTAGCGAACCACAACGAAGTAATTATTTATTTTATTTCCCAATCCCAACCGATTCATCCCATGAAGCAAAACTGGTAATACTCCATACCTAATACTATGGTGTTATCGGTAAAATTAATTACCATTTCACGTTCAAATCTAATTAAAGATTTAACTATCGCTTTGGAGCAGAACTGGTAATACTCCATTCTCGCTTATTTCCTAAATTTGATAATTTGAATTATCAATTCACATTTCAATCTAATTGCAGATTCGTTATAACTCCTTTTACTGGGTTAAAGAACTAGGTGTTATTTAAAACACAGTTCACGATAAACCCAAATCACATTCTATTTGTTATCGGGTTAAAGAACTAGTGTTATTTAAAACACCGTTCACGATAAACCCATTTCAAATCCAATCAAATATATTAGAAATTCTAATTATTTAAAACCCTTTTTTAAATCTAATTTATTTAAAAATAATTGGGTTTTAAATTTAGTTCAAAACTAGTTCATTTCGATAAAAATCCATTTTTATCTTTTCAAATATGGAGTTTTTCACCCCAATTTTTCTCAAATCATTTCTTGTGATTTTACACAAATTATTACTATTTTTAATAATTTTATTAAGGCCCGCACAGTCGATTTCCAACAACGGCCATCGAACTGCACTTACAGCGACCTTTTTCGAATTTGATTTGGATGTATCTCCAAATCCAACTGTTAGATTTTGAATTTCTAATAATCGCTAGAAAGCTCTTTTCGATACGAACCCAACGGTTCCGGTTTTAGGAGAATCCGACGGTTGGATCTCCCGTAATGTCCGTTTGAAATAAATGGTCGAAATTCACGAACTGCCGCGACGCGGCGCGTTCTATTCAGGCCATTATATTATATATATAATATATATAATATATATTTCGTCGATTTCTATTTAAAACGAATTATATAAATAGTTTTAAATTCGTTTCAAAAACAATTTCAACTTCCATTTCAATCCAAAGCAAAATTGAATTCTTCCTTATAAATTCGTTTTAAAATTCATTTCTATTCAATTCAAATTTCAATTCAATTTGAATTCATTTCAATTCGTTTTCAATTCAATTCGAATTCGTTTTCAATTCAATTCGAATTCGTTTTCAATTCAATTCGAATTCGTTATCTATTCAATTCAATTCAAATTGGTTTTCTATTCGATTCAATTCAAATTGGTTTTCTATTCGATTCAATTCAAATTGGTTTTCTATTCGATTCAATTCAAATTGGTTTTCTATTCGATTCATTTCAAATTGGTTTTCCATTCGATTCATTTAAATTTGGTTTTCCATTCGATTCAATTCAAATTGGTTTTCCATTCGATTCAATTCAAATTCAAAATCGTTTTATATTCAATTCATTTCGAAATCGTTTTATATTCAATTCATTTTCGTTTTCTATTTGAATCAAATTCATTATATATTCAATTGAAATCAAATTCGTTTTATATTCAATTCATTTCAGTTTTCTATTTGAACAAATTCATTATATATTCAATTGAAATCAAATTCGTTTTATATTCAATTAGAATTCAATTCGTTATAAATTCAATTCATTTCGAAATCGTTTTCTATTCAATTTAATTCAAATTTCATTTCAAAATATGCGATTTCGAAATCACTTTTCAATATTCATTTTAAAATGAATAAAATCGATATAAATATCGTCCACGTCAAAATGGCGCATCACTAATCAACACGGCTTTATATGTTTCAATAAATTCGTTATTCTATTCAACAAATGAATATTTATTCTACTCAATATGTGAATCTATATTTTTGTCAACACACGACTAATCTGAACGAATGAGTACTGTCCACGTGTGACCATTTTTGTTATTTACTATATTTTATGGAAATTAAGGTATCTATCATTTGATATTAAATCAGACTCCAACTGTAAATTAGTAAGAGAATGATTCCCTGAATATTAACCCCGAAGGCCGAAACTAACATCAGATCAATATTCAGGAGACCACTCATCTCATCTATTTTCCAGTTAGTTTCTAATTTCATATATGATAAAGACGTAAATTTTATTGTTAAAACATTTCGTTCAACACATGACTAATCTCAACGGATGAGTACAGTCAACACATGAACCTTTACTTTATAGTGATAAAGATATAAATTTTATTGTTAAAATATTTCGTTCAACACATGACTAATCTCAACGGATGAGTACAGTCAACACATGAACCTTTACTTTATAGTGATAAAGATATAAATTTTATTGTTAAAATATTTCGTTCAACACATGACTAATCTCAACGGATGAGTACAGTCAACACATGAACCTTTACTTTATAATATTATTTATCTTCTAAATTGGAATGAGGCCCAATCAATCACCATATAATATTAATTATATGGATTTTCATACATCACACGTATAAGATAGCATTGAAAAATAATCAACCTTCAACCAAGGTGCACTACACTGTATAAGCATCAAATATTAATATCTAACGCTTATAACAGCCTGTCAATCAATCGATCGACATATTTAATCAATCAGGATGAGTGAACTTCAAATTTCATCTCAACACCCGTGTGGGGTTTCAAACAATCAAACACAGATTTTCTTTGTGCAGTTGGGCGATGTGTAAAATTTATCGTCCCAATCAATGTCATTCAAATAGGTGTACATAAACAAACCATCCGGTTTGTAAATGAATATTTATTTATTCATATTCATGTTAAAAATTATATTTTTAACGATAAAATGTTTTTAACTATATAAATATTTTATTTCCTTTCAACACATTAATTTCTATTTCATTCATTTACACAATAAAATGATATTTTTATTTTTCTAACTTATTTTAGAAAATTTCGGCGGCATAACGGCACGATACTAGAAACGGGACGAGGCCTAGCCTTATCCCCGGTCTAGTGAAGGCCCACGCCATTCACACATCAATCAAATCAATTTTATTCCACCAAACAATTCAATTTCAATCAAATAATCTAACTAATTTTTGCAATCAAACAAACAAGTCCATGGTCTGTGGACGATTTTGTCGGGTGCTACTAAACACCGTCTGCATCCTAGTATATATATAACTAGAAAATGAAATTGAAAGGTGAGAAGTTCTTACCAATAGCTATCCAATACCACGACTCTTCTTTTATAGAAATCTTCATCGTTCTCGCCTTTTGTCGCTTCGTTGCTGTAGCCACTACATATGTAAAAATCATATTTTACTTCGCTATTCAATATATAAAAATCGAATTTTTACTTTGCTATTCAATATATAAAAATCGAATTTTTACTTTGCTATTCAATATATAAAAATCGAATTTTTACTTTGCTATTCAATATATAAAAATCCAATTTTTATTTGTCTACACATATAAAGATGGTATTTCTAATATTCCTATCATGTAAAAATTATATTTTTAAAACTTCTACTATATAAAAATCGAATTCTTATTTTCTTCATTATATATAAAAATCATACCTTTATATTTGCTACTATATAAAAATCATATTTTTACTATCTCTATAATATAAAAATCATATTTTTTTCTATCATCCCTATATAAAAATTATATTTTTATATTAAAGCCATATATAATTTAAAAAGAATGCTAATTTTAAAAACAATGTATATTAATATTTTAAAAACTGATTTTGCAGTGCTATTAAAGCAAATTCAAAGTAGTTAAACCTTAAGAAAATCCTATTTTTTTATCATCATAAAAACTGCATTTTTATGATTCTAAAAACACAATTTTATTATCCTAAAAGAAACAAAATCCTAATCTGAAAAATAAATAATAAAGTAAATAAATAAAAACAAAATTAAAATAGAAAACTTACAGTATTCGATACAGGGGGGAGGCGTTTGTTGAAGCCAACGCGGGGGTTCAAGGTGTCGGAAGTGGTCGCGGTTGGGGTCAGTGGCCGGAGCAACGCCTGCGTCGATCTTGGGTGTCACGGTCTTGATTTGGGTGCGAGGTTCGCGGGTTTGGGGCGAGTCGGAGTGCTGCGGACGTGGGGAAGATGGAGGCCAGAGCATGGCGGCGTCGGGGTCTGGTCCGGCGAGAGGGATCGACGAGGGTTCTGGGGATCGAGGGGGGCCATCGGGTTTTTTTTTCTATTCTGATTTGAATCAGGGTTTGACTTTGGGGGAAGGAGATAAGGGGGTTTTATATAATTTTTATTTATTTTTATTTCACCCAAAAAGCAACTTATTATTTTGAAATCGAAATGAAACCCACCGACTGTCGTCCCTAGATAGTTACCCCCATTCTGAACACAATGGGATATGTATCGTGAGCTAATTCGGCTGTTACGATCAGTTTCCGTTCAAATTAAAATATAACTCAGTGTATATTAAATTTGAACGCGCATTTCAATTTACTGGGGTCCCATACGGGCTCTAAAAATTCCAAGAAAAATATTTCTAGCTTCGTATTGACGATACGGTCCTAACAAAACAAATTTCGTCGAATTCTGAGACCGTTTGAAAAATGGCCATTTTCCAGTCGATTAAAATCAACTGAAACTGGTCAAACGCGTTTAAGTGTGCCACGCTCACATATTGATTCAGAAAATTATGAGAATTGGAATCTAGTAACAATTTGACATTCCGGTTCCAACAAAACTGGTTTCGTCGAAAACCGAGGTCGTTTGCAAAATTTCCATTTTTAAGGGCCTGAATTCCATAGCGACTATTAAGAATTTTCAACTGGACATATCTTTTGATTCCCGCTATGAAATTTTGATTTTTCGGATTCGTTGGAAAGATATCATCAATTAGATCCTAATGTTTTTGGTTTCACTAAAATCCGGATTGTTTTGCACCCGGTACATTCAATTGAAGTTTGAAATCGAATTATCGAACTACCGCGCCATTTTCAATTCTATTTATAATTATATATAAATTTTTATATTCTAACGACGACGTATATAATATATACGTTCGAATTATATTCAAAATAAATTTTTCGTTGATTATATTTAAAATTATCTATTTCAAATATAGAAAATTCGCCATAATTGCCAAAATAAAAATTTTAAACTGGCTCGGAATTTCTGGGTTATTACAAAGGTTCTCTCTCCTCATCTTTAGGCTCTAATTCATCTCCATTTTTCAAGGTATAAATCCTTAATTTTTTAATACCCTAAATTTGGTAATTTAGGGTTAATTTATTTGTTAGATTATATATTTGTATGTGTTGTTTTGTAAATACGTGCATATATAGGTTGAATTAATTATGTTGCTAATATTGGGTTAATTAGAATTTATGTTGTATGTAATTTACATATATAGTATTGCATACCTGTATATATAGTGTTGTTAAGTGACGTTTAGTTGAAATAGAAATAAATAAGTGACATTTAGTTGAAATAGAAATAAACAAGTTTATGTTTTATAACAATTTATCGAAAACTATATTTAATTTTATAACGTATGGTTAGTTCGATTGAATGTTGAAAATATACGTATATGTGATATATTCTGTATAAGTACAATGGTTAGTTCGATTGAGTGTTGAAAATATACGTATATGTGATATATTCTATATACGTACAATTAGAGATTGAAATTAAGCCTTAGAGTGTTTTCGGCCTCGTTTGATAAGTGTTTATATGATCGTTATGTGAATATTCGTTTTGTTAACAGAATGGACATTTATATTCATCATAGATAATATTTGTTGGATTTGTCCTTTGTATTGGACAAGTTAAGAACATAATAACAAAATTAGATCTCATAAATCATTTCAATTTAAACAGTTCTCAAAATTTCGAAAGCGCTTCCTTTGTGTTCCCTATGTACACACAATTGTGTAATATTCAGAACTAAAGCGAAGTGCTGTCGAAATTTTGTTGAATCGTTTAAATTGAAAAGGTTAACGCGATTTAATTACGTTATTGTATTCATAATGGGAGGTAGGATGACCCACCAGTAAAGTGTAAATGATCAATTAAAAAAACATTCAACAATAAAATTATTTTAATAAAATGTCAATGCAATTTTTTTTCATACATTTTAATTATATATCTACATTGGAAAAAGTTGACAATTATTTTACTGATCGAAGCTGGAGGTACAAACGAAGAGAAGCTGATGGCACAATAAGTGAACAATTCATTAATGGTGTTGGCGTGTTTATTGATTTCACTTTAAGTAACAACGGAAACGAAGTCGAAATCCATTGTTCATGTAGAAGATGCAAATTATCGAAGCACTTGATACCGCAAATGGTTGGAGTTCATTTGTGTCAGTAGGTTTTGTGGTGAACTATTTAGTTTGGGGTCGTCATGAAGAACCATTAACATCTGCTTTCGTACAAGTTGAGGAGGTAGTGAATAATGAAATTGCTACGACGAATCTCGTAAAACATATGGTTGAAGATGTTGCACATTCAATGTTCCCGGTTCAACATTTTACTGATGATGATGGTAATGATGAAGAAGAACCAAATATTGCAGCAAAAAAATATACGATTTATTAGATTCCGCGAAGAAACCCCTTTGGGAAGGCTGTAAAAGCGGAACCCAATTATCAGTAACTGCTCAATACATTGCGATGAAATCTAAATACGACCTCACAGAAGCTGGATTTACAGCTGTTGTACCAGCTGTGAAGCGCCTCCCAATAATTTAATGTGCGAAAATCATTATGAAGTAAAAAAAATATGTCGGATTTTGATTTACCGCATGAAAAAATTGTTACATGTCTAAAGGGTTGCATGCTATTTTGGAAGGACGATATCAACCTTAAAAATCTTGAAATATGTAATCAGGAAAGATACAAACCAAGAAAGAAAAAAGGAAAGGAAGTTCTGTATAAAAGTATGGATTATTTACCTATTATTCCTATACTTCAAAGGTTATATTCTTCTTCTATAACCGCTCAACGTATGAGATGACACAGTGTGAGAACACAGGAGGAAAATACGTTAACACACCCAACTGATAGAGAAGCATGGAAGCATTTTGACCAAGTGTTCTGATTTTGCATCCGAGAGTCGTAATGTTAGACTTGGTTTATGTACGGATGGATTTTCACCATTTTCTCAATTTGGTGCTAAATATTTTTCATGGCCTATTTTTGTCACACCTTATAATTTACCTTCGTGGATGTGTATGAAAACTCCTTATATGTTTCTCACAATTATCATCTGTGGTCCTGATGATCCGACACAAGGAATCGATGTTTACTTACAACCGTTGATTGAAGAATTAAAAAAAATGTGGTACGATGGGGTAGAAACATATGATATTTCGTAAAAAAGAACATTCAAATGTATGCTTTTCTGTTATGCACAATTAACGATTTTCCTACGTATGCAATGCTTTCAGGTTGGAGTATCGCTAGTCGTTTAGCTTGTCCTTACTGCATCGAAGAAACAAGAGCATTTTCTTCACCTCATAGAAAGAAAATTGCATGGTTTGACTGTCATAGATGTTTTCTTCATATTAATCATCCTTTTAGAAGAGATAAGATTTTTTTTATAGCTAATAGGCATGAAACTTTGAGACCACCTAAGGTATGGTCAAGTGAAGATATTTAAGGATTATCCAAAGATACATAAACCGAAGTATAGATAGAAATTCAACGTAAATCATCGATTCATAATTGGTGCAAACAAACCATATTTTGGGATTTGCCTTATTGGAAAAATTCTCCAGATTCGTCATAATATTGACGTGAGGCATAATGAGAAAAACGTGTTTGACAATGTATTTAATGCAATTTTGAATGTCAAATGGAAGAAGAAAGATGATTTGAAATCAAGACGTGATATCGAAGTAATATGTAATCGTCCTGAGATTCATATAAAGCCAAACGATACCAAAACACCAAATGCATGCTATGAACAAGACACTAATCAAGTTAAAGTACTTTTAAAATGGGTGGAAGGATTAAGATTTCCGAATGGTATATCTTCTAATTGTCATAGATGTGTCGACTATAAAAACAATAAACTTAGCGGGATAAAAAAACCATGACTGCCATGTTATGATGGAATTTTTTTTGCTCGTCACTTTCAAAGAATTGTTGCCCATTAAAGTATGGAATGTTGTAATAGAACTTAGTCTGCTCTATAAAGAGTTTTGTTCTACTACATTAAAAATTGATCATCTACGTAAACTAGAGGAGAAATCTTTATATTGCTCTGCAAACTGGAAAAATATTTCCTCTAGGATTTTTCAATGTTATGGAGCATTCACTTATTCACCTTCCATTAGAAGCACGTCTTCGAGGGCCTGTGCAATATGGATGAATATATCCATTTGAAAGGTATATTAACATTCAGTTAATTAAATATTGGTTAATGAAATGTATAAAAAATTAATTTACAATAATTCTAAATAGGTATTTAAATCATCTAAAAAAAGTGAGGCAGAAAGCTCGAGTTGAAGGTTCAATTTGCAAATCATACATCGAAGAAGAAGCTTCGTTTTATCTCTCTCATTATTTTAGTGATCACGTGATCATATCATTTGAAAGTACTATGCGTAATGATGAAGGCATTGATCAAGATGATTGTCAAGAGACTTTATCTATTTATAAAAAACATGGCCGGTAATCTTGTAGATGTGTGGAAGTATGGCTGGATGATAAAGATTATGATGCAACACACACACACATAGGGGTGTCGACTGCCTGGCGGCTGAAATGACCAATAAGGCTAGGTTTGGCTAGGTTTTGAGGGTTAATATATATAAATGGATGACCATGATTAAATTTAAATAATCCAACTACCCAAGCACACACAGATGACTATATATATATATATATATACCCTCAAACCTCGCAATTAAGTCCTAGCCACTCTCTTTTCTCCACCTCCATATTATCCTTCTCCGTTGCTGAATTCCAGAAAGGTTAGGAATTTCTCTTCTATTCCTCTAACCTCCGTTCTTACCTTTTCTCTAATCTAAATTCATATAGATTTTAGTGTAAATTCTGGAATTTAGTTTTATATATGCTTAAGATTCTAAAAATGATTCTTATATATATATATATATATATATATATATCAGAAGGATTGGAGCAAGTTTATCACAAAGGATGAATCCAGATCTGAATCTACAATAGGAATCCTACTGTTCTTCCCCTTAAATCTGTGAGTGGAATATTGTATTTCTTAGGCATATTCTACTTTTTTGTAGATTAACATATTGATTAGTTTTCCTAAGAGTATTTGGCACAAAGATAACATCAATACAAAAAACCACCAAATCCTCTATTTTATGTTTTGCGCAAGAATTGTCAATTTATTGGGTTTGTGGATTTTGTTCTAAATATTGAATTGAGAAAAAAGTGTAACAACCCGCATTTTACATATCGGAGGATCATAAAATATTTTTATTTAATTTCCTGAGGGTTGGATCATTCTCATATTTTGATATGTTGTCTATGGGTATGCGAGACATGTCCATAATTTTTACCAATGACCATTTTACCCCTATCAGTTTTGTATAGGGAATAACTTTTGATTGGGATCGTATCAAGTACTGAGATTGGTTTCATTATAAAGGAAATGGTGATGCCAATTTCGTAGAGTGGTCACATTAAAGTTTTGGTTCAGCGGTTTGGGAGGAATCATTGTTTTAGTGTTTCACAGTTTGTTGTTCATGTTTTGGGAAGCCAATGATGGGCTGATTTGAGGAGGCCCATTAGTGGGCTGGTGGAAAGCTATAAATAGGGGGTTAGAGGTATGGACAGAGAGTTACTTTTCTTAACTCTTTCATTTGGTTGAGCTCATGGTCCTCCTTGCTCAAGCAAATACACCTTTCCACCATTAAAATCTAGATCTACACATAAGAGAATTGAAGATCTACTTCGTTTGAAGCTAGATCTACATCAATTGTAACACCCCGAATTTTTAACAACACTAAAGAGATAAAGAATAATTAATTTAATATCCAAAATTAAGGGAAACAGATTACTTCATTGCGTCCGTCTAAAAATTTTGGTCAAGATAGACACCTGGTTTGCGTAAAACAGATAACGTATGAAGAAGTTATGAACGGTAGAAATTTGACAATCAAAATAGGGATAACTGGTACATTTGACAAGTTCACCAAGGCAATTTTACACTGACACACCTGTAAGGTGTGCCAAGAATAGTTTTTGGGTATTTGGGCCTTTTTCAAGTGGGTGGCGACCTATGACACAATTCCTTTAGGGCTGAGGTGGCATCCGAATTCTATAACCTGGCAGATATAAATATACCTCAATTCCTTTGTTTTCTTCACAAAGAAACAATGGCGGCCAGACTCTGCCAGTGTCTGAATTGAACGGGATCCCTTATCTTTTACTATCAACTAAAGCAAATCAAATTATGAAATTCAAGCATAGATTCAACACCAACTTCTTTTATATCATCTTAGCAATCCAATCACAGTGAGTTAGTTATTTTTAAGTTTAAATAAATAAAACTAAATTATGAAAGACTGTGATTTGGATATGTGTAAACCATGAATCCATGCTATTATCATATCTTATGCTATGTCATGATAGATCTATTTCTCTAGATCCAATTCAATTGTGGTTATTCTACTATGTTATTATTGTGGATGTTGGTTTGTAACTATATTGTGGTTAATATAATCTGTTAATTTGGACAGTCATATCATTGGATAGATCTAATCATTCATGTAAATCACAAACATATATCACCTTGAATTGGTTAGGATTGGATCTAAATCTTTATCTTAATTGTAACTTCTATGACATGCTATGATGTGGATTTGTGTAGATCTATTTCTAAACTAGTAGATCTAATTTATGTGAACATTGAAACTGTTAGTCAGATCAAGATTACTGAAACACCCCACCTCCGTTAGGGTCACTCTCAAAGGGAATGCCCTAATTTTGGTGGAGGTTTATAAGTATAAGTCACAGATATACAAGACAGATATAAGAACACATATTTGTAAACAGCGGAAAAACAACAACTTTTATTTCATAAAAGCAAATACGTGTTACAACAACATCACCATAATTGTCTTACATCTTTTCCAAAAACATAACACTTCCATAACCTGTCTTGATTACATTTTATTTAAAGAAGCATAAAGAAAACATAGATAAAACTGCAAAAGCCCCATAGTGGTTGTCCAAAGCCATAGTTCAAAAAGAAAAGGTCCAAGCAATACATTTCTCCTCTTCAAGCTGGATGTTAAGGCTGGTCAAGCTGCAGTGTTCCCTCCCTGTGGACCTGGGGGGGGGGGGGAACGGAAGAAAAGAAGACGAAAGAAAAGTAGAGTCAGACATAAAGCCTGAGTAAGTCTAGTACTATTCTGTCTATGAATAAAGAACTGGGTATGATAAGTATAAACAAGAAGTGGGAAAGCACTATAACTTGGTTAAGTTGTCTAGGGTCGAATATACTATCGTACCCCATGTTAATCTCTGAACCCGTATAAACTAGTTTCCAACTGGCACCCCATAATCAGGGTGATGTGATCCATTCTATGATGATCGGCTCCTACTCGCATAGTTGCATGTGTCTTACGGCCCCCGATGTTGTAGTTACCTATGCTGGTCCCACCATGGGGTGTATCAAGTCCCATGGTGGCGGCCCGACACAATCCTAGAATGCACAGGTATGCTACTGGTGTCCAGTGCCTTATTTTTCTGTGCCGGAGTGTGTGCACGCCCGCACCCCGTTAGAACCTACACTGCTACACCACCGCCGTCGATTTGACCTCTTACAATCAGCCCAGTAATCGTGCCCCACCCTGCCTAGTTTCAGGGTATCCTGATACACCTTCTAGGGTTACTGCTGAAAAGGGTCCCCCGTTACTAGGTTTTCTATCTCTAGCCAACATGCTAAGTTGGTTAAGTGTTTTCTAACCTAACCCCCACCAGCCCGTTTAGTTTAGCATGTTCCATTTTGATTAAGTCTTTAGTTCACTTAATCCTAACAATCCTAACTCAGCCTTAATTGTCTTATTAAAGCCTTGACCTCTCACATTAGACAGGTATTGTTGTGGCTGCCTGTTGCCGGTTGGTTCCGGGCAGTCTTACGCCACAACTCAGTCTAACCTCGGGTCCTTATTGGGCTCCATGTTTAACCTCCCACATTGGATAGGTATTGTTGTGACTACTGGACAGCCGGGCGGTTCCGGGCAGGTTTACATCACAACTCAATCCAACCTCGGGTTAAACACATCGTATGTTCTACATTTACATATTTTGTCTTTCTTCTTTATTTTCTTACATGTAAATATTTGCGGCCCATTATTGGGTTAATGGTGTAAAGGTTACACCAATCATGGGCCCAACCCATACTTGAATTTGGGCCCTTCTACTTTATATTTTCATTTATTAATTAATTTGGCCCAACGTTATTTTCCCCCGTTTAATACGTTCGTTTATATGTTGGGCTTAACCTTTTTAAGCCCAACTTAGCCATGCGAAAGAGGGGAGGCTTAAAGCGTGATTACATACACAAAAAGGGGATTGTGAGCGCATGAACTTGCAATGTGACGTTGGAACTACAAAATAGAAACTGGTGTACTTGCATAGTAGTAACATATACTTTGGTCATAAAGCATAAGTGACATGAATCAAACCATGTAAACTTGTAGTTAAGCTAAGAATCTAAATTGGATATCATTATTGACACATAGTCTTAACTACAACATAGACCTATGTTCTTATTTAGGCATAGTGTCAACCATAAGCAAATCATGTTCATAAGGTTTCTACATGTTTACAAAGGTGCCTACTTTTGTGACTAATACCAAAATATAGTTAAATTTATTCACATAACCATGGCATAAATATTTCTAACATGAAATTATGATTTTTTACTTTAGTCATGCAAACTTGCAAAAGGGATTTTTGAATCTAACCTAGCTATATACCACATATGTCATCATATAATTCTTGTTAACAATATAGACCTAACATAGATTTCAATTATGCAAAATATCAATCATAGCCTAGTCATATTCATAAGTTTGCAAATAGGTTTCTAGTACAAAACATGGCTTAATACATAGATCATGATGCCAAATTTTCACATAATTTCATATGGATTATGATAACCCAAACTTATTCCAATTACTTCACAAAAATGATGTTTGTATAAAAATACACATTATGATGGCATAGTAGCAAAACCCCAAACTTGCATGAATTTCAATTAATCAACTACATACATGTAGCTTCAACATAATTTGCGAATATTCCAAACGTATACTTGCATAAAACTACCGCATGTAGTTTTTCATAATGAATAACATAAATTGAGAATATCCAAACGTATACAATATTCCAAATCGATAGCAACGCACAAATATGAATTACTTTATCGCCACAAATCAAGTATACATACCAACACAATTATTTGTTCATACCAAAATAATACTCTACTTACAATTGTGTGGCGAATTCTCAAATTTAGGGATTAGAAGATGCGATTCCTTGTTGATTTGATTTGTTTAGGTTGCTTGATGCTTTAGAATTTGCCTCCTAATCCTCTCTCCAATTGGTGGCTACTCTTAGTCGTTCCTCAGCAACATGGCGGCTTTGTTCTTATTTTTGAATGAATAGATTAGGGTTAAGTCTAGGGTCATTTTTATAGGGTTTATGAACTGATTAGGACCATTGATGTTGCCTGGATTGATCGTAGCCCTTCATTCGAAAGAGAGACCAATTAGAGCTTGCCACCTAGCCCTAATGACATAGCAGACCACAGAAAATCGACCAACATAGAATAGGCCAGCCAGGTTGGGCTGGGTTCGACCTGGCTCTCGACCAGGTCGACACCCCTGTCGACAGGGCTGTCGACAGCCCTGTCGACATGGCTAGCCCAGGTCGACAACCCAGTCGACCTGGGTGCGTTAGGCGGGTGTTTTTCCGCCCTGGCCCATTGGGCCCCATTTTGGAATTTAAATTTGATTTCCTGTGCTATTTTATTCTGTTTGAATTTTAAACTTAATTTAAAAACTTCCGAAGGCCATATCCTCTTCATACGGACTCCGTTTTTCGAAAACTCGGACTCTATTTCGCGTATTTTTCTGAGACGAACGCAATGGCGTATCCCGTTTCCCTTAGTTCTTTGATTTGAAATTAATTATACTTTAATTTGTAAATTTCACAGTTATAGAATTCGCGGGGTGTTACAATTACCACCATGTGTTTATCATGTTAGATCTAAACCAATTGGACATCTAAATTGATAACTTAGATCTCACTATGCTTATTGAGATACCATAGTTATGTTAGAACCAATTGATTGCCACAATTTCGCCAGTTTTATGTCCACCTTGTTATGATGTTAATTACGTGTCCATGACAATATGTACGTTCACCTTATCACCATGCTTGTTTATGTTTATGCCAAGTTATGTTAAAAATGATCACTTTGGTTATATTCCCATTATTTTCCCTATTATCATTTATGACTAGGCTATTATCTAGCCTAGACATGCCGCCAATTTATGAGTGTGTTAGTTAAGGAACAGGAGAAAAAGGGTTAATATTGGCATAATTTGAATATAAACATTTTTGGACATATAATTCAAATTATTGGAATAGGCATTAACACCTAAAAAGGGAAAGTTTTAATTAATTGATTAATTAAAAATGGAATATTTAGTAATTACAATTAGGAATTGTAATTGTACTTATGCCACGATGTTAGGTTGCATTAGTGGTGGAAGTCTGCCTGGACCCGACCGGCGTATCCAACAACCACTAATATTGAACCTAATGTGGAAGGTCTAAGTATGTAAATACGAATTGGAATATGGCACAAGGTTAGGCCCAACTGTAGAATAAGTCTGCCCGGACCCGATCGACATATCTAGCATCCACATGTTGTAGGCCTAATGTGGGAGGTCTAGCCCATTATAAACCATAAATGGACATGGTAATGAATTGGACTACTTAACCAAAGTTAATCCATAGGGATTGTATGAACTTATATTTAAGTTGGGGGTTAAGTAAACTTGGTTGAACAAAAGGGGATGGTAATATTCACATTTAGGCCTACAAACTTAACCCGTTAAGGTTATGTAATTAAAGACACCTAGTGGTATACATAACCGGAGGAAATAATAAAGTTATGTAATTAAAGACACCCTTTAGGGTAAACATAACTGGTAGAAATAAATAAGGCTACGTAATTAAAGACACCTAGTGGTATACATAGTCAGTGAAAACCTAGATCGTTTGCATTAAACATTAAGGAAATTCATGAAATTAGTCTCAAGTGTCAATTCTGTTTTTATTGATCACTTGGTTGAGTACATAGAAAGTCCTAAGTAAAATCCTCAAAACAATTTAGAAATTAGGGTTTTCTCTCTACGAAAATAATTACAATAGTTGAGAATGAGAAAACCCCCCTAAAATGTAACCCCGGGGGTCTTATTTATAGACAAATCAGACCCTCTTTTATTATCAACTCGGCAGAAGCCCCTTTCAGATGCGGCAACATGGTTTCAGTCGCTTTTGCATCTTTCAGTTCTGGCAACACCGTTTCGGCCACCTCTCTTTCCAATTTTTATTATTATCGGGTCTATATCTCTTTCGGAGTGTTGGTCTCGGCTGTTGAAGATTATCTTTGATGTTGCTTTCATATGTATCAATATTAAATCTCTTGGTACAGATAGCTTTGGGAGTTTCTTTTGGTCCTCACCAATAGGCTCTTGTTTTCATCTTTAAATCTTCATAATGTTGCCCTTATGCTTTCGATTCTTATGACTTATGATCCTTCATCCTTTTCTAGGGTCTTATTTATAGACAAATCAAGCCCCCTTTTGTTATCAACTCAGCAGAAGCCCCTTTCGGATGCAGCAACGTGGTTTTGGTCGCTTTTGCATCTTTCACTTCTGGCAACACCGTTTCGGCCGCCTCTTTCTCCACCCTGTATTATTATTGGGTCTATATCTCTTTTGAAGTGTCGGTCTCGGCTTTAAAAGATTATCTCTAATGTTTCTTTCATATGTATCGATACAAATCTCTTGGTACAGATCCCTTCTGGAGTTTCTTTCGATCCTCACCGATAGGCTCTTGTTTTCAGCTTTAAATCTTCATAGTGTTTCCCTTATGCTTTCGATTCTTATGGCTTCTCGTCCTTCATCCCTTTCGGCATCGTCACTAAGCAAGTTAGTGAGGATATCCCTTCTTCTTATAAGCTTCGGGTTTCCTTTGTTGAGTCTTTGGAATCGATTTCGGTCATGTGACATCATTCTTTTCGTACATCTCCTCAAGTTGTTTTTTAGTCGTTGACATGCTTTTACTTCGATAGCTAGCTTTCAGAATCTTTTCCTTGTGCTCCTACTTCTTATAGCTTTGACATTTTTACCTCCTTCTGTATCAACCCTAAGTTAATTAGTGCTATTAGCCCTTCGTTTCATTCTGCCTAGCTTAGTGCTTTCTGTCGTGTTTTGGGTTTCGAGTCATAAGCTTTCATTCTATCTTTCTTATCTGCATCTGGCTTTAAGTGATTTGCCTCCGGAGTTGAGATCATAATAGCTGCTTTAGGCATTGCCATTTCTTTGACAATGTCTTCATTCATATGGGTACCAAGTCTTTTCTTGCTTATGTTGGTGCCGATAACCTATTAACCAAATCGCCTCTTTTATGCTCTCGGCTTCAGCCTGACGCCGGTTTTTTGCTTCTAGATCATTCTTTTGGGCTGGTTGCGATCCGATACCCCTTCACCGATAGCCAGTTTCGGTGATGAATTTGATAGTAACATTTGCCCCCCCTTGTGAAGGGGTAATTTCGACTTTTCAAGTCAAACTCTAACTTTCCTTCTGTGCTTTGACTTCCCGCCTCTTGTTACGCTTTATTCGATTTGTTGATTCGACCTTGTTGGTTCTGCTGAGATTTAAGAAATACATTAGCATAAATACTCTTTCTTCTTTCTCTTCGTCCTTTCATCTACGAATTACATTGCTTAAACAAGATCACCATTCCTCGATATTTTTACAGTCTTTTTTCATAATTTCAAATCCGATTCTCTGTAATTATTTCCATTTTGATTGAAGGTAGAAATCGAAATCGTGCCCTTAACCTGATTAGGAAGTCGATCAAGATTTCCATGTGTTAAGTGTGAGTTAAACGATGATGACAGTTTAAATGATGATTAATGGTGGATAACTTATGTTATCCATTTTCCTAACAGACTTTTAGGGTTCAAAGCATAAAACTGGCATACAGCAAGTTAATTTTCCTTGTAAAGAATGATGCTATGCTGCCAATATTATTGGATTCAATACCAACTGCCCATCTTAGTTTTGGTTTTGCCGACACCATCATCTGCATTTATAATGTTTTCGACCCAGTGGGTATCGGATCAGTGTGAAAGTGTTGCCGTAAGTTCTGTACCGGATCTCGAGACCAAGTAAGCTTTTGGAGATGACACATAATCATTTGGTTACGGTCAAACCGACACCAAGTGCTATCGATGTTCTGATTCTCCCAACATCTACCTTTTGCTCTTTGATATTGGTTTCGAGGTAGTTAGTTTTATCATCACCAAAGACTTAACTGTTCCTAATTGTACGTGATTTATGTTTATATGCAAGAATCTTGTTAAAATCAACTCTTACGATTAGTGCAGTGTTTCATAGTTCAAACTTCTAAGGTTAACAAGTTTTTATGTTGTTTAACCACTTATGGGTAGCATGAGCATATTTATGTAAAAAAAATATGGTATTAATATACATGTTATGGAATGATATCACCTAGCAGCACTATGTCTTACAAAAAAGCTCTAACAAGTCAATGTCTAGTTATTCTGACACCCATCGAAGGAAGAAGGCGTTTACTTTGAAGCAGCCCTTTATTGCTTCCCAAAACGAAGTAAATATCAACCTTGATAGCTTTGGGATGTCTGGCGTGGATGTCATTCCTGCTACTGCTCAGGACACCATCAAAAACCCACTAGAAGGATAGTTTTCCTATTCTTCCATTCACATTTGGCATGTGGGCTTCTCTCCTTTCCGAACATTTTTATCCTGGCTTTTGCTTGACTTAGGAGTTGCTCCCATTCAGCTTTCACCAAACATCTATACTTTACTCTTATGTCTAGAAATTCTAGCACTTGAATCAGGCCAGACTTGTCTCAGTCCCAGCCTCATTCTCTATTTGTTTCATTTTTCTAAAGGAGCAGACTTACCCATCCTATGTGGAAATACGGTAAAAAAAAGTTGATCACTGATAGTATCAACAACTCCAATCTTGGAAAGATCAATTCTTCTATATCATGTGCCCTCCAAGCATCTCAAGCAATTTTAGCTAATATTGGTAAGCTTTCTGTTTTTGTAAAACAACTATGCCATCTCCATGCTTTATCTGATTTCGTTTCTTTTCAGATCCTACTTCTAAGAAGATAACTTTGTCAGACGAGGAAAACGAAGCTGCCAAAGTTATTTTCAAAAAGTCTGAGCAGTTGGGGTGCCGATCGACCTTGCTAACTTTGGACAAGCTTTGCAAATATAGCCTTCTTCCTGCTGGACAAAAGATTCTAGGGCAACAACTTATTCATTTTCCAGGCCCTAAACAATTGACTTTGCGTTCCAACTCATTTAGTGCACCGTCTCCCTTGTTTCTAGCTTTCGCTTTCACTTTTGGAGTGCTTTTTTTCTTCTTGAATTTGTAGCGGTAACTAGTACCCTGTCATTATATTGTATAGACCTAAAGAGACATTGTATCACATCTTAGAGCAGAATTAGATAAAAAACAGAGAGAAATAACCCGATCTCATATAGCGAACGAAAGGGTTTTGAAAGACTATAATGCTTTATTACGAAAATATTACAACCTCGATAAAAGTGCATCTAAACTTATGTTTTATAAAGAGCACGAACCCGCGCCAAGACTAAAGACGACCCGAAAGCACAGGGAAACGATTCTAGAAAAAAATAACGAGTTGATGACTCTATTTTGGAGGTTAAACCTGGATAGAGATATTTAGTGGATTTCTTGTATGAGATTTATAAGCGGTACACAACAGTTGACTTTTCTTTTTACTGAGCCTCCTCCACAGGCGTTATTCATATGAGTTTGGAGTTGACCCACTGTAATGAACCGACATTTTCTCGATCCTGATTATCGATAGAAATACCATATCGACTAATCAAACACCAAAAATTACCAAATTATTAATAGAAACAAGTCAGAAGGTGAGAAATAGAAAGAAAGAAATATTAGAATAAAAGAATGTAAGTACAACAACATCAGAGTAAGCAGGAACCTCACAACGTAACGAATAAAATATATTATATAACACAACTTTAGAAATACAAAATTTGTTCTTATATACATCGTCAGAGTACATCACGTATACAACACAGCGGAATATAAACAGCTATATAACTAGCACTAAAGCCAACTGCTCGAAGCTCCTCCAAGGGTACCTGTAAATACCTGAACTACTTGACTGCCCGTTCAAATTTGGGCATCCAAGATTTTAGGGTAAAACAAAATAAAATAAACTTTGGGTCAGTCATAGGTGTAACACCCCGTATGTTAAATAACTTGTTATAACATAAATCAGAGCAGAATTAAATTTAATATTCTGAATCAGGGGAAACGGGCTGTGCCATTGCGTTCGTCTCAGAAAAATACGCGAAATAGAGTCCGAGTTTTCGTAAATCGGAGTCCGTATGACCAAGTTATGGCCCGTCAAAGTTTCACGAAAAATCAAAAACAAAAACTGCTCATGTTTTGAGGCCCGGGATGAGTTTTGGGCTGTTTTTTTTGGGCCCTAAATGGTTCCTACACTTGACTTCTTCCCCAAGACATGCTTTAAAGGCTAGGATTGGTTCTAGGGTATATCCTATGGTCCTAAAACATCTAACTAATCTATATATACACCCTAATACCCCCCTTATCCTTACCAAAAAAATAGATCTAAGGCCATTATGCCACCACTTAGAAAATTGGAGAGCCTCCACTAAAAATCCTAAGAGGATTTGCAAGCTAATCTACATCTTCTTCTACTTAATCATTGGGATTTGCTTCATTTAACTTGCTAATCTTGTTTTGGTGAGTTTCTATGGCTTTAATAATCAATTGTTAAATTGATTATGGTAGGATGTGATAAGACATGGCTATGTTTGTGGATGAATGTATTTATGCAAGTTTGTATGATATGTGATTTGCAAGTTTTATGTTAAATGCAAGTTAAGGCCATGTTTTATGATGCAAAACACCATGTTAAACATTTATGCATATGTGACATGTTATGCAAACTATATGTGAGAATATATGCAAGTTATATGTAACATGATATGCAAGTTATGCATGTGATTTTGTGCATGCTAAGTAGTTGGTGTTATGCATGTTAAGTATTTGATGTTATTCATGCTAAAGTATTTGACGTTATGCATGATAAGTATTTGATTGTATGCATACTAAGTATGGGGTTTTATGCATGTTAAGTGTTTGGGTTTATGCAAGTTAAGTGGTAGGTTTATGCATAATAAGTATTTGATTTTATGCATAATAAGTATTTGGTTTTATGCATAATAAGTATTTGATTTTATGCATAATAAGTATTTGATTTTATGCATAATAAGTATTTGATTTTATGCATAATAAGTATTTGGTTTTATGCATAATAAGTATTTGATTTTATGCATAATAAGTATTTGGTTTTATGCATAATAAGTATTTGATTTTATGCATAATAAGTATTTGATTTTATGCATAATAAGTATTTGGTTTTATGCATAATAAGTATTTGATTTTATGCATAATAAGTATTTGGTTTTATGCATAATAAGTATTTGATTTTATGCATAATAAGTATTTGGTTTTATGCATAATAAGTATTTGATTTTATGCATAATAAGTATTTGATTCTATGCATGATAAATAAGTGGTTTTATGCATGCTAAGTGTTTGGTATTATGCATAAATCATGATATGCAAGTTTACCCTTTTAAATATGGTATATACATATGCAAGATGGCACTCTTATATGCTATGCATGTTTACCCTCCTTTAAGATGCAAGTCATATATGTAAGTTCGACATATTATGCAAGTTATGCTTACATGCAAGCTCAACATGTTATGTAAGTTATGTGCATATGCAAGTTATGTGTATGAGGGTATGCAAGTTGTGTGCATAGTGTTATGCAAGTTAAGTTTATGAGATTATGCAAGTTATGAGCATGATGTTATACAAGTTATGTATATGCTTAAATGCGAGCTTAATGTGATATGCAAGTATGTGAATGCTTATGCAAGTATATGAATGCCCATGCAAGTATGTGAATGCTTATGCAAGTTATGTGTATGCTTAAATGCATGTTTAACATGTTATGCAAGTTATGAGGATGCTTATATGCAAGTTTAACATGTTATGCAAGATATGTGTATGATAATATGCAAACTCATATGTCATATGTTATGCAAATCATGGGTATGATAATATGCAAGTTTGGGTTATATGTAGTTGGGTTAATATATGTTCATATATGCAAGTTGACATCCTCTTAACCCATGACAAAGTTATATGCTAAACCCATGATATTTGTGATGGATCTTTCCCTTTATTATGTCGTGAAATGAGAACGATTTACGTGGGGAACGATGGGGTAATAAATATGTTAATAAAAGTATGATTGGGTATGATTAAGCATACCATAAAAATAAATTACCATAAGTGGGAATTTACCTATTGAGTTAGGTCTACCCCATGGGAATTTACCTATTGAGTTAGGTCTAACCATGTTATGGAAAATTTGATATTAATTAGGGATAATTAATATGGGGGTGATTAATTAGGTTTAATTAATCAACTAAGACACGAGGTTGGACCCTTTTGTAGCGGAAGTCTGCCCGGAACCGACCGGCCATCCAGCAGCTACAAATGATTGGCCCAATGTGAGAGGTCTTAGTCATAAATTAAATACATGATTAAAGTAAAGACACGAGGTTAGGCCCTTTTTATGACAGAAGTCTGCCCGGAACCAACCGGCATATCCAGCAGTCATAAAAGACGGTCTAATGTGGGAGGTCTTTATGAGGTCATGATCTTAATTAATGAATTAAGAAACACTTAACCATATTAGCATGTAGTGGGACATGAGGGGTTAAGTGGGTGCCTTGGGGTGGCATGATGAGACTAGTGGGTTGCCTTGGGTGGCAATAGAAAAATACGATTAGAATACTTAACCAAGGTGGAACATGTAATTAAACATGATAAAAGGGTTAAGTAAGTGCCATGGGTGGCATGTGAGAATACGATTAGAATACTTAACCAAGGTGGAACATGTAATTAAACATGATTAAGGGGTTAAGTAAGTGCCATGGGTGGCATGTGGGAATCTAGTGGGTGCCCTAAGTGGCAATTGAAATATGATTAAAGGACTTAACCAAGATTTATAACATGTAAGGGGACATGGTTAAAGGGTTAAGTGGGATGCACTAGATTAAACGACAAGCTTAAGTAGTAGCTTGTGGGGGCCCATTTCAACCAATATCCCAAACGTATCTTTGTAGGCTCGACTCTAGTCGGGTGACGGGACACGCATATTGGGCTTGACTGTAAGAGGCCAAAACGGGTTAGCGGTGGCAACGCGGGATCAACGGGTTTCATATGCGTGTGTGGACCCGGGCTGGTTGGTAAGTCGTTGTTGCATCGTGTAGATATAAAGCCGTGCACAGTGATATTATATGGTAGCCACTTTGGGGAATGATACACCCCCTTTTGTGGGACCAGCACGGGTATCTACGGTAGGGAGCCGATCGCTTGGGGGTAGTGGGTACACCTAGTAAAAATAGGGGCAGACGGCACCTGCGTAGGGGTACAAGAAACTACCGGGTAAAAATTACTAAGTACACTTAGTGGGATCAACCTTTAAGTAGGAATTACTCTTGGTGGGTAGAACTGGTGTGGTGCAGTGTAGGAATTACCCTTGGGTGAATAAGTCTGGGGTGGTGTAATCTAATAATTATCCTTGGGAGGATAAAAGCGTCTTCTCGGTTATCTTAGTACACCCTATGTTTGTTGGCTACTTAGTGTGGTCATTATCCCCAGAGGTACCGTACCTTATTTATGTCATACCCTAATTACTTTAATGGTTGTATTGTTAGGGTTATAGGACTCACTCAGACTTATGTCTGACCCCGTTGTTTTTATCTTTTTCCCAACCCTCAGGTCCTACGGTGGATCCTAGCGGTAGTAGAGCTTGATCGGATTTCTGTTTCCAGTCTTGAGGAGCTTGGGTAGATGTAAAGCTCCAGTTATCCAGTTATCTTTTCTTTTCTTATGGCTATTGTATGAGAGAGTGGGATTATGTACTTCTTTATTTTGATGAATATTGTACTTGACTTTTATCGTGGTTTTTATGATGTAACCAGACATGTTTATTTCCGCTGTTATGAGATGATGTTTTAAAATTTCAAGTACTATTTATACCTGTCTTGTTGTAATTTTTCTGTTCTATATTCACTAAAATACTCCACCGATGCTATGGCATTCCCTTTGTGAGTGACCCTAGCGGGCGTGGGGTGTTACACGTGGTATCAGAGCAAAGGTTACCGGAACAGATAAAATTTTTAGAAAACTATTTTTCTAAAACATTTTTGGAAAGGAGTATTTTCAAAAACATGTCTTTTAAGAGAAAAGTTTTTGAAAGGAAAGCATAATCCCCAATAGCCATATCTATATCTTTCGAATTCTCCATTTTGAATCTCTTCCTTTCTCTCGTTTTGAGTTTCCCCTCCGCGTATAGATGATCTTTCTAAGATAGATAAGGATGGAAAACCACTTCAAGGGACTTAGACGTTAGTCGGATTAGAAGTTGGTTCAAGAAGGAGGAGGACTGGTAGGTATCTATTGGATAAACGATGGGAGGAAGGCTCAAATAGTTGTTTGGTTAATGAAAGATGAAACCTCATTGGTGGGAGGTTACGAGTGGAGAATAGGGAAGAAGAAGGCAAGTGGTTATCCTTTTAAGAGGAATAGGACACCTTATTAGGATTGTTCAAAGAAGCAAGGGCAAGGTATGGAATCTTCTGGAGGGTAGTTGTATTCCCTCACGACTAGGGTACCAGGTGGGGATAAGACCGTCTAGGTTGGAATTTGGATTTCTTTATTATCCAATTCAAACTTTATTTGATCCTGATATATCGAGTTCGTTTATCTCACCATTGATAGTTGAGTCACTGCACTTAGACACCAGTTTGGTAGATGATCCCTTAGTTGTTTCAAACCCAGTTGGGGCTCCATGATATGTTTGGGTTTGAAAGTTTCTATACTTAGCGTTGAGTTTAGATGTGATGCTTGTTGGGCTTCACGGGCTATGGGTTAATTTTGGGCATGAACTGGTTATCCAGTAGGAGTGCTGTTCTTCATTTTGAAGGGAGAGTTGTTAGGCTTATGGGCCGCCTAAGTAACACTCTCGAGATCTCTTGTAATCCCATAGAATCTGTTATGCTAAGGAATCTAGAATCGCCTGACACGTTGGTCTAGAGTCTGCGATCTGTTAGAGCGGTCCGGGAATACCCGGATGTGTTTGAGGAGGTGAAGGGCTTACCTCCGAAGCGGGAGATTGACTTCCGAATATATCTGGTGGATAAGGCCAAACCAGTATCTTGGCCAGTGTGCCACATGGCTCCTAGTGAGAGGAGGGAACTCCATAAGTAAGTAGGCGATTTGCTTGAGAAAGGGTTCATAAGACGAAGTATATCGGAGTGGGGCGCTCCAGTAGTTTTTGTTATGAAGGCGGATGGGTCCCTCAGACTTTGTGTAGGCTAAAGAGAACTAAAGAAACTCACAAAGAAGAATAGACACCCATTGCCAAGGATTGATGATCTCTTTGATCAGTTGGTTGGCGCCTCAGTGTTTTAGTAGTGGACTCAGCCACGGAAGTTCATCAGTTGAGAGTGGCTGAGGATAGCATAGAAAAGACTACCTTTAGGACTCCGGATGTTTTTTTTATGAGTGGCTGGTGATGCCATTTGGTTTGACATACGCCTCGCATATTTTGTTAATTTGATGAGAAGGGTGTACAAGGAGTACCTAAATAAGTTGTGATGGTCTTTATGGATGACATTTTGGTCTTTTCTAGGAACGAAATAAGTTTTCGTATGTGCTCAATAGGCTGAGCAGAGCCAGTATAGGATAAACGACGGTTTTGGAGCGAGACTGGCGAGAACATCCAGAATTGGTCAAGGGCTTAATTATTTAGCCATTTTTACTAGTATCGTCTCACGTAGGTCGTCTGAATTCGAAGGAGGTATCCCTTGGGTGTTTGTCTGATATTGGTTTAGGCCTTTGGGGCTTGCATTTGGGGGATGCCGAATTCGACTAGGGTGGTCTGCGTGGGAGACGGTTATGATGATCTTGGATGATATTCTGGTGGAGAAGAGCATGCCCTACATCTTAGGGAAGTGTTGGAGACTCTTCGAGCGCATAGTCTTAGGACAGCAAAAGTGGATGGGATCTTTAGCATCCTATGAGTAAGGGTAACATGGTAGCAGACACCTTAAGTAGAAAAAGGTTGTCCTTGAGTTCATTGTTCGTTGAACGACGGAGCTTAGAGTTTATTTCTAAGTTTGACTTTAGACCTTCCGTTGACTTTGTACCCGGTTTGCTAGCTTCTTTGGAAGTTAGACCTACTCTTTTGGGGCGGATTGGAGAAGCACAGAGGGGCGACCCACAGTTGGTTGAGTTAGTAGAGAAGCTCATAAGGGGGGAGTCGTCCAGCCATTTGAGTAGGTACACCTTAGAGATAGAGGGTGTTTGCGTAGAGACGGTAGACTTTGTGTACCGCAGGACGAGGGTTTGAGGAAGGCTATTCTTGATGACGCACACCGTTTTAGGATGACCATTCATCCCGGTGGGGGTAAGATGTACCAAGACATGAAGAGGGCTTTCTTCTGGGCCGGTATGAAGAAAGATGTGGCCGAGCATGTCGCTCGATGCTTGGTGTGCCAACGAGTGAAGACGGAGCGAAAGAAACCGGGTGGGTTGCTTCACCCATTGGAGGTTCCGCAATGAAAGTGGGACAGCGCCTCGTTGGATTTTATTGACAGGTTACCCAGATCGAGAAAGAGTAATACAGGAATTTGGGTGGTGGTAGACAGACTTACTAAGAACACCCATTTCATACCTGTGAAGAGTAAGTGGACTGCTCCATGGCTAGCTTTTGTATATCTTCGAGAGATAGTTCGATTGCATCGGGTACCCTCCAGTATAGTGAGTGATCGAGATCCTATCTTCACTAGAGAGTTTTGGAAGAGTTTGCAAAAGGCGGTAGGGACTCAGTTGCGTTTGAGTACCGCATATCATCCTCAGACGGACGGCCAGACCGAGAGGGTGAATCATATTTTAGAAGACCTTTTGAGGCTATGTATCTTGGATTTTGGAGGTACATGGGAGGAGCATCTTCCATTGGCGGAGTTGCCCGACAGACTTAGTGATGTATTCTATGGGAGGAAGTGCCTACATGAGACCGCAGAGGTGGTAGAGCCGAGTTTGCTTAGAGAAGTGGAAGCAGAGCGTGATGCGACGATTCGACGAGCTCCTACTTGCATCCTTGGGTCAGAGATTTGGAAGCTGAGAAACAGAGAGGTTCAACTAGTCAAAGTACAAAGGGGAGATGAAGAGAGTGACGCTACCTGGGAAACGGAAGCGAAGATGCGTTCGAGGTACCCTTTTTCTTTCGGAAGGTATATCCTTTTGCTTCTCCTTCATCACATATCTTGTGCTTATCTTATCCTTAGTATGTCCTCTCGTTAGTACTTTTGACCTTTAGATAGGGTAAACCTATGGTTGAAACATGTGTTTGAGACATGTTATGTATGATGGATGCAAGTGGATGCAAGTGTTTGCTAGTGGTTGCTCGTGGATGCATATACACACACTCTAGGCACTAGATCGGCTCAATCACTTCATATTGCATATTGCATAAAATTGTGTGTAGGAAGCTATATTTATGGATGTATAATGATTGTGTTATCATATGGATGATGCATTTTGGTGAATGATTGTGCACTCATGTAGATATTGTATGTGTCGATAGGGTTCCCTCGCATACATAATGGATGCATGGCACTATCATGGTTTGCATATGTTCATACATTAGATAGGGAACATATACACACACTTTTTGCATATGCTCATACATCATTAGAAATTGTTTTAAGGACAATGGATGCCAGTGTTTGATGGTTGAGTAGATGGTTGTTTGGTTGGTAGGATACGTTCTTCTTGACATAGAGATTTCGGGGACGAAATCCTTTAAGTAGGGGAGAATGTAACACCCCGTATGTTAAATAACTTGTTATAACATAAATCAGAGCAGAATTAAATTTAATATTCTGAATCAGGGGAAACGGGCTGTGCCATTGCGTTCGTCTCGGAAAAATACGCGAAATAGAGTCCGAGTTTTCGTAAATCGGAGTCCGTATGACCAAGTTATGGCCCGTCAAAGTTTCACGAAAAATCAAAAACAAAAACTGCTCATGTTTTGAGGCCCGGGATGAGTTTTGGGCTGTTTTTTTTGGGCCCTAAATGGTTCCTACACTTGACTTCTTCCCCAAGACATGCTTTAAAGGCTAGGATTGGTTCTAGGGTATATCCTATGGTCCTAAAACATCTAACTAATCTATATATACACCCTAATACCCCCCTTATCCTTACCAAAAAAATAGATCTAAGGCCATTATGCCACCACTTAGAAAATTGGAGAGCCTCCACTAAAAATCCTAAGAGGATTTGCAAGCTAATCTACATCTTCTTCTACTTAATCATTGGGATTTGCTTCATTTAACTTGCTAATCTTGTTTTGGTGAGTTTCTATGGCTTTAATAATCAATTGTTAAATTGATTATGGTAGGATGTGATAAGACATGGCTATGTTTGTGGATGAATGTATTTATGCAAGTTTGTATGATATGTGATTTGCAAGTTTTATGTTAAATGCAAGTTAAGGCCATGTTTTATGATGCAAAACACCATGTTAAACATTTATGCATATGTGACATGTTATGCAAACTATATGTGAGAATATATGCAAGTTATATGTAACATGATATGCAAGTTATGCATGTGATTTTGTGCATGCTAAGTAGTTGGTGTTATGCATGTTAAGTATTTGATGTTATTCATGCTAAAGTATTTGACGTTATGCATGATAAGTATTTGATTGTATGCATACTAAGTATGGGGTTTTATGCATGTTAAGTGTTTGGGTTTATGCAAGTTAAGTGGTAGGTTTATGCATAATAAGTATTTGATTTTATGCATAATAAGTATTTGGTTTTATGCATAATAAGTATTTGATTTTATGCATAATAAGTATTTGATTTTATGCATAATAAGTATTTGATTTTATGCATAATAAGTATTTGGTTTTATGCATAATAAGTATTTGGTTTTATGCATAATAAGTATTTGATTTTATGCATAATAAGTATTTGGTTTTATGCATAATAAGTATTTGATTTTATGCATAATAAGTATTTGATTTTATGCATAATAAGTATTTGGTTTTATGCATAATAAGTATTTGATTTTATGCATAATAAGTATTTGATTTTATGCATAATAAGTATTTGGTTTTATGCATAATAAGTATTTGATTTTATGCATAATAAGTATTTGATTCTATGCATGATAAATAAGTGGTTTTATGCATGCTAAGTGTTTGGTATTATGCATAAATCATGATATGCAAGTTTACCCTTTTAAATATGGTATATACATATGCAAGATGGCACTCTTATATGCTATGCATGTTTACCCTCCTTTAAGATGCAAGTCATATATGTAAGTTCGACATATTATGCAAGTTATGCTTACATGCAAGCTCAACATGTTATGTAAGTTATGTGCATATGCAAGTTATGTGTATGAGGGTATGCAAGTTGTGTGCATAGTGTTATGCAAGTTAAGTTTATGAGATTATGCAAGTTATGAGCATGATGTTATACAAGTTATGTATATGCTTAAATGCGAGCTTAATGTGATATGCAAGTATGTGAATGCTTATGCAAGTATATGAATGCCCATGCAAGTATGTGAATGCTTATGCAAGTTATGTGTATGCTTAAATGCATGTTTAACATGTTATGCAAGTTATGAGGATGCTTATATGCAAGTTTAACATGTTATGCAAGATATGTGTATGATAATATGCAAACTCATATGTCATATGTTATGCAAATCATGGGTATGATAATATGCAAGTTTGGGTTATATGTAGTTGGGTTAATATATGTTCATATATGCAAGTTGACATCCTCTTAACCCATGACAAAGTTATATGCTAAACCCATGATATTTGTGATGGATCTTTCCCTTTATTATGTCGTGAAATGAGAACGATTTACGTGGGGAACGATGGGGTAATAAATATGTTAATAAAAGTATGATTGGGTATGATTAAGCATACCATAAAAATAAATTACCATAAGTGGGAATTTACCTATTGAGTTAGGTCTACCCCATGGGAATTTACCTATTGAGTTAGGTCTACCCATGTTATGGAAAATTTGATATTAATTAGGGATAATTAATATGGGGGTGATTAATTAGGTTTAATTAATCAACTAAGACACGAGGTTGGACCCTTTTGTAGCGGAAGTCTGCCCGGAACCGACCGGCCATCCAGCAGCTACAAATGATTGGCCCAATGTGAGAGGTCTTAGTCATAAATTAAATACATGATTAAAGTAAAGACACGAGGTTAGGCCCTTTTTATGACAGAAGTCTGCCCGGAACCAACCGGCATATCCAGCAGTCATAAAAGACGGTCTAATGTGGGAGGTCTTTATGAGGTCATGATCTTAATTAATGAATTAAGAAACACTTAACCATATTAGCATGTAGTGGGACATGAGGGGTTACGTGGGTGCCTTGGGGTGGCATGATGAGACTAGTGGGTTGCCTTGGGTGGCAATAGAAAAATACGATTAGAATACTTAACCAAGGTGGAACATGTAATTAAACATGATTAAGGGGTTAAGTAAGTGCCATGGGTGGCATGTGGGAATCTAGTGGGTGCCCTAAGTGGCAATTGAAATATGATTAAAGGACTTAACCAAGATTTATAACATGTAAGGGGACATGGTTAAAGGGTTAAGTGGGATGCACTAGATTAAACGACAAGCTTAAGTAGTAGCTTGTGGGGGCCCATTTCAACCAATATCCCAAACGTATCTTTGTAGGCTCGACTCTAGTCGGGTGACGGGACACGCATATTGGGCTTGACTGTAAGAGGCCAAAACGGGTTAGCGGTGGCAACGCGGGATCAACGGGTTTCATATGCGTGTGTGGACCCGGGCTGGTTGGTAAGTCGTTGTTGCATCGTGTAGATATAAAGCCGTGCACAGTGATATTATATGGTAGCCACTTTGGGGAATGATACACCCCCTTTTGTGGGACCAGCACGGGTATCTACGGTAGGGAGCCGATCGCTTGGGGGTAGTGGGTACACCTAGTAAAAATAGGGGCAGACGGCACCTGCGTAGGGGTACAAGAAACTACCGGGTAAAAATTACTAAGTACACTTAGTGGGATCAACCTTTAAGTAGGAATTACTCTTGGTGGGTAGAACTGGTGTGGTGCAGTGTAGGAATTACCCTTGGGTGAATAAGTCTGGGGTGGTGTAATCTAATAATTATCCTTGGGAGGATAAAAGCGTCTTCTCGGTTATCTTAGTACACCCTATGTTTGTTGGCTACTTAGTGTGGTCATTATCCCCAGAGGTACCGTACCTTATTTATGTCATACCCTAATTACTTTAATGGTTGTATTGTTAGGGTTATAGGACTCACTCAGACTTATGTCTGACCCCGTTGTTTTTATCTTTTTCCCAACCCTCAGGTCCTACGGTGGATCCTAGCGGTAGTAGAGCTTGATCGGATTTCTGTTTCCAGTCTTGAGGAGCTTGGGTAGATGTAAAGCTCCAGTTATCCAGTTATCTTTTCTTTTCTTATGGCTATTGTATGAGAGAGTGGGATTATGTACTTCTTTATTTTGATGAATATTGTACTTGACTTTTATCGTGGTTTTTATGATGTAACCAGACATGTTTATTTCCGCTGTTATGAGATGATGTTTTAAAATTTCAAGTACTATTTATACCTGTCTTGTTGTAATTTTTCTGTTCTATATTCACTAAAATACTCCACCGATGCTATGGCATTCCCTTTGTGAGTGACCCTAGCGGGCGTGGGGTGTTACAATAGGACTGGTGTGAGTAAACTCCAACCACTTAGTTTAACATTTTAAAAATCCTTTTAAAAGAAAGGATAATCGTAAGACTGATCCACACATAAATACGGATAGTTTTTACCTTACGATAACCCAAAAAATTCTTTAAAATCAATATTTTTCTGATATTATAGTAGTGTCTAAAACAAGTAAATAACAATCTAGCATAACACTTGCATCTCGCGCTCTACATAAACCGTGGGCTCTTAGTGTAATATGGATTCCAACTAGTAAGGTTTGGGACCACTACACCATGATGGTCATTTGGCAACCCTTTTTTTCATAATCGCCAACACTTATTTGTGTTGCAGGGTAATAACAATAGTATGCGTTGCTATATTAAAGAAGTGTTACCAAAAGTACATAATAATAATTTTATTATGGGCAACACTTATTGGGGTTGTTACGGATGGATTCTGGGGGTAAAAATGTAAACTAACCAGCGAAACCCTATTTTCCTTTTCACTTTCCTTTGTCCCAACGCATTCACAATATCGGCCGCCTAAACCACTAATTCCATATACCACGATTCAGAAAAAAAAATCCGAGCATGGCGAAAATGAAAGAGTTCAAGTTCGTTCTTGTCTAATCGAATTTTAGGGGTGACTTTAGGGTACAACCGTGAAGAAGTATTTGAATCCGTTCCTCTCTAATCAGACATTAGAGATTCGATTTGGCTTGGGAACATCGTTTGAATTTCGATTTCAGGTACCCGATTTCGGTTTCGATTTTAGGTTAGAATAACGTCTTTGAATCTAAACTATTTTTTATCCCTTTGAATCCCCTTTAGATTCTGTATTGCTTAAACACGGTATCGCGAAGCTTAAACATGGTTTGTTTATTTGTTTAGAGTTTGAGTCCCCTTTGACTATGAACTATTTCGATTTTTCTGCAGTTTGAATCCCCTTTGAATCAGAACTATTTGGATCTCAGGTATTGCGAAGCTTAAATATTGGTTTGTTTATGCACTTTGTATTTCTTTTAAATAATTTCACAAATCAAATCTGGACCCTATTTCCTATGGAGTGCTATTTAAGCAAAAAGTGTGATAGTAGGTCCTTAATTGCACAAATGAAAAGTTTTGGCCTTCTAGTGGTAAACCTTCTCAAAGCTGCAGAGTTTCCCTAACAATGATAATATGGAAATATTCTCTTACATTGCCATCCTATTCTTTAATGTATCTGCAAAATGAAAAGTTATCGCTATATGTGCAAGACTGTTTGAAGAAGTTCTTCAATGAAAAATTAGCAAGATAATCGACCATACATGAAGCAAAGCCATAATCATATTTGATGCAGTGTGTGCGTTTACTTCATGTTACTTAAAGCATTATATATTTCTTATTGTGGAGTAACAAAATAACATCCTGAAAGCCTTCAAATATTATTCATTTTTGGAACTTATGAATTAGGGTGGGTTTTACAGGTTAAAGGTATGTTAACTGACTTTGGAGACGACATCTATTGCCAGTTTCTTGAAGTTATTCATATGTTGATTGATCCGACCACTATCTCTGGTTCACAGGTGATATGATAGATAGTTTACTGCTTGCTATTCATATTAATTATTTAAGTAAATTTCATAAACACAACTAACTTAACAAATGTTCACATGTCGTTTCACCAGATTAACAAAGAAAATGGAAGAAGTAGCATTTAAAATGTACCTCCAGGTTAACATTTGCCTCTACCCTAAAGACAATGGAAGTCACTACCATACATATACCTCAATTACATATTTAGCCAACTACATTAGACTAAACATTGGAATTATATACATATGTAACCTAGTTTTAAAAGGGAAAGTGTACATGAGGCTTTTTTGTGCAATCAAGGAGATGTGAGCCTTGAGGCATTAAAAGTGCGATTTGCAGATTTGCATAGACGCATACATTTGGATCAACATAAATTCAATAGTTTACAACTTATGATGGCAAGACGATTATAAATGTTCAAAAGCAAAACTGAGTGCAAAATTCGTTCGACAAACTGAGTGAATTCAATAGTTTACAACTTATGATGGCAAGACGATTATAAATGTTCAAAAGCAAAACTGAGTGCAAAATCATTTCGACGAACTAAGTGCCAACTCAGTTTTGCAAACTGAGTTGCAAACTCAGTTCTACGAACTGAGTTGCAAACTCCATTTTGGAAAACTGAGTTGCGCAAACTTAGTTTTGAACTGAGTTACGCAAACTCAGTTTGCAAAATAGTTTTGCAAAAATGAGTTTGCAAAATAGTTTTGCAAAACTGAGTGCAAACTCAATTTTGTGAACTGAGTTGCAAACTCGGTTTTGCAAAACTCAGTTGCACATACTCAGTTTGCAAACTGGTTCGAAAAACTGAGTGCAAACTCAGTTCGACAAACTGAGTGTTAACCCAGTTTTGTGAACTGAGTTGCAAACCGATTTTATGCCAACGGCTGACTTCCTTGTTTATACACGTGACTTCCTTCATTTAATATTAGTTGCATTCCTTCCATGAGTATTCTGATCTTTGACTTGCTTTTTATTATGACAATCTATATGTTGATTATATATCATTTTTCCTTACTGAAAGCTAAGCAGCCATATCAGTTACTGGAAAAATTTGAAGTATATCCTCACATAGAAGAGCATATCCAATCTCATCTTCTCTCAATCGCATCAGCGGAATAGTGGAAAAATATTTAGAGGTAAGTTTAAAGTTCATAGTACTGTTGTTTACATGGTTATCTACCGGCTTGACATTGGCCTGTAGGATTGAAATTTTCATGGATTTTCATTACTTATTTCCTTTGGCTTTAAGGGTGTAGAATAAAGTATAATGCATATTATGTTAGCCAGTGATCAATGTCCTAGGGTAGAACAAATACTTGCAACTTGTAGAGTGGAAGTAGCAGTCGAATGGTTTGGAGTATTTTTTGTTTATTATCTTCAATGCCAAGTCAAATAAAGTATTCATGTTTCATATAAATGAATACTGGTGTTCACTTTTAGGTCAGATCACGTTTTCTTTTACGCTCCTTGGTTATTAGCAGGCCAGTTACTGCGGCAAACATTTTCTCTTTGGAAAAATTGTTCGGTTCTTTGGCATGAAAGAGGCACTTGGATTTGCACCTTCTTGGCTATTATGGCTAAGGTTTGTGTTACACAGTCACTTACATTTATCAAGTGAGCTATTCTAGAAAAATGAACTTCTACAGTTGTAAAATGGAATTTATATTTTGATAAATAGTACACTTAGAATGAATATATATTTTCATAAATAATATATCTAGGAAATGAACTTCCACAGTTGTATGTATAAGCAATTACCATAACCGCTAGATTATGGTATTGATTTTTCACCTATGAATTTTCGAACATTTAATACAATTTGTATGTATAAGCATATCGGCTTTATTATGCTGTGCAAATGAACTTCTACAGTTGTATGTATAAGCATATCGGTTTTATTATGCTGTGATAAAATTTATGTGTCAATATTTACAAATAGCACATTTGTTACCACAACACAACCTATGGTGGAGGAAGCTTGGTCTTAATGCATGTCTTATTTATCTGTAAAGCATATACATATTGAAATTTCCTATGTGAAATGAAATGGTAGGTTTTTCCCAATGGTCTTAATGCTGAGCCTTTACTGAGCCTTGTAGGCTCAGTTTTAATGAGCCTACAAATAATTCGGTATATTGTTGGCTCAGTATAATACTCATGTTTTTTTGTTTTTAACAAGGAACTGAAAATTTAAATGTATGAATGCAGGCACTTTTCGAGGCAGCGGAGGAAAAGAGGAAAATGGATGGTAGTTCAGATGGAGGTTTCGTTATATGGCCGGAGTTTCATATTTGGTATTTATAGAATTTCATTTGTGTGTTGAATTTAGTAGCTTAATTATGTATTGAATTTAACAACTTAATTTTGTATTGTACTAGTCTGTTATTAACTGATATTCTATGTTGTTGATTATAAACATTATCTAATGGTATTCATTGAGTTATACTTTTTAAATTGAGAATAATATTTATTTTGGATTTATATTAAATATCATTTACATTATAATCATGTTAGTTATTAATTGACTATTAATGTTATAATATAGGAATTACTAGTATCTGTTAATATTAATATTAATTTTTGTTGTGAATGAAAATCTTGCAACATGTATAAGCGTTGCAAACGAAAATATACCAATGCTTATAAGCGTTGGGAGAGAAAATCTGCCAACGCTTATATGCGTTGGAAAGAAATTGCCACGCCCCCATAGCAACATTAATAAGCGTTGGTAAAATTGTTTGCGACGGTTATACTCATTGGGAATCACCTGTTTTGGTTTAGTGGATCACCTTCTGAAGTGTATCTCGAGAGAGGAATACACTGGGTTCAACAAGAACGTCTTGCAACCCAGGCTAAACATGACCGACCACTAACTTCGGTTGAGAGTACTGAATGTATTATCTCCAACAGTTGGGATCACCAACTGTTTCCCGAAAGGGACAACATTGAAAATTTAAAGAAGCAAATGGAATTTCTCTAGATCAGGCGACAATACACCCTACTTGGGTGCGACCCACTTATCCATGCGACCTGCTCGATTTTATTCAATTTCCCGGTTGTGAGGCTTGAGTTATGATTACTTACCTTTCATTGATAGTACAATCACTTTGAATGCCACGTTGTCAAATCCGTTAATCACTAATTGACTTGCACAAAGATATTCTGGATATTATGCTAAGAGAATAAATTATCTGCCACCAGTTGTATATTTGTACAGACCAATATATGTGATTGTTGAAAATAATCTATCAGACATTCGTCCATACACGTTCATTCTTGGACTAAACGGAACCGAAGGCACAATTTCCTTTAATCCATCTTAGACACTTTCTACCTTGGATTAACAAAAAAAGCCCTTGCACTCAATACAAGAAAAATAGACTATTGCAACTGGCTATTTGCAAAAGCAACAAATGACAGTTGCAGTAAATGATATTTAGCAACATACCTATTATAGCTGTTGCAGTAGATGAGATTTAGCGACAGGCATTTTCTTTCTATTGCGAAAAGCATATTTTTAGCAACTGCGCTTCTCAACCTGTTGCAAAAACATACTTTTAGTAACTGTATTTCCATAGTAGATGCAACAAACATATTGTTTGCAACTGCGCTTCCAAGCCAGTTGCGAATAAATATCTTTAGCAACTGTTTCCACCACTTGCAATAACTGTACTTTTTTACAACTGCTAAAGCCAGTTGCAAAAACATACTATTAAAAATAAGTATTAGCTTTTAATAATTAATTTTAAATAATTAATATTAAATGATTAACTTCTAGTAATCATATAATAGTTAAGATTAATACCTAATAATTAATAATAAAATTTAATTATTATAAAGTGATATTTATTATAGAGAATTAAATAATAATAATAATAATTAATAATTAATAATTAACAAATAATAATAACTAACATTTAAAAAATAATAAAATAAATAATTAATTATTAAATAATAATAATAAATTAATAATAGAAAAAATGGATAATAATTAATTTGAAATATGAATATGTTTAAATATTAAATAATTAAATCAATTGATGTCTAAAAATGGTCATAAGACGTATCTTTTGCATCTGTGCTTCTCTACCAGTTACGAGAAACATAATATTTAATATTTTCGTATTTTAATATATTAATAATTAATATTTATCATAGTTTAATAATTTATTTACTAATTAATGAAAATTTTTAACTAGCAATTATTAATAAAATGCCCTTTTACATTAAATATTTTAGTAATTTAATATATTAAATATTTAGCCATTTCTGAACTGTTGTAATAGTTGTCTTGTACAACGTCCTTTTTACAACAAGCAAAGACTGCCCATCGTAATAAAATGCTATTACAACGGTCATTCAGTCGAAACTCTTAACTGGTTATCATTATATTTTCTTGTTCTAGACGTCATAGGAGGTCCGACTAGTATTTTAATAGAATTAGTTTTACTTTCATGCTATTAATACGTAAATATATACAATAGTGCAACACTCTTTGCTGATGTATCAAGTTTTAGCTTAATTCAAAATTTTAATGGCCGCGATTGTTTTCCCTGCTGTTTTCCCTTAGCATCTAAATTTTATTCGAGTTCTCACTTACCGCCTAACTTTCGTGTTCTGCCCGCCTTAATTTTGTGCTTACTTTTCAATCTCCACCCAAATTTTAGAACTCTTGTTATTCTTCGTTCCTCTTCTACCCAAAACCTCTTATTCTTCGCTTCGTTCCTATTCGAATGCCTAACAAGCAGAATTTTTTTCCCAAAATTCACAATAACGTTTGCTTCTGTTTCTACCTCCTCCACCTCTTTTCTATCGTCAGTTTCCTTTGCTCCCTCTCTTATCCTCAGCGCTTTCTTCTCCCTTTACCCTAGTATTCCCCGATACTGATTCTATGCTGTTTGCTCCAAAAACAGATCCCATATGCTTTATTTAAGATCTACTTTCTCTCTTTCTTCTTTTCATTTCATTTTGGTTCCAAGGCCTATCGCTCTTGCAAATCTATATTTTCCTTGCTCATCTATCTTCGCCTTGCCTTACAATTTAAATGTCCTTCGTGATTGTTTAACATCTAATTTGACTTTTATTGTCCTCGGTATTATTGAGGTTTGGCCGTCGACTGAGTGATTCCTCTGGAGCCTTGTTTCAATTCTTTTTCATTGCGTAGGTGGTAAGAGTTTCTTGATCTTCCTTTAGGGTTTGTTTTGTTGGTTTATGTAGACTTTCTATGTGATTTTATGAATGGTTTGCCTCAGTTTTCTTCTGGATATTTCGATCTGAATCTTACTGTTTTGGTAGCTGCCTTGTTTTTGGTTCCTATCAAACTTGTTGTGTGATTTGTTCTGGTTATTTTGATCTGAATCTTACTGTTTAACATTCAATTATTAGTAAGTAGCATTTAGTAATTAAGAACTAGTTTCTATTTCTTATTATTTGTGTGCTTTTACTGTAACTGTAAGTGTTTTCTATTTCAACTGTTTTATGCTTCGACTATAAGTGTTTTCTATTTGATTTGGTAATTTTCTTTAATGAATAAGATTCTTTTTTTGGCCATGAAAATTAATCAACGGCAATCGTAGTATATTGCAATACAAGTTCTGCTACTTATTCATTGAGATTTTGGTTGATTTCTTTCTACAAATTTGGCAGAAGATTTTGATGCAAGCATATATGGTTTCTAATAAGGAAACATATAGGGACTTTATTTCTATGTGCTTGGATTAGACTACAAGTGAAAATTTGGTATGTGTCAAGTCTTAATTAATTTGCGCAGATAACATTTAAATGGTAAATGTTGACTGCTAAAAATAAATGTGGTATACGACAAATACGTAATATACGTATTTCTGCTTCTAATACGTGTATGTGATCGTGAGAACGAGACTGTTAAACAAAGAAGGCGAGGATAGTGATCAGATTGTGCAAAAGACATCTTCGAATTCGGTTTCAATTCTTGATCATATGTTCATGTTTGACTCCATAGCTGATACTCAATCAAGTCAGGTAATTAATTTTAATTTTTTGCTAGAGTGTAAATTTTCCTTTTATGTCGTAATGACTTTAATCACTTCATTTAACTTTTATTAGCAAGAAATATTTGAACATGTTGGACATCCTTTGCTGGAAACTGTTTGGATGGTTTCAATAGTTCAATTTTTGCCTATGGACAGGTATTTTTTACTTGCATAGAGTAAATGCATATATGTTTTTGTTTTTGTTTAACTACATATGTTTAATTTTTATATATGTTTTTATTTTTGTTTAACTATATATGTTTAATCAAGGTGCACTCATATTCTGAAGAGTTTCTTGGAGGTTTGTTTATGCTTCTGCGAAGTGCGCATTCTTTATGAAAATGATGTTCGTTTTGGTTAGCAGCTAGTTAGCAGCAACATTCTCCTGTACAAGTTGAAGGACAAGTTCACTACAATTGTTAGTCCATGCCAGGTAATTTACTATATTTTTTTGTTAAGAAAGCATCATAGATTTGTTGAAACATGTTAGTTAACAAAGTTGGACTTTGTGTTATTGCACACCAATGGGTTGTAAGGAAGCACGGAAGGTGTTGTCAGTTCTAGGTTTTTATTCGATGTAGAGTTCGCTGGAATGACATACATATTCCTGGATAGGCATGTGCATGTCCATGATCGACAACTAACTTGGAGCATGAACTGCAGAGTTGTTCTAGGGAACTAATGATATTTATTCTCTTGTTATAGTATATGTATGATATAGTAGAAATATGATTAGAAAAACTCTATTTGAAAAAAAAAATTGTGTGAGAAGAAATTGTTATACATAAATGGTGTATGAAAATTGTAGAAATTTTTGTTGCAATTGTTTTTACTATTAAAACTTTGTTAAAATAAATTTTTTATTTTTTATTTCATTTTGTGATATACACTATTACTGAAATGAATACATTTAATCTATAGTATCTATAAGCTGTAATTTTTTTTATAGATTTAAAAATCTATTACAACCGGCATATATTGTTGCAAAAGGATCTGTTGCAACAGCAAAAGCCTGTTGCAAAAAAGTATACCGCAACATCTTATTGCAAAAGGCAGAAAATGTTGTGAACTTTTTACAACTCTGACTATACCAACAGGTGTGGGTTTGTTGCAATTGGTTTACTACAACAGATATTGCCTGTTGCGAATTTTTGTTGTTGTTGTAGTGACTTTACTTTGTCTTCGATTTATCTTCATATAATCTGATTCGCAATGCTACTGCCAAAACACAGTGGTTCTCAGATAATAATCCAACTGGTCTCTCCATGGTTATAATGATATTGGCCAATACTTCGATAGTCGGTTATTTAACTATCAAAGAAAAAAAAACATTTCATCCAAAGCATCAGACAATCACTGGGCCCCTTAATTAATATTTCATTAATTAAACCACTTCTCCATTTCCTTATCAATATTTGTTAATCCAATATTTTCAACAATCCTCTTGGCCTTTTACATTATTTGGAAAACATTTTCATACGTTACCTTCTTTTACTTTCTGTACTTAGAAAATATTTTTTATTTATGGTTGGAATTCATTTCCAATTACTTCTCCCTTTCACGACCATTCATTTCTATACTTAAGGAATATTTATTATTATATTTCCAAAATTCCACTTATTTGGGTTAAAACGAATGTTGTGTAAAACATCATTACAACAACCAAAAATATTGCATTCAACTAAATATTATTTAAATATTGATCTTTAAGACTAAATCTTTCTATTTATCAGTTAATAATGAAATCAAACAAGTTGGGGTATAATTACATCTGAGACCTTGACTGAATAACATTCTTAACTTCAAAACAGACAAGACTACTTATCTTGAATAATCAACATCATATAAAACCAATTTTCCAATTTTAAAACGATTATACATTCCTCTTTCCATTCTTACCGGATTTAAATTTTTAGATTTCCTTTTTGTTTATAATATTCTATTTTAAGTTTGTTTCCTTATCGATTTATATATATATTGATATATTGATGTTTATATATCAAATTTTCTTAAAAATATTCTAACTCCTTAAATTTTTGGAAAATTTAATGAAATCACCCAATCAGGATATTAAGGCATCAACGACTACTTTGCCTTTTCTAGGAATATATTAAATATCCAGATCGTAAGAAGCTAGAAATTCCAACCAAAGTTGTTGTCTTAAACTCAAATCCATTTGAGTAAATAGACACTTCAGGGACTTGATATTTATGAATAATTCAAACTTATCTCCTAGCAGATAGTGTCTACATATCTTTAAAGCAGATATCAGTGCTAATAGCTCCAAGTCATGAGTCAAATAGTTCTTTTTGTGTAGTTTCAGCTATCTACCTGCATAAAGCAATAACTCTGCCTATCCACCTCTTTGCATCAATATAGCACTTACTCCTTCTTTATAAGCATCTACATAAACAGATAATCCTTGGTTTCCATTAATAATAGCTAAGACCGAGGCAGTAGTCAAACTTTTCTTTAACTCTGCAAAATCGTCTTCGTACTTGGGAGTCCAGGCAAACTTTGCCTTCTTCATTGTCAGCTTCGTCAAAGGTGAGGCTATCTTTGAAAAATCCAGGACAAACTTCCCATAGTATCCAGCTACTTCTAAGAAACTACAGATATCTCTTGGAGTTGAAGGTCACTTCCAATCCATAATAGCATATGTATTTCTCGGATCTACTGAGATTCCTTCTTTGGATATTATACTTCCACGAAACTTGACTTCTTTTTCCCCGAAATAGCATGTGGAAAGTTTTTCATTATGTATGTTCCTTCTTAATATCTCCAAAATAATCCTTAAATGTTCTACATGATCCTCTACGGTCTTTGAACAAACGAGAATATCATCAATGAAAACTAAAACAAATTTATTCAACACTTCCCGAAATACTATGTTCATCAAATCCACGAAATGAGCAGGGGCGTTAGTCAATCCGAATGACATTACTAACCATTCGTAAAGACTAACCGACCCTCTAAAAGCAGTCAAATGGACATGTTCTTCAGCAATTCCTATTCGATGAAAACATGCGACTAAATCCCTATTTAATTGGTTGAATAGGTCATCTATTCAAGGCAAAGGATATTTTTCTCAAGGGTTTGTTTATTTAATCGACCACAATCTTGAAGAACCATTGGATGTACCTATAAATACCATGGCTGAACCCCTGCTTGAACGACTTGGTCGAATAAATCATTTCTCTAAAAGTTCTTGAATTTTCTTATCTAGTTCTCTTTCCTCCTTTGGTGTTTTTCTCCAACTAGGATGGACAACTGGTCGAGCATCATGTATTAATTCAATACTAAATTCAATTTCCCTATATGGGGGAGACTTTTGACTTCTTTAAATACATCCCGAAATTTTTGGACGACGGGTATAGATCCAGTGTTTGTAATAGGGTAACACAAAGTACACATTAATCTATCTGGTTTTAGGCTAAGGTCTTCACATGATATTTCAATAAAATTTCCCAATTAGGTTCTTACTGATATCATTCTACTCACACAATCCAACCTTGCTTTATACTCAATCAACCAATTCATTCCTTGTATAACATCAAATTCTTCAAAATCTGGAATATCTAGGTCGAAAGGGAATTGATGGTGTGAGTAGGAGATTGGGACTTCTTTACAATATCGACACATAGTACTAGAGCCTCCTACTGGATTTTTCACACAAAGGGGATCCTTGACAAATTTTTCCTTTAGGTTAAACTTTTCTACCGTATGTTAAGAAATAAACTATGTGTAGCACCAGTATCAAACAAATCTCGAACTAATTTATCGCAAACAAAAATGTTACTTCCCAACACTCCTTTCCCTTTGTTATCCCTTGAGGTTGAGGGATCGTTCTTAATAGCATAAACCTTTGCTACTTATTCTCACTTCATTGTAGGAGAGTTGTTCTTGGCCAGATGCCCGGGCTTGTGGTAGTTACAGCATTCTCTAATCTCTTTTGCTTTCTTGTGTTTGCTACAATTGCTTGAATAATGCCCTTTCTCCTGGCAGTTGTAACAAGTAATACCCTGGAGAGAATCTTCATTTCTTTCTTTCTTCTCTTTGTTCTATCCTTGCTTTTTCCCATTGAATTGCCTTTTCTTCTAGTTGTTGTTATTGCCACCTTTTTCTTCAGATTCTTTATCAATTGTGGCATATTTATAGCCCATATCTGCTAAGTCAACAAACAACTGCTTCACATGTGTTTTCATCCTCTCATGGTACTTTTGTTTCATTCCTTTTATAAACTTTTCATTCTTCTTCAGTGGGGTATTTACATGTTCTGATCCGAAATGAGACATCTCATTGAATTTGTTTAGATATTATTCAAAAGACATGTTTTCTTACTTGAGATACATGAACTCCCTATACATTCTGGAGATTCTCGACGAAGGCATATACCGTTCCTTAAAAATTTCCTTCAATTGTTCCCATGAAGTATCATACTCTGTCCTCCTTTTAGTGATAGTTTCCTACCATATTGCAGCTCCATCCTGAAACTGCCAAGTAGCCAATACTCTTTTATTTTTGTCTTCCAAGTGTAAACCTTTAAAAATCTTCTCGCATGCACTCATCCAAGCTTGAGCCGCTATGATATCATAAGCTCCTTTGAATGGCTTTCCTCCTAGATTTGTATAATACTTATTGTGAATAGGAAGAATGAATTGGGTTTGAGCTGGAATTACATCCTCTTCAACTGTTATAGTGCAATCATTGGTGGTGGTACTACCTCCTCCCCTATGTCTTCTGTTACCACTCATTTTTCACTATCTATGAATAGTAAGAAAAATGCTTGTTAGGGTATATAGATGAATTATCTAAGGATTATGGAACAGTTGAGAGTTTAGTTTACATAAATGTTGCACTTTTAAGTAGTTGAACAAAGATTTTTATAAAATATACTAAGCTTCATTATTGTCTTCCAAAATTTAAACAACAATAGTTCTTTTAACAGAACGAGTAATAAATATTCCATCATTATGTGACAGTCGTGGATTTTCTTTCCACTCAATCTACCCTTTTTATAGTCGACATATCTAAGAATATTTTATGAAATTCCATCATGAAATCTTAACCCTTCCACCCATTTTAACACAAATTTAACTTTATTATTATATAATTCATAACCTGCAATCAGAGACAAAAAACACAAAACCATGGGAGGAGACCTTTTTATATAATAAAGTCAACAAAGGACAACTACATGCAAGCATATGGACACACCCACATAGAGGTCACCCCCTCCATCATTTCGATCGAAAATATCAAGGGTGGACAAGGGTAGTTTGGTAATTTTTCAAGCTCCAAAAACCTAATATGTGTTGCCAATACTCTTTTATTCCTCGCTTCCATTCCATTTTCTTCCCCACTCATTCTCTCTTTTAAAGCCCCATTTTAATGACTACCTTAGCTTAGGAAAAAAAGAGAATCAACTTAAAACACCTCTAAACTCAATGAAACCAAAGATCCATACACCCCTCGACAAATAATTAACAACCATGCAAGTTCCAGGGAGTTTGAAGTTCATTTTCACCCATTCTAGGGTAAGGCCGAACTATAGGAGAAAAGAGGGAAGAGGTGTGGGGTTGGTAGCTTATTTGGCGGCGTGGCTTTGACCTTAGAAAGTTCCAGTAGAGTTCTAAAAGATTTTGGGTGAGAATACTCTTCGTTTAATTAGCTAAAAATTGAATTAATTTGCTAATGAATGCACGTATGTTTGGTTAATGTTTGAAATATTTCGTAATAAGATATTATGGTTAATATGTGACGTATGACATGTTTAACGAAGTTATAACATTGTTTTGTAGTAAATAAATTAGAAAAAGTGAGTTAGAAATCATATAGTCACATATAGTTAGACATCTTCATTTATGATTCACTAAGTAAAACAACTAATTTATTTTATATATTCACATATGAATGTGTTGGATGCCATGGTTGTTTACATGATGTTTGCAGAGTCACGTAAAGACACATCAATAAGCACTAGTGAATAGAGCACTCTATTCACGAAAAGAATGAAAAATGTGTAATCATGAGATTTATCTCATACAAATGTGTTTGGGAATGTTCTGTAACTTGCTGAAGTCATTTAATATGGTGTATTAATCTATTATACCTCAGATTAAATATGAAATGGGATTTTGATTTGAAAAATAGGGGATGGACAGATAACAATCCATCGTGGTTGATGGTTGGGGGCCGACAGGGCCTAAGGTGGGAAGTTATGGTCTTAATGAGCATAAAGGTTGTCTTCGATAGTCGATTGCATCTATAGGGTGGAAGTTATTGTCAAAGTGGTATTTATTCTTTGAATGTGAACTCGGGCGAGAGTGGTCGAAGGCGAAAGTAATAGGTAGCTCAAAGTGGAATGATGTTGCGAGATAATGGACAGACTTAGATGGACTCGAGCTAAACGATGGGGGTCATGGAAGGCTTATATGAGTGAAAGTGCCAAGGATTCGTTGATAGTCGAAGGATCCTAGCGGACTCGAAGCAAGGGTGTCATGTTGATGCCTGTTAAGGTTTGAGATACCAAGTACCCTGGATCGCTTGGGAAGTGATCTAGTTGTCTTAGGAAGACAAGAGCGTGAGATGTATGGTAATCTGACTAGAACCACAATTTCTATTAGCCTTTGACGGATGGCAACAACCAGTCATTCGATATCGACATATTCTAGGCTTTAGACGGTGATGGCTAGGTTATTATTTGTTATGGTTGCTTGCGTGTTCTCCTTCTACTTATCTGGATATGCCATCACCGTGGGATACTAAAGAGATGTTGGGATTGGGAATCCTGTTCTGACTGGTGTCTACTTCTATGTGTTTGCGCATCATATTTAATGAGATTATTATGGGCTAACTCTTTGGTTGCAGGGAATATCAGGTGAAACTTGAGTTATCTACTATCCTATTATCTTGTGTATCTATTGATTGTCTTTTATCGCTCGCACCGGACTATTGTCTGACTCGATGTTTTATGTTACCTCTTATTACCTTGAGATGCTCATTGATGATGCTGACGAGTAGACTAAGTACAAGTGACAGGTTGGTGACGATGATGTTGTGCGATGACGAGCAAGAAGCTTGTGTTTTATTAGTCTTACTATATAGCTATTTGAACGATTTCTGCTGCTTGGTTTGTTATATACTCTGGTGAAGGATGTAGTGAGGCCTGATATATTCAAATATTCAGCAATTGAGATGTTTTATAATTGATATTTTGAGATTAATAAGGAGATGGGATTTCCTGCTTTATTTTGCTTTACTACTATAACCTGTTGTATATTTGCTATTATATATGGTTCATGCTCTGTGAGTTATACAATATGTTGTATTTCAGATTTTCTTTGCTCGATGATCATCCCATATCGGCCTAGCACATCATACAACGCACATTTTCTATTGTTTAATGCAGGAGGTGTGGGGTGGTCATCACAAACTATGCTTAAAATTCAAAACTAAATATCTAAATTAATAAAGATTAAAATAGTAATACATATAACATAAATAATATATCAAACTGCAAATCCAACGTATATATTATCAGAAACTAAGATATAATATCAAATATAAAAAATATCAAATATAACAAATATCAAATATAACAAATATCAAATATAATTAAAATTGAAATATTAAATAGATTTAAAACTTAAGACATGAAATATCAAAATTAATTTAAATCTTAAAAACAATTATAATATATACTTTGTAAAATACCTTAATTATTTCAATAATTTTGAAAAACCATTCAAAAAGAGATTATATGAGTGCAATAGAATATATAATTAAGATTGTAACACACATCTTCATCATTCTTGAACTCCTGATAACTCATGAGTCTTGATAGATATCACTAGTCTTAATCAACATCGCCATAGCATCTCCTTAGATCATCACAAACGATATTGCTATTGTACAGTCTTGATTATCAACATTGTCATAATACATGTACTATATGCTACATATATAATTGTTAGTAATAACTTTAAATATTTTTTATACCAATACATGTTACACATATTGTTTTTATCATCAAAACATACTTCTATTGCACTGGCGTTGGATTGTTATGAGGAGGTGTCAGAAATAAAGTTCTGGTTAACGGATCGTTAACCAGCATTTTTGCCCAAATACCAAAAGCGGTCCAAGCCCACATGACTCGGCCCATTGCCTAGCTCAACGGCCAAGAGGTGTCGCCAACTTCCTTATAAATCAAGCCTAAGTTGAGTTGTGCGAGAATGGTTGGCATGGCTTGGCAAAACTTCTCTCACACAGTACAAGTCTCGGGTAAAGTGTGCGCACTCAAAACTCTGTGATCGGATTGGGAAAATCATGCTTCTAGCACTTGAAGACTTGAATCGCATCACCAACAAATTTTATATCATCACGAGATGCATGTTTTGTATCCACTTGGGATGCATGTTTCGCATCCCCTCGGGATCCATATTTCGAGATGCATATTTCGCATCCATGTTTCGCATCCCCTCGGGATCCATATTTCGAGATGCATATTTCGCATCCCTTCGGGATGCAAATTTTACATCCCCTCAACACCTATGGGATATGAAATTTGGCATATGGTCCTCATTTCTCACCTACATATAAATAACCCTTGACCTCATAAATGAAAGGGGTTGGCATTTGGCTCATTTCACTTCTCAAGACGATCTTGGACACCATTAGAGAACCTTGGGAAGATGAAGCTCGGGATACTTAAAACTTCCATCTTTTGTGATACTTAAGAACCCCAATGACGTGCATGTAAATGTGTACATTTATATTCACACATTTATTCTTATTTTAGTTAAATAAATGACATATTGGGGCATTATTTACACGTTTTAACCAAAAACCCAAAATTCTTAAATTATCATGCATTCATCTTCATATTGAGGTAAAAAAGCTATTTGTGCATTTACTAATTTTTTATAACATTTACTTTTGCATTTTAATTATTTTTGTGTTAGGAATTAAGGTGATAAAAAATGAAGAAGCTTTCATGAAATGCACAAGAAGACATGAAGGATATGCATGGACAAAGAGGAGTTGAAAGAATGAAGATGGAATTAATTCACACATAACTTAGTGGAGGACATAACCTACCCACTTTCCTTCTTTCCTTAATGCTACAATTAGAGGCTAATGTATTTGTAACAACCTAAATTCCAACAGATCGATATTTTTTTTCTTCAAAATTCTAATCTATCAAAGATCATGTTGGTTTGTCTGGTATCTTGTAGAAAAGACAGAGATATAAAATATATCAGAGCTTAGAAAACATCTCATAGCGGAATGGATAAAATATAATATAATCAAAATATAGCCTTACCCAAATAATAATACTGCCTAACCAGTATCCAAAGCTATCATATCTCTGCCAAAAATATAACCTGTGAATATGTTATGAGGAGGGGGTCAAAACACAAGTTTCGGTGACTGGATTTAAACTACACATTTTGGATAATCTTACATATACTGTTTAGTTCCAATTTCTTATTTATTAGGTTACTTGGGTTAACAACACTCAAGGCTTACACAAACGTCGTTCCCATCTACTTCCCAGTGGATTAACCTAATACAGTATATATGTAGCTACCCCAACATTTAGGTACACCCCATGGTACCTCAGTCGCATGATCTCCATTGTAACGCTAATAGAAATATACACAGTCCTTCATTCTACGTAGGAACGACGTATGGATCTCTGTATAACAATGCTATGTTCTGCATAGAAATGCCATCGCCACACTACGTAAGTGTGCAGACTGCCACCTTCGATCGAATCAAATCCATCACAGAGTAATGCCCTAAAGTCTATGATCTAACACTCATAGCAGACATGCATGTATATAGACTTTCTTAGGTAAGTGTCATTAATCGTACTCGATGCCTCAACCTATATGATACACCATCCGGAAACCCTTTGCATGTATCCACACGTATTATCTACTGTGCATGGAGTTCCGTAACAGGGCTGTACAAGGAACATGGAACTCGGTCGGGAGAATTTTCAGATATTTTTGTACAAAAATGCTATGGTCTGCATTTTCACAGTGGTTACGGTCCCACCTAACCCCTCCCTCAAATGGTAAAATACAAACATAATTGAGACTAGTGACGTGGCCCAAGAGGAAACAACAAATCCTAATTGGCATGTCCCTCACCCAAAGCCTTGATAATAAAGGATCTATGGTCTCTTGGTTTAGCTCTCTGTCTTTCCACATCATGCCGACTGTCAATGGTTGGTGCCCAATGACTACTATCAAATAGATGGTTAGACCGCCAAAGGCAAATGACCCGCCTAGTCAAAAGGCAGCAGGATCGTCAAGTCACCTAAGCCACCCTACAGCCTTCTGATTGCCACTATCATGGAAATTAAGGTATACTCACCGAGTAGTAACGCGCAGACCCAACCTCTACAAGCATAACCTATTGCTGCCACTGTACAGAGGACTACAGGAGTACACTCGACGTCCCAGGATGCTGTGTGCTTCACCCTCCAGTCCTTCAAAGGTAGCAGAATATCAGCATAACAACAGGCAGAACAGGCAGAATAATTAGATGGACGTGCTCTCCCCTCGTGTCGCATGACACCACGATGATCTACCCTGTTGGCTTATTCACCTTCAGACATACAGACTGGTCCAAGCCCTCAGGTTAATGTGTTATTAGACCCTATGTCTAAATGTTTAATTACAATCCTGCCCTACCCCATCAGATTTCCATTTAACTTGATTATTTCAAGTCATATTGACTTCTTATTCAGGTTACTAAGTTGTTCTTATTTATTCATTTCAGTTATATAATTTAATCCATTTAAGTTTATTAATAAGCCCATAACATATTATTTTCTAGATTGTAATCCAAGGTATGTAATCTATAATCTCTTTATATTATTACTATGTAATTCATGGTCCGATTCCATAGTTTCAATAACATGTTATATTGAATATATAATTAAGTATATTTTATCTCAATCCACATGTTTTTTGTTTAACATGTCTCTTATTATGTATGGTTAAATATAACTTATTTCGTTCCATATGTTCACCTCATTCTTTCATATTTAATCATAATTCCATCTTACACTGTCACTACAACTTGTTGTTGTTTACTTATTAACTTTGTTTTCCTAACTAAGGTTTATTAATAAGTTTCCTTTTCATTTATTATAACTTATGTTATAATTTCCACTTGTCCTTTGGAGAAGCCTACCTATTATAATTTTTTTTCTCATAATTAATCATAATAGGTTATTATCATTCCCTGTTCATTCCAATCCATATTATGTTGTGACATCCATTCATTACAATTAATGTCATTTATTGATTTCCCGTTACACACACACACACACACACACACACACATATATATATATATATATATATATATATATATATATATATATATATATATAAATGCACTAGGCCTCTCACTTTAAGTTGACTACTTGTGGATGATGGATTTGCCGAGCGGTTCCAGGTAGGCTTCTACCACAAGTTGAACTTAACCTCGTGTCTTAGTACCAATATATGTATGTATATGCACCAGACCCCTCACATTAAATTAACCACTTGTGGATACTGAATTTTCCAGGCGGTACCGAGCAGACTTCTACCACAAGTTGAATTTAACCTCATGTCTCAGTGCAGTTACAATTTCTTAATTACTGTAAATTTTCCATATAATTTAGGCATATCCATTCTTCTAAATTTTTACTGTAATTCTATTTTTACATGTCATACTTAATATCATATTAAGTCCATTCTTACTGATTATCATGTCACATGTTCTTCCTAACATGTAATTAACCCAACTTTCAAGGAATAACATGTAATTATCCAATCATGTAATTATTCCAATCTAACATATTAACATGTAATTATCCCAATTCTTACAGTCAAAGATTCACGTACATTATATGCCACTTAATGGGTTCTTAGGATGGTTCTATATACAACAGTAATATTTTTAACATGCCCTAAACAGTTTTAATACATAATTTTCCACTTAATCTTGAATTAAGCCTACAAATTTACACACTCATACATTTCAACAGGTTTACAATTCAACAGATTAATCATTTCAGCAGATTACAGTAGGTTAAACATTTCAGTAGGTTTATTATACATATTAACGGGGAATGAACGATAAATATACCATTATCAAAATGGCATAACTTAAATTCACTCACCAAGTAGCTTTTCAATTCATGAATCTGGTCCTTACCTAACATTCCATGGCTTACCTAATTGAATCAAGAACCTAGATAACCATGGATTCACAATTCTCAAACTAAAAGAAAGGGAAGAAAGAAGAGAAATTTAAATTGTCCAAATCCAAGAATTTATCTCACTTTGATTATAATTCTGAACACCCATTTGTAGATATACATTCTTTTCCTCCAGATCTTGAATCAGAATTTCCTTAGACTAATTATTCTATTTTTATGAAAAGATTTGAGGAGGAAGAAGAATAGCAGAGCTTAGGCAGCCTCTCAGAAAATTTGAGATTTAGGCTAGGCTCTGCTAGCCTATTTATAGGTGTTCCAGCACACGCAACACAGAGTCAGCAACGAATATGGCCACAAAACAGTCCATAGTCCAGAATTTTGCCAAATGGAGGGGGGTGACCCCTAGGTCTACCCACCCATTAGGGGGGTCGACCCACCCCTTTGGAGGTCGACCCACCCCTTTAGAGGTGGACCCATAGGTTTACCCAACCGTCTTATTTTCTACGTTGATGAGTCGGCATGAACTTATTTGAATTATATATATAACCCCCTTGTGTGTATACAAACTTCTAATGCTCATAACTTCTTTATACATTGTCCATTTTACGCAAACTCGTAGTCTATCTAAACCAAATTCCGAGATGAATGCAATGGTACAGTACATTTTACTTTATTCCCAATATTAAATCAAGTATTCTTTAGTTTATTGTCATTAATGTTCTTTAAAATTATGGGGTGTTACAGTATTGGCTAATGGAGGCAAAGCATGCTTCATGCACTCTTAATGAATCATTAGTGGCTAAAGAAAAAATGGAAGCTTTATGAAGATGGCAATTTGGGTAGTTCCTAAAAAAATTGGATTAGAGTTACTGTTTTAAAACATGTATAAATATCCATTTATGTTCATGTAAATGGATCCACTTATTTTAGTTAGTTTTGTAGTTGGATCAAAGCCCTCTTTTCACGGCTACTTAGCGATTTTTATTTCCATGTAACTTTCTTTTCTTTTATGCGATATTAATTAGTGCTTTCTTTTTATTTGTTCTTTTCTTTATGTTAGTAACTTAGTTTTAATTTTATGCAGGTAGATTAGATTTATTTTATGCTTGTTAATTAGTTCTCACTTTTCTTTTGTTGATGTTTAAATTGCAAATTATGTTTATTGGCATGACAACATACATGAATAGCTAAACCCCTTAAATATAGGGGTAACGAAGATTTTTTAAGACATATAGATTCAACATAATATCTTTTTGTGATTTCTTTGTACTTCATGGACAAAATGATGATTAAGTAGTTTTATGTTTCATGTTGCATTTGATAGCCTACGATGTTCAAAACAAATAGGCTATGTTTATCTCATTAACCACAAATTACCTTTTCATATAAATATGATCTTGGCAATGAATTGAAAGTTAATTAAAATTTGATGATCTATGTTACCAATTAATAGTACATAAATCATACTTAATGTATATTTTAATTTCATTATCTATGTCATGTTTCTTGAAAGTGAGAAGTGGGATTTGATTGTGAATTATTGTTTTATGGCCTAAGTTGTGTTAATTAATAACACAAATAGGTTATGCTTATGATAAATACATTTCTATCCCTACTTAAATTAAAGCGAGATCATGGTTTGATTTTATGAATGGTTTATATGAAAGTGAGAAAGTTGATTTGCCTCTAAATTGATTATTAATCCATAGTTTTACTCTCAAGTTTTAACATAGTTTTAGTTTGTAGTTAGTTAGCACAATTTTAATTTTGGTTTAATTTGATTGAATAGAATTAAAATTATTTCTTTTTTCGTGGATTGACCCGATTCGCCACGTACTACGATTGTACGTTGTGCGCTTGCTGTTATTATCACAATAATTCGTGCAACAGGTTTTTAATTCTATAGAATTACCGTTGTCGAACAAGTTTTTGGCATCTTTGGCGGGGAGAGAAATTTAATTTTACTCTTCGGAATAATTTTATGTTTCTTTGTTGATTTTTTTGCTTTTGTTCCTTTGACTTGTGTGAGTTTGATTGTTGTTGTTGTGTTTAGTTGTGTATTGTTACATTTTGTGTTTGTGTTCACTTGTGCTTTGATCTTGTTCATTTGTTGTTAGATCCTATTTATTTTTTATTTTGTTGGTCATATTTTTTTTAAAAAAATTTGCATTTTTATCACATAAACCTGTTTCAGGTTCTCAGGTTTTACTATGCACCTGTGCATTTTTGTTTGTTTTAGTCTCAGTTTAGTGTGCGTCTTGTTTTTACTCGTCAATTAAGAGGTTCGTTTTAATATAATTAAATAGGCATTTAATTTTATTAAAATTATGATATCTTCCATGGCTTACAAAATCAGCTCCATATTGAAGTGCTCATCGACGATCCCTTCACCTCTTGGTTTGTTCAAATCTGATTCCATATTGTAGTGCTTTTCAATACAGTTCCAATGCTTCCTGTTTAGTCACATTTCGATCATGTATGAGCAATATACTATTAACAAGTTTATATAATTATTCAATTAGTTAAAGCATTTTTTTTATTATTATCTAACTTAATTATTTTGTTTAAATTAACCAAACCGACTAACTTTTCAGTTATAACATTAACATATTAAAAGCGGTGAGAATTAGTACTCGTTTAAAACAATATTGGCCATGTCATACGAGATTAGGCATGCTCCATCCCCTCACCTGGCATGCTCCATGTGTCCAATATGTCACATCACTTGCCTGATAAAAACACAACTTCATGAAATGATCCTTCTTCCTAATATGCCGTTCTCCCCACGCATGCTTCCCCTTTATTTATTTATTTTCTTTTATTTTTCCCAAATGCCTAAGTGGCCCACGTAATCACAACAGCTTGAAACTCACATAACAGTGTCTCCCGCTACTCCTTCCCCTTATAGTATTTCTTCCTCCCAAAAGATGTTCCTCCCTTCCCTTAAAACTGTCCTTCCTCACTATTATTCGAAACTGCTCATGTATATTTGTTTTTTTGATCTAGTATCATTTCATATAAAATACCACGCACTTCTTCCATTCTCTCTCAGCCTGTACTTCGCGTGACTTACTTTTCCTCTAGTTTGTCATAGAATCTCACCCGATTCCCCCATAAACGTTGCGTTGATGCTGGTTCTTCTACAGTCATCATGAAAATAATCACCATCGACTCCCCTTCGTGCTTTCATAGCTTCTAACTTCAGTAATAAAAGAAAAAAGGAAATGCAGAAATGAATTGCATGAGCTGTTGCTGCTTTTTATTTCCTTTTCATATGAGTTGTTTTCCAATTTTATTTTTTATGGTGGAAATTTTACGTTCTCTAGAAAATAAAACAATGGGAAAGAGACACACCCACACACACATACATATATATATATATATATATATATATATGTATATATATATATATATATATATATGTATATGTATGTATATATATATGTATATGTATATGTATACACGACCTAGGAGATAAACACAACGTCGTTTTCTAAAGCCCCTTAGCCGTATGCGTAGATCGATAGGAATGCAAATTTGTACTGAGGAAGAGAACTGAAGCTTCTCCAGTATGTAGATGGGTAGGGGGAACAATTAGCATATGCGCGTACCTCATCTCGCTTGTGCAATCTTACAGACAAGGACGACGTGATATCTCATTTTGGCAGAGATTTTTCTTTCTTAAGGCTACCTTAGGAAAGTGAGGCATATGTGTCTATGAGCTGTAGATGATAGGTGAAATGACCCATACTTCCCCGCAAAGGAAAGCACAGATTGAGTCGAGAACACGACAAATCAGAACACAAATAGAAGAACATTTCATTGTTTATTACAACAATTTACAACAGAGTACAAGAATATAATAGAGTATGTATAAATAATATACATCTGAGAGGAAAATACATTACATAGCAGCGGAAAAATAATACATAACACAACTGTAAGAAATACACGGCTATAGAGCATTCCGAATATAGCTCTAGCTGTAAATCCTGGATCCTATGAAAATGAATATATGCAAACCCAAGACAATTAGCTGCCCATGTGGAAAATAAGGACACCCAGAGTTTAGGTTAAAACAATAAACTCCAGGTCAGTCATGTGACTGGTGTGAGAACTAAAACAGTTATTAAAACTTGATTTTTAAAGTAGGGTAAATCAAGGGACCACGCCGTTTAACACGGAACGGGTTTACCCCCATGAATACCAATGCATAAAACAAACAACTCAATGCTAATTAAAGAAAATGATGCTATTATAAGACTCAGGTCCCATCACACAATGCAACGCAAGCAGGAGGATAGAGTTTTACCTTATAATAGCCAAGAAAATGATCTATCCATCGGCTCCGTAGTAACCGATATATCCGAGGCACCTCGCATTCCAACAACCACATGGGTAAAAATATATAAAAGTCCGGGCTCGATACAATGACACTGCCCATAGCTAGAAAGAAACGTCATGTCCTCCTTGAGTTCCCTTATCCCGTTTTTGACTCATACCAAGGTGTGAGGCTCGCGAATTAACACTATACACAAAGCTAAGCTATATTAATGCTATGATTTGATCAAACCACAAGACTCCGCTTTTAAATAGAAGCCTTGATCATTTGCATCTCAGCATGCCACACAGACAATTCACGCCATGCGACTGATGTCTATCGATATATAACCTCTGAGCTCGTACATCCCAGAGAAGGGTGTTAAGCAAGAGAATAAATTCTCCTCCACCAAACAAATATATATTTAATAGAGATCAATCAACACAGAATAAAATCCATTGCCAGACACACAATCCATTTACAAGTTCGTTCTGGGTCTGAACGAAACCAGAGGCACCATATTCCTCGTCCCATATGTCCAATACAGGAGAGAGAGGTCCTCGCATGTCCAGTCGATCTCCAAGTATGTCTGGACGATCACCACTTATTACCTCGTCTTGGGTGTACAGCCCAATCAAGACATCAGTAATACTCCAAACGATGTGAAGACCTCCGGTCTTCAACCACCGTCTTCATCGTCGACTTATCGTCGAAACAGTTATTCAGAATGGGTATAGACCCGACCTTTCCGAATAACTTGCGTATATTATAAACAAGTGCTACACAAACACAACATACGCCTCATTCCAATTCAGAATATTCTTTCATTCAAATATTCACATCATTAGGGAAAGGCTCCCATAAATTTTACCAAAGATAAATTCTTTTAAATTTATTCTTTAATCTTCCTTTAGATATCAATTCAAACAAAATTAAGGTTTATCCAAATTAGTCGGGATTAGCGAACCTTACCGAAGTAATCATTTATTTTATTTCCCAATCCCAACCTTTTCATCCCATGGAGCAAAACTGGTACTACTCCATATCTAATACCACGGTGTTATCGGTAAAATTAATTACCATTTCATGTTCAAATCTAATTTAACTATCGCTTGGAGCAAAACTGGTGATACTCCATTCTCCATCATTTATTGAATTTGATAATTTAAATTATCACATCCGCCTCTCAATCAAATTAAAGATTAATTAAAACTCACTTAGTTTTAATCTCCCCGAAAAATCAATATTAATGATTATTAAAATTTAGGAAATAAATCCCGTCTTTAACTTGGTTAAAGAACCAATGTCATTTAAAACACAGTTCACGATAAACCCAATTCACATTCCATTAATTATGGAATCTTCACGGAAAAGCAAATCAATATATAATCGATATCATTTTCCGTATCCGACTAATAATATAAATGGAATAACGATAAAGCCTTTTAAATTCCATATATATTAACAGTCTTCCTCCACAGATGCTCTTACTAATCGAATTCCATTCGATCCTAATTTAATATATTAAATTGGAAAACTTTCCTTTGGAAAATCCCACTAAATCTTAATAAAAGATTTATATATTCCAAATCACATTTCACTGCAAATCGGGTTAAAGAACGAATATCGTTAAAACACAGTTCACAATAAACCCAATCCACATTCCATTAATTCTGGAATCTTCACTGGAAAAGCAAATCAATATATAATCGATATCAATTTCTGTATCCGACCAATAATATAATAGGAATAACGATAAAGCCTTTTAAATTCCATATATATTAACAGTCTTCCTCCACAGAAGCTCACTTCAATTATTACCAATCGAATTCCATTCAATCCCAATTTAATATATTAAATTGGAAAACTTTCCTTTGGAAAATCCCATTAAATCTTAATAAAAGATTTATATATTCCAAATCACATTTCATTGCAAATCGGGTTAAAGAACAAATGTCGTTAAAACACAGTTCACAATACACCCAATTCACATGCCATTTTATTCCAATTAAATGTTAATTAACTAGAAACACTAATAATCTTAATTAAAAAGAATTATTCTTCTCACACGGGGTTTAAGAATAGTGTTATTTAATACACCATTCACGACAAACCCAAAATCCAATTCTTTTATTCAATTCCAATTAAATCTTAATTAATTTGAAAACCTCACTAAATCTTAATTAAAAGATTTATTCTTTCCTGAACTGGGTTTAAGAACAGTGTTAATGAAGATAACATTCAAGAAAAACCCAAAATCCAATTCAATAATAAATACAAGGCTCTGAATAGAAATTTTATCGGCTTATATTCAATATAAAATTCTGAAATCAACAAATGTCGTATTGGTAATAATGATATATATATATATATATATCTTCCAAATTCCTCCACAATATCCGTATAATCACGGAATTCAATATCGAAATATTCCGAAGATAATTTCGATTAAAACCCATTCCAATTCATATATTGGAAATTCTGGTTATTTTAAAACCATTTCCAATCCAATTTATTTATTTAAAATATTGGGTTATAATTCTAGTTCATAACTAGTTCATTTTGATAAAAATACATTTATATCTTTTCAAATATAGAATTTTTCATCCCTATTATTTCCAAATCATTTATTATGATTTTATACGAATCACTAATATTTTTAATAATTTTATCAAGGCCCGTACAGTCGATTTCCATAAATGGTCATTGAACTGCACTTACAACGACCATTTCCAAATTTTGTTTGGACATAATTCCAAGTCCAATCGTTAGATTACAAACCTCTTATGTTCTTGGAAAGCTCTTTTCGATACGAACCTAATGGTTCCAGTTTTAGGAGAATTCGACGGGTGGGTCTCCCGTAACGTCTATTCGAAGTCAATGGTCGAAATTCGTGAACGGTCGCGGCACGGTGCGTTATATTCAGGCTATTTAATATATATAATATATATATTATATATTTCGTCGATTTTTATTTAAAATGTATTTTATAAATCGTTTTAAATTCGGTTTAAAAATGATTCCAACTTCATTTACAAATTTAAATCATATCATTATAATATATAAATGATAATATTTTCAAAATATCAGATTTTGAAATCATTTCAATTTCGATATTCATTATAAAAATGAATAAAATCGATATAAATATCGTTCCCGTCAAAATGGCGCATATCTAATCAATACGGCTTCACCCATTACAATATTTTCGTGTCCATCCAAAATCAGACATCAAAATCATATTTTGATCTTCTGCTGAATATTATTTTAAAATATTCATTATTTTATTTTATTCAACACATGAATATTTTACTCAACACGTGAATAATTTTAATGGTTTATACATTCAAAAAAATGATATTTTTATTGTTTAAATATTTTATTCAACACATGAATATTTTATTCAACACATGAATATTTTATTCAACACATGAATATTTTTAATGGTTTATACATTTAATAAAAATGATATTTTTATTGTTTAAATATTTTATTCGACACATGAATATTTCATTCAACACATTAATGTTTTTAATCCTTTCCTGAATATTATTTTAAAATATTCTTTATTATCCAAATTTGAGTGAGACCCAATCAATCACCATATAATGTTAATTATATGGATTCCATACAACACATGTATATAATAACAACGATAAACAATCATCCATCATCCAGAGCGCATTATACAACTGCATAAGCATTAAATATCAATAATTAACGCTTACGACTGTCAACCAATCGATCGACATACAACTAATTATTGGGTACAATGTACGTCAAATATTATCCCAATACCCGTGTGGGGTTTCCGAACAACAAATATTGAATATTATTTGTGCAATTGGGCGATGTGTAAAATATATCGTCCCAATCAATATCAGTCAAATGGGTGTACATAAACAAATCTTCGATTTGTAAATGAATATTAATTTCAGTGCATCACTATTTTATATAGTTCATATATCCAATAAAAATGATATTTTTATTGTTCAAATATTTTATTCAACACATGAATATTTTATTTTCCATTTCACATCTTAATCACAATCAATTTCCACAATACAATCAAACAAGTCGTCCATGGTCTGTGGACGATGGTGTCAGGAGCTACTAAGCCCGTTCTGCAACCTAGTATATATTTAACTAGAAAACAAGATTAGAGTGAGAAGTTCTCACCTTTGGGATCCACTCCGCCAATTTTATTTCTGAATTTCTGAACAGTTTGGATTTGCCCGAAATTCCAATGAAATCTTGTTCACGTTGTTCATAGTAGAAATCACATTTTTAATACGATGTTTATATATTTAAAAATCGCAATTTTGTACCGCTATAATATGTATAAAAATCAAATTTTTATATCGCTTTATATATAATAAAAATCTTATTTTTATATAACTAAAAACCGAATTTTTATCTAACTAAAAATCAAATTTTTATATAACTAAAAATTGAATTTTTATCTACATAAAAGTCATACCTTTATGCGATTAAAAATCATAACTTTATGTTCTCTTCATATATAAAAATCAAATCTTTACCTAATTAAAAATTAGATTTTTACCTAACTAAAGATTATATTTTTATATAACAAAAATCAGGTTTTTACCTAATTTAAAATTAGATCTTTATATAATAAAAATAAAATAAAATCAGAAAATCAAGAAACCCACGGTTTTAGATCGGAGGAGAGTGAGGGATGCGGCGCCAGAGGTATTGGAGGTCAGGCGGGAGGCGCATTGACTAGCGGCGGTGGCTAGGGCTTGTTGGTGGCTGGTTTCAGGCGATTGGGGTTTTGAAGCTTGGTTTTTTGAAGAGGGAGGAGGAAAGAGGATGGAGGAGGTGCTAGAGGAGGAGGGGGGTATCGTCGAATGCCCGGTGGCCAGAAGAGGCGACTGGATCGGGGGCGAGGAGGGCTGGGCGACGTGCGCTTTGTTTTTTTTCTTCTCTTTCTTCCTTTGAACGACGGGCTGAAGAGAAGGGGGTTGACCCCCTTTTTATTTATTTTAATTTTATAATTAATTATTCCAACAAGTTACTTTTTCTTTCGAACTCCAAATCGAACCCAAGGACTGTCGCCCCCAGCTAATTACCCCCATTCTTAACACAATGGGATATGTCCCATAAGCCAGTTCGATCGTTTCGATCGGTTTTCATCAAAATTAATATAACATTCAAAATTGATTTCAACGTACCTTTTAATTTACTGGGGCCACATACTGACTCCAAAAATTGCATAAAAATAAATCTGGCTATTTTTTGACGATGCGATCCTAACAAAACTAATTTCGTCGAATTTGGAGACCGTCTGAAAAACGGTCATTTTCCAGTCGATTAAATTCAAACTGAAACTGCCAAACGCGTTTAAATCCACCACTCTCGCATATTGATTCCAAAAATTTTGAAAATTGGAATCCAGCAATAACTTGACATTCCGGATCCAAGAAAGGTTGTTTCGTTGAAACGGAGGTCGTTTGCAAAATGGCTACTTTTAAGGGCTTTATATATATAAAAATATATATAAATTCCATAGCGACTTTTCTAAATTTTAAACTGGACATAACTTGTCATTTACAAAGTAAAATCTCAGTTTCTTACATTCGTTAGAAAGATATTATCAAACAGATTCAAATATTTCTTGTTTCTTCCAATTCTGACTCATATTGAATTCTGTACATCCAATTGAAACTAGAAATCAAATTTCCAAACTACCATGCCATTTCAGGCTCGTTTTATAATTAAAACAAATTTATTCGTTCTAACTTAGATTAAAATAAATTTTTAATCGTTATTAGCAAACATAAATCATTTTAAATATTCAAAATTCATTAAAATTGCTAAATTAAAAATTTGAAATTTGTTCTGAAAATCCAGGTTGTTACAATCTCCCACACTTAAAATCTTTTCGCCCTTGAAAAGGAACGAAGTTGAAAGTTGTTTAACTAATCAACTCAACTTTCATTCTTCAACTTTTCAGTTTCTCAGAATTTCTAATTTTTCAAAAATTTGGCTAACACTCTAAATTTTCGAAGAAATTCGCCATAACCTCCTTTGTACGGGGAGACTTTTAAAACCTCGACTAGCCACGCAGGGCCCTCACCAATCCAATAGAAAATGATAAATCCAATCGGCTCATAAAAACATCCAAACCCAATAAATTAGTAAACATGTACCAATTTGTCGGGCATACAAATTTTTTTCCTTTGCTTAGCTTCCCTGCTATGACCTGTTCAATGTGTATACATGTATATGCATGCAATTCCAATCAGTTTTCAATTCAGTTCAATATTTGATTCCGTTTGGCTAAATTTGCCTTTCACTTACATATTGATTTCAATAATTTTATTAGTTAAACTAATAATCAAACAACTCAACCAACAATCAATTAGTTGATTAACTTTTCAAACATATAATTTTCTATATATACATAAAAATCATATTTTTGTGTGTCAAATCACAACAATAAACCCTATCTAGTTTTGGTTCTCACACCAGTCAATTGGAAATATATAGATATCACACTTTCGAAACTCGAAAATAACACTGAGGATGGGGCCCCATCACTAGAATCATTCCCGGGCGACTAGAGTGTGATTTTATATCTATCCAATATATTTAAGGCTTCGCATACACGTTTGCAAGGCGTATATGCAAAATCTTCATATACTCGATTGTCCAAATCAATTTAAATAAGATATTCAAATACGTATTAAGAGGGTTTAATTTTTCAAAACAATATTTGTTTTCATTTTTATTTTAAAAATACACTCTTCACACTCGTTCTAGGATACTACTGATCTTATCTCTAACGAGTCATTCTTATTGGACATTACTAATCCAATCTCTGATTAATTCTTTTGCTTGGTTCTAATGTGTCTTGTTCTCAATCTCTATAAACCAAAGCTTTGATCCCAAAATGAAACAACCCAAACTTCCCCGTAAAGGAAAGCCCAAATTGAGTTGAGAACACGACAAATCAGAACACAAACAAAAGAACATTTCATTACTTATTACAACAATTTACATCAGAGTAAAAGAATATAACAGAGTATGAATAAATAATATACATCTGAGAGGAAAATACATTACATAGAAGTGGAAAAATAATACATAACACAAATATAAGAAATACACGGATATAGAGCATTCCGAATGTAGCTCCATTTGTAAATCCAGGATCCTGTGAAAATGAATAACTGCAAACCCAAGACTACTAGCTGCCCGTGTGGAAAATAAGAGCACCCAGAGTTTAGGTTAAAACAATAAACTCCAGGTCAGTCATGTGACTGGTGTGAGAGCTAAAATAGTTATTAAAACTTGATTTTTAAAGTAGAGTAAATCAAGGGACCACGCCGTATAACATAGAACGAGTTTACCCCCATGAATACCAGTGCATAAAACAAACAGTGCAATGCTAATTAAAGAAAATGAAGCTATTATAAGACTCAGGTCCCATCACACAATGCAACGCAAGCTGGAGTATAGTGTTTTACCTTATAATAGCCAAAAATGATATGTGAAATTTCTTATTTTATTATTACTATAAGTGAAGAAATCAACTTCAAATATAAATGTATCAATCATAGGCGGCATGGGTACCATCTACCATGTCTCCATTCTAGTTCTTCAATTATAACCGAAATGTCATGTATTGGAAATTGGATTTCCGTCATGAGTCGAGGCAAGGGATGTAGTCCTCGCTGGCTTCGAGACACTCTAATAAATACCACAGGGTCACACACAGATATCCCTTGGATCCTCCAAGGCCGGTCCACACATAGCGGATTAGTTATACCTGAACACACGTTCCTCTGTCCTATAGGACCTATCCATCGGCTCCGTAGTAACCGATATATCCGAGGCGCCTCTCATTCCAACAACCACATAGGTAAAAATATATAAATGTCTGGGCTCCATACCATGACACCACCCATAGCTAGAAAGAAACTTCATGTCCTCCTCGGATTCCCTTTTCCCGTTTTTGACTCATACCGAGATGTGAGTCTCGCGAATTAACGATATACATAAAGGTATGCTATATTAAAGCCGTGCTTTGATCATCAAACATAAGACACTGCTTTTCAATAGAAGCTTTGATCATTTGCATCTCAGCATGCTACGCAGGCAATTCACGCCATGTGACTGATGTCTATTGATATATAACCTCTGCGTTCGTACGTCCTAGAGAAGGGTGTTTAGCAAGAGAATAAATTCTCCGCCACCAAACAGATATATATTTAATAGAGATCAATCAACACAGAATAAAATCTAATGTCAGACACATAGTCCATTTACAAGTTCGTTGTAATAACCCGGAAATCCGAACCAATTTAAAATTTTTATTTTGGAAATTTTGACGAATTTTGAATATTTAAAATGAATTATTTTAAATAATGATGACGAGAAATTTATTTTGAATAGAATTTGAACGTATATATTTATTTGAATCGACGTTAGAATATAAATATTTATTTTTAATTATAAAAGGAATTGAAAATGGCGCGGTAGTTCGAAAATTCGATTTCAAATTTCAAATGAATGTACAGGATTCAAAATAAACCAGATTTTGGCGAAACAAAAACTATTAGAATCTATTTGAGAGTATCTTTCCAATGAATCTGAAAAATTGAAATTTTATAGCGGGGATAAAAATTTATGTCCAGTTGAAAAGTCAGAATAGTCACTATGGAATTTTGGCCGTTAAAAATGGAAATTTTGCAAACGACCTCTGTTTTCGACGAAACCACTTTTGTTGGATCCGGGATGTCGAGCTATTGCTAGATTTCAAAATTCATAATTTTCTGAATTAATATGTGAGTGTGGCGAAGGAAAATGTGTATTAACAATTTCTGTCAATTTCGATCGACAAGAAAATGACAATTTTTCTAACGGTCTCAGAATTTGACGAAATTAGTTTTGTTAGGACCGTATCGTCAATACGAAGCTAGAAAATATTTTTGGGAATTTTTAGAGTTCATATATGGCCCCGATAAATTGAAATGTACATTCAAATTCAATATGTAGATTTATATTTATATTTTGACGGAAACAGATCGAAACGATCGAATCAGCTGATGATACATATCCCATTGAGTTCAGAATTGGGGTACTTAGTCATGGACGACAGGCGGTGGGTCTCGTTTAGAGATCGAATAGAAAATCAACTTTATAGAGAATAAAATAAAATAAAATATTATATAAAAATCTCTTTACATAAACCCCCCTCTTTTCTTTTCCTTCTTCAGTTATCCCGATTAGAAAATAAAAAAGAAGAAGAAGAAAGTAGCCGCCACTCCTGGAGAACCGCCGCCCACCGTGCGAGCTCCGCCTCAGTTCTCCTCCCCCATCTCCGACAACGCCGCCACCAAACCCCCTCCTTCTCCCTCTCCCCTCGTCAACGAAAACCCAACCCCCCCCCCCCCCCCGAGAACCCGACGCAGCACCCACTGACCCCCATTCCGTCGCCTCCTACTCTGGAATCGCGCGACAGCCGTCCCCCGCCTCTGACTGCTCCTCTGAACCCCCTCCGACCAGCGAGTCTCTCCCCTTCACCAAAGATTCGACTTGTACAGGAAGAAAAGGGGGTAAATAAGTTATGTTTTACTCTATTTTTAAAATCAGTCTTGTTATCTAAATTCACATTAGTAAAAAATCAGTTTTGTATATGAAAAGTTATCAGTTTGGTTAATGAAAAGTTACGATTTTTGTTAATGAAAAGTTACGATTTTTGTTATTGAAAAGTTATGATTTTTAAACTAGAAAAGATTAGGTTGTTAATTATGTAAGAATCTTGTTTTTAGTTATATATTAAAAAAAAATACGATTTTTATTGTATATATAACAATTTGATTTTTATATAATAGGAAATATAAAAATATGATTTTTATATAATAAAGAATATAAAAATTTGATTTTTATATAGTAGATATTATAAAAGTATGATTTTTATAAGATAGAGATTATAAAGATGTGATTTTTATATATGTTGCAGCGAAATAAAAATTCGACTTTTATATGAGTAGCGGATTAAAAATAGAATTTTTACATAATAGGAAATATAAAAATATGATTTTTATATATAAAAATATGATTTTTATATGGGTAGTGGCGGGGTAAAAATGTAATCTTCATATAATGATTAGCGATCTAAAAATGTGATTTTTACAGATAAATATAGGATCTTTATTTATAATGGTAGAACGATTAAAATTTGATTTATATATATAAGAATAGAGAATAAAAATATGATTTTTACCTGTCAAGCGTTGTATTAAAAATGTGACTTTTAATATAGAAACCGTGGGAAACAGACTGCGATGGAACCGAATGAAAGCGAATGGAATCCAAATCGTTCAGAAATAAAACTGGCAGGGTGGAACCCAAAGGTGAGAACTTCTCACTTTAAATTTATTTTTCTAGTTGAAATATATACTAGGATGCAGACGGTGCTTAGCAGCACCCGACACCCGCCGTCCACAGACCATGGATGACTTGTTTGTTTGATTGATGTGTTTTGAAAATTGATTGCGTGAAGGGAATGAATAAATATTTTATAGTTAAAAATATAATTTTTCAATGTGTATATAAAATAAATATTTATAAACAAATCGGACGATTTTTTTTATGTACACACATTTGATTGATATTGATTGGGGCGATAAATTTTGCACATCACCCAACTGCACAAATAAATCTGTATTCATCGTTTGAAAACCGCACACTGGTGTTGGGATGAAATTGGACATACATTAATCCCAATAATTAGCTGCATGTCGATCGATTGGTTGACAGGCTGTTATAAGCGTTAAATATTTATATTTGATGCTTACATAGTGTAGAATGAACTCTGGATGATGGATTGTTGTTTTCATTGTAGTTATACACATTGGTTGTGTGAAATCCATATAACCAACATTGTATGGTAATTGATTGTGTCTGATTCCAGTTCAAAAAGAATGAAGATTTTGAAATAATGATTATTTTAAAATAACGAATATTTTCAAACAATATTAAGAAAAGAATCAAAATATGATTTTGATGTACGATTTGGGATGGACACGAATATATTTAAATATATAAAGCCGTGTTGATTAGATTGACATCATTTTGACGTGAACGATATTTATATCGATTTTATTCATTTTTATAATGAATATCGAAGAGGAATTGATTTCAAAATCTAATGTTTTGAAAATATTATCATTTACACATCGATGATATAGAATATTCAATTTTGATTAGAAATTGAATATGAAGTTGAAATCGTTTTGAAAACGAATTTAAAACGATTTGTAAAATACGCTTTAGAAGGAAATCGATGAAATATATATAATACATACATATATATATATATATAATGGCCTGAATAAAACGCGTCGCGCTGCAACAGTTCACGAATTTTGACCATTGACTTCGAATGGACATTGCGGGAGATCCGACCATCGGATTCTCCTAAAACAGGAACCGTTGGGTTCGTATCGAAAAGAGCTTTCTAACGAATACAAGAAATTAGAATTCTAACAGTTGGATTTGGAATTATGTCCCAATTAAATTTGGAAAAGGTCGCTGTAAGTGCAGTTCGATGGCCGTTGATGGAAATCGACTGTATGGGCCTTGATATAATTAGTAAAAATATCAATAATTAGTGTAAAATCATAAGAAATGATTTGGAAAGAGTTGGGATGAAAAATTCCATATTTGAAAAGATAAAAATAGATTTTTATTGAAATGAACTAGTTTTGAACTAGAATTATAATCCATTTATTTTTAAAATAAATAAATTGGATTTGAAATGGTTTTGAAAATAACCAGAATTTCCAATATATAAAGTAGAAATGGATTTGAATCGAAATTGTCTTCGGAATATTTTGATGTTGGATTTCGTGATTATACAGATATTGTTATTGAAATTTGAAAGATATATTTATATCGTTATTTCCAACACGATATTTGTTGGTCGTAGAATATGATATTGAATATAAGCCGGTATATTTTCTATTTAGAGCCTTGTATTTAATATCAAATGGGATTTAGGTTTTTCGTGAATGGTGTCTTCATTAACACAGTTCTTAAACCCAATTGAGAAAAAGATTAAATCTTTTTATTTGGATTTAATGAAGCATACCAATCAAATAATATTTAATTGGAATCGAATTGGAATTGATTTGTGGGTTTATCGTGAACGGTGTTTTAAATAATATTTGTTGTTTAAACCGATAATTTATGGAATGTGAATTGGGTTTGTAGTGAATTGTGTTTTAACGACATTCGTTCTTTATCCCGATTCATAGTAGAATGTGATTTGGAATTTATAAATCTTTTGTTAATATTTAAAGGAGAATTTCCAAAGTAAAGTTTTCCAATTTAAATGAAATAAATTGGAATGGAATGGAATTCGATTTGGTAATAATCGAAGTGAATTTCTATGTATGAGGACTGCTAATATATATGGAATTTAAAAGGCTTTGCCGTTATTCCAGTTATATTGTTAGTCGGATATGGAAGTTTATATCGATTATATATTTCGATTTGTTTTCCATGAAGATTCCACCGCTAATGGAATGTGATTTTGGGTTGTCGTGAATGGTATCTTTAATAATACTGTTCTTAGACCCAACGGAGTTAAGATAATCAGATACTAACTGGAGATTAGTTAAGTTGAATGGTTTCTTGGGGATTGATCTGATGTTGGTCTCGGCCTTCGGGGTTATTACCTAGGGAATTATTCACTTGCTAATATACGGTTAAAGGCTGATGGAATAGAGTGTGATTTTGGGTTTATCGTGAACCGTGTTTTAAATGACATTGGTTCTTTAACCTAGTTAAAGACAGGATATGATTTCCCATGTTAAACAATCATTAATATTGATTTTTGGGAAGATTAAAACCAAGTGGAGTTTTAATGAATCTTTAATTAGATTGAAATGATTGAGAATGGAGTATCACCAGTTTTGCTCTAGACGATAGTTAAATCTTTAATTAGATTTGAACGTGAAATGGTAATTGAATTTACCGATAACACTGTGGTGTTAGATATGAAGTATTACCAGTTTTACTTCATGGGATGAATAGGTTGGGGATGGGAAATTTAACAAATGATTACTTTGGTAAGGTTCGCTAATCCCGTCTAGTTTGGATAAACCATAATATGGTTTGAATTGACATCCAAAGGAAGATTAAAGAATAAATTTTAAAGAATTTATCTTTGATAAAATTAATTGGAACCTATCCCAAAAAGTAAGAATATTTGAATAAAAGAATATTATGAATTGGAATGAGGCGTATGCTGTGTTTGTGTAGTACTGGTCTATTATATACGCGAGTAATTCGGAAAGTCCTGGTTTATACCCATTCTGAATAACTGATTCGACGATATGTCGAGGATGAAGACCAGAGGTCTTCACGTCATTTGGATAATTACTGATGATCTTGTTTGGGCTGTACACCCAAGAGGAGAGAATCAGTTGGTGATCGTCCAGACGTACTTGGAGATCGATGGATATGCGAAGAATAAGGCTCCTCCGGTTTCGTTCAGACCCAGAATGGACTTGTAAATGGATGTGTGTCTGACATTGGATTTTATTCTGTGTTGATTGATTTCTATTAAATATATATCTGTTTGGCAGCGGAGAATTTATTCTCTTGCTTAACGCCCTTCTCTGAGACGTACGAGCTCAGGGGTTATATATCGATAGATATTTGTCGCATGGCATGAATTTGCTATGTGGCATGCTAAGATGCAAATGATCAAGGCTTCTGTTGAAAAGCAGAGTCTTATGGTTGATGATCAAAGCATGGCTTTAATACATCGTAGCTTTGTGTAGAGTTAATTCGCGAGCCTCACACCCCGGTGTGAACCAGAAACGGGAGAGGACATCAGTGATGACATGCGTTTCCTTCTAGCTAGGAGTGGTGTTTTGGGTTTTACATGCCCGAACATTTTACTTATGTGGATGATGGATTGCGAGGCGCCTTGGTTAGATCGGACGATCCAGGTCCGATGGAGTTATTTTGCTCATTTACTCCCCATAGGGCGGGGAAACGTAGTGTTCAGGCATTTTAATCCACATCGAGTGGACCGGCACTGACGATCCAAGGCTTGACTGAGTACTTGCCTGAGGCTCGGGCTAGAGAGTCTCGAAGTGGTGAGGATGATCCCTTGCCTCGGTTCACAGATGGAAATCCAACTTCCAATACGTGACATTTGCGGTTTTGATTGTAGAGCCTAGTATTGGCGACATGATATATGGTACCCATGCCGTCTAGGATTGATAGATTTATATTTGAAGTTGTTTTATACGCTATGCACTTGTAATAGTATCAAATAATTTGTTTTAACGTACCAAGCATGTTTGGCTATTATAAGGGAAAACCCTATCCCCTGGCTTGCGTTGCATTGTGTGATAGGACCTGGGTCTTATAATAGCTTCATTTTTCCAAAAGGCATTGCGTTGTTTTGTTATATGCACTGGTATTCTTGGGAGGAAACCCGTTCTGTGTTATACGGAGTGGTCCCTTGATAAATCTTATTTAAAGTAAAGTTTTAAATAACTGTTTTAGTTCTCACACCAGTCACATGACTGACCTGGAGTTTATTGTTTTAACCTAAACTCTGGGTTCCCCTATTTTCCACACGGGCAGCTAGTAGTTTTTGTTTTGCAGATTTATATTCACAGGATCCTGGTTTACAGCTGGAATGATATTCGGAAAGCTCTGTATCCGTATATCTCCTTCAGTTGTGTTTTGTATTGTTTTTCCGCTGCTATGTAATGTATTGTAATCTCTGATATTTGTCGAATGTATAATATTTATTCATACTCTGTATACTCTTGTATTCTGATGAAATTGTTGTAATAGGCAATGAAATGTTCTTCTGTTTGTGTTCTAATTGGTCTTGTCCTCAAAGCGATCCGAGCTTTCCTTACCGGGGAAGTTCGGGTCGTTATATTTGCGATGGCCTGCCCCGCACCGGCCTGCATTTCCTCCGAAAATGCGCTGTACACATGCCCGACTAGCACGGAACGACCGCCAAAGAAAGGAAAGAAGAGAATGAACTAATCGAAAACCTGTAAAATGTCTCACAGCGCATGGGATAAAATATAATAACAATATACTTGACATAAAACATGCGAGATAATGCATAAGCTAAAAACTAAACATCATAGCAGCGGAAAATCCAAATTTAGCTTATTTTCCACATCATCATTATTACAACTTGAAAACTGTCTCTAAAGTAAAAGAAAGGAAGGGTACACTAATAATGCCCAAATTAGTGACCAGCAGCGACACAGGGAGAATATCTATATATCATACGTGGAAGCCTCCTGCTCGTCTCCGGTACAACTACTCGTGTATACCACCTAAACCGTCTCTAGTCAGCTCGTGAGAGCACCCAGAGTAATAAGAAGAGACATAAAACTCTGGGTCAGACAAAAGTCTGGTATGAGTGATAAGTAGCAAAACAGAACAATAACAGGTATACTAAACCATACCTGAACCTGGACCTGGACCTGCAACCAAAGAGTAAGCACTACATACTGTACAATACTCTGAGGTGCCACTAACACATGGTATAAACAATACGGGGGTGGGGGTGTGCATGTCATAGTGATGGCAAACAAATCAAGCATAGCAACCATCCTCACATCTCTCACTCAGTGCGTAAAGCATACGATATCCACCACTTTGATCACTAGAGCCATCGAGGTAATGACGGAGTTCGACTTGTACAACTACTGCTACCACCAAGCTTATCCCATGGGATCATGACCAAACCCTTTCAAATGACCCCACTTCATTGGTCTATAGCTCACTAGTCGTACCTAGGCCACTGTGGCCCTGAATCCGTCCACGTACCTCCCATACATAGTGATCCAAAGTCATAGACATCGACAACCCCTTAGCACACGTCCTGCAGCAAAGCCCAATCATGAAGTTAACTCGTTGGTTCCCAACTGGATCCTGAGTACAAACTTCCTACTTGGACTACCTTTGCATCTCGGGTTTTTGGTCTTCACCGGATCGGTTCGGTTCTTCATTTCTCTTTTCTTCAAATCGTGCTCCCGGTTCGGTTCGTGGCCTTCATCTCGTGGTGGTTCAGATCGGTCGTGGTCACCCCTTGCGGTTCAGTTCGGTCTCCTTCCCAAGCACACCGGGTCGGGTCGTGGCCCTCCTGTCCGCTCGTGTGCATCGGTCCGGGTTGGAGAACTTCTAGCGGATCGGGTCGGAGAACTTCCAGTGGATCGGGTCGGAGAACTTCTGGTTTGAAACGGTTCGGTTAAGGTGCTCTAGTTCGTGATCCTCCTTGGCCATCATTTGACGAGCTTCCAGGCGGTTTGGATCGTGGGGAGTGGGTCGGTTCGGTGGGAAGTAAGGGAATCCGATCTGGTCCGGTCACAGCCTGCACTTTTCCTGTAACTTCCAGCGATTGTTTATACGCCACTCGATGGCGTTTTCGACCATTCTAACTATTCTAAAAAATCACAATTCATACCAAACAGTCATAGCAACATGTATAATCAACCACAAGCACCAAAACAATATTTTGATAGGTTAAAACGGATCAAACATAGCCAAAATCCCAAATTTTTCCTTAAGAATGTCTAAGCAAAACTAATGATATGATTAGTAAAACTTAACCAAATCATCCAAATTTTCTAACAGAGGCCTAAAACAATATTTCGAAATATATGAATATTTTTCTAGAAATTATTAATGTATAAATTCGCTAATCAACACTATTTACCCTTAATTAACCATAGTTAGTGAGAAACCTTGCAAATCACTCACCTTAGCCACAAATAAAATACCAAATCTAAAAATATCTCTGTTTGGGCACGAATACCAATGCAACACAGCATCTCTACCTCGATTCTTGTGCTAATCTGCTTTGATTTGATGTTGATTTGGCTTAATTAGTGATTAGAAGGTGATCTGGGGTGTTTTAGAAAGTGAAGGCCATGGCTAAACTTGAAGAAACAAAAACTGGCGGCTGGAAAATGATAGGAACTGAATTTCCTAACCCTATCAGCCTCCCCCTAACCTAATCTCGAAATGGTATGGGCCCACTCACTAATCACCCAAATTAGGCCCGGTTAAGCAGTTTTTCACCATCTGAAACTTGTTTCAGCCATATCTCCCAAACGGTGAGTCTGTTTGGCTAATGTGACCACTCTACGGAAAGGTAAACCATTATCCAGATCTAATGGAAGTAGTTCTAGGTCAAAACTCCTTTTCAATCAAAAGTTATGGTCAAAACAAGATCAGATAGGGGAAAAAAGGTCATTTAAAAATCGGCAAAAATCATGAACATGGGAAATGACCCCAATAGTCGTCTCCCAAAGTTACATTACCATATGACTTCATATGTTAAAGAAATAAATATTCTACGATCCTTCGATGCGTAGAATGCTGGTCGTTACAATATTCGTTCTAGGTCTGAACAAAACCGGAGGCACCTTATTCCTCGTCCCATATGTCCAATACAGGGGAGAGGTGCTCGCATATCCGGTCGATCTCCAAGTACGTCTGGACGATAACCACTTATTACCTTGTCTTGGGTGTACAACCCTATCAAGACATTAGTAATCATCCAAACGATGTGAAGACCTCCGGTCTTCAACCACCGTCTTCATCGTTGACTTATCGTCGAAATAGTTATTCAGAATGGGTATAAACCTGGCTTTTCCGAATAACTCGCATATATTATAAACAAGTGCTATACAAACACAACATACGCCTCATTCCAATTCAGAATATTCTTTTATTCAAATATTCACATCATTAGGGAAAGGTTCCTATAAATTTGATCAAAGATAAATTCTTTTAAATTTATTCTTTAATCCTCCTTTGGATATCAATTCAAACCAAATTAAGGTTTATCTAAACTAGTCGTGATTAGCGAACCTTACGGATGTAATCATTTATTTTATTTCCCAATCCCAACCTATTCATCCCATGGAGCAAAACTGGTAATACTCCATATCTAATACCACGGTGTTATCGGTAAAATTAATTACCATTTCACGTTCAAATCTAATTAAAGATTTAACTATCGCTTGGATAAAAACTGGTGATACTCCATTCTCGATCATTTCTTGAATTTGATGATTTAAATAATCACATTCGCCTTTCAATCTAATTAAAGATTCATTAAAACTCACTTAGTTTTAATCTCCCTAAAAATCAATATTAATGATTATTCAAATTTAGGAAATAAATCCTGTCTTTAACTGGGTTAAAGAACCAATGTCATTTAAAACACAGTTCACGATAAACCCAATTCACATTCCATTAATTATGGAATCTTCACGGAAAAGCAAATCAATATATAATCGATATCAATTTCCGTATCCGACTAATAATATAAATAGAATAACGACAAAGCCTTTTAAATTCGATATATATTAACAGTCTTCCTCCACAGAAGCTCACTTCAATTATTACCAATCGAATTCAATTCAATCCCAATTTAATATATTAAATTGGAAAACTTTCCTTTGGAAAATCCCATTAAATCTTAATAAAATTTTTATATATTCCAAATCACATTTACTACAAATCGGGTTAAAGAACGAATGTCGTTAAAACACAATTCACAATAAACCCAATACACATTCCATTAATTATGGAATCTTCACGTAAAAGCAAATCAATATATAATCGATATCAATTTCTGTATCAAACTAATAATATAAATGGAATAACGACAAAGCCTTTTAAATTCCATATGTATTAATAGTCTTCCTCCACAGAAGCTTACTTCGATTATTACCAATCGAATTCCATTCAATCCCAATTTAATATATTAAATTGGGAAACTTTCCTTTGGAAAATCCCATTAAATCTTAATAAAAGATTTATATATTCCAATTCACATTTCACTTCAAATCGGGTTAAAGAACGAATGTCGTTAAAACACTGGTCACATTTCATTTTATTCTAATTAAATGTTAATTAACTAGAAACACTAATAATCTTAATTAAAAAGAATTATTCTTTTCACATGGTGTTTAAGAACAGTGTTATTTAATACACCATTCACGACAAACCCAAAAATCCAATTCTTTCATTCAATTCCAATTAAATCTTAATTAATTGGAAAAATTCACTAAATCTTAATTAAAAGATTTATTCTTTCCTCAACTGGGTTTAAGAACAGTGTTAATGAAGATACCATTCACGACAAACTCAAAATCCAATTCAATATTAAATACAAGACTCTGAATAGAAATTATATCGGCTTATATTCAATATCAAATTCTGAAATCAACAAATATCGTATTGGGAATAACAATATATATATCTTCCAAATTCCTCCGTAATATCCGTATAATCACGGAATCCAATATCTAAATATTCCGAAGATAATTTTGATTCAAATCCATTCCAATTCATATATTGGAAATTCTGGTTATTTTTTAAAACCATTTTAAATCCAATTTATTTGTTTAAAATATTGGATTATAATTCTAGTTCATAACTAGTTCATTTTGATAAAAATATATTTATATCTTTTCAAATATGGAATTTTTCATCCTAATTCTTTCTAAGTCATTTATTATGATTTTACACAAATTATTAATATTTTTAATAATTTTATCAAGGCCCGTATAGTTGATTTCCATAAACGGTCATCGAACTGCACTTACAGCGACCTTTTCCAAATTTGTTTTGGACATAATTCCAAATCCAACCATTAGATTTCAAATCTCTTATGTTCATTCGAAAGCTCTTTTCGATACGAACCTAACGGTTTTAGTTTTAGGAGAATCCGACGGGTGGATCTCCCATAACGTCTATTCGAAGTCAATGGTCGAAATTCGTGAACGGTCGCGGCGCGGTGCGTTCTATTCGGACCATTTAATATATGTAATATATATTATACATATTTCATCGATTTCCATTTAAAACATATTTTATAAATCGTTTTAAATTCGATTTAGAAATGATTCCAACTTCATTTTCAAATTTAAATCAAAATTGAATACTCACTATCATTATAATATATAAATGATAATATATTCAAAATATCAGATTTTGAAATCATTTCCTTTTCGATATTCATTGTAAAAATGAAGAAAATCGATATAAATATCATTTGCGTCAAAATGGCGCATACCTAATCAATACGGCTTCACCCATTATAATATTTTCGTGTCTATCCAAAATTGGACATCAAAATCATATTTTGATCTTCTTTTGAATATTATTTAATATATTCATTATTTTATTCAACACATGAATATTTTATTCAACACATGAATAATTTTAATGGTTTATACATTCAATAAAAATGATATTTCTATTGTTTAAATAATTTATTCCAACACATGAATATTTTATTCAACACATGAATATTTTTAATGGTTTATACATTCAATAAAAATGATATTTTTTTGTTTAAATATTTTATTCAACGCATGAATATTTTATTCAACACATGAATATTTTATTCAACACATGAATATTTTTAATCCTTTCCTGAATATTACTTTAAAATACTCTTTATTTTCCAAATTTGAATGAGACCCTATCAATCACCATATAATGTTAATTATATGGATTCCATACAACACATGTATATAATAACAATGATAAATAATCATCCATCATCCAGAGTGCATTACACAACTGCATAAGCATTAAATATCAATAATTAACGCTTACAACAGCCTGTCAACCAATCGATCGACATACAACTAATTATTGGGATCAGTGTTCGTCAAATATTATTCCAATACACGTATGAGGTTTCCAAACAACAAATATTGAATATTATTTGTGCAGTTGGGCGATGTGTAAAATTTATCGTCCCTATCAATATCAGTCAAATGGGTGTACATAAACAAATCGTCCGATTTGTAAATGAATATTTATTTCAACGCATCACTATTTTATATAGTTCATATATCCAATAAAAATGATATTTTTTTTGTTCAAATATTTTATTCAACACATGAATATTTTATTTTCCATTTCACATCTCAATCACAATTAATTTCCACAACACAATACAATCAAACAAGTCGTCCATGGTTTGTGGACGACGATGTCAGGAGCTACTAAGCCCCGTTTACAACCTAGTATATATTTAACTAGAAAACAAGATTAGAGTGAGAAGTTCTCACCTTTGGGATCCACTCCGCTAGTTTTATTTCTGAGTTTCTGAACAGTTTGGATTTGCCAGAAATTCCAATACAATTTTTTCATGCTGTTCATAGTAAAAATCACATTTTTAATATGATGTTTATATATTTAAAAATCGCATTTTTATACTGCTATAATATATATAAAAATTGAATTTTTATATTTCTATATATAATAAAAATCATATTTTTATATAACTAAAAATCGAATATTTATCTTACTAAAAATATAATTTTTATATAACTAAAAATCGAATTTTTATCTACATAAAAATCATACCTTTATGCGATTAAAAATCATAACTTTATGTTCTCTACATATATAAAAATCAAATCTTTAACTAATTAAAAATTATATTTTAACCTAACTAAAGATTATATTTTTATATAATAAAAATTAGGTTTTTACCTAATTAAAAATCAGATCTTTATATAATAAAAATAAAATAAAATAAATAAAATCAAGAAACTCACGGTTTTAGATCGGAGGAGGGTGAGGGATGCGGCGCTAGAGGTGTTGGAGGTTAGGGGGAGGCACATTGGCCGGCGACGGTGGCTAGGGCTTGGTTGTGGCGAGTTTCAGGAGATTGGGGTTTTGAAGCTCAGTTTTTTGAAGAGGGAGGAGGAGAGAGAAGGGAGGAGGTGCTGGAGGTGGACGGGGGGTCTCGCCGGAGGCGCGGCGGGCAGGGGAGGTGACAGCGACTGGATCGGCGGTGGGGAGTGCTGGGCGACGTGCGATTTGTTTTTGTTTTTTTCTCTTTATTCCTTTGAACGATGGGCTGAAGATAGAAAGGGGTTAACCCCCTTTTTATTTTATTTAATTTTATAATTAATTATTCCAAAAAGTTACTTTTTCTTTTGAACTCCAAATTGAACCCAACGAATGTTGCCCCCAGCTAACTACCACCATTTTGAACACAGTGGGATATGTCCCATAATCTAGTTCGACCGTTTCGACCAGTTTTCACCAAAATTAAAATATAAATTAATATAACGTTCAAAATTAATTTCAACGTACCTTTTAATTTACCGGGGCCACATCCATATATTCCAAAAAAATAAATCTGGCTATGTTTTGATGATATGGTCCTAACAAAACTAATTTCATTGAATTTGGAGACCGTTTGAAAAACGGTCATTTTCCAGTCATTTAAATTCAAACTAAAATTGCCAAACGCATTTGAATCAACCACGCTCGCATATTAATTCCAAAAATTATGAAAATTGGAATCCAACAATAACTTTACATTCCGGATCCAACAAAAATGGTTTCTTCGAAAATAGAGGTCGTTTGCAAAATGACTATTTTTAGGGGCTTTATATATATAAATTCCATAACGACTTTTCTAAATTTTAAACTGGACATTACTTGTCATTTACAAAGTGAAATATCAGTTTCTTACATTCGTTAGAAGATATCATCAAACATATTCAAATATTTCTTGTTTCGTCCAATTCTGTCTCATATTGAATTCTATACATTCAGTTGAAACTAGAAATCGAATTTCCAAACTGTCGCGCCATTTCAGGCTCGTTTTATAATTAAAATAAATTTATTCGTTCTAACTTTGATTAAAATAATTTTTTGATTGTTATCATTTAAAATCAATCATTTTAAATATTCAAAATTCATTAAAATTGCTAAAATAAAATATTTAAATTGGTTCTGGAAATCCGGGTTGTTACAATAGGTTAGACAGAACATAGAGGTTTTCTATTTTTCTTCTCAATATTTGCATGCGGAATGTCACTTCAGATACACTAATTGACAAGTTTATATATTTATATATATATGTGTGTGTATATATATATAAGTCTGAGAAATAGGATTTTAGGCCAGCCCGTTTATATCGTAGGCTTGTGAAAATATCAACAATAGTGTATGTACGTTTGTAATTTAGGTTGGTAATAGGGTGCAACTATTTGCATGATGGGGTAGGCATGTGCTGAAGTATAGAAGAAAGTAGCAGACAATGTGCTAAAGATCTATTTATACAATGAGGTAGTTTGTACATTCTATGTACTTTCATTTTACTTATGAAGTTATACATATTTTATTTTATTTTATTTTTTGTATGGTATTTATTCCTACTGCTATTTACGCTACCGTTAATTGTATGCACCGCCACACACTATCTCCAAATACAACAAAAATACTGCTACATCTTGACATTCCGGTTCCGATGGAATTAGTTTCACTAAAATCAAACTCTGTTTGCACAACGACATTATTTTAATTCCAATATACTTATCAGTTCACATTAAAATTGAACGTACCGACAAAACAACTCCAGTTGGCTCCAAACTAGAAATATAGCAATAACTAACCATACGTACTCCAATAAAATTCATTTCACCAGACTGGAAAATGAATGCTTAAATTATTTCAATATATTATTAATTTAATTCCAAAAAAAATAAATTAAATAATAATAAATTATTATCATCATATATATCCAAATGGAATAATATATCACTTCGAAATATAAATTAATATGGAGTTATAACTCAACATCACTAATTTCAAGTTAAACGATATTCAAATTATATAAAAATCATAATAAATTTATTAAATAAATGTTATCATTTATAAATGATTCCATAGCAACTATATTACAATTTGATTTGCACCTAACTTACAATTTATAATACGGAATCTGGATTTTTCACTTTCATTAGAAAATTATAATCAAACAGATTCGGAAATTCTTGTTTCAAAGATATCCGACTTAAAATGGATTATGTATATTCAGTTGAAGTTCAAAACTCAATATTATGAACTACCGCGCTGTTACGAGCTCGTTTGTATTTGAATATAAATTATATTTTCAACTTCGTTTTAATAAACAAATTCTATATTATAAATCCATTTAAAATTCCAATTCAAAATTTAATATAATAAAATGTATTAAATATCTGACTATTAAAAATATAGGACGTTACATTCCTTCCACTTAAAAGAATATCGTCCCCGAAATTACTAAGTCAGAAGAATGCTTCAATACCAATTATTTTCAAAAATTATTATTTAAAATTATTATCAAAAATATTCTAAGTTTCCAAAAAATTCACCAGCATCTCCTCCGCGCGGCTCAATCAGTACAACTACTAATGACATTCAAGGCCTCACATCAACCAGAAGAAAACAAAAGCCAAGCGGCTACCCAACTCAAGGGGTATAAAATCAATCACTCAACCAATAATATTAAGGTTTACCTAAAACACCCAACCTTCGTTAAGGTCACTCACAATGGGAATGCATTAACTTTGGTGAAGTATTTTAGGTAAAAGACACAGATCATTTACAAGACAGACATATAAACAACAGAAAGACGAAATTATTTATTAAATAGCGTGGTTCAGTCAAAACATTACAAGCATTGTCTCAAAACCCAATTTCTAAATTATTGCAACAAAACATCTGTCTTGATTTAAATCTCCAAGTACATAAAGAAGCATAAAACAGAAGTAAAGCAGTATAAATCCCGAATAAAAGTGTAACCACTGCCATAGCCCAAGAAAAGAGAATCCAAGCAATACATCTACTCTCTTCAAGCTTGAAAAAGATCTGCACTAAGCTGAAGTATTCCCTCCCTGCGAACCTAGGGGGAACGGAAGAAAAGAAGGCAAAAGGAAACAGGTCAGATGTAAGTCTGGTAAGTCCAGTGATTATTCAGCATGTAAACAGGTAAAAGCATAGTGACATGAATAAACTGAACATAGGACAATACCATAGAAATAAGATAACGTAAGATAAGATAAACTGAATATGCTATCGCACTCATTTCTATTTCTCTGCACCTACTACGAAGGTTTCAACTACCATCATGTGTTCATAACAAAGTGATCCCTTTCCCGATCGGCTTCTACTCGCATGCATTTATTACTTGTGTCATTCAGACCCGCTAGATTGTAGATACCTGTGATGGTCCCACCATAGGGTGTATCAATTCCTATGGTGGCAACCCGATGTAAATTCTAGATGCACAGTGTATACTACTGATGCCCAGTGCCTGCTTTTCCCGCTTCAGGGAACGTGCACGCACATACTCCGTCGAGACCTCGCTGCTATTTTGACCGCTTATAATCAGCCAAGTAATCGTGCCCCCACCCTGCCTAGTTCAGGGTACCATGATACATCTATGTGGGTTACTGCTTAAATGGGTCCTCGTTACTAGGGTTTCCTAATTATCATGTTATAATAGTTAAGTGTTCACAAATTAACCTAACCCCACCCATCTGTTAAATTAACATATGATATTGGTTAATTGTTGCCTTAATTAACTTAACCCTACCATTCTTAGTCTGTCTGTTTCTTAGCTTTAATTCATTCATTAAAGCACCAACCTCTCACATTAGATCTATATTGTTGCGGTCGCTGGATGTGCCGGTTGGGTCCGGGCTGTCTTACACCGCAACTCAATCTAACCTCATGTTTTTGGGCTTAATGTGCTAACCTCTCACATTAGATCTATATTGTTACGTTTGCTGGATGTGTCGGGCGGTTCCGGGTAGTCTTACACCGTAACTCAATCTAACCTCGGGTTAGGCATATTCATCTTTTAATTAATTTACATATTTACAGTTTATGTTCATATGTAAATTATCGATAAGTGTAGTAATTCAAGTCATGCCCCATTTACCCTCTAAATTATGTTCATAATTCTAGGTATAAAAATTCTACCATTTAATGCTACTAATCATTTACATGATTATGAGCCAATCTAAGCCAATAGCATGTAGTTAATATTTTTCCCCAACGTCTCCCCCGTTATTCGTTCGCATAATTCACATAGTACTTTAGGCTCGCAAATTAGCCTAACTCATAAACAAAAGGGAAAAGAAAGGGACATGTAACATTCCAACATGCATAAACAATATAGATCAACATGCGTAGTATAAATTTGGGATAGAACGACAAAAACTTAATTAAGCACATAAACGTGATCTTACATTTATATTAGATCCAATTAACATGCGAACTAGCATAGATCTAATTGTCTAAGCATGAACTTATATAGATCTTAAACATGGGTACTAGCTTAGATCTAAACATGTAAGCATGTATGAACATAATTTATCATGTAATTTGCATATACAACATGGTAGGTTCAATTGTGTCAGTCCAATAGTCTCATAGGCATAGGATGTACAACATGATAAATCAATCACAACAGTCCCATAGGCATGATAGGTTCCATTTTGTCAATCCAACAGTCTCATAGGCATGTTAGGTTTCATTATGTAAATCATAATAGTCTCATAGGCATAGGCAATTCAGAATTGACAAAAGGATAAGCACGAATAGAATTAGGCATAGTTCTAGATCCAGTTATTACAGTCATGATTTCTTATTAGGTGTTCACATCTAAACAATAACTGTACTTATAGAAAAAGGACGGATCTTGATTTCTGGGATCTGATTTCTGAATTTGAAAAGCTATCCTTTGATGTAGACATTTGATTCTCTAGTTCTTTTAATTGATTCCTAGTTTGAATTTGATTCTGTAGTTTGGTGTAGATGAATGGAGGCTAGACCGGTTTGTAGACAAACAACATCACAGCTTCATAGAATGAGTTCTAGGGTTGAGGTTTGGGGTGATTATATAGAAGTCTAGGTTTAATTCTAGCCTTTAGATTAGTCTAGGAGAGATCAGAGCCATCAAACCAAAGAGATGTGTCATCCAACCGACCATAACATGACACATATGCCCTAGTAACTCAGAAATCAGTCATTGGCCAATCAGAGAAGGCCACATCAGCACAGGGCTGTAAAAATTCGTCATAGGAGGTAAATATGGAAGGGGTCGACTCCCCTATAGGGGGTCGACACCAATGTCGACTCCCCTATGGGGGGTCGACACCTATGTCGACTCCCCTTGGGGGGGGTCGACACCCTGAGCTGGAAATTTCCCGCTCAGCCGATTTTGAATTTTGAACTGTTTTTATTATTTAATTATTATTATATTTGATTTCTGCTTAAACTTGAAATCTTATGAACTCCATAACTTCTTCATACGGAGTCCAATTCACGCAAACTCGGAATCTATCTCAAGCAGAATCCCGAGATGAACGCAACGGGATAACCCGTTTCACCCAATTCCTCTTTTAAAAATTAAGTGTTCTTAGATTTGTAAATTTTAATATTCACAGAAAATACGAGGTGTTACGTTCTCCCCTACTTAAAGGATTTCGTCCTCGAAATCTCTAAGTTAAGAAGAATGTATCCTAACATCCAACATCCATCTACTCAACCATCAATCACAGGCATCCATTGTCCTTAAAAATATTTCTAATGCTTTCATGATCATATGCATAGTGTGTATATGTCCTTATCTAATGCAAAATCCGGCGGTCCACTGATTCAGTTGACCTCCTTGATGCGAATCATGTCGGTGCTATGAGTCCATCATGTATGCAATTATTCCTAATCGTATTTTGTAACTTCTACATGAGTGCACAATCATCCATACAAATGCAACGTCCACGTGATAACACATCAAGTTCCAATCCATATATAAATATATATGCAATATGAAAGTGACTGAGCCGATCTAGTACCTAGTGTGTGTGTGTGTGTATATGCATTCACAAGCAACCACTTGCAACCATCAATCATAACATGTTTCAAATACATGTTTACATCCATTGGTTTCTACCTAGGGATCAAGAATAGGACCGAGGAGATATACTTAAAAGGATAGATATAAGCATACATAAATTTATGGAAAACAAGAGATCAAAGATGTACCCTCAAAAAGATTTGGGTAGGCTGCGCGTATCTTGTCCTCAGTCTCCCAAGTCGCGTCTTCCTCTGCATCACCCCGTTGTACTTTAACTAGCTTGACTTCATGATTGCGTAGCCTTTTAACTTCTGTACCCAATATATGAGTTGGAACTCTTCTCACCGTTGCTTCTCGTTCCACTTCTACTTCCTTTAGTATGCTTGGCTCTACAACTTTCGCAGGCTCATGTAAGCACTTTCGTAGATGAGAGACATGAAAGACATTATGAACTCCAGCCAATTTTTCGGGAAACTCTACTTTATAAGCCATCTTCCCAATCCTTTCAATGATAGGAAATGGCCTTACAAATCTTGGTGCCAATTTTCCTACAGTCCAGAAGCGAACGACATTCCTCAAAGGAGATACTTTAAGGAAAACTCTGTCTCCAACCTCAAACTCAAGGTCGGTCCTTCTTTTATCAACGTAGGACTTCTGTCTATCTTGTGTGGTCTTCATTCATCTTCATATCAAGTCCACCTTCTCTGAAGTTTCTCTGATCATGTCAGGCCCAAGTACGAGCTTGTCTGTAGACTCCCACCAACAAGTTGGTGATTGGCACGGTCTTCCATATAAAGCCTCAAAGGGTGCCATGCTTATGGTGGCTTGGTAGCTGTTGTTGTAGGCGAACTCCACCAAAGGAAGGTGATCCTCCCATGTTCCCCCAAAATCAAGAATGCACAATCTCAAGAGATCTTCTAATACTCAGTTCACCCTTTCCGTCTGACTATCGGTTTGAGGGTGATAGGTTGTGCTTAAGCATAGCTGTGTGCCTACAGCCTCTTGCAAACTCTTCTAAACTCACTCGTAAAGACAGGATCTCGATCACTTACTATGTTGGACGGTATTCCATGCAGTCGAACCACCTCTTTAAGATAAATGGATGCTAACGATGAGGCAGTCCTTCTATTCTTTACAGGTACAAAGTGAGCGCTTTTAGTGAGCATGTCCACTATTACCCAAATGCTAGTATTACCCCTTCCTGACCTAGGCAACCCATCAATAAAGTCCATCGAAATGCTATCACATTTCCACTGTGGGACCTCTAGAGGATGAAGCAAACCACCAGGCTTCTTCTGTTCCGCCTTGACTTGCTGGCATATCAAGCATTTAGATACAAACTCAGCTACATCCTTCTTCATGCCATTCCAGAAGAAAACCCTTTTTATGTCTTTATACATCTTGTCCCCACCTGGGTGTATGGTCAACTTAGAATGGTTTGCTTCTTCGAGATCTTTTTTCACTAAATCCCTTGCTTGTGGGACGCAAAGTCCTCCATCCCGTCTCAACCAACCCTTGTCATCGATGGAGTATCTATTGAGGTGACTGTAAGTCTCACCTCTAATTAGCATATCCATTACATCAACTAGCTGAGGGTCTTCATGTTGCGCGGTTCCTATTGAGTCCAAAAGAGTAGGCCGCACCTCTAGCGATGCTAACAAACCAGGTACAAATTCAAAGGAAGGTCTAAAGTCAAAGTTTGCTACGTACTCCAAGCTTTGCCTTTCTACAAAGAGAGGACTTAAGGTCAGATTTTTCCTACTTGAGGGATTTGCTACCACGTTGCCCTTGCCAGGAGTATAAGCAATCTCAAAATCATATGAGGCTAGAAATTTCATCCATCTTTGTTGTCTTAAGTTAAGATCTTTCTATAAGAAAAGGTACTTTAATGATTCATGGTCAGTAAACAATTCAAACCTTTCTCCTGGTAGGTAATGACGCCATGACTTAAGGGAGAAAACAATGGCAGCTAGTTCTAAATCATGAGTTGGGTAGTTCTTCTCATGTACCTTCAACTGCCTTCCTCCATAACAAAATACTTTGCCCTCTTGCATCAAGACATCGCTTAATTCTGTTCTGCATGCGTCTACGTATGCAGTAAACATTTTACTCCCATCAAGAAATGTCAAAACTGGGGCTGTTGTCAGAGCCCTTTTCAACCGTTGGAAAGCAACATCGCAATCCAAATCCCAGGCAAAAGTTAGGTTCTTATTTTTCAACCTAGTAAGTGGGGTTGAGATCTTTGCAAAGTCCTTAATGAACTTTCTGTAAAAGCCCGCTAGCCCGAGAAACTTCGTACTTCGGTTGCATTTCTTGGGATCTTCCAATCTTGCACCACAACTACTTTTGCGAGATCCACAGCTATCTCTTCTTTGGACACCACATATCCAAGAAACCTTACTTCATCTCTCCAAAAATGGCATTTGGAGAATTTTGCTTTTAGCTGATGTGCACGAAGAGTATCCACGACTTCCTTTAAATGAAAAGCATGTTCTTCCCCACTTTTTGAGAAAATCAAAATGTCATCCACGAAGACCACTATAAATTTATTAAGGAACTCTCAGAACACCCTACTCATCAAGTCTACGAAGTAGGCAGGTGCGTTTGTTAAGCCGAATAGCATGACAAGCCATTTGAAGAAACCATCTAGGGTCCTGAACACGGTCTTATCTATGCTATCTTCAGCCACTCTTAGCTGATGAAATCCCATGGCCAGATCTAGTTGGGAAGAAACCGATGCACCTACGAGCTGGTCGAACAAGTCGTCTATTCTAGGAAGTGGGTGCCTATTCTTCTTGGTCAACTTATTTAGCTCGCTATAGTCCACAAAAAAACGAAGTGAACCATCTAGTTTGGTTGCAAACACCACTGGAGCACCCCATTCCGAAATACTTCGCCTTATGAACCCCTTTTCAAGCAACTCTTTAACTTGCTTGCTGGGCTCTTTCCTTTCCCTAGGATCCATGTGTATAACGGGTAATGCAACAGGTTTCGGGTTATCAACAAGGTATATGCAGAAGTCTATCTCTCGCTTTGGAGGAAAACCTTTCACCTCTTCAAAGACATCCAAGTATTCACAGACTATTCTAATAGATTGCAAGTTTTCAACAGACGTACCAAGAGATTCTAGATAGCTAAGCATAACAAAATTCATGGGATTAAAAGAGATTTCGAGAGTGTTACCGAGGTAAGTCATAAGTCTAACCACTCACTTTTCACAATCGAGGATGACACCATTACTGCATAACCAATCCATGCCTAGAATCAACCCATAGCCCGTAAAGCCCAAAACATAAGCATTACATCTAAACTCGATGCTTTGTATAGAAATTTCCAAATCCAAACAAATCATGGACAATTAAGCCAAGCCCCCAATTGGATTTGAAACAACCATGGGATCCTCTACTATACTGGTATCTAGGTGTAGAGATTCACTAAAGCAGTAGATATAAAAGAGTGCAATGCGGCAGAATCAAAAAGAGTACGAATTGGATGATCAAAAAGATAAACCAAACTCTATACAAAAATATTTCTACCTCTTTCTTGTGGAGGTGCAATGAGAGCGTAAATCTACCCTCCAGAAGTGGATCCAGTCCTCTGCCCTTGCCCTTGCCTTTTTGGGCAATCCTTAGCCATATGTCATGTCTTGCTGCATTGAAAGCAGTCACCCATCTTCCTCTTCTTCTTCCTGCAGTCTTTAATTAGATGTCCAGGTGTGCCACAAAATTTTGCACTTCCTCTTTTCACGGGGTTTGTTATTCTTCCTGCCTTTCTTGGAATCCGTCATCTTATTCTGCCATCCCTCCCCTTTCTTATCCAGAGGTTCTTCCACCTTTTCCTCTTTCTTGCCATTCTCGTCTTCCTCCTGTACCAGTGCCATATCCACCAGTCTCTCAAAACTCGCACCCACAGGTATATGGGTCATAGCTAGGCTGTGCAGTGGCTCATTTAACCCTTTAAAGAATCGGAGAGCCTTTTAATGTGGAGTGTTTACTAGCTCTAGTCCGAATCTAGCTAGTGGTTGAACTGGTTGATGTATTCCTTAACCGATAGGCTTCCCTGTTTGAGTGTTAAGAACTTCTCCATCTGTAGGCTTCGTTCAGCTTGCGAGAGGAACTTCATTTCAAATCTCATTCTGAAATCCTCTCAAGTTTCAACTAGTCTCTCAGCATTAGTAACTTCCCACCAGTAAGAGGCCTCGTCCTTAAGTAACCATATAGCCAATTCTATCTTATTCCTACCATCCACCTCGAAGATAATAAACAAATCTTCTGTTTCCTTGAGCCAGTTTCTTGCTTCCACAAATGACTCAGTCCCATTAAAGTTCTTTCCACCCATGGCTCGAAAGTCTCTACATATCTTCAAGAAAGCATTCACACGAGGAGGAGAAGGAGGAACGGCTGCAACTGGGGGAGGAGGAACGTCTACTGGGCCTACGTCATTGGCCCAAGCCACAAGGTACCTTCTGAACCAACCAGGTACCGGTACGCCCTCAGGAAGATTAAGATCCCCAGACATGCTGAAACGAAAAGGTTCAAAACAAAGGATAGAAAGATAGTGCATATGGCTTTAGGGATTATGCCTTTATAATAAAGCAACACTTTTCTTGAAATTGCTTCTTTAAACTTCTTTTTGAAAAATAGTTTTCAAAACTTTTATCTGATCTGGTAAACCAATGCTCTGATACCAAGTGAAACACTCCTCCTATGTTAAGGTCACTCACAAAGGGAATGCATTAACTTTGGTGAAGAATTTTAGGCAGATAATTTACAAGACAGACATATAAACAGCGGAAAACTGAAATTATTTATTAAATATGTGGTTCAATCAAAACATTACAAGCATTGTCTCAAAACCCAACTTCTAAATTATTAAAACAAAACATCTGTCTTGATTTAAATATCCAAGTACATAAAGAAGCATAAAACGGAAGTAAAGCAGCATAAATCCCCAATAAAAGTGTAACCATAGCCATAGCCCAAGAATAGAGAATCCAAGCAATACATCTACTTTCTTCAGGCTTGAAAAAGGTCTGCACTAAGCTGAGGTATTCCCTTTCTGCGGACCTAGGGGGCAGGAGGGGGGAACGGAAGAAAAGAAGACGAAAGGAAACGAGTCAAGCATAAGCCTGGTAAGTCCAGTGATTATTCAGCATGTAAATAGGTAAACGGATCGTGACATGAATAAACTGGACAATACCGTAGAAATAAGATAAGATAAACTGAATGTGCTATTGCACTCATTTCTATTTCTCTGCACCTACTATGAAGGTTTCAACTACCATCATTTGTTCATAACAAAGTGATCAATTTCCCGATCGACGTCTACTCGCATGCATTTATTACTTGTGTCATTCGGCCCCTCTAGATTGTAGATACCTATGCTGGTCCCACCATAGGGTGTATCAATTCCTATGGTGGCAACCCGACACAAATTCTAGATGCATAGTGTATACTACTGATGCCTAGTGCCTTCTTTTCCCGCTCCGGGGCACGTGCATGCCCGTATCCCGTCGAGACCTACACTGCCGCATCACCCGCCGCTATTTTGACCGCTTATAATCAGCCCAGTAATTGTGCACCACCCTGCTTAGTTCAGTGTACGTGTTACATCTATGTGGGTTACTGCTGAAATGGGTCCCCGTTACTAGGGTTTCCTAATCAACATGTTATAATGGTTAAGTGTTCCCAAATTAACCTAACCCTACCCATCTGTTAAATCAACATGTTGTATTGGTTAAGTGTTGTTTTAATTAACTTAACCCTACCATTCTTAGCCTGTCTGTTTGTTAGCTTTAATTCATTCATTAAAGCACCAACCTCTCACATTAGACCTACATTGTTGCGGTCGCTGGATGTGCCGGGCGGTTCTGGGCAGTCTTACACTGCAACTCAATCTAACCTCGGGTTTTTGGGCTTAATGTGCTAACCTCTCACATTAGATCTATATTGTTACAGTTGCTGGATGTGCCGGGTGGTTCCGGGCAGTCTTACACCGTAACTCAATCTAACCTTGGGTTAGGCATATTCATCTTTTAATTAATTTACATATTTACAATTTATGTTCCTATGTAAATTATCCACAAGTGTTGTCAGTTCAACTCATGCCCCATTTACCCTCTAAATTATGTCCATAATTCTAGGTATACAAATTCTACCATTTCACGTTACTAACCATTTACACGATTATGAGCCAATCTATGCCAACAACATGTAGTTTAATATTTTTCCCCAACGTCTCCCCCGTTATTCATTCACATAATTCACATAGAACGTTAGGCTCACAAATTAGCCTAACTTATAAACAAAAGGGAAAAGAAAGGGACATGTAACATTCCAATAGGCATAAACAATATAGATCAACATGCATAGTATAAATTTGGGATAGAACGAGATAAACTTAATTAAGCACATAAATGTGATCTTACATTTAAATTAGATCCAATTAACATGCGAACTAGCATAGATCTAATTGTATAAGAATGAACTTATATAGATCTTAAACATGGGTACAAGCTTGGATCTAAACATGTAAGCATGTATGAACATAACTTATCATGTAATTTGCATATACAACATGGTAGGTTCAATTGTGTCAGTCCAATAGTCTCATAGGCATAGGATGTACAACATGATAAATCAATCACAACAGTCCCATAGACATGATAGGTTCCATTTTGTCAATCCAACAGTCTCATAGGTATGTTAGGTTTCATTATGTCAATCGCAATAGTCTCATAGGCATAGGCAATTCAGAATTGACAAAAGGGTAGGCACGAATAGAATAAGGCATAGTTCTAGATCCATTTATTACAGTCATGATTACTTACTAGGTGTTCACATCTAAACAATAACTGTACTTACAGAAAAAGGATGGATGTAACGACCCGGAAAAAGGCGATCTTGGTTATCCGATATACAACACATATCGAACATCCAAGGATCGAAAATATCGATAGTTAATGAAAGAAATTAGAGGGTGAGAATAGATAAGATAGAAACTTAGAATAGAAAAAATAGAAGAACACCACATCAGAGTAACACGAACCTCACAGCGGAACGAATAATATATAATATATATCAAAATTTTGAAATATAAATCTGTACTTCAATATACATATCATTTCCAAAGTACAGCACTTACAACACAGTGGAAATAAACAATAGATATATAATCCTGAAGCCTCCTGCTCCAAGCTCTTCTAGTATATCTGTAAATCCCGACTACTTGACTGCCCGTACAAAATTGGGCACCCAAGAGTTTCGGGAAAACAAAACAAGATATACTCGGGGTCAGTCATGGGACTGGTATGAGTAAAACAGTTTAAATAGTTTGAACAAGAAAATGATATCTCAAAAGACCACGCCGTATAACGGAACGGGTTTTTCCCTTATGAGAATCCAAATGATCTTTATATCAAAAACCTTATGATATTATAATAATGTCTATCAACCACAATATAATCATCATCTAGCAGAAACACTTTCATCTCACGTTCTACATATATAGTACAATCAAAACCGCAAGCACATACTGGGTAATGGATTTCCAACTATGACAAGGTATGGAACCACCTTTCGCTAGTGTACCTCTAGAGAGGAATACACTGGGTTCAACAATAACTTCTTGCAACCCGGCCACACATGACCGACCACTCATTTCGCTGAATGTATCGAATGTATATCACCAATGGTTGGGATCAGCAACCGTTTCCCGAATGGGACAGCATCGACAATAGATTTTTAGAAGTAAATGATACTCTAGATCAGGTGATTATACACACTAATAGGTGCAACCTACATAGCCATGCTGCCTGCTCGATTTGTGTCATTTCCCGGTTATGAGGCTAGAGGCCACGCTTATCTTTGACAGATCACACGTTTATTCACTTTGAATGCCACATCGTCATACCCGCCAAATCACAAATTGATTTCCCCAAAAATACAACGGGTAAATAGCTAAGAGAAACGAATTCCTTCGCCATCATATGTACGTACGTTTGAAGAGATCAACTTACGCAATCTATTAAATATACTCTATCATACATTCTTCCATACAGGTCGTCCTGGGACTGAACAAACCGAAGGCACTATTCAGTACATCCATCTTAGGCAATCTTTACTTAAGATTTATACAACAACCCTTGCACTTGACTCCGTCTTCAATTATCTTTAGCATATATGATTCGCAACGCTTATGCCAATACGGAGTGGTTCTTCAGATAAAAATCCAACCGGTCTCTCCATATTGACAACGTTAAAATGGTCAAAAACTTCGATAGTCGGTGAGTTAACTATCAAAGAAAACACTTGTGCAAACAACAATATTATTTCCAAATGGAAATTATATCGATCAATCATCATTGAACATTTATCTCTCTATTTAACTTATTCATTTTTTCATCTCCTGTTCCTACATATTCAACATTTCTTATCTTTTAAATTTAGAAAATATACGTTATTAACAATGGAAAAAAAATCCATTTCTTGTTTTCTATATTAGAAAACATTTCTGATTCTTATTTGGAAAACATTTCCAAAGCTCCTTCATTGGATTTAAACAGATGTTTAAATAAAACATCACTATGCCAACTCAAACCATTTACTGAATTCACTTAAACATCATTCACTATCAAACCTTACCATTCCTTAGTTAAGAAGGAAGTCAATCAAGTTGGCGTATAACTACCTCTCAGACCTTAACTGAACCATATTTTATCTTCGAAATAGTCAAAGTTTATCTTTTAAACCTTTAACAATCTTCCTTACGTAACTCTCTTCCGAATAATCTCTATTCGATAACTCCTCCCTTCGAATAACTATATTCAATAATCTCTCTTACGAATAACTAGATTCGAAAACCTTTCTTCAAATAAACTATATTCAATTAACTCAATTCAATTTACTCTTATCAATTAACGCTTATTGGATTAACTCTTTTGATTTAACTCAAATCGATTAACTCTATTTGATTAACTCTATTGGGTTAACTCTTTTCACTTAACTCCTTTCGAATAAACTATCTTCGATAACCCCTTTAATTCTATTCGAATAAACAATATTCAATTAACTCCTTTCGAATAACTATATTCGATAACTCCTTTCGAATAACTAGATTCGATAACTCCTTTCGAATAACCCATGTTTGATTAACTCACTTCGAATAACCAATATTCGATAACTCTTCTCGAATGAACTATATTCGGTTACTCTTCTCGAATGAACTATATTCGATTACTCTTCTTCGAATAAATTATATTCGATAACTCTTCTTCGAATAAATTATATTCGATAACTCTTCTTCGAATGCCTAGACTCGATAACTCCTTTTAACTTTATTCGAATAACTAATATTCGATTACTCCTTTTAACTAACTCTAATCGATTAACTCTATTTAATTACTCTATTGGTTAACTCTGACTCAAACTGATCAACTCTAACTGGTCAACCCTAACTGGTTAACTCTAACTGGTCAACTCTAACTGATCAACTCTAACGGATTAACTCTAACTAGTTAACTCTAACTGATCAACTCTAACTGGTTAACTCTAACTGATTAACTCTAACTGGTCAAATCTAACTGGTCAATTCTAACTGATTAAATCTAACTAGTCAACTCTAACTGGTCAACTCCAACTGATAACCTCTAACTGATTAACTCTAACTGATCAACTCTAACTGATCAACTCTAACTGGTTAACTCTAACTGATCAACTCTAACTGGTTTACTCTAACTGGTTAACTCTAACTGATTACCTCTAGTTGATTAACTCTAACTGGTTAGCTCTAACTGATCAACTCAACTGGTTAACTCTAACTGATTAACTCTAACTCTAATCGATTAACTCTAACTGATTAACTCTAACTGGTTAACTCTAAGTGATCAACTCTAACTGATTAACTCTAACTGATCAACTCTAACTGGTTAACTCTAACTGATTAACTCAAACTCTAATCAATTAACTCTAATCGAATAACTTATATTCGATTAACTCATTTCGATTAACTCTTTCGGATTAACTCCTTTGATTTATTCCTTTGAATTATCTCCTTTGATTGATTCCTTTAAATTAACTCCTTTGATTAATTCCTTTAAATTAACTCCTTTGATTAATTCCTTTGAATTATCTCCTTTTCTATTTGTTTACTTAACAAATAACTATTCCCTTTTCAATTCTATTTATTTAACAAATAAATATTTCTTTTATCTTTTCTTTTATTTAACAAATAAATATTTCTTTTATCTTTTCTATTTATTTAACAAATAAATATTTCCTTTATCTTTCCTATTTATTTAACAAATAAATATTTCCTTTATCTTTCCTATTTACTTAACAAATAAATATTTCTTTTATCTTTTCTATTTATTTAACAAATAAATATTTCCTTTATCTTTCCTATTTATTTAACAAATAAATATTTCCTTTATCTTTCATATTTATTTAACAAATAAATATTTCTTTTATCTTTCGATTTATTTCCTATAAATAAATATTTCCATTTAATCTATTTTTAAATGTTTTACAAATATTTCCTTTTAAATTCTATTTGTAAATGCTCTAGAAATATTCCCTTTTTCTCTTTTATTTGTAAATGTTTTACAAATATTTCTCTTTCTATTTGTTTTTGCAAATATCTTCCTTTGTATTTGTTTTACAAATATATTACCTTATATTTTTTTTTACAAATAATTTCCTTTATATTTGTTTTACAAATATATTTCCTTTTTAACTCTTTTGATTTTATAATTATTTCCTTTTATAAATTCCTTTTTCCTCTGATATATAAAATCCATTGATTTTATATAAATAATTTATTTTCAAAATATACTTTGAAAATCCCCTTTTCTACATCCCAGTATTTCTTACGGTATTTAAAATACCAAATCACAATGGTCGATATCATTTAAACATACATCATCATCAACAGATTTTATATTATATCATATATTACAATATATGAAAACAATAAAATAAATGTTGAGGAGTCCAGTTGGATTCCTCCAACCTGTTTCCCTGCATCACAGATGTTAAACAATATACTTAACATCGATTTCATTTCAATATGAAATATTCTGCTAAATAAAATCAACATTTGTTTAACGATTTATATATATATATATCGTTATCTATAATTTCAACCAATACACAAGCAATTCAACCAAACAGTTAACACACAACAATCAACAGATAATTATCAGTTCTAAGAATACGTTATAAAAATATAACTGTTCAGAGGTGGTGAGTTTTGCTCACATTTCGTGTTAACCGTTAAATAACGACTTGCGTCTGTTGATTCAAACGGACAATTTATTTGCAATAAATTTTAATTAGGTCGAATTCTCTCCAAGTCAGTTCCATTGGGTAGCTCTCGTCCATATGATCCCAACGGATCAAACCGTTCGCCATTCTGATATCGTATGAGACAGTTATGATTTATACAAGTGGGTATACCTTATATAATTAAAACCAAACTCTATTTATACTAAAATTCAATTGGGCTTACTTTTACAAACTCGGCCCACTTAAAAAGAGTTCCGCATCCCTTCTTCCTCAATTTACATCCCGTCCTCCCAGTTATTTCCTCCTGTATATTTTCCACTATTGCCATGATCTATACATCCCGTATCACCATAGTTTGTCCACTTAACATCTACCGAGCAACTCCAACACACCCCTACACTCGCGAGCATCACTGCCAACCACTTAATGGTCCCCTCGATCACCTCCTACATCTGACAGTCCGCCTCCAGTATTCACTCCCGAAACCTTCTACATCCAACGAAAGTAAACACCACCTCCCTCCATTTCCACTTCATGAATCCATAACCAAATAACACCATTAACATCCTCTTCTAATCCTCTCTCTCCTCATACTGAATTTCCACAACTCGACGTTGACACCCCGAACCCCCTTGCAGCCTCTAATGGGACTCGCGACACCTCTTTATTTCAATCTTCACCAAAGTCTGCGTTCAAACTCTACAACACTCCTTAAATCCAGAAATCCACTTGAATTCATGAGTTTAAACCTAAATGTGACGGCTTGGAATTTCGCTCGATCTGAATCAGTCGTTAAACCGATCTAGACCGTTCGAAACCCCTGAACGTTGAGAACATGACAAATCAGAACACAAACAGAAGAACATTTCATTGTATATTACAACAATGCATCAGATTACAAGAATATACAGAGTATAAATGAATAAATATTACACAGAAATATCAGAGATTACAATAAATTACATAGCAGCGGAAAAATAATATAAAGCACAACTGAAGGTGATATACGGATACAGAGCTTTCCGGATATCATTCCAGCTGTAAACCAGGATCCTGTGAATATAAATCTGCAAAACCAAAACTACTAGCTGCCCGTGCGGAAAATAGGGGCACCCAGAGTTTAGGTTAAAACAATAAACTCCAGGTCAGTCATGTGACTGGTGTGAGAACTAAAACAGTTATTTAAAACTTTATTTTAAAAGAAAGTAATTCAAGGGACCACGCCGTATAACACGGAACGGGTTTCCTCCCAAGAATACCAGTGCATATCAATAAACAACGCAATGCTTTTTCGAAAATGAAGCTATTATAAGACCCAGGTCCCATCACACAATGCAACGCAAGCCGGAGGATAGGGTTTTCCCTTATAATAGCCAAACATGCTTGGTACGTTTAAAACAAGTCATTTGATACTATAATAAGTGTATAGTGTCAAAACAGTTTCAATCATAAATATAAATCATAGACGGCATGGGTACCATATATCATGTCGCCATACTAGTTCTACAATTAAAACCGCGATACACGTATTGGAAATTGGATTTCCATCATGAGTCGAGGCAAGGGGCAAGCTCCTCTCCGCGTTCGAGACACTCTAGCAAATGCCTCAGGATTACGCACACTGGGTAACCCCTGGATGCTTCAGGGCCGGTCCTCACTTACGTTAGAGGATTGGCAATTCCTGAACACACGTTTCCCGGTCCTTACAGACCTATAATCGAGGCGCCTCATCCAACAACCACAAAGGTGAAAAGTATATATATGTCAGGGCTGGTAAGTCACTGACACCACCAAAGCTAGAAAGAAACGTGCGCTCTCCCTGCAGTCCGTATCCCGTTTTTAACTCATACCGAGGTGTGAGGCTCGCGAATACACGCTATACACAAAGCTACCACGTAGGCTGTGCTTTGATCATCAACCACAAGACTTTGCTTTTCAACAGAAGCCTTGATCATTGCATCTTAGCGTGCCACACAGGCAATTCATGCCATGCGACTGATGTCCATCGATATACAACCTCTGAGCTCGTACGTCTCAGAGAAGGGCGTTAAGCAAGAGAATAAATTCTCCGCCGCCAAACAGATGTATATTTAATAGAAATCAATCAACACAGAATAAAATCCAGTGTCAGACACACAATCCATTTACAAGTCCGTTCTGGGTCTGAACGAAACCGGAGGCACTTTCCTCGCATATCCATCCATCTCCAGGTACGTCTGGACGACCACCAACTATTTCCATCCTCTTGGGTGTACTGCCCAATCAGGATCGTCAGTAATTATCCAAACGATGTGAAGACTTCCGGTCTTCAACCACCGTCTTCATCTTCGACATATCGTCGGATCGGTTATTCAGAATGGGTATAAACCCGGACTTTCCGAACAACCCGCGTATATTTAAAACAAATGTTACACAAACACAACATACGCCTCATTCCAATTCATTAGTCACTAACCGCAAATTAGCAAGAGAACAATTTCCCAAACATTAACCCCGAAGGCCGAAACCAACATCAGATCAATGTCCAGGAAACCATTCTTCTTAGCCAACCTACAGCTAGTTTCTAAATTCCACATTCTTAGGGAAAGGTTCCCATTTAATTTATCCAAGATAAATTCTTTAAAATTTATCCTGTAATCTTCCTTTGGATGTCATTTAAAACCAAATTATGGTTTTCCAACTAGTCGAGATTAGCGAACCACAACGAAGTAATTATTTATTTTATTTCCCAATCCCAACCTATTCATCCCATGAAGCAAAACTGGTAATACTCCATATCTAACACCGTGGTGTTATCGGTAAAATTAATTACCATTTCACGTTCAAATCTAATTAAAGATTTAACTATCGCTTTGGAGCAAAACTGGTGATACTCCATTCTCGCTCATTTTCTAAATTTGGTAATTTAGATTAGAGATTCACATTTCAATCTAGTTGCAGATTCGTTAGAACTCCTTTTGCTGGGTTAAAGAACTAGGTGTTATTTAAAACACAGTTCACGACAAACCCAAATCACATTCTATTTGTTATCGGGTTAAAGAACTAGTGTTATTTAAAACACCGTTCACGATAAACCCATTTCAAATTCAATCAAATATATTAGAAATTCGATTATTTAAAAACCCCTTTTTAAATCTAATTCATTTATTTAAAAATGATTGGGTTTTAAATTTAGTTCAAAACTAGTTCATTTCGATAAAAATCTATTTTTATCTTTTCAAATATGGAGTTTTTCACCCCAATCTTTCCCAAATCATTTCTTATGATTTTATACAAATTATTACTATTTTTAATAATTTTATCAAGGCCCATACAGTCGATTTCCAACAACGGCCATCGAACTGCACTTATAGCGACCTTTTTCGAATTTGATTTGGACGTATCTCCAAATCCAACCGTTAGATTTTTAATTTCTAATATTCTTTAGAAAGCTCTTTTCGATACGAACCCAACGGTTCCGGTTTTAGGAGAATCCGACGGTCGGATCTCCCGTAATGTCCGTTTGAAATAAATGGTCGAAATTTACGAACTGCCGCGGCGCGGCGCGTTCTATTCAGGCCATTATATTATATATATAATATATATAATATATATTTCGTCGATTCCTATTTAAAACGAATTATATAAATAGTTTTAAATTCGTTTCAAGAACCATTTCAACTTCTATTTCAATCCAAAGAAAAATTGAATTCTTCTTTAAAAATTCGTTTTAAAATTCATTTCTATTCAATTCAAATTCCAATTAATTTGAATTCATTTCAATTCGCTTTCAATTCAATTTGAATTCGTTTTCAATTCAATTCAATTCAAATTGGTTTTATATTCGATTCAAATTCATTTTCTATTCAAATCAAATTCGTTTCGTTTTCTATTTGAATCAAGTTCATTATATATTCAATTTGAAATCAAATTGGTTTTTCTATTCCATTCAAATCGAAATTGTTTTATATTCAATTCAAATCGAAATCGTTATATATTCAATTCATTTCGAAATCGTTATATATTCAATTCATTTCGAAATCGTTATATATTCAATTCATTTCGAAATCGTTATATATTCAATTCATTTCGAAATCGTTATATATTCAATTCATTTCGAAATCGTTATATATTCAATTCATTTCGAAATCGTTATATATTCAATTCATTTCGAAATCGTTATAATCGATATAAATATCGTTCGCGTCAAAATGGCGCATCACTATTCAACACGGCTTTATATATTCTGTTTCAAATATTTCTTTTTGTCAACACACGACTAATCTCAACGAATGAGTACCGTCCATGTGTGACTATTTTTGGTTAAAATATTTCGTTCAACACATGACTAATCTCAACGGATGAGTACAGTCAACACATGAACCTTATTTTATATTGATAAAGATGTAAATTTTATTATAAAAATAATTCGTTCAACACATGACTAATATCAACGGATGAATATAGCCAACACATGAACCTTATTTTATATTGATAAAGATGTAAATTTTATTATAAAAATAATTCGTTCAACACATGACTAATATCAACGGATGAGTATAGCCAACACATGAACCTTATTTTATATTGATAAAGATGTAAATTTTATTATAAAAATAATTCGTTCAACACATGACTAATATCAACGGATGAGTATAGCCAACACATGAACCTTATTTTATATTGATAAAGATGTAAATTTTATTATAAAAATAATTCGTTCAACACATGACTAATCCCAACGGATGAGTATAGTCAACACATGAACCTTTATTTTATATTGATAAGGATGTAAACTTTATTATAAAAATAATTCGTTCAACACATGACTAATCCCAACGGATGAGTATAGTCAACACATGAACCTTTATTTTATATTGATAAGGATGTAAACTTTATTATAAAAATAATTCGTTCAACACATGACTAATCCCAACGGATGAGTATAGTCAACACATGAACCTTTATTTTATATTGATAAGGATGTAAATTTTATTATAAAAATAATTCGTTCAACACATGACTAATCCCAACGGATGAGTATAGTCAACACATGAACCTTTATTTTATAATCTTCTTTATTTTTCAAATTGGAATGAGGCCCAATCAATTACCATATAATGTTAATTATATGGATTTTCATACATCACATGTATATAATAGCATTGAAAAATAATCAACCATCAACCAAAGTGCACTACACTGTATAAGCATCAAATATAGATATCCAACGCTTATAACAGCCTGTCAATCAATCGATCGACATATTTAATCAGTTAGGATGAGTGAACTTTAAATTTCATCCCAACACCCGTGTAGGGTTTCAAACAATCAAACACAGATTTTATTCGTGCAGCTGGGCGACGTGAAAAATTTATCGTCCCAATCAATGTCAGTCAAATCAGTGTACATAAACAAACCGTCTGGTTTGTAAATGAATATTTTATTTTATTCACTTCACGTTAAAAATTATATTTTTAATGATAAAACATTTTATTTCAACATATGAATTTCTATTCAGTTCATTCTTTAAATAAAATGATATTTTTATTTTTCTAAGATATTTTAGAAAATTTCGGCGGCATAACGGCACGATACTAGAAACGGGACAAGGTCCAGCCTTATCCCCGGTCTAGTGAAGGCCCACGCCATTCACACATCAATCAAATTCACTTTCGTTATGCAAACCACAAAATTTGGAGTAAGGGTCTAACCTAGCCTTACTCCTTCGCCTTATAACGGCGCACGTCTAATCCTAATCAATTTATCGATTCGATTTTTCACACCACAAACCACATTCAAACCAATATCGCAAACAATCACCAAACAGTCAAACAAACAAGTCCATGGTCTGTGGACGATTGTGTCGGGTGCTACTAAGCACCGTCTGCATCCTAGTATATATATAACTAGAAAAATTAAATTGAAAGGTGAGAAATTCTCACTTATAGCTATCCAAACATCTTGACTCTTCTTTGATAGAAATCTTCGTTGTTTTCGCATCTTCGTCAGCTTCGTCGTCCGTAGCCACTACATATATAAAAATCGAATTTTTTTACTTCGCTATTCAATATATAAAAATCCATTTTTCTATCGAAGTTCAATATATAAAAATTCTATTTTTCTATCGAAGTTCAATATATAAAAATTCTATTTTTCTATCGAAGTTCAATATATAAAAATTCTATTTTTCTATCGAAGTTCAATATATAAAAATTCTATTTTTCTATCGAAGTTCAATATATAAAAATTCTATTTTTCTATTTCGCTATGTCAAATAGATAAAAATTATATTTTTATCACGCTATTTTCCACATAAAGATTTCGCCTTTATAAAAATAAAGTTTTCGCCTTTATAAAAATAAAGTTTTCTTCTTATAAAAATCACCACTTTATCTCAACGTATATAAAAATCAGATTCTTATTTCGTTACATACACAAAGATGATATCTTTATATTCTCTATCCTATAAAGATTATATTTTTAATACTTTAAAAATATAAAAATCATATTTTTAATATTTCTATATAGTAAAGACTATATTTTTAATTCTTTAAAAATATAAAAACTATATTTTTACTTCTTCTACTCAATAAAAATTCCGCCTTTTCTACTTTAAAGTTTAAACCCTTTTTTTCTATTTCAAACCTTTAAAATAAAAATCAATTTCAAAATTCCTTTTTAAATCAGTTTTTAAAACAAAATAAAATTCAGATTTTAAGATAAAATAAAATCAGTTTTAACTTCATATAATTTCAGTTTTAACTTAATTAAAAAAAAAACAGTTTTAACTTTAAAATAAAAATCAGAAATAAAATATTAATAAATAAAAAAAAACGAACACTTACAGCCGAGGGGGGGTTTGGCAGTGGTCTTCGTCGAAGGGGGGAGCTGGAAACAGAGGAGGGGGTCGCTGAGGTGGCGGTCAGCGTTAGGGTTCGGCGGCGGCTTCTCTAACGCGGCGCAGGAGGTCAGGCGGGAGGGGTTTTTCTCGAGGCAGGGGAAGAAGAAAGAAAGGGGCGGCAGCAGGCGATCATTGGCCAGAGGAGGGGGATAGGGCGGTGGGGCACTGGTCCCTGGCGGCGTCGAGAGCATCGCGGGTTTCCGCGATTCGCTTTCTCTTTTTTTTTTTTCTTTCTTTTGAACGGGATCTGAAACTAACGGGGGGGGGGGGGGGGGGGGGCAGAGTATAAGAAGGGAGGAGAAAGTTTTTATTTTTATTTTTTATTATTTAATTATTTTATTTTCAAAGAAGTTGACTTTTACATACGACCTCTAAACGAGGCCCACCGCCTGTCGTCCATAGCGTTTTACCCCCATTCCGAACACAATGGGATATGTATCGTCAGCTGATTCGTCTGTTACAATCAGTTTCCGTTAAATTTACATTTAAATCACTATATTGAATTTTAAACGTACATTTCGAATTACCGGGGTCACATACTAACTCTAAAAATTCCATAAAAATGTTTTCTAGCTTCGTATTGACGATACGGTCCTAACAAAACTAGTTTCGTCGAATTCTGAGACCGTTAGAAAAATGGCCAATTTCCAGTCGATTAAAATCAACTGAAATGGTCAAAACGCGTTTTCCTTTGCCACGCTCACATATTGATTCGAAAAATTATGAAATTTGAAACCTAGCAATAACTTGACATCACGGACCTAACAAAACTGGTTTCGTCTAAATCCGAGGTCATTTGCAAAATGTCCATTTTTAAGGGCCTGAATTCCATAGCGACTATTCAGAATTTTCAACTGGACATATCTTATCATTTATAAAGTGAAATCTCAGTTTGTTAACTTCGTTGGAAAGATATCGTCAATTAGATCCTAATGTTTTTGGTTTCACTAAAATCCGGATTGTTTTGCTCCCGGTACATTCAATTGAAGTTTGAAATCGAATTATCGAACTACCGCGCCATTTTCAATTCTATTTATAATTATATATAAATATTTATATTCTAACGACGACGCGTATAATATATACGTTCGAATTATATTCAAAATAAATTTCTCTTCGATATTATTTAAAATAATCTATTTTAAATATAGAAAATCCGCTATAATTGCCAAAATAAAAATTTTAAACTGGCCCAGATTTTCGGGTTGTTACAATCTCCCCCACTTAAAACTTTTCGTCCCCGAAAAGGAACAAAGTCGAAAGTGGTTTGATAATTCAACTCTACGTTCGATCTGGCTTCCATTCTCCAACCTTTTTAGTTTCTGAGAATTTTCAAAACTTCAAAAATTTGGCTAACACCCTAAATTTTTGAAAAATTTCGCCATAACCTCCCCTGCACCGGGAGCATCGGGGAATTTCAAATAGCTTCCCCGGTCCTTCAGATCTCAAAAAGAAAAAGAAAAAGCCAAGCGGCTAGCCAATAGGCTCACAAAATCATCATCACCCAAACAGAACAGGAAATTATGTAGTAAACATGTACCTATTTGTCGGGCAAACAAATTTTATTCTTCGGCTCTAGCCTCCTTGCTATGACCTGTTCAATATAAGTATATGTACATGCAAGCAAATGCGACCAATTTCAATATAATTCAATATTCGATACAATTAGGCATAAATGGTTAAAAATTAGCAAACAATTAAACAAACAACACAAACATCAATCAATTAGTGGATTAACGTTTCAAATTCTTAAATTTACTATATATACAGAAAACTTGTTTTTGATGCCAATTCACACAATGTGTTCTAACTATATTAGTTTTGGTTCTCACACCAGTCTAAAGGAAATATATAGATATCACACCTTCGTTACTCGAACATGAATACTAATGACAACTAGTCAATCATCAGAATCATCTTCGGGCCACTAGAGTATGATTCTATATCTATCCAGTATATTAACACTTCGAATATACGTTCATGACGCGTATACGCGAAATCTATATATACTCGATTGTCCATATTCAAAATAAATAAATATTCAAATACGTTTAAAACGATTTATATTTTTAAAACAAAATTGTTTTCATTTGAAAAATATACTCTTCACACTCGTTCTAGGATACTACTGATCCTATCTCTAACGAGTCATTCTAATTGGATACTACTAATCCAAATCTGATGAATTCTTTCGTATGGTTCTAATGTGTCTTGTTCTCGTGCTCTGTAAACCAAAGCTCTGATACCAAATGTGACGGCCTGGAATTTCGCTCGATCTGAATCAGTCGTTAAACCGATCTAGACCGTTCGAAACCCCTGAACGTTGAGAACATGACAAATCAGAACACAAACAGAAGAACATTTCATTGTATATTACAACAATGCATCAGATTACAAGAATATACAGAGTATAAATGAATAAATATTACACAGAAATATCAGAGATTACAATAAATTACATAGCAGCGGAAAAATAATATAAATCACAACTGAAGGTGATATACGGATACAGAGCTTTCCGGATATCATTCCAGCTGTAAACCAGGATCCTGTGAATATAAATCTGCAAAACCAAAACTACTAGCTGCCCGTGCGGAAAATAGGGGCACCCAGAGTTTAGGTTAAAACAATAAACTCCAGGTCAGTCATGTGACTGATGTGAGAACTAAAACAGTTATTTAAAACTTTATTTTAAAAGAAAGTAATTCAAGGGACCACGCCGTATAACACGGAACGGGTTTCCTCCCAAGAATACCAGTGCATATCAATAAACAACGCAATGCTTTTTCGAAAATGAAGCTATTATAAGACCCAGGTCCCATCACATAATGCAACGCAAGCCGGAGGATAGGGTTTTCCCTTATAATAGCCAAACATGCTTGGTACGTTTAAAACAAGTCATTTGATACTATAATAAGTGTATAGTGTCAAAACAGTTTCAATCATAAATATAAATCATAGACGGCATGTGTACCATATATCATGTCGCCATACTAGTTCTACAATTAAAACCGCGATACACGTATTGGAAATTGGATTTCCGTCATGAGTCGAGGCAAGGGGCAAGCTCCTCTCCGCGTTCGAGACACTCTAGCAAATGCCTCAGGATTACGCACACTGGGTAACCCCTGGATGCTTCAGGGCCGGTCCTCACTTACGTTAGAGGATTGGCAATTCCTGAACACACGTTTCCCGGTCCTTACAGACCTATAATCGAGGCGCCTCATCCAACAACCACAAAGGTGAAAAGTATATATATGTCAGGGCTGGTAAGTCACTGACACCACCAAAGCTAGAAAGAAACGTGCGCTCTCCCTGCAGTCCGTATCCCGTTTTTAACTCATACCGAGGTGTGAGGCTCGCGAATACATGCTATACACAAAGCTACCACGTAGGCTGTGCTTTGATCATCAACCACAAGACTTTGCTTTTCAACAGAAGCCTTGATCATTGCATCTTAGCGTGCCACACAGGCAATTCATGCCATGCGACTGATGTCCATCGATATACAACCTCTGAGCTCGTACGTCTCAGAGAAGGGCGTTAAGCAAGAGAATAAATTCTCCACCGCCAAACAGATGTATATTTAATAGAAATCAATCAACACAGAATAAAATCCAGTGTCAGACACACAATCCATTTACAAGTCCGTTCTGGGTCTGAACGAAACCGGAGGCACTTTCCTCGCATATCCATCCATCTCCAGGTACGTCTGGACGACCACCAACTATTTCCATCCTCTTGGGTGTACTGCCCAATCAGGATCGTCAGTAATTATCCAAACGATGTGAAGACTTCCGGTCTTCAACCACCGTCTTCATCTTCGACATATCGTCGAATCGGTTATTCAGAATGGGTATAAACCCGGACTTTCCGAACAACCCGCGTATATTGAAAACAAATGTTACACAAACACAACATACGCCTCATTCCAATTCATTAGTCACTAACCGCAAATTAGCAAGAGAACAATTTCCCAAACATTAACCCCGAAGGCCGAAACCAACATCAGATCAATGTCCAGGAAACCATTCTTCTTAGCCAACCTACAGCTAGTTTCTAAATTCCACATTCTTAGGGAAAGGTTCCCATTTAATTTATCCAAGATAAATTCTTTAAAATTTATCCTGTAATCTTCCTTTGGATGTCATTTAAAACCAAATTATGGTTTTCCAACTAGTCGAGATTAGCGAACCACAACGAAGTAATTATTTATTTTATTTCCCAATCCCAACCTATTCATCCCATGAAGCAAAACTGGTAATACTCCATATCTAACACCGTGGTGTTATCGGTAAAATTAATTACCATTTCACATTCAAATCTAATTAAAGATTTAACTATCGCTTTGGAGCAAAACTGGTGATACTCCATTCTCGCTCATTTTCTAAATTTGGTAATTTAGATTAGAGATTCACATTTCAATCTAGTTGCAGATTCGTTAGAACTCCTTTTGCTGGGTTAAAGAACTAGGTGTTATTTAAAACACAGTTCACGACAAACCCAAATCACATTCTATTTGTTATCGGGTTAAAGAACTAGTGTTATTTAAAACACCGTTCACGATAAACCCATTTCAAATTCAATCAAATATATTAGAAATTCGATTATTTAAAAACCCCTTTTTAAATCTAATTCATTTATTTAAAAATGATTGGGTTTTAAATTTTGTTCAAAACTAGTTCATTTCGATAAAAATCTATTTTTATCTTTTCAAATATGGAGTTTTTCACCCCAATCTTTCCCAAATCATTTCTTATGATTTTATACAAATTATTACTATTTTTAATAATTTTATCAAGGCCCATACAGTCGATTTCCAACAACGGCCATCGAACTGCACTTATAGCGACCTTTTTCGAATTTGATTTGGACGTATCTCCAAATCCAACCGTTAGATTTTTAATTTCTAATATTCTTTAGAAAGCTCTTTTCGATACGAACCCAACGGTTCCGGTTTTAGGAGAATCCGACGGTCGGATCTCCCGTAATGTCCGTTTGAAATAAATGGTCGAAATTTACGAACTGCCGCGGCGCGGCGCGTTCTATTCAGGCCATTATATTATATATATAATATATATAATATATATTTCGTCGATTCCTATTTAAAACGAATTATATAAATAGTTTTAAATTCGTTTCAAGAACCATTTCAACTTCTATTTCAATCCAAAGCAAAATTGAATTCTTCTTTAAAAATTCGTTTTAAAATTCATTTCTATTCAATTCAAATTCCAATTAATTTGAATTCATTTCAATTCGCTTTCAATTCAATTTGAATTCGTTTTCAATTCAATTCAATTCAAATTGGTTTTATATTCGATTCAAATTCATTTTCTATTCAAATCAAATTCGTTTCGTTTTCTATTTGAATCAAGTTCATTATATATTCAATTTGAAATCAAATTGGTTTTTCTATTCCATTCAAATCGAAATCGTTTTATATTCAATTCAAATCGAAATCATTATATATTCAATTCATTTCGAAATCGTTATATATTCAATTCATTTCGAAATCGTTATATATTCAATTCATTTCGAAATCGTTATATATTCAATTCATTTCGAAATCGTTATATATTCAATTCATTTCGAAATCGTTATATATTCAATTCATTTCGAAATCGTTATATATTCAATTCATTTCGAAATCGTTATAATCGATATAAATATCGTTCGCGTCAAAATGGCGCATCACTATTCAACACGGCTTTATATATTCTGTTTCAAATATTTCTTTTTGTCAACACACGACTAATCTCAACGAATGAGTACCGTCCATGTGTGACTATTTTTGGTTAAAATATTTCGTTCAACACATGACTAATCTCAACGGATGAGTACAGTCAACACATGAACCTTATTTTATATTGATAAAGATGTAAATTTTATTATAAAAATAATTCGTTCAACACATGACTAATATCAACGGATGAGTATAGCCAACACATGAACCTTATTTTATATTGATAAAGATGTAAATTTTATTATAAAAATAATTCGTTCAACACATGACTAATATCAACGGATGAGTATAGCCAACACATGAACCTTATTTTATATTGATAAAGATGTAAATTTTATTATAAAAATAATTCGTTCAACACATGACTAATCCCAACGGATGAGTATAGTCAACACATGAACCTTTATTTTATATTGATAAGGATGTAAACTTTATTATAAAAATAATTCGTTCAACACATGACTAATCCCAACGGATGAGTATAGTCAACACATGAACCTTTATTTTATATTGATAAGGATGTAAACTTTATTATAAAAATAATTCGTTCAACACATGACTAATCCCAACGGATGAGTATAGTCAACACATGAACCTTTATTTTATATTGATAAGGATGTAAATTTTATTATAAAAATAATTCGTTCAACACATGACTAATCCCAACGGATGAGTATAGTCAACACATGAACCTTTATTTTATATTGATAAGGATGTAAATTTTATTATAAAAATAATTCGTTCAACACATGACTAATCCCAACGGATGAGTATAGTCAACACATGAACCTTTATTTTATAATCTTCTTTATTTTTCAAATTGGAATGAGGCCCAATCAATTACCATATAATGTTAATTATATGGATTTTCATACATCACATGTATATAATAGCATTGAAAAATAATCAACCATCAACCAAAGTGCACTACACTGTATAAGCATCAAATATAGATATCCAACGCTTATAACAGCCTGTCAATCAATCGATCGACATATTTAATCAGTTAGGATGAGTGAACTTTAAATTTCATCCCAACACCCGTGTAGGGTTTCAAACAATCAAACACAGATTTTATTCGTGCAGCTGGGCGACGTGTAAAATTTATCGTCCCAATCAATGTCAGTCAAATCAGTGTACATAAACAAACCGTCTGGTTTGTAAATGAATATTTTATTTTATTCACTTCACGTTAAAAATTATATTTTTAACGATAAAACATTTTATTTCAACATATGAATTTCTATTCAGTTCATTCTTTAAATAAAATGATATTTTTATTTTTCTAAGATATTTTAGAAAATTTCGGCGGCATAACGGCACGATACTAGAAACGGGACAAGGTCCAGCCTTATCCCCGGTCTAGTGAAGGCCCACGCCATTCACACATCAATCAAATTCACTTTCGTTATGCAAACCACAAAATTTGGAGTAAGGGTCTAACCTAGCCTTACTCCTTCGCCTTATAACGGCGCACGTCTAATCCTAATCAATTTATCGATTCGATTTTTCACACCACAAACCACATTCAAACCAATATCGCAAACAATCACCAAACAGTCAAACAAACAAGTCCATGGTCTGTGGACGATTGTGTCGGGTGCTACTAAGCACCGTCTGCATCCTAGTATATATATAACTAGAAAAATTAAATTGAAAGGTGAGAAATTCTCACTTATAGCTATCCAAACATCTTGACTCTTCTTTGATAGAAATCTTCGTTGTTTTCGCATCTTCGTCAGCTTCGTCGTCCGTAGCCACTACATATATAAAAATCGAATTTTTTTACTTCGCTATTCAATATATAAAAATCCGTTTTTCTATCGAAGTTCAATATATAAAAATTCTATTTTTCTATCGAAGTTCAATATATAAAAATTCTATTTTTCTATCGAAGTTCAATATATAAAAATTCTATTTTTCTATCGAAGTTCAATATATAAAAATTCTATTTTTCTATTTCGCTATGTCAAATAGATAAAAATTATATTTTTATCACGCTATTTTCCACATAAAGATTTCGCCTTTATAAAAATAAAGTTTTCGCCTTTATAAAAATAAAGTTTTCTTCTTATAAAAATCACTCTATCTCAACGTATATAAAAATCAGATTCTTATTTCGTTACATACACAAAGATGATATCTTTATATTCTCTATCCTATAAAGATTATATTTTTAATACTTTAAAAATATAAAAATCATATTTTTAATATTTCTATATAGTAAAGACTATATTTTTAATTCTTTAAAAATATAAAAACTATATTTTTACTTCTTCTACTCAATAAAAATTCCGCCTTTTCTACTTTAAAGTTTAAACCCTTTTTTCCTATTTCAAACCTTTAAAATAAAAATCAATTTCAAAATTCCTTTTTAAATCAGTTTTTAAAACAAAATAAAATTCAGATTTTAAGATAAAATAAAATCAGTTTTAACTTCATATAATTTCAGTTTTAACTTAATTAAAAAAAAAACAGTTTTAACTTTAAAATAAAAATCAGAAATAAAATATTAATAAATAAAAAAAAACGAACACTTACAGCCGAGGGGGGGGGGTTTGGCAGTGGTCTTCGTCGAAGGGGGGAGCTGGAAACAGAGGAGGGGGTCGCTGAGGTGGCGGTCAGCGTTAGGGTTCGGCGGCGGCTTCTCTAACGCGGCGCAGGAGGTCAGGCGGGAGGGGGTTTTCTCGAGGCAGGGGAAGAAGAAAGAAAGGGGCGGCAGCAGGCGATCGTTGGCCAGAGGAGGGGGATAGGGCGGTGGGGCACTGGTCCCTGGCGGCGTCGAGAGCATCGCGGGTTTCCGCGATTCGCTTTCTCTCTTTTTTTTTTCTTTTGAACGGGATCTGAAACTAACGGGGGGGGGGGGGGGGGGGGGCAGAGTATAAGAAGGGAGGAGAAAGTTTTTTTTTATTTATTTAATTATTTTATTTTCAAAGAAGTTGACTTTTACATACGACCTCTAAACGAGGCCCACCGCCTGTCGTCCATAGCGTTTTACCCCCATTCCGAACACAATGGGATATGTATCGTCAGCTGATTCGGCTGTTACGATCAGTTTCCGTTAAATTTACATTTAAATCACTATATTGAATTTTAAACGTACATTTCGAATTACCGGGTTCACATACTAACTCTAAAAATTCCATAAAAATGTTTTCTAGCTTCGTATTGACGATACGGTCCTAACAAAACTAGTTTCGTCGAATTCTGAGACCGTTAGAAAAATGGCCAATTTCCAGTCGATTAAAATCAACTGAAATGGTCAAAACGCGTTTTCCTTTGCCACACTCACATATTGATTCGAAAAATTATGAAATTTGAAACCTAGCAATAACTTGACATCACGGACCTAACAAAACTGGTTTCGTCTAAATCCGAGGTCATTTGCAAAATGTCCATTTTTAAGGGCCTGAATTCCATAGCGACTATTCAGAATTTTCAACTGGACATATCTTATCATTTATAAAGTGAAATCTCAGTTTGTTAACTTCGTTGGAAAGATATCGTCAATTAGATCCTAATGTTTTTGGTTTCACTAAAATCCGGATTGTTTTGCTCCCGGTACATTCAATTGAAGTTTGAAATCGAATTATCGAACTACCGCGCCATTTTCAATTCTATTTATAATTATATATAAATATTTATATTCTAACGACGACGCGTATAATATATACGTTCGAATTATATTCAAAATAAATTTCTCTTCGATATTATTTAAAATAATCTATTTTAAATATAGAAAATCCGCTATAATTGCCAAAATAAAAATTTTAAACTGGCCCAGATTTTCGGGTTGTTACACTAAATCTTCCTCAAATTAAAACCCTAGTTTGCGACAGCTTATTTCTAGTGGAAGAAAAGGAGTTCGAACTGCTTGAAACCCATGCCAGAACGAAGAGGAACATGCCAGTACTCCAAATAAATTCGTTAAATGATTTATAGATTTTTGTTTCTATTTTCCATTTGATTTTCTTTTTCTTGTTTCTTGCGTTTGTGTTCTGGTGAATGAGATTTTGTTTCTCGTGTTTTAAAGGGTGCGGGTGTGGCTGAGAAGGGATCATGTGTACTGTTTAGGTCCAGACATAGTTAGGATATATTTTTTATTAATATCTTATTGATCTTTTATACTGTATTTGCCTTCTAAAAATCCGTGTGATCACACACGATACCCAAAAATCACGAAAATGGTCATGTAGCTACAGTTCAACATTATGGTCCCAACGAAACTGGTTTCGTCTAATTCCGACTCCGTTTGCTCACATAGCGTACTATTAACCGTCAAAATACTGACTTTTTTCACTTTAAAAATCCGTACGACCACATACTGACTTCAAAAATCACGGAAACTGAAATCTAGCTATAATTTAACATTGCGGATCTAACAAAATTAGTTTCATCGAATTCCGAGGTCATTGGCAAAACTGGCTATTTTTAGAGCTCTAAATAACCCTTTTTAAATATATGAGTATATTTAAAAACAATTAAATTTAATATATATAAATAAATATTATCGTATATATTCACAGTGGTATACCATATAGCTCCTATTGGATTTATAACTCGATATTTCAAATCCAACGTTACATCGATCTTCGATTTATATTTAAAATCCCTTTTAAAATATAAATAAATCGATATAAATTATAAAGGAATTCCACAGCGACTTTTCTAAAATTTGATTTGGACATAAATCAAAATCTATATGATGAAATCTCGATTTTTCTCTTCCATTAGAAAAATATACTTTACTAGCGCCTAACGTTTCTTGTTTCATAGAAATCCGAATTAAAACGAACCCTGTATATTTAGTTGAAGTTCAAATCGCTAAATAGCGAATTGCCGCGCCATATCGAGCTCGATTTTAATTATAATATAATTATACGTTCAAACTTCGTTTATATAATATATTCGTAAATATAATTCAACTCTAAACTGGATTATATATTTTAAATAATCCAGTTCACACAATATTGTGAATTCCACTATTTTTTATTATTTCTGAATTTAATATATTATTCTATTAATTTAATTTAATTAAATATTCACTTTATTTAATTAACAACGATTTAATTCCCTAAATCACTATTTTAAATAATTAAATTAATTAATTTTTTACCGCTGAAAAATACGGGTGATTACATTCTTACCGATTTAAAATAATTTCAACCTCGAAATTGCTAAGGTAGAAAACAACCCTAATAACTGGTTAGAACTTATTTGTTCACTTAACTTCAATTTCAACTGAACCAATTTAATTTCAATTAAATTATTAAATAATTCTTATCAATGAAAATTTTCAAAAATCCTGAAAATTTTCTAACACCTTAATTTTTCGAAAAATTTCGCCAGCACCTCCTTTGTACGGCTTAATCGGTACATCTACAACTCGCCTCTCTAGGCCATCTCCACCCCAAAAAAAAATCAAACAGCCAAGGGGCTTGCCAAATCGGCTCATAAAAATCTCATACCATATGAAATATAAACTAGTACCTTTTTTTCAGGCATATCAATATATCCTTTCCATATGTTACCAATTTTGCGTATACCAATGTCATTCCAATCGACTTATCCTCAAATCACTTTTATCTCCAACATAACCATTCACTCATATGCAACCCAAATTCAATTATAAATCTCAACTACCATTCTTGATTTTCAATTTAGTTTCACAAATTTCTATCTAATTTTTTTTATTCAAACAATCTGTTTCTGGGAGTTTCTAAACAGTTTACCATATCAAAAATCAAACTTTCTCTTTCAGGATTTCAAACAACTGGTCTTCTCAAAACAATTCAAAAACAAAATCTTCGGTAGTAATCTGTCACTTACAACTCGAAAATGAACACTGATGACGGGGCCAACATCATCAGAGTTGTTTCCCAGTAACCGAAGTGAGTTCAATACTATACCACTTTCAAAATTTATTTTAAAAGATTTCCATTTTGAAATTATTCAATGTCTGTAAAATAATTTAAAATCTCCCAAGATTTTAAAATTCTCTTATATTTATTCTAAATCCACTTACAAACACCTTTCTAATATTTCCGGGGTTTTAATTTCAATTTAAATTTAAATTCAGATTTAATTCATCTTATTTCACTTATATGAATTCTGGTTGGTTATATATAACCATTTCACTTTATAATCTTACTCAGTTATAATAACAACTAATATATCCAATATATTATAAACTCCAATATATATACTTTGTTTGTATCAAAGTATAATTTGGATAAATTATTTCATTTACCCATTTTTCAAACCATACCGTGTCGACCCATCGTATTCGAGTGTTTAGAAACTCCTACCGATACAGTGGATCAAACTGATCGATCAGAACACATAAACAACTCAACCAATAAATCTCCACTATATAAAACAATTTTTATATCAAATAACAAATACGTTCACTCGTATATATACACTCAAACTCAATCTAGGGTATTACTAACCCCATCCCAACTAAGTCATGCCACAGAGCCATGATAATTCACTTAACCTTATGCTCTGATACCAACTGTAACGACCCGGAAAAAGGCGATCTTGGTTATCTGATATGCAACACATATCGAACATCCAAGGATCGAAAATACCGGTAGTTAATAAAAGAAATTAGAGGGTGAGAATAGATAAGACAGAAACTTAGAATAGAAGAAGAAGAAGAAGAACACTACATCAGAGTAACACGAACCTCACAGCGGAAAGAATAACATATAATATATATCAAAATTTTGAAATATAAATCAGTACTTCAATATACATATCATTTCCAAAGTATAGCACTTACAACACAACGGAAATAAACAATAACTATATAATCCTGAAGCCTCCTGCTCCAAGCTCTTCCAGTATATCGGTAAATCCCGACTACTTGACTACCCGTACAAAATTGGGCACCCAAGAGTTTAAGGAAAATAAAACAAGATAAACTCTGGGTCAGTCATGGGACTGGTATGAGTAAAACAGTTTGAACAAGTAAACGATATCTCATAAGACCACGCCGTATAACGGAACGGGTTTTTCCCTTATGAGAATCCAAATTATCTTTATATTAAAAACCTTTTGATATTATAATAATGTCTATCAACCACAATATAATCATCATCTAGCAGAAACTCTTTCATCTCACGTTCTACATATATAGTACAATCAAAACCGCCAGCACATATTGGGTAATGGATTTCCAACTATGACAAGGTATGGAACCACCTTTTGCTAGTGTACCTCTAGAGAGGAATACACTGGGTTCAACAAGAACTTCTTGCAACCCGGCCACACATGACCGACCACTCATTTCGCTGAGTGTATCGAATGTATATCACCAACGGTTGGGATCAGCAACCGTTTCCCGAATGGGACAGCATCGACAATAGATTTTTGGAAGTAAATGAAACTCTAGATCAGGTGATTATACACCCTAATAGGTGCGACCTACATAGCCATGCTGCCTGCCCGATTTGTGTCATTTCCCGGTTGTGAGGCTAGAGGCCACGCTTATCTCTGACGGATCACATGTTTATTCACTTCGAATGTCACATTGTCATACCCGCCAAATCACAAATTGATTTCCCCAAAAATACAACGGGTAAACAACTAAGAGAAACGAATTCCTCTATCACCAAACGTACGTACGTTTGAAGAGATCAACTTACGCAATCTATTAAATATACTCTGTCAGACATTCTTCCATACAGGTCATCCTGGGACTGGACAAACCGAAGGCACTATTCAGTACATCCATCTTAGGCAATCTTTACCTAAGATTTATACAACAGCCCTTGCACCTGACTCCGTCTTCAATTATCTTTAGCATATATGATTCGCAGCGCTTATGCCAATACGGAGTGGTTCTTGGGATAAAAATCCAACCGGTCCCTCCATATTAACAACGTTAAAATGGTCAAAAACTTCGATAGTCGGTGAGTTAACTATCAAAAAAAACATGTGTGCAAACAACAATATTCCGTTTCTTGTTTTCTATATTAGAAAACATTTCTGATTCTTATTTGGAAAACATTTCCAAAGCTCCTTCATTGGATTTAAAAAGATGTTTAAATAAAATATCGCTATGCCAACTCAAACCATTTACTAAATTCACTTAACCATCATTCACTATCAAACCTAACCATTCCTTAGTTAAGAAGGTAGTCAATCAAGTTGGGGTATAATTACCTCTCAGACCTTAACTAAACAAATTTTTAACTTTGAAATAGTCAAAGTTTTTCTTTTAAACCTTTAACAATCTTCCTTACGTAACTCTCTTTCGAATATTCTCTATTCGATAACTCCTCCATTCGAATAACTATATTCGAAAATCTCTCTTACGAATAACTAGATTTGCAAACCTTTCTTCGAATAAACTATATTTGATTAACTCTATTCAATTAACTCTTATCAGTTAACTCTTTTGATTTAACTCAAATTGATTAACTCTATTTGATTAACTCTATTGGGTTAGCTCTTTTCACTTAACTCCTTTCGAATAAACTATCTTCAATAACTCCTTTAATTCTATTCGAATAAACTATATTCGATTAACTCCTTTCGAATAACTATATTCGATAACTCCTTTCGAATAACTAGATTCGATAACTCCTTTCGAATAACCAATATTTGATTAACTCACTTTGAATAACCAATATTTGATAACTCTTCTCGAATGAACTATATTCCGTTACTCTTCTCGAATGAACTATATTCGATTAATCTTCTTCGAATAAATTATATTAGATAACTCTACTTCGAATAAAATATATTCGATAACTCTTCTTCGAATAACTCGATTCGATAACTCCTTTTAACTTTATTCGAATAACTAATATTCGATAACTCCTTTTAACTATCTCTAATCGATTAACTCTATTTAATTACTCTATTGGTTAACTCTAACTCTAACTGGTTAACTCTAAATCTAACTGGTTAACTCTAACTGATCAACTCTAACTAATCAACTCTAACTGGTCAACCCAAATTGATTAACTCAAACTGGTTAACTCTAACTGATCAACTCTAACTGATCAACTCTAACTGGTTAACTCTAACTAATCAACTCTAACTAGTTAACTCTAACTGATTAACTCTAACAGGTCAACTCTAACTGGTTAACTCTAACTGATTAACTCTAACTAGTGAACTCTAACTGGTTAACTCTAACCGATCAACTCTAACTGATTAACTCTAACTGGTTAACTCTAACTGATCAACTCTAACTGGTCAACTCTAACTGGTTAACTCTAACTGAATAACTCTAACTGATTAACTCTAACTGGTTAATTTTAACAGGTTAACTCTAACTGATCAACTCTAACTGATTAACTCTAACTGGTTAACTCTAGCTGATCAACTCTAACTGATTAACTCTAACTCTAATCGATTAACTCTAACTGGTTAACTCTAACTGATCAACTCTAATTGATTAAATCTAACTAGTCAACTCTAACTGATTAAATCTAACTCTAATCGAATAATTAATATTCGATTAACTCATTTCGATTAACTCTTTCGGATTAACTCCTTTGATTTATTCTTTTGAATTATCTCCTTTGATTAATTCCTTTAAATTAACTCCTTTGATTAGTTCCTTTAAATTAATTCCTTTGAATTATCTCCTTTTCTATTTGTTTACTTATCAAATAACTATACCCATTTCAATTCTATTTATTTAACGAATAAATATTTCTTTTACCTTTTCTATTTATTTAACAAATAAATATTTCTTTTATCTTTTCTATTTATTTAACAAATAAATATTTCCTTTATCTTTCCTATTTATTTAACAAATAAATATTTCCTTTATCTTTCCAATTTATTTAGCAAATAAATATTTCTTTTATCTTTTCTATTTATTTAACAAATAAATATTTCCTTTATCTTTCCTATTTATTTAACAAATAAATATTTCCTTTATCTTTCCTATTTATTTAATAAATAAATATTTCTTTTATCTTTCTATTTATTTCCTATAAATACATATTTCCATTTAATCTATTTGTATTTTTTTTACAAATATTTCCTTTTAAATTCTATTTGTAAATGTTTTATAAATATTCCCTTTTTATATTTTATTTGTAAATGTTTTACAAAATTTTTTCTCTTTCTATTTGTTTTTGCAAATATCTTCCTTTGTATTTGTTTTAAAAATATATTTCCTTATATTTTTTTACAAATAATTTCCTTTATATTTGTTTTACAAATATATTTCCTTTTTAACTCTTTTGATTTTATAATTATTTCCTTTTATAAAATCCTTTTTCCTTTTATATATAAAATCCATTGATTTTATATAAATAATTTATTTTCAAAATATACTTTGAAAATCCCCTTTTCTACATCCCAGTATTTATTACGGTATTTAAAATACCAAATCACAATGATCGATATCATTTAAACACACATCATCATCAACTGATTTTATATTATATCATATATTACAATATATGAAAACTATAAAATAAATGTTGAGGAATCCAGTTGGATTCCTCCAACCTGTTTCCTGCATCATAGATGTTAAACAATATAATTAATGTCGATTTCATTTCAATATGAAATATTCTGCTAAACAAAATCAACATTTGATTAACGATTTATATATATATATATATATATATATATATATATATATATCGTTATCTATAATTTCAACCAATACACAAGCAATTCAACCAAACAGTTAACACACAACAATCAACAGATAATTATCAGTTCTAAGAATATGTTATAAAAATATAACTGTTCAGAGTTGGTGAGTTTTACTCACATTTCGCGTTAACCGTTAAATAACGATTTGCGTCTGTTGATTCAGATGGACAATTTATTTGCAATAAATTGTAATGAGGCCGAATTCTCTCCCATTCAGTTCCATTGGGTATCTCTCGCCTATACGATCCCGACGTATCAAACCGTTCTCCATTCTAATATCGTATAAGACAGTTATGATTTATACAAGTGGGTATACCTTATATAATTAAAACCAAACTCTATTATACTAAAATTCAATTGGGCTTATTTTTACGAACTCGGCCTACTTAAAAAGAGATCTGCATCCCTTCTTCCTCAATTTACATCCCGTCCTCCCAATTATTTCCTCCTGTATATTTTCCACTATTGCCATGATCTATACATCCCATATCTCCATAGTTTGTCCCCTTCACATCTACCGAGCAACTCCAACACACCCCTCTACTCGTGAGCATCACTGCCAACCATCCCCTCGATCACCTCCTACATCTGACAGTCCGCCTCCAGTATTCACTACTGAAACCTTCTACATCCAACGAAAGTAAACACCACCGCCCTCCATTTCCACTTCATGAATCCACAACCAAATAACACCATTAACATCCTCTTTTGATCTTCTCTCTCCTCATACTGAATTTCCACAATTCGATGCTGACACCCCCGAACCCTCTCGCAGCCTCTACAAGGACTCACAACATCTCTCTGTTTCGATCTTCACCAAAGTCTGCGTTCAAACTCTACAACACTCCCAAAATCCAGAAATCACTTGAATTCATGAGTTGAAACCTAAATCTTCCTCAAATTAAAACCCTAGCTCGCGATAGCTTATTCCTAGTGGAAGAAAAGGAGTTCGAACTGCTTGAAACCCATGCCAGAACGAAGAGGAACATGCCAGTACTCCAAATAAATTCGTTAAATGAATTATAGATTTTTGTTTCTATTTTTCCATTTGATTTTTTTCTTGTTTCTTGCGTTCGTGTTCTGGTGAATGAGATTTTGTTTCTCGTGTTTTGAAGGGTGCGGGTGGGGCTGAGAAGGGATCACATGCACTGTTTAGGTAAAGACATAGTTAGGATATTTTTTTTATTGATCTTTTATACTGTATTTGCCTTCTAAAAATACATGTGATCACACACGATACCCAAAAATCACGAAAATGGTCATGTAGCTACAGTTCGACATTACGGTCCCAACGAAACTAGTTTCATCTAATTCCGACTCCATTTGCTCACACAGCGTACTTTTAACCGTCAAAATACTGACTGTTTTTCACTTTAAAAATCCGTACGGCCACATACTGACTTCAAAAATCACGGAAACTGAAATCTAGCTATAATTTAACATTGCAGATCCAACAAAATTAGTTTCGTCGAATTACTAGGTCGTTGGCAAAAATGGCTATTTTTAAAGCTCTAAATAACCATTTTAAATATATGAGTATATTTAAAAACAATTAAATATAATATTTAAAAATAAATATTATCGTATATATTCACATTGGAATACCATACAGCCCCTATTGGATTTATAACTCGATATTCCAAATCCAGTGTTACATTGATCTTCGATTTATATTTAAAATCCCTTTTAAAATATAAATAAATCAATATAAATTATAAAGGAATTCCACAGCGACTTTTCTAAAATTTGATTTGGACATAAATCGAAATCTACACGACAAAATCTCGATTTTTCTCTTCCATTAGAAAAATATACTTCACCAGCTCCTAATGTTTCTTGTTTCACAAAAATCCGATTTAAAACGAACCCTGTATATTTAGTTGAAGTTCAAATCGCTAAATAGCGAACTGCCGCGCCATATCGAGCTCGATTTTAATTATAATATAATTATACATTCAAACTTCGTTTATATAATATATTCGTGAATATAATTCAACTCTAAACTGAATTATTTTTTGAAAAAACAAATGATGTGTGATCCTCCCTGAAGAGGAGAGCACACATATATAATAATAAAAATGTAAGAAATACAATATCCAAATACATACCCTGACAAGTATAACAACAAATCTGCCACCCCGAAATATATGTAGAGGATAATAGACAGATGAGCTCCGTCAAGGCCACCACCCATCATACTTCTACATCGGATTCCGGCAAGGCCACCACCCGATAAGAAGTATATCTACTCCTCTACATATTACAATCACTATATGGAAAGAAAGAAAGAAAAAAAGGAGACAAGAACACCCCAAATGATACTCCAACTCCACATACACAAAAAGATCCAAGCAAGCAACAAAGAACAATCTAGACAACTATCCAAGAAGCTCCTCAGTTACACTATAACCTAGAAACAGTAAGACCAAACACCAGACCAATCAATGCTCTACATAGCTCATAGCTCCCCAAAAATAGCCAATCACCTGAAAACCTGTAAATAGCTGAACAAAAACCATAAGTAACCATCACAAATACGTATGAATATATTTAAATATATATATATATATATATATATATATATATTAATTAATATATATATTCCATTTAAATTTATATGTATCCATACATATATGTAATGAGGAAAATAAAAAAAACAAAGGAATAACTATCAAGCTCCTTAAATAACGCTTTTAACCACAAATTCGTAATCTTCCACCTCTAAAGTACCTATTAATTCTCATAAATAAACCCAGGTTTAACCTAACCTTTTGCATAAAATTACCAAATCGCGAATCTCTATAAAACTTATAGCACGAAGTGGTCATCCAGTCCATATAGAAATAAACTATATTAATGATTAAATCATCCGCGGACATCGATATGGAATGAAAATATCTCAGATTCCTTTCCAACCAGATGAACCAGCTTATGATAATAATTAGAGAGTCTATTACATATCTCTTTTTTGGCTTATGAACAACTCTAAACTGAATTATATATTTTAAATAATCCAATTCACACAATATTGTGAATTCCACTATTTTCTAATTATTTCTAAATTTAATATATTATTCTATTATTTTAATTTAATTAAATATTCACTTTATTTAATTAAACAATGATTTAATATCCTAAATCACTATTTTAAATAATTAAATAAATTAATTTTATACCATTGAAAAATACGGGTCGTTACAACGGGTCTTGATTTCTGGGATCTGATTTCTGAATTTGAAAAGCTATCCTTTGATGTAGACGTTTGATTCTCTAGTTCTTCTAATTGATTCCTAGTTTGAATTTGATTCTCTAGTTTGGGGTAGATGAATGGAGGCTAGGCCAGTTTGTAGACGAACAGCATGACGGCTTCATAGAATGAGTTCGAAGGTTGATGTTTGGGGTGATTATATAGATGTCTAGGTTTAATTCTAGCCTTTAGATTTGTCTAAGAGAAATCAGAGCCATCAAACCAAAGAGATGTGTCATCCAGCCAACCATAGCATGACACATATGCCATAATACCTCAGAAATCAGTCATTGGCCAATCAGAGAAGGCCAAATCAGCACAGGGCTATAAAAATTCGTCATACGATGTAGATCTGGAAGGGTTCGACTCCCTACAGGGGGGTCGACACCTATGTCGACTCCCCTATAGGGGGGTCGACACCTATGTCAACTCCCTCTGGCGAGGGGGGTCAACACCCTGAGAGGGAAATTTCCCGCTCAGCCGATTTTGAATTTTGAACTGTTTTTATTATTTAATTATTATTATATTTAATTTCTGCTTATACTTGAAATCTTCTGAACTCCATAACTTCTTCATACAGAGTCCGATTCACGCAAACTCGGACTCTATCTCAAGTAGAATTCTGAGACGAACGCAATGGCGTAACCCATTTCACCCAATTACTCTTTTAAAAATTAAATGTTCTTAGATTTGTAAATTTTAATATTCACAGAAAATACGGGGTGTTACATTACATATTTGTCGGGCAAACAAACTCCAATAACCAAGCAAAACAACTATCAACTCTATCTTCTTCCAACCTGTACTTAACTCAATTTCCAACGCAATAACAAATATAAGATTAAGTCATCTAATTTCATTTCATATTTGATTCCATTAAATTCATTTAATTAGAATTCATTCCCTTGTATTTTAATTCGTTCAACTTTTAATAAATTTGTATTCAACCAATCTATTATCCAATAAATAAACAATCAGCAATCAACATAACCAAATCATTCCCTTTTCCTTTCCAATTTTATTTAACTTGTATTTAGTTAAATTCTGGTTTATTTAATCCCATATAAAAATTCTTATTCACAAATTTAATGTGAAATTTCTCTTGGTTATATTAAACCATTTGAATTCCCATTTGAATTCTACTCAAATCAATCAATAAACCGATATCAATAACTCAATAAGAAAATATTATTTTTTATATAAAATTATAATTTGGGTAAAATAAATTCATTTACCCAATTAACGAAACAATATCGTGTCCATTATTCAAAATTGAATCAAACAAATAACACAATACAAAAAATTTGTATATAAAATCTACAAATACGCACTGTCATATATATGCACTCAACTCAATCTAGGGTGTTACTAACCCAATCTCTATCAAGTTACGCCACAAGCCAAGGTTGTTACTAAACCATTTCTATAATACCACTGTAACGACCCGACGAATCCGATGGCCTTAAAAGACCTCATTGGAGGCATCCATTAGGTCGATTCGCACTCGAGCATACCAAGTTGCAATGATTGGTGGGCTTGAATGACCTCTTCGGAGGCGTTCATTGAATTTGGCTAGCACCTGGTTTAGTCAGGTTGCGACGAATGTCGGGCTTTAACCAAAGACCTCTCCGGGGGCACCCAATGAAATTGCCGAGGCTAGAATTAATCAGTCCAATTGCAGACGAGAATCTTCAATGCCGGAATTAACTAGCTGGATAACAGATGAACATTGGACGAAAAATACAAGACCGGTCAAATGGGGGTGCAGAAGTTGGAAAACATATTTAATTATATTTTTATAAATCAATTGGAATTTCAAAACTTCTATTCTATTTAGCATCCATTATTCGTCATATGATTGCAATACTTGAAGTCACTTAACAAACATATTAGTAGCTAACGTCGTATAAATATTATCATGAAAACACTGAAATCGTATTTTCAACAAATACCTACTCGCTTATTTCACATCATGGTCATAAATCATATTTAAAATATCATAATTCAAATAATAATAATATGGATTTATATTGAAATAATTATGTGCAAATATTTCAATGTCATAAATCTTATTTCAAATCAATTCATTATTTGATTAAGCTCAAAATTACGGATTTCATATTTACAAAATGGTTCAACCTAAGATTGCCACATAATGATAAAAAATTGGGTATTCACAACAACAAAAAAACCGTTGTTGGCATAATCACAATGCCAATGTCTAAACGTTCTTCATCCATAATGAATGCAAGTTATAGAAACCAAAACAATGGTTGACAAAAAAAGGGTGACAATAAAGAAACTAATTTATTTAATTTAGCCCAAAGTGAATTAACACATAATAAAAGGAAAAAATGGCAATGCCTTTTTAGCAGAATTGGAATGTAGATATACATAAGTTTATGTATTTCAGTGATTGAATAATCAGAAGCAAATATATTATTTATCTGGAGTCAATGAAAAAATGAGAAATTACGTTCAAGGGGAAAAAATACCGATAAATACCATTTTATGTAAGCTATTTTTCCCCTTGATTTCTTAATCAATTTGAACTTTAAAACATATAGCAAAAAAAAAAAGGTCAGCGGTTCCCACAATGCTCTACACATATTGAAGTGGCTTATTTTCATGAATAAGGTTTCCAACATTAAAAGTTGAATCCCGAAGGGGTTGGTCTCAAATTCGATTTCATGAAAGGAAGTATTTTTAGCAATAAATCGACTTGTTGCTAGCTTATGATTAGAATTAATGACTGGATTAACAAAAGTATGTCACCATTATATTTCTGAACTTCCTACCTTCCAGTCAATGATTTTCTTAGGACAATTGCAGGTATTCTCCAATTGCAATTTTTATTGACATTACAAATTGCAGTGTACTCTTTTTTGCAAGATTTTATGGGTTTAAAAGTGACAGAATTCTTAATAGACCACTCACTTAGCTGCAGAATAAGTATTTTGTTTGTTTGAGACTGCATTCCCGCATTAAAGCCTGAATCAACACAATCTGCGGTAAATACGTCTCTAATAGGAGCTACATTTTCAATCAACGATGCCTCCATAATTTTCGCACTACATAATTCATCTGCCAAAGGCATCTCAGATTCCATTTTTTCGTTATCATCTTCATCTTCTTGCCCCAACGATGCTTCGTTATTTTCATTTTCATTATCAATTTCAAACTCTAGCGGATCATTGTTAGCTTCCATATTTTCCATCCATGTCATATCATTATCCATTGAAGAAATTTCCATGCTATCTATATGCGGTGAGCTACAACCTACGTCACCATTTGTCGGTTTAGAGCTTGAACCACCAGAAGGCATCATATAACTATTGAAAAAAGAGTGTGAGGGAAAGAACTTTCATATTGACTATGAATTTCAATTAGATAAATGTAAATAATTTACTAACATGCTTGTATTCATGCATGTAGGAGATATAGGAGTTAGATTGATTTGATAAGCACAACTCGGAATAGTACCAATAATTTGAGTTGAATGTTGACTTAAATTAGTACTAATTACATCTTCATAATGCCTCAACTCCTCTTTTATTACAAATAGCTCAATAACTTTCATATTGACTGAAAACATTGAATCAACATCTTCATCATCATTTATGCCGGCAGCAGAAGATCCAGAATTTGTCACCCACTTGCTTACTAATTTTACATCATACTTCTGCACATCAATTTTTGTAACCCTATACACCGTTTCTTTTAGTTCATTGTACAAGCATTTTTTTGACCTTTAAACCCTTTTGTTTGCTACCAGTATATATCGACGTATTGTTTTCTTTCAAATTCAACTTTCCTTCAAAGTAGCATATAATCGGGATGAAATCCGACGTAGTTCTACAACGGAAAATTTGCAAGGTTTTAGAAAAATAATAATTGTTAAACCAATATTATTAACATAATAAAGCAAACAAAATTAAGCTAGGGTTTGAATGTGTTTGTGGAACATAAGAATTTCAGCTAGGATTAGAGTTGAAACCAAATTAATACCTTCAAATTGATGTCCAATAGTTGATAGAAGTAATCCGATGGGTAATCCTTGTTTCTTTTGATATTTTATTAAAATTTTGAAGAATTTTCGGTTCAGTGGAATGATAGTACGATTTTGTACTTTTTATCTCGAAGTAGTTTGAAAATAGAATGATAGACAAAAGGTAGAAGGAAGCAGGTTATTTGGGGGAGGGTTTGAAAAATAAAACTGGCGCACTTCACAGATGAGCCATTTATATTTATAAGGGGCGCACTACACAAGTGCGCCCCCCGATTTAAAAAAATATATTTTTCACCTCATCGCTGAGGTGCTAAAATAAGCCTATTTATGCTAATACTTTTCAAACTAGCCTATATCTGCTATTAGATTTAAATGCTAGCCTATTTCGAAAATTTGTCCAAAAAAATTACAAATTTTGTATGCATGTGTGTAGTACATTATTTGATAGACTAATATATCATAAATTAACGCATTTTTGTTATTGTTTTTTCCTCTTTCTTGTTTTTTTTACACTAAAAATTTTAGTGACAAATCACATCATATGTGTATCTGTGTTAATTTTGGATTATATGTGTAAATTTATGTACTACATAATATATTATATATATGTTATTTAAATCATTTTAAACTATCTGTATATGTGAGGAAATTTAAAAAAAAAACATTATATGTGTGTATGCAAGCACAGCTAAAATTTTATGATACAAAAAAGATGAAAAAATCTTTCATTATCTGTAGATTTCAAGGTCTAGAGAAAATAAATGACTAGGTTCTGAAACTTCTTTAGTTCATGAACTATAATTTGTGCCTGAATCTTGATTTCTAAAAATATTTTCACGAGAAACATTATCACCGTATGTCACGGTGGGAGGTTAGCCCACTGCTTGAGGGTTGTAAAATGAATATAACAGTTTCCATGTCAAGACCAAGTGAATAATAGTTTAGCACTATTTTTCATTAAATTAAATATAAGTATTTCTATAAGAATGTACTATTTTGAAAATATAAACTGTGACTTTAACACTAAATTTGAGAAACATACAAATAAATTCACAATATTAAATAAGTTCGAAATGATTTAAATATGATTTTATCTAGATCTCGACCTTTACACGATAAAAGTGGTTTAGTATATAATAAAACTAATTATAGAAATAGTACTAGACATGCTTTAATGTATAATAAAAATTTCACTTCTAGTACTAAAGCAGGAGTAAATCCAAGATTCAATTTTTATAGAAATTCGAATACTTCTATGATTAGAAATATTTATAATAATTCTAGAAGAACGAAAGGAAATACTAATAGAAGTTGTCTAAGTATTTGGGTTCCTGGAAATTGGAAAACAAAGAAAAGTATATTGATGATTATTTTCGTTTAGTAGTTAATATTGAAAATTTTATTTTTAATGTTCCATTTAACCCTCTTGTTTATGGTTACCTTCCATCTAACCCTTGGACCCTAACAAAGGAAGGGGGTACCAAAGTATATATATATATATATCATATTTTTTGCAGGTACACCACAACAAAAAGGAAGTTTTTCCAGTGTCTCCGATATATTTGGAAAATAGAGCTCAAAATGAAAGAAAGAATCAGAAAATCTGGTAATCTTATATTTTTATATTTCATTATCTCATATATTTATATTATAATGACATGATTGATATGATTATTTTTTTAAATATCTATACAAATTCTTTTACATGTCATATTTCATCCTAATGGTTAATTGATATACTATATCATTACTACACGTCATATTCTTATATATTTTCTTTTACAAATACTTCATACTAATATATATCACAAACTCATAAGTAAATATAGCTTACACAATTCCTTTTTTCTCATATATAAATACATGTCTATGTAATAATAAAAATTGTGTAACATAAATATACTTTCATATAATCAAACTTGTAGATTGTTCCATGGAATATATAAACTTTTAAGTTATATATCCAACATGAATATCATATGCGCAAGTCAGAAAAACTCCAGATCAGCCGACTGAATTCTAAATTCAGCCATCCGAATGTTCATGGCATCAAAATTTATCCCAAAATTCAGCCATCTAAATTCAATAAGACAACCGACTGAAAAAAAGACCTGCTCTTGGGTTACATTTTCCGTAAATTCAGCTGACTGAATTAAGAAATCAACCAGCTGAATCAATGGTTGTGTGTTGATATTCTTGTGTATTAATTAACTTATGATATTATATCAGTTGTTAAGCATTATAATAAGATAGATCATATGAAGCATTATATATATGAATTTTTAATCAACATATATTATATTCTAACCATATATTGAACATGTATAAATTAATAGTTTGTGTACATTCTTGTTTCTTTGACTTATTTATAAACTGGATATATATATTAGTTCCCTGTATGGTGTTATCCCTTTTTATTGATGACAGACAGGGAGAAAAATATGTTTAACATATATACCAAGGGAGCAATATATTCAGGGGGAGCGTAGGTAAAATTTACACTATTTTGTTTGATATATATATATGTATGTATGTATATATATATATAACTTAAGTCATATATAGTTGTCATCATAAAAAAGGAGGAGATTGTTAGAACATCTATTTTTGGACTAGATTTCGATTACGACAACTATATATTGACGATGTTATTCACTAACATATTTTGCAAGAAAAGGGAGAAGAATAAAGTCTAAATACACGATGATTCGACAGAAAGATATATTCGTATATTTGAAGTGAAGTCAAGTCAGTATTTAGATAGTAATTATCATTAAAATCTCTCTAGTAGTACACAATATATATTTATAGATATATAAATTTTATTTTCAAACATGCTAAAATAGATGTGCAACTTTATGTGCATCAGACATCTAAATTGAAAATTCAGACATCCAATTACTGAATATTCGAATATATAAGTTTGAATATTCAAACGTTTGAATTTCCAATTCAGACGTCTGAATATGGTGGCTTGTGCACATGCACACCCATTTTCATATAATAGCTGCTTTTTAGACTTCTAAATTATAAATTTAGAAGGCTGAACCAAAAGGTTATGACTTTTTTAAACATCATAACTCTTTGAAACAAGAGTTATAACCCTATCTTTTGATCAAATATATTCATGAATAACTGCAACCTTTTATCTATTATAAATACAATTCGGATTCATTTGTTTCAACAACCAAAACTTCCTTAGAACAACTATTATCTGATTCCGAGCTATTTCATATTCTATATTCACTTGTTCTCTCAAGTATTCAATATTTCGTGATTATAAATCACTTTTCATCATTATTCTTCATGCACTTTCAAATATATACGCAAAGGAGAATATTATAGTAAGGGCGTACTCAGTTGTGACTTATCCGTGTTATCAAGAACACATATAAAATCAGACTTATTGTATTGGTTGAACTCATGTTTTGTTGGTCAGGCAAGAAGTCCTCTTCCGCTGCTGAAGCAAAATCCCATTCTTCTTCTCTTTGTTCCGCAGCTCAGGTGTTGATTGAAGTCTTCTCCCATTGCTTAGGCGAAATCCGGTTTTGTTGCTTAAGCCCTTGTTTGCTGCTCATGTGATGTAATACTTGTTCCTCCGGGTTAAGCAAGGGTATTGATTAGTGAAATTCCATAGTAAGTCTGGGACTGGACATACGATGGTGCTCCGAACCAGTATAATTTTTTTTGATGTTATTTACTTTATTTACTCCATTCATATTGCATGTCTGTGATATATTATCTAATATTTATATCATTAAATATTTACTTGTATATACCAAGAATAATATATCACACTATCAAAACTTCTGCATATACACATATTTCCATATTACTCGATCCTACTCATAATTTTCATAAGCATGGAGCATTCTATTTTATATAATCTTTTATGGGGATTTATAAGGAGCATATGAAGTTCAATTAAATTTATATAGTTTTTTATAAGTATTTATCATATATCGATCATGATAGTTTTAGTAGTTTATAAAATCTACTTGCAACAAATTTTTTTATATACTGTATTCATTTTTGTACATCCATTTGAGTTTTCCATATTAACAAAATTCAATTTGATTAGTTTTTTTTTCACGCTGTTTTAGCTATTTTTAACAAGCAAAATATAAATACCTGCCGATGTTTGTTTTAGATTTGTGTTTTTTTAATAAACCACGAAATTAATTATACGCATTTTGGTAGCTTTCGAGTGATAGAATCTAGCTTAATTTAGATTTATCACGATATAGACTTCCTTGATCCCCGAAGAGATCGAGGAGCCCATATTGTGTTGAGACCATGATGCATCAAAACCCAAACATGAGAACATTTCATTGCTATTACAACAATTTACATCAGAGTACAAGAATATACCAAAGTATGAAATAAATAATACACAGCAGAAATACAATATCAGAGATTAATAATTTACATTTAAATACATAAACAAATATGTAGTGGAAAACATCAACTACAACAACCGAATGAAATACACGGATACAAAACATTCTGAATATAGGTCCAGCTGTAATCTAGGATCCTACAAAAAGAAATATCTGCAAACAAAACTACTAGCTGCCCACGTGGAAATATGGGCACCTAGACATTAGGTAGAAACAATAAATTCGGAGTCAGTCATGGGACTGCTGTGAGAACTCAAATAGTTATTAAACTTTTAGATTAAAATAGGGTACATCACAGGACCACGTCGTATAACACGGAACGGGTTCACTCCCATGAATACCCTGACATAAAACAATTCGTAAACAACGCAATGATTTTTGAAAAATGAAGCTATTATAAGACTCAGGTCCCATCACACAATGCAACACAAGCTGGAGGATAGAGTTTTCCCTTATAATAGCCAAACATGCTTGGTTAAGTGGCTAGAATTGGGTACATATTTTCATGGGCATGTAATGTGGAACTTGGGCATATGTTTAGTAATAAGTAAAATGGGAATTTTGACTTAGATGACACATATGTAATTAACAATCTAACGGATGCCTTCGACACGAGGTTAGACTTGAGTTGTGGTGTAATTCTGCCCGGAACCGCCCGGCATATCCAGTGACCATAACAATAATAGTCTAATGTGAGAGGTCGTAGGCAAAGATTAGATTGTGGTAATGCTTGAACCCGAGGTTGGAATGGGTTTGCGGTGTAATTCTTCCCGGAACCGCCCGTCATATCCAATGACCGCAAACAAGTCCAATGTGAGAGGTTGATGCATTAATAAATAATAGATGAATATGACATGGACGGGTGGGTTAAGTAACTTGACTAGACTAATGACACTTAACCAATATGACATGGACGGGTGGGTTAAGTAACTTGATTAGACTAATGACACTTAACCAATATAACATGGATGGGTGGGTTAAGTAAAACCGGACTTGATTTCTAGATGACACTTAACCATATAACACGATTAGAGGATGGGTTAGTTTAACCTGAATGGGTCGATAACACCCGACTAGTACAACACGAGGCATGGTAAGGTTAAGTAAACTCACAAGGGTAACGCTTAACCATTATAATTTGACTAGTGGATGGGGTTAGGTTAACATATACTTAACCAATCTAATATGATACTTGATGGGGTTAAGTCATGAATCGCTTGAATATACTTAACCAATCTAACATGATAACTTGGCGGGGTTAAGTCATGAATCGCTTGAATATACTTAACCAATCTAACATGATGACTTGATTGGGTTAATTCATGAATCACTTGAATACTTAACCAATCTAACACGGTAATTTGATGGGGTTAAGCTTGAATAGACTTAACCAATCTAACACGGTAATTTGATGGGGTTGAGCTTAAATATACTTAACCAATTTGACACGATGATTTGGATAGGGTTAAGCCATGAACCACTGGAATAGGCTTAACCAACTTGACACGTGATTCTTAGGGCTAAGTCATGAACTTGAATGACAACACTTAGCCAACTTGACATGACATGTAGACGGGTTAAGTCACGAACTTGAATGACCACACTTAACCAACTTGATATGCTAGACTGATAGGGGTTAAGTCTCTACACTTAACCTGCTGGACGGAAACCCTAGTTACGCGGTCCTTTTCAGCAGTAACCCTCTTGGATGTATCACGATACCCTAGGGACTTGGCTAGGGTGGGGCACGATTACTGGGCTGATTGTAAGCGACCAAAAAGACGGCTGAGGTTGGTGCGCCATTGTAGGTTCAGGCGGACTATGGTCGTTCACGTAGTCCGGAGTTGAAAAAGCAGGCATGGGCACCAGTAGTTCTACACTGTGCATGCTTGGAATGGTGTCAGTGGTTGACACCCTAGGACTTGATACACCCTAGGGTGGACCTAGCACAGGGTAGCTACATTCGTGATTGGGCCGTATGACACCGACACACGACGAGTTAGGACTTGTAGGGAGCCGATCGATTAGATCGTTACGTGGGAAAAGGGCGTTGTTCGATAGGTAGCATAATCCCTAGTGGTCCTAGGTGGCATAAACCCTGATCGAATCTAGAAAACGTCCAATAGGTAGCATAATCCCTAGTGGTCCTAGGTGGCGTAAATCCTAGTTGAACACGCGATAATTCATGATAAGGGAATCTGGCCAGAACAAGGATGGCAGTCCGAGCAATTTCAAGGATGGTGACACTACGTTGTAGTAGTACAGAATAACGTGATAGAACCCGTACGATATACGGCAAGGAACTATACATATACATGGAAGGGATGATACGAGTTCGGATGCTAGTACGGTTGGTGCAGAGGACGTTAGACATGCGATGCTATTCCGAGTTTATCTTGTTATCTTGTTATCTTGGTTATCCTGTTACCTTGGTTATCTTGTTACTTGAGTTTATCTTGATATCTTAGTTTGATCTGTTTATCTTGTCATCATGCTTATATTTACTTTCTGTTTATACATGTCATGTTACTCTTACATGTTTTTATGCTGGGAGTCACTAGGACTTACTCAGTCTTTATGACTGACCTGTTTTGTTTCGCCTCTTTTTCTTCCGTTTCCCCCCCAGGTTTACAGGGAGGAAATGTGGCTACTTAGTGCGGATTTTCTGCTTCAAGATCATCATCTATGGCTTGGGCTTTTTCATGGCTATGGCTATTTTGCTATTTTACTTGGGGAATAATTTATGACTATGGTTTTATGCTTCTTTATTATTGCAAGACAGGTTTCGATGTAAGTAATTTAATGGCACTTTGATGTAAAAGGTTTTAGACCTTACTACTTTTATAAAGTAACGAAATCATGTTTTCTTCCGCTGTTTTATATGTTCTGTCTTGTAATATTTCTGTGCATGTTTACCTAGATAATACTCCACCAAAGCTAGTGCATTCCCTTTGTGAGTTACCCTAGCGGAGGTGGGGTGTTACATTTGGTATCAGAGCAGAAGGTTACCAGACTGGGCAAAAGTTTAAAAACCTTCTGAAAACTATTTAAAAACCGTTTACAAAGAAGCATTTTTCAAGGAAAGTTTTATTTTTAAAGGCTATTCCCCAAAAAGCCATTAGCACTATCCTGAGTTTCCTTGATTGAATCTCTTTTCCTTTCTTCCCTCCACCTGTAGTCACAGTAGCTTTAACTGTGACTAATCCTTTTCTAGCTACGTAAATGTTTTCGTGCGATGGATGAAGTTCTCAAGAGACCTGTTACCTCGTTATACAAGAAAGGATAGGAGTGGTTAAGGCGAATGAGGCTCAGAACAAGAAGGTAGTTAAGTACTATAGGACAAGGACATGGGCAGAGAACAAGATCGTCGAGAGGGCAATTGTATACTCTCACCTAAGAGGGATGGTAACGTTTCTGTTGAAGGTTTTCCTTTCTATCATCCCGTCAGGACTTTGTTTTGTACATTGCATCCTTTTTGAATCTTGCTTCGATAGTTGAGTCTCTGCACCTTAGTACTAGCACAAGAGGAGGTCCCGTTTTTGTCTCAAATCCTGTTGAGGGATCGTCCCATTTATTCATGACATGTTTGGATTTGAGGATATCTATGACTTTTGGGAATAATGCTTATGTTTTTGAGCTATGGGTTGATTCTAGGAATGGAGTGGTTATCCAGTAAGGGTGACATTCTCGGTTCTGAAAGGAGGGTAGTTAGACTCTTGACTTGCCTCGGTAATACCCTCGAAGTCTTGTGTAACCTTTAGGGTTCTGCCATGATTGGTTACCTATAATCTCTTGATGCATTTGTTGGTAATCCATTCTAGTAGTGTTCACCACTAAGGCAGATGGTTCATTTCGCTTGTGCATGCGTTATGGAAATCACTCTAGTAAGTACACTTGGTAACATGGTTGGCATCTGTTTGTTTTCAAGAGATAGTTCTTCTGCGTGGAATGCCGTATAGTGAGTAAACGAGATCCAGAGTTCACTAGTGAATTTTGGAGAGCTTGCATGAAAACCAAGAGTACACGGATATGGTTGAGCCAAGTATACTAGAGGGAGAATAAGTAAAAGTGGAACGAGAGGCGACGATGAAGTGAGTTCCAGCTCATATTTGGAAATAGGAGTTAAGAGGCCACGAAATCATGAGGTTAAAGATGGTCAAAGCATAATGGAATTAAGCTCAAGGAAATGTGACTTAGAAGATTGAAGACAAGAAACGCGCATCATATCTCTTTTTAAGAGTATATTCTTGATCCCTGTTTCCCTGTAGAGCTTACCCGCATGCTATCTTTTATGCATATCCTCTCGGTCCTATTCTCGATCTTATTTCTGTTGTAAACTCCATAGGGGGTATGACTCATCGGTTAGTAATATATGTCAGGGTTTGAAGGTGTCTATTAGGTTGACTAAACCTTTTGGGCTTTATAGGAGATGAGTTGGCTTTAGAAAGGGATTTCTTGTAATCCAAAAAGGAGTTTATCTTGCTTATCTTCTTGATCCTATCTTGAGAACCTTAGGTAGAACCCTATGGATGCAAACATGTATTTGAAACATGTTATGATGGATGTTTGCGAAATGGTTGCAAGTGGTCGCAAGTGGTTGCAAGTGGTCGCAAGTGGTTGCTCGTGGATGCATGAATACACATTAGGCACTAGATCGGCTCAGATACATTTTCATGTTGCATATGCATGAGTGTTTATACTTGTTTATGGATGAAATGGAATGTGTTATCATGTGAATATTGCATATGGATGAATGTTTGTGCACACATATAGTGTTTATGTGTCTAGGACTATTTGCATACATGTGGATTCATGGCACTAAACATATTTTGCATTGAGGAGATCAATCAGGCCTGATCATTTGCATTAGATAAGGAACATATACACACACTTTCTGCATATGTTCATACATCATTAGAAATCTTTTAAGGACAATGGTTGCTTGTGGATGATGTTGTGAGTAGATGGATGATGGATGGTAGGATACGTTCTTCCTAACTTAGAGATTTCGGGGACGAAATCCTTTAAGGTGGGGAGAATGTAACAACCCGAATTTTATAACATGTTAAAACAAGAAATCAGGGCAGAATTAAATTATAAAATAAGAATCAAGAGAAACAGGTTGCTCTGTTGCGTTCGTCTCTGAATTCAGGTTGGAAACGAGTCTGAAATTTCGAAAATCGTAGTCCGTACTACCAAGATATGGCTCATAGAAGATTTTAGAAAATTCAAAATTCAGCCCGAAATTCAAATTCAGCCAGAAGCAGATTGGGCGGGAAAATTTCCCGCCCAGCCCCAGGTCGACTGGGGGGTCGACCTGCCCCCCCCCCCCCCCCGGTCGACTAGGGAGTCGACCTGGGTGTCGACCTGGGGGTCGACCTCCCTGGTCGGGCCAGGTTAGCCTGGTGCACCTGCTTGCTTGTGTGGTCTGGTTGGTTGGCCTGTGACGATTTTCAGTGGCTCAGATCTAAACTAGGGTTAATCCTATGGCCTAAACTAGTCCTAACTCCTATAAAAGCACCCTAAGACCTAGCCTAATTCACTACAATTCATTCTAACAACGAAGTGCTGCCAAAATGCTCCTAAATCATGGCCTCCATCTTCATCATTGAGAGCTTGAGAGTTCTAAACTAAATCTAAGGAAAAGGAGCAATCTTTCTACATCAAATCAAAAGAGCTACTTATTTCTCAAGGCCTCTAGTGTTGCTACATCATTCCTAGAGATTCTACATCAAATCAAGGGAGTAGAACATCATTCCTACACCATCCTACGACAAATGCTTGCTCATAATTCTCTAGCCATGCTTTGTAAGTTCTAGATGCTTTTAGATTGAAACGATAACTTGAATATGACATGTGATAAAGTTGGAATTGGATTTATGCATGATATTCAATCCAAGCTCATTCTTGTTCATTTTGGATCTTGACCTTTGGGGATGTTGCTATGACATTAATTTGAACCTATGCATGTTGCAAATCCATTTTTCATGTTCTTATCATGCATGTAATGATGTTTTTCTCTCGGATCTTGTTTTATGCAAAGCTTCTACCTTCCCCTATTTATTTTCTTTTGATGAACCTTGGTCGATTTCGGACCTAGGCCTAAACTACGATTTACGTGCGATTTGAATACGGGGGAAATATTGGGATTTCACCTATTTGGGTATAGGTGTGGGTGGTCGAATTTATGCATAACACGAACAAGGAAGAAATTTGGGGTATTGCCAATATTATTTGCAAGTTTGGGCATACATGAGTTGGCATATGAATTAAATCACGGGTTTTGAGACTATGCGAGTTAAATCAAGGGGTTGGTCTTATGTTAACTAGCCATAAGTAGAATTGGAAACATGAACCATGATTTGGGTTTATTTGGGTGTGAACTTGACAACATATAACTTTGGCTAGAACTTGAAAGGATTGGGTTGTCATAAACTTGGCATACATGCAAATAGGCGAGAATTGGACATATGTAAAGTGGCTAGAATTGGGTACATATTTTCATGGGCATGTAATGTGGAACTTGGGCATATGTTTAGTAATAAGTAAAATGGGGATTTTGACTTAGATGACACATATGTAATTAACAATCTAACGGATGCCTTCGACACGAGGTTAGACTTGAGTTGTGGTGTAATTCTGCCCGGAACCGCCCGGCATATCCAGTGACCACAACAATAATAGTCTAATGTGAGAGGTCGTAGGCAAAGATTAGATTGTCGTAATGCTTGAACCCGAGGTTGGAATGGGTTTGCGGTGTAATTCTGCCCGGAACCGCCCGGCATATCCAGTGACCGCAAACAAGTCCAATGTGAGAGGTTGATGAATTAATAAATAATAAATGAATATGACATGGACGGGTGGGTTAAGTAACTTGATTAGACTAATGACACTTAACCAATATGACATAGACGGGTGGGTTAAGTAACTTGATTAGACTAATGGCACTTAACCAATATGACATGGACGGGTTGGTTAAATAACTTGATTAGACTAATACACTTAACCAATATGACATGGATGGGTAGGTTAAGTAACTTGATTAGACTAATACACTTAACCAATATGACATGGACGGGTAGGTTAAGTAACTTGATTAGACTAATACACTTAACCAATATGACATGGACGGGTGGGTTAAGTAACTTGACTAGACTAATGACACTTAACCAATGTGACATGGACGGGTGAGTTAAGTAACTTGATTAGACTAATGACAATTAACCAATATAACGTGGATGGGTGGGTTAAGTAAAACCGGACTTGATTTCTAGATGACACTTAACCATATAACACGATTAGAGGATGGGTTAGTTTAACCTGAATGGGTCGATAACACCCGACTAGTACAACGCGAGGCATGGTAAGGTTAAGTAAACTCACAAGGGTAATGCTTAACCGTTATAATTTGACTAGTGGATGGGGTTAGATTAACATATACTTAACCAATCTAACATGATACTTGAGGGGGTTAAGTCATGAATCGCTTGAATATACTTAAAAAATCTAACATGATAACTTGGTGGGGGTTAAGTCATGAATCGCTTGAATATACTTAACCAATCTAACATGATAACTTGATGGGTTTAAGTCATGAATCGCTTGAATACTTAACCAATTTAACACGGTAATTTGACGGGGTTAAGCTTGAATATACTTAACCAATCTAACATGGTAATTTGATGGGGTTGAGCTTAAATATACTTAACCAATTTGACACGATGATTTGGATAGGGTTAAGCCATGAACCGCTAGAATACGCTTAACCAACTTGACAGGTGATTCGTAGGGCTAAGTCATGAACTTGAATGACAACACTTAGCCAACTTGACACGACATGTAGACGGGTTAAGTCACGAACTTAAATGACCACACTTAACCAACTTGATATGCTAGACTGATAGGGGTTAAGTCTCTACACTTAACCTGCTGGACGAAAACCATAGTTACGCGGTCCTTTTCAGCAGTTACCCTCTTGGATGTATCACGATACCCTAGGGACTAGGCTAGGGTGGGGCACGATTACTGGGATGATTGTAAACGACCAAAACGACGGCTGAGGTTGGTGCGCCATTGTAGGTTCAGGCGGACTATGGTCGTGCACGTAGTCCGGAGTTGAAAAAGCAGGCATGGGCACCAGTAGTTCTACACTGTGCGTGCTTGGAATGGTGTCAGTGGTTGACACGCTAGGACTTGATACACCCTAGGGTGGACCTAGCACGGGGTAGCTACATTCGTGATTGGGCCGTATGACACCGACACACGACGAGTTAGGACTTGTAGGGAGCCGATCGATTAAATCGTTACGTGGGAAAAGGGCGTTGTTCGATAGGTAGCATAATCCCTAGTGGTCCTAGGTGGCATAAACCCTGACCGAATCTAGAAAACGTCCAATAGGTAGCATAATCCCTAGTGGTCCTAGGTGGCGTAAATCCTAGTTGAACACGCGATAATTCATGATAAGGGAATCTGGCCAGAACAAGGAGGGCAGTCCGAGCAATTTCAAGGATGGTGACACTACGTTGTAGTAGTACAGAATAACGTGATGGAACCCGTACGATATATGGCAAGGGACTATACATATATATGGAAGGGATGATACGAGTTCGGATGCTAGTACGGTTGGTGCAGAGGACGTTAGACATGCGATGCTATTCCGAGTTTATCTTGTTATCTTGGTTATCCTGTTACCTTGGTTATCTTGTTACTTGAGTTTATCTTGATATCTTAGTTTGATCTGTTTATCTTGTCATCATGCTTATATTTACTTTCTGTTTAAACATGTCATGTTACTCTTACCTGTTTTTATGCTGGGAGTCACTAGGACTTACTCAGTCTTTATGACTGACCTGTTTTGTTTCGCCTCTTTTTCTTCCGTTTCCCCCCAGGTTTACAGGGAGGAAATGTGGCTACTTAGTGCGGATTTTCTGCTTCAAGATCATCATCTATGGCTTGTACTTTTTCATGGCTATGGCTATTTTGCTATTTTACTTGGGGAATAATTTATGACTATGGTTTTATGCTTCTTTATTATTGAAAGACAGGTTTCGATGTAAGTAATTTAATGGCACTTTGATGTAAAAGGTTTTAGACCTTACTACTTTTATAAAGTAATGAAATCATGTTTTCTTCCGCTATTTTATATGTTCTGTCTTGTAATATTTCTGTGCATGTTTACCTAGATAATACTCCACCAAAGCTAGTGCATTCCCTTTGTGAGTGACCCTAGCGGAGGTGGGGTGTTACAGGTCTGAACGAAACCGGAGTCACCTAGGTGTTCGCATATCCGGACGATCATCAAGTACGTCCGAACAACTACCACTTTAATCCTATATTGGTAGCTAGCCAATGTCAGGCATCAGTAGCTATCCTTTCGACCTGAAGATCGTCGGTCTTCAATCGCTGTCTTCGATATCTTTCAATTGCCGTAAAATTATTTGAAATGAGTTGAACTCTGTCTTTTCAAATAATTTTTCGAAATATGATCATTTAAACCATTTGATATCGTTAATATTAATTTATAACGATTTTTTTCTATTTTTATTTATTTAAAAATAGCTCAATATAATTAAATGATGCTTCGGGCCAATGGGCGACCCCGACGCTGTTTGTTCCAAAATTTGATTTACACTTATCTTAAAATCTAACCGTTGGATTTTGATAAAGTTTATATAATCGGAAAGATCTTCCCAAAGCGGTCCTAACGGTTCCAGTTTTGGAAAAATTCGACGGCTGGATCTTACGGTATAATCGTTTAAAGTTACCATTGCCGAAATGCAAACTACCGCGCGCGATTCGTTAAATTTTAATTTATATTTATATATATATAAGTATAAATATACATCATTTGGCGATTTTACTATTTTACTGCAATTAAAGTGGTAATAAACATTTCAACATTTTAATCAATTCTTATATTATAGTGTTTTGTTTATCACCAATTTTGTAACAAAATGCAACTACCTCCTACGGTGTTGATTTTACATCAAAACATGTGAATAAAATGAAATATTTTCTATGTTATTTATTTGCATCTAAACATGCAGATAAAATGAAATATTTTCTATGTTATTTATTTGCATCTAAACATGCAAATAAAATGAAATCTTTTCTATCATTTTTATTTCTATCCGATATACAAAATAAAAATGTATATTCATTCTAATGTTTTGTTTACATCTAAAATTGCAAACAAAAACATGATTTTATTTCTAATGTTTTGTTTGCATCTAAAATTGCAAACAAAAATATGATTTTATTTCTAATGGTTTTGTTTGCATCTAAAATTGCAAACAAAAATTTGATTTTAATTTTAATGGTTTTGTTTGCATCTGAAATTGCAAACAAAAATATGATTTTATTTCTAATGGATTTGTTTGTATCTAAAATTGCAAACAAAAATATGGTTTTAACTTTAATGGTTTTGTTTGCATCTAAAATTGCAAACAAAAAATATGTTTTTAAATTTAATGGTTTTGTTTACATCTAAAATTGCAAACAAATTTTTATTTCTAATGGTTTTGTCTGCATCTAAAATTGCAAATAAAAATATGATTTTAACTTTAATGTTTTGTTTGCATCTAAAATTGCAAACAAAGATATGATTTTCACTTTAATGGTTTTGTTTGCATCTAAAATTACAAACAAAAAAATATGATTTTAACTTTAATGGTTTCGTCTGCATCTAAAATTGCAAACAAAAATATGATTTTATGTCTAAGGGTTTTGTTTGCATCTAAAATTGCAAACAAAAAATATGATGTCTAAGGGTCTTGTAAATTTTAATATTAAAATATTTCGTTCAACACATGACCAATCTCAATGAATGAGTACTGTCAACACATGAACTTTTATTTTATAATATTCTTTATTTTTCAAATTAGAATGAGGCCCAATCAATTACCATATAAAGTTAATTATATGGATTTTCATACAACACATGTATATCATAGCATTGAGAAATAATCAACCATCAACCAAAGTGCACTACACTGTATAAGCATCAAATATAGATATTCAACGCTTATAACAGCCTGTCAATCAATCGATCGACATATTTAATCAATCAGGATGAGTGAACTTCAAATTTCATCCCAACACCCGTGTGGGGTTTCAAACAATCACACGCATATTTTATTTGTGCAGTTGGGCGATGTGTAAAATTTATCGTCCCAATCAATGTCCTTCAAATAGGTGTACATAAACAAACCGTTCGGTTTATAAATGAATATTTTATTTTATTCACTTCACGTTAAAAATTATATTTTTAACGATAAAACATTTTATTCCAACCTATGAATTTCTATTCAATTCATTTATTCAATAAAATGGTATTTTTATTTTTCTAACTTATTTTAGAAAATTTCGGCGGCATAACGGCACGATACTAGAAACGGGACAAGGCCTAGCCTTATCCCCGGTCTAGTGAAGGCCCACGCCATTCACACATCAATCAAATCAATTTCATCTCACCAAACAATTCAAACAAATAATCCAACTAATCTATGCAACCAAACAAACAAGTCCATGGTCTGTGGACGGGTGTCGGGTGCTACTAAGCACCGTCTGCATCCTAGTATATATATATATATAACTAGAAAAATAAATTGAAAGGTGAGAAATTCTCACATATAGCTATCCTAGCTCCACGGCTCTTCATTTGCAGAAGATCTCCACTGTTCTCGCCTCTTATCACTTTCTTCGCCCGTAGCCACTACATATATAAAAATCGAATTTTTACTATGTTATTTAATATATAAAAATCGAATTTTGACTACGCTACTCAATATATAAAAATCATATTTTTATTTCGAAGTTCAATAGATAAAAATCACAATTTTCTTTCAAAGTTCAATATATAAAAATCCTATTTTTATTAATTTAAAAATCAATTCTTTTTCTTTAAAAAAAACAAACCCTTTTTAAACTCTTCTTTTAAAAATATCAGTTTTTCTTCTTTTTTTTAAAAAATCTCAGTTTTTAACTTTATTAAAAATTCAGTTTTTAACTTTATTAAAAATTCAGTTTTAAAGATATTAAAAATTCAGTTTTTAACTTTATTAAAAATTCAGTTTTAAAGATATTAAAAATTCAGTTTTAAAGATATTAAAAATTCAGTTTTTAACTTTATTAAAAATTCAGTTTTAAAGATATTAAAAATTCAGTTTTAAAGATATTAAAAATAAATAAAAATAAATAAAAAAGTCAGTTTTACTTACAGAGGGGGGGGGGGGTGTCGCAGGCGGTCTTCGAGCAAGGGGGGGTTCGCCATACGAGGTGCTCGACGTCGGAGGCTTCTTCGAGGGGCGGCGCTAGGGCTTTGAACGGGGGGGGCTTCGGGGTCTCGAACGGCTTCGGGGGGGTGTCGGATTGAAGGAGGAGGAGGGAGCGATGCAAGGAAGAGGGGGGGGGGGAAGATGATCGGAGTTTCGGTGGAGCTTGGTGGAGCGGTCGTGGCGCTGGCGGCTACTACTGCTTCCTTCTTTTTTTTTTTCTTTTTTTTTTTCGATTTTATGAAATCGGGGGGGGGGGGGGGTCCAGGCAGAAGAAAAGGGGGGAAAAGAATTTTTTTATTTATTTATTTATTTATTTATTTATAAAGGTTGACTTTAACATCCGACCTCGAAACGAGGCCCACCGCCTGCCGCCCATAGCGTTTTACCCCCATTCCGAACACAATGGGATATGTATCGCACGCTGATTTGATCGTTACAATCAGTTTCCTTTTTGAATTTACATTTAAATCAATATATTGAATTTTAAACGTACATTTCAAATTACCGGGGTCACATACTAACTAGAAAAATTCCAGAAAAATATTTTCTAGCTTCGTATTGACGATACGGTCCTAACAAAACTAGTTTCGTCGAATTCTGAGACCGTTTGAAAAATGGCCAATTTCCAGTCGATTAAAATCAACTGAAACTGGTCGAACGCGTTTTCCTTTGCCACGCTCACATATTGATTCGAAAAATTATGAAATTTGAAACCTAGCAATAATTTGACATCACGGACCCAACAAAACTGGTTTCGTCGAAATCCGAGGTCATTTGCAAAATGTCCATTTTTAAGGGCTTGAATTCCATAGCGACTATTCAGAATTTTCAACTGGACATATCTTTTGATTCACGCTACGAAATTTTGATCTTTCGGATTCGTTGGAAAGATATTCACAATTAGATCCTAATGTTTTTGGTTTCACTAAAATCCGGATTCTTTTGCACCCGGTACATTCAATTGAAGTTTGAAATCGAATTATCGAACTACCGCGCCATTTTCAATTCTATTTATAATTATATATAAATATTTATATTCTAACGACGATGCGTATAAATATATACGTTCGAATTATATTCAAAATAAATTTCTCGTCGATATTATTTAAAATAATTCATTTTAAATAATCTAAATTCGCTAAAATTGCCAAAATAAAAATTTTAAACTGGCCCAGATTTTCCGGGTTGTTACAATCTCCCCCACTTAAAACTTTTCGTCCCCGAAAAGGAACAAAGTCGAAAGTGGTTTGATAATTCAACTCTACGTTCGATCCGGCTTCCATTCTCCAACTTTTCAGTTTCTGAGAATTTTCAAAATTTCCAAAATTTGGCTAACACCCTAAATTTTCGAAAAATTTCGCCATAACCTCCCCTGCACCGGGAGCATCGGGGAATTTCAAATAGCTTCCCCGGTCCTTCAGATCTCAAAAAGAAAAAGAAAACGCCAAGCGGCTAGCCAATAGGCTCACAAAATCATCATCACCCAAACAAAACTGGAAATTATGTAGTAAACATGTACCTATTTGTCGGGCAAACAAATTTTATTCTCTGGCTCTAGCCTCCTTGCTATGACCTGTTCAATGATATATATGTATATGCAAGCAAATGCGACCAATTTTCAATATAATCCAATATTTGATGCTATTAGGCAAAATGGTTCAAAATTAGCAAACAAATAGGCAAACAATGCAAACATCAATCAATTAGTGGATTATCTTTTCAAATTCATAACTTTGATACATAGTCAAAAATCAGATTTTTGATGCCAAATCACAACAATGTATTCTAGCTATATTAGTTTTGGTTCTCACACCAGTCTAATGGAAATATATAGAAAATCACACCTTCGAAACTCGAATACCAATTCTGATGATGTCTAAACTATCATCAGAATCGTCTCCGGGCGACTAGAGTGTGACTCTATATCTATCCAGTATATTAAAACTTTGAATATACGTTTGCAAGGCGTATATGCAAATTCTTTATATACTGAACTGTCCAAATCAATACAAATAAATAATCAAATACGAATGATTGATTTAGATTCTCAAAACAAAATTTGTTTTCACTTTAAAAATATACTCTTCACACTCGTTCTAGGATACTACTGATCCTATCTCTAACGAGTCATTCTCATTGGATATAGCTAATCCAATATCTGATGAATTCTTTCGTATGGTTCTAATGTGCCATGTTCTCTGAGCTTTGTAAACCAAAGCTCTGATACCAACTGTAAAGACCCGCAACTTCCCCGTAAAGGAAATCGTCGGATAGTTCGAGAACAAGCCACAACAGAATGCATACAGAAGAACATTTCATTGCTTATTACAACAATGCATCAGATTACAAGAATATACAGAGTATAAAAGAATATTACACAGAAATATCAGAGATTTAAATTACATTTAAATACATAGCAGCGGAAAATAATACAATACACAACTAGAATGAGATATACGGATACAAAGCTTTCCGGATATCGTTCCAGCTGTAAACCAGGATCCTGTGAATATAAATCTGCAAAACCAAAACTACTAGCTGCCCGTGTCAAAATAAGGGCACCCAGAGTTTAGGTTAAAACAATAAACTCCAGGTCAGTCATGTGACTGGTGTGAGAACTAAAACAGTTATTAATCTTTATTTTTAAAGCTAGGTAAATCAAGGGACCACGCCGTATAACACGGAACGGGTTTCCTCCCAAGAATACCAGTGCATAAAACCAGCAGCGCAATGCTAAATAAAGAAAAATGAAGCTGTTATAAGACCCAGGTCCCATCACACAATGCAACGCAGCCGAGGATAGGGTTTTCCCTTATAACAGCCAAACATGCTTGATACGTTTAAAACAAATCATTTGATACTATAATAAGTGTATAGTGTCAAAACAACTTCAATCATAAATATAAATCATAGACGGCATGAGTGCCCCATCCCACTATGTCGCCATACTAGGCTCTACAAATAAAGCCGAAATACACGTATCGGAAATTGGATTTCCATCATGGTGGCTCCTGATTCGAAAGATCGCTCGCGTAGTACAAATCACCGCGGCTTACGTCTCAGCGAGAGAAAACACCGCTATGCACATCCGCACTTTTGGGGACTCAAGTATCACCGCGGCTTACGTCCCAGCAAGAGAAAACACCGCTTACTCTATCCCTCCGAGCACGAAGCTCAATATCGGTCGACCGAATCCACTACACTAAAAAAAATGTATACTGATCAAACCATCAGTTTACCACCATCTCGGGCTGTGAGGCTCGCGGATCAACGCTATACACAAAGCCATGCTATATCAGCTGCGCTTTGATCATCAACCACCAAACTTTGCTTTTCAACAAAAGTTTGGATCACTGCATCTCAGTATGCCACACTATCAATCCATATCGTACCACTGATTTCTGCCAATATATAACCTCTGAGCTCATATGTCTCAGAGAAGGGCGTTAAGCAAGAGAATAAATTCTCCGCCGCCAAACAGATATATATTTAGCAGAGATCAACAAATACAATATAAAGGAATACAATGTCAGACACACCATCCATTTACAAGTCCGTTCCAGGTCTGAACGAAACCGGAGGCACCTAGTACCCCGCATATCCATCGATCTCCAAGTACGTCTGGACGATCACTAACTGTTTCCATCTTCTTGGGTGTACAACCCAATCAAGATCATCAGTAATTACCCAAACGACGTGAAGACCTCCGGTCTTCGACCATCGTCTTCATCTTCGACTTATCGTCGTATCAGTTATTCAGAATGGGATAAACCCGGTCTTTCCGAATAACTCGCGTATATATATTAAATAAATGTTACACAAACACAACATACGCCTCATTCCAATCCATTAGTCACTAACCGTAAATTAATCAAGAGAATAATTCCCCAAATATTAACCCCGAAGGCCGAAACCAACATCAGATCAATACCCAGAAAACCATTCTGCTTGGCCAACCGACAGTTAGTTTCTAAATTTCACATCCATAGGGAAAGGTTCCCATTAATTTTATCCAAGATAAATTCCTTGAATTTATGTTTGAATCTCAATTCGAACTAGTCGGGATTAGCGAACCTCACCGAAGTAATCATTTGTTTTAATTTCCCAATCCCAACCTATTCATCCCATGAAGTAAAACTGGTTATACTTCATATCTAACACCACAGTGTTATCGGTAAATTCAATTACCATTTCACGTTCAAATCTAATTAAAGATTTAACTATCGCCTGGAGCAAAACTGGTGATACTCCATTTTCGATCATTTCAATCTAATTAAAGATTCATTAAAACTCCGCTTAGTTTTAATCTTCGACTGGGTTAAAGAATCGGTGTCATTTAAAACACGGTTCACGATAAACCCAAAATCACATTCCATTAATTATCGGGTTAAAGAACAAGTGTTATTTAAAACACTGTTCACGATAAACCCAAAAATCAATATCGATTCAATTCCAATTAAATGTTATTTAATTGGTACACTTCATTAAATCTAAATAAAAAGATTTAATCTTTTCTCAACTGGGTCCAAGAACAGTGTTAGTGAAGACACTATTCACGACAAACCCAAATCACATTTGATATTCAATATAAGGCTCTGAATAGAAAATATATCGGCTTATATTCAATATCAAATTCTACGACTAACAAATGTCGTATTGGAAATAACGATATAAATATATATCTTTCAAATTTCCATAACAACACCTGTATAATCACGAATTCCAACATCGAAATATTCCGAAGACAATTTCGATTCAAATCCGCTCCAATGCAATCATTGGATATTCTGGTTATTTTCAAAACCCTTTTCGAATTCAATTTATTTATTTAAAAATAAATAGAATTATAATTCTAGTTCAAAACTAGTTCATTTCGATAAAAATCTATTTTTATCTTTTCAAATATGGAGTTTTTCATCCCAATTCTTTCTAAATCATTTCTTATGATTTTACACAAATTATTACTATTTTTAATAATTTTATCAAGGCCTGTACAGTCGATTTCCACCAATGGCCATCGAACTGCACTTACAGCGACCTTTTTCAAATTTGATTTGGACATAATTCCAAATCCAACCGTTAGATTTCTAATTTCTAATATCCGTTAGAAAGCTCTTTTCGATACGAACCCAACGGTTCCGGTTTTAGGAGAATCCGACGGTCGGATCTCCCGTAATGTCCGTTGGAAATAAATGGTCGAAATTCGCGAACTGCCGCGGCGCGGCGCGTTCTATTCAGGCCATTATATTATATATATAATATATATTTCGTCGATTTCTATTTAAAACGAATTATATAAATAGTTTTAAAATCGTTTCAAAAGCTATTTCAACTTCCATTTCAATTCAAAGCAAAATTGAATTCTTCTTTATAAATTCGTTTCAAAATTCATTTCTATTCAATTCAAATTTCAATTCAATTTGAATTCATTTCAATTTGTTTTCAATTCAATTCGAATTCGTTTTCAATTCAATTCATTTCGACATCGTTTTCAATTCATTTTGAATTCGTTTTCAACTCAATTCATTTCGAAATCGTTTTCAATTCATTTTGAATTCGTTTTCAACTCAATTCATTTCGAAATCGTTTTCAATTCATTTTGAATTCGTTTTCAATTCAATTCATTTCGAAATCGTTTTCAATTCATTTTGAATTCGTTTTCAATTCAATTCATTTCGAAATCGTTTTCAATTCATTTTGAATTCGTTTTCAATTCAATTCATTTCGAAATCGTTTTCAATTCAATTCATTTCGAAATGAATAAAATCGATATAAATATCGTTCACGTCAAAATGGCGTCAATCTAATCAACACGGCTTCATAAATTTCTATTTTCAAAATAGTTGTTATTATCAAAATATTTCGTTCAACACATGACCAATCTCAATGAATGAGTACTGTCAACACATGAACTTTTATTTTATATCGATAAAGATGTAAATTTTAATATTAAAATATTTCGTTCAACACATGACCAATCTCAATGAATGAGTACTGTCAACACATGAACTTTTATTTTATAATATTCTTTATTTTTCAAATTAGAATGAGGCCCAATCAATTACCATATAAAGTTAATTATATGGATTTTCATACAACACATGTATATCATAGCATTGAGAAATAATCAACCATCAACCAAAGTGCACTACACTGTATAAGCATCAAATATAGATATTCAACGCTTATAACAGCCTGTCAATCAATCGATCGACATATTTAATCAATCAGGATGAGTGAACTTCAAATTTCATCCCAACACCCGTGTGGGGTTTCAAACAATCACACGCATATTTTATTTGTGCAGTTGGGCGATGTGTAAAATTTATCGTCCCAATCAATGTCCTTCAAATAGGTGTACATAAACAAACCGTTCGGTTTATAAATGAATATTTTATTTTATTCACTTCACGTTAAAAATTATATTTTTAACGATAAAACATTTTATTCCAACCTATGAATTTCTATTCAATTCATTTATTCAATAAAATGGTATTTTTATTTTTCTAACTTATTTTAGAAAATTTCGGCGGCATAACGGCACGATACTAGAAACGGGACAAGGCCTAGCCTTATCCCCGGTCTAGTGAAGGCCCACGCCATTCACACATCAATCAAATCAATTTCATCTCACCAAACAATTCAAACAAATAATCCAACTAATCTATGCAACCAAACAAACAAGTCCATGGTCTGTGGACGGGTGTCGGGTGCTACTAAGCACCGTCTGCATCCTAGTATATATATATATATATATATATAACTAGAAAAATAAATTGAAAGGTGAGAAATTCTCACATATAGCTATCCTAGCTCCACGGCTCTTCATTTGCAGAAGATCTCCACTGTTCTCGCCTCTTATCACTTTCTTCGCCCGTAGCCACTACATATATAAAAATCGAATTTTTACTATGTTATTTAATATATAAAAATCGAATTTTGACTACGCTACTCAATATATAAAAATCATATTTTTATTTCGAAGTTCAATAGATAAAAATCACAATTTTCTTTCGAAGTTCAATATATAAAAATCCTATTTTTATTAATTTAAAAATCAATTCTTTTTCTTTAAAAAAAACAAACCCTTTTTAAACTCTTCTTTTAAAAATATCAGTTTTTCTTCTTTTTTTTAAAAAATCTCAGTTTTTAACTTTATTAAAAATTCAGTTTTTAACTTTATTAAAAATTCAGTTTTAAAGATATTAAAAATTCAGTTTTAAAGATATTAAAAATTCAGTTTTAAAGATATTAAAAATTCAGTTTTTAACTTTATTAAAAATTCAGTTTTAAAGATATTAAAAATTCAGTTTTAAAGATATTAAAAATAAATAAAAATAAATAAAAAAGTCAGTTTTACTTACAGAGGGGGGGGGGTGTCGCAGGCGGTCTTCGAGCAAGGGGGGGTTCGCCATACGAGGTGCTCGACGTCGGAGGCTTCTTCGAGGGGCGGCGCTAGGGCTTTGAACGGGGGGGGGGGGGGGGCTTCGGGGTCTCGAACGGCTTCGGGGGGGTGTCGGATTGAAGGAGGAGGGGGGAGCGATGCAAGGAAGAGGGGGGGGGGGGAAGATGATCGGAGTTTCGGTGGAGCTTGGTGGAGCGGTCGTGGCGCTGGCGGCTGCTACTGCTTCCTTCTTTTTTTTTTTCTTTTTTTTTTTTCGATTTTATGAAATCGGGGGGGGGGGGGGGGGGTCCAGGCAGAAGAAAAGGGGGAAAAAGAATATTTATTTATTTATTTATTTATAAAGGTTGACTTTAACATCCGACCTCGAAACGAGGCCCACCGCCTGCCGCCCATAGCGTTTTACCCCCATTCTGAACACAATGGGATATGTATCGCACGCTGATTTGATCGTTACAATCAGTTTCCTTTTTGAATTTACATTTAAATCAATATATTGAATTTTAAACGTACATTTCAAATTACCGGGGTCACATACTAACTAGAAAAATTCCAGAAAAATATTTTCTAGCTTCGTATTGACGATACGGTCCTAACAAAACTAGTTTCGTCGAATTCTGAGACCGTTTGAAAAATGGCCAATTTCCAGTCGATTAAAATCAACTGAAACTGGTCGAACGCGTTTTCCTTTGCCACGCTCACATATTGATTCGAAAAATTATGAAATTTGAAACCTAGCAATAATTTGACATCACGGACCCAACAAAACTGGTTTCGTCGAAATCCGAGGTCATTTGCAAAATGTCCATTTTTAAGGGCTTGAATTCCATAGCGACTATTCAGAATTTTCAACTGGACATATCTTTTGATTCACGCTACGAAATTTTGATCTTTCGGATTCGTTGGAAAGATATTCACAATTAGATCCTAATGTTTTTGGTTTCACTAAAATCCGGATTCTTTTGCACCCGGTACATTCAATTGAAGTTTGAAATCGAATTATCGAACTACCGCGCCATTTTCAATTCTATTTATAATTATATATAAATATTTATATTCTAACGACGACGCGTATAAATATATACGTTCGAATTATATTCAAAATAAATTTCTCGTCGATATTATTTAAAATAATTCATTTTAAATAATCTAAATTCGCTAAAATTGCCAAAATAAAAATTTTAAACTGGCCCAGATTTTCCGGGTTGTTACAGGTTTTGTCCGCATCTAAAATTGCAAACAAAAATATGATTTTAACTTTAATGGTTTTGTTTGCATCTAAAATTGCAAACAAATATATGATTTTAACTTTAATGGTTTTGTTTGCATCTAAAATTGCAAACAAAAATATGATTTTTACTTTAATGGTTTTGTCTGCATCTAAAATTGCAAACAAAAATATGATTTTATTTCTAAGGGTTTTGTTTGCATCTAAAATTGCAAACAAAAAAATATGGTTTTATTATTAATGGTTTTGTTTGCATCTAAAATTGCAAACAAAAAATATGCTTTTATTTCTAAGGGTTTTGTTTGCATCTAAAGTTGCAAACAAAAAAATATGGTTTTATTATTTCAACGCATATTTGCATTAGGGAATGCAAATAAAAGGGATATTTTATGTTCAAAGTTTATTTGCATAAAAGGATGCAAATAAAAGAACATTTTATTTTTCTATGCATATTTTGCATGAAAGAATTTAAATAAAAGAACCTTTTATTTTCTCCAAATATATTCAAATAAATGAATGCAAATAAAAGTACATTTAATTTTCTCTAAATATATTTGCATAAATGAATGCAAATAAAAGGACACTTTGTTTTCTCTAAATATATTTGCATGAATGCAAATAAAAGGACACTTTATTTTCAATGTATATATTTGCATATAGGAATGCAAATAAAAGGACATTTTATTTTCAATGTATATATTTGCATATAAGAATGCAAATAAAAGGACACTTTATTTTCAATGTATATATTTGCATATAGGAATGCAAATAAAAGGACACTTTATTTTCAGTGTATATATTTGCATATAGGAATGCAAATAAAAGGACACTTTATTTTCAGTGTATATATTTGCATATAGGAATGCAAATAAAAGAACTTTTCTCAGTTTGATGATATAGTCAAAAAATCCGATACATTTTTCATTGTATTGATAATACTATTTCAATACAATAAAAAAATGATAAATTAATGTTTTATGTCAAATTGATAATCTTATTTCAATGCTCCAAATGTTAAAAGGATATTTTGAATATTGAATTGACAATTTATTCAATTCAACTAATATGATCGAGGCAATAATTTTTAAATTGAATTGACGATATAAATTTGTTCAACAAAAATAATCCAAATAGTGTGTTGATGTTGAATTGGGCATCTAACACAATTTATCATAAAAAAATGATTATTTTTCTCGATTTGGAAATTCTAATCCAAATCAATATAAAAACAATAATGACTATTTCCATTGTTTTTAAAATTCCAATCAAATGTAATCTAACATGACATGGCGAATATTTTATCGATTTCGAAATTCTAATCCAAATCAATAAATAAACAAGGTGATTATTTTATTTAAACACAACCAAATTTGTGATTATACATCAACAACAACAGATAAAACATCCACGATATCATCATATAACAAATCTGAATTATATATACTCAATCATCCCATAACAATTAAATTTGATAATTAATTAATTATATAAATGAAGAATTCTCACAGTCGTAACGCGAATTTGTCCAAAATTTGAACAGCTCGGAATTGGATCTAGTCTGGACAGCAGTGTAGATCTCAGTTTGACGATAGAATAGGATCTGGAATTGTTCAGTTTCAATATCGTATGCATTAGTTACGATTTATTCAAGGTGGTAACAATTTAAATTAATAAAATAATATGCCATACTCCTCTTCTCCGAACACTGCCGCTGATTTTCCGAAATGGTTCGATCTTAGGTTTTGACTTGGTGATCGATTGGAGCAACAGTTTGAAGATCGGTTGGTTCGGGTTGTTGGGCTCGGGGAGGTGCCGCCATGCCTGGAAGGGGGAGGAGTCGGTGGTGCCTAGGGGAGGGCTACGACGAACTTCGGTGCGGGTTCGTGGGTTTGGACCTCGGAGTTCGGGCCACCAGAGATCGATCCAGTCGTATGAAATTGAAGAGCACGAGAATCTCTTCAAAAAATTGAACTAGAGCAAAGGATTTTACTGAGAGGATTGGTAGATATTAAGAGATGAAGTTAGGAGGTTGGTGGCCATCGATTTTGTGTAGGCGGCGGTTGGAAGAAAGTGAATAGTTTTTTTTTAAAGGGTTTCTTGAATTTTTTATAATATTTTAATGTGATTTTTACAAATAAAACCATATCTCTCAAATAAATCAGATTTCAGTCCGAACGAAGGTGACCCTAGCCAATAGCCCCTATTCCGGATCCAATGGGCTAGGTCTCGTCACCCCAAACGACTGTCTGTGGCCCAAAATCTTTAAATTATTACTTAAATCATCTAAATAATAAATTTAATCGTCTATTTAAATCCACTAGGGCCACATACGAGCTCAGAAAAATCCAGAAAAATTATTTCTGGCTTTGGTTTAACGATACGGTCGTAACAAAATTAATTTCGTCAAATTCAGAGACTGTTCGAAAAATGGCTATTTTCAAGTCGACCAGATTTGACTAAAATTGACAATACACATTTTCGTTTGCCACGCCCACATATTAACTCGAAAAATTATGAAAATTGAAACCTAGGAATAATTTGACATTCCGAACCAATAAAATTGGTTTCGTCGAAAACTGAGGTCATTTGAAAAATGGCGTTTATACGGGGTATAAATTATACTATAGCGACCATCCCGAATATTCAGTTGGCCATATCTTTTGATTCCCGCTATGAAATTTTGATTTTTCAGATTCATTGGAAAGATAATTCCAAACAGATTTAGATATTTTTGTTTTCACTAAACTACGTTAAATTTTGAATCCGGTAGATTCAGTCAAAGTACAGGTTTGACTTTTCAAACTACCATACTATTTCTAATTTTTTTTAGAAATCAAAATGAATACCTTTGCTCTAATTTTTTTTAATTGTTATTATTTAAAATAAATTATTTTAACCATTCAAAATTTACTGAAATAGCCAAAATGAAAATTTTAAATTGGTTCGGATTTTCCGGGTTGTTACAATAAATGCGTAGTGTATAAAACAACTGTAAATATAAATGTATCAATCCTAGACAGCATGGGTACCATATATCATGTTGCCAATACTAGGTTCTACAATCAAAACCACAATTGTCACGTATTGGAAGTTGGATTTCCATCTGTGAACCAAGGTAAGGGATCGTCCGTACCGCTTCAAGACGCTCTAGCCTGTGTCTGTGACGATCCCAAAACCCCGTGACACGGTGTTAAGGATAATCATTGGAATATAACACATTAATCATCATTAGTAGATCACAGATAATAGCATAAACATAAAATAGAATAATTTACACACATATGACAGCGGAATCATATAGATATCACAATATCAGAGAGCACAGTGCAAGATACAACTTAGTGCATAATAATACATAATCAGCCACCATCGCCAGAGGCGGAATCATACATAAAGAGTACACAAAATAAATATCAGTCTACATCACCAATGGCGGAATCATAATACATATACTATAATGGCAGAAAGATTCAAAGTCAGCACGGTGTAGTCAAGCCTCGCCATGAGCCAAAAGTGCACCAGATACATGTAACTAGGCTGCCCGTGTGAAAATGAGGGCACCCGAGTTTGCAAGGTGAAACAAACTACGAGTCAATCATGGGACTGGTATGAGAAATCCACTTAACTTATTAACAACAATAATAAGGCAAATCAAAGGACCACACCACTTTCGCGGAATGGGTTTACTCCAATGAGTGCTAGTGCATGAAATAAAGTGAATGATTAAATCATCGCAATGCTTTTTATAAAATGAAGCCATTATAAGACTTAGGTCCCATCACACAATGCAACGCAAGCCGAAGGATAGAGTTTTACCTTATAATGGCCAAAAATGCTTCATACGTATAAAACAAAAGTGTTTGATATTATTACTAGTGCATATATGTTTTCGAAAGCAAATTCAATCATAAATATCAATCCTAGGCGGCATAGCAACCATCTACTATGTCACCATACTAGTAATACAATCACAACCGCATATTTTGTATTGGAAATTGGATTCCTTCATGATTCGAGGCAAGGGGTAAGCTCCTCTCCGATTCGAGACACTCTAGCAAATGCCTCGGGACCGCACACAACAATCCCTGGATCCTCCAAGGCCGGTCCTCTCTTACTTTTGAGGATTAGTTATTCTTGAACACACGTTTCCCGGTCCTTACAGACCTATAATCGAGGCGCCTCGTATTCCAACAACCACACAGATGAAAAGTAGATATAAATGTCAGGGCTGGGAGGTCACTGACACCACCATAGCTAGAAAGAAACGTCGTGCACTCCTTGGGTCCTTCTCCCGTTTTTGACTCATACCGGGGTGTGAGGCTCGTGAATTCACGTTATACACAAAGCTACGTCACACAGACCATGCTTTGATCATCAACCACAAGACTTTGCTTTGCAACAGAAGCCTTGATCATATGCCACTTAGGCGTGCCACACAGGCAATCCACTCCATGCGACTGATTTCTATCAATACATAACCTCTGAACTCGTACGTCTCAGAGAAGGGCGTTAAGCAAGTGAATAAATTCTCCGCCTCCAAACAGATATATATTTAACAGAGATCAGTCAGCACATAACAAAATCCAATGTCAGACACACAGTCCATTTACAAGTCTGTTCTGGGTTTGAACAAAATCGAAGGCACAATTTGTAAGGACCCGTAACTTCCCCGTGAAGGAAAGAGCGGATACTTTGAGAACAACACACAAAAGGACGCATACAGAATAACATTTCATTGTTATTACAACAATTCCATCAGATACAAGAATATACAGAGTATAAATGAATAAATTACATTGGATAAATATCAGAGATTACAATAAATTACATAGCAGCGGAAAATAATACAAAATACAACTGAAAGTGATACACGGATACAGAGCTTTCCGAGCATCGTTCCAGCTGTTAATCAGGACCCTGTGAATATAAATCTGCAAAACCAAAACTACTAGCTGCCCGTGTGGAAAATAGGGGCACCCAGAGTTTAGGTTAAAACAATAAACTCCAGGTCAGTCATGTGACTGGTGTGAGAACTAAAACAGTTATTTAAAACTTTGCTTTAAAAGATAGTAATTCAAGGGACCACGCTGTATAACACGGAACGGTTTTCCTCCCAATAATACTAGTGCATATAACAAAACAACGCAATGCTCTTTGGAAAAATGAAGCTATTATAAGACCCAGGTCCCATCACACAATGCAACGCAAGCCGGAGGATAGGGTTTTCTCTTATAATAGCCAAACATGCTTGGTACGTTTAAAACAAATCATTTGATACTATTATAAGTGTATAGTGTCAAAACAATTTTCAATCATAAATATCAATCATAGACGGCATGGGTACCATATATCATGTCGCCATACTAGTTCTACAATTAAAACCGCAATATCACGTATTGGAAATTGGATTTCCGTCATGAGCCGAGGCAAGGGGCAAGCTCCTCTCCGCGTTCGAGACACTCTAGCAAATGTCTCAGGACCCCACTATGATCCTTGGATCTTCAGGGCCGGTCCTCTCTTACTTTTGAGGATTGGCAATTCCTGAACACACGTTTCCCAGTCCTTACAGACCTATATCCGAGGCGCCTCGTATCCAACAACCACACAGGTGAAAAGTATATAAATGTCAGGGCTGGTAGGTCACTGACACCACCCTAGCTAGAAAGAAACGTCGTGCTCTCCCTGCAGTCACTATCCCGTTTTTGACTCATACCGAGGTGTGAGGCTCGCGAATTCACGCTATACACAAAGCTACGCCACACAGGCCGTGCTTTGATCATCAACCACAAGACTTTGCTTTTCAACAGAAGCCTTGATCAATTGCCACTTACGCGTGCCACATTGGCAATTCACTCCATGCGACTGATGTCCATCGATATACAACCTCTGAGCTCGTACGTCTCAGAGAAGGGCGTTAAGCAAGAGAATAAATTCTCCGCCGCCAAACAGATGTATATTTAATAGAGATCAATCAACACAGAATAAAATCCAATGTCAGACACACAATCCATTTACAAGTTCGTTCTGGGTCTGAACGAAACCGGAGGCACTTTCCTCGCATATCCATCCATCTCCAAGTACGTCTGGACGATCACCAACTAATTCCCTCATCTCGGGTGTACAGCCCAATCAAGATCATCAGTAATCACCCAAACGATGTGAAGACTTCCGGTCTTCAACCACCGTCTTCATCTTCGACATCTCGTCGAATCGATTATTCAGAATGGGTATAAACCCGGCCTTTCTGAATAACCCACGTATATAATAAACGAATGTTACACAAACACAACAAACGCCTCATTCCAATTCAGAATATTCTTTTATTCACAAAATCACATTCTTAGGGAAATGTTCCCATTAATTTTATCCAAGATAAATTCTTCTAAATTTATCCTATAATCTTCCTTTGGATATCATTTCAAACTAGTCGGGATTAACGAACCACACCGAAGTAATTATTTATTTCCCAATCCCAACCTATATATCCCATGGAGAAAACTGGTAATACTCCACAACTGACACCACGGTGTTATCGGTAAAATTAATTACCATTTCACGTTCAAATCTAATTAAAGATTTAACTATCGCTTTGGAGCAAAACTGGTGGTACTCCGTTCTCGATCACCTTTCAGATTTGATAATTTAAATTATCAATTCACATTTTTAATCTAATTAAAGATTCATAAAAACTTCACTTAGTTTTAATCTTTTCAAAATCAACATCTTGCTTTTAACTGGGTTAAAGAACCAAGGTCATTTAAAACACGATTCATGATAAACCCAAATCACATTTGATATTAAATACAAGGCTCTGAATAGAAAATATATCGGTTTATATTCAATATCAAATTCTGAAACCAACAAATATCGTATTGGAAATAACGATATAAAATATATCTTTCAAATTCCCATAACAATATCTGTATAGTCACGAAATCCAACATCAAAATATTCCGAAGATAATTTCGATTCAACTCCAGTCCAATTCACGTATTGGAAATATCGATTATTTTCAAAATCACTTTCAAATTCAATTTATTTATTTCAAAAATAAATTGATTTTAATTCTAGTTCAAAACTAGTTCATTTCGACAAAAATCTATTTTTATCATTTCAAATGTGGAATTCTCCAGCCCAATTCTTTCCAATTCACATATTATAATTTTACACAAATTATCGATATTTTTAATAATTTTATCAAGGCCCGTACAGTCGATTTCCATCAACGGCTATCGAACTGCACTTACAGCGACCTTTTTCAAATTTGATTTGGACATAATTCCAAATCCAACCGTTAGATTTCAAATTCCTAATATTCATTGGAAAGCTCTTTTCGATACGAACCCAACGGTTCCGGTTTTAGGAGAATCCGACGGTCGGATCTCCCGCAATGTCCGTTTGAAATAAATGGTCGAAATTCACGAACTGCCGCGGCGCGGCGCGTTCTATTCAGGCCATTATATATATAATATATATATGTTATATATATTTCGTCGATTTCCTTTTTAAAACGTATTTTATAAATCGTTTTAAATTCGTTTTCAAAACCATTTCAACACTATATTCAATTTCAGATCGATTTGATTTCAATCAATTCGAATTCAATTCAATTTCACTTTAATTTTATTTGAATTCATTTCTATTTTATTCGAATTCAAATTCACTTTCTATTCAATTCAAATTCTAATTCGTTTTCTATTCAATTCGATTCGAGTTCATTTTCTATTCAATTCGAATCGAATTCATTTTATATTCGATTCGAATTCATTTCAAATTGATTCAATAAAATTTCAATTACAATTTTATTCTAATTCAATTTGAATTTCATTTCAAAATATTAGATTTTGAAATCACTTTTCCATATTCATTATAAAATGAATAAAATCGATATAAATATCGTTCGCGTCTAAATAACGCATCTCTACTCAACACGGCTTTATATTTTTCAAAAACTTCTTTATTCTATTCAACAAATGAATATTTATCCCATTCAACACATGAATCTATATTTCTTTCAACACACGACTAATCTCAACACATGAGTACTGTCAACACATCACTATTTTTGTTATGTAAAATATTTTATAAAACTATGGTATCTAATCGTTTGATTTTCAATTAGATTTCTACTGGGAAGTAGTTCTAATTTTAAATATGATAAAGATGTAAATTTCATTGTATAAAATATTTCACTCAACACATGGACATCGTCAACACATGATTTTTTTTTTATATTCAACACATGAATTTTCTTTTATAATATTCCTTATTATCCCGATTGGAATGAGGCCCAATCAATCTCCATATAAAGTTAATTATATGGATTCCATACAACACATGTATATAATAGCATTGAAAAATAATCAATCATCAACCAAAGTGCACTACACTGTATAAGCATCAAATATAGATATCTGACGCTTATAACAGCCTGTCAATCAATCGATCGACATATTTAATCAATCAGGATGAGTGAACTTCAAATTTCATCCCAACACCCGTGTGGGGTTTCAAACAATCAAACACAGATTTTATTTGTGCAGTTGGGCGATGTGTAAAATTTATCGACCCAATCAATATCAGTCAAATCGGTGTATATAAACAAATCGGCCGATTTGTTTATAATTATTTATTTATTCACTTTCACGTTAAAAACTATATTTTTAACGATAAAATATTTTATTTCAACACATGAATTTCTATTCAGTTCGTTTACATAATAAAAATGATATTTTTATTTTTCTAACGTATTTTAGAAAATTTCGGCGGCATAACGGCACGATACTAGAAACGGGACGAGGCCTAGCCTTATCCCCGGTCTAGTGAAGGCCCAAGCCATTCACACATCAATCAAATCAATTTCAATTCACCAAACAATTCAATTTAAACCAAATAGATTAACCAACCACACAACCAAACAATTTAACAAACAAGCCATCCATGGTCTGTGGATGACGGGTGTCGGGTGCTACTAAGCACCGTCTGCATCCTAGCATATATATATATATATATATATATATATATATATATATATATATATATATATATATATATATATATATATAACTAGAAAAAAAGAATTTAGAGTGAGAAGTTCTCACCGATAGCTATCCAACTCCACGACACTTCTTTTATAGAAATCTTCATCGTTATCCCATCTTCGCCATCTTCGTTGCCCGTAGTCACTACATATATAAAAATCACACATTTTTATATTTTGATGTCTTTAAAATAAAAATCACATTTTTATTTATTCACTTTCAATTTAAAATTCATATTTTCATAATCACTTTGTATATTTAAAAATCGAATTTCTACTTTGCTATTCAATATATAAAAATCGAATTTTTTCTACGTTGTTCAATATATAAAAATAAGCATATTTCACAACGCTACTATATAGATAAAGATTATATTTTTATCACCTTATTCTTCATATAAAGATTTCGCCCTTTCAAAAATAAAGTTTTCGTCTTTATAAAAATAAAGTTTTCGCCTTTATAAAAATAAAGTTTTCGCCTTTATAAAAATAAAGTTTTCGCCTTTATAAAAATAAAGTTTTCGCCTTTATAAAAATAAAGATTTCATCTTTATAAAAATCTCATTTTTATTTTTCTACACATATAAAGATGATATTTTTAATATTCCTAACATGTAAAAATTATATTTTTAATTCTTTAAAAATATAAAAATCATATTTTCATTATCTTCACATCATAAAAATTACATCTTTCACCTATATAAATTCACGTCTTTCACTTATATAAATTCAGTTTTTTTTTTTTTTATACTATAAAAATTCAGTTTTTACCATATAGAAAAAAAATCAGTTTTTAATGGAAAACAAAAATCAGTTTTTTGTTAATTATAAAAATTCAGTTTTAAAATCGAATAGAACAATAACTAAAATTGAAAAATAAATTAAAAAAACTTACAGGAATCGGAGAGGAGGGGGGCTTTACTGTCGAAGGTTCGGGACTGGGGGGGTTCCTTCTCGTGGAGGTCGGCGGAGGAGGATGCGGTTGGGGGGGGGGGGCTGTCGCCATCTTCGATTTCCGAGGGGGGGGGCTGCGACGTAGTCGAGGAAGAGAAGGGGAGGAGGAAGAAGAAGGGAGGACGGCGCAGCAAAAGGGGGGGTCTCGCCGAAGTCCGGCGCCGCAGGCGGTGGGTGGGCGGCGGCTCCGTCGAAAGGCTAGGGCAGCGGTTTTTTTTTTTTTTTTTCTTTTCGTTTTGAAAATGAACGGGGGGGGGGGGGGGGTCTCGCCGATAAAAGGAGAATTATATATTTTTTTTTCTTTAATTTATTTTATCACTAAAAAGCAACTTTTATTTTTGACCTCTAAACGAGGCCCACCGCCTGTCGTCCATAGCGTTTTACCCCCATTCCGAACACAATGGGATATGTATCGTAGGCTGATTCAACTGTTTGAATCAGTTTCCGTTAAATTTACATTTAAATCACTATATTGAATTTTAAACGTACATTTCAAATTACCGGAGTCACATACTAACTAGAAAAATTAGAGAAAAATATTTTCTAGCTTCGTATTGACGATACGGTCCTAACAAAACTAGTTTCGTCGAATTCTGAGACCGTTGGAAAAATGGCCATTTTCCAGTCGATTAAAATCAACTGAAATGTTCAAAACACGTTTTCCTTTGCCACGCTCACATATTGATTCGAAAAATTATGAAATTTGGAACCTAGCAATAATTTGACCTCACGGACCCAACAAAACTGGTTTCGTCGAAATCCGAGGTCATTTGCAAAATTCCCATTTTTAAGGGCCTGAATTTCATAGCGACTATTCAGAATTTTCAACTGGACATATCTTTTGATTCCCGCTATGATATTTCAATTTTTCGGGTTCGTTGGAAAGATATTCACAAATAGATCCTATTGTTTTTGGTTTCACTAAAATCCGGATTGTTTTGCACCCGGTACATTCAATTGAAGTTTGAAATCGAATTATCGAACTACCGCGCCATTTTCAATTCTATTTATAATTATATATAATTATTTATATTCTAACGACGACGTATATAAATATATACGTCGAATTCTATTCAAAATAAATTTCTCGTCGATATTATTTAAAATAATTTATTTTAAATATTCGAAATTCGCTAAAATTGCCAAAATAAAAATTTTAAACTGGCCCAGATTTTCCGGGTTATTACACCAATTTCCTCGCATATCCGTACAATCAACAGTATGTCTGGACGGCTACTACCTCAGCTCCTTCAAGGTAGCTACTCCAATCACGAGCATCAGTAGCGCCCATCCATCCAATGTGAAGATCGTCCGTCTTCAACCGTCTTCGACTCTTCGACTTCTCAACGTCGATCGATTATTTGAAATGAGATGAACTCGGCCTCTTCAAATAACCCACGTATATTTAGATTTTCAAATCAATTTATCACATGGTTAGACTATTCAACATTCACATTTCAGTTCTTTAGTTATAATTTTCATGTTAAATACATTCAACCATCACATATCAAGCAAACACAACAAAATTGGTTTATTTCCACTCTATATCGTCTATAGTATTTTATAACGATATATCGCCATTTTTATTTATTTAAAACGGCCATATTTAATTAAACGACATTTCAGGTCGTGCCGAAGCACTAGCGCTATTTTTCACTAAATTTGTTTTACACATATCTGAAAATCTAACCGTTGGATCTTCACAAATTTTATATCATTAGAAAGATCATTTCAAAACGAACCCAACGGTTTCAGTTTTGGGAAAATCCGACGGTCGGATCTTCCACACTAGTCATTTGAAGTTACGATTTCAAAATACGAACTACAACGTCATTATTCGATTTAATTTAATTATCTTTATATTTATATATAAATATAGTCGACTCTGGCGCTGTTTTTCTTCAGATTTGAATTAAACATTCCAGGCAATCCAACCGTCGGATCTTCACAAAGTTGGTGCCGTTGGAAAGATATTTCCAAGGCGAACCCAACGGTTGTGGTTTCGGGAAAATCCAATGGTCGGATTTCCCGCACTAGTCATTTGAAATCACGGTTTCAAAACACGAACTGCACGGCCACGTTTCGTTTTAATTTTATTTATATTTATATATTTATATAAATATAGTTCATTCAAAAATTCATATATCGTTTTCACTTCAAATATTTCACTAACGCCTTTAAATTTTGGAAAATTTCGCCATAACCTCCTTTGTACGGGAGGGGCTGGGAAAATTCCCAAATAGCCACACGGGCGTCTCATCTCAAAAAGAAAAAGAAAAAGCCAAGCGGCTAGCCAACATGCTCATACAATCATCACCCAAACAAAACAGTAAACGTGTACCTATTTGTCTGGCACAAAATTTTATTCCTCTTCTCTAGCCTCTTTGCTATAACCTGTTCAATAAATATGCATGTACATATATTCAATTCTTATCACTTCTCATTTTCCATTCAACTTCATATTTAATTCACTTTGGTTTAAAAACACCATTCATTCTAATGTTGCATGCATAGGCAAAAATCATATCATTAGCTAATTAATGAATATTTCAACTCATGCATATTTATTTGAACAAGTGGTCATTTTTAACACTTCACATTTCAAAGACGATAATTTTGGCGAACTAAAATTTATTTCAACACATGAATATTTTATATAGTTCCTATGCATGTTAAAAAATAATATTTCTTTCACAAATATTTATTTCAACGATCGCATATCTTTAGCATATCACATATATGATAAAAATGATATTTTTATCATTTAAAATATTTGTTCAACAAATGAATGTTTTTAACACTTTATACTTTCAATAAAAATGTAATTTTTATTGTTCGATCTTTTTATTCAACACATGAACTTTTTCAATACACACACTTCTCAACACATGAGCATTTCCACACATGGATATTTATATATGTAGTTCATATAAGAAAGATGAAATTTTTATTGTTGAAACTATTTCTATATAAGGAGAATATTTTACATACTTCATATATATTATAAAAATGTGATTTTTATTGTTTAAACACTTTATTCATTCACACATGAATTTAATTTTCACACATTACTTCTCAACACATGAGCATTTCCACACATGGATATAGTTTCAACACATGACTTTAATTTCAACCTATGAAGATAATTTCAACATATGAAAATAATTCTAACACATGAATATTATTCAAAATTTCGGCAGCATAACGGCAGGGTAGTTAAAACCGGCAATGTCCCTAGTACGGCTCCTCACTCAACCTTAAAACCTCGCGGTTTTTGACCATGGGGATTCATGCATCTAATTCGCACGCAGGCGGCATGTTTTATTTTTATTTCCACAATTATTTCCAATTCATTTCAATCACCAATGGGTATTTTTCAACCACAACCAATCAATATCGACCACAAACAATTATTCAACCATTCGCATTTTTCATCCAATATTTCACACCAATACACAACAATAAATATCGTCCAGGGTTTGTGGACGAGGGGAGTATATATATAAATATATATATATATAATTGCTATATTTCACTTGCATTTCAACACATATATCAATTATACTATGTACGTATAATTCATACTTCACTTGTATAGCTTACACAACGCATGTACATGAGGTATATAACACGTGTGTAATTTATATTTCGCTTATATAATTTATACACAACATTTTCCATTCAAATTCATTTAATTTAGATTTCTCACATTGGTTTTTCGGAGTGCTAAAAATCATAGATGACTCAGAAAAATCCGAGGTCTCTTCTATGCGGTAGAGAGCCTCCTTGCGGTCCCGATGTTTCCTGTTTCATCGAATTTCGTCAACACACCATAAAGATATGATTTTTTAAAGATCAAACATCAAAAAGGACTCACCTTTCACGATGGTTCAAAATTAGGGTTGTAGTTTTCGCGAGAACCGAGGCACGATAGGATGATCAGAGGGTACAGCGTGGAAGAGGGAGGAAAGGGGAGTCGATCGGTGGTGGTCGGAGGTGGTTCGGTGGTCTCTGGCGATCGGGGTGGCGCTAGGAAGTGTCGAAGTTCGTGGCCGTGGATCTCGTCGATGCGGTGATGGGAAGTGTCGAGGTGAGGTCGGATTTGAAGAAGGGAGGGAGGCGCGTCGACTGCTGGTGGTGGCGGAGGCTGAAGATGGTCGAGGCGGCGACGATTGGCCAGGGAAGGATCAAAAACGTGGATCGTCGGTGGGAGAGAGAAAACGAGGGTTTCTGGGATTTTTTTATTTTTAAAAATAATGAATGGCTAATTTTGATTGGCCCATGGTTTTAATAAATTTTTAAATAGTGTTTCTCCACACGGACACCAATTCAAACCCAACGACTGTCGTCCCTAGCTAAATACCCCCATCCCGGTTACAATAGGATATGTTTCGTTGGCCAATTCGACTGTTACAGTAGGTTATTCTTCAAATTAAAATATAAAACATTTAATTTTAACTTTGAATGTACATTTCAATTTGCCAGGGCCACAAACTGATTCGAAAAATTCCAGTAAAATAAATCTAGCTATGTTTTGATGCTATGGTCCGAACAAAACTAGTTTCGTCGAATTCCGAGATCGTTTGAAAAATGGCCATTTTCTGGTCGATCCAATTTAAAAGAAATTGACCAAACACATTTTCTTTTGCCACACTCACATACTAGTTTCAAAAATTATGAAATTTGAAACCTAGCAATAGTTTGACATCCCGGACCCAACAAAAGTGGTTTCGTCGAATTCCGAGGTCGTTTGCAAAATATCTATTTTCCAGGGCTATATATTCTATATAGCGACCTTTCTGAAAATTCATTCGGCCATAACTTTTGATTCCCGCTATGAAACTTCGATTTTTCAGATTCATTAGAAAGGTATTGATAAACAGATTTAAATATTTTTGGTTTCACTAAAATCCGTTACATTTTCCACCCTGCACAGTTAGTCAAAGTTTGAATTCAAATTTTCAAACTGACTCACTATTTCTAATTCTTTATTTTATTGAAATATTCTATTTCAATTGTTCAAATTCCTTTGAAATAACCAATTTAAAATTTTTAAATTGGCTCGTATTTTCCGGGTTGTTACAGTGTCTCAGGATCAGAACGCATAAACCCTTGGATCTTCAGGGCCGGTCCACACAGAGTGGATTATAATGCCTGAACACTGCATTTCCCTTCCCTATGGGGCGTAAACCTGGTCTGTATAAAGACCATCCATTGGCCCCGGAATGACCGATTGACCGAGGCGCCTCGCTATCCATAATCCCCATAAGTATAATGCCAGGGCATGTAAAACGCTGACACCACTCCTAGCTAGAATGAAACGCATGCCCTCCTTGCAGTCCTCTCCCGTTCTAGTTCACCCCGGGCTGTGAGGCTCGTGAATTAACGCCACACAAAGCTAAGCTATATTAAAGTCATGCTTTGATCATCAACCACAAGACTCTGCTTTTCAACAGAAGCCTTGATCATTTTCATCTCAGCATGCCACATAGGCAAGTCACGCTATGCAACCGATGTATATCAATCACACAGAATGAAATCCAATGTCGGACACACATCCATTTACAAGTTCGTTTTAGGTCTGAAAAAACCATAGGCACCTTATTCCTCCCCCATATGTCCAATACAGGGGAGAGGTCCTCGCATATTCCGTCGATCTCCAAGTACGTCTGGACGATCACCACTTATTACCTTGTCTTGGGTGTACAGCCCAATCAAGACATCAGTAATCATCCAAACAATGTGAAGACCTCCGATCTTCGTCCACCAACTTCATCCTCGACATATCATCAAATCAGTTATTCAGAATAGGATAAACCCGGTCTTTCCGAATAACTCGCGTATATAATAAACAAGTGCTTTAAAAACACAACATACGCCTTATTCCAATCCAGAAAATTTCTTTATTCAAATATTCTTATATTTTGGGAAAGGTTCCCATTAATTTTATCAAAGATAAATTCTTTAAATTTATTCTTTAATCTTCCTTTAGAAATCAATCCATATCAAATTATGGTTTATCCAAACTAATCGGGATTAACGAACCTTACCGAAGTAATCATTTGTTTTAATTTCCCAATCCCAGCCTATTCATCCCATAAAATAAAACCGGTAATACTTCATATCTAACACCACGGTGTTATCGGTAAATTCAATTACCATTTCACGTTAAAATCTAATTAAAGATTTAACTATCGAATGGAGTAAAACTGGTGATACTCCATTCTTGATCATTTCAATCTAATTAAAGATTCATTTATACTCCACTTGGTTTTAATCTTCCCAAAAATCAATATTAATGATTGTTTAACTTGGGAAATCATATCCTGTCTTTAACCGGGTTAAAGAACCAATGTCATTTAAAACACAGTTCACTATAAACCCAAAATCACATTCCATTCCATCAGCCTTTAACCGTAAATTAGCAAGTGAACAATTCCCTAAGTATTAACCCCGAAGACAGAAACCAACATCAGATCAATACCCAGGAAACCATTCAACTTAATTAATCCCCAGTTAGTTTCTGATGTTCTTAACTCCGTTGGGTCTAAGAACAATATTATTAAGGATACCATTCACGACAACCCAAAATCACATACCATTAACAATGGAATCTTCATGAAAAATAAATCGATATATATATAATCGATATAAACTTCCATATCCAACCGATAATATAAATGATAACGATAAGGCCTTTTAAATTCCATATACATTAACCGTCTTCTTCAACAGAAGCTTACTTCGATTATTGCCAAATCGAATTCCATTCAATTCCAATTTAATATGTTAAATTGGAAAGCTTTACTTTGGAAAATCTCCTTTAAATCTTAACAAAAGATTTATAAATTCCAAATCCCATTTCACTGTAAATCGGGTTAAGGAACGAATGTCGCTAAAACACAGTTCACGATAAACCCAATTCACATTCCATTTTATTCCAATTATTAAATATAATTGGAAACTCTAATAATCTTAATTAAAAGATTTATTCTCTTTACATGGGGTTCAAGAATAGTGTTATTGAAGACACCGTTCATGACAAATCCAAAATCCCATTTGATATTAAACACAAGAATCTGAATAGAAAATATATCAGCTTATATTCAATATCAAATTCTGAACTCAACAAACATCATATTGGAATAACGATATATATATCTTCCAAATTCCTGCAAAATGCCAGTATAATCATGGAATACAATATCGAAATATTTCGAGGATGATTTCGATTTAAATCTATTCCAATTCATATATTGGAAATTCTCGTTATTTTTAAAACTATTTAAAATCCAATTTATTTATTTAAAAATAAATGGATTATAATTCTAGTTTATAACTAGTTCATTTCGATAAAATTCTATTTTTATCCTTTCAAATATAGAATTTTTCCTTCCAGTTCTTTCCAAATTATTTCTTATGATTTTACAATAATTATTGATATTTTTAATAATTTTATCAAGGTCCATACAGTCGATTTCCATAAATGGCCATCGAACTGCACTTACAACGACCTTTTCCAAATTTGATTTGGACGTAATTCCAAATCCAACCGTTAGATTTCAAATCTCTATTATTCATTAGAAAGCTCTTTTCGATACGAACTCAACTACCGCAGCACGGCGCATTCTATTCAGGCCATCATATTATATATAATATATATAATATATATTTCGTCGATTTCCGTTTAAAACATATTTTATAAATCGTTTTAAATTCGTTTTCAAAACGGTTTCAACTTCATATTCAATTTCATATCAAAATTGAATATTCCATATCATTAATATAAAAATGATAATATTTTCAAAACATTATGTTGTATATAACAGTGTCATATACACAATTATATGATTTTTGTTTGATGATAACAACCAAATATATTTTTATTATTGAATGTGTGTGTAAATACACTGATACAGAAATTTGAACAATCACACAGTATTTTATAAAAATATTTTATTTCAATATCAAAAGTACATCTTTTTACTCCACTATTTGACATATTACATTTCATTCATACAACCTTGTCACTCACTCTATACAACTACACACACAAACACTTTCATACATTGACACTTTTTTGCTGTCTTCTATCGTCCATCTTCTGTCTTCACAGCCTTCAGTAAAATCCTGACTTCATACCTGTCACAAGAAGAACACACAGTAGACTGCAACAAAAATAAAATAAAATAAAAGCAAATAAAAAAATTATTTTTAAAATTTTATTTGCCTCAGAATTACAGTGTGTTTCTCATCATTTTTCTAGACTTGGTCCAATGTGCAGGGACAGAAAAACTCGTCTGGATGGCTGCATATACACACGTGTATATGCGTGTGTACTGCCACACCAATCCAGTATCGCGACTGAGGAGTAGCCAAAAAGACCATCTCAACCCAGTGTACAATCAACAATAGGAAAATCAAATACAAGTCCAAGAAAGAAAGTCAATGCAACATGAATGAAAAAGTGATCAAGTGCAAGGGTCAGACATAATGGTCGAACCAGCAAGCTACATACATGCATGATGGCAGAGGAGTCCACATAGAAATCTCAATGTACAAGTAGTTCGGGTCAAGTATATTTTTTTAAGACAAGAAAATCAATGTGGAGTATCTATTCAAACAGCAGCAAGGCTCAAACATAAGAAGTCATATAAGGAAGCAGCAAATGTAAGGAACAACTCAGGCTATAGTACAATAGTGATCAATCAAAAATGGTCAAGACAGTTTCAGTCATGGTTGAGCCGCAGCTCAACATCAATGGTCGAGCCGCAGCTCAACATCAATGGTCGAGCAATCATTCAACTTAAAGGGACAATGAAACTATTACAAATAAATCAAAAGGTGCATGCATGTATATCATGCAAGTGAATGTGCAGTGCAACAGTTTACAATGGACAAGATAGCCAAAGTGTACATGGTGAAGGCATGGCTACAACAGCTGTGTGCCAACCAAGCATAAATTTACATGGTGGCAATTCTTAATAACCGTATGTACATGATGCAAATAACTCAAGATTCAAATATAGTATGAATGGATGGTACAGCTACACTGTGTGTGTCAACATAAGAGTGCAGTGAAAAGTTCAAGTGGATAATAAAAGAGAAGAACACAAAATGATGGAACGTGAAATCACAGAATCATGTTTTTGGCAAGATTACGTTTCCAGTTTTGCGGCAAATACTCCAGAAAATCAATATGAAGAAGCACAATGGAGATTTCCATATTTCAAGTAAAAGCAGAAAAAAAAAAACAGTTTTGAAATATTCTAAATTCAAGAATACAATCACGGCAACAAACACGAGCAAGTCAACAATTAGCAGGGAGCCATTCTAGTATAGTTGAAACAGTGCACAAAGAACGTTTAAAGTGAACAAGTCTCAGTGCAGAAAACAAGCATAATCAAAGTAGGATCTGTTCTTATAAAAGTATATGAAGCATCAGTTCAAATTTGTTTACAAGGTTTGGACAATCAAGTTTGTTCGAAGCAATACAAAAGGGGTTTCATGAAAAACAAAGCAAGTCACACTCTAATGAATCAGAGTTTAATTTTGGAGAATATATGAAAAATATTAGCAAGGTTTTAAATTCCATGATTCAAACAAACGCATTCCAGAGAATTCGGCAATCACAAGAGTAAACAAGTTCAAATATAGCATCTGTTCAAATATAAGATCAATTAAAAATCAGACGGACTCGTACTCAAGTTTGAGGATTTCAAAGTCCAGAATTGACGCCAATTCAAAGCCAAAGACCAAGATTAAAGGAATATACTTCCTGGCCCCAAATAAAAGAAATAAACAGATCAATTCAAAGCCAATCGCAATATCATAGCCAAGTCTCAAGGTCGAAATCAGAGCAGAATTTTAGGGATTTTAACCCTATAAATAACACCCAATCGTCATCGGCACATATCATCGAAGATCAAGCATATCAATATCAAAAATCGAATAGTAAAAACCATACCAGAAATCGAGAGAAGCCAGAAACCAAATCAGTTCCTATAAATTCGATCGCAAGAGATACAAGCCGCCAGAGATTGAAGCTAAGGAGAATCGAGCAGCAGAAAACTGAGTTTCATCAATCAGCGATCGCAATTTAGCACCTTCAGAAATCCTAGTTGCTCTAAGCCGCCATTTCCATTTCCAGGAAGAGACAAAGGAGGCTAGGGCTAAATAGTATAAAGCGGTGGAGTGATAAAAAGGGAGCCGCCTTTTTATGTTAAAAGGGGATAACCCTAAATAGTTAAAACCTAGGGTTTCATTTTCTTTTTTTTTAGTTTAAATTTTTTTTTTATTCCTTAAAGTCAATAATTACTAGTGTGAGTAGTTTGAAAATCACAACATAAGAGGTCGAGTTGTGTCAAGGTCTTGAGCGTAGGGTTTTAACAGTCGGGAGCGAAGGTCGCAAGTTTACAAGAGTCTGTAAGCGAAGAGATTGTTTAAAATTCCTAGTAGAAACCTTGAATGCAGCAGTAGGCATAGTTTTTGCCGAAGCTGGGTATTTTCTGTGTGTGATCTTTTATTACTGCAATTATTTTAAATATACTTAATTTGCAATAAACCCTATTCACCCCCCCCTCTAGGGTTAATTTAGATCCTACAAGTGGTATCAGAGCAGGTATTTTTAACTCTAGAGTCATGAATTTGTCTAACAACGCTTTTTCTGAGGGTCAGTCCATAGCTAGGCCACCCATGTTTAATGGAACTGATTATGCTTATTGGAAAGCTAGGATGAAAATTTACTTACGTTCAGTTGATTATGATGTATGGGATATCGTTGAAACAGGCTATAAACCTCCAGTTACGATTATCAATGATATTGAAATTCCTAAACCAAAAGATAAGTGGGATGCTAATGATAAAAAATTATTCTCAACTGATGCCAAAGCAATGAATGCTTTAATTTGTGCTCTTGATAAAACTGAATTTAACCGTATATCTCATTGTTCAACTGCGCAGGAAATTTGGCATACTTTGGAAGTTACACATGAAGGAACATCTCAGGTCAAGGAATCTCGTCTCGCAATACTCTGCAACGAATATGAAAATATCACAATGCGAAAAGACGAAGATATAAAAGAGATGTATGGTCGATTCTCCACACTGATTTATAATGCAAGGGCTCTTGGAAAAGTCTACACTGAAGTAGAATTAATACGCAAGATATTGAGAGTACTGCCAATGAATTTCGAAGCGAAAGTAACTGCCATTCAAGAATCAAAAGATCTAAATAAATTGAAAATAGAAGAATTGATTGGAAATCTGATTGCATATGAAATGGAGTTAAAAGCCAAAGAAGGACGCGATGATTCAAAATCAAAGAAAAAGACAATTGCTCTAAGCAACACTGTTGAAAGTAACGATGAAGCTGAGAATCCTATCGAAGAGTTGGCCATGGTTCTTAAAAAGTGGACTAACAAAAAATACAAGTCACGAAAGAAGAGTTCAAAATCCAACAAATCCAAGAATTCCGACAATTCAGATGATGAAGTCATATGTTACAACTGCAATAAACCTGGCCATATCAAACCAAATTGCCCATTACTTCAGAAAGACAGAAAGAAGAAGAAGAAAAAGAAAGCTTTTGCAGCTACATGGGACGATGAAGAAGGAGAAGAAGAAGACTCTGACAGTGATAAAGAGGAAGCCAATTTATGCCTTATGGCACAGTCAGATCCAGACAGTAGCGAAGATGATTCCACTGAGGTACCAAATTACTCTTATAAAGATTTAATTTTAATGTGTCATAATCTCACCAAAACCGTTGATTCACTTGAACTAAAAATCAAGAAATTAAAATCTGATAGGTTAAAATTGGTCCACGAAAACAATAGGTTAGAAGATGAGCTTGGAAGAATGACAAACCTTGATTGTGAAAACTGCAAGTTATTAAAACAAGAGCAAACAGAATTTAAGGCAAATTTTGAAAAATTAAAACAAGAACACTTGGCTTTAAGAGAAAGTGATGACACAAAAAGAAAGAACTTTATTAACAGATGTACTTCTCTTGTAAATGAAAATGAAGCACTTAAAACCAAAGTAAAAAATCTGGAAATAACATTGAGTAAGTTTTCAAAAGGGGAAAAGTCATTTAGAATGCTGCTTGGAAACCAATTATATGCTAATAATAGAAAAGGATTAGGATTTGGGAAAACATACGTTAATATGAATGATAATGCGAAGGGTGGAAGTGTTTTTCCTAAATGTACAAAATGTGGAAAAATTGGACACAGCTATGAAAAATGTCAAAATAGGAACAATAATAAAAAATTCATACAAATTTGGGTTCCAAAAGGGTTGACGAGTGATTGTAATAGATTTGGATTTAATAAAAACAAACAAATTTGGATTCCAAAAGGATCTGTTGTTCAAAATCAAAATTTGTCAGTTACTAATTTTATTAGACCTATGAGTTTCTCTAGGTCATTCTCTTCTTCTTGTGTGTAGGTATGTTGGCGGGCTAAGGAACAACAAGAATGGTACTTGGATTCAGGTTGTTCCAAACATATGACAGGAGATAAATCAAAGTTCCTTAGCCTTGAAAAATATAAAGGAGGAAGTGTGATAATGGGCGATAACAGAAAATGTAAAATTATCGGTAAAGGTAAAGTAGGTAATAGTACCTTCTCCTTAACGGATGTTTTATATGTTGAAAACTTGCATCATAATCTAATTTCCATAAGCCAACTATGTGACAAAGGAATGAGTGTGATATTTGATAATGAATCCTGCAAAATTATTGAAAAATCCACAAACAATATTGTGTTCATGGGAAAAAGAAAAGGAAATGTTTATACTATTTCATTTGAAGATTTGACTCTCTCACGATGTTTAGTAGCTACGGATGAAGAAGTATTCTTATGGCATAGGAGATTGGGTCACGCTAGTATGAGTCTCTTGGAAAAACTTGAATCAAAAGAATTGGTAAGAGGTCTACCACATCAGAAATATAAAAATAATAAAGTATGTAAATCATGTGCTATGGGAAAATTCAGTCGTTCATCATTTCGTCCCAAAAATGTTGTTAGCACTAATAGGGTACTTGAATTGATTCACATGGATTTATTTGGACCAAATGAAATCGCTAGCTTAAATGGAAAAAGATATTGTTATGTGTTAGTTGATGATTATTCTAGATTTACATGGGTTTATTTTCTAGCCAAAAAATCCGAAACTTTTGATTATTTTTCAAAGTTTGCAAAACTCGTTCAAAATGAAAAAGGTGTTTCAATAAAAACTTTAAGAAGTGATCATGGTGGTGAATTTGAAAATTTGGATTTTGAAAATTTCTGTGAAGAAAATGGTTTTAAACACGAATTTTCTGCTCCTCGAACACCCCAGCAAAATGGGGTAGTCGAAAGGAAAAATCGTACATTACAGGAATTGGCTAGATCTATGTTAAGTGAATATAATTTGCCTTTGACTTTTTGGGCAGAGGCAGTTAATACATCCTGCCATGTAATGAACAGAGTAATGATTAGACCAATACTTAACAAAACATCCTATGAATTATGGTTTGACAGAAAGCCTAACATTTCATATTTTAGAGTGTTTGGATGCCCTTGTTATCTTCTTAATACAGGTGATCATCTTGGTAAGTTTGAATCAAAGGCTGACGAGGGAATTTTCATGGGTTACTCGTCAAGAAGCAAGGCTTATCGAATTTTCAACAAACGATCAAAAATCATTGTTGAAACCATAAACGTGAAATTTGATGAATCAGATCTGGATACGATGGAAAAAGAGAAAAACGATGAGGAAATTACACATGAGGGTGAAAAAGAAAATAGCAAAGAGAAGACTGGAAGTGATGATCAAACAAAACAAACATTTGAAGTCGAAAAGTTGAAATTCAAAACCAACCATCCTCCAGAATTGGTGATAGGAAATCCAACGGCAGGTATACGAACTCGTTCATCATTTAATAAAGATATGTGTACGTTTTGTATTCACAGTTGTTTCATCTCAGAAATCGAACCTAAAAATGTTGAAATTGCACTTAATGATGAAAGTTGGATTTTAGCGATGCAAGAAGAACTTAATCAATTTGAACGGAATAAAGTTTGGAAATTAGTTCCTAGACCGAATGACTATCCAGTAGTAGGAACTAAATGGGTGTTCAAAAATAAACTTGATGAATCCGGAAATGTAATTAGAAACAAAGCTAGGTTGGTTGCAAAAGGATATAATCAAATTGAAGGCATTGATTTTGATGAAACATTTGCACCAGTAGCTAGGTTAGAAGCCATTAGAATTTTGCTCAGTTTCTCGTGTTATAAAGGTTTCAAACTAAAACAAATGGACGTAAAAAGTGCATTTTTAAATGGAGAATTAAAAGAAGAAGTTTTTGTGGAACAACCCCCCGGTTTTGAAAATTATGAATTTCCAAACCATGTATTCAAACTTGAAAAAGCATTATATGGTCTTAAACAAGCTCCTAGAGCTTGGTACGATTGTTTAAGTGCATATCTTTTGGAAAAGGGATTTAAAAAGGGCAGTGCTGACACTACATTGTTTCTATTACATGAAGGTGATGATTTTTTAATTGTCCAAATTTATGTTGATGATATTATATATGGTGCTACTAACAATTGTTTGTGTGAGAAATTTGAAAAAGTCATGCAGGATAAATTCGAAATGAGCTTGGTAGGTGAATTAAAATATTTCCTTGGATTTCAAATTAAACAAAGCTCCAAGGGAATTTTCATATCACAAACAAAATACATTGCTGAATTGCTGAAAAAATTTGGACTAGAAAATGCAAAACCACTCAGAACACCGATGAGTCCTTCAACCAAGCTTGACAAAGACGAGAAAGGAGTTGCAGTTGATCAGAAGAAATATCGTGGAATAATTGGTTCACTTCTTTATCTCACTGCATCTAGGCCTGATATTATGTTTGTTGTTTGTTTATGTGCTCGCTTTCAATCCAACCCAAAAGAATCTCATTTAAAAGCCACAAAAAGAATTTTAAGATATCTTTTGCACACACACAAATTTGGTTTATGGTACCCCGAATGCAATAATTTCAAACTAATCGGATATTCTGATGCTGATTATGCTGGATCTCTTGTTGATAGAAAAAGCACTAGTGGAACTTGTTTTATGCTAGGACACTCGTTAGTCTCATGGTCAAGTCGGAAACAAAATTGTGTTGCTTTATCCACAACTGAGGCCGAATACATTGCTTTGGGAAGTTGTTGTGCACAAATACTATGGATGATGCAAACTCTTTCAGACTTTGGTCTAATTTATAAAAAAAGTACCACTAAAATGTGATAGTAAAAGTGCTATAGACTTGTCTAATAATCCTGTTCACCATTCACGCACTAAACACATAGATGTGAGACATCATTTTATTAGAAATCACATTTCACGAGAAGATATTTGTATTGAGTTTATTACAACTGACGGTCAACTTGCTGATATCTTTACAAAACCTCTTCCCGAAGATAGATTTTCACGATTACGCTTAGATTTGGGAATTATAGAAATAGATTAATCATTATCCATTAAAAATATATATATATATATATGTATGTATGTATATATATAATAATAATAAAATAAAATTTCTTAAATGGTTATTCAAAAGTTAAATGATTGATCATTTGAACTATTTTGGAATTCGTTGAAATTATGACAGATCTTGAAATTGTGATGAGTATTGACTATAATATATTTTCATCATAAGGAAATATTTTAAATCTCATGATGATTGGACAGATTTTATAATATTTTTTGAATTAAAGCTTATTTCACGACCATCTTTTATATCTACCATTCTTCTGTCACTCATCATGGTTTTATTTAATTTGGGGAGTTCTAATTATTCTTGAAATTTAGAAATAAATAAATAAATAATATCCTTGGTACTCACTCCCATTTAAAAGTCCTCGCGGTTATGCGTGGGTGAAATACCTTAATCTCTATGTGCTTTCATTCTCACTTAAAAGACCTTCGGGCTGTGCATGGATGGAACTCATCAGAGAGGATAAAGTTAAGTTACTACTAACCCCATTTAAAAGACCTTTGGGCTATGCGTGGTTAGAAAGTGCTTAACATATTTTTTAAGCATATTTGAAACCTTTAAATTTTATATTCAAATATTGGACTCTCCTAATTCTATAAAATCCATAGTAAATCCATTCATTCTGAAAGTGAAATTTGTCTCTGACTCAAAGAATATTATGATTTTTGTTTGATTCATTGAGATTTACGATATATTATCCTCTTGATCCGAATTTATATTTCTAGTCTATATTCATCACTATTTTAATTTATTGTTATTCTTTTGATGATAACAAAAGGGGGAGAATGATCAAGATTTTGATGGATGAGTAAACATTTATAGAATATTTTAAAATTTGGGATTGATTGATTAATTCATTTCAAAATTTTCAAATCTATGTGCATCAATAAGGGAAGCTTAGTTGTAGGGGGAGCATACAAATAGGGGGAGTAACATACCTCACGTTATCAAACACATTCACACATTCAAAATCTTTTATTTGTTTGTCATCATCAAAAGGGGGAGATTGTTGTATATAACAGTGTCGTACACACAATTATATGATTTTTGTTTGATGATAACAACCAAATATATTTTTATTATTGAATGTGTTTGTAAATACACTGATACAGAAATTTGAACAATCACACAGTATTTTATAAAAATATTTTATTTCAATATCAAAAGTACATCTTTTTACTCCACTATTTGACATATTACATTTCATTCATACAACCCTGTCACTCACTCTATACAACTACACACACAAACACTTTCATACATTGACACTTTTTTGCTGTCTTCTATCGTCCATCTTCTGTCTTCACAGCCTTCAGTAAAATCCTGACTTCATACCTGTCACAAGAAGAACACACAGTAGACTGCAACAAAAATAAAAGAAAATAAAAAATTTATTTTTAAAATTTTATTTGCCTCAGAATTACAGTGTGTTTCTCATCATTTTTCTAGACTTGGTCCAATGTGCAGGGACAGAAAAACTCGTCTGGATGGCTGCATATACACACGTGTATATGCGTGTGTACTGCCACGCCAATCCAGTATCGCGACTGAGGAGTAGCCAAAAAGACCATCTCAACCCAGTGTACAATCAACAATAGGAAAATCAAATACAAGTCCAAGAAAGAAAGTCAATGCAACATGAATGAAAAAGTGATCAAGTGCAAGGGTCAGACATAATGGTCGAACCAGCAAGCTACATACATGCATGATGGCAGAGGAGTCCACACAGAAATCTCAATGTACAAGTAGTTCGGGTCAAGTATATTTTTTTTAAGACAAGAAAATCAATGTGGAGTATCTATTCAAACAGTAGCAAGGCTCAAACATAAGAAGTCATATAAGGAAGCAGCAAATGTAAGGAACAACTCAGGCTATAGTACAATAGTGATCAATCAAAAATGGTCAAGACAGTTTCAGTCATGGTTGAGCCGTAGCTCAACATCAATGGTCGAGCCGCAGCTCAACATCAATGGTCGAACAATCATTCAACTTAAAGGGACAATGAAACTATTACAAATAAATCAAAAGGTGCATGCATGTATATCATGCAAGTGAATGTGCAGTGCAACAGTTTACAATGGACAAGATAGCCAAAGTGTACATGGTGAAGGCATGGCTACAACAGCTGTGTGCCAACCAAGCATAAATTTACATGGTGGCAATTCTTAATAACCGTATGTACATGATGCAAATAACTCAAGATTCAAATATAGTATGAATGGATGGTACAGCTACACTGTGTGTGTCAACATAAGAGTGCAGTGAAAAGTTCAAGTGGATAATAAAAGAGAAGAACACAAAATGATGGAACGTGAAATCACAGAATCATGTTTTTGGCAAGATTACGTTTCCAGTTTTGCGGCAAATACTCCAGAAAATCAATATGAAGAAGCACAATGGAGATTTCCATATTTCAAGTAAAAGCAGAAAAAAAAACAGTTTTGAAATATTCTAAATTCAAGAATACAATCACGGCAACAAACACGAGCAAGTCAACAATTAGCAGGGAGCCATTCAAGTATAGTTGAAACAGTGCACAAAGAACGTTTAAAGTGAACAAGTCTCAGTGCAGAAAACAAGCATAATCAAAGTAGGATCTGTTCTTATAAAAGTATATGAAGCATCAGTTCAAATTTGTTTACAAGGTTTGGACAATCAAGTTTGTTCGAAGCAATACAAAAGGGGTTTCATGAAAAACAAAGCAAGTCACACTCTAATGAATCAGAGTTTAATTCTGGAGAATATATGAAAAATATTAGCAAGGTTTTAAATTCCATGATTCAAACAAACGCATTCCAGAGAATTCGGCAATCACAAGAGTAAACAAGTTCAAATATAGCATCTGTTCAAATATAAGATCAATTAAAAATCAGACGGACTCGTACTCAAGTTTGAGGATTTCAAAGTCCAGAATTCACGCCAATTCAAAGCCAAAGACCAAGATTAAAGGAATATACTTCCTGGCCCCAAATAAAAGAAATAAACAGATCAATTCAAAGCCAATCGCAATATCATAGCCAAGTCTCAAGGTCGAAATCAGAGCAGAATTTTAGGGATTTTATCCCTATAAATAAAACCCAATCGTCATCGGCACATATCATCGAAGATCAAGCATATCAATATCAAAAATCGAATAGTAAAAACCATACCAGAAATCGAGAGAAGCCAGAAACCAAATCAGTTCCTATAAATTCGATCGCAAGAGATACAAGCCGCCAGAGATTGAAGCTAAGGAGAATCGAGCAGCAGAAAACCGAGTTTCATCAATCAGCGATCGCAATTTAGCACCTTCAGAAACCCTAGTTGCTCTAAGCCTCCATTTCCATTTCCAGGAAGAGACAAAGGAGGCTAGGGCTAAATAGTATAAAGCGGTGGAGTGATAAAAAGGGAGCCGCCTTTTTATGTTAAAAGGGGATAACCCTAAATAGTTAAAACCTAGGGTTTCATTTTCTTTTTTTTTAGTTTAAATTTTTTTTTTATTCCTTAAAGTCAATAATTACTAGTGTGAGTAGTTTGAAAATCACAACATAAGAGGTCGAGTTGTGTCAAGGTCTTGAGCGTAGGGTTTTAACAATCGGGAGCGAAGGTCGCAAGTTTACAAGAGTCTGTAAGCGAAGAGATTGTTTAAAATTCCTAGTAGAAACCTTGAATGCAGCAATAGGCATAGTTTTTGCCGAAGCTGGGTATTTTCTGTGTGTGATCTTTTATTACTGCAATTATTTTAAATATACTTAATTTGCAATAAACCCTATTCACCCCCCCCTCTAGGGTTAATTTAGATCCTACACATTAGACTTTGAAATCAATTCCTTTTTGATATTCATTATAAAAATGAATAAAATCGATATAAATATCGTTCACGTCAAAATGGCGTTAATCTAATCAACACGGCTTTATATATTTAAATATATTCGTGTCCATCCCAAATTGATATTTTGATTCTTTTCTAAATATTATTTGAAAATATTTGTTATTTTAAAATAATGGTTATTTTAAAATATTCATTCCTTCTGAACTGGAATCAGACACAGTCAACTAACATATAACGTGATTATATGAATTTCATACACCACATGTACACAACAACAATCAAACACAGTCAACCATCATCCAAAGTGCATTCTGCACTGCGTAAGCATCATATATATATATATATATATATATATATATATATTCAATGCTTACAACAGCCTATCAATCAATCGATTGACATACAACTAAATATTGGGATTAGCGTATGTCCAATATCATCCCAATACCCGTGTGGGGTTTTCAAACAACAAACACAAATTTATTTGTGCAGTTGGGCGATGTGTAAAATTTATCGTCTCAATCAATATCAGCCAAATCAATGTACATAAACAAATAGTTTGATTTGTGAATGAATATCTATTTTATTCATATACACGGTAAAAATTATATTTTTAACTATAAAATATTTTATTCTATTCCACATCACACAATCAATTTTTACAACATAATCAATCAAACAAACAAGTCGTCCATGGTATGTGGACGACGGGTGTCGGGTGCTGGTAACCACCGTTTGCATCCTAGTATATATTTCAGCTAGAAAATAGATTAAAAGTGAGGAGTTCTCACCTTTGGGTTCCACTCCGCCATTCTTTATTTCTGAACAGTTCGGATTTGCCCAAATTTCCAATGCGATCTTTTCCCACTGTTCATAGAAAAAATCGCATTTTTAATATGATGTTTATTAAAAAAAATCACATTTTTACAATGGCACTTCATATATAAAAATCATATATTTTTACAATGTTTCTTTCTATATAAAAATTATATTTTTATATCTTTACTTCTTATATAAAGATTGTATTTTTATTTTACTTCTCCTATAATAAAAATTATATTTTCATTATGTTATTCATATAAAAATCACATTCTTCTCTTCATGAACACATAATAAAAAATCATATTTTTATTATCTATATAATATAAAAATCAAATTTTTATTATCTCTATAATATAAAAATAATTTTTATTATATTAAAATCCTATCTTTGATTATATAAAAATGACATCTTTGTTATGATAAAAATCACTTCTTTGTAATGATAAAAATCACTACTTTGTAATGATAAATATCTATTCTTTGTAATGATAAAAATCTATTCTTTGTTCTGTAAACAAAAATCATGTCATTATTTTAATCACTTTGTATAAAAAATATATTTTTAATCCACATTAACTAATTATACTAACTAAATTAATTTAAATTACCTTGTTTCTTCGTTGTTACTCACGCCGGAAGGGGGGGGGAGTTCACTTGCGCGGCGGAGGTGGCAGGGGCCTGTTTAGCGGCGCTCCCTTGGCCCGGAGGTGGCGGTGCGTCTCAAGTTTAAGGGGGGAGGGGTTTGGCTCGAATTGAGAGAGGGAAAGGGGAGGCGGATTGGTGTATGGGGAGGAGCTGGGGGTAGCGCCGGCTGCGAGGTTAGAGGCGACGGTGGTTCCTCCCCGGCAACGCGGCGACAGGCTAGGGATCGAGCCCTTTTCGTTTTTTTAATTTTATTCTGTTCGATTGGAAATAGAAGAGAGAGAGGAGGGAAAGTATAGGGGGTAGGGTAATATAATATATTAATTAATTTAATTAATTATTCTCCAAAAAGTTACTTTAAATTTCGATCTCCAAACGAGACCCACCACCTATCGTGCATAACTAGTTACCCCCATCCTGAACACAATGAGATATGTATCGTTAGCCAGTTTGGCAATTTCGATCGGTTTCCGTCAAAATCAAAATATAAATCTATATATTGAATTTGAACGCACATTTCAATTTATCGGAGCCACATATGGACTCTAAAAATTCCCGAAAAATATTTTCTAGCTTCGTATTGACGATACGGTTCTAACAAAACTAATTTCATCAAATTTGGAGACCGTTTGAAAAGTGACCATTTTCTGGTCGATCCAAATTGACTGAACACGTTTTCTTTTGTACGCTCACACATTGATTCGAAAAATTATGAATTTTGGAATATAGCAATAACTTGACATACCGGGTCCAACAAAAGTGGTTTCGTTGAAAACGGAGGTCATTTGCAAAATTTTCATTTTATGGGCTATATTTCCATAGCGACTATTCTGAATTTTCAGTTGGACATAACTTTTTCTTCCTGCTATGAAATTTTGATTTTTTGTGTTCGTTGGAAAGATATTCTCAAATAGATTCTAATATTTTTGGTTTCGCTAAAATCCGGTTTATTTTGAATCCTGTACATTCATTTGAAATTTGAAATCGAATTTTCAAACTACCGCGCCAATTCCAGTTCCTTTTATTGTTAAAAATAAATATTTATATTCTAACTTCGATTGAAATAAATATATTCATTCTAATTCTGCTTAAAACAAATTGCTCGTCGTTACTATTTAAAATAATTCATTTTAAATGTTCAAAATTCATTAAAATTGCCAAAATAAAAATTTTATATTGGTTCCGATTTTCCAGGTTGTTACAGCTCGAAATCCCGACTAGTTGAAAAACCTTAATTTGGTTTGGAATTGTGAAAAGATAAAATAAAATCTTTTGAAATGAGACCAAAAGGAAGATTAAAAAGAAAATTTAAACTTTGATAAAATTAATGGGAACCTTTCCCTAAAAATGTAAATATTTGAATAAAAGCATATTATGAATTGGAATAAGGCGTACGATGTGTTTTTATAGCATTGATGATAAAATACGCGAGTTATTCTGAAAGACCGGGTTTAACCCATTTTGAATAATAAATATGATGACTAATAGTCGAAGAGATTGAAGACGGTGACCGACGATCTTCACATCGAATGGATGAGTTGCTACTGATGCCCATGATTGGAGCAGCTACCTTGAAGGGGCTACAATGGTAGCCGTCCAGATGTATTTGTTGATTGCTCGGATATACGAGGCCTCTCTTCTGTATTGGACATACGGGACGGGGAATAAGGTGACTCCTGTTTCGTTCAGACCCAGAACGGACTTGTAAATGGATGGTATGTATGACGTTGTATTCCTTTATGCTGTATTCGTTGATCTCTGCTAAATATATATATGTTTGGTGGCGGAGAATTTGTTATCTTGCTTAACACCCTTCTGTAAGGCGTACGAGCTTAGAGGTTATATATTGGCAGAAATCAGTGGTATGGTATGGATTGACAATGTGACATGCTAAGATGCATGGATCAAGGCTTTTGTTGAAAAGAAGAGCCTTGTGGATGATGATCAAAGCATTGCTTTAATTAGCATAGCTTTGTGTAGCGTTACTTCGCGATCCTCACACCCCGGTATGATGGTGAACTGATGGTCATTTCAGTATGATTTCGATATGAAGATGGATTCGGTCGACCGAGATGAGCTGAGTGTGGTCGCTCCATGCTCAGAGGGATAGGGCACATCCCCTGATTCCCAGAGGGATAGCGTAAGTAGTGTTTTCTCTCACTAGGATGTAAGCTGCAGTGATACTTGATTTCCCAAAATGGCGGATGTGCATTACGGTGTTTTCTCTAGCTGGGAGTGAGCCATTGTGCATTGCACTACGTGATAGATCTTTCGAATCAGGAGCCATCAGTATGGAAATCCAAACATCCAATACGACAATTTGTATTTTTAATTGTAAACTTATATACGGCGACATAATATAAGGTACCTATGCTGCCTATGATTGATACATTTACTTTCGAAATTGATTTCTACACTATACACTTATAGTAATAATAAAAGATAAATTATGCGTACCAAGCATATTTGGCTATTATAAGGTAAAACTCTATCCTCCGGCTTGTGTTGCATTGTGTGATGGTATATGAGTCTTATAATAGCTTCATTTTTCTTTAATTAGCATTGCACTGTTTGTTTTATGCACTGGTATTCTTAGTGGTAATCCCATAACGTGTTATACGGCATGGTCCCTTGATTTACATAACTTTAAATTCAAATTAATAACTTTTTTAGTTCTCACACCAGTACCATGACTGACCTGGAGTTTATTGTTTTTACCTAAACTCTGGGTGCCTTTATTTTCCACACGAGAAGCTAGTAGTTTTGGGTTTGCAAATATTATATTCGCATGATCCTGGAATATAGCTGGAGCTATATTATGAAAGCCTTGTATCTGTATATCTCTTCCAGTTGTGTCAGTTGTTATTTTCCGCTACGCTTTGTATTTATACATTTTATTTCTGCTGCTTTGTATTTTAAATCTCTGATATTTTCTGCTGTATAATCATTCATACTCTGGAATATTCTTGTACTATGATGAAAATTGTTGTAACAGCAATGAAATGTTCTATTGTATGTGTTCTGATGCGTCGTGTTCTCAATTCAATCCGCGCTTTCCCTTACGGGTGAGTTTGGGTCGTTTCAGTTGGTATCAGAGCTTTGGTTTACAGAGATGGAGAACAAGACACATTAGAATCGAACGAAAGAATTAATCAGAGATTGGATTAGTAATATCCAATGAGAATTACTCGTTAGAGATAGGATCAGTAGTGTCCTTGTAACGACCCGGATTTTCGGCGACTTTGGTTATCGACGTAAGCTCGACGTCGATAACCAAACATCGAAAAATCCCGGTAATTAATGTAAGAAATTAGAAGGTGAGAATAGATAAGATAGAAACTTAGAATAGAAGAAGAAGAAGAACACAACATCAGAGTAACACGAACCTCACAGCGGAATGAATAACATATAATAGATAACATAACTTTGAAATATAACAGTTATGTATACAATAGCACTTATCAGAGTACAGCACTTACAACACAGCGGCAATAACTATAGCTATATGATCCTGAAGCCTCCTGCTCCAGCTCTTCAATGTATCTGCAAATCCCGACTACTTGACTGCCCGTACAAATTTAGGCACCCAAGAATTTAGGGAAAACAACAAAGTAAACTCCGGGTCAGTCATGGGACTGGTGTGAGTAAAACAGTTTAAACAGGTATATGAACAAGTAAACGATATCTCATAAGACCACGCCGCAGAACGGAACGGGTTTTTTCCTTATGAGAATCCAAAATATCTTTATATCAAAACCCTTTGATATTATAATAATGTCTATGTACAAATAGATATCAACTAGCAGAAACGCTTTCATCTCACGTTCTACATATATAGTATACAATCAAAATCGCAAGCACGTATTGGATAATGGATTTCCAACTATGACAAGGTATGGAACCACCTTCCGATCAGTGTACTCTAGGAACGATACACTGGAGTTCAACAAGAACATCTTGTAACTCAGCCACACATGACCGATCAATTCGGTTGAGTGTATCGAATGTATATCACCAACGGTTGGGATCAGCAACCGTTCCCGTATATATGGGACAGCATTGATAGAATTAAGAAACAAATGAATATTCTCTAGATAGGTGATTATACACCCTACTTCGGTGCGACCGACTTAGCCATGCTGCCTGCCCGATTTCTGTCATTTACTGGTTGATGAGGCTAGAAGCTACGCTTTATCATTACATCAGATTCACTTCGAATGCCACATTGTTAGATCCATCGAAATCACTAATTGACGTTTACAACAGTACATTACGTGTCAGCTAAAAGAAGTTTCCTTCTCCGCTTCCACTCTTGGTACGGTTGAAGAAATCAATGTACGTGACCTTTCTGGAAATACTCTGTCAGACATCCATCTTCATTCACTTAGAATGTCACATCGTCATACCCGCCAAATCACAAATTGACTTATCCACAAATAACACGGGTATACAGCTAAGAGAAACGAATTCCTCCGCTACCAAACGTGAATACGTTTGAACAGATCAATTTACGCGATCCATTGGATATACTCTGTCAGACCTTCGTCCATACAAGTTGTCCTGGGACTGGACAAACCAAAGGCACTATTCCGTATGTCCATCTTAGTCACTGTTATCTAAGACTTATACAACAACCCTTGCATTTTACTCCGTCTTCAATTATCCTTGGCATATATGATTCGCAACGCTTATGCCAATACAGAGTGGTTCTATGGATAATAATCCAACCGGTCTCTCCATATTAACAACGTTAAAATGGTCAAAACTTTGATAGTCTGTGATTTAACTATTAAAGAAAAACAAGTGTGCAAACAACGATATTATTTCCAGATGGAAATTATATCGAACAAACATCATTTAACATTAATCTCTTTAGTTCATTTATTTACTTATCTCCTGTTTCCCTATATTCTAAATTCTTATTTTTCTTTTATCAGAAAACATTTCTGATTCTCGTTTGGAAAACATTTCCAAAACTCCTTTACGATCAAACCTTACCATTTCTTAGTTAAGAAGGAAGTCACTCAAGTTGGGGTATAATTACCTCTCAGACCTTAACTGAACAACGTTATAACTTCAAAATGGTCAAAGTTTATCTTTTAATCTTTAACAACTTCTATATTTAAAACATTGGTTATAACGATATCGTTATAATCCCTCCTTTCGAATTATCTAACTTTAATTATAACTTCTATGCTTATTAGTGAATAATTAACCTAACACTTATTTATTTATAAATAAATAAATCTATATTTAAACACTGGAAGGTATAAGTACGTTTCTGAATTCGATATAATCGAATTTGCCGATTAACTCTCTTCGAGAAATCTCTATTTGATTAACTCCTTCTCGAATAAACGATATTCGATAATCTCTCTTCGAATAACTAATATTCGATAACTCTTCCTTTTCAAATATCTCATATTTGAAAATCTCACTTCGATTAAACTATAATCGATAACTCCCTTCTCGAATAACTCTTATTCGATAAATCTCACTTCGATTAAACTAAAATCGATAACTCCTTTCGATGAAACTAAACATCGATGACTCCTTTCGATGAAACTAACATCGATAACTCCTTTCGATGAAACTAACATCGATAACTCCTTTCGATGAAACTAACATCGATAACTCCTTTTGATGAAACTAACATCGATAACTCCTTTCGATGAAACTAACATCGATTAATTTAACTCGACGAACTTAACTCGACTAACTTAACTTGACTCGACTAACTCGACTTACTTGGTTCGACCTATTCGATTCGATTAACTAGGCTCGACTAACTTGACTAACTTAACTTGACTTACTTGGTTCGACCAATTCGATTCGATTAACTAGGCTCGACTAACTTGACTAACTTAACTCGACTTACTTGGTTCGACCAATTCGATTCGATAAACTAGGCTCGACAAACTTGGTCGAACCACCTGATCAACTCAACTTATTTAACTTAACTTATTTCTCAACTCGATCAACTCGATTAACTCCTATCGAATAACTAATATTCGATTAAAATCCATTCGCTTGACTCTAGATCGCAGCGATCCCAATGGTTACGCCTGACTCCCTCAGGAAACATCCGACCGCCGTAGGCTATTTACAGCCCTGCGAATTAAGCTAGCAGTCGTACAAGATGGCAACTTACCCTGAATACTATGTTTGACTAATTTTGTCTCAAATAACTATATTTGATTAACTCTAGTTCGTTTTAACTCTAATCGATTAACTCTAACTAATTAACTCCAACTGGTTAACTCTGTAACAACCCGTATTTTCAATAACCTGTTATAACGTAAATCGAGGTAGAATTTAATTTATAAATCTGAATCGAGGGAAATGGGCTATGCCATTGTGTTCGTCTCGGAAAAATACGCGAAATAGAGTCCGAGTTTTCGAAAATCGGAGTCCGTATGACCCGGTTAAGACCCGAAGAAGTTTTCTGAAAAATTCAAAGTAAAAAAACAGATTTCAAATTCAAGTTTGAATTTGGAAATTAGGTCAGATTGGGCCAGGCAGGAAAATTCCCGCCAGAGCACCCAAGTCGACAGCCCTGTCGACTTGGGAGTCGACTTGGTTGGACCCAAGTCGACAGCCCTGTCGACTTGGCTGTCGACTTGGTTCAGCCGGGCAGTTCTACCTGGTGCACCATTTTGGGGTTGTGTTGAGTTTGGGGGCCAGATTCGGTTTTGAGGGCTGAGATTGGAACTAGGGTTTAATCCTAAGGCTAGAACTAATCTAATCTCTATAAATAAGCCCCTAACCTAACCCTAAATCATCATTAATCAACCCTACAATTAAACTATGGCAAAATCATTCCTCTCATGGCCTCCACTCTCTTCATAAAATACTATGTTATTTCTATGAGAGATTTTCCATGCATACAAGTGTTTTCAAGCTTGTATGAGCATCATTAGCTTGCATTCAAGTCAAGTTTCCATATTTACATCATAAAGCAAGGGTTTTGATCATTTTGGCTCAAGGGATTTTCTATTAGAGCTTGCATTTTGGGTCTATTTGATTGCATAAGGGCTTTGTCATATTTTTGTGTCTTCATAAGCATTGTAAGCCATTTTCTACTTTCATATTTAAACTCTAAAGTTAAATGAATGATGCAAGTTTGGTTGATCATTATGATATGCAAGTTTATCATGTTATGCTATGCAAGTATGCCATGTTATGATATGCAAGTTTACCATGTTATGCTATGCAAGTTTGCCATGTTATGATATGCAAGTTTACCATGTTATGCTATGCAAGTTTGCCATGTTATGATATGCAAGTTTACCATGTTATGCTATGCAAGTTTGTCATGTTATGATATGCAAGTTTACCATGTTATGCTATGCAAGTTTGCCATGTTATGATATGCAAGTTTATCATGTTATGTTATGCAAGTTTGCCATGTTATGGTATGCAAGTTCATCATGTTATGTTATGCAAGTTTGCCATGTTATGATATGCAAGTTTATCATGTTATGTTATGCAAGTTTGCTATGTTATGATATGCAAATTTGCCATATGATATGCAAGTTATGTTATGCAAGTTTGGGTTGATCATTTTGCTCATGTTATCATGTTATGCAAGCTTATCTTGGGTTTATGAGCAAAAAGCTTCAAGCTTTATGCTAAAGGTTGCATATTGGCAACATGTAAGTTATCATATCCCTTATGATAACTTGCATGTGAGGCTAAATGCGAACTTATGGCAATTTCTACATGTCATTTATCACCATGTATCACCAATATGCTAACTTTGGTTTTATGCATGTTTTTGAGGCCTAATGATGCAATATGCAAGTATATGAACATATGTACATTTCATATGCCACCATGTTAAACTTGTGGCTTCAACACCTTTATGTCATGATTATGCCAAGTTCCCTCTTTCTATCTTTTATGCGCTATTGCGATATGTAAGCGATGGGATTGCGTTTGGGGTTGGGTAAACTTAAAAGACATAAAAACATAAGATTTGGAATTTACCTATTAAGTTAGGTCTACCCATTGGGAATTTACCTATTAAGTTAGGTCTACCCAAATGCTTGAAAACTTGTAATGTGTTTTGGAAACATGATGGACATGACACTTAGAAAATATAAGTGTGACCAACTCGAGGTTAGGTTGAGATTGTAGCGTAAAACTACCCGGAACCGACCGGCTTAACTAGTTGCTACAAACAATAGGACCCAATGTGAGAAGTTGGTCATGTTGTACCTTGAACCCGAGGTTAGACCAAGTTGTGGTATAAAGCTACCCGGAACCGATCGGCTTAACTAGTAACCGCAACGAAGTCTAATGTGAGAGGTTAAGGCACGTTAATTAATTAATGCCTCATGATTAGGGTTATGTCATGGTCCACTTAATACTTAACCAATTTGGGCTTGGTAGATTAATCAGGGTTAAGTCGTTAACTCATCGTTACACTTAACCAAGTTAATCCATGATTAGTAAAAGGGTTAAACCGTACTTAACCCACTAGAAAATCCTAGCAATGGGGGTCCACTCCAGCAGTAATCCCAAGTTCGTATCATTATGACCCTAGGGACTAGGCTAGGGTGGGGGCACGATTACTGGACTTGAGGTAAGTGACCAAAAACGACGGCAGAAGGGTACGCCGGTGTAGTTCCGGGCGGACTATGGTCGTGCACATAGCCCGAAGCCGGGGAAAGCATGCACGGGTACCAGTAGATCGAGACTGTGCACTTATGTTTATGGTATCCAGGGGTTGACACCCTAGGGCTTGATACACCCGACGGGAGACCCTGCACAGTCTGACTACAATTATGTTTGGGCCGCATTGACACCAACACGTGACGAGTTAGGCTTATAGGGAGCCGATCGACTAGACCATTTGGTTGGACCGCGTATTAGGGTCACTTCATGTTATTGGGCCAAAGCTTGGGCCAAGGGATCAATACTTGTTTATTCAAGTCATGTTAGTTTACTAGTACACCTGTGGTGCAAAACCTTAATCCTGATTATGCGATGACACCTTTATCTACCTTGTTAGTTAATCATCATGCTAGTATGTTGTTATCCTTATGTTCATCCCAGCTTTCATCATGCCAGTTAACTTTATCAGTTTACATTGATTGTAGTAGGGCTTACTCAGTCTTTTTGACTGACCTGTTTTTCTTTCGCCTCTTTTCTTCCGTTCCCCCCCCCCCCAGGTTCTCAGGGTGGGAATATTGGAGCTTAGCTTGGATTTCTGATCGCTTGCTATTGGGATTTTAGCTCATGTACGGTCTTGACATGAAGCTAGCTATGGTTATCACTTATTTTGGGGATAGTACTTATGTATTTCAGTTTTTCAGTAATGTTGTTTTTATCTAGACTTGTGTATTTGGAAAGTTGACATTATGTTGTACCAGACTTGTTTTGAAATGGTTTGAAATCTTCCGCTGTTTTATCTATGATATTTACTCTGTTTACATATAAACATATGTTCTTGTTCTGCCTTGATATATCATTATGCATGTTTACCCGATTCAAACGCCCCTCCAAAGTCAGAGTGCTTGCAAGAGACACCCTGGCGGAGGTGGGGTGTTACATTTGGTATCAGAGCATATGGTTTACGAGAAGGAACAAAAAGGTTTTTAAAACTTTCGGAAAACTATTTTCAAAACCAAGTATAAAGTATTTTCCAAAGAAAAGTCTAGTTTATTTTAAAGGTTATTCCCCAAAAAGCCATTAGCAAAATTCCTTCGTTTTTCTCCATTCTGAATCTGTCTTTTTCTTCGTTTTCAGTATGGCCGATAACTTTGCTATTACGGAGGGAGTACACGTACCTGTTTGGTATAGGAGACTTTTGGAGGCTAGGGCGACCAAAGCCGGCCCCGCAGATGTTCCTCCTCCTCCTCCGGTAGTTAATGTTCCTCCTCCTCCTGTTGCTGAGGTTCCTCTTCCTCCTCCCCCTCAGCATCCTCAAGCTGACTTCGCAAAGACTTGCAAAGATTTCAAAGCAACGGGTGGTAAGAACTTTCAAGGCACTGAGACTTTTGTAGAGGCCAGAAATTGGTTGAAAGAGACCGAGGATTTATTTGCTATCTTTGGGTTAGACGATCAGAGGAAGATCTTGTTGGCGGTCTGGCTTATGAAGGATGAAGCCGCTTATTGGTGGGAAGTCACCAATGGTACTAGGCCTGTTGAGACTTGGGCCGATTTCAGGGCAAGGTTCGTGCTTAAGTTTCTATCTTTTGCTGAGGAGAATCTGCAAATGGAGAGGTTCATAACTTTGAAACAAGGAGATATGTCTGTCAAAGAATATGTGAACAAGTTCAATCAGTTAGCTCGTTTTGGCTTGGATATGGTGAATACTCCTCAGAAGAAGGCTCTTCGTTTTGCTAGAGGATTGAATGAGCTGTTGCAGGGATTGGCTATGTCACATATTCCCCATGGGGCCACATTTGAGAGCTTGGTTGATATGGCGTTACTTCAAGGAGATATCAAGAAAGAGGTCAAGATGAATGATACTCAAGCCAAGAAGACTGATTCCCAGTGGAAAGGAAATTAGGGAAATCCAAGTGGTCAGAGCAGTCAAGGCAATCAGAACAAGAACAAGAGTCAAGGCAACAAGGGGAACAACAACAAGGGCAATAACAACAAGGGGAAGTGCCATTATTGCGGTTCGGTTGGGCATCTTATTAAGGATTGTAAGAAGAGGAAAAGGAAGAATGGTGAATGCTTTTTCTGCGGTGAAACTGGACATTTCAGTAAGGATTGCCCGAATAAGTAAGGGCAAGGCCAGGGTCAGACTCAGCGTGCTAGACCTTCAGGAGGGCAAGTTCATACTCTCAATGTCGCTCCAGTTCCCGATCGAGGTAGTATTTCTGTTGAGAGCCTTGTATATATTTCTGATTTTCCAGTTCGTACCTTGTTTGATTCTGGTGCATCGCATAGCTTTATCTCATCTGATCTTGTTGATAGTTTGCACCTTAGTACTAGCTTGGTAGATGATCCCGTCGGTGTCTCAAATCCTATTGGGGGTTCCGCCCATCTGTCTATGATATGTGGGGATTTGAGGATCTCTATACTGAGTGTAGTGTTCTTGTGTAGTGCTTATGTTCTTGGTTTTAGGGGATACGGATTGATATTGGGCATGGATTGGTTGTCCAGATATGGAGCCATCCTTGATTGTGAGCATAGGGTTGTGAGGCTCGTGACTCGCCTCGGAAACACCCTAGAAATTTCTTGTAATCCGAGAGGTGCCGTCATGTTGTGCTATCTTGAATCACTCGACTCGTCAATGGAAACTCTTTAGTCTGTGAGAGTGGTTCGAGAGTATCCGGATGTTTTCGATGAAGTTAGGGGGTTGCCCCCTAAGCGAGAGATTGATTTCCGCATTTATCTGGTGGATAATGCAAAGCCGGTTTCTTTGCCCGTTCGGCACATGGCTCCGCGTGAAAGGGGGGAGCTAAGTAAGCAAGTGAAGGAGTTGCTTGAGAAGAACTTCATTGGACGAAGTATATCTGAATGGGGAGCGCCTGTGGTATTTGCTACCAAGGCAGATGGTTCTCTCCGACTTTGTGTTGACTATCGAGAGTTGAATAAGCTGACTAAGAAGAACAGACACCCGTTACCGAGGATTGATGATCTCTTTGACCAGCTTATCGGTGCTTCTGTTTTCTCTCAGCTTGATCTTGCTACTGGATTCCATCAGCTCAGGGTAGCTGAAGATAGTATAGACAAGACTGCGTTCAGAACGCCAGATGGATTCTTCGAATGGCTTGTCATGCCGTTCGGCTTGACTAATGCACCCGCATATTTCGTGGACTTGATGAGTAGGGTGTTCAGGGAGTTCTTGAACAAGTTTGTCATGATCTTCGTAGATGATATTCTGATCTTCTCTAAGGATGAGGAAGAGCACGCAAGGCATCTCGTGGAGGTGATGGATACGCTTAGAGCGCATCAGTTGAAGGCCAAGTTCTCCAAGTGTCACTTTTGGAGAAGGGAAGTTAGATTCCTTGGGCATATAGTATCTAAGCAAGGCTTAGCGGTGGATCCCGCTAAGGTAGTTGCAGTTCAGGATTGAAAGACTCCAAGGAATGCAACTGAAGTAAGAAGTTCTCTCAGTTTAATTAGTTAGTTAGTGTCCCTTGAGCTTAGACCTACCCTTCTGGATCAAGTAGGGACTTCGCAGAAAGAAGACCCGCAGTTAGTCGAGGTCATGGACAAGTTGATTCGAGGCGAGATGGTAAGTCACCTCGCTATAGATGACAAGGGATGGCTAAGACGCGATGAGAGAAAGAAGGTTCTTGAAGATGCACATCACCCAAGGAGGTGGCCGAGTTTGACCCAAGGTGCATGTTGTGCCAACAGGTTAAAGGCCGAGTCATAGAAGCCCGGTGGGCTATTACATCCATTGGAGGTCCCCGCAATGGAAGTAGTAGAGCGTCACGAAGGATTTCATGGATGGACTGCCTAGATCAAGGAAAGGGAATACGAGCATGTGGGTCATAGTAGGTAGACTCACGAAGAGTGCTCATTTCACTCCGGTAAAGAGCGAAAGGACTGCATCATAGCTAGCGACAGTTTACTTTCAAGAAATAAAGCGATTGCACGAGGTTCCCTAAAGTATAGTTAGTAACCATGACTCAATCTTCACTAGCCAGTTTTGGGATAGTCTACGGGAAGTCATGGGCAAGCGACTGAATCTAAGTACGGCCTATCATTCACAGGCGGATGGTTCATTTCGTTCAAGCATGAGTTATAGAAAATCACGTTAGTAACGTAGATTGGTATTTTCAAGAAAAGTTCTGCTGCGTGGAATACTTTATAGTAAGTAAACGAGATCCAGGATTCACTGATGAATTTTGGAGAGCTTGCATGAAATCATGAGGTCATAGTTATGTTTAAGCCAAGAATGATAGAAGAGTAAGTGAAAGAGGAAGAAGAGAGGCGATAATGAAATGGGTTCCAACTCATATTTGGAAATAAGAGTTAAGAAGCCAAGGAATCATGAAGTAAAAGACGGTCAAAGCACATCGGAGTTAAACTCAAGGAAACGTGACTTAGAAGATTGAAGGCTGGATACGCGCATCATATCTCTTTTTAAGAGCATATCCTTGATCCTTGTTTTCCTGTGGAACTTACTCGCATGTTATCTTTTTACGTATATCCTCTCGATCCCATTCTCGGTCCTATTTCTGTCGGGAGGTATGACTTATTGGCTAGTAATACATGTCAAGGTTTGAAGGGGTCCGTTAGTTTGAATAAACCTTTTGGGCTTTTTTAGAATATGGGTTGGGTTAGGAAGGGATTTCTTGTAATCCAAAAGGAGTATATCCTGCTTATCTTCCCGATCTCTTTGTAGCATATCTTTCTTTTGCTATCCATGTTTGTCTTGATTATCTAGTTTATCATGTTAATCTTGTCATGAGAACCTTAGGTAGAAACCCTTTGGATGAAACATGTGTTTGAAACATGTTATGCTTGATGTTTGCAAGTGGTTGCAAGTGTTTGCAAGTGGTTACTCGTGGATGCATTATACACGTTAGGCACTAGATCGGCTCACACACTCCTCATATTGCATATGCATGAGTGTCTACGCTTATTCATGGATGAAAATTTTTGTGTTATCACATGGATGTTGCATATGGATGTATGTTATGTGCACGCATATAGATGTTATACATTATGTTAGGAATTGCATACATATGGATTCATTTCACTAACATAATTTGCATTGATGATATTTGCATTAGATAAGTACATATACACACACCTTTGCATATGTTCATACAACATTTAGAATCTTGTAAGGACAATGATTGCTCGTGGATGATGTTTTGAGTAGATGGATGTTGGATGGTAGGATACGTTCTTCCTAACTTGAAGATTTCGGGGACGAAATCCTTTAAGGAGGGGAGAATGTAACAACCCGTATTTTCAATAACCTGTTATAACGTAAATCGAGGCAGAATTTAATTTATAAATCTGAATCAAGGGAAACGGGCTATGCCATTGCGTTCGTCTCGGAAAAATACGCGAAATTGAGTCCGAGTTTTCGAAAATCGGAGTCCGTATGACCCGGTTAAGACCCGAAGAAGTTTTCTGAAAAATTCAAAGTAAAAATACAGATTTCAAATTCAAGTTTGAATTTGGAAATTTGGTCAGATTGGGCCAGGCGGGAAAATTCCCGCCAGAGCACCCAAGTCGACAGCCCTGTCGACTTGGGAGTCGACTTGGTTGGACCCAAGTCGACAGCCCTGTCGACTTGGCTGTCGACTTGGTTCAGCCGGACAGTTCTGCCTGGTGCACCATTTTGGGGTTGTGTTGAGTTTGGGGGCCAGATTCGGTTTTGAGGGCTGAGATTGGAACTAGGGTTTAATCCTAAGGCTAGAACTAATCCTAATCTCTATAAATAAGCCCCTAACCTAACCCTAAATCATCATTAATCAACCCTACAACTAAACTATGGCAAAATCATTCCTCTCATGGCCTCCACTCTCTTCATAAAATTCTATGTTATTTCTATGAGAGATTTTCCATGCATACAAGTGTTTTCAAGCTTGTATGAGCATCATTAGCTTGCATTCAAGTCAAGTTTCCATATTTACATCATAAAGCAAGGGTTTTGATCATTTTGGCTCAAGGGATTTTCTATTAGAGCTTGCATTTTGGGTCTATTTGATTGCATAAGGGCTTTGTCATATTTTTGTGTCTTCATAAGCATTGTAAGCCCTTTTCTACTTTCATATTTAAACTCTAAAGTTAAATGAATGATGCAAGTTTGGTTGATCATTATGATATGCAAGTTTATCATGTTATGCTATGCAAGTATGCCATGTTATGATATGCAAGTTTACCATGTTATGCTATGCAAGTTTGCCATGTTATGATATGCAAGTTTACCATGTTATGCTATGCAAGTTTGCCATGTTATGATATGCAAGTTTACTATGTTATGCTATGCAAGTTTGCCATGTTATGATATGCAAGTTTACCATGTTATGCTATGCAAGTTTGCCATGTTATGATATGCAAGTTTATCATGTTATGTTATGCAAGTTTGCCATGTTATGGTATGCAAGTTCATCATGTTATGTTATGCAAGTTTGCCATGTTATGATATGCAAGTTTATCATGTTATGTTATGCAAGTTTGCTATGTTATGATATGCAAATTTGCCATATGATATGCAAGTTATGTTATGCAAGTTTGGGTTGATCATTTTGCTCATGTTATCATGTTATGCAAGCTTATCTTGGGTTTATGAGCATAAAGCTTCAAGCTTTATGCTAAAGGTTGCATATTGGCAACATGTAAGTTATCATATCCCTTATGATAACTTGCATGTGAGGCTAAATGCGAACTTATGGCAATTTCTACATGTCATTTATCACCATGTATCACCAATATGCTAACTTTGGTTTTATGCATGTTTTTTAGGCCTAATGATGCAATATGCAAGTATATGAACATATGTACATTTCATATGCCACCATGTTAAACTTGTGGCTTCAACACCTTTATGTCATGATTATGCCAAGTTCCCTCTTTCTATCCTTTATGCGCTATTGCGATATGTAAGCGATGGGATTGCGTTTGGGGTTGGGTAAACTTAAAAGACATAAAAACATAAGATTGGGAATTTACCTATTAAGTTAGGTCTACCCATTGGGAATTTACCTATTAAGTTAGGTCTACCCAAATGCTTGAAAACTTGTAATGTGTTTTGGAAACATGATGGACATGACACTTAGAAAATATAAGTGTGACCAACTCGAGGTTGGGTTGAGATTGTAGCGTAAAACTACCCGGAACCGACCGGCTTAACTAGTTGCTACAAACAATAGGACCCAATGTGAGAAGTTGGTCATGTTGTACCTTGAACCCGAGGTTAGACCAAGTTGTGGTATAAAGCTACCCGGAACCGACCGGCTTAACTAGTAACCGCAACGAAGTCTAATGTGAGAGGTTAAGGCACGTTAATTAATTAATGCCTCATGATTAGGGTTAAGTCATGGTCCACTTAATACTTAACCAATTTGGGCTTGGTAGATTAATCAGGGTTAAGTCGTTAACTCATCGTTACACTTAACCAATTTGGGCTTGGTAGATTAATCAGGGTTAAGTCGTTAACTCATCGTTACACTTAACCAAGTTAATCCATGATTAGTAAAAGGGTTAAACCGTACTTAACCCACTAGAAAATCCTAGCAATGGGGGTCCACTCCAGCAGTAATCCCAAGTTCGTATCATTATGAACCTAGGGACTAGGCTAGGTGTAACAACCCGTAAAATGCGAGCTAGTTTGAAAATTTTAATTTGGCAATTTTAGCGAATTTTGGATATTTAAAATAGATATTTTAAATAAATATCGACGAGAAATTTATTTTGAATATAATTCGAACGTCTATATTATATACGTCGTCGTTAGAATATAAATATTTATATATAATTATAAATAGAATGGAAAATGGCGCGGTAGTTCGATAATTCGATTTCAAACTTCAATTGGATGTACCGGGTGCAAAACAATCCGGATTTTAGTGAAACCAAAAACATTAGGATCTATTTGATAATATCTTTCCAACGAATCCGAAAAATCAAGATTTCATAGTGGGAATCAAAAGATAGGTCCAGTTGAAAATTCTGAATAGTCGCTATGGAATTCAGGCCCTTAAAAATGGACATTTTGCAAACGACCTCGGATTTCGACGAAACTAGTTTTGTTAGGACCGTATCGTCAATACAAAGCTAGAAAATATTTTTCTGGAATTTTTCTAGTTAGTATGTGACCCCGGTAATTTGAAATGTACGTTTAAAATTCAATATAATGATTTAAATGTAAATTCAACGGAAACTGATCGAAACAGTCGAATCAGCCCTCGATACATATGCCATTGTGTTCGGAATGGGGGTAATACGCTAGGGACGACAGTCGGTGGGTTTGATTTAGAAGTCGAATGTAAAAGTTGCTATTTTCGGAAATAAAAATATATATAAATAAACAAAAAATCGGCCAATGAGAACAAACCCTAGTTCATTTCTATCAGCCGCCGCACTTTAAAACAAACGAACGAAAACGCTCAAGATTTCCTTCCTAAATCATTTCGAATCCACGCTGTAACTTTTAAAACTGAAAGAGCAAAAATAGCAGTGCTCCTCGAGATCTTGTTGCTAATCGAATTTGGTTAATTATCGCTGTGTGTTCTTCGCGAATTCCGGTCTCAAAGTCGTCGCGGATGAGGCTGTTTTTGAGGAGCTACGGTCAACCGAGTTCGCCTGAACTTCGACCGTGGGGAGGCGCTGCGTAGGGCTCGACGATGGTAGTCTCTAATCTGACCCAAGCTGTGTGGATGGACGTGCGTCGGAGGAAATCAAAGTCGAGCTGATGGGATAGGCTTCAGTAAATTGAACGATGGGTTCGAATGGGTTTTCTGCTATAAAGAAGATACCGTGAGATTTTTTCTTTATTAATTTTTTTTTTTTTTATGATTATACGTTGTTGCTTATAGGAAAAAATTAATTAATTAATATATGATTTTCTTTTACTTATAACTTTGTTTTGAACTTTGGTTCAAAAAAAAACATATAAGATAGAATTTGCATTAGAAAATGTAAGCTAGAATTTGTTTTAGAAAATAGTAAGCTAGAATTTGATTTGAAAATATACAATACATTGTTTTTGAAATATATTATAGAAAGTATTAAAAATATAATCTTTACTATATAGAAGATGTAAAAATATGATTTTTGGGTTAGGTAGAGAATTAAAAATATAATTTTTACATGATAGGAATATTAAAAATATCATCTTTATATGTGTAGAAGAATAAATGAGATTTTTATAAAGATGAAATCTTTAAATTTGAAAAGGCGAAGTCTATGTTTTTAGAAAAGGCGAAATCTTTATTTATGAAAAGGCGAAATCTTTATATGGAAAATAGCGTGATAAAAATATGATTTATATCTATATAACATAGTAGTAAAAATTCAATTTTTATATATTGAATAACGGAATAAAAATTCGATTTTTAAATGTAGGAAACGATTATAAAACTATGATTTTTATTTTAAAGACATCAACAAATATAAAAATGTGTGATTTTTTATATGTAGTGGCTACGGGCAACGAAGATGACAAAGATGCGATAGCAATGAAGATTTCTATCAATGAAGTGCCGTGGAGCTAGGATAGCTATCTGTGAGAATTTCTCACCTTTCAATTTCATTTCTAGTTATATATATATACTAGGATGCAGACGGTGCTTAGTAGCACCCGACACAATCGTCCACAGACCATGGACTTGTTTGTTTGGTTGCATAAATTAGTTAGATGATTTGATTTGAATTGAATGGTTTGGTGAAATGAAATTGATTTGATTGATGTGTGAATGGCGTGGGCCTTCACTAGACCGGGGATAAGGCTAGGCCTTGTCCCGTTTCTAGTATCGTGCCGTTATGCCGCCGAAATTTTCTAAAATAAGTTAGAAAATAAAAATACCATTTTATTTAAAGAATGAACTGAATAGAAATTTATATGTTAAAATAAAATGTTTTATCGTTAAAAATATAATTTTTAACGTGAATATGAATATAGTGAATGTGAATAAAATAAAATATTCATTTACAAACCGGACGGTTCGTTTATGTACACCTATTTGAATGACATTGATTGGGTCGATAAATTTTACACATCGCCCAACTGCACAGATAAAATATGCGTTTGATTGTTTGAAACCCCACACGGGTGTTGGGATGAAATTTGAAGTTCACTCATCCTGATTGATTAAATATGTCGATCGATTGATTGACAGGCTGTTATAAGCGTTAGATATCTATATTTGATGCTTATACAGTGTAGTGCACTTTGGTTGATGGTTGATTATTTTTCAATGCTATTATATGTGTGTAATGTATGAAAATCCATATAATTAATTTTATATGGTAATTGATTGGGCCTCATTCCAATTTGAAAAATAAAGAATAATATAAAATAAAGGTTCATGTGTTGACAGTACTCATCCATTGAGATTGGTCATGTGTTGAACGAAATATTTTAGTAATAAAATTTACATCTTTATCAATATAAAATAAATGTTCATGTGTTGACAGTACTCATCCATTGAGATTGGTCATGTGTTGAACGAAATATTTTAGTAATAAAATTTACATCTTTATCAATATAAAATAAAGGTTCATGTGTTGACAGTACTCATCCATTGAGATTGGTCATGTGTTGAACGAAATATTTTAGTAATAAAATTTACATCTTTATCAATATAAAATAAAGGTTCATGTGTTGACAGTACTCATCCATTGAGATTGGTCATGTGTTGAACGAAATATTTTGGTAATAAAATTTACATCTTTATCAATATAAAATAAAGGTTCATGTGTTGACAGTACTCATCCATTGAGATTGGTCATGTGTTGAACGAAATATTTTGATAATAACAACTATTTTGAAAAAGAAATATTTGAAATAGAATATTTGAAATTAGAAATATATGAAGCCGTGTTGATTAGATTGACGCCATTTTGACGTGAACGATATTTATATCGATTTTGTTCATTTTGAAATGAATTGAATTAAAAACGATTTCGAAATGAATTGAATTGAAAACGATTTCGAAATGAATTGAATTGAAAACGATTTCGAAATGAATTGAATTAAAAACAATTTCGAAATGAATTGAATTGAAAACGATTTCGAAATGAATTAAATTGAAAACGAATTCAAATTGAATTGAAAACGATTTCGAAATGAATTGAATTGAAAACGATTTCGAAATGAATTGAATTAAAAACGATTTCGAAATGAATTGAATTGAAAACGATTTCGAAATGAATTAAATTGAAAACAAATTCAAATTGAATTGAAAGCGAATTGAAATGAATTCAAATTGAATTGAAATTTGAATTGAATGGAAATGAATTTTAAAACGAATTTATGAAGAAAAATTCAATTTTGATTTGAATTGAAATGGAAGTTGAAGTTGCTTTTGAAACGAATTTAAAACTATTTATATAATTCGTTTTAAATAGGAATCGACGAAATATATATTATATATATATATAATATAATGGCCTGAATAGAACGCGATGCTCCGCGGCAGTTCGTGAATTTCGACCATTTATTTCAAACGGACATTACGGGAGATCCGACCGTCGGATTCTCCTAAAACCGGAACCGTTGGGTTCGTATCGAAAAGAGCTTTCTAATGAATATTAGAAATTAGAAATCTAACGGTTGGATTTGGAGTTACGTCCAAATCAAATTTGAAAAAGGTCGATGTAAGTGCAGTTCGATGGTCATTGATGGAAATCGACTGTACGGGCCTTGATAAAATTATTAAAAATAGTAATAATTTGTGTAAAATCATAAGAAATGATTTAGAAAGAATTGGGATGAAAAAATCCATACTTGAAAAGGTAAAAATAGATTTTTTATCGAAATGAACTAGTTTTGAACTAGAAATATAATTCTATTTATTTTTAAATAAATAAATTGAATTTGAAAAGGGTTTTAAAAATAACCAGAATTTCCAATGATTGCATTGGAGTGGATTTGAATCGAAATTGTCTTCGGAATATTTCGATGTTGGAATTCGTGATTATACAGATGTTGTTATGGAAATTTGAAAGATATATATTTATATCATTATTTCCAATACGGCATTTGTTAATCGTAGAATTTGATATTGAATATAAGCCGATATATTTTCTATTCAGAGCCTTATATTGAATATCAAATGTGATTTGGGTTTGTCGTGAATGGTGTCTTCACTAACACTGTTCTTGAACCCAGTTGAGAAAAGATTAAATCTTTTTATTTAGATTTAATGAAGTGTACCAATTAAATGATATTTAATTGGAATTGAATTGGTATTGATTTTTGGGTTTATCGTGAACAGTGTTTTAAATAACACTTGTTCTTTAACCCGATAATTAATGGAATGATTTTTGGGTTTATCGTGAACAGTGTTTTAAATAACACTTGTTCTTTAACCCGATAATTAATGGAATGTGATTTTGGGTTTATCGTGAACCGTGTTTTAAATGACACTGATTCTTTAACCCAGTCGAAGATTAAGACTAAGTGGAGTTTTAATGAATCTTTAATTAGATTGAAATGATCGAAAATGGAGTATCACCAGTTCTTGTTGCTGGCCCTGAGTAGGCCGGGTACGCATGATAGGGGGTTCTCGCTTCGCGGTTTGGTGGCGAACGGAAGACTCTTACCCCTACATGTCGCTGGGGAGGGCGTTGGTTCGCCAATAGGCGCGAGACTCGAGAGGGTCGCCGTAAAACAAGGGACTGGGGGACCATGTGGGAGCCACGGTGGGTATTACCTGCTGCTTGGGGGATGAAGGGATGGTTGCAAAGCCTACCGGAGTTCGTCGGCTATTTCACAGTTGGTATCAGAGCCAGGTTTACAAAGCTCAGAGAACAAGACACATTAGGACCATACGGAAGAATTCATCAGAATTGGATTAGTAATATCCAACGAGAATGACTCGCTAGAGATGGGATCAGTAGCATCCTAGAACGAGTGTGAAGAGTATATTTTTGAAAATGAAAACAAATATTGTTTTAAAATTTAAAACAATTATTCGTATTTGATTATCTATATATATTGAGTTGGACAGTCCAGTATATAAAGATTTTGCGTATACGTCTGATCCACGTGTGTTTGAAATTTTAATATACTGGATAGATATAGAATCACACTCTAGTCGCCCGGAGATGATGTTGATAATGACTATGGCATCATCAATATTTATGTTCGTGCTCCGAAGGTGTGATTTCTTTATATTTCCTATTGACTGGTGTGAGAACCAAAATTAGACAGGGCTTATTGTTGTGAATTGGCATCAAAAACATGATTTTTGTATATGTATCAAAATTATCAATTTGAAACTCTAATCCACTAACTGATTGATGTTTGTGTTGTTTGTTTATTTGTTTGATAATTTTGAACCATTACGCCTAATTGTATCAAATATTGAATTGTATTGAAAATTGGTCGCATTTGCTTGCATATACATGTACTTACATTGAACAGGTCATAGCAAGGAGGCTAGAGTAGAGAATAAAATTTGTTTGCCCGACAAATAGGTACATGTTTACTACATAATTTCCTGTTTTGTTTGGGTGATGATGATTTTGTGAGCCTACTGGCTAGCCGCTTGGCTTTTTCTTTTTCTTTTTGAGATCTGAAGGACCGGGGAAGCTATTTGAAATTCCCCGACGCTCCCGGTGCAGGGGAGGTTATGGCGAAATTTTTCAAAAATTTAGGGTGTTAGCCAAATTTTTGAAATTTTAGAAAATTCTCAGAAACTGAAAAGTTGGAGAATGGAAGCCAGATCGAGCTTAGAGTTGATTAATCAAACCACTTTCGACTTTGTTCCTTTTCGGGGACGAAAAGTTTTAAGTAGGGGAGATTGTAACAACCCGTAAAATGCGAGCCAGTTTGAAAATTTTAATTTGGCAATTTTAGCGAATTTTGGATATTTAAAATAGATATTTTAAATAAATATCGACGAGAAATTTATTTTGAATATAATTCGAACGTCTATATTATATACGTCGTCGTTAGAATATAAATATTTATATATAATTATAAATAGAATGGGAAATGGCGCGGTAGTTCGATAATTCGATTTCAAACTTCAATTGGATGTATCGGGTGCAAAACAATCCGGATTTTAGTGAAACCAAAAACATTAGGATCTATTTGATAATATCTTTCCAACGAATCCGAAAAATCAAGATTTCATAGAGGGAATCAAAAGATAGGTTCAGTTGAAAATTCTGAATAGTTGCTATGGAATTCAGGCCCTTAAAAATGGACATTTTGCAAACGACCTCGGATTTCGACGAAACTAGTTTTGTTAGGACCGTATCGTCAATACGAAGCTAGAAAATATTTTTCTGGAATTTTTCTAGTTAGTATGTGACCCCGGTAATTTGAAATGTACGTTTAAAATTCAATATAATGATTTAAATGTAAATTCAACGGAAACTGATCGAAACAGTCGAATCAGCCCTCGATACATATGCCATTGTGTTCGGAATGGGGGTAATACACTAGGGACGACAGTCGGTGGGTTTGATTTAGAAGTCGAATGTAAAAGTTGCTATTTTCGGAAATAAAAATATATATAAATAAACAAAAAATTGGCCAATGAGAACAAACCCTAGTTCATTTCTATCAGCCGCCGCATTTTAAAACAAACGAACGAAAACGCTCAAGATTTCCTTCCTAAATCATTTCGAATCCACGCTGTAACTTTTAAAACTGAAAGAGCAAAAATAGCAGTGCTCCTCGAGATCTTGTTGCTAATCGAATTTTGTTAATTATCGCTGTGTGCTCTTCGCGAATTCCTGTCTCAAAGTCGTCGCGGATGAGGCTGTTTTTGAGGAGCTACGGTCAACCGAGTTCGCCTGAACTTCGACCGTGGGAGGCGCTGCGTAGGGCTCGACGATGGTAGTCTCTGATCTGACCCAAGCCGTGTGGATGGACGTGCGTCGGAGGAAATCAAAGTCGAGCTGATGGGATAGGCTTCAGTAAATTGAACGATGGGTTCGAATGGGTTTTCTGCTATAAAGAAGATACCGTGAGATTTTTTCTTTATTAATTTTTTTTTTTAATGATTATACGTTGTTGCTTATAGGAAAAAATTAATTAATTAATATATGATTTTCTTTTACTTATAACTTTGTTTTGAACTTTGGTTCAAAAAAAAAACATATAAGATAGAATTTGCATTAGAAAATGTAAGCTAGAATTTGTTTTAGAAAATAGTAAGCTAGAATTTGATTTGAAAATATACAATACATTGTTTTTGAAATATATTATAGAAAGTATTAAAAATATAATCTTTACTATATAGAAGATGTAAAAATATTATTTTTGGGTTAGGTAGAGAATTAAAAATATAATTTTTACATGATAGGAATATTAAAAATATCATCTTTATATGTGTAGAAGAATAAATGAGATTTTTATAAAGATGAAATCTTTAAATTTGAAAAGGCGAAGTCTATGTTTTTAGAAAAGGCGAAATCTTTATTTTTGAAAAGGCGAAATCTTTATATGGAAAATAGCGTGATAAAAATATGATTTATATCTATATAACATAGTAGTAAAAATTCGATTTTTATATATTGAATAACGGAATAAAAATTCGATTTTTAAATGTAGGAAACGATTATAAAACTATGATTTTTATTTTAAAGACATCAGCAAATATAAAAATGTGTGATTTTTTATATGTAGTGGCTACGGGCAACGAAGATGACAAAGATGCGATAGCAATGAAGATTTCTATCAATGAAGTGCCGTGGAGCTAGGATAGCTATCTGTGAGAATTTCTCACCTTTCAATTTCATTTCTAGTTATATATATATACTAGGATGCAGACGGTGCTTAGTAGCACCCGACACAATCGTCCACAGACCATGGACTTGTTTGTTTGGTTGCATAAATTAGTTAGATGATTTGATTTGAATTGAATGGTTTGGTGAAATGAAATTGATTTGATTGATGTGTGAATGGCGTGGGCCTTCACTAGACCGGGGATAAGGCTAGGCCTTGTCCCGTTTCTAGTATCGTGCCGTTATGCCGCCGAAATTTTCTAAAATAAGTTAGAAAATAAAAATACCATTTTATTTAAAGAATGAACTGAATAGAAATTCATATGTTAAAATAAAATGTTTTATCGTTAAAAATATAATTTTTAACGTGAATATGAATATAGTGAATGTGAATAAAATAAAATATTCATTTACAAACCGGACGGTTTGTTTATGTACACCTATTTGAATGACATTGATTGGGTCGATAAATTTTACACATCGCCCAACTGCACAGATTAAATATGCGTTTGATTGTTTGAAACCCCACACGGGTGTTGGGATGAAATTTGAAGTTCACTCATCCTGATTGATTAAATATGTCGATCGATTGATTGACAGGCTGTTATAAGCGTTAGATATCTATATTTGATGCTTATACAGTGTAGTGCACTTTGGTTGATGGTTGATTATTTTTCAATGCTATTATATGTGTGTAATGTATGAAAATCCATATAATTAACTTTATATGGTAATTGATTGGGCCTCATTCCAATTTGAAAAATAAAGAATAATATAAAATAAAGGTTCATGTGTTGACAGTACTCATCCAATGAGATTGGTCATGTGTTGAACGAAATATTTTAGTAATAAAATTTACATCTTTATCAATATAAAATAAATGTTCATGTGTTGACAGTACTCATCCATTGAGATTGGTCATGTGTTGAACGAAATATTTTAGTAATAAAATTTACATCTTTATCAATATAAAATAAAGGTTCATGTGTTGACAGTACTCATCCATTGAGATTGGTCATGTGTTGAACGAAATATTTTAGTAATAAAATTTATATCTTTATCAATATAAAATAAAGGTTCATGTGTTGACAGTACTCATCCATTGAGATTGGTCATGTGTTGAACGAAATATTTTGGTAATAAAATTTACATCTTTATCAATATAAAATAAAGGTTCATGTGTTGACAGTACTCATCCATTGAGATTGGTCATGTGTTGAACGAAATATTTTGATAATAACAACTATTTTGAAAAAGAAATATTTGAAATAGAATATTTGAAATTAGAAATATATGAAGCCGTGTTGATTAGATTGACGCCATTTTGACGTGAACGATATTTATATCGATTTTGTTCATTTTGAAATGAATTGAATTAAAAACGATTTCGAAATGAATTGAATTGAAAACGATTTCGAAATGAATTGAATTGAAAACGATTTCGAAATGAATTTAATTAAAAACGATTTCGAAATGAATTGAATTGAAAACGATTTCGAAATGAATTAAATTGAAAACGAATTCAAATTGAATTGAAAACGATTTCGAAATGAATTGAATATAAAACGATTTCGAAATGAATTGAATTAAAAACGATTTCGAAATGAATTGAATTGAAAACGATTTCAAAATGAATTAAATTGAAAACGAATTCAAATTGAATTGAAAGCGAATTGAAATGAATTCAAATTGAATTGAAATTTGAATTGAATAGAAATGAATTTTAAAACGAATTTATGAAGAAGAATTCAATTTTGATTTGAATTGAAATGGAAATTGAAGTTGCTTTTGAAACGAATTTAAAACTATTTATATAATTCGTTTTAAATAGGAATCGACGAAATATATATTATATATATAATATAATGGCCTGAATAGAACGCGCCGCGCCGCGGCAGTTCGTGAATTTCGACCATTTATTTCAAACGGACATTACGGGAGATCCGACCGTCGGATTCTCCTAAAAACGGAACCGTTGGGTTCGTATCGAAAAGAGCTTTCTAACGAATATTAGAAATTTGAAATCTAACGGTTGGATTTGGAGTTACGTCCAAATCAGATTTGAAAAAGGTCGCTGTAAGTGCAGTTCGATGGCCATTGATGGAAATCGACTGTACGGGCCTTGATAAAATTATTAAAAATAGTAATAATTTGTGTAAAATCATAAGAAATGATTTAGAAAGAATTGGGATGAAAAACTCCATACTTGAAAAGGTAAAAATAGATTTTTTATCGAAATGAACTAGTTTTGAACTAGAAATATAATTCTATTTATTTTTAAATAAATAAATTGAATTTGAAAAGGGTTTTAAAAATAACCAGAATTTCCAATGATTGCATTGGAGTGGATTTGAATCGAAATTGTCTTCGGAATATTTCGATGTTGGAATTCGTGATTATACAGATGTTGTTATGGAAATTTGAAAGATATATATTTATATCGTTATTTCCAATACGGAATTTGTTAATCGTAGAATTTGATATTGAAATAAGCCGATATATTTTCTATTCAGAGCCTTATATTGAATATCAAATGTGATTTGGGTTTGTCATGAATGGTGTCTTCACTAACACTGTTCTTGAACCCAGTTGAGAAAAGATTAAATCTTTTTATTTAGATTTAATGAAGTGTACCAATTAAATGATATTTAATTGGAATTGAATTGGTATTGATTTTTGGGTTTATCGTGAACAGTGTTTTAAATAACACTTGTTCTTTAACCCGATAATTAATGGAATGATTTTTGGGTTTATCGTGAACAGTGTTTTAAATAACACTTGTTCTTTAACCCGATAATTAATGGAATGTGATTTTGGGTTTATCGTGAACCGTGTTTTAAATGACACTGATTCTTTAACCCAGTCGAAGAATAAGACTAAGTGGAGTTTTAATGAATCTTTAATTAGATTGAAATGATCGAAAATGGAGTATCACCAGTTTTGCTCTAGGCGATAGTTAAATCTTTAATTAGATTTGAACGTGAAATGGTAATTGAATTTACCGATAACACTGTGGTGTTAGATATGAAGTATTACCAGTTTTACTTCATGGGATGAATAGGTTGGGATTGGGAAATTAAAACAAATGATTACTTCGGTAAGGTTCGCTAACCCCAACTAGTTTGAATTGATATTCAAAAATAGATTAAAGAATAAATTCAAGAAATTTATCTTGGATAAAATTAATGGGAACCTTTCCCTATGAATGTGAAATTTCGAAACTAACTGTCGGTAAGCTAAGCAGAATGGTTTTCTGGATATTGATCTGATGTTGGTTTCAGCCTTCGGGGTTAATATTTGGGGAATTATTCTCTTGATTAATTTACGGTTAGTGACTGATTAATTGGAATGAGGCGTATGTTGTGTTTGTGTAACACTTATTTAAAATATACGCGAGTTATTCGGAAAGACCGGGTTTATCCCATTCTGAATAACTGATACGACGATAAGTCGAAGATGAAGACGATGGTCGAAGACCGGAGGTCTTCACGTCGTTTGGGTGATTACTGATGATCTTGATTGGGTTGTACACCCAAGAAGATGGAAACAGTTGGTGATCGTCCAGACGTGCTTGGAGATCGATGGATATGCGGGGTACTAGGTGCCTCCGGTTTCGTTCAGACCCAGAACGGACTTGTAAATGGACTGTGTGTCTGACATTGGATTTTAGTCCGTGTGATTGATCTCTATTAAATATATATCTGTTTGATGGCGGAGAATTTATTCTCTTGCTTAACGCCCTTCTCTGAGACGTACGAGCTCAGGGGTTATATATTGATGGATATCAAACGCATGGAGTGAATTGCATGTGTGGCATGCCTAAGTGGCGATTGATCGAGGCTTCTGTTGAAAAGCAAAGTCTTGTGGTGATGATCAAAGCAAGGCCTTTGTGGCGTAGCTTTGTGTAACGTTTGCTTCGCGAGTTTCACACCCGGTATGAACTAAAAACGGGAGAGGACGTCAGGGAGGGCATGCGTTTCTTTCTAGCTAGAAGTGGCGTCAGTGGTTTTACACGCCCTGACGAGTTTGACTTATGTGGTTGTTGCTGTTGCGAGGCGCCTCAGATTGATCGGTCGTTCTCGAACCGATGGAGTCATTTAGTTGGCTCGTTTACGCCCCATAGGGCGGGGAAATGCACGTTCAGGGTTTAAGTTTAATCCACATCGGTGGACTGGCCCTGAGGATCCAAGGGCCCACCTGAGTCTGGGTCCTGAGGGGCGGGCTAGAGCGTCTCGAATCGGTTGAGGACTTTCTTTTGCCTCGATTCATAGATGGAAACCCAATTTCCAAATACGTGATTCTGCGGTTTTATTTGTAGAGCCTAGTATGGCGACATAGTGGGATGGGGCACTTATGCCGTCTATGATTGATACTTATGATTTGAAGTTATTTTATACACTATGCACTTACAATAGTATCAAACGATTTGTTTTAAACGTATCAAGCATTCTTTGGCTGTTATAAGGGAAAACCCTATCCTCGGCTGCGTTGCATTGTGTGATGGGACCTGGGTCTTATAACAGCTTCATTTTTCTTTATTTAGCATTGCGCTGTTTGTTTTATGCACTGGTAATCTTGGGAGGAAACCCGTTCCGTGTTATACGGCGTGGTCCCCTGATTTACCTAACTTTAAAATAAAGATTAACTATTTTAGTTCTCACACCAGTCCCATGACTGAACTGGAGTTTATTGTTTTAACCTAAACTCTGGGTGCCCTTATTTTGACACGGGCAGCTAGTAGTTTTGGTTTTGCAGATTTATATCCACAGGATCCTGGTTTACAGCTGGAACGATATCCGGAAAGCTTTGTATCCGTATATCTCTTCTAGTTGTGTATTGTATTATTTTCCGCTGCTATGTATTTAAATGTAATTTAAATGTAATTTAAATCTCTGATATTTCTGTGTAATATTTATTTGTTTATACTCTGTATATTCTTGTATTCTGATGCTTTGTTGTAATATACAATGAAATGTTCTCCCGTATGCGTTCTGTTGTGGCTTGTTCTCGAACTATCCGACACTTTCCTTTACGGGGAAGTTACGGGTTTTCACACTAGGGTGGGGGCACGATTACTGGACTTGAGGTAAGTGACCAAAAACCACGGCAGAAGGGTACGCCGGTGTAGTTCCGGGCGGACTATGGTCGTGCACATAGCCCGAAGCCGGGGAAAGCATGCACGGGTACCAGTAGATCGAGACTGTGCACTTATGTTTATGGTGTCCCGGGGTTGACACCCTAGGGCTTGATACACCCGACGGGAGACCCTGCACAGTCTGAATACAATTATGTTTGGGTCGCATTGACACAACACGTGACGAGTTAGGCTTATAGGGAGCCGATCGACTAGACCGTTTGGTTGGACCGTGTATTAGGGTCACTTCATGTTATTGGGCCAAAGCTTGGGCCAAGGGATCAATACTTGTTTATTCAAGTCATGTTAGTTTACTAGTACACCTGTGGTGCAAAACCTTAATCCTGATTATGCGATGACACCTTTATCTACCTTGTTAGTTAATCATCATGCTAGTATGTTGTTATCCTTATGTTCATCCCAGCTTTCATCATGCTAGTTAACTTTATCAGTTTACATTGATTGTAGTAGGGCTTACTCAGTCTTTTTGACTGACCTGTTTTTCTTTCGCCTCTTTTCTTCCGATCCCCCCCCCCCCCAGGTTCTCAGGGTGGGAATATTGGAGCTTAGCTTGGATTTCTGATCGCTTGCTTGTGGGATTTTAGCTCATGTACGGTCTTGACATGAAGCTAGCTATGGTTATCACTTATTTTGGAGATAGTACTTATGTATTTCAGTTTTTCAGTAATGTTGTTTTTATCTAGACTTGTGTATTTGGAAAGTTGACATTATGTTGTACCAGACTTGTTTTGAAATGGTTTGAAATCTTCCGCTGTTTTATCTATGATATTTACTCTGTTTACATATATACATATGTTCTTGTTCTGCCTTGATATATCATTATGCATGTTTACCCGATTCAAACGCCCCTCCAAAGTCAGAGTGCTTACAAGAGACACCCTGGCGGAGGTGGGGTGTTACAAACTCTAACTGATTAACTCTAACTGGTTAACTCTATTTGACTAACTCGACTTGACTAACCCCTTTCGAATAACATATTCGATTAACTAACTTTCGAATACCATATTCGATTAACTAACTTCGAATATCATATTCGATTAACTCCTTCGAATACCATATTCGATTAACTAACTTCGAATACCATATTCGATTAACTCCTTTCGAATGTCAATATTCGATTAACTAACTTCGAATACCATATTCGATTAACTCCTTTCAAATACCATATTCGATTTCTCCTTTCGAATACCATATTCGATTTACTTTATTCACTTTATAAAGATTTCCTTTTTAACAACGTTTTATTCATTTGAAAAGATTTACTTTATTCACTTTATAAAGATTTCCTTTTTATAATGTTCCCTTTCCAATTCTATTTGTAAATGGTTTACAAATATTTCATTTTCAAATTTATTCTTGATATATTCTAACTCCTTAAATTTTCGGGAAAATTCGCCTTAACCTCCTTTGTAACGGGAGCATCGGGAAAATCCCCAAACCCACCACACAGGCCTTTCCATTCAAAAAGAAATGTTTTGAATTTATTTTCCTTTTTAAAATATCTCCTATTTATAAATATCCCAATTTATAAATATTCCTTATTTATAAATATTTAAATTTATGAATATCTCTTATTTATAAATATTCCAATTTATAAATATTATGTTTTCAATATCACTTTGAAAATCCCCTTATCAACATTCCGGCATGTTATGGTATTCAATCATATCAAATCACGATGTTCAATATCGTCCAACCACATATAATCGCCCACAGATTTTATATCACATCATATAACAATATATGAAAAACAATAAAATAACTGTTGAGGAATCCAGTCGGATTCCTCCAACCTGTTTCCCTGCATCACAGATGTTAGACAATATAGATAACATCACTTTCAGTTCCATATGATACATTCTGTTAAACAGAATCAATATAGAAATTTAACTAACTGACTAGCAGTTCAATCAAACAATCAACACACAGTAAATCAGACAATTTCTAACAGTTCTAAAGATACAACATGAAATTATAAACTGTTCAGAGTTGGTGAGATTTACTCACCTTGTCCGTAATCGTTAACCAACGATTTACGGTTGTTGATTCTGATCATACAAATTTATTTTGAAATAAATTTAGACGAGCTCCCATCCATCCCAATTCAGTTCCAAAGCATAGTCGTCGTTCATACGACTCCATGTCCTCCTTATTTACTATCTGCTCCTCATCTCCTCCAAGATGCATACGCCCGCTCCAGAAATTTCACTGTCCCCTCCAACATATGAACCCCCCCTTTGTTTACAAAACAAATCCACATATGGGCCTCATGAGTCATGCATTTGCTAGCCCACCCACTCCATAAAAATCCATCTTCCTTTTGTTGGGCTTCACACAAAACCCGACCCACAAGAATAACCAACCCTGCTGTATCATAATTTCGCACAAACAGGGCAAACAACACTTCAATAAACCCATCTCGTCATTACAGAAACTCCCTTCCACGCTCACTTCAATTCTCCACCATATACTTCTTAATTCCACAAGCATCACAAAACTAAAATAACAACGTTCATTCCCATCATATTTTCTTCAATACCACACTTAGAATTTATTGATAAAAAGGATTACCCTCAATTCATCTGAGATAAATAATGCCGAAGCATTTGCTTTCAATTCTCTTCACCGACTGTTGCTTCCAGGTCATAGAAACCCGCATATCCCTCCTCCATCAACCCACTCTCGCCATCACAGGGACAAAAATCCCATCTGCCACTCCTCAAAACCATCTCCACGATTTCCTCAAACTGGGAACACCCATTTCCCTTATTCGAACAGGGAACCGCACCTCTCTGCGTTGTCCTCTCATCACCAAAAACTCAGCTCCTCATTTCAATCTCCTATATCACGCTGCCATGAAACCGGCGTCACCTCTATGATGAACTCAGCTCCCCCGACTCACTTTGAAGTCCAACTCGCATGCCAGGAAACAACCGCTTCCATTAGTTCTCCTCCGATCTGCACACACTACAACGTGCGATTTCCCTTCCTGTTCGCTGCCTTGAGTGACAGCAACTCACGATATTGAGGATCGGACTCATCCTTTTTGGTGTTAGCAAGTGCGCCCTGCATCCAGAAGATTGACCTCTACCCCCTTCCCATCTCCGCGCCTCCGTACATCCCAAAAACCCAAGCCCTAGTCCTCTGTTCTATTTTCGAAGGACACAAGGGACCGTCGAACTCACTAATAGCCCTAGGAACTTGAAGGGGATAAGCTAAGGAAATCAAACATATTTAATTCCTGAATTAAGGATTTTTCTTTGATTTTCTAGAAATTTATGAAGATCAATTTGATGGTTTGAGTAAAAAACTGGCGGCGGGATTCTGAACTAAGAATTAGGTTTAGAAGAGGATGGGAGGGGTATTTATAAGAAGAGGGATTTAGATATTTATCCTAGATATTTGTTAGGATATTTATAAAATATTCATTTTATATTTGTTTTTAACTTCTAAAAATCCGTGTGCTCACACACGACACCTAAAAATCACCAAACTGGACCTATAGCTAGAGTTCGACATTACGGTCCCAACGAAACTGGTTTCGTCGAATTCCGACTCCGTATGCTCACACAGCGTATTTTTAACTGTCGAAATACTGACTGTTTTTCACTCTAAAAATCCGTACGGCCACACAGTGACTCTAAAAATCACGAAACTTGATATCTAGCAACTATTTGACATTGCGGATCCAACAATACTGGTTTCGTCGAATTCTGACTTCGTATGCAAAAGTGGCTATTTTTAACGCTCTAAATAGCCTATTTAAATATATAAATATATTTAAATATTATTTAATTAAATATAAATAAATTTATATCTTCACATATGATATCGTCCAGCTCCAGAATATCATATCAGAATATACAGTTTGATATTTCAGATTCCAGATTATCACGATATTCAATTTATATCGAAAATCCATTTATAACGTAAATAAAGCGTCGCAAATTATAAAGGAATTTCACAGCGACTTTTCTGAAATTTGATTTGGACATATCTCAATATCTACACAACGAAATCCCGATTTTTCTCTTCCACTAGAAAGATATACTCCACCGGCTCCACACTTATCTTGTTTCACAGAAATCCGGCTTAAAACGAATCCTGTTCATTCTGTTGAAGTTCAAATCGCCAAATAGCGAACTGCCGCGCCATTTTGAGCTCTATTTTAATTATATTATAATTCTACGTTCAAACTGACGTCGATTGAATATATTCGTTATTATATTTCGAATCGAAACTCCACCAAATCTCGTATGCTATTCAATTCACATGATATTGTGAATTTCACTATTTCCGACTATTTCGACATTATAATATATTATTTAATTAAACGATCATTAACTTCTCTAAATCACCAATTATATAATTAAATAAATTAATTATATATCTCTAAAAATGCGGGTCATTAAATTCTTCCCCACTTAAAATAATTTCGTCCTCGAAATTGCTAAGTTAGAGGACGACCCTATCTATTCGGTAAAAGCTTATCTGTTACCACTTATCTCTGGTTTTAACTGAACCAATTAATATCGACTTCAATATTAATTCCTTCCGACTAACTAAAATTTTCAAAAATTCTGAAAATTTTTCTAACACTTTATCTTTTCGAAAAATTTCGCCAGTGTCTCCTTTGTACCGGCATATACGTCAAACCACAACTCGCCTCTCTAGGCCTTCTCCACCCCAAAAGAAAATCAAACAGCCAAGCGGCTTGCCAATTCGGCTCATAAATCTCATGCTTATATCAAATATAAACTTGTACCTTTTTGTTGGGTATATCAACTTTATCCCTTTCACCTGCTGTCAATTCAGCATATACCATTGTATTTCCAACCAAACTCCAACTAAGTTATTCTTAACACAACCATTCGCTTATTCAAGCCGAATTCAATTTCAAATTCAAGTTTCAAATTCTAAACTCTTAACTTATCATTTCAAATCCAAATCCAGATTATCCGCTAATCAATTCCATTTTCATTTAACTTAGTCAAGGTTAAATTCTAATTTATTATTCACTTTCACCATTTAAATCCATTTAACTTCATAGGTTAAATTTAAATTTCAAATTTCAAATTCTTGGGTTCATTTTAAATTAATTTGAAATCACAATACCAATTCAAAACATTTGAATTTCTAAACAGCTTGTTTTCTCGAAACAATTCAAATCAAAATCTCTGGTAGTAATCCACCAATTAGAAACCCGAAAATCACACCGATGATACTGCGCAGTCATCATCGGAATTATTTTCCAGCAACCCAAGTGACTTCAATACTATATCATTTTCAAAACCATAACTGAATACTTCCATTTTGAAAACATTTCAAAATCTCCCAGGAACTTAAAATTTCCTTATTTTAATTCCAAATATGATTTAAATTCATATTTAATTCATCTTATTTCATATACTTTACTTATATGATTCTGATTGGTTATATACTTAACCATTTAATTTATAATCTTACTCGATTATAATAACAACAAATATATCCTATATATGATAATATATCACATATCCATACTGTGTCGGTCCATCGTATTCAAGTGTTTATTTACTCCTACCGATACAGTGGATCACACTGATCGACCAGAACTCATAAACTACTCAACCGACGAATCTCCTCAATATAAAACCATTTTTATATCAAATACAAATACGCACTCGTATATATACACTCAAACTCAATCTAGGGTATTACTAACCCTATCTCTACCGAGTCACGCCACAGAGCTAAGTAATTCTTAACTTAAGCTCTGATACCAACTGTAACGACCCGGATTTTCGGCGACTATGGTTATCGACGTAAGCTCGACGTCAATAACCAAACATCGAAAAATCTCGGTAATTAATGAAAGAAATTAGAAGGTGAGAATAGATAAGATAGAAACTTAGAATAGAAGAAGAAGAAGAACACAACATCAGAGTAACACGAACCTCACAGCGGAACGAATAACATATAATAGATAACATAACTTTGAAATATAACAGTTATGTATACAATAGCACTTATCAGAGTACAACACTTACAACACAGCGGAAATAACTATAGCTATATGATCCTGAAGCCTCCTGCTCTAGCTCTTCAATGTATCTGCAAATCCCGACTACTTGACTGCCCGAACAAATTTAGGCACCCAAGAGTTTAGGGAAAACAACAAAGTAAACTCCGGGTCAGTCATGGGACTGGTGTGAGTAAAACAGTTTAAACATGTATATGAACAAGTAAACGATATCTCATAAGACCACGCCACAGAACGGAACGGGTTTTTCCCTTATGAGAATCCAAAATATCTTTATATCAAACCCTTTGATATTATAATAATGTCTATGTACAAATAGGTATCAACTAGCAGAAACGCTTTCATCTCACGTTCTACATATATAGTATACAATCAAAATCGCAAGCACGTATTGGATAATGGATTTCCAACTATGACAAGGTATGGAACCACCTTCCGATCAGTGTACTCTAGGAACGATACACTGGAGTTCAACAAAAACATCTTGTAACTCAGCCACACATGACCGACCACTCATTTCGCTTGAGTGTATCGAATGTATATCACCAACGGTTGGGATCAGCAACCGTTCCCGTATATATATAGGACAACATTGATAGAATTAAGAAACAAATGAATATTCTCTAGATAGGTGATTATACACCCTACTTCGGGGCGACCGACTTAGCCATGCTGCCTGCCCGATTTCTGTCATTTACTGGTTGATAAGGCTAGAAGCTACGCTTTATCATTACATCAGATTCACTTCGAATGCCACATTGTCAGATCCATCGAAATCACTAATTGACGTTTACAACAGTACATTACGTGTCAGCTAAAAGAAGTTTCCTTCTCCGCTTACACTCTTGGTACGGTTGGAGAAACCAATGTACGTGACCTTTCTGGAAATACTCTGTCAGACATCCATCTTCATTCACTTAGAATGTCACATCGTCATACCCGCCAAATCAAAAATTGACTTATCCACAAATAACACGGGTATACAGCTAAGTGAAATGAATTCCTCCGCCACCAAACGTGAATACGTTTGAACAGATCAATTTACGCGATCCATTGGATATACTCTGTCAGACCTTCGTCTATACAAGTTGTCCTGAGACTGGACAAACCGAAGGCACTATTCCGTATATCCATCTTAGTCACTATTTTCTAAGACTTATACAACAGCCCTTGCATTTTACTCCGTCTTCAATTATCCTTGGCATATATGATTCACAACGCTTATGCCAATACAGAGTGGTTCTATGGATAATAATCCAACCGGTCTCTCCATATTAACAACGTTAAAATGGTCAAAACTTTGATAGTCTGTGATTTAACTATCAAAGAAAAACAAGTGTGCAAACAACGATAGTATTTCCAGATGGAAATTATATCGAACAAACATCATTTAACATTAATCTCTTTAGTTCATTTATTTACTTATCTCCTGTTTCCCTATATTCTAAATTCTTATTTTTCTTTTATCAGAAAACATTTCTGATTCTCGTTTGGAAAACATTTCCAAAACTCCTTTACGATCAAACCTTACCATTTCTTAGTTAAGAAGGAAGTCACTCAAGTTGGGGTATAATTACCTCTCAGACCTTAACTGAACAACGTTATAACTTCAAAATGGTCAAAGTTTATCTTTTAATCTTTAACAACTTCTTTATGCCTTTCTCGTATCCAATTTTACTAATCCACTTCTATATTTAAAACATTGGTTATAACGATATCGTTATAATCCCTCCTTTCGAATTATCTAACTTTAATTATAACTTCTATTCTTATTAGTGAATAATTAACCTAACACTTATTTATAAATAAATAAATCTCTATTTAAACACTGGAAGGTATAAGTACTTTTCCGAATTCGATATAATCGAATTTGCCGATTAACTCTCTTCGAGAAATCTCTATTTGATTAACTACTTCTCGAATAAACGATATTCGATAATCTCTCTTCGAATAACTAATATTCGATAACTCTTCCTTTTCAAATATCTCATATTTGAAAATCTCACTTCGATTAAACTATAATCGATAACTCCCTTCTCGAATAACTCTTATTCAATAAATCACACTTCGATTAAACTAAAATCGATAACTCCTTTTGATGAAACTAAACATCGATAACTCCTTTCGATGAAACTAACATCGATAACTCCTTTCGATGAAACTAACATCGATAACTCCTTTCGATGAAACTAACATCGATAACTCCTTTCAATGAAACTAACATCGATAACTCCTTTCGAATGAAACTAACATCGATAACTCCTTTCGATGAAACTAACATCGATAACTCCTTTCGATGAAACTAACATCGATAACTCCTTTCGATGAAACTAACATCGATAACTCCTTTCGATGAAACTAACATCGATTAATTTAACTCGACGAACTTAACTCGACTAACTTAACTTGACTCGACTAACTCGACTTACTTGGTTCGACCAATTCAATTCGATTAACTAGGCTCGACTAACTTGACTAACTTAACTCGACTTACTTGGTTCGACCAATTCGATTCGATTAACTAGGCTCGACTAACTTGACTAACTTAACTCGACTTACTTGGTTCGACCAATTCGATTCGATTAACTAGGCTCGGCTAACTTGGTCGAACCACCCGATCAACTCAACTTATTTAACTTAACTTATTTCTCAACTCGATCAACTCGATTAACTCCTATCGAATAACTAATATTCGATTAAACTCCATTCGCTTGACTCTAGATCGCAGCGATCCCAATGGTTACGCCTGACTCCCTCAGGAAACATCCGACCGCCGTAGGCTATTTACAGCCCTGTGAATTACGCTAGCAATCGTACAAGATGGCAACTTACCCTGAATACTATGTTGGACTAATTCTGTCTCAAATAACTATATTTGATTAACTCTAGTTCGTTTTAACTCTAATCGATTAACTCTAACTAATTAACTCCAACTGGTTAACTCTAACTGATTAACTCTAACTGGTTAACTCTATTTGACTAACTCGACTTGACTAACCCCTTTCGAATAACATATTCGATTAACTAACTTTCGAATACCATATTCGATTAACTAACTTCGAATATCATATTCGATTAACTCCTTCGAATACCATATTCGATTAACTAACTTCGAATACCATATTCGATTAACTCCTTTCGAATGTCTATATTCGATTAACTAACTTTGAATACCATATTCGATTAACTCCTTTCGAATACCATATTCGATTAACTCCTTTCGAATACCATATTCGATTTCTCCTTTCGAATACCATATTCGATTTACTTTATTCACTTTATAAAGATTTCCTTTTTAACAACGTTTTATTCATTTGAAAAGATTTACTTTATTCACTTTATAAAGATTTCCTTTTTATAATGTTCCCTTTCCAATTCTATTTGTAAAAGGTTTACAAATATTTCCTTTTCAAATTTATTCTTGAAATATTCTAACTCCTTAAATTTTCGGGAAAATTCGCCATAACCTCCTTTGTAACGGGAGCATCGGGAAAATCCCCAAACCCGCCACACAGGCCTTTCCATTCAAAAAGAAATGTTTTGAATTTATTTTCCCTTTTAAAATATCTCCTATTTATAAATATCCCAATTTATAAATATTCCTTATTTATAAATATTTAAATTTATAAATATCTCTTATTTATAAATATTCCAATTTATAAATATTCTGTTTTCAATATCACTTTGAAAATCCCCTTATCAACATTCCGGCATGTTATGGTATTCAATCATATCAAATCACGATGTTCAATATCGTCCAAGCACATATAATCGCCCACAGATTTTATATCACATCATATAACAATATATGAAAAACAATAAAATAACTGTTGAGGAATCCAGTCGGATTCCTCCAACCTGTTTCCCTGCATCACAGATGTTAGACAATATAGATAACATCACTTTCAGTTCCATATGATACATTCTGTTAAACAGAATCAATATAGAAATTTAACTAACTGACTAGCAGTTCAATCAAACAATCAACACACAGTAAATCAGACAATTTCTAACAGTTCTAAAGATACAACATGAAATTATAAACTGTTCAGAGTTGGTGAGGTTTACTCACATTGTCCGTAATCGTTAACCAACGATTTACGGTTGTTGATTCTGATCATACAAATTTATTTTGAAATTAATTTAGACGAGCTCCCATCCATCCCAATTCAGTTCCAAAGCATAGTCGTCGTTCATATGACTCCATGTCCTCCTTATTTACTATCCGCTCCTCATCTCCTCCAAGATGCATACGCCCGCTCCAGAAATTTCACTGTCCCCTCCAACATATGAACCGCCCCTTTGTTTACAAAACAAATCCACATATGGGCCTCATGAGTCATGCATTTGCTAGCCCACCCACTCCATAACAATCCATCTTCCTTTTGTTGGGCTTCACACAAAACCCGGCCCACAAGAATAACCAACCCTGCTTTATCATAATTTCGCACAAACAGGGCAAACAACACTTCAGCAAACCCATCTCGTCATTACAGAAACTCCCTTCCACGCTCACTTCAATTCTCCACCATATACTTCTTAATTCCACAAGCATCACAAAACTAAAATAACAACGTTCATTTCCATCATATTTTCTTCAATACCACACTTAGAATTTATTGATAAAAAGGATTACCCTCAATTCATCTGAGATAAATAACGCCGAAGCATTTGCTTTCAATTCTCTTCACCGACTGTTGCTTCCAGGTCATAGAAACCCGCATATCCCTCCTCCATCAACCCACTCTCGCCATCACAGGGACAAAAATCCCGTCTGCCACTCCGCAAAACCATCTCCACGATTTCCTCAAACTGGGAACACCCATTTCCCTTATTCGAACAGGGAACCGCACCTCTCTGCGTTGTCCTCTCATCACCAAAAACTTAGCTCCTCATTTCAATCTCCTATATCACGCTGCCATGAAACCGGCGTCACCTCTATGATGAACTCAGGTCCCCCGACTCACTTTGAAGTCCAATTCGCATGCCAGGAAACAACCGCTTCCATCAGTTCTCCTCCGATCTGCACAAACTACAACGTGCGATTTCCCTTCCTGTTCGCTGCCTTGACTGACAGCAGCTCACGATATTGAGGATCAGACTCATCCTTGTTGGCGTCAGCAAGTGCGCCCTGCTTCCAGAAGATTGACCTCTACCCCCTTCCCATCTCCGCGCCTCCGTACATCCCAAAAACCCAAGCCCTAGTCCTCTGTTCGATTTTCGAAGGACACAAGGGACCGTCGAACTCACTAATAGCCCTAGGAACTTGAAGGGGATAAGCTAAGGAACTCAAACATATTTAATTCCTGAATTAAGTATTTTTCTTTGATTTTCCAGAAATTTATGAAGATCAATTTGATGGTTTGAGTAAAGAACTGGCGGCGGGATTCTGAACTAAGAATTAGGTTTAGAAGAGGATGGGAGGGGTATTTATAAGAAGAGGGATTTAGATATTTATCCAAGATATTTGTTAGGATATTTATAAAATATTCATTTTATATTTGTTTTTAACTTCTAAAAATCCGTGTGCTCACACACGACACCTAAAAGTCACCAAACTGGACCTATAGCTAGAGATCGACATTACGGTCCCAACGAAACTGGTTTCGTAGAATTCCGACTCTGTATGCTCACACAGCGTATTTTTAACTGTCGAAATACTGACTGTTTTTCACTCTAAAAATACGTACGGCCACACAGTGGCTCTAAATTTCACGAAACTTGAAATCTAGCAACTATTTGACGTTGCGGATCCAACAAAACTGGTTTCGTCGAATTCTGACTTCGTATGCAAAAGTGGCTATTTTTAACGCTCTAAATAGCCTATTTAAATATATAAATATATTTAAATATTATTTAATTAAATATAAATAAATTTATATTATCGTATATCTTCACATATGATATCGTCCAGCTCCAGAATATCATATCAGAATATACAGTTTGATATTTCAGATTCCAGATTATCCCGATATTCAATTTATATCGAAAATCCATTTATAACGTAAATAAAGCGTCGCAAATTATAAAGGAATTTCACAGCGACTTTTCTGAAATTTGATTTGGACATATCTCAATATCTACACAACGAAATCCCGATTTTTCTCTTCCACTAGAAAGATATACTCCACCAGCTCCACATGTTTCTTGTTTCACAGAAATTCGGCTTAAAACGAATCCTGTTCATTCTGTTGAAGTTCAAATCGCCAAATAGCAAACTGCCGCGCCATTTCGAGCTCTATTTTAATTATATTATAATTCTACGTTCAAACTGACGTCGATTGAATATATTCGTTATTATATTTCGAATCGAAACTCCACCAAATCTCGTATGCTATTCAATTCACATGATATTGTGAATTTCACTATTTCCGACTATTTCGACATTATAATATATTATTATATTATAATTATTAATTAAATATTCAATATTATTTAATTAAACGATCATTAACTTCTCTAAATCACCAATTATATAATTAAATTAATTAATTATATATCTCTAAAAATGCGGGTCATTACAGTCCTAGAATGAGCTAGAAGAGTATTATTTATTAAAAATAAGAATAAAATCGATTTAATTTTGAAATATACATAATTGAATATTTTATTTTAAATTGATTCTGGACAATCGACTATATGAAAATTTTGCATATACTCCCAGCTAGCATGTATTCGAAGTCTCTAATATACTGGATAGATATAAAATCACACTCTAGTCGCCCGGAAATGATTCTACTGATGACTACGTAGCATCAGTAGTTTGTTTTCGAGTTTCGAAGGTAGGATATCTATATATTTCCAATTGACTGGTATGAGAACCAAAACTTAGATAGGGTTTATTATTGTGATTTGGCACCAAAAATAGATTTTTGTATATAAAAATTATATATTTGAAAAGCTAATCAACACAATTGATTGCTTGCTGTGATGTTTGATTATTGATTACCCTAGTAAAATAATGGAATGATAAATAAAGTACAAATCAAAATAATTGTTAAGGGAAAAATAATACAAACTCTCTTGATAAAATCCTCAAAATATTATATAGGATATGGACGACTATGCCTTATCTAGTACTAAATTCTGGATGACTCTAAAACAAGCCAGAAGGGCTCATCAGCGAGCAGAAAAGGAAAGAGTGTTGAGCTTAGGAACACACAAATTTGTTTACTATCGTAAATGCAGAAAAGAAGGTCATTATGTAATTATGTGTCTTAAGAAAAAGAAAGAAAAAGAAAAACAGATAAGAGTGGACATAGTTCGCTTCAAGTGCAAAGAGACGGGACATTTTATACATAAGTGTCCAAACGTAAAGAAAAAATCCAGAAAACTAGGAAAAGAAAGAAAGTGCTTCCGATGCAAAGAAGTAAGGCATCTTGCCCGAGATTGCCTGTTAAAGAAGGGTGGTAAGAAATCCAAAGGAAAGGAGTTATCTACTTTGAAAATTATGCAAGGAGGCACGACTTCCTAGAAAGTTGGGTTCTAATGTAATGAACTAGGATTTTGGATATATGTATGACGCTTGTATGAACGTATGGATGCCTTTTGTTTAAAAAATTTATCGGTACTATATAATATAACTAATGTAAGAAAAATGTTGAACTAAGTCGAATTTAGCATCAAATATTGAACTGAATTGAAAATTGATTTGAATTGCATATATGTACATGTATGTAAAATGAACAGGTCATAGCAAGGAGGCTAGAGAAGAGGAATAAAATTGTATGCCCGACAAATAGGTACATGTTTACAATTTTCTTGGCTTTGAATGATTTTATGAGCCGATTGGCTTTTTCTTTTTCTTTTGGATTGATGAGGGCCCTGTGAGGCTAGTTGCGGCTTTAAATGTCTCCCTGTACAAAGGAGGTTATGGAAAAAAAATTCAAAAATTTAGGGTGTTAGCCAAATTTTTGAGGAATTGGAAAATTCTTAGTAACTAAAAAGTTGAAGAATGAAAGCTAGAACTAAAGTTGAGTTGGTTAGTTAAACAACTTTTAGCTCCATTCCTTTCGAGGATGAAAAGATATTATGTTGGGGAGACTGTAACAACCCGGATTTTCAGAACCAATTTAAAAATTTTATTTTGGAAATTTTAATGGAGTTTTAAAATTTAAAATGATTTATTTTAAATAATAACGATTAGAAATTTATTTAAATCAAAGTTAGAAAATATAAATTTATTTTAATTATAAAACGAGCTTGAAATGGCGCGGAAGTTTTAAAATTCGATTGAAATTTCAACTGAATGTACATGATTGAAAATAAATCGGATTTCAATAAAACCAGAAATATTTGAATCTGTTTAATTATATCTTTCTAAAGGATGTAAGAAACTTAGATTTCATAATATAAACTGAAAGTTATGTCCGGTTTAAAATTCAGAAAAGTCACTGTAGAATTTATATATATTTTAATATAATATATAGCCCTTAAAAATAGCCATTTTGCAAATGAATTTGTTTTTGGCAAAACCACTTTTGTTGGATCCGGAATGTCAAATTATTGCTAGATTCCAATTTTCATAAATTTTGGAATTAATATGTGAGCGTGTAAAAAGAAAACATGTTTTGTCAATTTCAGTTGAATTGGATCGACCAGAAAATGGACATTTTTCAAACAGTCTCCAAATTCAACGAAATTAGTTTTGTTAGAACCGTATCATCAAAAAATATCTATATTTATTTTTCTGGAATTTTTGGCGTCAGTATGTGGCCTCGGTAAATTAAAATGTGCATTCGAAATTCAATGTATTGATTTATATTTTAATTTTAATGAAAACTGATCGAAACGATAGAATTGTCCTACGAAACATATCCCATTGTGTTTAGAATGAGGGTAATTAGCTAGGAATGACAGTCGTTGGAGTTCATTTGGGGTTTGAATGCAAAATCTCCTTTTTGTGAAGTAAATAATATAAAAATTTATATATAAATTAAAAAACCCTAGCCCCTTTGTTATCTCAGCGCGCTACCCTCCCCTTTTCCTTTACCATTTAAACCAGATCGAGGAAAAATGTGATTTCATTGTATAGAAAAATATGATTTTTCATTGTATAGGAAAATATGATTTTTCATTGTATAGGAAAATTTTGATTTTTAATTGTATAAAAAAATATGATTTTTCATTTTATAGAAAAATATGATTTTTCACTGTATAGAAAAATATTATTTATATATATAGAGTTGAAATAAAAATATGATTTTTATTTAAATAGCATTGTTTAAAAAATGTGATTTTTATATAAATTGTAGCGGTATAAAAATGTGATTTTTATATATATTGTAGCGGTCTAAAAATTTGATTTTTTTTATATGTTGTAGCGGTATAAAAACATGATTTTTAATCATGTATAGCTTAGATGAAAATGCGATTTTTAAATATATAAACATCATATTCAAAATGTGATTTTTACTATGAACAACGTGAAAAAGATTGCGTTGGAATTTCAGGCAAATCCAAACTGTTCAGAAATTCAGATTTAAGACTAGAGGAGTCGAAACCAAAGGTGAGAACTTCTCACTCTAATTTTGTTTATAGTTAAATATATACTATGATGCAGACGATGCTTAGTAGCACCCGACACCTTTGATTGAAACCGTGGATGTTTGGTTGTTTGTTTGGATTAATTTAATTGGTTGAATTTGGTTTGGAATGTGAATGGAATTGATTGAATTTGGTTTGTGTATGGCGCGAGCTAGTATTAGGCGAGGGATAAGGCTATACCTTATTCCGTTTCTAGTATCGCGCCGTTATCCTGCCAAAATTTTCGAAAATAAAATGTGTTAGTTAAAAATAACATTTTTAATGTATATGAACTATTAAAAATATTCATGTGTTGAAATAAATATTTTATCATTAAAAATGTTTTTTTTAATGTACACAAGAACGACATAAAATTCTCCTAAAATGAAAATAAATATTCATTTACAAATTTGATGATTTGTTTATGTACACTCATTTAGCTGATATTGATTGGAACGATAAATTTTACATGTCGCCCAATTGCATAAATAATATTCAGTATTTGTTGGTTGAAAACCCACACGGGTATTGGGATGATATTTGACATAAACTAACCCCAATTGTTTAGCTGTATGTCAATCGATCGGTTGACAGACTGTTGTAAGCATTAATTATTTATATTTAATGCTTATACAATTATAAAATGCACTCTGGATGTTGTATGAATTTTTAATGATTGTTTATCATTATTGTTGTATACATGCGATGTATGAAATCCATATAACTTAAATTTTATGGTAATTGATTGAGTCGCATTCCGATTCAGAAATAAAGAATATTTTAAAATAAATAATATTTTAAAATAACGAATATTTTAAAATAATATTCAGTGAAGAATAAAATCATGATTTTGATGTCCGATTTTGGATAGGCACAAAAAATATTGAAATGTGAAGCCGAGTAATGTAGCAAACACTATTTTAACCCGAACAGGTTTGTTGATCAGATTTTATTCATTTTAAAATGAATATCGAAAAGAAGTGATTTCAAAATCTAATATTTTGAAAATATTATCATTTTAATATGATAAAGATATAGAATATTCAATTTTGTTTTAAAATTGAAAATGAAGTTGAAATCGTTTTAAAATGAAATAATAAACGATTTATAAAATATGATTTTAAAGGGAAATCGACGAAATATATATATATATATATACATATATGTATGTATATATTTATATTAATGGCCTGAATAGAACGTGCCGCGGAGTGACCGTTCGCGAATTTCGACCATTAACTTCAAATTGATGCAATGGGAGATCCGACCGTCGGATTCTCCTAAAATCGGAACCATTGGGTTCGTATCGAAAAGAGCTTTCCAATGAATATAAGAGATTTGAAATCTAATGGTGTGATTTGGAAATATATCCGAATCAAATTTGGAAAAGGTCGTTGTAAGTGCAGTTCGATGACCGTATATGGAAATCGACCGTAAGGGTCTTATAAAAATTATTAAAAATATAGAAAAATCATTATAAATGATTTGGAAAGATTTTGGGTGAAAAATTACATATTTGAATAGATAAAAATATATTTTTATCGAAATGAACTGGTTATTAACTAGAATAATAATGTCATGGGTTTTAAATAAAATAAATTGGACTTTGAAAATGTTTTAAAATAACCAAAATTTTCCCACGAATAAATTGGAATGGATTTGGAATGGAAATAATCTTTGGAATATTTCGAGATTAGATTGCGTGATTATATGGATATTGTTATGGGAATTTGGAAGATACAGATATCGTTATTCCCAATACGATATCCGTTGGTTTCAGAATTTGATATTGAATATATCCGATATAATTTCTATTCAGAGCCTTGTATTTAATATCAAATTGGATTTTGGGTTGGTCGTGAATGGTGTCTTCGTTAACACAATTCTTAAACCCAGTTGAGAAAAGAAAAAATCTTTTAATTAAGATTAATGAATTTTACCAATTAATTAATCTTTAATTGTAATTGAATTGAAATTGGATTTTGCGTTTATCGTGAACAATGTTTTAAATAACATTTGTTCTTTAACCCAATTAATGGTGAAGAAATGATTTGGAATTTATAAATCTTTTTATTAAGATTTAATGGAAATTTTCGAAAGTAAAGTTTTCAAATTTAATATATTAAATTGGAACTGAATGGAATTCGATTTGGTAATATTCGAGATAAGCTTCTGTGAATGAAGACTGTTACTATATATGGAATTTTAAAGGCCTTGCCGCTATTCCATTTATATTATTAGTCTGATACGCGAATTCATATCGATTATACGCTGTTATGATTTCCGTGAAGATTCTATAGTTAATGGGGGAAGATTTGGGTTTACCGTGAACTGTGTTTTAGAAGGCATTAGTTCTTTAACCCAGTTAAAGATAAAATTAATTTCTTAAATTCGAATAATAATTAAGTAACGCTTTTTGAGATTAAAACTGAACTAGAGTTTTAATGAATCTTTAATTAGATTGAAATGTGAATGAGGGGATTAAATTTACCGAATTTATGAAATGATCAAGGATGGAGTACCCCCAGTTTTACTCCAAGTGATAGTTAAATTTTTAATTAGATTTGAACGTAAAATGGTAATTAAATTTACTGATAACACCGTGGGTGTTAGATATGGATTACTGCCAGTTTTTCTCCATGGGATGAATTGGTTGGGATTGGGATTAATTAAATAAATAATTACTTTGTAAGGCTCGTTAATCCCGACTAGTTGAGAAACCTTAATTTGGTTTAGAATTGTGAAAAGATAAAATAAAATCTTTTGAAATGAGACCAAAAGGAAGATTAGAAAGAAAATTTAAAAGAATTTATCTTTGATAAAATTAATGGTAACCTTTCCCTAAAAATGTAAATATTTGAATAAAAGAATATTCTGAATTGGAATGAGGCGTATGATGTGATTTTATAGCACTTGATTATAAAATACACGAACTATTCGGAAAGACCGGGTTTAACCCATTCTGAATAATGAATACGACGACTAACGGTCGATGAGATTGAAGACGGTGCAAGACCGATGATCTTCACATCGAATGGATGAGTTGTTACTGATGCCCATGATTGGAGTAGCTACCTTGAAGGGGCTATGGTGGTAGCCGTCCGGAAGTATTTGTTGATTATTCGGATATACGAGGCCTCTCTCCTGTATTGGACTTACGGGACAAGGAATAAGGTGACTCCGGTTTCGTTACGACCCAGAACGGACTTGTAAATGGATGGTATGTCTGACGTTGTATTCCTTTATGTTGTATTCGTTGATCTCTGCTAAATATATATCTATTCGGTGGCGGAGAATTTATTCTCTTGCTTGACACCCTTATCTGAGATGTACGAGGTTAGAGATTATATATTGGCACAAATCAATGGAATGGTATGGATTGACAATGTGACATGCTGAGATGCATGTATCAAGGCTTTTGTTGAAAAGCAAAGCCTTGTAGATGATGAGAAAAACATAACTTTAATTAGCATCGCTTTGTATAGCGTTACTTCACGAGCCTCACACCCCGGTATGATGTTGAACTGATGGTTAGGTCAGTATGCTTTCGATATGAGGATGGATTCGATCGACCGAGATGAGCTGAGTGTAACGACCCGGAAAAATCTGAACCAATTTAAAAAATTTAAATTGACTAAAATAGTGGATTATAAATATTTTAAATAATAACGATGAAAAGTAAGTTTGAATCGACGTTTGAAAATGAATATAATTAACTCTAATTATAAACAAGGCCTGAAATGGCGGGGTAGTTTCAAAATTTGAATTCAAACTTTGACTGACTGTACCAGGTGCAAAACAAAACGGATTTGAATGAAACCAAAGATATTTAAATCTATTAGTGAATACCTTTCTAACGAATCGGAAAAATCGAAGTTTCATAGCGGGATGCAAAAGTTATGGCCAAATGAATTTTCAGAAAGGTCGCTATGGAATTTATATAGCCCGTGAAATTAGCCATTTTCATACGACCTCGGAATTCGATGAAACCACTTTTGTTGGATCCGGGATGTGAAGTTATTGCTAGGTTTCAAATTTCATAATTTTTGAAGCTAGTATGTGAGCGTGGCAAAGGAAAATGTGTTTCGGTCAATTACAGTTAAATTGGATCGACCAGAAATGGGCCTTTTTGCAAACGGTCTTAGAATTCTACGAAACTAGTTTTGTAGGGACCGCATCGTCAAAACATAGCCAGATTTATTTTTCTGGAATTTTTAGAATCAGTATGTGGCCCCGGCAAATTGAAATGTACGTTCAAATTAAATATCGAATATTCTATATTTTAATTTGAAGGAAAACTGACTGAAACATTCGAATGGGCCTTCGAAACATATCCCATTGTGTTCGGGATGGGGGTAAAACGCTAGGGATGATAGTCGTTGGGTTTGGATTGGAGGTCGTGTCAGAAAACCCCTTTTTAAAACCATCGGCCAATAGAATTTTTTCTTTCATTACTTTAAAAATATAAAAAAAATCAACCCCCCCCCCCCCCCCGTATCAGCTGCTCGACGGTGGAAACCCATTCGCCAGTTCCCGAGCATTTTCCGGCCGCCACACTCCTCGTTGACCTCCGACCCTTTTCAACTTTTTGAAGATCTCCCCGAGCTCTTCACATCCATCCCAGCCTCGCCTCCCATAGTTGCGTCGTTCTCGAGATTCGTGCCAGGAAAGGTCCACCGCGTCAGCCTTGTTTTCTCTCTCCATGGTGGTTCGAACCCAGCGCCACCACCAGGCGTGGGTAGCCTGCTCCAAGGCCTTCGACGTCGTATAACCTGATCTGGACCAAGATCTAAAGATTTGAAGTTAAATGGAGACCTAGTTTTGAACATCAAACAAGGTATACGTCTGTTATATTAATTAACTATATAATAGCACTTCTAAGCGCTACCGTTTTTGATTTCACTGTAAAAATCATATCTTTTTCGTTTCTTGACGAAATTCGATGAAACAGGAAACATCGTGACCGTGTGGACGTCTTCTACATTCTAGACGAGACCGCATATTTTTCTGAGCCTTCTGCTATTTTTGGTGGAGTGGAACCCAAAGTGAGATTTCTAGTTTATAAACGATATGAAAAACGACGATGTATAAATTATATCGTCGATGTATGAGTTATATAAGCGTTGTACACCTCTTGTATAAGCGTTGTATAAGTGGTACGTTCGATATATAAGTTGTATATGCATTGTAAAAATTATATATGTGTTGAAATAGAAGTGAAATGCTATATATATATATATATATATATATATATATATATATACGCCCCTCGTCCACAAACCATGGACGATATTTATTGGTTGTGATTGGTGTGAAAATTGATTGATAGCGAATGGTTGATTAGAGTTGTTTGTGGTTGAAATTAATTGATTGTGGTTAAAAATACCAGTTTGTGGTTGAGAAATATTTGGTTGAAACCACATAAGATTAGTTTGTGGAAATAAAATAAATATACATGCCGCCTGCGTGAGAACTAGATGCACGATTCCCCATTGCCAAAAACCGCGAGGTTTTAAGGTAGAGCGAGGAGCCGTACTAGGGACGGTCCCGGTTTTAACTACCCTGCCGTTATGCTGCCGAAATTTTGAATAATATTCATGTGTTAAAATTATTTCAATTTGTTGAAACTATATTTATCTGTTGAATAGAAAACCTTCATGTGTTGAATCGATATTCATTCGTTGGATAGAAATTCATGTGTTGAATGGTATTCGTGTTTTGAATATAAAAATCACCTTTTTATCGATATATATAAACTATAGAAAACCTTCGTGTGTTGAATCGATATTCATTCGTTGGATAAAAATTCATGTGTTGAATGGTATTCGTGTTTTAAATATAAAAATCACCTTTTTATCGACATATACAAACTATAGAAAACCTTCACGTGTTGAATCGACATTCATTCGTTGAATTGAAATTCATGTGTTGAATGGTATTCGTGTTTTTAAATATAAAAATAACCTGTTTACCTACATATACAAACTATAGAAAACCTTCATGTGTTGAATCGAAATTCATTCGTTGAATTGAAATTCATGTGTTGAATGGTATTCATATTTTGAAAGAAAGTGTTTTATAATAAAAAAAATCCTATTTTTATCACCTATATGAAATATATAAAATAATCTGGTTTTGAAATAAATCGTTTTACATTAAAAATCACATTTTTATAATATACATGAATTGTTAAAAATAGTGAAGTGTTGAAATAGAAGACAGTTAGATAAAAATATAATTTTTATCAAATATATGAAAAGAATATAGCTTTCAAATCGAAGAATCGAAATATATATATATATATATAAATAGAATTGAAATATATCGAATAACGACGCTGCAGTTCGTATTTTGAAACCGTGATTTCAAACGATTAGTGCGGGAGATCCGACCATCGAATTTTCTCGAAACCGCAACCGTTGGGTCCGCTTTGGAAATATGTTTCCAACGACACCAACTTTGTAAAGATCCAACGGTTGGATTGTCTGGAATGTTTAATTCAAATCTGAAGAAAAATAGCGCCAGAATCGGTTATATATATATATATAATTATATTTAATCGAATAACGACGCTGTAGTTCGTATTTTGAAATCGAAACTTCAAACGATTATACCGGGAGATCCGACCGTCGGATTTTCCCGAAACTGGAACCGTTGGATTCGTTTTGAAAAGATCTTTCTAATGATGTAAATTTGGTGAAGATCCAATGGTTATATTTTCAGATATGTGTAAATCAAATCTGAAGAAAAACAGCGCCACGGTCGCGTTATGGCCCGAAGCGTCGTTTTGAATAAATTGGCTATTTTAAAATAAATAAAAATAGCGATAAATCGTTATAAAATATTATAAACGATATGGATGTGAAATTTAGAAACTAACTGAAGGTTGGCTAAGTCGAATGGTTTCTTGGGTACTGATCTGATGTTGGTTTCGGCCTTTGGGGTTAATATTTGGGAAATCGTTCTCTTACTGATTGACAGTTAGCAACTAATGAATTGAAATGATGCATATGTATATTTGTGTTGCACTTGTTTATCATATACGCGAGTTGCTCAGAAAGACTGGGTTTATCCCATTCTGAATATCTTAATCGACGATAAGAAATCGAAGATAAAGACGGTGGTTGAAGACCGGAGATCTTCACCTCGTTTGGATGGTAACCGAGGTCCTGATTGGGAGGCATCCCGAAATATGGATAATGAGTGGTGATCTCCCAGATGTACGTGGTGATCGATGGGTTTGCGAGGTATATAGTGCCTCCGGTTTCGTTCAGACCTAGAACGGACTTGCGAATGGACAGTGTGTCTGACATTGGAATTTATTCTATGTGATTGATAGCCATCAGTTGCACGGTGTGAATTGCCTGTGTGGCATGCTAAGATGCAGTGATCAGGGCTTCTGTTGAAAAGCAAAGTCTTGTGGTGATGATCAAAGCACCGCTTGTGTGGCGTAGCTTTGTGTACAACGTGAAATCGCGAGCCTCACACCCCGGTATGAACCAGAAACGGGAGAGGACCTCAGGGGGGACAAGCGTTTCTTCCTAGCTAGAAGTGGCGTCAGTGGTTTTACACGCCCTGACGAGTTTGACTTATGTGGTTGTTACTGTTGTGAGGCACCTCGGTTAGATCGGATGATCCGGGTCCGATGGAGTCATTCGTTGGCTTACTTACGCCCCAAAGGGCGGGGAAACGCATTGTTCTGGAATTTTAATCCACATCGGTGCCCCGGCCTTGACGATACAAGGGTCACTCGAGCTCTGATCCTGAGGCTTGGGCTAGGCAGTCTCGAATTCGGTAAGTGCTATCTTTTGCCTTGGTTCATGACGGAAATTCAATTTCCAATTACGTGACTGTGCGGTTTTGATTGTATATATATATGGCGACATGATATATGGTACCCATGCCGTCTATGATTGATAGTTATGACGGAAATTGGTTTTGAAACATATAAACACTAGTAATAATATCAAATACTTTTGTTTTATTCGTATTAATCATATTTTGGCCATTATAAGGTAAAACTCTATCCTCCGGTTTGCGTTGCATTGTGTGATGGGAACTGAGTCTTATAATGGCTTCATTTTTATAAAAAACATTGCGATGTTTAAAAGAATGTTTCGTTTTAAAGCACTGGCAATCCAATGGAGTAAACCCATTCCACGAAAGTGGCGTGGTCCTGTGATTAGCCATATTATTAATGTGTAAAGTAGATTTCTCATACCAGTCCCATGACTGACTCGTAGTTTGTTTCACTTTCAAACTCGGGTGCCCCTTTTTCTACATGGGCAGCCTTGTATTTAGGTTTGGATGGCTTTATCCGGATAGCTGGAGTTGATGATGGATTCTATTATTTATCTCTTTCTATGTTGTTTAGCTCCTATTGTACATATTATGTTTGTTTCCGCTGTAGACATTTATGTATAGATGAACTGTATTTGTACTAAGTATGACCCTGTATATTGTGTAACTCTGATGATTACGTTTATCCAGTATATTCTATTATGCATTATCTGGTGTATTTATTTAATTCTGTTCTGCTATTATATGTTTCTACGTTATATTCCAAGGATTACCCTTGCCGCCGTCAGTACGGGGTTTGGGGTCGTCTCATGTGGTATCATGTATTTGGTTAAGCTTAGTTCTGGTATCATGTGGTATCATGTATTTGGTTAAGCATGGCTGAAGATCTTAACATCCCGGAGGGTTTAGTTATACCACTATGGTATAGGAGGTTGCAAGAGGCTAGGGCCGCGGCTGCGGGTCCGGCCAATGCTACTACACCAGAGACAACCGCTCCTCCTCCTCAGCCTAGAGTGGATAATTTTGCTAAGGTTTGCAAGGAGTTCAAGGCTATAGGAGGAAAACCTTTTCTTGGTTCAGAGACTTTCGTAGAGGCTAGAGATTGGCTTAAGGAAGTGGAAGAGTTGCTAGATATCTTTGAAGTGGAAGAGGGAAAGAAAGTCAAGTTGGCGGCTTGGTTAATGAAGGGAGAGGCCTCATTCTGGTGGGAGGTCACTAATGGAGAACGCCCTGTTGACTCTTGGGCAGATTTTAAGCAAAGGTTTGGGGCTAAGTTTCTCTCAAGGGCGGAAGAGAATCTGTTTATGGAGAAGTTCTTGAATTTGAAGCAAGGGAATCTCACGGTGAAAGAATATGTCAACAAATTCAATCAATTAGCAAGGTTTGGCATAGAGTTGGTGAATACACCGGAGAAGAAGGCTTTGAGGTTCGTTAGAGGCTTGAACGAACCATTGCAAGGAATAGCTATGACTCACATTCCTATGGGGGCCACTTTTGAGAAGCTTGTCTACATGGCACTTATGCATGAGGATGATAAGAATTCTAAGGCACCAGAGAAAAAGGGGGATCAGAAGAAACCGCAACAGCAACAACAAGGCAAGGGCGGAAAAGGCAATGGTGACAAAAAGAAGACGAAGAAGAAGTGCTTCAATTGTGGAACACCAGGACACCTTAGTAAGGATTGTCGCAAAAAGAAGAAGACCGGTTGCTTTCATTGTGGTGAAGCAGGGCATCTTGTGAAAAACTGCCCAAAGAAGGGGCAGAAGACGGGGTCTACCTCAGGAGGCCAGGTGCAAGCTCTTATAGCACCACCTCAGTCAGGGGGGCAAGTTCAGGTTCTCTCAGTTCCACCGATTCAGCAGAGAGGTAGAACTATTTCCGTTGAAAGGCTGGTTTTTCTGTTTGATCATCCAGTTCGTACTTTGTTTGACTCTGGCGCATCGCATTCTTTTATCTCATCATCGTTAGTTGAGTCACTGCACTTAGACACCAGTCTAGTTGATGATCCCTTGGTTGTCTCAAACCCAATTGGGGGCTCCATATATCTGTCTATGATATGTTTGGGTTTGAAGATTTCTATACTTAGCGTTGAGTTTAGATGTGATGCTTTTGTATTGGGCTTCACGGGCTATGGGTTGATCTTGGGCATGGACTGGTTATCCAGTAATGGTGCCGTTCTTGATTGCGAAAGGAGAGTTGTCAGGCTCATGACCCGCTTGGGTAACACTCTCGAGATCTCTTGCAATCCCATGGAATCTGTTTTGCTAAGTTATCTTGAATCGCTCGATGCTTCGGTCGAGAGTTTGCATTCTGTCAGAGTAGTCCGGGAATATCCGGATGTGTTTGAAGAAGTAAAGGGTTTGCCTCCGAAGCGGGAGATAGATTTCCGAATTTATTTGGTGGATAATGCCAAACCAGTGTCTTTGCCAGTACGCCACATGGCTCCTCGTGAGAGAAGAGAACTTCATAAGCAAGTAGGGGAGTTGCTTGAGAAGGGGTTCATAAGGCGAAGTATATCGGAGTGGGGAGCTCCAGTAGTGTTTGCCACGAAGGCGGATGGGTCCCTCAGACTTTGTGTGGATTATAGAGAACTTAATAAGCTCACGAAGAAGAATAGACACCCATTACCGAGGATAGATGATCTCTTTGATCAGTTGGTTGGCGCGTCAGTATTTTCGCAGATGGACTTAGCTACAGGGTTTCATCAGTTAAGAGTGGCGGAGGACAGTATAGAGAAGACTGCTTTCCGGACTCCGGATGGTTTTTATGAGTGGCTAGTGATGCCATTTGGGTTGACAAACGCCCCCGCATACTTTGTTGATCTCATGAGTAGAGTGTTCAGAGAGTATCTGAATAAGTTTGTAGTAGTTTTTGTGGATGACATCTTGGTCTTTTCCAAGAATGAAGAAGAGCATGCCTTACATCTCAAGGAAGTGTTGGAGACTCTTCGAGCGCATAGTCTTAAAGCTAAATTCTCTAAATGCCATTTTTGGAGAAGAGAAGTGCGATTCTTAGGGCATGTGGTCTCTAAGGAAGGGATAGCTGTGGATCCCGCAAAGATAGTATCTATCCAGGATTGGAAAGTTCCTAGAAATGCTACCGAGGTAAGAAGTTTCTTGGGGTTGGCAGGATATTATAGGAAGTTCATCAAAGACTTCGCGAAGATATCAGCCCCATTAACCCGCTTGACGAAAAAGAATCTGGTTTTCTCGTGGGATGTAGATTGTGATGATGCTTTCCGACGGTTAAAGAGAGCTTTGACCACCGCTCCAGTTTTAGTGCTCCCGGATGGGAGTAAGCCGTTTGTTGTTTATACCGATGCTTGTGGAACAGGATTAGGCGCAGTCTTGATGCAGGAGGGAAGGGTAATAGCCTATGGAGGGAGACAATTGAGAGTGCATGAGAAGAATTACCCTACCCATGATCTAGAGTTGGCCGCGATTGTTTTCGCACTTAAGTCTTGGCGCCATTATCTTCTTGGTGAGAGATTCGAGTTGTTCACCGACCATAAATCATTGAAGTACTTATTCTCTCAGAAGGATTTAAACTTAAGACAGCAAAGGTGGATGGAGTTCTTAGCATCCTATGATTTCGAGATAGCGTATACCCCTGGTAAGGGTAACGTGGTGGCAGACGCCTTAAGTAGAAAAAGGCTATCTTTGAGTCCATTGTTCGTGGAACGACGAAGCTTGGAGTTTCTTTCTTTGTTTGACTTCAGACCTTCTGTTGATTTTGTACCTGGTTTGTTGGCATCCTTGGAGGTTAGACCTACTCTTTTGAGACGGATTGGCGAGGCTCAGCGAGACGACCCACAGTTGGTTGTGTTGGTAGAGAAGCTTATAAGAGGGGAGTCGTCCAGCCATTTGGGTAGATACACCATAGATGATAAGGGATGGTTGCATAGAGACGGTAGACTTTGTGTACCGCAAGATGAGGGTTTGAAGAAGGCTATTTTGGATGATGCACATCGTTCAAGAATGACTATTCATCCCGGTGGAGACAAAATGTACCAAGACATGAAGAGAGTTTTCTTCTGGGCCGGTATGAAGAAAGATGTGGCCGAGTATGTGGCTAGATGCTTAGTGTGCCAACAAGTTAAAGTGGAGCAAAGGAAACCCGGTGGGTTGCTACACCCATTGGAAGTTCCACAGTGGAAGTGGGATAGTGTCTCGATGGATTTCATCGACGGGTTACCGAGATCGAGGAAGGGCAATACGGGAATTTGGGTTGTGGTAGACAGACTTACCAAGAGTGCCCATTTTATACCCGTAAAGAGTAAGAGGACCGCTCCATGGCTTGCTTCAGTCTATGTTAGAGAGATTGTTAGATTGCATGGCGTACCATCCAGCATTGTGAGTGATCGAGATCCTATTTTCACTAGTGAGTTTTGGAGAAGTTTGCAAGAGGCGGTAGGGACTCAGTTGTGTTTGAGCACCGCATATCATCCTCAGACGGACGGTCAGACTGAGAGGGTGAACCGTATCTTAGAAGATCTTTTGAGGCTTTGTATCTTGGATTTTGGAGGTACATGGGAAGAACATCTTCCTTTGGTGGAGTTCGCATATAATAACAGCTTTCAGTCCAGTATTGGTATGGCTCCTTTCGAAGCTCTTTATGGAAGGCCTTGTCGATCTCCTACATGTTGGTGGGAATCTACGGATAAGATCTTGCTTGGGCCGGATATGGTTAGAGAGACTTCAGAGAAGATTGATTTAATTCGAAAAAGGATGAAAGCAGCGCAAGATAGACAGAAATCTTATGCGGATCGGAGAAGGACGGATCTTGAGTTTGAGGTTGGGGACATGGTTTTTGTCAAAGTATCTCCATTGAGAAATGTTGTTCGCTTTGGGTCCGTAGGGAAGTTAGCACCGAGATTTGTTGGGCCGTTTCCTATTAAGGAAAGGATTGGACGGATGGCATATAGGGTGGAGTTGCCCGACAGACTTAGTGGTGTTCGTGATGTATTCCATGTATCACATTTGAGGAAGTGCTTACATGAGACCGCGGAGGTGGTAGAGCCGAGCTTGCTTAGAGATGTAGAGGTAGAGCGTGATGCGACGATTCGACGAGCTCCTACTCGCATCCTTGGGTCAGAAACTAGGAAGGTGAGGAACAGAGAAGTTCAGCTAGTTAAAGTGCAATGGGGAGATGACGAAAGCAATGCTACTTGGGAGACGGAAGCAAAGATGCGTTCTTTGTATCCATTTCTTTTTGAGAGTATGTCTTTTAACTTCTCCTTTATTGCTTGTCTAGTACTTATCTTATCTTTAGTATATCCTCTCGCTAATACCTATGACCTTTAGATAGGGTAAAACCTATGGTTGAAACATGTGTTTGAAACATGTTATGGTTGATGGATGCATATGGATGCAATTGTTTGCTAGTGGTTGCTCGTGGATGCATATACACACACATTAGGCACTAGATCGGCTCAGTCACTTCATGTTGCATATTGCATAAATGGATGTGGTAGTTAGATTGATGGATGTATCATGGCTGTGTTATCATATGGATGATGCATTTTTGTGTATGGTTGTGCACGCATGTAGAAATTTGTATGTGTCAATAGGGTTTCGCATACATATTGGATGCATGGCACTATCATGGTTTGCATTAAGGAGGTTTACTGTATCAGTAACCGCCTGATTTTCGCATTAGGTAAGTACATATACACACACTTTTGCATATATCCATCCAGCATTTAGAATCTTGTAAGGACAATGATTGCTCGTGGATGATGCTTTGAGTAGATGGATGATTGGATGGTAGGATACGTTCTTCCTAACTTGAAGATTTCGGGGACGAAATCCTTTAAGGAGGGGAGAATGTAACAACCCGTATTTTCAATAACCTGTAATAACATAAATCGAGGCAGAATTTAATTCTAAAATGGGAATCAAGGGAAACGGGCTATGCCATTGCGTTCGTCTCGGAAAAATACGCGAAATAGAGTCCGAGTTTTCGAAAATCGGAGTCCGTATGACCAAGATATGGCCTCGCGAAGTTTCACGAAAATTCCCAAATTAAAGTATACTTAATTAAGTGAAATGGGTTGTGTAGATATATATATATATATATATTGATATATATATATATATATATATAATTGAAAATTTAATAAATAAATATGCAAAAATGCTCAAAACAGCGAATTGGGAGAGGGGAATAACCGAACCGGCCGATTTTTGAAGTCGACCCGAGCCCGCTGGGTCGACTAGGGGTTAATCCAGGGTGTTTGGCTGTCAACCCGTGGGCCGATTCGCTCAAGTGCAGATTTTGCATTTGAATGGTTCTCATGGTCCATCTTTAATCTAAAGGCCCTAGATGGTTCCTACACTTGACTTCTTCCCCAAGACATGCTTTGATGGCTTGGATTGAATCTAGGGTTAATCCTATGGCCTAAAACACTTGCCTAATCTATAAATAAGACCCTAACCTACCCTAATTCATTCATAATTAAACCTAGTGACTAAACTATGGCAAAATGCTAGCTCTCATGGCCTCCACTAATTTTATGAAGAGGGTTGCATACTAATCACTCTCTAATCAACTTCTAATCCCTTCTTAGCATCTTAATCTTCTTCATTTGGTGTTCAAAGTTGCTAGTTGTGAGTTTCTATCACTTTGATGATCTTTTGGTAAACTAATTAGATGAGATGTGATGAGATTTATGGTTTTGTATGTGGGTTAATGAGCTTTGAATCATATGATATGATGTTAGCATTAATCTTATGTTTATGCATGTTGAGTATGTAAGCTTATGCAAGTTTAATATGATGTATGTTATGTTTGCATGATGCTAAATATGCAAGTTGTGGGCTATGTAATCATATGCATGTTATGCAAGTTCATGGTAATATGCTATGCAAGTTACATGTATGTAAATATGCAAGTTACATGTTTGTTAATATGCAAGTTACATGTATGTAAATATGCAAGTTACATGTTTGTTAATATGCAAGTTACATGTTTGTTAATATGCAAGTTACATGTATGTAAATATGCAAGTTACATGTTTGTTAATATGCAAGTTACATGTTTGTTAATATGCAAGTTACATGTATGTAAATATGCAAGTTACATGTTTCTTTATATGCAAGTTACATGTTTGTTAATATGCGAGTTACATGTATGTAAATATGCAAGTTACATGTTTATTAATATGCAAGTTCATGATGACACATTATGCAAGTCTATAAGCTAATATGCAAGTTTGTTATGCAAAATGAATATGTAAGTTATGTGACATATTATATGCAAGTTATGTGACATGTTATGCAAGTTCATATGCAAGTTATGTGTTTGTTAATATGCAAGATGGCACCTTTGAAACATGTTCATTCATATGCAAGTTGACACCTTTTATATGTGTTATATCATGAACGAAATTACGTGGGAACGATGGGGTAATTAAATGCATAAGTTAATAAGATTGTGTGAAATTAATATAATTATGCATAACACAAAATAAATAAACATAGTATGGGAATTTGCCTATTTGGTTAGGTGTACCCATACTATGTGTTGGGAATTTACCTATTGAGTTAGGTCTACCCCATGGGAATTTACCTATTAAGTTAGGTCTACCCATGTTAAGAAAACTTGATTAATTAGGGATAATTAATATAAAATTATGAGGGTGATTAATTAGGTGTAATTAATTGACTAAGACACGAGGTTGGACTCAGTTGTAGCGTAAAACTGCCCGGACCCAACCGGCTTAACCAGTTGCTACAAATGTTAGCCCAATGTGAGAGGTCTTAGGCACAAACTAAATACGTAATTAATGTAAAGACACGAGGTTAGACTCTGTTATGACATAAGGCTGCCCGGACCCAACCGGCTTAACCAGCGGTCATAAAAGACAGTCTAATGTGAGAGGTCTTTACAAAGGTTACGTTCTTAATTAATTAATTAAGAAACACTTAACCACATTAGCATGTAGAGGGACATGAGGGGTTAAGTGGGTGCCTCGGGTGGCATGAGAAAATCTAGTGGTTGCCTTGGGTGGCAATAGAAAATACGATTAGAATACTTAACCAAAATGGAACATGTAATTAAAACATGATTAAAGGGTTAAGTGGGATATACTAGAAAAAGGGACAAGCTTAGGTGGGTAGCTTGTGGAGGCCCATTTCAACCAGTAACCCATACGTATCTTTGTGGGCTCGACCCATGTCGAGGACGGGACACGCATACTGGGCTTGACTGTAAGAGGCAAACGGGTTAGCGGTGGCAACGCAAGTCCAACGGGCTTCATATGCGTGAGTGGGCCCGGGCTGGTAGGTAAGCCGTTGTTGCATCGAGTAGATATAAGCCGTGCACCTTTAGTTTCATCAGGTTGCCACATTGGGGAATGATACATCCCACGGTGGGGCCAGCACGGGTATCTACGTTAGGGAGCCGATCGAATGGGAAGTAGTGTGTACACCTAGTGGATTGTAGGGCCCCGTGGCGCCTACTTGGTCACCTAGGGGTACGCAAGTACTAATTAGTAAATTTTATAAGTCCTTGGGTGGGATCAACCTTTAAGTTAGGAACGACTGGTGTGGTGCAGTTTAGTAATTTACCTTAGGGAGGGTAGATGCGTCTTTATCCTTTATCTTCGTTTAGTTGACTGCTTAGGGTAGCCATTCATCCCTATATGTTACCGTATATCAGTTTATGTCTTCTCTGGTTACTTTAACGATTGTATTGTTAAAGTTATAGGACTCGCTCAGACTTATGTCTGACCCTGTTGTTTTTATCTTTTTCCCAATCCTCAGGTCCTACGGTGGATCCTAGCAGTAGTGGAGCTTGATCGGATTGCTGTTCCAGTCTTTAGGAGCTTGGATAGATGTAAAGCTCCAGTTATCCAGTTATCTTTTCTTTTGTTTGGCTATTGTATGAGAGTGGGATTATGTACTTCTTTATTTTGATGGATATTGTACTTGACCTTTATTGTGGTTTTATGATGTAACCAGACATGTTTTACTTCCGCTGTTATGAGATGATGTTTTAAAATTTCAAGTACTATTTATATCTGTCTTGTTGTAATTTTTCTGTTCTATATTCACTAAAATACTCCATCGATGCTATGGCATTCCCTTAGTGAGTGATCATAGCGGGAGTGGGGTGTTACACTGCTTTTCAACAAAAGCCTTGATCATTGCATCTTAGCGTGCCACACAGGCAATTCATGCCATGCGACTGATGTCCATCGATATACAACCTCTGAGCTCGTACGTCTCAGAGAAGGGCGTTAAGCAAAAGAATAAATTCTCCGCCGCCAAACAGATGTATATTTAATAGAAATCAATCAACACAGAATAAAATCCAATGTCAGACACACAATCCATTTACAAGTCCGTTCTGGGTCTGAACGAAACCGGAGGCACTTTCCTCGCATATCCTTCCATCTCCAAGTACGTCTGGACGACCACCAACTATTTCCATCCTCTTGGGTGTACTGCCCAATCAGGATTGTCAGTAATTACCCAAACGACGTGAAGACTTCCGGTCTTCAACCACCGTCTTCATCTTCGACATATCGTCGAATCGGTTATTCAGAATGGGTATAGACCCGGACTTTCCGAACAATCCACATATATTAAAACAAATATTAAACAAACACAACATACGCCTCATCCCAATTCAGAATATTCTTTTTTTCATAAAATCACATTTTTAGGGAAAGGTTCCCATTAATTTTATCCAAGATAAATTCTTTCAAATTTATCCTTTAATCTTCCTTCGGATGTCATTTCAAACCAAATTATGGTTTTCCAAGCTAGTCGAGATTAGCGAACCACAACGAAGTAATTATTTATTTTATTTCCCAATCCCAACCGATTCATCCCATGAAGCAAAACTGGTAATACTCCATACCTAATACTATGGTGTTATCGGTAAAATTAATTACCATTTCACGTTCAAATCTAATTAAAGATTTAACTATCGCTTTGGAGCAGAACTGGTAATACTCCATTCTCGCTTATTTCCTAAATTTGATAATTTGAATTATCAATTCACATTTCAATCTAATTGCAGATTCGTTATAACTCCTTTTACTGGGTTAAAGAACTAGGTGTTATTTAAAACACAGTTCACGATAAACCCAAATCACATTCTATTTGTTATCGGGTTAAAGAACTAGTGTTATTTAAAACACCGTTCACGATAAACCCATTTCAAATCCAATCAAATATATTAGAAATTCTAATTATTTAAAACCCTTTTTTAAATCTAATTTATTTAAAAATAATTGGGTTTTAAATTTAGTTCAAAACTAGTTCATTTCGATAAAAATCCATTTTTATCTTTTCAAATATGGAGTTTTTCACCCCAATTTTTCTCAAATCATTTCTTGTGATTTTACACAAATTATTACTATTTTTAATAATTTTATTAAGGCCCGCACAGTCGATTTCCAACAACGGCCATCGAACTGCACTTACAGCGACCTTTTTCGAATTTGATTTGGATGTATCTCCAAATCCAACTGTTAGATTTTGAATTTCTAATAATCGCTAGAAAGCTCTTTTCGATACGAACCCAACGGTTCCGGTTTTAGGAGAATCCGACGGTTGGATCTCCCGTAATGTCCGTTTGAAATAAATGGTCGAAATTCACGAACTGCCGCGACGCGGCGCGTTCTATTCAGGCCATTATATTATATATATAATATATATAATATATATTTCGTCGATTTCTATTTAAAACGAATTATATAAATAGTTTTAAATTCGTTTCAAAAACAATTTCAACTTCCATTTCAATCCAAAGCAAAATTGAATTCTTCCTTATAAATTCGTTTTAAAATTCATTTCTATTCAATTCAAATTTCAATTCAATTTGAATTCATTTCAATTCGTTTTCAATTCAATTCGAATTCGTTTTCAATTCAATTCGAATTCGTTTTCAATTCAATTCGAATTCGTTATCTATTCAATTCAATTCAAATTGGTTTTCTATTCGATTCAATTCAAATTGGTTTTCTATTCGATTCAATTCAAATTGGTTTTCTATTCGATTCAATTCAAATTGGTTTTCTATTCGATTCATTTCAAATTGGTTTTCCATTCGATTCATTTAAATTTGGTTTTCCATTCGATTCAATTCAAATTGGTTTTCCATTCGATTCAATTCAAATTCAAAATCGTTTTATATTCAATTCATTTCGAAATCGTTTTATATTCAATTCATTTTCGTTTTCTATTTGAATCAAATTCATTATATATTCAATTGAAATCAAATTCGTTTTATATTCAATTCATTTCAGTTTTCTATTTGAACAAATTCATTATATATTCAATTGAAATCAAATTCGTTTTATATTCAATTAGAATTCAATTCGTTATATATTCAATTCATTTCGAAATCGTTTTCTATTCAATTTAATTCAAATTTCATTTCAAAATATGCGATTTCGAAATCACTTTTCAATATTCATTTTAAAATGAATAAAATCGATATAAATATCGTCCACGTCAAAATGGCGCATCACTAATCAACACGGCTTTATATGTTTCAATAAATTCGTTATTCTATTCAACAAATGAATATTTATTCTACTCAATATGTGAATCTATATTTTTGTCAACACACGACTAATCTGAACGAATGAGTACTGTCCACGTGTGACCATTTTTGTTATTTACTATATTTTATGGAAATTAAGGTATCTATCATTTGATATTAAATCAGACTCCAACTGTAAATTAGTAAGAGAATGAGTCCCTGAATATTAACCCCGAAGGCCGAAACCAACATCAGATCAATATTCAGGAGACCACTCATCTCATCTATTTTCCAGTTAGTTTCTAATTTCATATATGATAAAGACGTAAATTTTATTGTTAAAACATTTCGTTCAACACATGACTAATCTCAACGGATGAGTACAGTCAACACATGAACCTTTACTTTATAGTGATAAAGATATAAATTTTATTGTTAAAATATTTCGTTCAACACATGACTAATCTCAACGGATGAGTACAGTCAACACATGAACCTTTACTTTATAGTGATAAAGATATAAATTTTATTGTTAAAATATTTCGTTCAACACATGACTAATCTCAACGGATGAGTACAGTCAACACATGAACCTTTACTTTATAATATTATTTATCTTCTAAATTGGAATGAGGCCCAATCAATCACCATATAATATTAATTATATGGATTTTCATACATCACACGTATAAGATAGCATTGAAAAATAATCAACCTTCAACCAAGGTGCACTACACTGTATAAGCATCAAATATTAATATCTAACGCTTATAACAGCCTGTCAATCAATCGATCGACATATTTAATCAATCAGGATGAGTGAACTTCAAATTTCATCTCAACACCCGTGTGGGGTTTCAAACAATCAAACACAGATTTTCTTTGTGCAGTTGGGCGATGTGTAAAATTTATCGTCCCAATCAATGTCATTCAAATAGGTGTACATAAACAAACCATCCGGTTTGTAAATGAATATTTATTTATTCATATTCATGTTAAAAATTATATTTTTAACGATAAAATGTTTTTAACTATATAAATATTTTATTTCCTTTCAACACATTAATTTCTATTTCATTCATTTACACAATAAAATGATATTTTTATTTTTCTAACTTATTTTAGAAAATTTCGGCGGCATAACGGCACGATACTAGAAACGGGACGAGGCCTAGCCTTATCCCCGGTCTAGTGAAGGCCCACGCCATTCACACATCAATCAAATCAATTTTATTCCACCAAACAATTCAATTTCAATCAAATAATCTAACTAATTTTTGCAATCAAACAAACAAGTCCATGGTCTATGGACGATTTTGTCGGGTGCTACTAAACACCGTCTGCATCCTAGTATATATATAACTAGAAAATGAAATTGAAAGGTGAGAAGTTCTTACCAATAGCTATCCAATACCACGACTCTTCTTTTATAGAAATCTTCATCGTTCTCGCCTTTTGTCGCTTCGTTGCTGTAGCCACTACATATGTAAAAATCATATTTTACTTCGCTATTCAATATATAAAAATCGAATTTTTACTTTGCTATTCAATATATAAAAATCGAATTTTTACTTTGCTATTCAATATATAAAAATCGAATTTTTACTTTGCTATTCAATATATAAAAATCCAATTTTTATTTGTCTACACATATAAAGATGGTATTTCTAATATTCCTATCATGTAAAAATTATATTTTTAAAACTTCTACTATATAAAAATCGAATTCTTATTTTCTTCATTATATATAAAAATCATACCTTTATATTTGCTACTATATAAAAATCATATTTTTACTATCTCTATAATATAAAAATCATATTTTTTTCTATCATCCCTATATAAAAATTATATTTTTATATTAAAGCCATATATAATTTAAAAAGAATGCTAATTTTAAAAACAATGTATATTAATATTTTAAAAACTGATTTTGCAGTGCTATTAAAGCAAATTCAAAGTAGTTAAACCTTAAGAAAATCCTATTTTTTTATCATCATAAAAACTGCATTTTTATGATTCTAAAAACCCAATTTTATTATCCTAAAAGAAACAAAATCCTAATCTGAAAAATAAATAATAAAGTAAATAAATAAAAACAAAATTAAAATAGAAAACTTACAGTATTCGATACAGGGGGGAGGCGTTTGTTGAAGCCAACGCGGGGGTTCAAGGTGTCGGAAGTGGTCGCGGTTGGGGTCAGTGGCCGGAGCAACGCCTGCGTCGATCTTGGGTGTCACGGTCTTGATTTGGGTGCGAGGTTCGCGGGTTTGGGGCGAGTCGGAGTGCTGCGGACGTGGGGAAGATGGAGGCCAGAGCATGGCGGCGTCGGGGTCTGGTCCGGCGAGAGGGATCGACGAGGGTTCTGGGGATCGAGGGGGGCCATCGGGTTTTTTTTTCTATTCTGATTTGAATCAGGGTTTGACTTTGGGGGAAGGAGATAAGGGGGTTTTATATAATTTTTATTTATTTTTATTTCACCCAAAAAGCAACTTATTATTTTGAAATCGAAATGAAACCCACCGACTGTCGTCCCTAGATAGTTACCCCCATTCTGAACACAATGGGATATGTATCGTGAGCTAATTCGGCTGTTACGATCAGTTTCCGTTCAAATTAAAATATAACTCAGTGTATATTAAATTTGAACGCGCATTTCAATTTACTGGGGTCCCATACGGGCTCTAAAAATTCCAAGAAAAATATTTCTAGCTTCGTATTGACGATACGGTCCTAACAAAACAAATTTCGTCGAATTCTGAGACCGTTTGAAAAATGGCCATTTTCCAGTCGATTAAAATCAACTGAAACTGGTCAAACGCGTTTAAGTGTGCCACGCTCACATATTGATTCAGAAAATTATGAGAATTGGAATCTAGTAACAATTTGACATTCCGGTTCCAACAAAACTGGTTTCGTCGAAAACCGAGGTCGTTTGCAAAATTTCCATTTTTAAGGGCCTGAATTCCAAAGCGACTATTAAGAATTTTCAACTGGACATATCTTTTGATTCCCGCTATGAAATTTTGATTTTTCGGATTCGTTGGAAAGATATCATCAATTAGATCCTAATGTTTTTGGTTTCACTAAAATCCGGATTGTTTTGCACCCGGTACATTCAATTGAAGTTTGAAATCGAATTATCGAACTACCGCGCCATTTTCAATTCTATTTATAATTATATATAAATTTTTACATTCTAACGACGACGTATATAATATATACGTTCGAATTATATTCAAAATAAATTTTTCGTTGATTATATTTAAAATTATCTATTTCAAATATAGAAAATTCGCCATAATTGCCAAAATAAAAATTTTAAACTGGCTCGGAATTTCTGGGTTATTACAAAGGTTCTCTCTCCTCATCTTTAGGCTCTAATTCATCTCCATTTTTCAAGGTATAAATCCTTAATTTTTTAATACCCTAAATTTGGTAATTTAGGGTTAATTTATTTGTTAGATTATATATTTGTATGTGTTGTTTTGTAAATACGTGCATATATAGGTTGAATTAATTATGTTGCTAATATTGGGTTAATTAGAATTTATGTTGTATGTAATTTACATATATAGTATTGCATACCTGTATATATAGTGTTGTTAAGTGACGTTTAGTTGAAATAGAAATAAATAAGTGACATTTAGTTGAAATAGAAATAAACAAGTTTATGTTTTATAACAATTTATCGAAAACTATATTTAATTTTATAACGTATGGTTAGTTCGATTGAATGTTGAAAATATACGTATATGTGATATATTCTGTATAAGTACAATGGTTAGTTCGATTGAGTGTTGAAAATATACGTATATGTGATATATTCTATATACGTACAATTAGAGATTGAAATTAAGCCTTAGAGTGTTTTCGGCCTCGTTTGATAAGTGTTTATATGATCGTTATGTGAATATTCGTTTTGTTAACAGAATGGACATTTATATTCATCATAGATAATATTTGTTGGATTTGTCCTTTGTATTGGACAAGTTAAGAACATAATAACAAAATTAGATCTCATAAATCATTTCAATTTAAACAGTTCTCAAAATTTCGAAAGCGCTTCCTTTGTGTTCCCTATGTACACACAATTGTGTACTATTCAGAACTAAAGCGAAGTGCTGTCGAAATTTTGTTGAATCGTTTAAATTGAAAAGGTTAACGCGATTTAATTACGTTATTGTATTCATAATGGGAGGTAGGATGACCCACCAGTAAAGTGTAAATGATCAATTAAAAAAACATTCAACAATAAAATTATTTTAATAAAATGTCAATGCAATTTTTTTTCATACATTTTAATTATATATCTACATTGGAAAAAGTTGACAATTATTTTACTGATCGAAGCTGGAGGTACAAACGAAGAGAAGCTGATGGCACAATAAGTGAACAATTCATTAATGGTGTTGGCGTGTTTATTGATTTCACTTTAAGTAACAACGGAAACGAAGTCGAAATCCATTGTTCATGTAGAAGATGCAAATTATCGAAGCACTTGATACCGCAAATGGTTGGAGTTCATTTGTGTCAGTAGGTTTTGTGGTGAACTATTTAGTTTGGGGTCGTCATGAAGAACCATTAACATCTGCTTTCGTACAAGTTGAGGAGGTAGTGAATAATGAAATTGCTACGACGAATCTCGTAAAACATATGGTTGAAGATGTTGCACATTCAATGTTCCCGGTTCAACATTTTACTGATGATGATGGTAATGATGAAGAAGAACCAAATATTGCAGCAAAAAAATATACGATTTATTAGATTCCGCGAAGAAACCCCTTTGGGAAGGCTGTAAAAGCGGAACCCAATTATCAGTAACTGCTCAATACATTGCGATGAAATCTAAATACGACCTCACAGAAGCTGGATTTACAGCTGTTGTACCAGCTGTGAAGCGCCTCCCAATAATTTAATGTGCGAAAATCATTATGAAGTAAAAAAAATATGTCGGATTTTGATTTACCGCATGAAAAAATTGTTACATGTCTAAAGGGTTGCATGCTATTTTGGAAGGACGATATCAACCTTAAAAATCTTGAAATATGTAATCAGGAAAGATACAAACCAAGAAAGAAAAAAGGAAAGGAAGTTCTGTATAAAAGTATGGATTATTTACCTATTATTCCTATACTTCAAAGGTTATATTCTTCTTCTATAACCGCTCAACGTATGAGATGACACAGTGTGAGAACACAGGAGGAAAATACGTTAACACACCCAACTGATAGAGAAGCATGGAAGCATTTTGACCAAGTGTTCTGATTTTGCATCCGAGAGTCGTAATGTTAGACTTGGTTTATGTACGGATGGATTTTCACCATTTTCTCAATTTGGTGCTAAATATTTTTCATGGCCTATTTTTGTCACACCTTATAATTTACCTTCGTGGATGTGTATGAAAACTCCTTATATGTTTCTCACAATTATCATCTGTGGTCCTGATGATCCGACACAAGGAATCGATGTTTACTTACAACCGTTGATTGAAGAATTAAAAAAAATGTGGTACGATGGGGTAGAAACATATGATATTTCGTAAAAAAGAACATTCAAATGTATGCTTTTCTGTTATGCACAATTAACGATTTTCCTACGTATGCAATGCTTTCAGGTTGGAGTATCGCTAGTCGTTTAGCTTGTCCTTACTGCATCGAAGAAACAAGAGCATTTTCTTCACCTCATAGAAAGAAAATTGCATGGTTTGACTGTCATAGATGTTTTCTTCATATTAATCATCCTTTTAGAAGAGATAAGATTTTTTTTATAGCTAATAGGCATGAAACTTTGAGACCACCTAAGGTATGGTCAAGTGAAGATATTTAAGGATTATCCAAAGATACATAAACCGAAGTATAGATAGAAATTCAACGTAAATCATCGATTCATAATTGGTGCAAACAAACCATATTTTGGGATTTGCCTTATTGGAAAAATTCTCCAGATTCGTCATAATATTGACGTGAGGCATAATGAGAAAAACGTGTTTGACAATGTATTTAATGCAATTTTGAATGTCAAATGGAAGAAGAAAGATGATTTGAAATCAAGACGTGATATCGAAGTAATATGTAATCGTCCTGAGATTCATATAAAGCCAAACGATACCAAAACACCAAATGCATGCTATGAACAAGACACTAATCAAGTTAAAGTACTTTTAAAATGGGTGGAAGGATTAAGATTTCCGAATGGTATATCTTCTAATTGTCATAGATGTGTCGACTATAAAAACAATAAACTTAGCGGGATAAAAAAACCATGACTGCCATGTTATGATGGAATTTTTTTTGCTCGTCACTTTCAAAGAATTGTTGCCCATTAAAGTATGGAATGTTGTAATAGAACTTAGTCTGCTCTATAAAGAGTTTTGTTCTACTACATTAAAAATTGATCATCTACGTAAACTAGAGGAGAAATCTTTATATTGCTCTGCAAACTGGAAAAATATTTCCTCTAGGATTTTTCAATGTTATGGAGCATTCACTTATTCACCTTCCATTAGAAGCACGTCTTCGAGGGCCTGTGCAATATGGATGAATATATCCATTTGAAAGGTATATTAACATTCAGTTAATTAAATATTGGTTAATGAAATGTATAAAAAATTAATTTACAATAATTCTAAATAGGTATTTAAATCATCTAAAAAAAGTGAGGCAGAAAGCTCGAGTTGAAGGTTCAATTTGCAAATCATACATCGAAGAAGAAGCTTCGTTTTATCTCTCTCATTATTTTAGTGATCACGTGATCATATCATTTGAAAGTACTATGCGTAATGATGAAGGCATTGATCAAGATGATTGTCAAGAGACTTTATCTATTTATAAAAAACATGGCCGGTAATCTTGTAGATGTGTGGAAGTATGGCTGGATGATAAAGATTATGATGCAACACACACACACATAGGGGTGTCGACTGCCTGGCGGCTGAAATGACCAATAAGGCTAGGTTTGGCTAGGTTTTGAGGGTTAATATATATAAATGGATGACCATGATTAAATTTAAATAATCCAACTACCCAAGCACACACAGATGACTATATATATATATATATACCCTCAAACCTCGCAATTAAGTCCTAGCCACTCTCTTTTCTCCACCTCCATATTATCCTTCTCCGTTGCTGAATTCCAGAAAGGTTAGGAATTTCTCTTCTATTCCTCTAACCTCCGTTCTTACCTTTTCTCTAATCTAAATTCATATAGATTTTAGTGTAAATTCTGGAATTTAGTTTTATATATGCTTAAGATTCTAAAAATGATTCTTATATATATATATATATATATATATATCAGAAGGATTGGAGCAAGTTTATCACAAAGGATGAATCCAGATCTGAATCTACAATAGGAATCCTACTGTTCTTCCCCTTAAATCTGTGAGTGGAATATTGTATTTCTTAGGCATATTCTACTTTTTTGTAGATTAACATATTGATTAGTTTTCCTAAGAGTATTTGGCACAAAGATAACATCAATACAAAAAACCACCAAATCCTCTATTTTATGTTTTGCGCAAGAATTGTCAATTTATTGGGTTTGTGGATTTTGTTCTAAATATTGAATTGAGAAAAAAGTGTAACAACCCGCATTTTACATATCGGAGGATCATAAAATATTTTTATTTAATTTCCTGAGGGTTGGATCATTCTCATATTTTGATATGTTGTCTATGGGTATGCGAGACATGTCCATAATTTTTACCAATGACCATTTTACCCTTATCAGTTTTGTATAGGGAATAACTTTTGATTGGGATCGTATCAAGTACTGAGATTGGTTTCATTATAAAGGAAATGGTGATGCCAATTTCGTAGAGTGGTCACATTAAAGTTTTGGTTCAGCGGTTTGGGAGGAATCATTGTTTTAGTGTTTCACAGTTTGTTGTTCATGTTTTGGGAAGCCAATGATGGGCTGATTTGAGGAGGCCCATTAGTGGGCTGGTGGAAAGCTATAAATAGGGGGTTAGAGGTATGGACAGAGAGTTACTTTTCTTAACTCTTTCATTTGGTTGAGCTCATGGTCCTCCTTGCTCAAGCAAATACACCTTTCCACCATTAAAATCTAGATCTACACATAAGAGAATTGAAGATCTACTTCGTTTGAAGCTAGATCTACATCAATTGTAACACCCCGAATTTTTAACAACACTAAAGAGATAAAGAATAATTAATTTAATATCCAAAATTAAGGGAAACAGATTACTTCATTGCGTCCGTCTAAAAATTTTGGTCAAGATAGACACCTGGTTTGCGTAAAACAGATAACGTATGAAGAAGTTATGAACGGTAGAAATTTGACAATCAAAATAGGGATAACTGGTACATTTGACAAGTTCACCAAGGCAATTTTACACTGACACACCTGTAAGGTGTGCCAAGAATAGTTTTTGGGTATTTGGGCCTTTTTCAAGTGGGTGGCGACCTATGACACAATTCCTTTAGGGCTGAGGTGGCATCCGAATTCTATAACCTGGCAGATATAAATATACCTCAATTCCTTTGTTTTCTTCACAAAGAAACAATGGCGGCCAGACTCTGCCAGTGTCTGAATTGAACGGGATCCCTTATCTTTTACTATCAACTAAAGCAAATCAAATTATGAAATTCAAGCATAGATTCAACACCAACTTCTTTTATATCATCTTAGCAATCCAATCACAGTGAGTTAGTTATTTTTAAGTTTAAATAAATAAAACTAAATTATGAAAGACTGTGATTTGGATATGTGTAAACCATGAATCCATGCTATTATCATATCTTATGCTATGTCATGATAGATCTATTTCTCTAGATCCAATTCAATTGTGGTTATTCTACTATGTTATTATTGTGGATGTTGGTTTGTAACTATATTGTGGTTAATATAATCTGTTAATTTGGACAGTCATATCATTGGATAGATCTAATCATTCATGTAAATCACAAACATATATCACCTTGAATTGGTTAGGATTGGATCTAAATCTTTATCTTAATTGTAACTTCTATGACATGCTATGATGTGGATTTGTGTAGATCTATTTCTAAACTAGTAGATCTAATTTATGTGAACATTGAAACTGTTAGTCAGATCAAGATTACTGAAACACCCCACCTCCGTTAGGGTCACTCTCAAAGGGAATGCCCTAATTTTGGTGGAGGTTTATAAGTATAAGTCACAGATATACAAGACAGATATAAGAACACATATTTGTAAACAGCGGAAAAACAACAACTTTTATTTCATAAAAGCAAATACGTGTTACAACAACATCACCATAATTGTCTTACATCTTTTCCAAAAACATAACACTTCCATAACCTGTCTTGATTACATTTTATTTAAAGAAGCATAAAGAAAACATAGATAAAACTGCAAAAGCCCCATAGTGGTTGTCCAAAGCCATAGTTCAAAAAGAAAAGGTCCAAGCAATACATTTCTCCTCTTCAAGCTGGATGTTAAGGCTGGTCAAGCTGCAGTGTTCCCTCCCTGTGGACCTGGGGGGGGGGAACGGAAGAAAAGAAGACGAAAGAAAAGTAGAGTCAGACATAAAGCCTGAGTAAGTCTAGTACTATTCTGTCTATGAATAAAGAACTGGGTATGATAAGTATAAACAAGAAGTGGGAAAGCACTATAACTTGGTTAAGTTGTCTAGGGTCGAATATACTATCGTACCCCATGTTAATCTCTGAACCCGTATAAACTAGTTTCCAACTGGCACCCCATAATCAGGGTGATGTGATCCATTCTATGATGATCGGCTCCTACTCGCATAGTTGCATGTGTCTTACGGCCCCCGATGTTGTAGTTACCTATGCTGGTCCCACCATGGGGTGTATCAAGTCCCATGGTGGCGGCCCGACACAATCCTAGAATGCACAGGTATGCTACTGGTGTCCAGTGCCTTATTTTTCTGCGCCGGAGTGTGTGCACGCCCGCACCCCGTTAGAACCTACACTGCTACACCACCGCCGTCGATTTGACCTCTTACAATCAGCCCAGTAATCGTGCCCCACCCTGCCTAGTTTCAGGGTATCCTGATACACCTTCTAGGGTTACTGCTGAAAAGGGTCCCCCGTTACTAGGTTTTCTATCTCTAGCCAACATGCTAAGTTGGTTAAGTGTTTTCTAACCTAACCCCCACCAGCCCGTTTAGTTTAGCATGTTCCATTTTGATTAAGTCTTTAGTTCACTTAATCCTAACAATCCTAACTCAGCCTTAATTGTCTTATTAAAGCCTTGACCTCTCACATTAGACAGGTATTGTTGTGGCTGCCTGTTGCCGGTTGGTTCCGGGCAGTCTTACGCCACAACTCAGTCTAACCTCGGGTCCTTATTGGGCTCCATGTTTAACCTCCCACATTGGATAGGTATTGTTGTGACTACTGGACAGCCGGGCGGTTCCGGGCAGGTTTACATCACAACTCAATCCAACCTCGGGTTAAACACATCGTATGTTCTACATTTACATATTTTGTCTTTCTTCTTTATTTTCTTACATGTAAATATTTGCGGCCCATTATTGGGTTAATGGTGTAAAGGTTACACCAATCATGGGCCCAACCCATACTTGAATTTGGGCCCTTCTACTTTATATTTTCATTTATTAATTAATTTGGCCCAACGTTATTTTCCCCCGTTTAATACGTTCGTTTATATGTTGGGCTTAACCTTTTTAAGCCCAACTTAGCCATGCGAAAGAGGGGAGGCTTAAAGCGTGATTACATACACAAAAAGGGGATTGTGAGCGCATGAACTTGCAATGTGACGTTGGAACTACAAAATAGAAACTGGTGTACTTGCATAGTAGTAACATATACTTTGGTCATAAAGCATAAGTGACATGAATCAAACCATGTAAACTTGTAGTTAAGCTAAGAATCTAAATTGGATATCATTATTGACACATAGTCTTAACTACAACATAGACCTATGTTCTTATTTAGGCATAGTGTCAACCATAAGCAAATCATGTTCATAAGGTTTCTACATGTTTACAAAGGTGCCTACTTTTGTGACTAATACCAAAATATAGTTAAATTTATTCACATAACCATGGCATAAATATTTCTAACATGAAATTATGATTTTTTACTTTAGTCATGCAAACTTGCAAAAGGGATTTTTGAATCTAACCTAGCTATATACCACATATGTCATCATATAATTCTTGTTAACAATATAGACCTAACATAGATTTCAATTATGCAAAATATCAATCATAGCCTAGTCATATTCATAAGTTTGCAAATAGGTTTCTAGTACAAAACATGGCTTAATACATAGATCATGATGCCAAATTTTCACATAATTTCATATGGATTATGATAACCCAAACTTATTCCAATTACTTCACAAAAATGATGTTTGTATAAAAATACACATTATGATGGCATAGTAGCAAAACCCCAAACTTGCATGAATTTCAATTAATCAACTACATACATGTAGCTTCAACATAATTTGCGAATATTCCAAACGTATACTTGCATAAAACTACCGCATGTAGTTTTTCATAATGAATAACATAAATTGAGAATATCCAAACGTATACAATATTCCAAATCGATAGCAACGCACAAATATGAATTACTTTATCGCCACAAATCAAGTATACATACCAACACAATTATTTGTTCATACCAAAATAATACTCTACTTACAATTGTGTGGCGAATTCTCAAATTTAGGGATTAGAAGATGCGATTCCTTGTTGATTTGATTTGTTTAGGTTGCTTGATGCTTTAGAATTTGCCTCCTAATCCTCTCTCCAATTGGTGGCTACTCTTAGTCGTTCCTCAGCAACATGGCGGCTTTGTTCTTATTTTTGAATGAATAGATTAGGGTTAAGTCTAGGGTCATTTTTATAGGGTTTATGAACTGATTAGGACCATTGATGTTGCCTGGATTGATCGTAGCCCTTCATTCGAAAGAGAGACCAATTAGAGCTTGCCACCTAGCCCTAATGACATAGCAGACCACAGAAAATCGACCAACATAGAATAGGCCAGCCAGGTTGGGCTGGGTTCGACCTGGCTCTCGACCAGGTCGACACCCCTGTCGACAGGGCTGTCGACAGCCCTGTCGACATGGCTAGCCCAGGTCGACAACCCAGTCGACCTGGGTGCGTTAGGCGGGTGTTTTTCCGCCCTGGCCCATTGGGCCCCATTTTGGAATTTAAATTTGATTTCCTGTGCTATTTTATTCTGTTTGAATTTTAAACTTAATTTAAAAACTTCCGAAGGCCATATCCTCTTCATACGGACTCCGTTTTTCGAAAACTCGGACTCTATTTCGCGTATTTTTCTGAGACGAACGCAATGGCGTATCCCGTTTCCCTTAGTTCTTTGATTTGAAATTAATTATACTTTAATTTGTAAATTTCACAGTTATAGAATTCGCGGGGTGTTACAATTACCACCATGTGTTTATCATGTTAGATCTAAACCAATTGGACATCTAAATTGATAACTTAGATCTCACTATGCTTATTGAGATACCATAGTTATGTTAGAACCAATTGATTGCCACAATTTCGCCAGTTTTATGTCCACCTTGTTATGATGTTAATTACGTGTCCATGACAATATGTACGTTCACCTTATCACCATGCTTGTTTATGTTTATGCCAAGTTATGTTAAAAATGATCACTTTGGTTATATTCCCATTATTTTCCCTATTATCATTTATGACTAGGCTATTATCTAGCCTAGACATGCCGCCAATTTATGAGTGTGCTAGTTAAGGAACAGGAGAAAAAGGGTTAATATTGGCATAATTTGAATATAAACATTTTTGGACATATAATTCAAATTATTGGAATAGGCATTAACACCTAAAAAGGGAAAGTTTTAATTAATTGATTAATTAAAAATGGAATATTTAGTAATTACAATTAGGAATTGTAATTGTACTTATGCCACGATGTTAGGTTGCATTAGTGGTGGAAGTCTGCCTGGACCCGACCGGCGTATCCAACAACCACTAATATTGAACCTAATGTGGAAGGTCTAAGTATGTAAATACGAATTGGAATATGGCACAAGGTTAGGCCCAACTGTAGAATAAGTCTGCCCGGACCCGATCGACATATCTAGCATCCACATGTTGTAGGCCTAATGTGGGAGGTCTAGCCCATTATAAACCATAAATGGACATGGTAATGAATTGGACTACTTAACCAAAGTTAATCCATAGGGATTGTATGAACTTATATTTAAGTTGGGGGTTAAGTAAACTTGGTTGAACAAAAGGGGATGGTAATATTCACATTTAGGCCTACAAACTTAACCCGTTAAGGTTATGTAATTAAAGACACCTAGTGGTATACATAACCGGAGGAAATAATAAAGTTATGTAATTAAAGACACCCTTTAGGGTAAACATAACTGGTAGAAATAAATAAGGCTACGTAATTAAAGACACCTAGTGGTATACATAGTCAGTGAAAACCTAGATCGTTTGCATTAAACATTAAGGAAATTCATGAAATTAGTCTCAAGTGTCAATTCTGTTTTTATTGATCACTTGGTTGAGTACATAGAAAGTCCTAAGTAAAATCCTCAAAACAATTTAGAAATTAGGGTTTTCTCTCTACGAAAATAATTACAATAGTTGAGAATGAGAAAACCCCCCTAAAATGTAACCCCGGGGGTCTTATTTATAGACAAATCAGACCCTCTTTTATTATCAACTCGGCAGAAGCCCCTTTCAGATGCGGCAACATGGTTTCAGTCGCTTTTGCATCTTTCAGTTCTGGCAACACCGTTTCGGCCACCTCTCTTTCCAATTTTTATTATTATCGGGTCTATATCTCTTTCGGAGTGTTGGTCTCGGCTGTTGAAGATTATCTTTGATGTTGCTTTCATATGTATCAATATTAAATCTCTTGGTACAGATAGCTTTGGGAGTTTCTTTTGGTCCTCACCAATAGGCTCTTGTTTTCATCTTTAAATCTTCATAATGTTGCCCTTATGCTTTCGATTCTTATGACTTATGATCCTTCATCCTTTTCTAGGGTCTTATTTATAGACAAATCAAGCCCCCTTTTGTTATCAACTCAGCAGAAGCCCCTTTCGGATGCAGCAACGTGGTTTTGGTCGCTTTTGCATCTTTCACTTCTGGCAACACCGTTTCGGCCGCCTCTTTCTCCACCCTGTATTATTATTGGGTCTATATCTCTTTTGAAGTGTCGGTCTCGGCTTTAAAAGATTATCTCTAATGTTTCTTTCATATGTATCGATACAAATCTCTTGGTACAGATCCCTTCTGGAGTTTCTTTCGATCCTCACCGATAGGCTCTTGTTTTCAGCTTTAAATCTTCATAGTGTTTCCCTTATGCTTTCGATTCTTATGGCTTCTCGTCCTTCATCCCTTTCGGCATCGTCACTAAGCAAGTTAGTGAGGATATCCCTTCTTCTTATAAGCTTCGGGTTTCCTTTGTTGAGTCTTTGGAATCGATTTCGGTCATGTGACATCATTCTTTTCGTACATCTCCTCAAGTTGTTTTTTAGTCGTTGACATGCTTTTACTTCGATAGCTAGCTTTCAGAATCTTTTCCTTGTGCTCCTACTTCTTATAGCTTTGACATTTTTACCTCCTTCTGTATCAACCCTAAGTTAATTAGTGCTATTAGCCCTTCGTTTCATTCTGCCTAGCTTAGTGCTTTCTGTCGTGTTTTGGGTTTCGAGTCATAAGCTTTCATTCTATCTTTCTTATCTGCATCTGGCTTTAAGTGATTTGCCTCCGGAGTTGAGATCATAATAGCTGCTTTAGGCATTGCCATTTCTTTGACAATGTCTTCATTCATATGGGTACCAAGTCTTTTCTTGCTTATGTTGGTGCCGATAACCTATTAACCAAATCGCCTCTTTTATGCTCTCGGCTTCAGCCTGACGCCGGTTTTTTGCTTCTAGATCATTCTTTTGGGCTGGTTGCGATCCGATACCCCTTCACCGATAGCCAGTTTCGGTGATGAATTTGATAGTAACATTTGCCCCCCCTTGTGAAGGGGTAATTTCGACTTTTCAAGTCAAACTCTAACTTTCCTTCTGTGCTTTGACTTCCCGCCTCTTGTTACGCTTTATTCGATTTGTTGATTCGACCTTGTTGGTTCTGCTGAGATTTAAGAAATACATTAGCATAAATACTCTTTCTTCTTTCTCTTCGTCCTTTCATCTACGAATTACATTGCTTAAACAAGATCACCATTCCTCGATATTTTTACAGTCTTTTTTCATAATTTCAAATCCGATTCTCTGTAATTATTTCCATTTTGATTGAAGGTAGAAATCGAAATCGTGCCCTTAACCTGATTAGGAAGTCGATCAAGATTTCCATGTGTTAAGTGTGAGTTAAACGATGATGACAGTTTAAATGATGATTAATGGTGGATAACTTATGTTATCCATTTTCCTAACAGACTTTTAGGGTTCAAAGCATAAAACTGGCATACAGCAAGTTAATTTTCCTTGTAAAGAATGATGCTATGCTGCCAATATTATTGGATTCAATACCAACTGCCCATCTTAGTTTTGGTTTTGCCGACACCATCATCTGCATTTATAATGTTTTCGACCCAGTGGGTATCGGATCAGTGTGAAAGTGTTGCCGTAAGTTCTGTACCGGATCTCGAGACCAAGTAAGCTTTTGGAGATGACACATAATCATTTGGTTACGGTCAAACCGACACCAAGTGCTATCGATGTTCTGATTCTCCCAACATCTACCTTTTGCTCTTTGATATTGGTTTCGAGGTAGTTAGTTTTATCATCACCAAAGACTTAACTGTTCCTAATTGTACGTGATTTATGTTTATATGCAAGAATCTTGTTAAAATCAACTCTTACGATTAGTGCAGTGTTTCATAGTTCAAACTTCTAAGGTTAACAAGTTTTTATGTTGTTTAACCACTTATGGGTAGCATGAGCATATTTATGTAAAAAAAATATGGTATTAATATACATGTTATGGAATGATATCACCTAGCAGCACTATGTCTTACAAAAAAGCTCTAACAAGTCAATGTCTAGTTATTCTGACACCCATCGAAGGAAGAAGGCGTTTACTTTGAAGCAGCCCTTTATTGCTTCCCAAAACGAAGTAAATATCAACCTTGATAGCTTTGGGATGTCTGGCATGGATGTCATTCCTGCTACTGCTCAGGACACCATCAAAAACCCACTAGAAGGATAGTTTTCCTATTCTTCCATTCACATTTGGCATGTGGGCTTCTCTCCTTTCCGAACATTTTTATCCTGGCTTTTGCTTGACTTAGGAGTTGCTCCCATTCAGCTTTCACCAAACATCTATACTTTACTCTTATGTCTAGAAATTCTAGCACTTGAATCAGGCCAGACTTGTCTCAGTCCCAGCCTCATTCTCTATTTGTTTCATTTTTCTAAAGGAGCAGACTTACCCATCCTATGTGGAAATACGGTAAAAAAAAGTTGATCACTGATAGTATCAACAACTCCAATCTTGGAAAGATCAATTCTTCTATATCATGTGCCCTCCAAGCATCTCAAGCAATTTTAGCTAATATTGGTAAGCTTTCTGTTTTTGTAAAACAACTATGCCATCTCCATGCTTTATCTGATTTCGTTTCTTTTCAGATCCTACTTCTAAGAAGATAACTTTGTCAGACGAGGAAAACGAAGCTGCCAAAGTTATTTTCAAAAAGTCTGAGCAGTTGGGGTGCCGATCGACCTTGCTAACTTTGGACAAGCTTTGCAAATATAGCCTTCTTCCTGCTGGACAAAAGATTCTAGGGCAACAACTTATTCATTTTCCAGGCCCTAAACAATTGACTTTGCGTTCCAACTCATTTAGTGCACCGTCTCCCTTGTTTCTAGCTTTCGCTTTCACTTTTGGAGTGCTTTTTTTCTTCTTGAATTTGTAGCGGTAACTAGTACCCTGTCATTATATTGTATAGACCTAAAGAGACATTGTATCACATCTTAGAGCAGAATTAGATAAAAAACAGAGAGAAATAACCCGATCTCATATAGCGAACGAAAGGGTTTTGAAAGACTATAATGCTTTATTACGAAAATATTACAACCTCGATAAAAGTGCATCTAAACTTATGTTTTATAAAGAGCACGAACCCGCGCCAAGACTAAAGACGACCCGAAAGCACAGGGAAACGATTCTAGAAAAAAATAACGAGTTGATGACTCTATTTTGGAGGTTAAACCTGGATAGAGATATTTAGTGGATTTCTTGTATGAGATTTATAAGCGGTACACAACAGTTGACTTTTCTTTTTACTGAGCCTCCTCCACAGGCGTTATTCATATGAGTTTGGAGTTGACCCACTGTAATGAACCGACATTTTCTCGATCCTGATTATCGATAGAAATACCATATCGACTAATCAAACACCAAAAATTACCAAATTATTAATAGAAACAAGTCAGAAGGTGAGAAATAGAAAGAAAGAAATATTAGAATAAAAGAATGTAAGTACAACAACATCAGAGTAAGCAGGAACCTCACAACGTAACGAATAAAATATATTATATAACACAACTTTAGAAATACAAAATTTGTTCTTATATACATCGTCAGAGTACATCACGTATACAACACAGCGGAATATAAACAGCTATATAACTAGCACTAAAGCCAACTGCTCGAAGCTCCTCCAAGGGTACCTGTAAATACCTGAACTACTTGACTGCCCGTTCAAATTTGGGCATCCAAGATTTTAGGGTAAAACAAAATAAAATAAACTTTGGGTCAGTCATAGGTGTAACACCCCGTATGTTAAATAACTTGTTATAACATAAATCAGAGCAGAATTAAATTTAATATTCTGAATCAGGGGAAACGGGCTGTGCCATTGCGTTCGTCTCAGAAAAATACGCGAAATAGAGTCCGAGTTTTCGTAAATCGGAGTCCGTATGACCAAGTTATGGCCCGTCAAAGTTTCACGAAAAATCAAAAACAAAAACTGCTCATGTTTTGAGGCCCGGGATGAGTTTTGGGCTGTTTTTTTTGGGCCCTAAATGGTTCCTACACTTGACTTCTTCCCCAAGACATGCTTTAAAGGCTAGGATTGGTTCTAGGGTATATCCTATGGTCCTAAAACATCTAACTAATCTATATATACACCCTAATACCCCCCTTATCCTTACCAAAAAAATAGATCTAAGGCCATTATGCCACCACTTAGAAAATTGGAGAGCCTCCACTAAAAATCCTAAGAGGATTTGCAAGCTAATCTACATCTTCTTCTACTTAATCATTGGGATTTGCTTCATTTAACTTGCTAATCTTGTTTTGGTGAGTTTCTATGGCTTTAATAATCAATTGTTAAATTGATTATGGTAGGATGTGATAAGACATGGCTATGTTTGTGGATGAATGTATTTATGCAAGTTTGTATGATATGTGATTTGCAAGTTTTATGTTAAATGCAAGTTAAGGCCATGTTTTATGATGCAAAACACCATGTTAAACATTTATGCATATGTGACATGTTATGCAAACTATATGTGAGAATATATGCAAGTTATATGTAACATGATATGCAAGTTATGCATGTGATTTTGTGCATGCTAAGTAGTTGGTGTTATGCATGTTAAGTATTTGATGTTATTCATGCTAAAGTATTTGACGTTATGCATGATAAGTATTTGATTGTATGCATACTAAGTATGGGGTTTTATGCATGTTAAGTGTTTGGGTTTATGCAAGTTAAGTGGTAGGTTTATGCATAATAAGTATTTGATTTTATGCATAATAAGTATTTGGTTTTATGCATAATAAGTATTTGATTTTATGCATAATAAGTATTTGATTTTATGCATAATAAGTATTTGATTTTATGCATAATAAGTATTTGGTTTTATGCATAATAAGTATTTGATTTTATGCATAATAAGTATTTGGTTTTATGCATAATAAGTATTTGATTTTATGCATAATAAGTATTTGATTTTATGCATAATAAGTATTTGGTTTTATGCATAATAAGTATTTGATTTTATGCATAATAAGTATTTGGTTTTATGCATAATAAGTATTTGATTTTATGCATAATAAGTATTTGGTTTTATGCATAATAAGTATTTGATTTTATGCATAATAAGTATTTGATTCTATGCATGATAAATAAGTGGTTTTATGCATGCTAAGTGTTTGGTATTATGCATAAATCATGATATGCAAGTTTACCCTTTTAAATATGGTATATACATATGCAAGATGGCACTCTTATATGCTATGCATGTTTACCCTCCTTTAAGATGCAAGTCATATATGTAAGTTCGACATATTATGCAAGTTATGCTTACATGCAAGCTCAACATGTTATGTAAGTTATGTGCATATGCAAGTTATGTGTATGAGGGTATGCAAGTTGTGTGCATAGTGTTATGCAAGTTAAGTTTATGAGATTATGCAAGTTATGAGCATGATGTTATACAAGTTATGTATATGCTTAAATGCGAGCTTAATGTGATATGCAAGTATGTGAATGCTTATGCAAGTATATGAATGCCCATGCAAGTATGTGAATGCTTATGCAAGTTATGTGTATGCTTAAATGCATGTTTAACATGTTATGCAAGTTATGAGGATGCTTATATGCAAGTTTAACATGTTATGCAAGATATGTGTATGATAATATGCAAACTCATATGTCATATGTTATGCAAATCATGGGTATGATAATATGCAAGTTTGGGTTATATGTAGTTGGGTTAATATATGTTCATATATGCAAGTTGACATCCTCTTAACCCATGACAAAGTTATATGCTAAACCCATGATATTTGTGATGGATCTTTCCCTTTATTATGTCGTGAAATGAGAACGATTTACGTGGGGAACGATGGGGTAATAAATATGTTAATAAAAGTATGATTGGGTATGATTAAGCATACCATAAAAATAAATTACCATAAGTGGGAATTTACCTATTGAGTTAGGTCTACCCCATGGGAATTTACCTATTGAGTTAGGTCTAACCATGTTATGGAAAATTTGATATTAATTAGGGATAATTAATATGGGGGTGATTAATTAGGTTTAATTAATCAACTAAGACACGAGGTTGGACCCTTTTGTAGCGGAAGTCTGCCCGGAACCGACCGGCCATCCAGCAGCTACAAATGATTGGCCCAATGTGAGAGGTCTTAGTCATAAATTAAATACATGATTAAAGTAAAGACACGAGGTTAGGCCCTTTTTATGACAGAAGTCTGCCCGGAACCAACCGGCATATCCAGCAGTCATAAAAGACGGTCTAATGTGGGAGGTCTTTATGAGGTCATGATCTTAATTAATGAATTAAGAAACACTTAACCATATTAGCATGTAGTGGGACATGAGGGGTTAAGTGGGTGCCTTGGGGTGGCATGATGAGACTAGTGGGTTGCCTTGGGTGGCAATAGAAAAATACGATTAGAATACTTAACCAAGGTGGAACATGTAATTAAACATGATAAAAGGGTTAAGTAAGTGCCATGGGTGGCATGTGAGAATACGATTAGAATACTTAACCAAGGTGGTACATGTAATTAAACATGATTAAGGGGTTAAGTAAGTGCCATGGGTGGCATGTGGGAATCTAGTGGGTGCCCTAAGTGGCAATTGAAATATGATTAAAGGACTTAACCAAGATTTATAACATGTAAGGGGACATGGTTAAAGGGTTAAGTGGGATGCACTAGATTAAACGACAAGCTTAAGTAGTAGCTTGTGGGGGCCCATTTCAACCAATATCCCAAACGTATCTTTGTAGGCTCGACTCTAGTCGGGTGACGGGACACGCATATTGGGCTTGACTGTAAGAGGCCAAAACGGGTTAGCGGTGGCAACGCGGGATCAACGGGTTTCATATGCGTGTGTGGACCCGGGCTGGTTGGTAAGTCGTTGTTGCATCGTGTAGATATAAAGCCGTGCACAGTGATATTATATGGTAGCCACTTTGGGGAATGATACACCCCCTTTTGTGGGACCAGCACGGGTATCTACGGTAGGGAGCCGATCGCTTGGGGGTAGTGGGTACACCTAGTAAAAATAGGGGCAGACGGCACCTGCGTAGGGGTACAAGAAACTACCGGGTAAAAATTACTAAGTACACTTAGTGGGATCAACCTTTAAGTAGGAATTACTCTTGGTGGGTAGAACTGGTGTGGTGCAGTGTAGGAATTACCCTTGGGTGAATAAGTCTGGGGTGGTGTAATCTAATAATTATCCTTGGGAGGATAAAAGCGTCTTCTCGGTTATCTTAGTACACCCTATGTTTGTTGGCTACTTAGTGTGGTCATTATCCCCAGAGGTACCGTACCTTATTTATGTCATACCCTAATTACTTTAATGGTTGTATTGTTAGGGTTATAGGACTCACTCAGACTTATGTCTGACCCCGTTGTTTTTATCTTTTTCCCAACCCTCAGGTCCTACGGTGGATCCTAGCGGTAGTAGAGCTTGATCGGATTTCTGTTTCCAGTCTTGAGGAGCTTGGGTAGATGTAAAGCTCCAGTTATCCAGTTATCTTTTCTTTTCTTATGGCTATTGTATGAGAGAGTGGGATTATGTACTTCTTTATTTTGATGAATATTGTACTTGACTTTTATCGTGGTTTTTATGATGTAACCAGACATGTTTATTTCCGCTGTTATGAGATGATGTTTTAAAATTTCAAGTACTATTTATACCTGTCTTGTTGTAATTTTTCTGTTCTATATTCACTAAAATACTCCACCGATGCTATGGCATTCCCTTTGTGAGTGACCCTAGCGGGCGTGGGGTGTTACACGTGGTATCAGAGCAAAGGTTACCGGAACAGATAAAATTTTTAGAAAACTATTTTTCTAAAACATTTTTGGAAAGGAGTATTTTCAAAAACATGTCTTTTAAGAGAAAAGTTTTTGAAAGGAAAGCATAATCCCCAATAGCCATATCTATATCTTTCGAATTCTCCATTTTGAATCTCTTCCTTTCTCTCGTTTTGAGTTTCCCCTCCGCGTATAGATGATCTTTCTAAGATAGATAAGGATGGAAAACCACTTCAAGGGACTTAGACGTTAGTCGGATTAGAAGTTGGTTCAAGAAGGAGGAGGACTGGTAGGTATCTATTGGATAAACGATGGGAGGAAGGCTCAAATAGTTGTTTGGTTAATGAAAGATGAAACCTCATTGGTGGGAGGTTACGAGTGGAGAATAGGGAAGAAGAAGGCAAGTGGTTATCCTTTTAAGAGGAATAGGACACCTTATTAGGATTGTTCAAAGAAGCAAGGGCAAGGTATGGAATCTTCTGGAGGGTAGTTGTATTCCCTCACGACTAGGGTACCAGGTGGGGATAAGACCGTCTAGGTTGGAATTTGGATTTCTTTATTATCCAATTCAAACTTTATTTGATCCTGATATATCGAGTTCGTTTATCTCACCATTGATAGTTGAGTCACTGCACTTAGACACCAGTTTGGTAGATGATCCCTTAGTTGTTTCAAACCCAGTTGGGGCTCCATGATATGTTTGGGTTTGAAAGTTTCTATACTTAGCGTTGAGTTTAGATGTGATGCTTGTTGGGCTTCACGGGCTATGGGTTAATTTTGGGCATGAACTGGTTATCCAGTAGGAGTGCTGTTCTTCATTTTGAAGGGAGAGTTGTTAGGCTTATGGGCCGCCTAAGTAACACTCTCGAGATCTCTTGTAATCCCATAGAATCTGTTATGCTAAGGAATCTAGAATCGCCTGACACGTTGGTCTAGAGTCTGCGATCTGTTAGAGCGGTCCGGGAATACCCGGATGTGTTTGAGGAGGTGAAGGGCTTACCTCCGAAGCGGGAGATTGACTTCCGAATATATCTGGTGGATAAGGCCAAACCAGTATCTTGGCCAGTGTGCCACATGGCTCCTAGTGAGAGGAGGGAACTCCATAAGTAAGTAGGCGATTTGCTTGAGAAAGGGTTCATAAGACGAAGTATATCGGAGTGGGGCGCTCCAGTAGTTTTTGTTATGAAGGCGGATGGGTCCCTCAGACTTTGTGTAGGCTAAAGAGAACTAAAGAAACTCACAAAGAAGAATAGACACCCATTGCCAAGGATTGATGATCTCTTTGATCAGTTGGTTGGCGCCTCAGTGTTTTAGTAGTGGACTCAGCCACGGAAGTTCATCAGTTGAGAGTGGCTGAGGATAGCATAGAAAAGACTACCTTTAGGACTCCGGATGTTTTTTTTATGAGTGGCTGGTGATGCCATTTGGTTTGACATACGCCTCGCATATTTTGTTAATTTGATGAGAAGGGTGTACAAGGAGTACCTAAATAAGTTGTGATGGTCTTTATGGATGACATTTTGGTCTTTTCTAGGAACGAAATAAGTTTTCGTATGTGCTCAATAGGCTGAGCAGAGCCAGTATAGGATAAACGACGGTTTTGGAGCGAGACTGGCGAGAACATCCAGAATTGGTCAAGGGCTTAATTATTTAGCCATTTTTACTAGTATCGTCTCACGTAGGTCGTCTGAATTCGAAGGAGGTATCCCTTGGGTGTTTGTCTGATATTGGTTTAGGCCTTTGGGGCTTGCATTTGGGGGATGCCGAATTCGACTAGGGTGGTCTGCGTGGGAGACGGTTATGATGATCTTGGATGATATTCTGGTGGAGAAGAGCATGCCCTACATCTTAGGGAAGTGTTGGAGACTCTTCGAGCGCATAGTCTTAGGACAGCAAAAGTGGATGGGATCTTTAGCATCCTATGAGTAAGGGTAACATGGTAGCAGACACCTTAAGTAGAAAAAGGTTGTCCTTGAGTTCATTGTTCGTTGAACGACGGAGCTTAGAGTTTATTTCTAAGTTTGACTTTAGACCTTCCGTTGACTTTGTACCCGGTTTGCTAGCTTCTTTGGAAGTTAGACCTACTCTTTTGGGGCGGATTGGAGAAGCACAGAGGGGCGACCCACAGTTGGTTGAGTTAGTAGAGAAGCTCATAAGGGGGGAGTCGTCCAGCCATTTGAGTAGGTACACCTTAGAGATAGAGGGTGTTTGCGTAGAGACGGTAGACTTTGTGTACCGCAGGACGAGGGTTTGAGGAAGGCTATTCTTGATGACGCACACCGTTTTAGGATGACCATTCATCCCGGTGGGGGTAAGATGTACCAAGACATGAAGAGGGCTTTCTTCTGGGCCGGTATGAAGAAAGATGTGGCCGAGCATGTCGCTCGATGCTTGGTGTGCCAACGAGTGAAGACGGAGCGAAAGAAACCGGGTGGGTTGCTTCACCCATTGGAGGTTCCGCAATGAAAGTGGGACAGCGCCTCGTTGGATTTTATTGACAGGTTACCCAGATCGAGAAAGAGTAATACAGGAATTTGGGTGGTGGTAGACAGACTTACTAAGAACACCCATTTCATACCTGTGAAGAGTAAGTGGACTGCTCCATGGCTAGCTTTTGTATATCTTCGAGAGATAGTTCGATTGCATCGGGTACCCTCCAGTATAGTGAGTGATCGAGATCCTATCTTCACTAGAGAGTTTTGGAAGAGTTTGCAAAAGGCGGTAGGGACTCAGTTGCGTTTGAGTACCGCATATCATCCTCAGACGGACGGCCAGACCGAGAGGGTGAATCATATTTTAGAAGACCTTTTGAGGCTATGTATCTTGGATTTTGGAGGTACATGGGAGGAGCATCTTCCATTGGCGGAGTTGCCCGACAGACTTAGTGATGTATTCTATGGGAGGAAGTGCCTACATGAGACCGCAGAGGTGGTAGAGCCGAGTTTGCTTAGAGAAGTGGAAGCAGAGCGTGATGCGACGATTCGACGAGCTCCTACTTGCATCCTTGGGTCAGAGATTTGGAAGCTGAGAAACAGAGAGGTTCAACTAGTCAAAGTACAAAGGGGAGATGAAGAGAGTGACGCTACCTGGGAAACGGAAGCGAAGATGCGTTCGAGGTACCCTTTTTCTTTCGGAAGGTATATCCTTTTGCTTCTCCTTCATCACATATCTTGTGCTTATCTTATCCTTAGTATGTCCTCTCGTTAGTACTTTTGACCTTTAGATAGGGTAAACCTATGGTTGAAACATGTGTTTGAGACATGTTATGTATGATGGATGCAAGTGGATGCAAGTGTTTGCTAGTGGTTGCTCGTGGATGCATATACACACACTCTAGGCACTAGATCGGCTCAATCACTTCATATTGCATATTGCATAAAATTGTGTGTAGGAAGCTATATTTATGGATGTATAATGATTGTGTTATCATATGGATGATGCATTTTGGTGAATGATTGTGCACTCATGTAGATATTGTATGTGTCGATAGGGTTCCCTCGCATACATAATGGATGCATGGCACTATCATGGTTTGCATATGTTCATACATTAGATAGGGAACATATACACACACTTTTTGCATATGCTCATACATCATTAGAAATTGTTTTAAGGACAATGGATGCCAGTGTTTGATGGTTGAGTAGATGGTTGTTTGGTTGGTAGGATACGTTCTTCTTGACATAGAGATTTCGGGGACGAAATCCTTTAAGTAGGGGAGAATGTAACACCCCGTATGTTAAATAACTTGTTATAACATAAATCAGAGCAGAATTAAATTTAATATTCTGAATCAGGGGAAACGGGCTGTGCCATTACGTTCGTCTCGGAAAAATACGCGAAATAGAGTCCGAGTTTTCGTAAATCGGAGTCCGTATGACCAAGTTATGGCCCGTCAAAGTTTCACGAAAAATCAAAAACAAAAACTGCTCATGTTTTGAGGCCCGGGATGAGTTTTGGGCTGTTTTTTTTGGGCCCTAAATGGTTCCTACACTTGACTTCTTCCCCAAGACATGCTTTAAAGGCTAGGATTGGTTCTAGGGTATATCCTATGGTCCTAAAACATCTAACTAATCTATATATACACCCTAATACCCCCCTTATCCTTACCAAAAAAATAGATCTAAGGCCATTATGCCACCACTTAGAAAATTGGAGAGCCTCCACTAAAAATCCTAAGAGGATTTGCAAGCTAATCTACATCTTCTTCTACTTAATCATTGGGATTTGCTTCATTTAACTTGCTAATCTTGTTTTGGTGAGTTTCTATGGCTTTAATAATCAATTGTTAAATTGATTATGGTAGGATGTGATAAGACATGGCTATGTTTGTGGATGAATGTATTTATGCAAGTTTGTATGATATGTGATTTGCAAGTTTTATGTTAAATGCAAGTTAAGGCCATGTTTTATGATGCAAAACACCATGTTAAACATTTATGCATATGTGACATGTTATGCAAACTATATGTGAGAATATATGCAAGTTATATGTAACATGATATGCAAGTTATGCATGTGATTTTGTGCATGCTAAGTAGTTGGTGTTATGCATGTTAAGTATTTGATGTTATTCATGCTAAAGTATTTGACGTTATGCATGATAAGTATTTGATTGTATGCATACTAAGTATGGGGTTTTATGCATGTTAAGTGTTTGGGTTTATGCAAGTTAAGTGGTAGGTTTATGCATAATAAGTATTTGATTTTATGCATAATAAGTATTTGGTTTTATGCATAATAAGTATTTGATTTTATGCATAATAAGTATTTGATTTTATGCATAATAAGTATTTGATTTTATGCATAATAAGTATTTGGTTTTATGCATAATAAGTATTTGGTTTTATGCATAATAAGTATTTGATTTTATGCATAATAAGTATTTGGTTTTATGCATAATAAGTATTTGATTTTATGCATAATAAGTATTTGATTTTATGCATAATAAGTATTTGGTTTTATGCATAATAAGTATTTGATTTTATGCATAATAAGTATTTGATTTTATGCATAATAAGTATTTGGTTTTATGCATAATAAGTATTTGATTTTATGCATAATAAGTATTTGATTCTATGCATGATAAATAAGTGGTTTTATGCATGCTAAGTGTTTGGTATTATGCATAAATCATGATATGCAAGTTTACCCTTTTAAATATGGTATATACATATGCAAGATGGCACTCTTATATGCTATGCATGTTTACCCTCCTTTAAGATGCAAGTCATATATGTAAGTTCGACATATTATGCAAGTTATGCTTACATGCAAGCTCAACATGTTATGTAAGTTATGTGCATATGCAAGTTATGTGTATGAGGGTATGCAAGTTGTGTGCATAGTGTTATGCAAGTTAAGTTTATGAGATTATGCAAGTTATGAGCATGATGTTATACAAGTTATGTATATGCTTAAATGCGAGCTTAATGTGATATGCAAGTATGTGAATGCTTATGCAAGTATATGAATGCCCATGCAAGTATGTGAATGCTTATGCAAGTTATGTGTATGCTTAAATGCATGTTTAACATGTTATGCAAGTTATGAGGATGCTTATATGCAAGTTTAACATGTTATGCAAGATATGTGTATGATAATATGCAAACTCATATGTCATATGTTATGCAAATCATGGGTATGATAATATGCAAGTTTGGGTTATATGTAGTTGGGTTAATATATGTTCATATATGCAAGTTGACATCCTCTTAACCCATGACAAAGTTATATGCTAAACCCATGATATTTGTGATGGATCTTTCCCTTTATTATGTCGTGAAATGAGAACGATTTACGTGGGGAACGATGGGGTAATAAATATGTTAATAAAAGTATGATTGGGTATGATTAAGCATACCATAAAAATAAATTACCATAAGTGGGAATTTACCTATTGAGTTAGGTCTACCCCATGGGAATTTACCTATTGAGTTAGGTCTACCCATGTTATGGAAAATTTGATATTAATTAGGGATAATTAATATGGGGGTGATTAATTAGGTTTAATTAATCAACTAAGACACGAGGTTGGACCCTTTTGTAGCGGAAGTCTGCCCGGAACCGACCGGCCATCCAGCAGCTACAAATGATTGGCCCAATGTGAGAGGTCTTAGTCATAAATTAAATACATGATTAAAGTAAAGACACGAGGTTAGGCCCTTTTTATGACAGAAGTCTGCCCGGAACCAACCGGCATATCCAGCAGTCATAAAAGACGGTCTAATGTGGGAGGTCTTTATGAGGTCATGATCTTAATTAATGAATTAAGAAACACTTAACCATATTAGCATGTAGTGGGACATGAGGGGTTAAGTGGGTGCCTTGGGGTGGCATGATGAGACTAGTGGGTTGCCTTGGGTGGCAATAGAAAAATACGATTAGAATACTTAACCAAGGTGGAACATGTAATTAAACATGATTAAGGGGTTAAGTAAGTGCCATGGGTGGCATGTGGGAATCTAGTGGGTGCCCTAAGTGGCAATTGAAATATGATTAAAGGACTTAACCAAGATTTATAACATGTAAGGGGACATGGTTAAAGGGTTAAGTGGGATGCACTAGATTAAACGACAAGCTTAAGTAGTAGCTTGTGGGGGCCCATTTCAACCAATATCCCAAACGTATCTTTGTAGGCTCGACTCTAGTCGGGTGACGGGACACGCATATTGCGCTTGACTGTAAGAGGCCAAAACGGGTTAGCGGTGGCAACGCGGGATCAACGGGTTTCATATGCGTGTGTGGACCCGGGCTGGTTGGTAAGTCGTTGTTGCATCGTGTAGATATAAAGCCGTGCACAGTGATATTATATGGTAGCCACTTTGGGGAATGATACACCCCCTTTTGTGGGACCAGCACGGGTATCTACGGTAGGGAGCCGATCGCTTGGGGGTAGTGGGTACACCTAGTAAAAATAGGGGCAGACGGCACCTGCGTAGGGGTACAAGAAACTACCGGGTAAAAATTACTAAGTACACTTAGTGGGATCAACCTTTAAGTAGGAATTACTCTTGGTGGGTAGAACTGGTGTGGTGCAGTGTAGGAATTACCCTTGGGTGAATAAGTCTGGGGTGGTGTAATCTAATAATTATCCTTGGGAGGATAAAAGCGTCTTCTCGGTTATCTTAGTACACCCTATGTTTGTTGGCTACTTAGTGTGGTCATTATCCCCAGAGGTACCGTACCTTATTTATGTCATACCCTAATTACTTTAATGGTTGTATTGTTAGGGTTATAGGACTCACTCAGACTTATGTCTGACCCCGTTGTTTTTATCTTTTTCCCAACCCTCAGGTCCTACGGTGGATCCTAGCGGTAGTAGAGCTTGATCGGATTTCTGTTTCCAGTCTTGAGGAGCTTGGGTAGATGTAAAGCTCCAGTTATCCAGTTATCTTTTCTTTTCTTATGGCTATTGTATGAGAGAGTGGGATTATGTACTTTTTTATTTTGATGAATATTGTACTTGACTTTTATCGTGGTTTTTATGATGTAACCAGACATGTTTATTTCCGCTGTTATGAGATGATGTTTTAAAATTTCAAGTACTATTTATACCTGTCTTGTTGTAATTTTTCTGTTCTATATTCACTAAAATACTCCACCGATGCTATGGCATTCCCTTTGTGAGTGACCCTAGCGGGCGTGGGGTGTTACAATAGGACTGGTGTGAGTAAACTCCAACCACTTAGTTTAACATTTTAAAAATCCTTTTAAAAGAAAGGATAATCGTAAGACTGATCCACACATAAATACGGATAGTTTTTACCTTACGATAACCCAAAAAATTCTTTAAAATCAATATTTTTCTGATATTATAGTAGTGTCTAAAACAAGTAAATAACAATCTAGCATAACACTTGCATCTCGCGCTCTACATAAACCGTGGGCTCTTAGTGTAATATGGATTCCAACTAGTAAGGTTTGGGACCACTACACCATGATGGTCATTTGGCAACCCTTTTTTTCATAATCGCCAACACTTATTTGTGTTGCAGGGTAATAACAATAGTATGCGTTGCTATATTAAAGAAGTGTTACCAAAAGTACATAATAATAATTTTATTATGGGCAACACTTATTGGGGTTGTTACGGATGGATTCTGGGGGTAAAAATGTAAACTAACCAGCGAAACCCTATTTTCCTTTTCACTTTCCTTTGTCCCAACGCATTCACAATATCGGCCGCCTAAACCACTAATTCCATATACCACGATTCAGAAAAAAAAATCCGAGCATGGCGAAAATGAAAGAGTTCAAGTTCGTTCTTGTCTAATCGAATTTTAGGGGTGACTTTAGGGTACAACCGTGAAGAAGTATTTGAATCCGTTCCTCTCTAATCAGACATTAGAGATTCGATTTGGCTTGGGAACATCGTTTGAATTTCGATTTCAGGTACCCGATTTCGGTTTCGATTTTAGGTTAGAATAACGTCTTTGAATCTAAACTATTTTTTATCCCTTTGAATCCCCTTTAGATTCTGTATTGCTTAAACACGGTATCGCGAAGCTTAAACATGGTTTGTTTATTTGTTTAGAGTTTGAGTCCCCTTTGACTATGAACTATTTCGATTTTTCTGCAGTTTGAATCCCCTTTGAATCAGAACTATTTGGATCTCAGGTATTGCGAAGCTTAAATATTGGTTTGTTTATGCACTTTGTATTTCTTTTAAATAATTTCACAAATCAAATCTGGACCCTATTTCCTATGGAGTGCTATTTAAGCAAAAAGTGTGATAGTAGGTCCTTAATTGCACAAATGAAAAGTTTTGGCCTTCTAGTGGTAAACCTTCTCAAAGCTGCAGAGTTTCCCTAACAATGATAATATGGAAATATTCTCTTACATTGCCATCCTATTCTTTAATGTATCTGCAAAATGAAAAGTTATCGCTATATGTGCAAGACTGTTTGAAGAAGTTCTTCAATGAAAAATTAGCAAGATAATCGACCATACATGAAGCAAAGCCATAATCATATTTGATGCAGTGTGTGCGTTTACTTCATGTTACTTAAAGCATTATATATTTCTTATTGTGGAGTAACAAAATAACATCCTGAAAGCCTTCAAATATTATTCATTTTTGGAACTTATGAATTAGGGTGGGTTTTACAGGTTAAAGGTATGTTAACTGACTTTGGAGACGACATCTATTGCCAGTTTCTTGAAGTTATTCATATGTTGATTGATCCGACCACTATCTCTGGTTCACAGGTGATATGATAGATAGTTTACTGCTTGCTATTCATATTAATTATTTAAGTAAATTTCATAAACACAACTAACTTAACAAATGTTCACATGTCGTTTCACCAGATTAACAAAGAAAATGGAAGAAGTAGCATTTAAAATGTACCTCCAGGTTAACATTTGCCTCTACCCTAAAGACAATGGAAGTCACTACCATACATATACCTCAATTACATATTTAGCCAACTACATTAGACTAAACATTGGAATTATATACATATGTAACCTAGTTTTAAAAGGGAAAGTGTACATGAGGCTTTTTTGTGCAATCAAGGAGATGTGAGCCTTGAGGCATTAAAAGTGCGATTTGCAGATTTGCATAGACGCATACATTTGGATCAACATAAATTCAATAGTTTACAACTTATGATGGCAAGACGATTATAAATGTTCAAAAGCAAAACTGAGTGCAAAATTCGTTCGACAAACTGAGTGAATTCAATAGTTTACAACTTATGATGGCAAGACGATTATAAATGTTCAAAAGCAAAACTGAGTGCAAAATCATTTCGACGAACTAAGTGCCAACTCAGTTTTGCAAACTGAGTTGCAAACTCAGTTCTACGAACTGAGTTGCAAACTCCATTTTGGAAAACTGAGTTGCGCAAACTTAGTTTTGAACTGAGTTACGCAAACTCAGTTTGCAAAATAGTTTTGCAAAAATGAGTTTGCAAAATAGTTTTGCAAAACTGAGTGCAAACTCAATTTTGTGAACTGAGTTGCAAACTCGGTTTTGCAAAACTCAGTTGCACATACTCAGTTTGCAAACTGGTTCGAAAAACTGAGTGCAAACTCAGTTCGACAAACTGAGTGTTAACCCAGTTTTGTGAACTGAGTTGCAAACCGATTTTATGCCAACGGCTGACTTCCTTGTTTATACACGTGACTTCCTTCATTTAATATTAGTTGCATTCCTTCCATGAGTATTCTGATCTTTGACATGCTTTTTATTATGACAATCTATATGTTGATTATATATCATTTTTCCTTACTGAAAGCTAAGCAGCCATATCAGTTACTGGAAAATTTGAAGTATATCCTCACATAGAAGAGCATATCCAATCTCATCTTCTCTCAATCGCATCAGCGGAATAGTGGAAAAATATTTAGAGGTAAGTTTAAAGTTCATAGTACTGTTGTTTACATGGTTATCTACCGGCTTGACATTGGCCTGTAGGATTGAAATTTTCATGGATTTTCATTACTTATTTCCTTTGGCTTTAAGGGTGTAGAATAAAGTATAATGCATATTATGTTAGCCAGTGATCAATGTCCTAGGGTAGAACAAATACTTGCAACTTGTAGAGTGGAAGTAGCAGTCGAATGGTTTGGAGTATTTTTTGTTTATTATCTTCAATGCCAAGTCAAATAAAGTATTCATGTTTCATATAAATGAATACTGGTGTTCACTTTTAGGTCAGATCACGTTTTCTTTTACGCTCCTTGGTTATTAGCAGGCCAGTTACTGCGGCAAACATTTTCTCTTTGGAAAAATTGTTCGGTTCTTTGGCATGAAAGAGGCACTTGGATTTGCACCTTCTTGGCTATTATGGCTAAGGTTTGTGTTACACAGTCACTTACATTTATCAAGTGAGCTATTCTAGAAAAATGAACTTCTACAGTTGTAAAATGGAATTTATATTTTGATAAATAGTACACTTAGAATGAATATATATTTTCATAAATAATATATCTAGGAAATGAACTTCCACAGTTGTATGTATAAGCAATTACCATAACCGCTAGATTATGGTATTGATTTTTCACCTATGAATTTTCGAACATTTAATACAATTTGTATGTATAAGCATATCGGCTTTATTATGCTGTGCAAATGAACTTCTACAGTTGTATGTATAAGCATATCGGTTTTATTATGCTGTGATAAAATTTATGTGTCAATATTTACAAATAGCACATTTGTTACCACAACACAACCTATGGTGGAGGAAGCTTGGTCTTAATGCATGTCTTATTTATCTGTAAAGCATATACATATTGAAATTTCCTATGTGAAATGAAATGGTAGGTTTTTCCCAATGGTCTTAATGCTGAGCCTTTACTGAGCCTTGTAGGCTCAGTTTTAATGAGCCTACAAATAATTCGGTATATTGTTGGCTCAGTATAATACTCATGTTTTTTTGTTTTTAACAAGGAACTGAAAATTTAAATGTATGAATGCAGGCACTTTTCGAGGCAGCGGAGGAAAAGAGGAAAATGGATGGTAGTTCAGATGGAGGTTTCGTTATATGGCCGGAGTTTCATATTTGGTATTTATAGAATTTCATTTGTGTGTTGAATTTAGTAGCTTAATTATGTATTGAATTTAACAACTTAATTTTGTATTGTACTAGTCTGTTATTAACTGATATTCTATGTTGTTGATTATAAACATTATCTAATGGTATTCATTGAGTTATACTTTTTAAATTGAGAATAATATTTATTTTGGATTTATATTAAATATCATTTACATTATAATCATGTTAGTTATTAATTGACTATTAATGTTATAATATAGGAATTACTAGTATCTGTTAATATTAATATTAATTTTTGTTGTGAATGAAAATCTTGCAACATGTATAAGCGTTGCAAACGAAAATATACCAATGCTTATAAGCGTTGGGAGAGAAAATCTGCCAACGCTTATATGCGTTGGAAAGAAATTGCCACGCCCCCATAGCAACATTAATAAGCGTTGGTAAAATTGTTTGCGACGGTTATACTCATTGGGAATCACCTGTTTTGGTTTAGTGGATCACCTTCTGAAGTGTATCTCGAGAGAGGAATACACTGGGTTCAACAAGAACGTCTTGCAACCCAGGCTAAACATGACCGACCACTAACTTCGGTTGAGAGTACTGAATGTATTATCTCCAACAGTTGGGATCACCAACTGTTTCCCGAAAGGGACAACATTGAAAATTTAAAGAAGCAAATGGAATTTCTCTAGATCAGGCGACAATACACCCTACTTGGGTGCGACCCACTTATCCATGCGACCTGCTCGATTTTATTCAATTTCCCGGTTGTGAGGCTTGAGTTATGATTACTTACCTTTCATTGATAGTACAATCACTTTGAATGCCACGTTGTCAAATCCGTTAATCACTAATTGACTTGCACAAAGATATTCTGGATATTATGCTAAGAGAATAAATTATCTGCCACCAGTTGTATATTTGTACAGACCAATATATGTGATTGTTGAAAATAATCTATCAGACATTCATCCATACACGTTCATTCTTGGACTAAACGGAACCGAAGGCACAATTTCCTTTAATCCATCTTAGACACTTTCTACCTTGGATTAACAAAAAAAGCCCTTGCACTCAATACAAGAAAAATAGACTATTGCAACTGGCTATTTGCAAAAGCAACAAATGACAGTTGCAGTAAATGATATTTAGCAACATACCTATTATAGCTGTTGCAGTAGATGAGATTTAGCGACAGGCATTTTCTTTCTATTGCGAAAAGCATATTTTTAGCAACTGCGCTTCTCAACCTGTTGCAAAAACATACTTTTAGTAACTGTATTTCCATAGTAGATGCAACAAACATATTGTTTGCAACTGCGCTTCCAAGCCAGTTGCGAATAAATATCTTTAGCAACTGTTTCCACCACTTGCAATAACTGTACTTTTTTACAACTGCTAAAGCCAGTTGCAAAAACATACTATTAAAAATAAGTATTAGCTTTTAATAATTAATTTTAAATAATTAATATTAAATGATTAACTTCTAGTAATCATATAATAGTTAAGATTAATACCTAATAATTAATAATAAAATTTAATTATTATAAAGTGATATTTATTATAGAGAATTAAATAATAATAATAATAATTAATAATTAATAATTAACAAATAATAATAACTAACATTTAAAAAATAATAAAATAAATAAATAATTATTAAATAATAATAATAAATTAATAATAGAAAAAATGGATAATAATTAATTTGAAATATGAATATGTTTAAATATTAAATAATTAAATCAATTGATGTCTAAAAATGGTCATAAGACGTATCTTTTGCATCTGTGCTTCTCTACCAGTTACGAGAAACATAATATTTAATATTTTCGTATTTTAATATATTAATAATTAATATTTATCATAGTTTAATAATTTATTTACTAATTAATGAAAATTTTTAACTAGCAATTATTAATAAAATGCCCTTTTACATTAAATATTTTAGTAATTTAATATATTAAATATTTAGCCATTTCTGAACTGTTGTAATAGTTGTCTTGTACAACGTCCTTTTTACAACAAGCAAAGACTGCCCATCGTAATAAAATGCTATTACAACGGTCATTCAGTCGAAACTCTTAACTGGTTATCATTATATTTTCTTGTTCTAGACGTCATAGGAGGTCCGACTAGTATTTTAATAGAATTAGTTTTACTTTCATGCTATTAATACGTAAATATATACAATAGTGCAACACTCTTTGCTGATGTATCAAGTTTTAGCTTAATTCAAAATTTTAATGGCCGCGATTGTTTTCCCTGCTGTTTTCCCTTAGCATCTAAATTTTATTCGAGTTCTCACTTACCGCCTAACTTTCGTGTTCTGCCCGCCTTAATTTTGTGCTTACTTTTCAATCTCCACCCAAATTTTAGAACTCTTGTTATTCTTCGTTCCTCTTCTACCCAAAACCTCTTATTCTTCGCTTCGTTCCTATTCGAATGCCTAACAAGCAGAATTTTTTTCCCAAAATTCACAATAACGTTTGCTTCTGTTTCTACCTCCTCCACCTCTTTTCTATCGTCAGTTTCCTTTGCTCCCTCTCTTATCCTCAGCGCTTTCTTCTCCCTTTACCCTAGTATTCCCCGATACTGATTCTATGCTGTTTGCTCCAAAAACAGATCCCATATGCTTTATTTAAGATCTACTTTCTCTCTTTCTTCTTTTCATTTCATTTTGGTTCCAAGGCCTATCGCTCTTGCAAATCTATATTTTCCTTGCTCATCTATCTTCGCCTTGCCTTACAATTTAAATGTCCTTCGTGATTGTTTAACATCTAATTTGACCTTTATTGTCCTCGGTATTATTGAGGTTTGGCCGTCGACTGAGTGATTCCTCTGGAGCCTTGTTTCAATTCTTTTTCATTGCGTAGGTGGTAAGAGTTTCTTGATCTTCCTTTAGGGTTTGTTTTGTTGGTTTATGTAGACTTTCTATGTGATTTTATGAATGGTTTGCCTCAGTTTTCTTCTGGATATTTCGATCTGAATCTTACTGTTTTGGTAGCTGCCTTGTTTTTGGTTCCTATCAAACTTGTTGTGTGATTTGTTCTGGTTATTTTGATCTGAATCTTACTGTTTAACATTCAATTATTAGTAAGTAGCATTTAGTAATTAAGAACTAGTTTCTATTTCTTATTATTTGTGTGCTTTTACTGTAACTGTAAGTGTTTTCTATTTCAACTGTTTTATGCTTCGACTATAAGTGTTTTCTATTTGATTTGGTAATTTTCTTTAATGAATAAGATTCTTTTTTTGGCCATGAAAATTAATCAACGGCAATCGTAGTATATTGCAATACAAGTTCTGCTACTTATTCATTGAGATTTTGGTTGATTTCTTTCTACAAATTTGGCAGAAGATTTTGATGCAAGCATATATGGTTTCTAATAAGGAAACATATAGGGACTTTATTTCTATGTGCTTGGATTAGACTACAAGTGAAAATTTGGTATGTGTCAAGTCTTAATTAATTTGCGCAGATAACATTTAAATGGTAAATGTTGACTGCTAAAAATAAATGTGGTATACGACAAATACGTAATATACGTATTTCTGCTTCTAATACGTGTATGTGATCGTGAGAACGAGACTGTTAAACAAAGAAGGCGAGGATAGTGATCAGATTGTGCAAAAGACATCTTCGAATTCGGTTTCAATTCTTGATCATATGTTCATGTTTGACTCCATAGCTGATACTCAATCAAGTCAGGTAATTAATTTTAATTTTTTGCTAGAGTGTAAATTTTCCTTTTATGTCGTAATGACTTTAATCACTTCATTTAACTTTTATTAGCAAGAAATATTTGAACATGTTGGACATCCTTTGCTGGAAACTGTTTGGATGGTTTCAATAGTTCAATTTTTGCCTATGGACAGGTATTTTTTACTTGCATAGAGTAAATGCATATATGTTTTTGTTTTTGTTTAACTACATATGTTTAATTTTTATATATGTTTTTATTTTTGTTTAACTATATATGTTTAATCAAGGTGCACTCATATTCTGAAGAGTTTCTTGGAGGTTTGTTTATGCTTCTGCGAAGTGCGCATTCTTTATGAAAATGATGTTCGTTTTGGTTAGCAGCTAGTTAGCAGCAACATTCTCCTGTACAAGTTGAAGGACAAGTTCACTACAATTGTTAGTCCATGCCAGGTAATTTACTATATTTTTTTGTTAAGAAAGCATCATAGATTTGTTGAAACATGTTAGTTAACAAAGTTGGACTTTGTGTTATTGCACACCAATGGGTTGTAAGGAAGCACGGAAGGTGTTGTCAGTTCTAGGTTTTTATTCGATGTAGAGTTCGCTGGAATGACATACATATTCCTGGATAGGCATGTGCATGTCCATGATCGACAACTAACTTGGAGCATGAACTGCAGAGTTGTTCTAGGGAACTAATGATATTTATTCTCTTGTTATAGTATATGTATGATATAGTAGAAATATGATTAGAAAAACTCTATTTGAAAAAAAAAATTGTGTGAGAAGAAATTGTTATACATAAATGGTGTATGAAAATTGTAGAAATTTTTGTTGCAATTGTTTTTACTATTAAAACTTTGTTAAAATAAATTTTTTATTTTTTATTTCATTTTGTGATATACACTATTACTGAAATGAATACATTTAATCTATAGTATCTATAAGCTGTAATTTTTTTTATAGATTTAAAAATCTATTACAACCGGCATATATTGTTGCAAAAGGATCTGTTGCAACAGCAAAAGCCTGTTGCAAAAAAGTATACCGCAACATCTTATTGCAAAAGGCAGAAAATGTTGTGAACTTTTTACAACTCTGACTATACCAACAGGTGTGGGTTTGTTGCAATTGGTTTACTACAACAGATATTGCCTGTTGCGAATTTTTGTTGTTGTTGTAGTGACTTTACTTTGTCTTCGATTTATCTTCATATAATCTGATTCGCAATGCTACTGCCAAAACACAGTGGTTCTCAGATAATAATCCAACTGGTCTCTCCATGGTTATAATGATATTGGCCAATACTTCGATAGTCGGTTATTTAACTATCAAAGAAAAAAAAACATTTCATCCAAAGCATCAGACAATCACTGGGCCCCTTAATTAATATTTCATTAATTAAACCACTTCTCCATTTCCTTATCAATATTTGTTAATCCAATATTTTCAACAATCCTCTTGGCCTTTTACATTATTTGGAAAACATTTTCATACGTTACCTTCTTTTACTTTCTGTACTTAGAAAATATTTTTTATTTATGGTTGGAATTCATTTCCAATTACTTCTCCCTTTCACGACCATTCATTTCTATACTTAAGGAATATTTATTATTATATTTCCAAAATTCCACTTATTTGGGTTAAAACGAATGTTGTGTAAAACATCATTACAACAACCAAAAATATTGCATTCAACTAAATATTATTTAAATATTGATCTTTAAGACTAAATCTTTCTATTTATCAGTTAATAATGAAATCAAACAAGTTGGGGTATAATTACATCTGAGACCTTGACTGAATAACATTCTTAACTTCAAAACAGACAAGACTACTTATCTTGAATAATCAACATCATATAAAACCAATTTTCCAATTTTAAAACGATTATACATTCCTCTTTCCATTCTTACCGGATTTAAATTTTTAGATTTCCTTTTTGTTTATAATATTCTATTTTAAGTTTGTTTCCTTATCGATTTATATATATATTGATATATTGATGTTTATATATCAAATTTTCTTAAAAATATTCTAACTCCTTAAATTTTTGGAAAATTTAATGAAATCACCCAATCAGGATATTAAGGCATCAACGACTACTTTGCCTTTTCTAGGAATATATTAAATATCCAGATCGTAAGAAGCTAGAAATTCCAACCAAAGTTGTTGTCTTAAACTCAAATCCATTTGAGTAAATAGACACTTCAGGGACTTGATATTTATGAATAATTCAAACTTATCTCCTAGCAGATAGTGTCTACATATCTTTAAAGCAGATATCAGTGCTAATAGCTCCAAGTCATGAGTCAAATAGTTCTTTTTGTGTAGTTTCAGCTATCTACCTGCATAAAGCAATAACTCTGCCTATCCACCTCTTTGCATCAATATAGCACTTACTCCTTCTTTATAAGCATCTACATAAACAGATAATCCTTGGTTTCCATTAATAATAGCTAAGACCGAGGCAGTAGTCAAACTTTTCTTTAACTCTGCAAAATCGTCTTCGTACTTGGGAGTCCAGGCAAACTTTGCCTTCTTCATTGTCAGCTTCGTCAAAGGTGAGGCTATCTTTGAAAAATCCAGGACAAACTTCCCATAGTATCCAGCTACTTCTAAGAAACTACAGATATCTCTTGGAGTTGAAGGTCACTTCCAATCCATAATAGCATATGTATTTCTCGGATCTACTGAGATTCCTTCTTTGGATATTATACTTCCACGAAACTTGACTTCTTTTTCCCCGAAATAGCATGTGGAAAGTTTTTCATTATGTATGTTCCTTCTTAATATCTCCAAAATAATCCTTAAATGTTCTACATGATCCTCTACGGTCTTTGAACAAACGAGAATATCATCAATGAAAACTAAAACAAATTTATTCAACACTTCCCGAAATACTATGTTCATCAAATCCACGAAATGAGCAGGGGCGTTAGTCAATCCGAATGACATTACTAACCATTCGTAAAGACTAACCGACCCTCTAAAAGCAGTCAAATGGACATGTTCTTCAGCAATTCCTATTCGATGAAAACATGCGACTAAATCCCTATTTAATTGGTTGAATAGGTCATCTATTCAAGGCAAAGGATATTTTTCTCAAGGGTTTGTTTATTTAATCGACCACAATCTTGAAGAACCATTGGATGTACCTATAAATACCATGGCTGAACCCCTGCTTGAACGACTTGGTCGAATAAATCATTTCTCTAAAAGTTCTTGAATTTTCTTATCTAGTTCTCTTTCCTCCTTTGGTGTTTTTCTCCAACTAGGATGGACAACTGGTCGAGCATCATGTATTAATTCAATACTAAATTCAATTTCCCTATATGGGGGAGACTTTTGACTTCTTTAAATACATCCCGAAATTTTTGGACGACGGGTATAGATCCAGTGTTTGTAATAGGGTAACACAAAGTACACATTAATCTATCTGGTTTTAGGCTAAGGTCTTCACATGATATTTCAATAAAATTTCCCAATTAGGTTCTTACTGATATCATTCTACTCACACAATCCAACCTTGCTTTATACTCAATCAACCAATTCATTCCTTGTATAACATCAAATTCTTCAAAATCTGGAATATCTAGGTCGAAAGGGAATTGATGGTGTGAGTAGGAGATTGGGACTTCTTTACAATATCGACACATAGTACTAGAGCCTCCTACTGGATTTTTCACACAAAGGGGATCCTTGACAAATTTTTCCTTTAGGTTAAACTTTTCTACCGTATGTTAAGAAATAAACTATGTGTAGCACCAGTATCAAACAAATCTCGAACTAATTTATCGCAAACAAAAATGTTACTTCCCAACACTCCTTTCCCTTTGTTATCCCTTGAGGTTGAGGGATCGTTCTTAATAGCATAAACCTTTGCTACTTATTCTCACTTCATTGTAGGAGAGTTGTTCTTGGCCAGATGCCCGGGCTTGTGGTAGTTACAGCATTCTCTAATCTCTTTTGCTTTCTTGTGTTTGCTACAATTGCTTGAATAATGCCCTTTCTCCTGGCAGTTGTAACAAGTAATACCCTGGAGAGAATCTTCATTTCTTTCTTTCTTCTCTTTGTTCTATCCTTGCTTTTTCCCATTGAATTGCCTTTTCTTCTAGTTGTTGTTATTGCCACCTTTTTCTTCAGATTCTTTATCAATTGTGGCATATTTATAGCCCATATCTGCTAAGTCAACAAACAACTGCTTCACATGTGTTTTCATCCTCTCATGGTACTTTTGTTTCATTCCTTTTATAAACTTTTCATTCTTCTTCAGTGGGGTATTTACATGTTCTGATCCGAAATGAGACATCTCATTGAATTTGTTTAGATATTATTCAAAAGACATGTTTTCTTACTTGAGATACATGAACTCCCTATACATTCTGGAGATTCTCGACGAAGGCATATACCGTTCCTTAAAAATTTCCTTCAATTGTTCCCATGAAGTATCATACTCTGTCCTCCTTTTAGTGATAGTTTCCTACCATATTGCAGCTCCATCCTGAAACTGCCAAGTAGCCAATACTCTTTTATTTTTGTCTTCCAAGTGTAAACCTTTAAAAATCTTCTCGCATGCACTCATCCAAGCTTGAGCCGCTATGATATCATAAGCTCCTTTGAATGGCTTTCCTCCTAGATTTGTATAATACTTATTGTGAATAGGAAGAATGAATTGGGTTTGAGCTGGAATTACATCCTCTTCAACTGTTATAGTGCAATCATTGGTGGTGGTACTACCTCCTCCCCTATGTCTTCTGTTACCACTCATTTTTCACTATCTATGAATAGTAAGAAAAATGCTTGTTAGGGTATATAGATGAATTATCTAAGGATTATGGAACAGTTGAGAGTTTAGTTTACATAAATGTTGCACTTTTAAGTAGTTGAACAAAGATTTTTATAAAATATACTAAGCTTCATTATTGTCTTCCAAAATTTAAACAACAATAGTTCTTTTAACAGAACGAGTAATAAATATTCCATCATTATGTGACAGTCGTGGATTTTCTTTCCACTCAATCTACCCTTTTTATAGTCGACATATCTAAGAATATTTTATGAAATTCCATCATGAAATCTTAACCCTTCCACCCATTTTAACACAAATTTAACTTTATTATTATATAATTCATAACCTGCAATCAGAGACAAAAAACACAAAACCATGGGAGGAGACCTTTTTATATAATAAAGTCAACAAAGGACAACTACATGCAAGCATATGGACACACCCACATAGAGGTCACCCCCTCCATCATTTCGATCGAAAATATCAAGGGTGGACAAGGGTAGTTTGGTAATTTTTCAAGCTCCAAAAACCTAATATGTGTTGCCAATACTCTTTTATTCCTCGCTTCCATTCCATTTTCTTCCCCACTCATTCTCTCTTTTAAAGCCCCATTTTAATGACTACCTTAGCTTAGGAAAAAAAGAGAATCAACTTAAAACACCTCTAAACTCAATGAAACCAAAGATCCATACACCCCTCGACAAATAATTAACAACCATGCAAGTTCCAGGGAGTTTGAAGTTCATTTTCACCCATTCTAGGGTAAGGCCGAACTATAGGAGAAAAGAGGGAAGAGGTGTGGGGTTGGTAGCTTATTTGGCGGCGTGGCTTTGACCTTAGAAAGTTCCAGTAGAGTTCTAAAAGATTTTGGGTGAGAATACTCTTCGTTTAATTAGCTAAAAATTGAATTAATTTGCTAATGAATGCACGTATGTTTGGTTAATGTTTGAAATATTTCGTAATAAGATATTATGGTTAATATGTGACGTATGACATGTTTAACGAAGTTATAACATTGTTTTGTAGTAAATAAATTAGAAAAAGTGAGTTAGAAATCATATAGTCACATATAGTTAGACATCTTCATTTATGATTCACTAAGTAAAACAACTAATTTATTTTATATATTCACATATGAATGTGTTGGATGCCATGGTTGTTTACATGATGTTTGCAGAGTCACGTAAAGACACATCAATAAGCACTAGTGAATAGAGCACTCTATTCACGAAAAGAATGAAAAATGTGTAATCATGAGATTTATCTCATACAAATGTGTTTGGGAATGTTCTGTAACTTGCTGAAGTCATTTAATATGGTGTATTAATCTATTATACCTCAGATTAAATATGAAATGGGATTTTGATTTGAAAAATAGGGGATGGACAGATAACAATCCATCGTGGTTGATGGTTGGGGGCCGACAGGGCCTAAGGTGGGAAGTTATGGTCTTAATGAGCATAAAGGTTGTCTTCGATAGTCGATTGCATCTATAGGGTGGAAGTTATTGTCAAAGTGGTATTTATTCTTTGAATGTGAACTCGGGCGAGAGTGGTCGAAGGCGAAAGTAATAGGTAGCTCAAAGTGGAATGATGTTGCGAGATAATGGACAGACTTAGATGGACTCGAGCTAAACGATGGGGGTCATGGAAGGCTTATATGAGTGAAAGTGCCAAGGATTCGTTGATAGTCGAAGGATCCTAGCGGACTCGAAGCAAGGGTGTCATGTTGATGCCTGTTAAGGTTTGAGATACCAAGTACCCTGGATCGCTTGGGAAGTGATCTAGTTGTCTTAGGAAGACAAGAGCGTGAGATGTATGGTAATCTGACTAGAACCACAATTTCTATTAGCCTTTGACGGATGGCAACAACCAGTCATTCGATATCGACATATTCTAGGCTTTAGACGGTGATGGCTAGGTTATTATTTGTTATGGTTGCTTGCGTGTTCTCCTTCTACTTATCTGGATATGCCATCACCGTGGGATACTAAAGAGATGTTGGGATTGGGAATCCTGTTCTGACTGGTGTCTACTTCTATGTGTTTGCGCATCATATTTAATGAGATTATTATGGGCTAACTCTTTGGTTGCAGGGAATATCAGGTGAAACTTGAGTTATCTACTATCATATTATCTTGTGTATCTATTGATTGTCTTTTATCGCTCGCACCGGACTATTGTCTGACTCGATGTTTTATGTTACCTCTTATTACCTTGAGATGCTCATTGATGATGCTGACGAGTAGACTAAGTACAAGTGACAGGTTGGTGACGATGATGTTGTGCGATGACGAGCAAGAAGCTTGTGTTTTATTAGTCTTACTATATAGCTATTTGAACGATTTCTGCTGCTTGGTTTGTTATATACTCTGGTGAAGGATGTAGTGAGGCCTGATATATTCAAATATTCAGCAATTGAGATGTTTTATAATTGATATTTTGAGATTAATAAGGAGATGGGATTTCCTGCTTTATTTTGCTTTACTACTATAACCTGTTGTATATTTGCTATTATATATGGTTCATGCTCTGTGAGTTATACAATATGTTGTATTTCAGATTTTCTTTGCTCGATGATCATCCCATATCGGCCTAGCACATCATACAACGCACATTTTCTATTGTTTAATGCAGGAGGTGTGGGGTGGTCATCACAAACTATGCTTAAAATTCAAAACTAAATATCTAAATTAATAAAGATTAAAATAGTAATACATATAACATAAATAATATATCAAACTGCAAATCCAACGTATATATTATCAGAAACTAAGATATAATATCAAATATAACAAATATCAAATATAACAAATATCAAATATAACAAATATCAAATATAATTAAAATTGAAATATTAAATAGATTTAAAACTTAAGACATGAAATATCAAAATTAATTTAAATCTTAAAAACAATTATAATATATACTTTGTAAAATACCTTAATTATTTCAATAATTTTGAAAAACCATTCAAAAAGAGATTATATGAGTGCAATAGAATATATAATTAAGATTGTAACACACATCTTCATCATTCTTGAACTCCTGATAACTCATGAGTCTTGATAGATATCACTAGTCTTAATCAACATCGCCATAGCATCTCCTTAGATCATCACAAACGATATTGCTATTGTACAGTCTTGATTATCAACATTGTCATAATACATGTACTATATGCTACATATATAATTGTTAGTAATAACTTTAAATATTTTTTATACCAATACATGTTACACATATTGTTTTTATCATCAAAACATACTTCTATTGCACTGGCGTTGGATTGTTATGAGGAGGTGTCAGAAATAAAGTTCTGGTTAACGGATCGTTAACCAGCATTTTTGCCCAAATACCAAAAGCGGTCCAAGCCCACATGACTCGGCCCATTGCCTAGCTCAACGGCCAAGAGGTGTCGCCAACTTCCTTATAAATCAAGCCTAAGTTGAGTTGTGCGAGAATGGTTGGCATGGCTTGGCAAAACTTCTCTCACACAGTACAAGTCTCGGGTAAAGTGTGCGCACTCAAAACTCTGTGATCGGATTGGGAAAATCATGCTTCTAGCACTTGAAGACTTGAATCGCATCACCAACAAATTTTATATCATCACGAGATGCATGTTTTGTATCCACTTGGGATGCATGTTTCGCATCCCCTCGGGATCCATATTTCGAGATGCATATTTCGCATCCATGTTTCGCATCCCCTCGGGATCCATATTTCGAGATGCATATTTCGCATCCCTTCGGGATGCAAATTTTACATCCCCTCAACACCTATGGGATATGAAATTTGGCATATGGTCCTCATTTCTCACCTACATATAAATAACCCTTGACCTCATAAATGAAAGGGGTTGGCATTTGGCTCATTTCACTTCTCAAGACGATCTTGGACACCATTAGAGAACCTTGGGAAGATGAAGCTCGGGATACTTAAAACTTCCATCTTTTGTGATACTTAAGAACCCCAATGACGTGCATGTAAATGTGTACATTTATATTCACACATTTATTCTTATTTTAGTTAAATAAATGACATATTGGGGCATTATTTACACGTTTTAACCAAAAACCCAAAATTCTTAAATTATCATGCATTCATCTTCATATTGAGGTAAAAAAGCTATTTGTGCATTTACTAATTTTTTATAACATTTACTTTTGCATTTTAATTATTTTTGTGTTAGGAATTAAGGTGATAAAAAATGAAGAAGCTTTCATGAAATGCACAAGAAGACATGAAGGATATGCATGGACAAAGAGGAGTTGAAAGAATGAAGATGGAATTAATTCACACATAACTTAGTGGAGGACATAACCTACCCACTTTCCTTCTTTCCTTAATGCTACAATTAGAGGCTAATGTATTTGTAACAACCTAAATTCCAACAGATCGATATTTTTTTTCTTCAAAATTCTAATCTATCAAAGATCATGTTGGTTTGTCTGGTATCTTGTAGAAAAGACAGAGATATAAAATATATCAGAGCTTAGAAAACATCTCATAGCGGAATGGATAAAATATAATATAATCAAAATATAGCCTTACCCAAATAATAATACTGCCTAACCAGTATCCAAAGCTATCATATCTCTGCCAAAAATATAACCTGTGAATATGTTATGAGGAGGGGGTCAAAACACAAGTTTCGGTGACTGGATTTAAACTACACATTTTGGATAATCTTACATATACTGTTTAGTTCCAATTTCTTATTTATTAGGTTACTTGGGTTAACAACACTCAAGGCTTACACAAACGTCGTTCCCATCTACTTCCCAGTGGATTAACCTAATACAGTATATATGTAGCTACCCCAACATTTAGGTACACCCCATGGTACCTCAGTCGCATGATCTCCATTGTAACGCTAATAGAAATATACACAGTCCTTCATTCTACGTAGGAACGACGTATGGATCTCTGTATAACAATGCTATGTTCTGCATAGAAATGCCATCGCCACACTACGTAAGTGTGCAGACTGCCACCTTCGATCGAATCAAATCCATCACAGAGTAATGCCCTAAAGTCTATGATCTAACACTCATAGCAGACATGCATGTATATAGACTTTCTTAGGTAAGTGTCATTAATCGTACTCGATGCCTCAACCTATATGATACACCATCCGGAAACCCTTTGCATGTATCCACACGTATTATCTACTGTGCATGGAGTTCCGTAACAGGGCTGTACAAGGAACATGGAACTCGGTCGGGAGAATTTTCAGATATTTTTGTACAAAAATGCTATGGTCTGCATTTTCACAGTGGTTACGGTCCCACCTAACCCCTCCCTCAAATGGTAAAATACAAACATAATTGAGACTAGTGACGTGGCCCAAGAGGAAACAACAAATCCTAATTGGCATGTCCCTCACCCAAAGCCTTGATAATAAAGGATCTATGGTCTCTTGGTTTAGCTCTCTGTCTTTCCACATCATGCCGACTGTCAATGGTTGGTGCCCAATGACTACTATCAAATAGATGGTTAGACCGCCAAAGGCAAATGACCCGCCTAGTCAAAAGGCAGCAGGATCGTCAAGTCACCTAAGCCACCCTACAGCCTTCTGATTGCCACTATCATGGAAATTAAGGTATACTCACCGAGTAGTAACGCGCAGACCCAACCTCTACAAGCATAACCTATTGCTGCCACTGTACAGAGGACTACAGGAGTACACTCGACGTCCCAGGATGCTGTGTGCTTCACCCTCCAGTCCTTCAAAGGTAGCAGAATATCAGCATAACAACAGGCAGAACAGGCAGAATAATTAGATGGACGTGCTCTCCCCTCGTGTCGCATGACACCACGATGATCTACCCTGTTGGCTTATTCACCTTCAGACATACAGACTGGTCCAAGCCCTCAGGTTAATGTGTTATTAGACCCTATGTCTAAATGTTTAATTACAATCCTGCCCTACCCCATCAGATTTCCATTTAACTTGATTATTTCAAGTCATATTGACTTCTTATTCAGGTTACTAAGTTGTTCTTATTTATTCATTTCAGTTATATAATTTAATCCATTTAAGTTTATTAATAAGCCCATAACATATTATTTTCTAGATTGTAATCCAAGGTATGTAATCTATAATCTCTTTATATTATTACTATGTAATTCATGGTCCGATTCCATAGTTTCAATAACATGTTATATTGAATATATAATTAAGTATATTTTATCTCAATCCACATGTTTTTTGTTTAACATGTCTCTTATTATGTATGGTTAAATATAACTTATTTCGTTCCATATGTTCACCTCATTCTTTCATATTTAATCATAATTCCATCTTACACTGTCACTACAACTTGTTGTTGTTTACTTATTAACTTTGTTTTCCTAACTAAGGTTTATTAATAAGTTTCCTTTTCATTTATTATAACTTATGTTATAATTTCCACTTGTCCTTTGGAGAAGCCTACCTATTATAATTTTTTTTCTCATAATTAATCATAATAGGTTATTATCATTCCCTGTTCATTCCAATCCATATTATGTTGTGACATCCATTCATTACAATTAATGTCATTTATTGATTTCCCGTTACACACACACACACACACACACACACACACACATATATATATATATATATATATAAATGCACTAGGCCTCTCACTTTAAGTTGACTACTTGTGGATGATGGATTTGCCGAGCGGTTCCAGGTAGGCTTCTACCACAAGTTGAACTTAACCTCGTGTCTTAGTACCAATATATGTATGTATATGCACCAGACCCCTCACATTAAATTAACCACTTGTGGATACTGAATTTTCCAGGCGGTACCGAGCAGACTTCTACCACAAGTTGAATTTAACCTCATGTCTCAGTGCAGTTACAATTTCTTAATTACTGTAAATTTTCCATATAATTTAGGCATATCCATTCTTCTAAATTTTTACTGTAATTCTATTTTTACATGTCATACTTAATATCATATTAAGTCCATTCTTACTGATTATCATGTCACATGTTCTTCCTAACATGTAATTAACCCAACTTTCAAGGAATAACATGTAATTATCCAATCATGTAATTATTCCAATCTAACATATTAACATGTAATTATCCCAATTCTTACAGTCAAAGATTCACGTACATTATATGCCACTTAATGGGTTCTTAGGATGGTTCTATATACAACAGTAATATTTTTAACATGCCCTAAACAGTTTTAATACATAATTTTCCACTTAATCTTGAATTAAGCCTACAAATTTACACACTCATACATTTCAACAGGTTTACAATTCAACAGATTAATCATTTCAGCAGATTACAGTAGGTTAAACATTTCAGTAGGTTTATTATACATATTAACGGGGAATGAACGATAAATATACCATTATCAAAATGGCATAACTTAAATTCACTCACCAAGTAGCTTTTCAATTCATGAATCTGGTCCTTACCTAACATTCCATGGCTTACCTAATTGAATCAAGAACCTAGATAACCATGGATTCACAATTCTCAAACTAAAAGAAAGGGAAGAAAGAAGAGAAATTTAAATTGTCCAAATCCAAGAATTTATCTCACTTTGATTATAATTCTGAACACCCATTTGTAGATATACATTCTTTTCCTCCAGATCTTGAATCAGAATTTCCTTAGACTAATTATTCTATTTTTATGAAAAGATTTGAGGAGGAAGAAGAATAGCAGAGCTTAGGCAGCCTCTCAGAAAATTTGAGATTTAGGCTAGGCTCTGCTAGCCTATTTATAGGTGTTCCAGCACACGCAACACAGAGTCAGCAACGAATATGGCCACAAAACAGTCCATAGTCCAGAATTTTGCCAAATGGAGGGGGGTGACCCCTAGGTCTACCCACCCATTAGGGGGGTCGACCCACCCCTTTGGAGGTCGACCCACCCCTTTAGAGGTGGACCCATAGGTTTACCCAACCGTCTTATTTTCTACGTTGATGAGTCGGCATGAACTTATTTGAATTATATATATAACCCCCTTGTGTGTATACAAACTTCTAATGCTCATAACTTCTTTATACATTGTCTATTTTACGCAAACTCGTAGTCTATCTAAACCAAATTCCGAGATGAATGCAATGGTACAGTACATTTTACTTTATTCCCAATATTAAATCAAGTATTCTTTAGTTTATTGTCATTAATGTTCTTTAAAATTATGGGGTGTTACAGTATTGGCTAATGGAGGCAAAGCATGCTTCATGCACTCTTAATGAATCATTAGTGGCTAAAGAAAAAATGGAAGCTTTATGAAGATGGCAATTTGGGTAGTTCCTAAAAAAATTGGATTAGAGTTACTGTTTTAAAACATGTATAAATATCCATTTATGTTCATGTAAATGGATCCACTTATTTTAGTTAGTTTTGTAGTTGGATCAAAGCCCTCTTTTCACGGCTACTTAGCGATTTTTATTTCCATGTAACTTTCTTTTCTTTTATGCGATATTAATTAGTGCTTTCTTTTTATTTGTTCTTTTCTTTATGTTAGTAACTTAGTTTTAATTTTATGCAGGTAGATTAGATTTATTTTATGCTTGTTAATTAGTTCTCACTTTTCTTTTGTTGATGTTTAAATTGCAAATTATGTTTATTGGCATGACAACATACATGAATAGCTAAACCCCTTAAATATAGGGGTAACGAAGATTTTTTAAGACATATAGATTCAACATAATATCTTTTTGTGATTTCTTTGTACTTCATGGACAAAATGATGATTAAGTAGTTTTATGTTTCATGTTGCATTTGATAGCCTACGATGTTCAAAACAAATAGGCTATGTTTATCTCATTAACCACAAATTACCTTTTCATATAAATATGATCTTGGCAATGAATTGAAAGTTAATTAAAATTTGATGATCTATGTTACCAATTAATAGTACATAAATCATACTTAATGTATATTTTAATTTCATTATCTATGTCATGTTTCTTGAAAGTGAGAAGTGGGATTTGATTGTGAATTATTGTTTTATGGCCTAAGTTGTGTTAATTAATAACACAAATAGGTTATGCTTATGATAAATACATTTCTATCCCTACTTAAATTAAAGCGAGATCATGGTTTGATTTTATGAATGGTTTATATGAAAGTGAGAAAGTTGATTTGCCTCTAAATTGATTATTAATCCATAGTTTTACTCTCAAGATTTAACATAGTTTTAGTTTGTAGTTAGTTAGCACAATTTTAATTTTGGTTTAATTTGATTGAATAGAATTAAAATTATTTCTTTTTTCGTGGATTGACCCGATTCGCCACGTACTACGATTGTACGCTGTGCGCTTGCTGTTATTATCACAATAATTCGTGCAACAGGTTTTTAATTCTATAGAATTACCGTTGTCGAACAAGTTTTTGGCATCTTTGGCGGGGAGAGAAATTTAATTTTACTCTTCGGAATAATTTTATGTTTCTTTGTTGATTTTTTTGCTTTTGTTCCTTTGACTTGTGTGAGTTTGATTGTTGTTGTTGTGTTTAGTTGTGTATTGTTACATTTTGTGTTTGTGTTCACTTGTGCTTTGATCTTGTTCATTTGTTGTTAGATCCTATTTATTTTTTATTTTGTTGGTCATATTTTTTTTAAAAAAATTTGCATTTTTATCACATAAACCTGTTTCAGGTTCTCAGGTTTTACTATGCACCTGTGCATTTTTGTTTGTTTTAGTCTCAGTTTAGTGTGCGTCTTGTTTTTACTCGTCAATTAAGAGGTTCGTTTTAATATAATTAAATAGGCATTTAATTTTATTAAAATTATGATATCTTCCATGGCTTACAAAATCAGCTCCATATTGAAGTGCTCATCGACGATCCCTTCACCTCTTGGTTTGTTCAAATCTGATTCCATATTGTAGTGCTTTTCAATACAGTTCCAATGCTTCCTGTTTAGTCACATTTCGATCATGTATGAGCAATATACTATTAACAAGTTTATATAATTATTCAATTAGTTAAAGCATTTTTTTTATTATTATCTAACTTAATTATTTTGTTTAAATTAACCAAACCGACTAACTTTTCAGTTATAACATTAACATATTAAAAGCGGTGAGAATTAGTACTCGTTTAAAACAATATTGGCCATGTCATACGAGATTAGGCATGCTCCATCCCCTCACCTGGCATGCTCCATGTGTCCAATATGTCACATCACTTGCCTGATAAAAACACAACTTCATGAAATGATCCTTCTTCCTAATATGCCGTTCTCCCCACGCATGCTTCCCCTTTATTTATTTATTTTCTTTTATTTTTCCCAAATGCCTAAGTGGCCCACGTAATCACAACAGCTTGAAACTCACATAACAGTGTCTCCCGCTACTCCTTCCCCTTATAGTATTTCTTCCTCCCAAAAGATGTTCCTCCCTTCCCTTAAAACTGTCCTTCCTCACTATTATTCGAAACTGCTCATGTATATTTGTTTTTTTGATCTAGTATCATTTCATATAAAATACCACGCACTTCTTCCATTCTCTCTCAGCCTGTACTTCGCGTGACTTACTTTTCCTCTAGTTTGTCATAGAATCTCACCCGATTCCCCCATAAACGTTGCGTTGATGCTGGTTCTTCTACAGTCATCATGAAAATAATCACCATCGACTCCCCTTCGTGCTTTCATAGCTTCTAACTTCAGTAATAAAAGAAAAAAGGAAATGCAGAAATGAATTGCATGAGCTGTTGCTGCTTTTTATTTCCTTTTCATATGAGTTGTTTTCCAATTTTATTTTTTATGGTGGAAATTTTACGTTCTCTAGAAAATAAAACAATGGGAAAGAGACACACCCACACACACATACATATATATATATATATATATATATATATGTATATATATATATATATATATATATGTATATGTATGTATATATATATGTATATGTATATGTATACACGACCTAGGAGATAAACACAACGTCGTTTTCTAAAGCCCCTTAGCCGTATGCGTAGATCGATAGGAATGCAAATTTGTACTGAGGAAGAGAACTGAAGCTTCTCCAGTATGTAGATGGGTAGGGGGAACAATTAGCATATGCGCGTACCTCATCTCGCTTGTGCAATCTTACAGACAAGGACGACGTGATATCTCATTTTGGCAGAGATTTTTCTTTCTTAAGGCTACCTTAGGAAAGTGAGGCATATGTGTCTATGAGCTGTAGATGATAGGTGAAATGACCCATACTTCCCCGCAAAGGAAAGCACAGATTGAGTCGAGAACACGACAAATCAGAACACAAATAGAAGAACATTTCATTGTTTATTACAACAATTTACAACAGAGTACAAGAATATAATAGAGTATGTATAAATAATATACATCTGAGAGGAAAATACATTACATAGCAGCGGAAAAATAATACATAACACAACTGTAAGAAATACACGGCTATAGAGCATTCCGAATATAGCTCTAGCTGTAAATCCTGGATCCTATGAAAATGAATATATGCAAACCCAAGACAATTAGCTGCCCATGTGGAAAATAAGGACACCCAGAGTTTAGGTTAAAACAATAAACTCCAGGTCAGTCATGTGACTGGTGTGAGAACTAAAACAGTTATTAAAACTTGATTTTTAAAGTAGGGTAAATCAAGGGACCACGCCGTTTAACACGGAACGGGTTTACCCCCATGAATACCAATGCATAAAACAAACAACTCAATGCTAATTAAAGAAAATGATGCTATTATAAGACTCAGGTCCCATCACACAATGCAACGCAAGCAGGAGGATAGAGTTTTACCTTATAATAGCCAAGAAAATGATCTATCCATCGGCTCCGTAGTAACCGATATATCCGAGGCACCTCGCATTCCAACAACCACATGGGTAAAAATATATAAAAGTCCGGGCTTGATACCATGACACTGCCCATAGCTAGAAAGAAACGTCATGTCCTCCTTGAGTTCCCTTATCCCGTTTTTGACTCATACCAAGGTGTGAGGCTCGCGAATTAACGCTATACACAAAGCTAAGCTATATTAATGCTATGATTTGATCAAACCACAAGACTCCGCTTTTAACTAGAAGCCTTGATCATTTGCATCTCAGCATGCCACACAGACAATTCACGCCATGCGACTGATGTCTATCGATATATAACCTCTGAGCTCGTACATCCCAGAGAAGGGTGTTAAGCAAGAGAATAAATTCTCCTCCACCAAACAAATATATATTTAATAGAGATCAATCAACACAGAATAAAATCCATTGCCAGACACACAATCCATTTACAAGTTCGTTCTGGGTCTGAACGAAACTAGAGGCACCATATTCCTCGTCCGATATGTCCAATACAGGAGAGAGAGGTCCTCGCATGTCCAGTCGATCTCCAAGTATGTCTGGACGATCACCACTTATTACCTCGTCTTGGGTGTACAGCCCAATCAAGACATCAGTAATACTCCAAACGATGTGAAGACCTCCGGTCTTCAACCACCGTCTTCATCGTCGACTTATCGTCGAAACAGTTATTCAGAATGGGTATAAACCCGGCCTTTCCGAATAACTCGCGTATATTATAAACAAGTGCTACACAAACACAACATACGCCTCATTCCAATTCAGAATATTCTTTCATTCAAATATTCACATCATTAGGGAAAAGCTCCCATAAATTTTACCAAAGATAAATTCTTTTAAATTTATTCTTTAATCTTCCTTTAGATATCAATTCAAACAAAATTAAGGTTTATCCAAATTAGTCGGGATTAGCGAACCTTACCGAAGTAATCATTTATTTTATTTCCCAATCCCAACCTTTTCATCCCATGGAGCAAAACTGGTACTACTCCATATCTAATACCACGGTGTTATCGGTAAAATTAATTACCATTTCATGTTCAAATCTAATTTAACTATCGCTTGGAGCAAAACTGGTGATACTCCATTCTCGATCATTTATTGAATTTGATAATTTAAATTATCACATCCGCCTCTCAATCAAATTAAAGATTAATTAAAACTCACTTAGTTTTAATCTCCCCGAAAAATCAATATTAATGATTATTAAAATTTAGGAAATAAATCCCGTCTTTAACTTGGTTAAAGAACCAATGTCATTTAAAACACAGTTCACGATAAACCCAATTCACATTCCATTAATTATGGAATCTTCACGGAAAAGCAAATCAATATATAATTGATATCATTTTCCGTATCCGACTAATAATATAAATGGAATAACGATAAAGCCTTTTAAATTCCATATATATTAACAGTCTTCCTCCACAGATGCTCACTTCCGTTATTACTAGTCGAATTCCATTCGATCCTAATTTAATATATTAAATTGGAAAACTTTCCTTTGGAAAATCCCACTAAATCTTAATAAAAGATTTATATATTCCAAATCACATTTCACTGCAAATCGGGTTAAAGAACGAATATCGTTAAAACACAGTTCACAATAAACCCAATCCACATTCCATTAATTCTGGAATCTTCACTGGAAAAGCAAATCAATATATAATCGATATCAATTTCTGTATCCGACCAATAATATAATATGAATAACGATAAAGCCTTTTAAATTCCATATATATATATACAGTCTTCCTCCACAGAAGCTCACTTCAATTATTACCAATCGATTTCCATTCAATCCCAATTTAATATATTAAATTGGAAAACTTTCCTTTGGAAAATCCCATTAAATCTTAATAAAAGATTTATATATTCCAAATCACATTTCATTGCAAATCGGGTTAAAGAACAAATGTCGTTAAAACACAGTTCACAATACACCCAATTCACATGCCATTTTATTCCAATTAAATGTTAATTAACTAGAAACACTAATAATCTTAATTAAAAAGAATTATTCTTTTCACACGGGGTTTAAGAATAGTGTTATTTAATACACCATTCACGACAAACCCAAAATCCAATTCTTTTATTCAATTCCAATTAAATCTTAATTAATTTGAAAACCTCACTAAATCTTAATTAAAAGATTTATTCTTTCCTGAACTGGGTTTAAGAACAGTGTTAATGAAGATACCATTCAAGACAAACCCAAAAACTAATTCAATAATAAATACAAGGCTCTGAATAGAAATTTTATCGGCTTATATTCAATATAAAATTCTGAAATCAACAAATGTCGTATTGGTAATAATGATATATATATATATATATCTTCCAAATTCCTCCACAATATCCGTATAATCACGGAATTCAATATCGAAATATTCCGAAGATAATTTCGATTAAAACCCATTCCAATTCATATATTGGAAATTCTGGTTATTTTAAAACCATTTCCAATCCAATTTATTTATTTAAAATATTGGGTTATAATTCTAGTTCATAACTAGTTCATTTTGATAAAAATACATTTATATCTTTTCAAATATAGAATTTTTCATCCCTATTATTTCCAAATCATTTATTATGATTTTATACGAATCACTAATATTTTTAATAATTTTATCAAGGCCCGTACAGTCGATTTCCATAAATGGTCATTGAACTGCACTTACAACGACCATTTCCAAATTTTGTTTGGACATAATTCCAAGTCCAATCGTTAGATTACAAATCTCTTATATTCTTGGAAAGCTCTTTTCGATACGAACCTAATGCTTCCAGTTTTAGGAGAATTCGACGGGTGGGTCTCCCGTAACGTCTATTCGAAGTCAATGGTCGAAATTCGTGAACGGTCGCGGCACGGTGCGTTATATTCAGGCTATTTAATATATATAATATATATTATATATTTCGTCGATTTTTATTTAAAATGTATTTTATAAATCGTTTTAAATTCGGTTTAAAAATGATTCCAACTTCATTTACAAATTTAAATCATATCATTATAATATATAAATGATAATATTTTCAAAATATCAGATTTTGAAATCATTTCCATTTCGATATTCATTATAAAAATGAATAAAATCGATATAAATATCGTTCGCGTCAAAATGGCGCATATCTAATCAATACGGCTTCACCCATTACAATATTTTCGTGTCCATCCAAAATCAGACATCAAAATCATATTTTGATCTTCTACTGAATATTATTTTAAAATATTCATTATTTTATTTTATTCAACACATGAATATTTTACTCAACACGTGAATAATTTTAATGGTTTATACATTCAATAAAAATGATATTTTTATTGTTTAAATATTTTATTCAACACATGAATATTTTATTCAACACATGAATATTTTATTCAACACATGAATATTTTTAATGGTTTATACATTTAATAAAAATGATATTTTTATTGTTTAAATATTTTATTCGACACATGAATATTTTATTCAACACATTAATGTTTTTAATCCTTTCCTGAATATTATTTTAAAATATTCTTTATTGTCCAAATTTGAGTGAGACCCAATCAATCACCTTATAATGTTAATTATATGGATTCCATACAACACATGTATATAATAACAATGATAAACAATCATCCATCATCCAGAGCGCATTATACAACTGCATAAGCATTAAATATCAATAATTAATGCTTATGACTGTCAACCAATCGATCGACATACAACTAATTATTGGGTACAATGTACGTCAAATATTATCCCAATACCCGTGTGGGGTTTCCGAACAACAAATATTGAATATTATTTGTGCAATTGGGCGATGTGTAAAATATATCGTCCCAATCAATATCAGTCAAATGGGTGTACATAAACAAATCTTCGATTTGTAAATGAATATTAATTTCAGTGCATCACTATTTTATATAGTTCATATATCCAATAAAAATGATATTTTTATTGTTCAAATATTTTATTCAATACATGAATATTTTATTTTCCATTTCACATCTTAATCACAATCAATTTCCACAATACAATCAAACAAGTCGTCCATGGTCTGTGGACGATGGTGTCAGGAGCTACTAAGCCCGTTCTGCAACCTAGTATATATTTAACTAGAAAACAAGATTAGAGTGAGAAGTTCTCACCTTTGGGATCCACTCCGCCAATTTTATTTCTGAATTTCTGAACAGTTCGGATTTGCCCGAAATTCCAATGCAATCTTGTTCACGTTGTTCATAGTAGAAATCACATTTTTAATACGATGTTTATATATTTAAAAATCGCAATTTTGTACCGCTATAATATGTATAAAAATCAAATTTTTATAACGCTATATATATAATAAAAACCATATTTTTATATAACTAAAAACCGAATTTTTATCTAACTAAAAATCAAATTTTTATATAACTAAAAATTGAATTTTTATCTACATAAAAGTCATACCTTTATGCGATTAAAAATCATAACTTTATGTTCTCTTCATATATAAAAATCAAATCTTTACCTAATTAAAAATTATATTTTTACCTAACTAAAGATTATATTTTTATATAACAAAAATCAAGTTTTTACCTAATTTAAAATTAGATCTTTATATAATAAAAATAAAATAAAATCAGAAAATCAAGAAACCCACGGTTTTAGATCGGAGGAGGGTGAGGGATGCGGCGCCAGAGGTATTGGAGGTCAGGCGGGAGGCGCATTGGCTAGCGGCGGTGGCTAGGGCTTGTTGGTGGCTGGTTTCAGGCGATTGGGGTTTTGAAGCTTGGTTTTTTGAAGAGGGAGGAGGAAAGAGGATGGAGGAGGTGCTAGAGGAGGAGGGGGGTATCGTCGAATGCCCGGCGGCCAGAAGAGGCGACTGGATCGGGGGCGAGGAGGGCTGGGCGACGTGCGCTTTGTTTTTTTTCTTCTCCTTCTTCCTTTGAACGACGGGCTGAAGAGAAGGGGGTTGACCCCCTTTTTATTTAATTTAATTTTATAATTAATTATTCCAAAAAGTTACTTTTTCTTTCGAACTCCAAATCGAACCCAAGGACTGTCGCCCCTAGCTAATTACCCCTATTCTTAACACAATGGGATATGTCCCATAAGCCAGTTCGATCGTTTCGATCGGTTTTCATCAAAATTAATATAACATTCAAAATTGATTTCAACGTACCTTTTAATTTACCGGGGCCACATACTGACTCCAAAAATTCCAGAAAAATAAATCTGGCTATTTTTTGATGATGCGATCCTAACAAAACTAATTTCGTCGAATTTGGAGACCGTATGAAAATCGGTCATTTTCCAGTCGATTAAATTCAAACTGAAACTGCCAAACGCGTTTAAATCCACCACGCTCGCATATTGATTCCAAAATTTTTGAAAATTGGAATCCAGCAATAACTTGACATTCCGGATCCAAGAAAGGTTGTTTCGTTGAAACGGAGGTCGTTTGCAAAATGGCTATTTTTAAGGGCTTTATATATATAAAAATATATATAAATTCCATAGCGACTTTTCTAAATTTTAAACTGGACATAACTTGTCATTTACAAAGTGAAATCTCAGTTTCTTACATTCGTTAGAAAGATATTATCAAACAGATTCAAATATTTCTTGTTTCGTCCAACTCTGACTCATATTGAATTCTGTACATTCAATTGAAACTAGAAATCAAATTTCCAAACTACCATGCCATTTCAGGCTCGTTTTATAATCAAAACAAATTTATTCGTTCTAACTTAGATTAAAATATATTTTTAATCGTTATTAGCAAAAATAAATCATTTTAAATATTCAAAATTCATTAAAATTGCTAAATTAAAAATTTGAAATTTGTTCTGAAAATCCAGGTTGTTACAATCTCCCCCACTTAAAATCTTTTCGCCCTTGAAAAGGAACGAAGTTGAAAGTTGTTTAACTAATCAACTCAACTTTCATTCTTCAACTTTTCAGTTTCTCAGAATTTCTAATTTTTCAAAAATTTAGCTAACACTCTAAATTTTCGAAGAAATTCGCCATAACCTCCTTTGTACGGGGAGACTTTTAAAACCTCGACTAGCCACGCAGGGCCCTCACCAATCCAATAGAAAATGATAAATCCAACCGGCTCATAAAAACATCCAAACCCAATAAATTAGTAAACATGTACCAATTTGGCGGGCATACAAATTTTTTTCCTTTGCTTAGCTTCCCTGCTATGACCTGTTCAATGTGTATACATGTATATGCATGCAATTCCAATCAGTTTTCAATTCAGTTCAATATTTGATTCCGTTTGGCTAAATTTGCCTTTCACTTACATATTGATTTCAATAATTTTATTAGTTAAACTAATAATCAAACAACTCAACCAACAATCAATTAGTTGATTAACTTTTCAAACATATAATTTTCTATATATACATAAAAATCATATTTTTGTGTGTCAAATCACAACAATAAACCCTATCTAGTTTTGGTTCTCACACCAGTCAATTGGAAATATATAGATATCACACTTTCGAAACTCGAAAATAACACTGAGGATGGGGCCCCATCACCAGAATCATTCCCGGGCGACTAGAGTGTGATTTTATATCTATCCAATATATTTAAGGCTTCGCATACACGTTTGCAAGGCGTATATGCAAAATCTTCATATACTCGATTGTCCAAATCAATTTAAATAAGATATTCAAATACGTATTAAGAGGGTTTAATTTTTCAAAATAATATTTGTTTTCATTTTTATTTTAAAAATACACTCTTCACACTCGTTCTAGGATACTACTGATCTTATCTCTAACGAGTCATTCTTATTGGACATTACTAATCCAATCTCTGATGAATTCTTTTGCTTGGTTCTAATGTGTCTTGTTCTCAATCTCTATAAACCAAAGCTTTGATCCCAAAATGAAACAACCCAAACTTCCCCGTAAAGGAAAGCCCAAATTGAGTTGAGAACACGACAAATCAGAACACAAACAAAAGAACATTTCATTACTTATTACAACAATTTACATCAGAGTAAAATAATATAACAGAGTATGAATAAATAATATACATCTGAGAGGAAAATACATTACATAGCAGTGGAAAAATAATACATAACACAAATATAAGAAATACACGGATATAGAGCATTCCGAATGTAGCTCCAGTTGTAAATCCAGGATCCTGTGAAAATGAATAACTGCAAACCCAAGACTACTAGCTGCCCGTGTGGAAAATAAGAGCACCCAGAGTTTAGGTTAAAACAATAAACTCCAGGTCAGTCATGTGACTGGTGTGAGAGCTAAAATAGTTATTAAAACTTGATTTTTAAAGTAGAGTAAATCAAGGGACCACGCCGTATAACATAGAATGAGTTTACCCCCATGAATACCAGTGCATAAAACAAACAGTGCAATGCTAATTAAAGAAAATGAAGCTATTATAAGACTCAGGTCCCATCACACAATGCAACGCAAGCTGGAGTATAGTGTTTTACCATATAATAGCCAAAAATGATATGTGAAATTTCTTATTTTATTATTACTATAAGTGAAGAAATCAACTTCAAATATAAATGTATCAATCATAGGCGGCATGGGTACCATCTACCATGTCTCCATTCTAGTTCTTCAATTATAACCGAAATGTCATGTATTGGAAATTGGATTTCCGTCATGAGTCGAGGCAAGGGATGTAGTCCTCGCTGGCTTCGAGACACTCTAATAAATACCACAGGGTCACACACAGAGATCCCTTGGATCCTCCAAGGCCGGTCCACACATAGTGGATTAGTTATACCTGAACACACGTTCCTCTTTCCTATAGGACCTATCCATCGGCTCCGTAGTAACCGATATATCCGAGGCGCCTTGCATTCCAACAACCACATAGGTAAAAATATATAAATGTATGGGCTTCATACCATGACACCACCCATAGCTAGAAAGAAACTTCATGTCCTCCTCGGATTCCCTTTTCCCGTTTTTGACTCATACCGAGATGTGAGTCTCGCGAATTAACGCTATACATAAAGGTATGCTATATTAAAGCCGTGCTTTGATCATCAAACACAAGACACTGCTTTTCAATAGAAGCTTTGATCATTTGCATCTCAGCATGCTGCGCAGGCAATTCACGCCATGTGACTGATGTCTATTGATATATAACCTCTACGTTCGTACGTCCTAGAGAAGGGTGTTTAGCAAGAGAATAAATTCTCCGCCACCAAACAGATATATATTTAATAGAGATCAATCAACACAGAATAAAATCTAATGTCAGACACATAGTCCATTTACAAGTTCGTTGTAATAACCCGGAAATCCGAACCAATTTAAAATTTTTATTTTGGAAATTTTGACGAATTTTGAATATTTAAAATGAATTATTTTAAATAATGATGACGAGAAATTTATTTTGAATAGAATTTGAATGTATATATTTATTTGAATCGACGTTAGAATATAAATATTTATTTTTAATTATAAAAGGAATTGAAAATGGCGCGGTAGTTCGAAAATTCGATTTCAAATTTCAAATGAATGTACAGGATTCAAAATAAACCAGATTTTGGCGAAACAAAAAATATTAGAATCTATTTGAGAGTATCTTTCCAATGAATCTGAAAAATTGAAATTTTATAGCGGGGATAAAAATTTATGTCCAGTTGAAAAGTCAGAATAGTCACTATGGAATTTTGGCCGTTAAAAATGGAAATTTTGCAAACGACCTCTGTTTTCGACGAAACCACTTTTGTTGGATCCGGGATGTCGAGCTATTGCTAGATTTCAAAATTCATAATTTTCTGAATTAATATGTGAGTGTGGCGAAGGAAAATGTGTTTTAACAATTTCTATCAATTTCGATCGACAAGAAAATGACCATTTTTCTAACGGTCTCAGAATTTGACGAAATTAGTTTTGTTAGGACCGTATCGTCAATACGAAGCTAAAAAATATTTTTGGGAATTTTTAGAGTTCATATATGGCCCCGGTAAATTGAAATGTGCGTTCAAATTCAATATGTAGATTTATATTTATATTTTGACGGAAACTGATCGAAACGATCGAATCAGCTGATGATACATATCCCATTGAGTTCAGAATTGGGGTACTTAGACATGGACGACATGCGGTGGGTCTCGTTTAGAGATCGAATAGAAAATCAACTTTATAGAGAATAAAATAAAATAAAATATTATATAAAAATCTCTTTACATAACCCCCCCTCTTTTCTTTTCCTTCTTCAGTTATCCAGATTAGAAAATAAAAAAGAAGAAGAAGAAAGTAGCCGCCACTCCTGGAGAACCGCCGCCCACCGTGCGAGCTCCGCCTCAGTTCTCCTCCCCCATCTCCGACAACGCCGCCACCTAAACCCCCTCCTTCTCCCTCTCCCCTCGTCAACGAAAACCCAAACCCCCCCGAGAACCCGACGCAGCCCCCACTGACCCCCATTCCGTCGCCTCCTACTCTGGAATCGCGCGACAGCCGTCCCCCGCCTCTGACTGCTCCTCTGAACCCCCTCCGACCAGCGAGTCTCTCCCCTTCACCAAAGATTCGACTTGTACAGGAAGAAAAGGGGGTAAATAAGTTATGTTTTACCCTATTTTTAAAATCAGACTTGTTATCTAAATTCACATTAGTAAAAAATCAGTTTTGTATATGAAAAGTTATCAGTTTGGTTAATGAAAAGTTACGATTTTTGTTAATGAAAAGTTACGATTTTTGTTATTGAAAAGTTATGATTTTTAAACTAGAAAAGATTAGGTTGTTAATTATGTAAGAATCTGGTTTTTAGTTATATATTAAAAAAAAAATACGATTTTTATTGTATATATAACAATTTGATTTTTATATAATAGGAAATATAAAATATGATTTTTATATAATAAAGAATATAAAAATTTGATTTTTATATAGTAGATATTATAAAAGTATGATTTTTATAAGATAGAGATTGTAAAGATGTGATTTTTATATATGTTGTAGCGAAATAAAAATTCGACTTTTATATGAGTAGCGGATTAAAAATAGAATTTTTACATAATAGGAAATATAAAAATATGATTTTTATATATAAAAATGTGATTTTTATATGGGTAGTGGCGGGGTAAAAATGTAATCTTCATATAATGATTAGCGATCTAAAAATGTGATTTTTACAGATAAATATAGGATTTTTATTTATAATGGTAGAACGATTAAAATTTGATTTATATATATAAGAATAGAGAATAAAAATATGATTTTTACCTGTCAAGCGTTGTATTAAAAATGTGACTTTTAATATAGAAACCGTGGGAAACAGACTGCGATGGAACGGAATGAAAGCGAATGGAATCCAAATCGTTCAGAAATAAAACTGGCAGGGTGGAACCCAAAGGTGAGAACTTCTCACTTTAAATTTATTTTTCTAGTTGAAATATATATTAGGATGCAGACGGTGCTTAGCAGCACCCGACACCCGCCGTCCACAGACCATGGATGACTTGTTTGTTTGATTGACGTGTTTTGAAAATTGATTGCGTGAAGGGAATGAATAAATATTTTATAGTTAAAAATATAATTTTTCAATGTGTATATAAAATAAATATTTATAAACAAATCGGACGATTTTTTTTATGTACACACATTTGATTGATATTGATTGGGGCGATAAATTTTGCACATCACCCAACTACACAAATAAATATGTATTCATCGTTTGAAAACCGCACACGGGTGTTGGGATGAAATTGGACATACATTAATCCCAATAATTAGCTGCATGTCGATCGATTGGTTGACAGGCTGTTATAAGCGTTAAATATTTATATTTGATGCTTACATAGTGTAGAATGAACTCTGGATGATGGATTGTTGTTTTCATTGTAGTTATACACATTGGTTGTGTGAAATCCATATAACCAACATTGTATGGTAATTGATTGTGTCTCGTTCCAGTTCAAAAAGAATGAAGATTTTGAAATAATGATTATTTTAAAATAACGAATATTTTCAAACAATATTAAGAAAAGAATCAAAATATGATTTTGATGTCCGATTTGGGATGGACAAGAATATGTTTAAATATATAAAGCCGTGTTGATTAGATTGACGTCATTTTGACGTGAACGATATTTATATCGATTTTATTCATTTTTATAATGAATATCGAAGATGAATTGATTTCAAAATCTAATGTTTCGAAAATATTATCATTTACACATCGATGATATGGAATATTCAATTTTGATTAGAAATTGAATATGAAGTTGAAATCGTTTTGAAAACGAATTTAAAACGATTTGTAAAATATGTTTTAGAAGGAAATCGATGAAATATATATAATACATACATACATACATACATATATATATATATATATATATATATATAATGGCCTGAATAAAACGCGCTGCGCTGCAACAGTTCGCGAATTTTGACCATTGACTTCGAATGGACATTGCGGGAGATCCGACCATCGGATTCTCCTAAAACAGGAACCGTTGGGTTCGTATCGAAAAGGCCTTTCTAACGAATACAAGAAATTAGAATTCTAACAGTTGGATTTGGAATTATGTCCCAATTAAATTTGGAAAAGGTCGCTGTAAGTGCAGTTCGATGGCCGTTGATGGAAATCGACTGTATGGGCCTTGATATAATTATTAAAAATATCAATAATTAGTGTAAAATCATAAGAAATGATTTGGAAAGAGTTGGGATGAAAAATTCCATATTTGAAAAGATAAAAATAGATTTTTATTGAAATGAACTAGTTTTGAACTAGAATTATAGTCCATTTATTTTTAAAATAAATAAATTGGATTTGAAATGGTTTTGAAAATAACCAGAATTTCCAATATATAAAGTAGAAATGGATTTGAATCGAAATTGTCTTCGGAATATTTTGATGTTGGATTTCGTGATTATACAGATATTGTTATGGAAATTTGAAAGATATATTTATATCGTTATTTCCAACACGATATTTGTTGGTCGTAGAATACGATATTGAATATAAGCCGATATATTTTCTATTTAGAGCCTTGTATTTAATATCAAATGGGATTTAGGTTTTTCGTGAATGGTGTCTTCATTAACACAGTTCTTAAACCCAATTGAGAAAATGATTAAATATTTTTATTTGGATTTAATGAAGCATACCAATTAAATAATATTTAATTGGAATCGAATTGGAATTGATTTGTGGGTTTATCGTGAACGGTGTTTTAAATAATATTTGTTGTTTAAACCGATAATTTATGGAATGTGAATTGGGTTTGTTGTGAATTGTGTTTTAACGACATTCGTTCTTTATCCCGATTCATAGTAGAATGTGATTTGGAATTTATAAATCTTTTGTTAATATTTAAAGGAGAATTTCCAAAGTAAAGTTTTCCAATTTAAATGAAATAAATTGGAATGGAATGGAATTCGATTTGGTAATAATCGAAGTGAATTTCTATGGATGAGGACTGCTAATATATATGGAATTTAAAAGGCTTTGCCGTTATTCCAGTTATATTGTTAGTCGGATATGGAAGTTTATATCGATTATATATATATCGATTTGTTTTCCATGAAGATTCCACCGCTAATGGAATGTGATTTTGGGTTGTCGTGAATGGTATCTTTAATAATACTGTTCTTAGACCCAACGGAGTTAAGAAAATCAGATACTAACTGGAGATTAGTTAAGTTGAATGGTTTCTTGGGGATTGATCTGATGTTGGTCTCGGCCTTTGGGGTTATTACCTAGGGAATTATTCACTTGCTAATATACGTTTAAAGGCTGATGGAATAGAATGTGATTTTGGGTTTATCGTGAACCGTGTTTTAAATGACATTGGTTCTTTAACCCAGTTAAAGACAGGATATGATTTCCCATGTTAAACAATCATTAATATTGATTTTTGGGAAGATTAAAACCAAGTGGAGTTTTAATGAATCTTTAATTAGATTGAAATGATTGAGAATGGAGTATCACCAGTTTTGCTCTAGACGATAGTTAAATCTTTAATTAGATTTGAACGTGAAATGGTAATTGAATTTACCGATAACACTGTGGTGTTAGATATGAAGTATTACCAGTTTTACTTCATGGGATGAATAGGTTGGGGTTGGGAAATTTAACAAATGATTACTTTGGTAAGGTTCGCTAATCCCGTCTAGTTTGGATAAACCATAATATGGTTTGAATTGACATCCAAAGGAAGATTAAAGAATAAATTTTAAAGAATTTATCTTTGATAAAATTAATTGGAACCTATCCCAAAAAGTAAGAACATTTGAATAAAAGAATATTATGAATTGGAATGAGGCGTATGCTGTGTTTGTGTAGTACTGGTCTATTATATACGCGAGTAATTCGTAAAGTCCGGGTTTATACCCATTCTGAATAACTGATTCGACGATATGTCGAGGATGAAGACCAGAGGTCTTCACGTCATTTGGATAATTACTGATGATCTTGTTTGGGCTGTACACCCAAGAGGAGAGAATCAGTTGGTGATCGTCCAGACGTACTTGGAGATCGATGGATATGCGAAGAATAAGGCTCCTCCGGTTTCGTTCAGACCCAGAATGGACTTATAAATGGATGTGTGTCTGACATTGGATTTTATTCTGTGTTGATTGATTTCTATTAAATATATATCTGTTTGGCAGCGGAGAATTTATTCTCTTGCTTAACGCCCTTCTCTGAGACGTACGAGCTCAGAGGTTATATATCGATAGATATCTGTCGCATGGCATGAATTTGCTATGTGGCATGCTAAGATGCAAATGATCAAGGCTTCTGTTGAAAAGCAGAGTCTTATGGTTGATGATCAAAGCATGGCTTTAATACATCGTAGCTTTGTGTAGAGTTAATTCGCGAGCCTCACACCCCGGTGTGAACCAGAAACGGGAGAGGACATCAGTGATGACATGCGTTTCCTTCTAGCTAGGAGTGGTGTTTTGGGTTTTACACGCCCAGACATTTTACTTATGTGGATGATGGATTGCGAGGCGCCTTGGTTAGATCGGACGATCCAGGTCCGATGGAGTTATTTTGCTCATTTACTCCCCATAGGGCGGGGAAACGTAGTGTTCAGGCATTTTAATCCACATCGAGTGGACCGGCCCTGACGATCCAAGGCTTGACTGAGTACTTGCCTGAGGCTCGGGCTAGAGAGTCTCGAAGCGGTGAGGATGATCCCTTGCCTCGGTTCACAGATGGAAATCCAACTTCCAATACGTGACATTTGCGATTTTGATTGTAGAGCCTAGTATTGGCGACATGATATATGGTACCCATGCCGTCTAGGATTGATAAATTTATATTTGAAGTTGTTTTATACACTATGCACTTGTAATAGTATCAAATAATTTGTTTTAATGTACCAAGCATGTTTGGCTATTATAAGGGAAAACCCTATCCCTGGCTTGGGTTGCATTGTGTGATAGGACATGGGTCTTATAATAGCTTCATTTTTCCAAAAGGCATTGCGTTGTTTTGTTATATGCACTGGTATTCTTGGGAGGAAACCCGTTCCGTGTTATACGGAGTGGTCCCTTGATATATCTGATTTAAAGTAAAGTTTTAAATAACTGTTTTAGTTCTCACACCAGTCACATGACTGACCTGGAGTTTATTGTTTTAACCTAAACTCTGGGTGCCCCTATTTTCCACACGGGCAGCTAGTAGTTTTGGTTTTGCAGATTTATATTCACAGGATCCTGGTTTACAGCTGGAATGATATTCGGAAGGCTCTGTATCCGTATATCTCCTTCAGTTGTGTTTTGTATTGTTTTTCCGCTGCTATGTAATGTATTGTAATCTCTGATATTTGTCGAATGTATAATATTTATTCATACTCTGTATATTCTTGTATTCTGATGAAATTGTTGTAATAGGCAATGAAATGTTCTTCAGTTTGTGTTCTAATTGGTCTTGTCCTCAAAGCAATCCGAGCTTTCCTTACCGGGGAAGTTCGGGTCGTTATATTTGCGATGGCCTGCCCCGCACCGGCCGGCATTTCCTCCGAAAATGCGCTGTACACATGCCCGACTAGCACGGAACGACCACCAAAGAAAGGAAAGAAGAGAATGAACTAATCGAAAACCTGCAGAATGTCTCACAGCGCATGGGATAAAATATAATAACAACATACTTGACATAAAACATGTGAGATAATGCATAAGCTAAAAACTAAATATCATAGCAGCGGAAAATCCAAATATAGCTTATTTTCCACATCATCATTATTACAACTTTAAAACTGTCTCTAAAGTAAAAGAAAGGAAGGGTACACTACTAATGCCCAAATTAGTGACCAGCAGCGACACAGGGAGAATACCTATATATCATACGTGGAAGCCTCCTGCTCGTCTCCGGTACAACTACTCGTGTATACCACCTAAACCGTCTCTAGTCTGCTCGTGAGAGCACCCAGAGTAACAAGAAGAGACATAAAACTCTGGGTCAGACAAAAGTCTGGTATGAGTGATAAGTAGCAAAACAGAACAATAACAGGTATACTAAACCATACCTGAACCTGGACCTGCAACCAAAGAGTAAGCACTACATACTGTACAATACTCTGAGGTGCCACTAACACATGGTATAAACAATACGGGGGTGGGGGTGTGCATGTCATAGTGATGGCAAACAAATCAAGCATAGCAACCATCCTCACATCTCTCACTCAGTGCGTAAATCATACGATATCCACCACTTTGATCACTAGACCCATCGAGGTAATGACGGAGTTCAACTTGTACAACTACTGCTACCACCAAGCTTATCCCATGGGATCATGACCAAACCCTTTCAAATGACCCCACTTCATTGGTCTATAGCCCACTAGTCGTACCTAGGCCACTGTGGCCCTGAATCCGTCCACGTACCTCCCATACATAGTGATCCAAAGTCATAGACATCGACAACCCCTTAGCACACGTCCTGCAGCAAAGCCCAATCATGAAGTTAACTCGTTGGTTCCCAACTGGATCCTGAGTACAAACTTCCTACTTGGACTACCTTTGCATCTCGGGTTTTTGGTCTTCACCGGATCGGTTCGGTTCTTCATTTCTCTTTTCTTCAAATCGTGCTCCCGGTTCGGTTCGTGGCCTTCATCTCGTGGTGGTTCAGATCGGTCGTGGTCACCCCTGGCGGTTCAGTTCGGTCTCCTTCCCAAGCACAACGGGTCGGGTCGTGGCCCTCCAGTCCGCTCGTGTGCATCGGTCCGGGTTGGAGAACTTCTAGCGGATCGGGTCGGAGAACTTCCAGTGGATCGGGTCGGAGAACTTCTGGTTTGAAACGGTTCGGTTAAGGTGCTCCAGTTCGTGATCCTCCTTGGCCATCATTTGATGAGCTTCCAGGCGGTTTGGATCGTGGGGAGTGGGTCGGTTCGGTGGGAAGTAAGGGAATCCGATCTGGTCCGGTCACAGCCTGCACTTTTCCTGTAACTTCCAGCGATTGTTTATACGCCACTCGATGGCGTTTTCGACCATTCTAACTATTCTAAAAAAATCACAATTCATACCAAACAGTCATAGCAACATGTATAATCAACCACAAGCACCAAAACAATATTTTGATAGGTTAAAACGGATCAAACATAGCAAAATCCCAAATTTTTCCTTAAGAATGTCTAAGCAAAACTAATGATAGGATTAGTAAAACTTAACCAAATCATCCAAATTTTCTAACAGAGGCCTAAAATAATATTTCGAAATTTATGAATATTTTTCTAGAAATTATTAATGTATAAATTCGCTAATCAACACTAGTTACCCTTAATTAACCATAGTTAGTGAGAAACCTTGCAAATCACTCACCTTAGCCACAAATAAAATACCAAATCTAAAAATATCTCTGTTTGGGCACGAATACCAATGCAACACAGCAGCTCTACCTCGATTCTTGTGCTAATCTGCTTTGATTTGATGTTGATTTGGCTTAATTAGTGATTAGAAGGTGATCTGGGGTGTTTTAGAAAGTGAAGGCCATGGCTAAACTTGAAGAAACAAAAACTGGCGGCTGGAAAATGATAGGAACTGAATTTCCTAACCCTTTCAGCCTCCCCCTAACCTAATCTCGAAATGGTATGGGCCCACTCACTAATCACCCAAATTAGGCCCGGTTAAGCAGTTTTTCACCATCTGAAACTTGTTTCAGCCATATCTCCCAAACGGTGAGTCTGTTTGGCTAATGTGACCACTCTACGGAAAGGTAAACCATTATCCAGATCTAATGGAAGTAGTTCTAGGTCAAAACTCCTTTTCAATCAAAAGTTATGGTCAAAACAAGATCAGCTAGGGGAAAAAAGGTCATTTAAAAATCGGCAAAAATCATGAACATGGGAAATGACCCCAATAGTCGTCTCCCAAAGTTACATTACCATATGACTTCATATGTTAAAGAAATAAATATTCTACGATCCTTCGATGCGTAGAATGCTGGTCATTACAATATTCGTTCTAGGTCTGAACAAAACCGGAGGCACCTTATTCCTCGTCCCATATGTCCAATACAGGGGAGAGGTGCTCGCATATCCGGTCGATCTCCAAGTACGTCTGGACGATAACCACTTATTACCTTGTCTTGGGTGTACAGCCCTATCAAGACATTAGTAATCATCCAAACGATGTGAAGACCTCCGGTCTTCAACCACCGTCTTCATCGTTGACTTATCGCCGAAATAGTTATTCAGAATGGGTATAAACCTGGCTTTTCCGAATAACTCGCATATATTATAAACAAGTGCTATACAAACACAACATACGCCTCATTCCAATTCAGAATATTCTTTTATTCAAATATTCACATCATTAGGGAAAGGTTCCTATAAATTTGATCAAAGACAAATTCTTTTAAATTTATTCTTTAATCCTCCTTTGGATATCAATTCAAACCAAATTAAGGTTTATCCAAACTAGTCGTGATTAGCGAACCTTACCGAAGTAATCATTTATTTTATTTCCCAATCCCAACCTATTCATCCCATGGAGCAAAACTGGTAATACTCCATATCTAATACCACGGTGTTATCGGTAAAATTAATTAGCATTTCACGTTCAAATCTAATTAAAGATTTAACTATCGCTTGGAGAAAAACTGGTGATACTCCATTCTCGATCATTTCTTGAATTTGATAATTTAAATAATCACATTCCCTTTTCAATCTAATTAAAGATTCATTAAAACTCACTTAGTTTTAATCTCCCTAAAAATCAATATTAATGATCATTCAAATTTAGGAAATAAATCCTGTCTTTAACTGGGTTAAAGAACCAATGTCATTTAAAACACAGTTCACGATAAACCCAATTCACATTCCATTAATTATGGAATCTTCACGGAAAAGCAAATCAATATATAATCGATATCAATTTCCGTATCCGACTAATAATATAAATAGAATAACGACAAAGCCTTTTAAATTCGATATATATTAACAGTCTTCCACCACAGAAGCTCACTTCAATTATTACCAATCGAATTCAATTCAATCCCAATTTAATATATTAATTGGAAAACTTTCCTTTGGAAAATCCCATTAAATCTTAATAATTTTTTTATATATTCCAAATCACATTTACTACAAATCGGGTTGAAGAACGAATGTCGTTAAAACACAATTCACAATAAACCCAATACACATTCCATTAATTATGGAATCTTCACGTAAAAGCAAATCAATATATAATCGATATCAATTTCTGTATCAAACTAATAATATAAATGGAATAGCGACAAAGCCTTTTAAATTCCATATGTATTAATAGTCTTCCTCCACAGAAGCTTACTTCGATTATTACCAATCGAATTCCATTCAATCCCAATTTAATATATTAAATTGGAAAACTTTCCTTTGGAAAATCCCATTAAATCTTAATAAAAGATTTATATATTCTAATTCACATTTCACTGCAAATCGGGTTAAAGAACGAATGTCGTTAAAACACAGGTCACATTTCATTTTATTCTAATTAAATGTTAATTAACTAGAAACACTAATAATCTTAATTAAAAAGAATTATTCTTTTCACACAGGGTTTAAGAACAGTGTTATTTAATACACCATTCACGACAAACCCAAAAATCCAATTCTTTCATTCAATTCCAATTAAATCTTAATTAATTGGAAAAATTCACTAAATCTTAATTAAAAGATTTATTCTTTCCTCAACTGGGTTTAAGAACAGTGTTAATGAAGATACCATTCACGACAAACTCAAAATCCAATTCAATATTAAATACAAGACTCTGAATAGAAATTATATCGGCTTATATTCAATATCAAATTCTGAAATCAACAAATATCGTATTGGGAATAACAATATATATATCTTCCAAATTCCTCCGTAATATCCGTATAATCACGGAATCCAATATCTAAATATTCCGAAGATAATTTTGATTCAAATCCATTCCAATTCATATATTGGAAATTCTGGTTATTTTTTAAAACCATTTTAAATCCAATTTATTTGTTTAAAATATTGGATTATAATTCTAGTTCATAACTAGTTCATTTTGATAAAAATATATTTATATCTTTTCAAATATGGAATTTTTCATCCTAATTCTTTCTAAGTCATTTATTATGATTTTACACAAATTATTAATATTTTTAATAATTTTATCAAGGCCCGTATAGTTGATTTCCATAAACGGTCATCGAACTGCACTTACATCGACCTTTTCCAAATTTGTTTTGGACATAATTCCAAATCCAACCATTAGATTTCAAATCTCTTATGTTCATTCGAAAGCTCTTTTCGATACGAACCTAACGGTTTTAGTTTTAGGAGAATCCGACGGGTGGATCTCCCATAAAGTCTATTCGAAGTCAATGGTCGAAATTCGTGAACGGTCGCGGCGCGGTGCGTTCTATTCGGACCATTTAATATATGTAATATATATTATACATATTTCATCGATTTCCATTTAAAACATATTTTATAAATCGTTTTAAATTCGATTTAGAAACGATTCCAACTTCATTTTCAAATTTAAATCAAAATTGAATACTCGCTATCATTATAATATATAAATGATAATATATTCAAAATATCAGATTTTGAAATCATTACCTTTTCGATATTCATTGTAAAAATGAAGAAAATCGATATAAATATCGTTTGCGTCAAAATGGCGCATACCTAATCAATACGGCTTCACCCATTATAATATTTTCGTGTCTATCCAAAATTGGACATCAAAATCATATTTTGATCTTCTTTTGAATATTATTTAATATATTCATTATTTTATTCAACACATGAATATTTTATTCAACACATGAATAATTTTAATGGTTTATACATTCAATAAAAATGATATTTTTATTGTTTAAATACTTTATTCAACACATGAATATTTTATTCAACACATGAATATTTTTAATGGTTTATACATTCAATAAAAATGATATTTTTTTGTTTAAATATTTTATTCAACACATGAATATTTTATTCAACACATGAATATTTTATTCAACACATGAATATTTTTAATCCTTTCCTGAATATTACTTTAAAATACTCTTTATTTTCCAAATTTGAATGAGACCCTATCAATCACCATATAATGTTAATTATATGGATTCCATACAACATATGTATATAATAACAATGATAAATAATCATCCATCATCCAGAGTGCATTACACAACTGCATAAGCATTAAATATCAATAATTAACGCTTACAACAGCCTGTCAACCAATCGATCAACATACAACTAATTATTGGGATCAGTGTTCGTCAAATATTATTCCAATACACGTATGAGGTTTCCAAACAACAAATATTGAATATTATTTGTGCAGTTGGGCGATGTGTAAAATATATCGTCCCTATCAATATCAGTCAAATGGGTGTACATAAACAAATCGTCCGATTTGTAAATGAATATTTATTTCAACGCATCACTATTTTATATAGTTCATATATCCAATAAAAATGATATTTTTTTGTTCAAATGTTTTATTCAACACATGAATATTTTATTTTCCATTTCACATCTCAATCACAATTAATTTCCACAACACAATACAATCAAACAAGTCGTCCATGGTTTGTGGACGACGATGTCAGGAGCTACTAAGCCCCATTTACAACCTAGTATATATTTAACTAGAAAACAAGATTAGAGTGAGAAGTTCTCACCTTTGGGATCCACTCCGCTAGTTTTACTTCTGAGTTTCTGAACAGTTTGGATTTGCCAGAAATTCCAATACAATTTTTTCATGCTGTTCATAGTAAAAATCACATTTTTAATATGATGTTTATATATTTAAAAATCGCATTTTTATACTGCTATAATATATATAAAAATTGAATTTTTATATTTCTATATATAATAAAAATCATATTTTTATATAACTAAAAATCGAATATTTATCTAACTAAAAATATAATTTTTATATAACTAAAAATCGAATTTTTATCTACATAAAATCATACCTTTATGCGATTAAAAATCATAACTTTATGTTCTCTACATATATAAAAATCAAATCTTTAACTAATTAAAAATTATATTTTTACCTAACTAAAGATTATATTTTTATATAATAAAAATTAGGTTTTTACCTATTTAAAAATCGGATCTTTATATAATAAAAATAAAATAAAATCAAAAAAATCAAGAAACTCACGGTTTTAGATCGGAGGAGGGTGAGGGATGCGGCGCTAGAGGTGTTGGAGGTCAGGGGGAGGCACATTGGCCAGCGACGGTGGCTAGGGCTTGGTTGTGGCGAGTTTCAGGAGATTGAGGTTTTGAAGCTCAGTTTTTTGAAGAGGGAGGAGGAGAGAGGAGGTGCTGGAGGTGGACGGGGGGTCTCGCCGGAGGCGCGGCGGGCAGGGGAGGTGACAGCGACTGGATCGGCGGTGGGGAGTGCTGGGCGACGTGCGATTTGTTTTTGTTTTTTTCTCTTTATTCCTTTGAACGATGGGCTGAAGATAGAAAGGGGTTAACCCCCTTTTTATTTAATTTAATTTTATAATTAATTATTCCAAAAAGTTACTTTTTCTTTTGAACTCCAAATTGAACCCAACGAATGTTGTCCCCAGCTAACTACCACCATTTTGAACACAGTGGGATATGTCCCATAATCTAGTTCGACCGTTTCGACCAGTTTTCACCAAAATTAAAATATAAATTAATATAACGTTCAAAATTAATTTCAACGTACCTTTTAATTTACCGGGGCCACATCCATATATTCCAAAAAAATAAATCTGGCTATGTTTTGATGATATGGTCCTAACAAAACTAATTTCATCGAATTTGGAGACCGTTTGAAAAACGGTCATTTTCCAGTCATTTAAATTCAAACTAAAATTGCCAAACGCGTTTGAATCAACCACGCTCGCATATTAATTCCAAAAATTATGAAAATTGGAATCCAACAATAACTTTACATTCCGGATCCAACAAAAATGGTTTCTTCGAAAACAGAGGTCGTTTTCAAAATGACTATTTTTAGGGGCTTTATATATATAAATTCCATAACGACTTTTCTAAATTTTAAACTGGACATAACTTGTCATTTACAAAGTGAAATATCAGTTTTTTACATTCGTTAGAAGATATCATCAAACATATTCAAATATTTCTTGTTTCGTCCAATTCTGTCTCATATTGAATTCTATACATTCAATTGAAACTAGAAATCGAATTTCCAAACTGTCGCGCCATTTCAGGCTCATTTTATAATTAAAATAAATTTATTCGTTCTAACTTTGATTAAAATAATTTTTTGATTGTTATCATTTAAAATCAATCATTTTAAATATTCAAAATTCATTAAAATTGCTAGAATAAAATATTTAAATTGGTTTTGGAAATCTGGGTTGTTACAACAGGTTAGACAGAACATAGAAGTTTTCTATTTTTCTTCTCAATATTTGCATGCGGAATGTCACTTCAGATACACCAGTTGACAAGTTTATATATTTATATATATGTGTGTGTGTATATATATATAAGTCTGAGAAATAGGATTTTAGGCCAGCCCGTTTATATCGTAGGCTTGTGAAAATATCTACAATAGTGTATGTACGTTTGTAATTTTGGTTGGTAATAGGGTGCAACTATTTGCATGATGGGGTAGGCATGTGCTGAAGTATAGAAGAAAGTAGCAGACAATGTGCTAAAGATCTATTTATACAATGAGGTAGTTTGTACATTCTATGTACTTTCATTTTACTTATGAAGTTATACATATTTTATTTTATTTTATTTTTGTATGGTATTTATTCCTACTACTATTTACGCTACCGTTAATTGTATGCACCGCCACACACTGTCTCCAAATACAACAAAAATACTGCTACATCTTGACATTCCGGTTCCAATGGAATTAGTTTCACTAAAAACAAACTCTATTTGCACAACGACATTATTTTAATTCCAATATATTTATCAGTTCACATTAAAATTGAACGTACCGACAAAACAACTCCAGTTGGCTCCAAACTAGAAATATAGCAATAACTAACCATATGTACTCCAATAAAATTCATTTCACCAGACTGGAAATTGAATGCTTAAATTATTTCAATATATTATTAATTTAATAAATTATTATCATCATATATATCCAAATGGAATAATATATCACTTCGAAATATAAATTAATATGGAGTTATAACTCAACATCACTAATTTCAAGTTAAACGATATTCAAATTATATAAAAATCGTAATAAATTTATTAAATAAATGTTATCATTTGTAAATGATTCCATAGCAACTATTTTACAATTTGATTTGCACCTAACTTACAATTTATAATACGGAATCTGGATTTTTCACTTTCATTAGAAAATTATAATCAAACAGATTCGGAAATTCTTGTTTCAAAGAAATCCGACTTAAAATGGATTATGTATATTCGGTTGAAGTTCAAAACTCAATATTATGAACTACCGCGCTGTTACGAGCTCGTTTATATTTGAATATAAAATATATTTTCAACTTCGTTTTAACAAACAAATTCTATATTATAAATCCATTTAAAATTCCAATTCAAAATTTAATATAATAAAATATATTAAATATCTGACTATTAAAAATATAGGAAGTTACATTCCTTCCCCTTAAAAGAATATCGTCCCCGAAATTACTAAGTCAGAAGAATGCTTCAATACCAATTATTTTCAAAAATTATTATTTAAAATTATTATCAAAAATATTCTAAGTTTCCAAAAAATTCGCCAGCATCTCCTCCGCGCGGCTCAATCAGTACAACTACTAATGACATTCAAGGCCTCACATCAACTAGAAGAAAACAAAAGCCAAGCGGCTACCCAACTCAAGGGGTATAAAATCAATCACTCAACCAATAATATTAAGGTTTACCTGAAACACCCAACCTTCGTTAAGGTCACTCACAATGGGAATGCATTAACTTTGGTGAAGTATTTTAGGTAAAAGACATAGATCATTTACAAGACAGACATATAAACAACAGAAAGATGAAATTATTTATTAAATAGCGTGGTTCAGTCAAAACATTACAAGCATTGTCTCAAAACCCAATTTCTAAATTATTGCAACAAAACATCTGTCTTGATTTAAATCTCCAAGTACATAAAGAAGCATAAAACAGAAGTAAAGCAGTATAAATCCCGAATAAAAGTGTAACCACTGCCATAGCCCAAGAAAAGAGAATCCAAGCAATACATCTACTCTCTTCAAGCTTGAAAAAGATCTGCACTAAGCTGAAGTATTCCCTCCCTGCGAACCTAGGGGGAACGGAAGAAAAGAAGGCAAAAGGAAACAGGTCAGATGTAAGTCTGGTAAGTCCAGTGATTATTCAGCATGTAAAAAGGTAAAAGGATAGTGACATGAGTAAACTGAACATAGGACAATACCATAGAAATAAGATAACGTAAGACAAGATAAACTGAATATGCTATCGCACTCATTTCTATTTCTCTGCACCTACTACGAAGGTTTCAACTACCATCATGTGTTCATAACAAAGTGATCCCTTTCCCGATCGGCTTCTACTCGCATGCATTTATTACTTGTGTCATTCAGACCCGCTAGATTGTAGATACCTGTGATGGTCCCACCATAGGGTGTATCAATTCCTATGGTGGCAACCCGACATAAATTCTAGATGCACAGTGTATACTACTGATGCCCAGTGCCTGCTTTTCCCGCTTCAGGGAACGTGCACGCACATACTCCGTCGAGACCTCGCTGCTATTCTGACCGCTTATAATCAGCCAAGTAATCGTGCCCCCACCCTGCCTAGTTCAGGGTACCATGATACATCTATGTGGGTTACTGCTTAAATGGGTCCTCGTTACTAGGGTTTCCTAATTATCATGTTATAATGGTTAAGTGTTCACAAATTAACCTAACCCCACCCATCTGTTAAATTAACATATGGTATTGGTTAATTGTTGCCTTAATTAACTTAACCCTACCATTCTTAGTCTGTCTGTTTCTTAGCTTTAATTCATTCATTAAAGCACCAACCTCTCACATTAGATCTATATTGTTGCGGTCGCTGGATGTGCCGGTTGGGTCCGGGCTGTCTTACACCGCAACTCAATCTAACCTCAGGTTTTTGGGCTTAATGTGCTAAACTCTCACATTAGATCTATATTGTTACGTTTGCTGGATGTGCCGGGCGGTTCCAGGTAGTCTTACACCGTAACTCAATCTAACCTCGGGTTAGGCATATTCATCTTTTAATTAATTTACATATTTACAGTTTATGTTCATATGTAAATTATCGATAAGTGTAGTAATTCAAGTCATGCCCCATTTACCCTCTAAATTATGTTCATAATTCTAGGTATAAAAATTCTACCATTTAATGCTACTAATCATTTACATGATTATGAGCCAATCTAAGCCAATAGCATGTAGTTAATATTTTTCCCCAACGTCTCCCCCGTTATTCGTTCGCATAATTCACATAGTACTTTAGGCTCGCAAATTAGCCTAACTCATAAACAAAAGGGAAAAGAAAGGGACATGTAACATTCCAACATGCATAAACAATATAGATCAACATGCGTAGTATAAATTTGGGATAGAACGACATAAACTTAATTAAGCACATAAACGTGATCTTACATTTATATTAGATCCAATTAACATGCGAACTAGCATAGATCTAATTGTCTAAGCATGAACTTATATAGATCTTAAACATGGGTACTAGCTTAGATCTAAACATGTAAGCATGTATGAACATAATTTATCATGTAATTTGCATATACAACATGGTAGGTTCAATTGTGTCAGTCCAATAGTCTCATAGGCATAGGATGTACAACATGATAAATCAATCACAACAGTCCCATAGGCATGATAGGTTCCATTTTGTCAATCCAACAGTCTCATAGGCATGTTAGGTTTCATTATGTAAATCATAATAGTCTCATAGGCACAGGCAATTCAGAATTGACAAAAGGATAAGCACGAATAGAATTAGGCATAGTTCTAGATCCAGTTATTACAGTCATGATTTCTTATTAGGTGTTCACATCTAAACAATAACTGTACTTATAGAAAAAGGACGGATCTTGATTTCTGGGATCTGATTTCTGAATTTGAAAAGCTATCCTTTGATGTAGACATTTGATTCTCTAGTTCTTTTAATTGATTCCTAGTTTGAATTTGATTCTGTAGTTTGGTGTAGATGAATGGAGGCTAGACCAGTTTGTAGACAAACAACGTCACAGCTTCATAGAATGAGTTCCAGGGTTGAGGTTTGGGGTGATTATATAGAAGTCTAGGTTTAATTCTAGCCTTTAGATTAGTCTAGGAGAAATCAGAGCCATCAAACCAAAGAGATGTGTCATCCAACCCACCATAACATGACACATATGCCCTAGTAACTCAGAAATCAGTCATTGGCCAATCAGAGAAGGTCACATCAGCACAGGGCTGTAAAAATTCGTCACAGGAGGTAAATCTGGAAGGGGTCGACTCCCCTATAGGGGGGTCGACACCAATGTCGACTCCCCTATGGGGGGTCGACACCTATGTCGACTCCCCTTGGGGGGGAGGGGTCAACACCCTGAGCGGGAAATTTCCCGCTCAGCCGATTTTGAATTTTGAACTGTTTTTATTATTTAATTATTATTATATTTGATTTCTGCTTAAACTTGAAATCTTATGAACTCCATAACTTCTTCATACGGAGTCCAATTCACGCAAACTCGGAATCTATCTCAAGCAGAATCCCGAGATGAACGCAACGGGATAACCCATTTCACCCAATTCCTCTTTTAAAAATTAAGTGTTCTTAGATTTGTAAATTTTAATATTCACAGAAAATACGAGGTGTTGCGTTCTCCCCTACTTAAAGGATTTCGTCCTCGAAATCTCTAAGTTAAGAAGAATGTATCCTAACATCCAACATCCATCTACTCAACCATCAATCACAGGCATCCATTGTCCTTAAAAATATTTCTAATGCTTTCATGATCATATGCATAGTGTGTGTATATGTCCTTATCTAATGCAAAATCCGGCGGTCCACTGATTCAGTTGACCTCCTTGATGCGAATCATGTCGGTGCTATGAGTCCATCGTGTATGCAATTATTCCTAATCGTATTTTGTAACTTCTACATGAGTGCACAATCATCCATACAAATGCAACGTCCACGTGATAACACATCAAGTTCCAATCCATATATAAATATATATGCAATATGAAAGTGACTGAGCCGATCTAGTACCTAGTGTGTGTGTGTATATGCATTCACAAGCAACCACTTGCAACCATCAATCATAACATGTTTCAAATACATGTTTACATCCATTAGTTTCTACCTAGGGATCAAGAATAGGACCGAGGAGATATACTTAAAAGGATAGATATAAGCATACATAAATTTATGGAAAACAAGAGATCAAAGATGTACCCTCAAAAAGATTAGGGTAGGCTGCGCGTATCTTGTCCTCAGTCTCCCAAGTCGCGTCTTCCTCTGCATCACCCCGTTGTACTTTAACTAGCTTGACTTCATGATTGCGTAGCCTTTTAACTTCTGTACCCAATATACGAGTTGGAACTCTTCTCACCGTTGCTTCTCGTTCCATTTCTACTTCCTTTAGTATGCTTGGCTCTACAACTTTCGCAGGCTCATGTAAGCACTTTCGTAGATGAGAGACATGAAATACATTATGAACTCCAGCCAATTTTTCGGGCAACTCTACTTTATAAGCCATCTTCCCAATCCTTTCAATGATAGGAAATGGCCTTACAAATCTTGGTGCCAATTTTCCTACAGTCCAGAAGCGAACGACATTCCTCAAAGGAGATACTTTAAGGAAAACTCTGTCTCCAACCTCAAACTCAAGGTCGGTCCTTCTTTTATCAACGTAGGACTTCTGTCTATCTTGTGTGGTCTTCATTCATCTTCGTATCAAGTCCACCTTCTCTGAAGTTTCTCTGATCATGTCAGGCCCAAGTACGAGCTTGTCTGTAGACTCCCACCAACAAGTTGGTGATTGGCACGGTCTTCCATATAAAGCCTCAAAGGGTGCCATGCTTATGGTGGCTTGGTAGCTGTTGTTGTAGGCGAACTCCACCAAAGGAAGGTGATCCTCCCATGTTCCCCCAAAATCAAGAATGCACAATCTCAAGAGATCTTCTAATACTCTATTCACCCTTTCTGTCTGACTATCGGTTTGAGGGTGATAGGTTGTGCTTAAGCATAGCTGTGTGCCTACAGCCTCTTGCAAACTCTTATAAACTCGCTCGTAAAGACAGGATCTCGATCACTTACTATGTTGGACGGTATTCCATGCAGTCGAACCACCTCTTTAAGATAAATGGATGCTAACGATGAGGCAGTCCTTCTATTCTTTACAGGTACAAAGTGAGCGCTTTTAGTGAGCATGTCCACTATTACCCAAATGCTAGTATTACCCCTTCCTGACCTAGGCAACCCATCAATAAAGTCCATCGAAATGCTATCCCATTTCCACTGTGGGACCTCTAGAGGATGAAGCAAACCACCAGGCTTCTTCTGTTCCGCCTTGACTTGCTGGTATATCAAGCATTTAGATACAAACTCAGCTACATCCTTCTTCATGCCATTCCAGAAGAAAACCCTTTTTATGTCTTTATACATCTTGTCCCCACCTGGGTGTATGGTCAACTTAGAATGGTTTGCTTCTTCGAGATCTGTTTTCACTAAATCCCTTGCTTGTGGGACGCAAAGTCTTCCATCCCGTCTCAACCAACCCTTGTCATCGATGGAGTATCTATTGAGGTGACTATAAGTCTCACCTCTAATTAGCATATCCATTACATCAACTAGCTGAGGGTCTTCATGTTACGCGGTTCCTATTGAGTCCAAAAGAGTAGGCCGCACCTCTAGCGATGCTAACAAACCAAGTACAAATTCAAAGGAAGGTCTAAAGTCAAAGTTTGCTATGTACTCCAAGCTTTGCCTTTCTACAAAGAGAGGACTTAAGGTCAGATTTTTCCTACTTGAGGGATCTGCTACCACGTTGCCCTTGCCAGGAGTATAAGCAATCTCAAAATCATATGAGGCTAGAAATTTCATCCATCTTTGTTGTCTTAAGTTAAGATCTTTCTATAAGAAAAGGTACTTTAATGATTCATGGTCAGTAAACAATTCAAACCTTTCTCCTGGTAGGTAATGACGCCATGACTTAAGGGAGAAAACAATGGCAGCTAGTTCTAAATCATGAGTTGGGTAGTTCTTCTCATGTACCTTCAACTGCCTTCCTCCATAACAAAATACTTTGCCCTCTTGCATCTAGACATCGCTTAATCCTGTTCTGCATGCGTCTGAGTATGCAGTAAACATTTTACTCCCATCAAGAAATGTCAGAACTGGGGCTGTTGTCGGAGCCCTTTTCAACCGTTGGAAAGCAACATCGCAATCCAAATCCCAGGCAAAAGTTAGGTTCTTATTTGTCAACCTAGTAAGTGGGGTTGAGATCTTTGCAAAGTCCTTAATGAACTTTCTGTAAAAGCCCGCTAGCCCGAGAAACTTCGTACTTCGGTTGCATTTCTTGGGAACTTCCAATCTTGCACCACAACTACATTTGCGAGATCCACAGCTGTCTCTTCTTTGGACACCACATATCCAAGAAACCTTACTTCATCTCTCCAAAAATGGCATTTGGAGAATTTTGCTTTTAGCTGATGTGCACGAAGAGTATCCACGACTTCCGTTAAATGAAAAGCATGTTCTTCCCCACTTTTTGAGAAAATCAAAATGTCATCCACGAAGACCACTATAAATTTATTAAGGAACTCTCAGAACACCCTACTCATCAAGTCTACGAAGTAGGCAGGTGCGTTTGTTAAGCCGAATAGCATGACAAGCCATTTGAAGAAACCATCTGGGGTCCTGAACACGGTCTTATCTATGCTATCTTCAGCCACTCTTAGCTGATGAAATCCCATGGCCAGATCTAGTTGGGAGGAAACCGATGCACCTACGAACTGGTCGAACAAGTCGTCTATTCTAGGAAGTGGGTGCCTATTCTTCTTGGTCAACTTATTTAGCTCCCTATAGTCCACGAAAAAACGAAGTGAACCATCTACTTTGGTTGCAAACACCACTGGAGCACCCCATTCCGAAATACTCCGCCTTATGAACCCCTTTTCAAGCAACTCTTTAACTTGCTTGCTGAGCTCTTTCCTTTCCCTAGGATCCATGTGTATAACGGGTAAAGCAACAGGTTTCGGGTTATCAACAAGGTATATGTGGAAGTCTATCTCTCGCTTTGGAGGAAAACCTTTCACCTCTTCAAAGACATCCAAGTATTCACAGACTATTCTAATAGATTGCAAGTTTTCAACAGACGCACCAAGAGATTCTAGATAGCTAAGCATAACAAAATTCATGGGATTAAAAGAGATTTCGAGAGTGTTACCGAGGTAAGTCATAAGTCTAACCACTCACTTTTCACAATCGAGGATGACACCATTACTGCATAACCAATCCATGCCTAGAATCAACCCATAGCCCGTAAAGCCCAAAACATAAGCATTACATCTAAACTCGATGCTTTGTATAGAAATTTCCAAATCCAAACAAATCATGGACAATTAAGCCGAGCCCCCAATTGGATTTGAAACAACCATGGGATCCTCTACTATACTGGTATCTAGGTGTAGAGATTCACTAAAGCAGTAGATATAAAAGAGTGCAATGCGGCAGAATCAAAAAGAGTACGAATTGGATGATCAGAAAGATAAACCAAACTCTCAACAAAAATATTTTTACCTCTTTCTTGCGGAGGTGCAATGAGAGCGTAAATCTGCCCTCCAGAAGTGGATCCAGTCCTCTGCCCTTGCCCTTGCCTTTTTGGGCAATCCTTAGCCATATGTCCTGTCTTGCCGCATTGAAAGCAGCCACCCATCTTCCTCTTCTTCTTCCTGCAGTCTTTAATTAGATGTCCAGGTATGCCACAAAGTTTTGCACTTCCTCTTTTCACGGGGTTTGTTATTCTTCCTGCCTTTCTTGGAATCCGTCATCTTATTCTGCCATCCCTCCCCTTTCTTATCCAGAGGTTCTGCCACCTTTTCCTCTTTCTTGCCATTCTCGTCTTCCTCCTGTACCAGTGCCATATCCACCAGTCTCTCAAAACTCGCACCCACAGGTATATGGGTCATAGCTAGGCTGTGCAGTGGCTCATTTAACCCTTTAAAGAATCGGAGAGCCTTTTAATGTGGAGTGTTTACTAGCTCTAGTCCGAATCTAGCTAGTGGTTGAACTGGTTGATGTATTCCTTAACCGATAGGCTTCCCTGTTTGAGTGTTAAGAACTTCTCCATCTGTAGGCTTCGTTCAGCTTGCGAGAGGAACTTCATTTCAAATCTCATTCTGAAATCCTCCCAAGTTTCAACTAGTCTCTCAGCATTAGTAACTTCCCACCAGTAAGAGCTCTCGTCCTTAAGTAACCATAGAGCCAATTCTATCTTCTTCCTATCATCCACCTCGAAGATAATAAACAAATCTTCTGTTTCCTTGAGCCAGTTTCTTGCTTCCACAAATGACTCAGTCCCATTAAAGTTCTTTCCACCCATGGCTCGAAAGTCTCTACATATCTTCAAGAAAGCATTCACACGAGGAGGAGAAGGAGGAACGACTGCAACTGGGGGAGGAGGAACGTCTGCTGGGCCTACGTCATTGGCCCAAGCCTCCAGGTACCTTCTGAACCAACCAAGTACCGGTACGCCCTCAGGAAGATTAAGATCCCCAGACATGCTGAAACGAAAAGGTTCAAAACAAAGGATAGAAAGATAGTGCATATGGCTTTAGGGATTATGCCTTTATAATAAAGCAACACTTTTCTTGAAATTGCTTCTTTAAACTTCTTTTTGAAAAATAGTTTTCAAAACTTTTATCTGATCTGGTAAACCAATGCTCTGATACCAAGTGAAACACTCCACCTCCGTTAAGGTCACTAACAAAGGGAATGCATTAACTTTGGTGAAGAATTTTAGGCAGATAATTTACAAGACAGACATATAAACAGCAGAAAACTGAAATTATTTATTAAATATGTGGTTCAATCAAAACATTACAAGCATTGTCTCAAAACCCAACTTCTAAATTATTAAAACAAAACATCTGTCTTGATTTAAATATCCAAGTAAATAAAGAAGCATAAAACGGAAGTAAAGCAGCATAAATCCCCAATAAAAGTGTAACCATAGCCATAGCCCAAGAATAGAGAATCCAAGCAATACATCTACTTTCTTCAGGCTTGAAAAAGGTCTGCACTAAGCTGAGGTATTCCCTTTCTGCGGACCTAGGGGGCAGGAAGGGGGAACGGAAGAAAAGAAGACGAAAGGAAACGAGTCAAGCATAAGCCTGGTAAGTCCAGTGATTATTCAGCATGTAAATAGGTAAACGGATCGTGACATGAATAAACTGGACAATACCATAGAAATAAGATAAGATAAACTGAATGTGCTATTGCACTCATTTCTATTATTTGCACCTACTATGAAGGTTTCAACTACCATCATTTGTTCATGACAAAGTGATCAATTTCCCGATTGACGTCTACTCGCATGCATTTATTACTTGTGTCATTCGGCCCCTCTAGATTATAGATACCTGTGCTGGTCCCACCATAGGGTGTATCAATTCCTATGGTGGCAACCCGACACAAATTCTAGATGCATAGTGTATACTACTGATGTCTAGTGCCTTCTTTTCCCGCTCCGGGGCACGTGCATGCCCGTACCCCGTCGAGACCTACACTGCCGCATCACCCGCCGCTATTTTGACCGCTTATAATCAGCCCAGTTATTGTGCACCACCCTGCTTAGTTCAGTGTACCGTGATACATCTATGTGGGTTACTGCTGAAATGGGTCCCCGTTACTAGGGTTTCCTAATCAACATGTTATAATGGTTAAGTGTTCCCAAATTAACCTAACCCTACCCATCTGTTAAATTAACATGTTGTATTGGTTAAGTGTTGTTTTAATTAACTTAACCCTACCATTGTTAGCCTGTTTGTTTCTTAGCTTTAATTCATTCATTAAAGCACCCACCTCTCACATTAGACCTACATTGTTGCGGTCGCTGGATGTGCCGGGCGGTTCTGGGCAGTCTTACACTGCAACTCAATCTAACCTCGGGTTTTTGGGCTTAATGTGCTAACCTCTCACATTAGATCTATATTGTTACAGTTGCTGGATGTGCCGGATGGTTTCGGGCAGTCTTACACCGTAACTCAATCTAACCTTGGGTTAGGCATATTCATCTTTTAATTAATTTACATATTTACAATTTATGTTCATATGTAAATTATCCACAAGTGTTGTCAGTTCAAGTCATGCCCCATTTACCCTCTAAATTATGTACATAATTCTAGGTATACAAATTCTACCATTTCACGTTACTAACCATTTACATGATTATGAGCCAATCTATGCCAACAACATGTAGTTTAATATTTTCCCCCACGTCTCCCCTGTTATTCATTCACATAATTCACATAGAACGTCAGGCTCACAAATTAGCCTAACTTATAAACAAAAGGGAAAAGAAAGGGACATGTAACATTCCAATAGGCATAAACAATATAGATCAACATGCATAGTATAAATTTGGGATAGAACGAGATATACTTAATTAAGCACATAAATGTGATCTTACATTTAAATTAGATCCAATTAACATGCGAACTAGCATAGATCTAATTGTATAAGAATGAACTTATATAGATCTTAAACATGGGTACAAGCTTGGATCTAAACATGTAAGCATGTATGAACATAACTTATTATGTAATTTGCATATACAACATGGTAGGTTCAATTGTGTCAGTCCAATAGTCTCATAGGCATAGGATGTACAACATGATAAATCAATCACAACAGTCCCATAGGCATGATAGGTTCCATTTTGTCAATCCAACAGTCTCATAGGTATGTTAGGTTTCATTATGTCAATCACAATAGTCTCATAGGCATAGGCAATTCAGAATTGACAAAAGGGTAGGCACGAATAGAATAAGGCATAGTTCTAGATCCATTTATTACAGTCGTGATTACTTACTAGGTGTTCACATTTAAACAATAACTGTACTTACAGAAAAAGGATGGATGTAACGACCCGGAAAAAGGCGATCTTGGTTATCCGATATACAACACATATCGAACATCCAAGGATCGAAAATATCGATAGTTAATGAAAGAAATTAGAGGGTGAGAATAGATAAGATAGAAACTTAGAATAGAAGAAATAGAAGAACACCACATCAGAGTAACACGAACCTCACAGCGGAACGAATAATATATAATATATATCAAAATTTTGAAATATAAATTTGTACTTCAATATACATATCATTTCCAAAGTACAACACTTACAACACAGCGGAAATAAACAATAGCTATACAATCCTGAAGCCTCCTGCTCCAAGCTCTTCTAGTATATCTGTAAATCCCGACTACTTGACTGCCCGTACAAAATTGGGCACTCAAGAGTTTCGGGAAAACAAAACAAGATATACTCGGGGTCAGTCATGGGACTGTATGAGTAAAACGGTTTAAACAGTTTGAACAAGTAAATGATATCTCATAAGACCACGCCGTAAAGCGGAACGGGTTTTTCCCTTAAGAGAATCCAAATGATCTTTATATCAAAAACCTTATGATATAATAATAATGTCTATCAACCACAATATAATCATCATCTAGCAGAAACGCTTTCATCTCACGTTCTACATATATAGTACAATCAAAACCGCAAGCACATACTGGGTAATGGATTTCCAACTATGACAAGGTATGGAACCACCTTTCGCTAGTGTACCTCTAGAGAGGAATACACTGGGTTCAACAAGAACTTCTTGCAACCCGGCCACACATGACCGACCACTCATTTCGCTGAATGTATCGAATGTATATCACCAACGGTTGGGATCAACAACCGTTTCCCGAAGGGGACAGCATCGACAATAGATTTTTAGAAGTAAATGAAACTCTAGATCAGGTGATTATACACCCTAATAGGTGCGACCTACATAGCCATGCTGCCTGATCGATTCGTGTCATTTCCCGGTTATGAGGCTAGAGGCCACGCTTATCTTTGACAGATCACACGTTTAATTACTTTGAATGTCACATCGTCATACCCGCCAAATCACAAATTGATTTCCCCAAAAATACAACGGGTAAACAGCTAAGAGAAACGAATTCCTTCGCCATCAAATGTACGTACGTTTGAAGAGATCAACTTACGCGATCTATGAAATATACTCTATCAGACATTCTTCCATACAGGTCGTCCTGGGACTGGACAAACAGAAGGCACTATTCAGTACATCCATCTTAGGCAATCTTTACTTAAGATTTATACAACAGCCCTTGCACTTGACTCCGTCTTCAATTATCTTTAGCATATATGATTCGCAATGCTTATGCCAATATGGAGTGGTTCTTCAGATAAAAATCCAACCGGTCTCTCCATATTGACAACGTTAAAATGGTCAAAAACTTCGATAGTCGGGGAGTTAACTATCAAAGAAAACACTTGTGCAAACAACAATATTATTTCCAAATGGAAATTATATCGATCAATCATCATTGAACATTTATCTCTCTATTTAACTTATTCATTTTTTCATCTCCTGTTCCTACATATTCAACATTTCTTATCTTTTAAATTTAGAAAATATACGTTATTAACAATGGAAAACATTTCCATTTCTTGTTTTCTATATTAGAAAACATTTCTGATTCTTATTTGGAAAACATTTCCAAAGCTCCTTCATTGGATTTAAACAGATGTTTAAATAAAACATCACTATGTCAACTCAAACCATTTACTGAATTCACTTAAACATCATTCACTATCAAACCTTACCATTCCTTAGTTAAGAAGGAAGTCAATCAAGTTGGGGTATAACTACCTCTCAGACCTTAACTGAACAATGTTTTATCTTCGAAATAGTCAAAGTTTATCTTTTAAACCTTTAACAATCTTCCTTACGTAACTCTCTTTCGAATAATCTCTATTCGATAACTCCTCCCTTCGAATAACTATATTCAATAATCTCTCTTACGAATAACTAGATTCGAAAACCTTTCTTCGAATAAACTATATTCGATTAACTCAATTCAATTTACTCTTATCAATTAACGCTTATTGGATTAACTCTTTTGATTTAACTCAAATCGATTAACTCTATTTGATTAACTCTATTGGGTTAACTCTTTTCACTTAACTCCTTTCGAATAAACTATCTTCGATAACCCCTTTAATTCTATTCGAATAAACTATATTCAATTAACTCCTTTCGAATAACTATATTCGATAACTCCTTTCGAATAACTAGATTCGATAACTCCTTTCGAATAACCCATGTTTGATTAACTCACTTCGAATAACCAATATTCGATAACTCTTCTCGAATGAACTATATTCGGTTACTCTTCTCGAATGAACTATATTCGATTACTCTTCTTCGAATAAATTATATTCGATAACTCTTCTTCGAATAAATTATATTCGATAACTCTTCTTCGAATGCCTAGATTCGATAACTCCTTTTAACTTTGTTTGAATAACTAATATTCGATTACTCCTTTTAACTAACTCTAATTGATTAACTCTATTTAATTACTCTATTGGTTAACTCTGACTCTAACTGATCAACTCTAACTGGTCAACCCTAACTGGTTAACTCTAACTGGTCAACTCTAACTGATCAACTCTAACGGATTAACTCTAACTAGTTAACTCTAACTGATCAACTCTAACTGGTTAACTCTAACTGATTAACTCTAACTGGTCAAATCTATCTGGTTAATTCTAATTGATTAAATCTAACTGGTCAACTCTAACTGGTCAACTCCAACTGATAACCTCTAACTGATTAACTCTAACTGATCAACTCTAACTGATCAACTCTAACTGGTTAACTCTAACTGATCAACTCTAACTAGTTTACTCTAACTGGTTAACTCTAACTGATTACCTCTAACTGATTAACTCTAACTGGTTAGCTCTAACTGATCAACTCAACTGGTCAACTCTAACTGATTAACTCTAACTCTAATCGATTAACTCTAACTGGTTAACTCTAACTGGTTAACTCTAACTGATCAACTCTAACTGATTAACTCTAACTGATCAACTCTAACTGGTTAACTCTAACTGGTTAACTCAAACTCTAATCAATTAACTCTAATCGAATAACTTATATTCGATTAACTCATTTCGATTAACTCTTTCGGATTAACTCCTTTGATTTATTCCTTTGAATTATCTCCTTTGATTGATTCCTTTAAATTAACTCCTTTGATTAATTCCTTTAAATTAACTCCTTTGATTAATTCCTTTGAATTATCTCCTTTTCTATTTGTTTACTTAACAAATAACTATTCCCTTTTCAATTCTATTTATTTAACAAATAAATATTTCTTTTATCTTTTCTTTTATTTAACAAATAAATATTTCTTTTATCTTTTCTATTTATTTAACAAATAAATATTTCCTTTATCTTTCCTATTTATTTAACAAATAAATATTTCCTTTATCTTTCCTATTTATTTAACAAATAAATATTTCTTTTATCTTTTCTATTTATTTAACAAATAAATATTTCCTTTATCTTTCCTATTTATTTAACAAATAAATATTTCCTTTATCTTTCCTATTTATTTAACAAATAAATATTTCTTTTATCTTTCGATTTATTTCCTATAAATAAATATTTCCATTTAATCTATTTTTAAATGTTTTACAAATATTTCCTTTTAAATTCTATTTGTAAATGCTCTAGAAATATTCCCTTTTTCTCTTTTATTTGTAAATGTTTTACAAATATTTCTCTTTCTATTTGTTTTTGCAAATATCTTCCTTTGTATTTGTTTTACAAATATATTACCTTATATTTTTTTTACAAATAATTTCCTTTATATTTGTTTTACAAATATATTTCCTTTTTAACTCTTTTGATTTTATAATTATTTCCTTTTATAAATTCCTTTTTCCTCTTATATATAAAATCCATTGATTTTATATAAATAATTTATTTTCAAAATATACTTTGAAAATCCCCTTTTCTACATCCCAGTATTTCTTACGGTATTTAAAATACCAAATCACAATGGTCGATATCATTTAAACATACATCATCATCAACAGATTTTATATTATATCATATATTACAATATATGAAAACAATAAAATAAATGTTGAGGAGTCCAGTTGGATTCCTCCAACCTGTTTCCCTGCATCACAGATGTTAAACAATATACTTAACATCGATTTCATTTCAATATGAAATATTCTGCTAAATAGAATCAACATTTGATTAACGATATATATATATATATATATATATATATATATATATATATATATATATATATATATATCGTTACCTATAATTTCAACCAATACACAAGCAATTCAACCAAATAGTTAACACACAGCAATCAACAAATAATTATCAGTTCTAAGAGTACGTTATAAAAATATAACTGTTCAGAGGTGGTGAGTTTTGCTCACATTTCGTGTTAACCGTTAAATAACGATTTGGGTCTGTTGATTCAAACAGACAATTTATTTGCAATAAATTTTAATTAGGTCGAATTCTCTCCAAGTCAGTTCCATTGGGTAGCTCTCGTCCATATGATCCCAACGGATCAAACCGTTCACCATTCTGATATCGTATGAGACAGTTATGATTTATACAAGTGGGTATACCTTATATAATTAAAACCAAACTCTATTTATACTAAAATTCAATTGGGCTTACTTTTACAAACTCGGCCCACTTAAAAAGAGTTCCGCATCCCTTCTTCCTCAATTTACATCCCGTCCTCCCAGTTATTTCCTCCTGTATATTTTCCACTATTGCCATGATCTATACATCCCATATCACCATAGTTTGTCCACTTAACATCTACCGAGCAACTCCAACACACCCCTATACTCGCGAGCATCACTGCCAACCACTTAATGGTCCCCTCGATCACCTCCTACATCTGACAGTCCACCTCCAGTATTCACTCCCGAAACCTTCTACATCCAACGAAAGTAAACACCACCTCCCTCCATTTCCACTTCATGAATCCGTAACCAAATAACACCATTAACATCCTCTTCCAATCCTCTCTCTCCTCATACTGAATTTCCACAACTCGACGTTGACACCCCGAACCCTCTTGCAGCCTCTACAGGGACTCGCGACACCTCTTTGTTTCAATCTTCACCAAAGTCTGCGTTCAAACTCTACAACACTCCCTAAATCCAGAAATCCACTTGAATTCATGAGTTGAAACCTAAATCTTCCTCAAATTAAAACCCTAGTTTGCGACAGCTTATTTCTAGTGGAAGAAAAGGAGTTCGAACTGCTTGAAACCCATGCCAGAACGAAGAGGAACATGCCAGTACTCCAAATAAATTCGTTAAATGATTTATAGATTTTTGTTTCTATTTTCCATTTGATTTTCTTTTTCTTGTTTCTTGCGTTTGTGTTCTAGTGAATGAGATTTTGTTTCTCGTGTTTTAAAGGGTGCGGGTGTGGCTGAGAAGGGATCATGTGTACTGTTTAGGTCCAGACATAGTTAGGATATATTTTTTATTAATATTTTATTGATCTTTTATACTGTATTTGCCTTCTAAAAATCCGTGTGATCACACACGATACCCAAAAATCACGAAAATGGTCATGTAGCTACAGTTCGACATTATGGTCCCAACGAAACTGGTTTCGTCTAATTCCGACTCTGTTTGCTCACACAGCGTACTTTTAACCGTCAAAATACTGACTTTTTTCACTTTAAAAATCCGTACGACCACATACTGACTTCAAAAATCACGGAAACTGAAATCTAGCTATAATTTAACATTGCGGATCCAAAAAAATTAGTTTCATCGAATTCCGAGGTCATTGGCAAAACTGGCTATTTTTAGAGCTCTAAATAACCCTTTTAAATATATGAGTATATTTAAAAACAATTAAATTTAATATATAAAAATAAATATTATCGTATATATTCACAGTGGAATACCATATAGCTCCTATTGGATTTATAACTCGATATTTCAAATCCAGCGTTACATCGATCTTTGATTTATATTTAAAATCCCTTTTAAAATATAAATAAAACGATATAAATTATAAAGGAATTCCACAGCGAATTTTCTAAAATTTGATTTGGACATAAATCAAAATCTGCATGATGAAATCTCGATTTTTCTCTTCCATTAGAAAAATATACTTTACTAGCTCCTAACGTTTCTTGTTTCATAGAAATCCGATTTAAAACGAACCCTGTATATTTAGTTGAAGTTCAAATCGCTAAATAGCGAATTGCCGCGCCATATCGAGCTCGATTTTAATTATAATATAATTATGCGTTCAAACTTCGTTTATATAATATATTCGTGAATATAATTCAACTCTAAACTGAATTATATATTTTAAATAATCCAATTCACACAATATTGTGAATTCCACTATTTTTTATTATTTTTGAATTTAATATATTATTCTATTAATTTAATTTAATTAAATATTCACTTTATTTAATTAACAACGATTTAATTCCCTAAATCACTATTTTAAATAATTAAATTAATTAATTTTATACCGCTGAAAAATACGGGTGATTACATTCTTACCGATTTAAAATAATTTCAACCTCGAAATTGCTAAGGTAGAAAACAACCCTAATAACTGGTTAGAACTTATTTGTTCACTTAAATTCAATTTCAACTGAACCAATTTAATTTCAATTAATTTATTAATTAATTCTTATCAATGAAAATTTTCAAAAATCCTGAAAATTTTCTAACACCTTAATTTTTCGAAAAATTTCGCCAGCACCTCCTTTGTACGGCTTAATCGGTACAACTACAACTCGCTTCTCTAGGCCATCTCCACCCCAAAAGAAAATCAAACAGCCAAGGGGCTTGCCAAATCGACTCATAAAAATCTCATACCATATGAAATATAAACTGGTACCTTTTTTTCAGGCATATCAATATATCCTTTCCATATGTTACCAATTTTGCGTATACCAATGTCATTCCAATCAACTTATCCTCAAATCACTTTTATCTCCAACATAACCATTCACTCATATGCAAGCCAAATTCAATTATAAATCTCAACTACCGTTCTTGATTTTCAATTTAGTTTCACAAATTTCTATCTAATTTTTTTTATTCAAACAATCTGTTTCTGGGAGTTTCTAAACAGTTTACCATATCAAAAATCAAACTTTCTCTTTCAGGATTTCAAACAACTGGTCTTCTCAAAACAATTCGAAAACAAAATCTTCGGTAGTAATCCGTCACTTACAACTCGAAAATGAACACTGATGACGGGGCCAACATCATCAGAGTTGTTTCCCAGTAATCGAAGTGAGTTCAATACTATACCACTTTCAAAATTTATTTTAAAAGATTTCCATTTTGAAATTATTCAACGTCTGTAAAATAATTTAAAATCTCCCAAGATTTTAAAATTCTCTTATATTTATTCTAAATCCACTTACAAACACCTTTCTAATATTTTCGGGGTTTTAATTTCAATTTAAATTTAAATTCAGATTTAATTCATCTTATTTCACTTATATGAATTCTGGTTGGTTATATATAACCATTTCATTTTATAATCTTACTCAGTTATAATAACAACTAATATATCCAATATATTATAAACTCCAATATATATACTTTGTTTGTATCAAAGTATAATTTGGATAAATTATTTCATTTACCCATTTTTCAAACCATACCGTGTCGACCCATCATATTCGAGTGTTTAGAAACTCCTACCGATACAGTGGATCAAACTGATCGATCAGAACACATAAACAACTCAACCAATAAATCTCCACAATATAAAACAATTTTTATATCAAATAACAAATACGTTCACTCGTATATATACACTCAAACTCAATCTAGGGTATTACTAACCCCATCCCAACTAAGTCATGCCACAGAGCCATGGTAATTCACTTAACCTTATGCTCTGATACCAACTGTAACGACCCGGAAAAAGGCGATCTTGGTTATCTGATATGCAACACATATCGAACATCCAAGGATCGAAAATACCGGTAGTTAATAAAAGAAATTAGAGGGTGAGAATAGATAAGATAGAAACTTAGAATAGAAGAAGAAGAACACTACATCAGAGTAACACGAACCTCACAACGGAAAGAATAACATATAATATATATCAAAATTTTGAAATATAAATCAGTACTTCAATATACATATCATTTCCAAAGTATAGCACTTACAACACAACGGAAATAAACAATAACTATATAATCCTGAAGCCTCCTGCTCCAAGCTCTTCCAGTATATATGTAAATCCCGACTACTTGACTACCCGTACAAAATTGGGCACCCAAGAGTTTGGGGAAAATAAAACAAGATAAACTCTGGGTCAGTCATGGGACTGGTATGAGTAAAACAGTTTGAATAAGTAAACGATATCTCATAAGACCACGCCGTATAACGGAACGGGTTTTTCCCTTATGAGAATCCAAATTATCTTTATATTAAAAACCTTTTGATATTATAATAATGTCTATCAACCACAATATAATCATCATCTAGCAGAAACTCTTTCATCTCACGTTCTACATATATAGTACAATCAAAACCGCCAGCACGTATTGGGTAATGGATTTCCAACTATGACAAGGTATGGAACCACCTTTCGCTAGTGTACCTCTAGAGAGGAATACACTGGGTTCAACAAGAACTTCTTGCAACCCGGCCACACAGACCGACCACTCATTTCGCTGTGTGTATCGAATGTATATCACCAACGGTTGGGATCAGCAACCGTTTCCCGAATGGGACAGCATCGACAATAGATTTTTGGAAGTAAATGAAACTCTAGATCAGGTGATTATACACCCTAATAGGTGCGACCTACATAGCCATGCTGCCTGCCCGATTTGTGTCATTTCCCGGTTGTGAGGCTAGAGGCCACGCTTATCTCTGATGGATCACATGTTTATTCACTTTGAATGTCACATCGTCATACCTGCCAAATCACAAATTGATTTCCCCAAAAATACAACGGGTAAACAACTAAGAGAAACGAATTCCTCTGTCACCAAACGTACGTACGTTTGAAGAGATCAACTTACGCGATCTATTAAATATACTCTGTCAGACATTCTTCCATACAGGTCATCCTGGGACTGGACAAACCGAAGGCATTATTCAGTACATCCATCTTAGGCAATCTTTACCTAAGATTTATACAACAGCCCTTGCACTTGACTCCGTCTTCAATTATCTTTAGCATATATGATTCGCAACGCTTATGCCAATACGGAGTGGTTCTTGGGATAAAAATCCAACCGGTTCCTCCATATTAACAACGTTAAAATGGTCAAAAACTTCGATAGTCGGTGAGTTAACTATCAAAAAAAACATGTGTGCAAACAACAATATTATTTCCAAATGGAAATTATATCAATCAATCATCATTGAAAATTTATCTCTCTATTTAACTTATTCATTTTTTTCATCTCCTGTTCCCAAATATTCAACATTTCTTATTTTCTAAATTTAGAAAATATACGTTATTAACAATGGAAAACATTTCCGTTTCTTGTTTTCTATATTAGAAAACATTTCTGATTCTTATTTGGAAAACATTTCCAAAGCTCCTTCATTGGATTTAAACAGATGTTTAAATAAAACATCGCTATGCCAACTCAAACCATTTACTAAATTCACTTAACCATCATTCACTATCAAACCTTACCATTCCTTAGTTAAGAAGGAAGTCAATCAAGTTGGGGTATAATTACCTCTCAGACCTTAACTAAACAAATTTTTAACTTTGAAATAGTCAAAGTTTATCTTTTAAACCTTTAACAATCTTCCTTACGTAACTCTCTTTCGAATAATCTCTATTCGATAACTCCTCCATTCGAATAACTATATTCGAAAATCTCTCTTACGAATAACTAGATTTGCAAACCTTTCTTCGAATAAACTATATTTGATTAACTCTATTCAATTAACTCTTATCAATTAACTCTTTTGATTTAACTCAAATTGATTAACTCTATTTGATTAACTCTATTGGGTTAGCTCTTTTCACTTAACTCCTTTCGAATAAACTATCTTCAATAACTCCTTTAATTCTATTCGAATAAACTATATTCGATTAACTCCTTTCGAATAACTATATTCGATAAATCCTTTCGAATAACTAGATTCGATAACTCCTTTCGAATAACCAATATTTGATCAACTCACTTCGAATAACCAATATTTGATAACTCTTCTCGAATGAACTATATTCGGTTACTCTTCTCGAATGAACTATATTCGATTAATCTTCTTCGAATAAATTTTATTAGATAACTCTACTTCGAATAAATTATATTCGATAAGTCTTCTTCGAATAACTCGATTCGATAACTCCTTTTAACTTTATTCGAATAACTAATATTCGATAACTCCTTTTAACTAACTCTAATCGATTAACTCTATTTAATTACTCTATTGGTTAACTCTAACTCTAACTGGTTAACTCTAAATCTAACTGGTTAACTCTAACTGATCAACTCTAACTAGTCAACTCTAACTGGTCAACCCTAATTGATTAACTCAAACTGGTTAACTCTAACTGATCAACTCTAACTGATCAACTCTAACTGGTTAACTCTAACTAATCAACTCTAACTAGTTAACTCTAACTGATTAACTCTAACAGGTCAACTCTAACTGGTTAACTCTAACTGATTAACTCTAACTAGTGAACTCTAACTGGTTAACTCTAACCGATCAACTCTAACTGATTAACTCTAACTGGTTAACTCTAACTGATCAACTCTAACTGGTCAACTCTAACTGGTTAAGTCTAACTGATTAACTCTAACTGGTTAATTTTAACAGGTTAACTCTAACTGATCAACTCTAACTGATTAACTCTAACTGGTTAACTCTAGCTGATCAACTCTAACTGATTAACTCTAACTCTAATCGATTAACTCTAACTGGTTAACTCTAACTGATCAACTCTAATTGATTAAATCTAACTGGTCAACTCTAACTGATTAAATCTAACTCTAATCGAATAATTAATATTCGATTAACTCATTTCGATTAACTCTTTCGGATTAACTCCTTTGATTTATTCCTTTGAATTATCTCCTTTGATTAATTCCTTTAAATTAACTCCTTTGATTAGTTCCTTTAAATTAACTCCTTTGATTAATTCCTTTGAATTATCTCCTTTTCTATTTGTTTACTTATCAAATAACTATTCCCATTTCAATTCTATTTATTTAACAAATAAATATTTCTTTTACCTTTTCTATTTATTTAACAAATAAATATTTCTTTTATCTTTTCTATTTATTTAACAAATAAATATTTCCTTTATCTTTCCTATTTATTTAACAAATAAATATTTCCTTTATCTTTCCAATTTATTTAGCAAATAAATATTTCTTTTATCTTTTCTATTTATTTAACAAATAAATATTTCCTTTTTCTTTCCTATTTATTTAACAAATAAATATTTCCTTTATCTTTCCTATTTATTTAACAAATAAATATTTCTTTTATCTTTCTATTTATTTCCTATAAATACATATTTCCATTTAATCTATTTGTAATTTTTTTACAAATATTTCCTTTTAAATTCTATTTGTAAATGTTTTATAAATATTCCCTTTTTCTATTTTACTTGTAAATGTTTTACAAAATTTTTTCTCTTTCTATTTGTTTTTGAAAATATCTTCCTTTGTATTTGTTTTACAAATAACTGTGACGAGAAGGAATTTCGCTCGGTCCGAACCAGTCGCTAAACCGACCCAGACCGTTCGAAACGCCCTATCATTGAGAACACGACAAGATAGAACGCATACAGAAGAACATTTCATTGTATATTACAACAATGCATCAGAATACAAGAATATACAAAGTATAATGAATATTACACAGAAATATCAGAGATTTAAATTACATTTAAATACATAGCAGCGGAAAATAATACAATACACAACTAGAAGGAGATATACAGATACAAAGCTTTCCGGATATCGTTCCAGCTGTAAACCAGGATCCTGTGAATATAAATCTGCAAAACCCAAAACTAATAGCTGCCCGTGTCAAAAATAAGGGCACCCAGAGTTTAGGTTAAAACAATAAACTCCAGGTCAGTCATGTGACTGGTGTGAGAACTAAAACAGTTATAAATCTTTATTTTAAATCTTTAGGTAAATCAAGGGACCACGCCGTATAACACGGAACGGGTTTCCTCCCAAGAATACCAGTGCATAAAACAAACAGCGCAATGCTAAACAAAGAAAAATGAAGCTATTATAAGACCCAGTTCCCATCACACAATGCAACGCAAGCCGGAGGATAGGGTTTTTACCTTATAATAGCCAAGAATGCTTGATACGTTTAAAACCAATCTTTTGATACTATTATAAGTGTATAGTGTATAAAACAACTTCAAATCATAAGTATCAATCCTAGGCGGCATGAATGCCCCATACCACTATGTCGCCGTATATAGGTTATACAATCAAAATCGCAACGTCACGTATTTGGAAATTGGATTCCCGTCTATGAACCGAGGCAAAAGATAGTCCTCAACCGATTCGAGACAATCTAGCCCATGTCTCAGGATCAGAGCTCGAGTGACCCTTGGATCGTCAGGGCCGGTCCACCGATGTGGATTAGAATGCCTGAACACTACGTTTCCCCGCCCTTTGGGGCGTAAATGAGCCAACTAAATGACTCCATCGGTTCGAGAACGACCGATCAATCCGAGGCGCCTCGCAACAGCAACAACCACATAAGTCAAACTCGTCAGGGCGTGTAAAACCACTGACGCCACTTTTTAGCTAGAAGGAAACGCATGCCCTCCCTGAGGTCCTCTCCCGTTTTTTGTTCATACCGGGTGTGAAACACGCGAGGTAAACGTTACACAAAGCTACGCCACAAAGGCCTTGCTTTGATCATCACCACAAGACTTTGCTTTTCAACAGAAGCCTTGATCAATTGCCACTTAGGCATGCCACACAGGCAATTCACTCCATGCGTTTGATATCCATCAATATATAACCCCTGAGCTCGTACGTCTCAGAGAAGGGCGTTAAGCAAGAGAATAAATTCTCCACCGCCAAACAGATATATATTTAATAGAGATCAATCACACAGACTAAAATCCAATGTCAGACACACAGTCCATTTACAAGTCCGTTCTGGGTCTGAACGAAACCGGAGGCACCTAGTACCCCGCATATCCATCGATCTCCAAGTACGTCTGGACGATCACTAACTGTTTCCATCTTCTTGGGTGTACAGCCCAATCAAGATCATCAGTAATTACCCAAACGACGTGAAGACCTCCGGTCTTCGACCATCGTCTTCATCTTCGACTTATCGTCGTATCAGTTATTCAGAATGGGATAAACCCGGTCTTTCCGAATAACTCGCGTATATTTTAAATAAGTGTTACACAAACACAACATACGCCTCATTCCAATTCAGAATATTCTTTTATTCACAAAATCACATTCTTAGGGAAATGTTCCCATTAATTTTATCCAAGATAAATTCTTCTAAATTTATTCTTTAATCCTCCTATGGATATCATTTCAAACTAGTCGGGATTAACGAACCACACCGAAGTAATTATTTATTTTATTTCCCAATCCCAACCTATATATCCCATGGAGAAAACTGGCAACACTCCACATCTAACTCCACGGTGTTATCGGTAAAATTAATTACCATTTCACGTTCAAATCTAATTAAAGATTTAACTATCGCTTTAGAGCAAAACTGGTGGTACTCCATTCTCGATCACCCTTCAGATTTGATAATTTAAATTATCAATTCACATTTTTAATCTAATTAAAGATTCATTAAAACTCCACTTAGTTTTAATCTTCTCAAAAATCAATATTATGTCTTTAACTGGGTTAAAGAACCAATGTCCTCTAAAACACGATTCACGACAAACCCAAATCACATTTGATATTAAATACAAGGCTCTGAATAGAAAATATATCGGCTTATATTCAATATCAAATTCTGAAACCAACATATATCGTATTGGAAATAACGATATAAAATATATCTTTCAAATTCCCATAACAATATCCGTATAGTCACGAAATCCAACATCGAAATATCCCGAAGATAATTTCGATTCAACTCCAGTCCAATCCACGTATTGGGAATATTGATTATTTTTAAAATCACTTTCAAATTCAATTTATTTATTTCACAAATAAATTGATTTTAATTCTAGTTCAAAACTAGTTCATTTCGACAAAAATCTATTTTTATCATTTCAAATGTGGAATTCTTCATCCCAGTTCTTTCCAATTCACTTATTATGATTTTACACAAATTATTAATATTTTTAATAATTTTATCAAGGCCTGTATAGTCGATTTCCATCAACGGTCATCGAACTGCACCTACAGCGACCTTTTTCGAATTTGATTTGGACGTATCTCAAAATCCAACCGTTAGATTTCAAATTTCTAATATTCATTAGAAAGCTCTTTTCGATACGAACCCAACGGTTCCGGTTTTAGGAGAATCCGACGGTCGGATCTCCCGTAATGTCCGTTTGAAATAAATGGTCGAAATTCGCGAACTGCCGCGGCGCGGCGCGTTCTATTCAGGCCATTATATTATATATATAATATATATAATATATATTTCGTCGATTTCTATTTAAAACGAATTATATAAATAGTTTTAAATTCGTTTCAAAAGCAATTTCAACTTCCTTTTCAATTCAAATCAAAATTGAATTCTTCTTTGTAATTTCGTTTTAAAATCCATTTCTATTCAATTCAAATTTCAATTCAATTTGAATTCATTTCAATTCGCTTTCAATTCAATTCATTTCAAAATCGTTTTCAATTCAATTCATTTCGAAATCGTTTTCAATTCAATTCATTTCGAAATCGTTTTCAATTCAATTCATTTCGAAATCGTTTTCAATTCAATTCATTTCGAAATCGTTTTCAATTCAATTCAATTCGAAATCATTTTCAATTCAATTCATTTCGAAATCGTTTTCAATTCAATTCATTTCGAAATCGTTTTCAATTCAATTCATTTCGAAATCGTTTTCAATTCAATTCATTTCGAAATCGTTTTCAATTCAATTCATTTCGAAATCGTTTTCAATTCAATTCATTTCGAAATCGTTTTCAATTCAATTCATTTCGAAATCGTTTTCAATTCAATTCATTTCGAAATCGTTTTCAATTCAATTCATTTCGAAATCGTTTTCAATTCAATTCATTTCGAAATCGTTTTCCATTCAATTCATTTCGAAATCGTTTTCCATTCAATTCATTTCGAAATCGTTTTCAATTCAATTCGTTCAACACATGACTAATCTCAACGGATGAGTACTGTCAACACATGAACCTTTATTTTATATATTCTTTAAATTTTCAGTTTGGAATGAGGCCCAACCAATTACCATATAAAGTTAATTATATGGATTTTCATACAACACATGTATATAATAGCATTGAAAAATAATCAACCATCAACCAAAGTGCACTACACTGCATAAGCATCAAATATAGATATCTAACGCTTATAACAGCCTGTCAATCAATCGATCGACATATTTAATCAATCAGGATGAGTGAACTTCAAATTTCATCCCAACACCCGTGTGGGGTTTCAAACAATCAAACACATATTTTATTTGTGCAGTTGGGCGATATGTAAAATTTATCGACCCAATCAATGTCCTCCAAATAGGTGTACATAAACAAACCGTCTGGTTTGTAAATGAATATTTATTTATTCACATTCACGTTAAAAATTATACTTTTAACGACAAAACATTTTATTTTATCATATGAATTTCTATTCAGTTCATTTCTTTAAATAAAATGATATTTTTATTTTTTTAAAATATTTTAGAAAATTTCGGCGGCATAACGGCACGATACTAGAAACGGGACGAGGCCTAGCCTTATCCCCGGTCTAGTGAAGGCCCATGCCATTCACACATCAATCAAACCATTCAATTTCACCAAACAATTCAATTCAATCAAATAATCTAATTAATTTATGCAATCAAACAAACAAGTCCATGGTCTGTGGACGATTGTGTCGGGTGCTGCTAAGCACCGTCTGCATCCTAGTATACATATATATATAACTAGAAAATAAATTGAAGAGTGAGAAATTCTCACCGATAGCTATCCTAGCTCCACGGCTCTTCATTTGCAGAAGTCTTCTTCGTTCTTGCCTTTCTATCACCTTCGTTGCCCGTATTCTCTACATATGTAAAAATCGAATTTTTACTATGCTATTCAATATATAAAAATCGAATTTTTACTATGTTATCATATAGATAAAATTCCATTTCAAAAATATAGATTTCGCCTTTATAAAAATAAAGATTTCTCCTTTTCAAAAATAAAGTTTTCGCCTTTCAAATATAAAGTTTATATTTTTCTCTACCTAAACAAAAATCATATTTTTATATCATCTAGATAGTAAAAACTATATTTTTAATACTTTAAAAATATAAAAATCATATTTTTATTTCTTCTATAGAGTAAAGACTATATTTTTAATACTTTAAAAATATAAAAATCAAATTTTTATTTCTTCTATATAGTAAAGACTATATTTTTAATACTTTAAAAATATAAAAATCATATTTTTATTACTTTAAAAATATAAAGATCATACTTTTAATCTTTCTCATATATAAAAATTTGATTTTTTTATCCTATTGTTAGAAATTCGATCTTTCCACTCTAAAAAATTCGAACTTTCCTATAAAAAAATCGGTTTTTTTAAAGTTAACTAAATTCAGTTTTTAAACTTAACTACATGCAGTTTTTTTTTATAAATAAATAAATAACAACAAATAAAAAGGATTATCGAACTCACCTCGGTTTGGGTTTTCTGCGAAGGGGGGGGGGGTGTTTTGGACGCGAGCTGCTGGCCGGAGGGGAGTGGTGGCATCGCTGTCGGGGTGGGGTGGGCTAGCAGTCGCCGGCGGCGGTCATAGGGCCTGGTGGTGGTCAGCTCGGCTTAGGGTGCGGAAGTGGGCGGCTAGGGTTCGGTTGGGTGGTTCGAAGAAGCAAGGGGGAGGCGCAGTGGAGGGTTGCGGTGGAGGTGGTGGTGCGCCTGCTACCAGCGGCGGCTCTGGGGCGCGGATTCGCCCTCCCGTCGCTTCCCCCATTTTTCCTTTTTTTTTTATTTTTATTTCGAGTGGTTTTCTGATTTAATCGGGAGGGGGGGGGGCAGGGGGTATTAGGGGGAGAAATATTTTTTTATTTTTTAATTTATTAAATTATTTAATTTGCAAAAAGTTGACTTTTACATACGACCTCGAAACGAGGCCCACCGCCTGTCGTCCATAGCGTTTTACCCCCATTCCGAACACAATGGGATATGTATCGCAAGCTGATTCAATCGTTTCGATCAGTTTCCGTTTAATTTACATTTAAATCACTATATTGAATTTTAAACGTACATTTCAAATTACCGGGGTCGCATACTAACTCTAAAAATTCTCGAAAAATATTTTCTAGTTCGTATTGACGATACGGTCCTAACAAAACTAGTTTCGTCGAATTCTGAGACCGTTTGAAAAATGGCCATTTTCCAGTCGATTAAAATCAACTGAAACTGGTCAAACGCGTTTTCCTTTGCCACGCTCACATATTGATTCGAAAAATTATGAAATTTGGAACCTAGCAATAATTTAACATCACGGACCCAACAAAACTGGTTTCGTCGAAATCCGAGGTCGTTTGCAAAATTTCCATTTTTAAGGGCCTGAATTCTATAGCGACTATTCAGAATTTTCAACTGGACATATCTTTTGATTCCCGCTATGAAATCTTGATTTTTCGGATTCGATAGAAAGATATTATCAATTAGATCCTATCATTTTTGGTTTCACTAAAATCCGGATTGTTTTGCAGCCGGTACATTCAATTGAAGTTTGAAATCGAATTATCGAACTACCGCGCCATTTTCAATTCTATTTATAATTATATATAAATATTTATATTCTAACGACGACGTGTATAAATATATACGTTGAATTCTATTCAAAATAAATTTTCTCGTCGATATTATTTAAAATAATCTATTTAAAATAATCAAAATTCGCTAAAATTGCCAAAATAAAAATTTTAAACTGGCCCAGATTTTCGGGTTATTACAATCTCCCCCACTTAAATCTTTTCGTCCCCGAAAAGGAACAAAGTCGAAAGTGGTTTGATTAATCAACTCTACGCTCGATCTGGCTTCCATTCTCCAACTCTTTAGTTTCTGAGAATTTTCAAAATTTCAAAAATTTGGCTAACACCCTAAATTTTCGAAAAATTTCGCCATAACCTCCCCTGCACCGGGAGCATCGGGGAATTTCAAATAGCTTCCCCGGTCCTTCAGATCTCAAAAAGAAAAAGAAAAAGCCAAGCGGCTAGCCAATAGGCTCATAAAATCATCATCACCCAAACAAAACAGTAAATTATGTAGTAAACATGTACCTATTTGTCGGGCAAACAAATTTTATTCTCTGGCTCTAGCCTCCTTGCTATGACCTGTTCAATATAAGTATATGTATATGCAAGCAAATGCGACCAATTTTCAATACAATTCAATATTTGTTTCAATTAGGCTAAATGGTTCAAAATTATCAAACAAATAAACAAACAACACAAACATCAATCAATTAGTGGATTAAAGTTTCAAATTCATAATTTTGATATATATACCAAAAATCGTGTTTTTGGTGCCAAATCACAACAATGTATTCTAGCTATATTAGTTTTGGTTCTCACACCAGTCTAATGGAAATATATAGAAAATCACACCTTCGAAACTCGAACATAAATGTTGATGATGCGATCGCTATCATCAATATCATCTTCGGGCGACTAGAGTGTGATGCTATATCTATCCAATATATTAAAACTCCGAATACACGCGGATCAGACGTATACGCAAAATCTATATATACTGGATTGTCCACATCAATATAAATAAATAACCAAATACGAATAATTGATTTAATTTTTCAAAACAAAACTTGTTTTCACTTTTATTTTAAAAATTTACTCTTCACACTCGTTCTAGGATACTACTGATCCTATCTCTAACGAGTCATTCTAATTGGATATTACTAATCCAATATCTGATGAATTCTTTCGTATGGTTCTAATGTGCCTTGTTCTCTGCTTTGTAAACCAAAGCTCCGTTACCAACTGTGACGAGAAGGAATTTCACTCGGTCCGAACCAGTCGCTAAACCGACCCAGACCGTTCGAAACGACCTATCATCGAGAACACGACAAGATAGAACGCATACAGAAGAACATTTCATTGTATATTACAACAATGCATCAGAATACAAGAATATACAGAGTATAATGAATATTACACAGAAATATCAGAGATTTAAATTGCATTTAAATACATAGCAGCGGAAAATAATACAATACACAACTAGAAGGAGATATACGGATACAAAGCTTTCCGGATATCGTTCCAGCTGTAAACCAGGATCCTGTGAATATAAATCTGCAAAACCCAAAACTACTAGCTGCCCGTGTCAAAAATAAGGGCACCCAGAGTTTAGGTTAAAACAATAAACTCCAGGTCAGTCATGTGATTGGTGTGAGAACTAAAACAGTTATAAATCTTTATTTTAAATCTTTAGGTAAATCAAGGGACCACGCCGTATAACACGGAACGGGTTTCCTCCCAAGAATACCAGTGCATAAAACAAACAGCGCAATGCTAAACAAAGAAAAATGAAGCTATTATAAGACCCAGTTCCCATCACACAATGCAACGCAAGCCGGAGGATAGGGTTTTTACCTTATAATAGCCAAGAATGCTTGATACGTTTAAAACCAATCTTTTGATACTATTATAAGTGTATAGTGTATAAAACAACTTCAAATCATAAGTATCAATCCTAGGCGGCATGAATGCCCCATACCACTATGTCGCCGTATATAGGTTATACAATCAAAATCGCAACGTCACGTATTTGGAAATTGGATTCCCGTCTATGAACCGAGGCAAAAGATAGTCCTCAACCGATTCGAGACAATCTAGCCCATGTCTCAGGATCAGAGCTCGAGTGACCCTTGGATCGTCAGGGCCGGTCCACCGATGTGGATTAGAATGCCTGAACACTACGTTTCCCCGCCCTTTGGGGCGTAAATGAGCCAACTAAATGACTCCATCGGTTCAAGAACGACCGATCAATCCGAGGCGCCTCGCAACAGCAACAACCACATAAGTCAAACTCGTCAGGGCGTGTAAAACCACTGACGCCACTTTTTAGCTAGAAGGAAACGCATGCCCTCCCTGAGGTCCTCTCCCGTTTTTGGTTCATACCGGGTGTGAAACAGGCGAGGTAAACGTTACACAAAGCTACGCCACAAAGGCCTTGCTTTGATCATCACCACAAGACTTTGCTTTTCAACAGAAGCCTCGATCAATTGCCACTTAGGCATGCCACACAGGCAATTCACTCCATGTGTTTGATATCCATCAATATATAACTCCTGAGCTCGTACGTCTCAGAGAAGGGCGTTAAGCAAGAGAATAAATTCTCCGCCGCCAAACAGATATATATTTAATAGAGATCAATCACACAGACTAAAATCCAATGTCAGACACACAGTCCATTTACAAGTCCGTTCTGGGTCTGAACGAAACCGGAGGCACCTAGTACCCCGCATATCCATCGATCTCCAAGTACGTCTGGACGATCACTAACTGTTTCCATCTTCTTGGGTGTACAGCCCAATCAAGATCATCAGTAATTACCCAAACGACGTGAAGACCTCCGGTCTTCGACCATCGTCTTCATCTTCGACTTATCGTCGTATCAGTTATTCAGAATGGGATAAACCCGGTCTTTCCGAATAACTCGCGTATATTTTAAATAAGTGTTACACAAACACAACATACGCCTCATTCCAATTCAGAATATTCTTTTATTCACAAAATCACATTCTTAGGGAAATGTTCCCATTAATTTTATCCAAGATAAATTCTTCTAAATTTATTCTTTAATCCTCCTATGGATATCATTTCAAACTAGTCGGGATTAACGAACCACACCGAAGTAATTATTTATTTTATTTCCCAATCCCAACCTATATATCCCATGGAGAAAACTGGCAACACTCCACATCTAACACCACGGTGTTATCGGTAAAATTAATTACCATTTCACGTTCAAATCTAATTAAAGATTTAACTATCGCTTTGGAGCAAAACTGGTGGTACTCCATTCTCGATCACCCTTCAGATTTGATAATTTAAATTATCAATTCACATTTTTAATCTAATTAAAGATTCATTAAAACTCCACTTAGTTTTAATCTTCTCAAAAATCAATATTATGTCTTTAACTGGGTTAAAGAACCAATGTCCTCTAAAACACGATTCACGACAAACCCAAATCACATTTGATATTAAATACAAGGCTCTGAATAGAAAATATATCGGCTTATATTCAATATCAAATTCTGAAACCAACATATATCGTATTGGAAATAACGATATAAAATATATCTTTCAAATTCCCATAACAATATCCGTATAGTCACGAAATCCAACATCGAAATATCCCGAAGATAATTTCGATTCAACTCCAGTCCAATCCACGTATTGGGAATATTGATTATTTTTAAAATCACTTTCAAATTCAATTTATTTATTTCACAAATAAATTGATTTTAATTCTAGTTCAAAACTAGTTCATTTCGACAAAAATCTATTTTTATCATTTCAAATGTGGAATTCTTCATCCCAGTTCTTTCCAATTCACATATTATGATTTTACACAAATTATTAATATTTTTAATAATTTTATCAAGGCCTGTACAGTCGATTTCCATCAACGGTCATCGAACTGCACTTACAGCGACCTTTTTCGAATTTGATTTGGACGTATCTCCAAATCCAACCGTTAGATTTCAAATTTCTAATATTCATTAGAAAGCTCTTTTCGATACGAACCCAACGGTTCCGGTTTTAGGAGAATCCGACGGTCGGATCTCCCGTAATGTCCGTTTGAAATAAATGGTCGAAATTCGCGAACTGCCGCGGCGCGGCGCGTTCTATTCAGGCCATTATACTATATATATAATATATATAATATATATTTCGTCGATTTCTATTCAAAACGAATTATATAAATAGTTTTAAATTCGTTTCAAAAGCAATTTCAACTTCCTTTTCAATTCAAATCAAAATTGAATTCTTCTTTGTAATTTCGTTTTAAAATCCATTTCTATTCAATTCAAATTTCAATTCAATTTGAATTCATTTCAATTCGCTTTCAATTCAATTCATTTCAAAATCGTTTTCAATTCAATTCATTTCGAAATCGTTTTCAATTCAATTCATTTCGAAATCGTTTTCAATTCAATTCATTTCGAAATCGTTTTCAATTCAATTCATTTCGAAATCGTTTTCAATTCAATTCATTTCGAAATCGTTTTCAATTCAATTCATTTCGAAATCGTTTTCAATTCAATTCATTTCGAAATCGTTTTCAATTCAATTCATTTCGAAATCGTTTTCAATTCAATTCATTTCGAAATCGTTTTCAATTCAATTCATTTTGAAATCGTTTTCAATTCAATTCATTTCGAAATCGTTTTCAATTCAATTCATTTCGAAATCGTTTTCAATTCAATTCATTTCGAAATCGTTTTCCATTCAATTCATTTCGAAATCGTTTTCCATTCAATTCATTTCGAAATCGTTTTCAATTCAATTCGTTCAACACATGACTAATCTCAACGGATGAGTACTGTCAACACATGAACCTTTATTTTATATATTCTTTAAATTTTCAGTTTGGAATGAGGCCCAACCAATTACCATATAAAGTTAATTATATGGATTTTCATACAACACATGTATATAATAGCATTGAAAAATAATCAACCATCAACCAAAGTGCACTACACTGCATAAGCATCAAATATAGATATCTAACGCTTATAAGAGCCTGTCAATCAATCGATCGACATATTTAATCAATCAGGATGAGTGAACTTCAAATTTCATCCCAACACCCGTGTGGGGTTTCAAACAATCAAACACATATTTTATTTGTGCAGTTGGGCGATGTGTAAAATTTATCGACCCAATCAATGTCCTCCAAATAGGTGTACATAAACAAACCGTCTGGTTTGTAAATGAATATTTATTTATTCACATTCACGTTAAAAATTATACTTTTAACGACAAAACATTTTATTTTATCATATGAATTTCTATTCAGTTCATTTCTTTAAATAAAATGATATTTTTATTTTTCTAACATATTTTAGAAAATTTCGGCGGCATAACGGCACGATACTAGAAATGGGACGAGGCCTAGCCTTATCCCCGGTCTAGTGAAGGCCCACGCCATTCACACATCAATCAAACCATTCAATTTCACCAAAAAATTCAATTCAATCAAATAATCTAATTAATTTATGCAATCAAACAAACAAGTCCATGGTCTGTGGACGATTGTGTCGGGTGCTGCTAAGCACCGTCTGCATCCTAGTATACATATATATATAACTAGAAAATAAATTGAAGAGTGAGAAATTCTCACCGATAGCTATCCTAGCTCCACGGCTCTTCATTTGCAGAAGTCTTCGTCGTTCTTGCCTTTCTATCACCTTCGTTGCCCGTATTCTCTACATATGTAAAAATCGAATTTTTACTATGCTATTCAATATATAAAAATCGAATTTTTACTATGTTATCATATAGATAAAATTCCATTTCAAAAATATAGATTTCGCCTTTATAAAAATAAAGATTTCTCCTTTTCAAAAATAAAGTTTTCGCCTTTCAAATATAAAGTTTATATTTTTCTCTACCTAAACAAAAATCATATTTTTATATCATCTAGATAGTAAAAACTATATTTTTAATACTTTAAAAATATAAAAATCATATTTTTATTTCTTCTATATAGTAAAGACTATATTTTTAATACTTTAAAAATAAAAAAAATCATATTTTTATTTCTTCTATATAGTAAAGACTATATTTTTAATACTTTAAAAATATAAAAATCATATTTTTATTACTTTAAAAATATAAAGATCATACTTTTAATCTTTCTCATATATAAAAATTTGATTTTTTTATCCTATTGTTAGAAATTCGATCTTTCCACTCTAAAAAATTCGAACTTTCCTATAAAAAAAATCGGTTTTTTTAAAGTTAACTAAATTCAGTTTTTAAACTTAACTACATGCAGTTTTTTTTTTATAAATAAATAAATAACAACAAATAAAAAGGATTATTGAACTCACCTCAGTTTGGGTTTCTACGAGGGGGGGGGGTGTTTTGGACGCGAGCTGCTGGCCGGAGAGGAGTGGTGGCGTCGCTGTCGGGGTGGGGTGGGCTAGCAGTCGCCGGCGGCGGTCATAGGGCCTGGTGGTGGTCAGCTCGGCTTAGGGTGCGGAAGTGGGCGGCTAGGGTTCGGTTGGGTGGTTCGAAGAAGCAAGGGGGAGGCGCAGTGGAGGGTTGCGGTGGAGGTGGTGCGCCTGCCACCAGCGGCGGCTCTGGGGCGCGGATTCGCCCTCCCGTCGCTTCCCCCATTTTTCCTTTTTTTTTATTTCGAGTGGTTTTCTGATTTAATCGGGGGGGGGGGGGGGCAGGGGGTATTAGGGGGAGAAATATTTTTTTAATTTTTAATTTATTAAATTATTTAATTTGCAAAAAGTTGACTTTTACATACGACCTCGAAACGAGGCCCACCGCCTGTCGTCCATAGCGTTTTACCCCCATTCCGAACACAATGGGATATGTATCGCAAGCTGATTCAATCGTTTCGATCAGTTTCCGTTTAATTTACATTTAAATCACTATATTGAATTTTAAACGTACATTTCAAATTACCGGGGTCGCATACTAACTATAAAAATTCTCGAAAAATATTTTCTAGTTCGTATTGACGATACGGTCCTAACAAAACTAGTTTCGTCGAATTCTGAGACCGTTTGAAAAATGGCCATTTTCCAGTCGATTAAAATCAACTGAAACTGGTCAAACGCGTTTTCCTTTGCCACGCTCACATATTGATTCGAAAAATTATGAAATTTGGAACGTAGCAATAATTTAACATCACGGACCCAACAAAACTGGTTTCGTCGAAATCCGAGGTCGTTTGCAAAATTTCCATTTTTAAGGGCCTGAATTCTATAGCGACTATTCAGAATTTTCAACTGGACATATCTTTTGATTCCCGCTATGAAATCTTGATTTTTCGGATTCGATAGAAAGATATTATCAATTAGATCCTATCATTTTTGGTTTCACTAAAATCCGGATTGTTTTGCAGCCGGTACATTCAATTGAAGTTTGAAATCGAATTATCGAACTACCGCGCCATTTTCAATTCTATTTATAATTATATATAAATATTTATATTCTAACGACGACATGTATAAATATATACGTTGAATTCTATTCAAAATAAATTTTCTCGTCGATATTATTTAAAATAATCTATTTTAAATAATCAAAATTCGCTAAAATTGCCAAAATAAAAATTTTAAACTGGCCCAGATTTTCGGGTTATTACAATATATTTCCTTATATTTTTTTACAAATAATTTCCTTTATATTTGTTTTACAAATATATTTCCTTTTTAACTCGTTTGATTTTATAATTATTTCCTTTTATAAAATCCTTTTTCCTTTTATATATAAAATCCATTGATTTTATATAAATAATTTATTTTCAAAATATACTTTGAAAATCCCCTTTTCTACATCCCAGTATTTATTACGGTATTTAAAATACCCAATCACAATGATCGATATGATTTAAACACACATCATCATCAACTAATTTTATATTATATCATATATTACAATATATGAAAACTGTAAAATAAATGTTGAGGAATCCAGTTGGATTCCTCCAACCTGTTTCCTGCATCACAGATGTTAAACAATATAATTAACGTTGATTTCATTTCAATATGAAATATTCTGCTAAACAAAATCAACATTTGATTAACGATTTATATATATATATATATATATCGTTATCTATAATTTCAACCAATACACAAGCAATTCAACCAAACAGTTAACACACAACAATCAACAGATAATTATCAGTTCTAAGAATATGTTATAAAAATATAACTGTTCAGAGTTGGTGAGTTTTACTCACATTTCGCGTTAACCGTTAAATAACGATTTGCGTCTGTTGATTCAGATGGACAATTTATTTGCAATAAATTGTAATGAGGTCGAATTCTCTCCCAGTCAGTTCCATTGGGTATCTCTCGCCTATACGATCCCAACGTATCAAACCGTTCTCCATTCTGATATCGTATAAGACAGTTATGATTTATACAAGTGGGTATACCTTATATAATTAAAACCAAACTCTATTATACTAAAATTCAATTGGGCTTATTTTTACGAACTCGGCCTACTTAAAAAGAGATCTGCATCCCTTCTTCCTCAATTTACATCCCGTCCTCCCACTTATTTCCTCCTGTATATTTTCCACTATTGCCATGATCTATACATCCCATATCTCCATAGTTTGTCCACTTAACATCTACCGAGCAACTCCAACACACCCCTCTACTCGTGAGCATCACTGCCAACCATCCCCTCGATCACCTCCAACATCTGACAGTCCGCCTCCAGTATTCACTCCCGAAACCTTCTACATCCAACGAAAGTAAACACAACCGCCCTCCATTTCCACTTCATGAATCCGCAACCAAATAACACCATTAACATCCTCTTTTGATCTTCTCTCTCCTTATACTGAATTTCCACAACTCGATGCTGACACCCCCGAACCCTCTCGTAGCCTCTACAAGGACTCACAACACCTCTCTGTTTCGATCTTCACCAAATTCTGCGTTCAAACTCTACAGCACTCCCAAAATCCAGAAATCACTTGAATTCATGAGTTGAAACCTAAATCTTCCTCAAATTAAAACCCTAGCTCGCGATAGCTTATTCCTAGTGGAAGAAAAGGAGTTCGAACTGCTTGAAACCCATGCCAGAACGAAGAGGAACATGCCAGTACTCCAAATAAATTCGTTAAATGAATTATAGATTTTTGTTTCTATTTTTCCATTTGATTTTTTTCTTGTTTCTTGCGTTCGTGTTCTGGTGAATGAGATTTTGTTTCTCGTGTTTTGAAGGGTGCGGGTGTGGCTGAGAAGGGATCACATGTACTGTTTAGGTCCAGACATAGTTAGGATATTTTTTTATTGATCTTTTATACTGTATTTGCCTTCTAAAAATACATGTGATCACACACGATACCCAAAAATCACGAAAATGGTCATGTAGCTACAGTTCGACATTACGGTCCCAACGAAACTAGTTTCGTCTAATTCCGACTCCATTTGCTCACACAGCGTATTTTTAACCGTCAAAATACTGACTGTTTTTCACTTTAAAAATCCGTACGGCCACATACTGACTTCAAAAATCACGGAAACTGAAATCTAGCTATAATTTAACATTGCAGATCCAACAAAATTAGTTTCGTCGAATTCCTAGGTCGTTGGCAAAAATGGCTATTTTTAAAGCTCTAAATAACCCTTTTAAATATATGAGTATATTTAAAAACAATTAAATATAATATTTAAAAATAAATATTATCGTATATATTCACAGTGGAATACCATACAGCTCCTATTGGATTTATAACTCGATATTCCAAATCCAGTGTTACATTGATCTTCGATTTATATTTAAAATCCCTTTTAAAATATAAATAAATCAATATAAATTATAAAGGAATTCCACAGCGACTTTTCTAAAATTTGATTTGGGCATAAATCAAAATCTACACGACAAAATCTCGATTTTTCTCTTCCATTAGAAAAATATACTTCACCAGCTCCTAATGTTTCTTGTTTCACAGAAATCCGATTTAAAACGAACCATGTATATTTAGTTGAAGTTCAAATCGCTAAATAGCGAACTGCCGCGCCATATCGAGCTCGATTTTAATTATAATATAATTATATATTCAAACTTCGTTTATATAATATATTCGTGAATATAATTCAACTCTAAACTGAATTATTTTTTGGAAAAACAAATGATGTGTGATCCTCCCTGAAGAGGAGAGCACACATATATAATAATAAAAATGTAAGAAAAACAATATCCAAATACATACCCTGACAAGTATAACAACAAATCTGCCACCCCGAAATATATGTAGAGGATAATAGATAGATGAGCTCTGGCAAGGCCACCACCCATCATACTTCTACATCGGATTCCGGCAAGGCCACCACCCGATAAGAAGTATATCTACTCCTCTACATATTACAATCACTATATGGAAAGAAAGAAAGAAAAAAAGGAGACAAGAACACCCCAAATGAAACTCCAACTCCACATACACAAAAAGATCCAAGCAAGCAACAAAGAACAATCTAGACAACTATCCAAGAAGCTCCTCAGTTACACTATAACCTAGAAACAGTAAGACCAAACACCAGACCAATCAATGCTCTACATAGCTCATAGCTCCCCAAAAATAGCCAATCACCTGAAAACCTGTAAATAGCTGAACAAAACCCATAAGTAACCATCACAAATATGTATGAATATATATATATATATATATTAATATATATATTCCATTTAAATTTATATGTATCCATACATATATGTAATGAGGAAAATAAAAAACAAAGGAATAACTATCAACCTCCTTAAATAACGCTTTTAACCACAAATTCGTAATCTTCCACCTCTAAAGTACCTATTAATTCTCATAAATAAACCCAGGTTTAACCTAACCTTTTGCATAAAATTACCAAATCGCGAATCTCTATAAAACTTATAGCACGAAGTGGTCATCCAGTCCATATAGAAATAAACTATATTAATGATTAAATCATCAGCGGACATCGATATGTAATGAAAATATCTCAGATTCCTTTCCAACCAGATGAACCAGCTTATGATAATAATTAGAGAGTCTATTACATATCTCTTTTTTGGCTTATGAACAACTCTAAACTGAATTATATATTTTAAATAAACCAATTCACACAATATTGTGAATTCCACTATTTTCTAATTATTTCTAAATTTAATATATTATTCTATTATTTTAATTTAATTAAATATTCACTTTATTTAATTAAAAAACGATTTAATATCCTAAATCACTATTTTAAATAATTAAATAAATTAATTTTATACCATTGAAAAATACGGGTCGTTACAACGGGTCTTGATTTCTGGGATCTGATTTCTGAATTTGAAAAGCTATCCTTTGATGTAGACGTTTGATTCTCTGGTTCTTCTAATTGATTCCTAGTTTGAATTTGATTCTCGAGTTTGGGGTAGATGAATGGAGGCTAGGCCAGTTTGTAGACGAACAGCATGACTGCTTCATAGAATGAGTTCGAAGTTTGATGTTTGGGGTGATTATATAGATGTCTAGGTTTAATTCTAGCCTTTAGATTTGTCTAAGAGAAATCAGAGCCATCAAACCAAAGAGATGTGTCATCCAGCCAACCATAGCATGACACATATGCCCTAATACCTCAGAAATCAGTCATTGGCCAATCAGAGAAGGCCAAATCAGCACAAGGCTATAAAAATTCGTCATAGGATGTAGATCTGGAAGGGTTCGACTCCCTACAGGGGGGTCGACACCTATGTCGACTCCCCTATAGGGGGGTCGACACCTATGTCAACTCCCTCTGGAGAGGGGGGTCAACACCCTGAGAGGGAAATTTCCCGCTCAGCCGATTTTGAATTTTGAACTGTTTTTATTATTTAATTATTATTATATTTAATTTCTGCTTATACTTGAAATCTTCTGAACTCCATAACTTCTTCATACAGAGTCCGATTCACGCAAACTCGGACTCTATCTCAAGTAGAATTCTGAGACGAACGCAATGGCGTAACCCATTTCACCCAATTACTCTTTTAAAAATTAAATGTTCTTAGATTTGTAAATTTTAATATTCACAGAAAATACGGGGTGTTACATTACATATTTGTCGGGCAAACAAACTCCAATAACCAAGCAAAACAACTATCAACTCTATCTTCTTCCAACCTGTACTTAACTCAATTTCCAACGCAATAACAAATATAAGATTAAGTCATCTAATTTCATTTCATATTTGATTCCATTAAATTCATTTAATTAGAATTCATTCCCTTGTATTTTAATTCGTTCAACTTTTTATAAATTTGTATTCAACCAATCTATTATCCAATAAATAAACAATCAGCAATCAACATAACCAAATCATTCCCTTTTCCTTTCCAATTTTATTTAACTTGTCTTTAGTTAAATTCTGGTTTATTTAATCCCATATAAAAATTCTTATTCACAAATTTAGTGTGAAATTTCTCTTGGTTATATTAAACCATTTAAATTCCCATTTGAATTCTACTCAAATCAATCAATAAACCGATATCAATAACTCAATAAGAAAATATTATTTTTTATATAAAATTATAATTTGGGTAAAATAAATTCATTTACCCAATTAACGAAACAATATCGTGTCCATTATTCAAAATTGAATCAAACAAATAACACAATACAAAAAATTTGTATATAAAATCTACAAATACGCACTGTCATATATATGCACTCAACTCAATCTAGGGTGTTACTAACCCAATCTCTATCAAGTTACGCCACAAGCCAAGGTTGTTACTAAACCATTTCTATAATACCACTGTAACGACCCGACGAATCCGATGGCCTTAAAAGACCTCATTGGAGGCGTCCATTAGGTCGATTAACACTCGAGCATACCAAGTTGCAACGATTGGTGGGCTTGAATGACCTCTTCGGAGGCGTTCATTGAATTTGGCTAGCACCTGATTCAGTCAGGTTGCGATGAATGTCGGGCTTTAACCAAAGACCTCTCCGGGGGCACCCAATGAAATTGCCGAGGCTAGAATTAATCAGTCCAATTGCAGACGAGAATCTTCAATGCCGGAATTAACTAGCTGGATAACAGATGAACATTGGACGAAAAATACAAGACCGGTCAAATGGGGGTGCAGAAGTTGGAAAACATATTTAATTAAATTTTTATAAATCAATTGGAATTTCAAAACTTCTATTCTATTTAGCATCCATTATTCGTCATATGATTGCAATACCTGAAGTCACTTAACAAACATATTAGTAGCTAACGTCGTATAAATATTATCATGAAAACACTGAAATCGTATTTTCAACAAATACCTACTCGCTTATTTCACATCATGGTCATAAATCATATTTAAAATATCATAATTCAAATAATAATAATATGGATTTATATGGAAATAATTATGTGCAAATATTTCAATGTCATAAATCTTATTTCAAATCAATTCATTATTTGATTAAGCTCAAAATTACGGATTTCATATTTACAAAATGGTTCAACCTAAGATTGGCACATAATGATAAAAAATTGGGTATTCACAACAAAAAAAAACCGCTGTTGGCATAATCACAATGCCAATGTCTAAACGTTCTTCATCCATAATGAATGCAAGTTACAGAAACCAAAACAATGGTTGACAAAAAAAGGGTGACAATAAAGAAACTAATTTATTTAATTTAGCCCAAAGTAAATTAACACATAATAAGAGGAAAAAATGGCAATGCCTTTTTAGCAGAATTGGAATGTAGATATACATAAGTTTATGTATTTCAGTGATTGAATAATCAGAAGCAAATATATTATTTATCTGGAGTCAATGAAAAAATAAGAAATTACGTTCAAGGGGAAAAAATACAAATAAATACCATTTTATGTAAGCTATTTTCCCCCTTGATTTCTTAATCAATTTGAACTTTAAAACATATAGCCAAAAAAAAAGGTCAGCGGTTCCCACAATGCTCTACACATATTGAAGTGGCTTATTTTCATGAATAAGGTTTCCAACATTAAAACTTGAATCCCGAAGGGGTTGGTCTCAAATTCGATTTCATGAAAGGAAGTATTTTTTAGCAATAAATCGACTTGTTGCTAGCTTATGATTAGAATTAATGACTGGATTAACAAAAGTATGTCACCATTATATTTCTGAACTTCCTACCTTCCAGTCAATGATTTTCTTGGGATAATTGCAGGTATTCTCCAATTGAAACTTTTATTGACATTACAAATTGCAGTGTACTCTTTTTTGCAAGATTTTATGGGTTTAAAAGTGACAGAATTCTTAATAGACCACTCACTTAGCTGCAGAATAAGTATTTCGTTTGTTTGAGACTGCATTCCCGCATTAAAGCCTGAATCAACACAATCTGCGGTAAATACGTCTCTAATAGGAGCTACATTTTCAATCAACGATGCCTCCATAATTTTCGCACTACATAATTCATCTTCCAAAAGCATCTCAGATTCCATTTTTTCGTTATCATCTTCATCTTCTTGCCCCAACGATGCTTCGTTATTTTCATTTTCATTATCAATTTCAAACTCTAGCGGATCATTGTTAGCTTCCATATTTTCCATCCATGTCATATCATTATCCATTAAAGAAATTTCCATGCTATCTATATGCGGTGAACTACAACCTACGTCACCATTTGTCGGCTTAGAGCTTGAACCACCAGAAGGCATCATATAACTATTGAAAAAAGAGTGTGAGGGCAAGAACTTTCATATTGACTATGAATTTCAATTAGATAAATGTAAATAATTTTCTAACATGCTTGTATTCATGCATGTAGGAGATATAGGAGTTGGATTGATTTGATAAGCACAACTCGGAATAGTACCAATAATTTGAGTTGAATGTTGACTTAAATTAGTACTAATTACATCTTCATAATACCTCAACTCCTCTTTTATTACAAATAGCTCAATAACTTTCATATTGACTGAAAACATTGAATCAACATCTTCATCATCATTTATGCCGGCAGCAGAAGATCCAGAATTTGTCACCCACTTGCTTAGTAATTTTACATCATACTTCTGCACATCAATTTTTGTAACCCTATACACCGTTTCTTTTAGTTCATTGTACGAGCATTTTTTTGACCTTTAAACCCTTTTGTTTGCTACCAGTATATATCGACGTATTGTTTTCTTTCAAATTCAACTTTCCTTCAAAGTAGCATATAATCGGGATGAAATCCGACGTAGTTCTACAACAGAAAATTTGCAAGGTTTTAGAAAAAAATAATTGTTAAACCAATATTATTAACATAATAAAGCAAACAAAATTAAGCTAGGGTTTGAATGTGTTTGTGGAACATAAGAATTTCAGCTAGGATTAGAGTTGAAACCAAATTAATACCTTCAAATTGATGTCCAATAGTTGATAGAAGTAATCCGATGGGTAATCCTTGTTTCTTTTGATATTTTATTAAAATTTTGAAGAATTTTCGGTTCAGTGGAATGATAGTACGATTTTGTACTTTTTATCTCGAAGTAGGTTGAAAATAGAATGATAGACAAAAGGTAGAAGGAAGCAGGTTATTTGGGGGAGGGTTTGAAAAATAAAACTGGCGCACTTCACAGATGAGCCATTTATATTTATAAGGGGCGCACTGCACAAGTGCGCCCCCCGATTTTAAAAAAAATATTTTTCACCTCATCGCTGAGGTGCTAAAATAAGCCTATTTATGCTAATACTTTTCAAACTAGCCTATATCTTCTATTAGATTTAAATGCTAGCCTATTTCGAAAATTTGTCCAAAAAAATTACAAATTTTGTATGCATGTGTGTAGTACATTATTTGATAGACTAATATATCATAAATTAACGCATTTTTTTTTATTGTTTTTTCCCCTTTCTTGTTTTTTTTACACTAAAAATTTCAGTGACAAATCACATCATATGTGTATATGTGTTAATTTTGGATTATATGTGTAAATTTATGTACTACATAATATATTATATATATGTTATTTAAATCATTTTAAACTATCTGTATATGTGAGGAAATTTAAAAAAAACATTATATGTGTGTATGCAAGCACAGCTAAAATTTTATGATACAAAAAAGATGAAAAAATCTTTCATTATCTGTAGATTTCAAGGTCTAGAGAAAATAAATGACTAGGTTCTGAAACTTCTTTAGTTCGTGAACTATAATTTGTGCCTGAATCTTGATTTCTAAAAATATTTTCACGAGAAACATTATCACCGTATGTCACGGTGGGAGGTTAGCCCACTGCTTGAGGGTTGTAAAATGAATATAACAGTTTCCTTGTCAAGACCAAGTGAATAATAGTTTAGCACTATTTTTCATTAAATTAAATATAAGTATTTCTATAAGAACGTACTATTTTGAAAATATAAACTATGACTTTAACACTAAATTTGAGAAACATACAAATAAATTCACAATATTAAATAAGTTCGAAATGATTTAAATATGATTTTATCTTGATCTCGACCTTTACACGATAAAAGTGGTTTAGTATATAATAAAACTAATTATAGAAATAGTACTAGACATGCTTTAATGTATAATAAAAATTTCACTTCTAGTACTAAAGCCGGAGTAAATCCAAGATTCAATTTTTATAGAAATTCGAATACTTCTATGATTAGAAATATTTATAATAATTCTAGAAGAACGAAAGGAAATACTAATAGAAGTTGTCTAAGTATTTGGGTTCCTGTAAATTGGAAAACAGAGAAAAGTATATTGATGATTATTTTCGTTTAGTAGTTAATAATGAAAATTTTATTTTTAATGTTCCATTTAACCCTCTTGTTTATGGTTACCTTCCATCTAACCCTTGGACCCTAACAAAGGAAGGGGGTACCAAAGTATATATATCATATTTTTTGCAGGTACACCACAACAAAAAGGAAGTTTTTCCAGTGTCTCCGATATATTTGGAAAAAAGAGCTCAAAATGAAAGAAAGAATCAGAAAATCTGGTAATCTTATATTTTTATATTTCATTATCTCATATATTTATATTATAATGACATGATTGATATGATTATTTTTTTAAATATCTATACAAATTCTTTTACATGTCATATTTCATCCTAATGGTTAATTGATATACTATATCATTACTACACGTCATATTCTTATATATTTTCTTTTACAAATACTTCATACTAATATATATCACAAACTCATAAGTAAATATAGCTTACACAATTCCTTTTTTCTCATATATAAATACATGTCTATGTAATAATAAAAATTGTGTAACATAAATATACTTTCATATAATCAAACTTGTAGCTTGTTCCATGGAATATATAAACTTATAAGTTATATATCCAACATGAATATCATATGCACAAGTCAGAAAAACTCCAGATCAGCCGACTGAATTCTAAATTCAGCCATCCGAATGTTCATGGCATCAAAATTTATCCCAAAATTCAGCCATCTAAATTCAATAAGACAACCGACTGAAAAAAAGACCTGCTCTTGGGTTACATTTTCCCTAAATTCAGCTGACTGAATTAAGAAATCAACCAGCTGAATCAATGCTTGTGTGTTGATATTCTTGTGTATTAATTAACTTATGATATTATATCAGTTGTTAAGCATTATAATAAGATAGATCATATGAAGCATTATATATATGAATTTTTAATCAACATATATTATTTTCTAACCATATATTGAACATGTATAAATTAATAGTTCGTGTACATTCTTGTTTCTTGGACTTATTTATAAACTGGATATATATATTAGTTCCCTGTATGGTGTTATCCCTTTTTATTGATGACAGACGGGGAGAAAAATATGTTTAACATATATACCAAGGGAGCAATATATTCAGGGGGAGCATAGGTAAAATTTACACTATTTTGTTTGATATATATATGTATGTATGTATATATATATATATAACTTAAGTCATATATAGTTGTCATCATAAAAAAGGAGGAGATTGTTAGAACATCTATTTTTGGACTAGATTTCGATTACGACAACTATATATTGACGATGTTATTCACTAACATATTTTGCAAGAAAAGGGAGAAGAATAAAGTCTAAATACACGATGATTCGACAGAAAGATATATTCGTATATTTGAAGTGAAGTCAAGTCAGTATTTAGATAGTAATTATCGTTAAAATCTCTCTAGTAGTACACAATATATATTTATAGATATATAAATTTTATTTTCAAACATGCTAAAATAGATGTGCAACTTTATGTGCATCAGACATCTAAATTGAAAATTCAGACATCCAATTACTGAATATTCGAATATATAAGTTTGAATATTCAAACGTTTGAATTTCCAATTCAGACGTCTGAATATGGTGGCTTGTGCACATGCACACCCATTTTCATATAATAGCTGCTTTTTAGACTTCTAAATTATAAATTTAGAAGGCTGAACCAAAAGGTTATGACTTTTTTAAACATCATAACTCTTTGAAACAAGAGTTATAACCATATCTTTTGATCAAATATATTCATGAATAACTGCAACCTTTTATTTATTATAAATACAATTCGGATTCATTTGTTTCAACAACCAAAACTTCCTTAGAACATCTATTATCTGATTCCGAGCTATTTCATATTCTATATTCACTTGTTCTCTCAAGTATTCAATGTTTCGTGATTATAAATCACTTTTCATCATTATTCTTCATGCACTTTCAAATATATACGCAAAGGAGAAGATTATAGTAAGGGCGTACTCAGTTGTGACTTATCCGTGTTATCAAGAACACATATACAATCAGACTTATTGTATTGGTTGAACTCATGTTTTGTTGGTCAGGCAAGAAGTCCTCTTCCGCTGCTGAAGCAAAATCCCATTCTTCTTCTCTTTGTTCCGCAGCTCAGGTGTTGATTGAAGTCTTCTCCTGTTGCTTAGGCGAAATCCGGTTTTGTTGCTTAAGCCCTTGTTTGCTGCTCATGTAATGTAATACTTGTTCCTCCGGGTTAAGCAAGGGTATTGATTAGTGAAATTCCATAGTAAGTCTGGGACTGGACATACGATGGTGCTCCGAACCAGTATAATTTTTTTTGATGTTATTTACTTTATTTACTCCATTCATATTGCATGTCTGTGATATATTATCTAATATTTATATCGTTAAATATTTACTTGTATATACCAAGAATAATATATCACACTATCAAAACTTCTGCATATACACATATTTCCATATTACTCGATCCTGCTCATAATTTTCATAAGCATGGAGCATTCTATTTTATATAATCTTTTATGGGGATTTATAAGGAGAATATGAAGTTCAATCAAATTTATATAGTTTTTTATAAGTATTTATCATATATCGATCATGATAGTTTCAGTAGTTTATAAAATCTACTTGCATTTTATGTAATGCAGAACAAATTTTTTTATATACTGTATTCATTTTTGTACATCCATTTGAGTTTTCCATATTAACAAAATTCAATTTGATTAGTTTTTTTTCACGCTTTTTTAGCTATTTTTAACAAGCAAAATATAAATACCTGCCGATGTTTGTTTTAGATTTGTGTTTTTTTAATAAACCACGAAATTAATTATACGCATTTTGGTAGCTTTCGAGTGATAGAATCTAGCTTAATTTAGATTTATCACGATATAGACTTCCTTGATCCCTGAAGAGATGGAGGAGCCCATATTGTGTTGAGACCATGATGCATCAAAACCCAAACATGAGAACATTTCATTGCTATTACAACAATTTACATCAGAGTACAAGAATATACCGAAGTGTGAAATAAATAATATACAGCAGAAATACAATATCAGAGATTAATAATTTACATTTAAATACATAAACAAATATGTAGTGGAAAACATCAACTACAACAACCGAATGAAATACACGAATACAAAACATTCTGAATATAGGTCCAGCTGTAATCTAGGATCCTACAAAAAGAAATATCTGCAAACAAAACTACTAGCTGCCCACGTGGAAATATGGGCACCTAGACATTAGGTAGAAACAATAACTTCGGAGTCAGTCATGGGACTGCTGTGAGAACTCAAATAGTTATTAAACTTTTAAATTAAAATAGGGTACATCACAGGACCACGTCGTATAACACGGAACGGGTTCACTCCCATGAATACCCTGACATAAAACAATTCGTAAACAACGCAATGATTTTTGAAAAATGAAGCTATTAAAAGACTCAGGTCCCATCACACAATGCAACACAAGCTGGAGGATAGAGTTTTCCCCTATAATAGCCAAACTTGCTTGATACGCTTAAAACAAATCATTTTGATACACTATAAGTGCATAGTGTAACAACCCGTATTTTCAATAACCTGTTATAACATAAATGGAGGCAGAATTAAACTGTAAAATCTGAATCAAGGGAAATGGGCTATGCCATTGCGTTCGTCTCGGAAAAATATGCGAAACTGAGTTTGAGTTTTCGAAAATCGGAGTCCGTATGACCAAGATATGGCCTCGCGAAGTTTCACGAAAAATTCCCAAATTAAAGTATACTTAATTAAGTGAAATGGGTTGCGCAGAGAAATATATATACATTGATATATATATATATATATATAATTGAAAATTAAATAAATAAATATGCAAAAATGTTCAAAATAGCGAATTGGGAGAGGGGAATAACCGAACCGGCCGATTTTTGAGGTCGACCCGAGCCCGCTGGGTCGACTAGGGGTTAATCCAGGGGGTTTGGCTGTCAACCCGTGGGCCAAATCGCTCAAATGCAGATTTTGCATTTGGATGGTTCTCATGGTTCATCTTTAATCTAAAGGCCCTAGATGGTTCCTACACTTGACTTCTTCCCCAAGACATGCTTTGATGGCTTGGATTGAATCTAGGTTTAATCCTATGGCCTAAAACACTTGCCTAATCTATAAATAAGACCCTAACATATCCTAAATCCTCATTATTCATTCATGCAACTAAACTATGGCAAAATCAATCCTCTCATGGCCTCCACTCTCTTCATAAAATTCCTAAATAAATTTCTAAGTGATTTTCCATGCATACAAGTGTTTTCAAGCTTGTATGAGTGTCATTAGCTTGCATTCAAGTCAAGTTTCTATCTTTGCATCATAAAGCAAGGGTTTTGATCATTTTGGCTCAAGGGTTTTTATGTTAGAGCTTGCATTTTGGGTCTATTTGATTGCATAAGGGCTTTGTCATATCTTTTGTGCCTTCATAGCAATGTAAGCCCTTTCCCTACTCTTAGATATTAACTATGAAGTTAAATGTTCATGTTACAAGTTTGGGTTTGATCATTGAGTATGATACATGCTATCATGTCATGCAAGTTTATGAAGTCATTATCTTGATCTTGTGAGCTAAAAGCTACAACCTTTATGTTGAAAGGTTGCATTAGGCAACATGAGAACCCTCATAACCTTTATGTCAACTTGCATATGAAGTCATAACCCTTATATGATGATATATGCGAGTTACTAGTCATCATTCCATGTCTTTTGTCACCATGATTCGTTTATATGCCAAGTTTGGGTTTATGCATGTTTTTGAGGCTTAAGAATGTAACATGCAAGTTAATGAACACATTTGTGCCTCATTTGCCACCATGATTAACTTGTGGCTTAATATCCATTTTGTCATGCCTTTGCCAAGTCTCTTCTTTTAATCCATTACGTTGTTGCGAACGTTTATGCGAGTTTAAAAGCGTTGGGGTCACATTATCGGAAAACATAATGACATGAACATGATTTGGGTAAATGGGTATAAACATGATAACATGTAACATTAAATATGACATGTGTTTTACTTGAAAACATGACTTGAAATATAACATGGAAGTTGACATGTAAGTAGGCTTGAAAACATAAGCTTGGGAATTTACCTATTAAGTTAGGTCTACCCATTGGGAATTTACCTATTAAGTTAGGTCTACCCAATTGCTTGAAAACTTGTAATATGTTTTGGAAACATAATGGACATGACACTTAGATAATATAAGTGTGGCCAACTCGAGGTTGGGTTGAGTTTGCAACGTAAAACTACCCGGAACCGACTGGCCTAACTAGTAGTTGCAAACAATAGGACCAAATGTGAGAAGTTGGTCATGTTGTGCTTAAACCCGAGGTTAGACCAAGTTGTGGTGTAAAGCTACCCGGAACCGACCGGCTTAACTAGTAACCGCAACAAAGTCTAATGTGGGAGGTTGAGGTGCATTAAGTAATTAATGCCACATGATAGGGTTAAGTTAATTTGATTAATGACTCTTAATCAAATATGACATGGACAAGTGGGTTAAGTAATTTGATTAGGCTAATGATACTTAACAAAACATGACAAGTTTGGGTAGGTTAAGTAACTTGATTTGCCTAATGACACTTAACGATTTTTATACGACTAGTGGACGGGGTCAAGTTAACCAACACTTAATCAATCCAACCCGATAACTTGGTAAGGTTAAGTAAGTTTTCTTAATGGCGCTTAACCGAAAAATACAGTTAATGGATGGGGTTAAGATTAGACTCAACTAGTCTAAACATGGAAATCGGATGGGGTTAAGATTGGACTCAACTAGTCTAAGCATGGAAATCGGATGGGGTTAAGTTAGCCTAGACTTAATTAATCCCACTTGGTAGTTTAATGGAGTTAAGTTAAACACTTAACTAATCTAACATGATGATTTGAGGTGGTTAAGTGACCTATACTTAACCAATCTAACTCGTGAATTTATGGAGGTTAAGTTAACCCATACTTAACCAATCTAGCGTGAAAACATGATAAGGCTAAGTCACGAATCGCTTAAATACGCTTGACCGATTTGACTCAGTAATTTGATAGGGTCAAGTTAATATATACTTAACCAACTTGAGCATGGTTTGTAGGGTTAAGTCTTGAACTTGGATACTTAGCCAATTTTGACATGATTTGTAGACGGGTTAAGTCATGAACTTAAGTGACACTTAATCCATTACATAAACCCTAGTTCAGAGGATTAGGTGGATAAACCGTAATTAACAGGGATAATGGGAATGAGGCTAAGTGGTAAACCTTAGTTGAAGGATAACTAAGTGATAATTCTTAGTCAAGAGAATTTAGACCAATTCATAGATAGATGAGTAACCTAATACGGTAGGTCATCGTTTAAGTATACGAGTAGGAGCAAGTATCTGATTTAGATAAAGGCTCCAGTGAACTGGGTAACGAAGCAGCGGCTTCGGGGAACGTGAGGATATTCTTGGGATCCCTCTGTGAGCTGCCAGGTGATTATACTAGGCTCATGAGAGGTTAAGGTCTGCGTTAGAAGAACCAAGAGTATGCCTTGGTTGCTATACGAGCGACCTAAAGACGGGGATGGATAGGGGATAGTCGACGATACACGGTCGTACCCTAGATAGCATTTTCGTCAGGCTACCTACCATCTTTGGTCAAGCGTGTACGTACGGAAAGGCAGAGAACACCCAATAGACCATAATTGCTATCTAATTATGGTTGCGGTAAGGCTTGGATGTGGGTTGGCCAGTGTTGTGTTCTCATACAGGATTTATCCTGTCTTGTCTTTCACTAGTTGAGGGAGTGGTCTCGTGGGACCATAGCCACGTATAAGAAAAACAGACCTTAGCATCTGCATCGGCAGATAAATCGAAAGCTCCCGACCGAGTCCTGTATTTCTTGATTTGCCCTGTGACAGGACTCGGATGGCACGATGTGATACATGTGCATACAGTCATGGAAAAGCGATTCACGATGAATGCGTGGGAAAAAGGGCGCGGTTGGCGGTTAGCGTAATCCCTAGTGGCCCTAGGTGGTTGAACCCAAACCGAGATACGAAAACGTGCAATAGGTAAGCATAATCCCTAGCAGCCCTAGGTAGCATAAGTCCTAGTTGTACAAACAATAATTCATGTTGGAAGACCCTAGCTAGGTTTAGGGTAACAGTCCAAACCGATCTTAAGGATCATGGAACTATGTTAAAGTAATATAGAATCTCATGGGAAAGCCCGTATGGTCTACGGCAAGGGACTGAACATTTACATGGAATAAAACATACAAGTTGAGTAACCTATATATGCGATATATTAGGTTGACATGGACCATTACATGACTTTTGAGTGAGGGTCATTCTTGGTTAACACATGACACGGTGGGGATACTAGTACGGTAGGTGCAGAGCTAAAATACAGGATAGATATCACGGGGCGTTATACGTGACAGATATCTTGGGGATATTATACTTGATAGAAACCTGACGATGTGATACCTTGTTTTATCTTGACATCGTAATTTATCATGACACCTTAGTTTATCTGAGTTCAGTAGTTCATCCTGTTATTTTGATTTAGCTTATCTATCTTGTTATCATGCTTGTGTTCATCTCAGTTTCTCATGTCAGTTAACTTTACTAGTTTTTATGCTAATAGTAGATAGGGCTTACTCAGTCTTTTTGACTGACCCGTTTTGTTTCGCCTCTTTTCTTCCGTTTCCCCCCCAGGTTACAGGGAGGAAATACTATTGTTTAGTTCGGACTTCTTCTGCTTGAAGGTCATCATGGATGGCTTGGACTTTTCTTGGCTAATGGCTACTTTACTGTTTTTACTTGGGGAATAATTTATGAAAATGTCTTTATGCTTCTTTACTATTGCAAGACAGGTTTTGATGTACTCTGATGTAAAAGGCTTTAGACCTTATTTATTCATGTTATGAAAGTTTGATTTTACTTCCGCTATTTTATATGTTCTGTCTTGTGATATTTCTGTGCATGTTTACCAATAATGCCCCTCTAAAGCTAGTGCATTCCTTTGCGAGTGACCCTAGCGAAGGCGGGGTGTTGCACGTGGTATCAGAGCAGAAGGTTACCAGACTGGGCAAAAGTTTTTAAAGACCTTCTGAAAACTATTTGAAAATCGTTTACAAAGAAGCATTTTTCAAGAAAATTTTCTTTTAAAAGAAAAAAAAGGCTATTCCCCAAAGGCCATTAGCACTATCCTTGTTTCCTTAATTGAATCTCTTTTCCTTTCTTTCCTCCATCTGTAGTCACAGTGGTTTTAACTGCGACTAGTCTTTTCTATCTACGAAAGTGCTTTCCATGCGATGGAGGTGGTTCTCGAGAGACCAGTGGCCGCGTTATAAGGAAGGATAGTGAGAAAGAGGATAAAGGATACGAGCTTAAGGATGAGCAACTTGTTGGTATGGCTTAGTCCTCAAAGGAGGGAGACAGATGAACAATGAAACCCATGACGAGAGAGTACCTTTGGCATGGTAAAACGGGGTGGATAGTTAAGTATTGTGGGACAAGGACAAGATCATCGTGAAGACAATTGTATACCCTCACTAGAGTACCTGAGTAGGGGGATAACATCCTTGTTGAAGATCTAGTTATTCTTTTCTATCATCCCGCCAAGACTTTGTTTTGATCCCCGCATCATTTGAGTCTGCCTCGATAGTTGAGTCTCTGCACCTTAAGTACTAGCGTAATAGAGAATCCCATTTTTGTCTCAAAGTCCTATTGGAGAATCAGTCCATTTATACATGACCTGTTTGGATTTGAGAATGTTTATGCCAAGTGTTGAGTTTGGAAATAATGCTTATGTTTATAAGCTATGGATGGATTCTAGGGATGAAGTGGTTATCCAGTAGGGGGTGCCACTCTCGGTTTTGATAGGAGGGTAGTTAGACCTTTTGACTAGCCTTGGTAATACCCTCGAAGTATCGTGTAACCTTTTTGAGGTTCTGTTATGACTAGTTACTTAGAATCCCTTGATGCCTTTATTGGAAATTTGAAGCCCGATCGAGTGGTGTTCGCCAATAAGACGGATGGTTTACTTCATTTATGCATGGGTTATAGAGATCACCCTAGTAAGTGCGCATGATAACCTGATTGACATCTGTTTACTTTCAAGAGAAAGTTCTTCTACATGGAATGCCTTATAGTATATAAACGAGATCCAAGATTCACTAGTGAATTTTGGAAAGCTTGCATGAGATCATGAGTACGCAGTCATGTTTGCGCCAAGTATTCTAGGAAAAGGATAAGTGCAAGTGGAACGAGAGGCGACGAAGAAATGAGTTCCAGCTCATGCTATGGAAACAGGAAATAAGAAGCTACGAAATCGCGAAGTTAAAAGACGAATTTGATGGTCAAAGTCTAGATACGCGCATGATATCTCTTTTTGGGAGTATAACCTTGATCCCTGTTTTCTGTAGAGCTTACTTGTAGGCTATCTTTTGTGGACATCTTCTTGGTCCTATTTTCTGTTACAAACCCCGTAAGGAGTTTGTCTTGTTTATCTTCTCGACCCTGTTTCAGGGAATCCTAGGTAGAACCCTATGGATGTAAACATGTATTTGAAACATGTTATGATTGATATGGTTGCAAGTGGTTGCAAGTGGTTGCTCGTGGATGCGCGAATACACATTAGATACTAGCTCGACTCGGTCACATTTCATATTGCATATGCATGAGTATTTATACTTGTTTATGGATGAAATCGAATGTATTATCATGCGGTTGTTGCATATGAATGAATGATTGTGCACGCATATAGTATCTATATGACTAGGACTATTTGCATACATGTTGGATTCATGGCACTATACATATTTTGCATTAGAAAGATTATTCAGGCCTGATCATAAGCATTAGCTAAGGAACATGTACACACATGTTTTGCATATATTCATACAGCATTAGAAATCATCTAAGGACAATGGTTGCTTGTGGATGATGTTTTGAGTAGATGGATGATGGATGGTAGGATATGTTCTTCCTAACTTGGAGATTTCGGGGACGAAATCCTAAAAGGTGGGGAGAATGTAACAACCCGTATTTTCAATAACCTGTTATAACATAAATGGAGGCAGAATTAAACTGTAAAATCTGAATTAAGGGAAATGGGCTATGCCATTGCGTTCGTCTCGGAAAAATACGCGAAACTGAGTTCGAGTTTTCGAAAATCGGAGTCCGTATGACCAAGATATGGCCTCGCGAAGTTTCACGAAAAATTCCCAAATTAAAGTATACTTAATTAAGTGAAATGGGTTGCGCAGAGAAATATATATACATTGATATATATATATATAATTGAAAATTAAATAAATAAATATGCAAAAATGTTCAAAACAGCGAATTGGGAGAGGGGAATAACCGAACCGGCCGATTTTTGAGGTCAACCCGAGCCCGCTGGGTCGACTAGGGGTTAATCCAGGGTGTTTGGCTGTCAACCCGTGGGCCGATTCGCTCAAATGCAGATTTTGAATTTGGATGGTTCTCATGGTTCATCTTTAATCTAAAGGCCCTAGATGGTTCCTACACTTGACTTCTTCCCCAAGACATGCTTTGATGGCTTGGATTGAATCTAGGTTTAATCCTATGGCCTAAAACACTTGCCTAATCTATAAATAAGACCCTAACCTATCCTAAATCCTCATTATTCATTCATGCAACTAAACTATGGCAAAATCAATCCTCTCATGGCCTCCACTCTCTTCATAAAATTCCTAAATAAATTTCTAAGTGATTTTCCATGCATACAAGTGTTTTCAAGCTTGTATGAGTGTCATTAGCTTGCATTCAAGTCAAGTTTCTATCTTTGCATCATAAAGCAAGGGTTTTGATCATTTTGGCTCAAGGGTTTTTATGTTAGAGCTTGCATTTTGGGTCTATTTGATTGCATAAGGGCTTTGTCATATCTTTTGTGCCTTCATAGCAATGTAAGCCCTTACCCTACTCTTAGATATTAACTATGAAGTTAAATGTTCATGTTGCAAGTTTGGGTTTGATCATTGAGTATGATACATGCTATCATGTCATGCAAGTTTATGAAGTCATTATCTTGATCTTGTGAGCTAAAAGCTACAACCTTTATGTTGAAATGTTGCATTATGCAACATGAGAACCCTCATAACCTTTATGTCAACTTGCATATGAAATCATAACCCTTATATGATGATATATGCGAGTTACTAGTCATCATTCCATGTCTTTTGTCACCATGATTCGTTTATATGCCAAGTTTGGGTTTATGCATGTTTTTGAGGCTTAAGAATGTAACATGCAAGTTAATGAACACATTTGTGTCTCATTTGCCACCATGATTAACTTGTGGCTTAATATCCATTTTGTTATGCCTTTGCCAAGTCTCTTCTTTTAATCCATTACTTTGTTGCGAACGTTTATGCGAGTTTAAAAGCGTTGGGGTCACGTTATGGGAAAACATAATGACATGAACATGATTTGGGTAAATGGGTATAAACATGATAACATGTAACGTTAAATATGACATGTGTTTATACTTGAAAACATGACTTGAAATATAACATGGAAGTTGACATGTAAGTAGGCTTGAAAACATAAGCTTGGGAATTTACCTATTAAGTTAGGTCTACCTATTGGGAATTTACCTATTAAGTTAGGTCTACCCAATTGCTTGAAAACTTGTAATATGTTTTGGAAACATAATTGACATGACACTTAGATAATATAAGTGTGGCCAACTCGAGGTTGGGTTGAGTTTGCAACGTAAAACTACCCGGAACCGACCGACCTAACTAGTAGTTGCAAACAATAGGACCCAATGTGAGAAGTTGGTCATGTTGTGCTTAAACCCGAGTTTAGACCAAGTTGTGGTGTAAAGCTACCCGGAACCGACTGGCTTAACTAGTAACCGCAACAAAGTCTAATGTGAGAGGTTGAGGTGCATTAAGTAATTAATGCCACATGATAGGGTTAAGTTAATTTGATTAATGACTCTTAATCAAATATGACATGGACAAGTGGGTTAAGTAATTTGATTAGGCTAATGATACTTAACAAAACATGACAAGGTTGGGTAGGTTAAGTAACTTGATTTGCCTAATGACACTTAACGATTTTTATATGACTAGCGGACGGGGTTAAGTTAACCAACACTTAATCAATCCAACCCGATAACTTGGTAAGGTTAAGTAAGTTTTCTTAATGGCGCTTAACCGAAAAATACAGTTAATGGATGGGGTTAAGATTAGACTCAACTAGTCTAAACATGGAAATCGGACGGGGTTAAGATTGGACTCAACTAGTCTAAGCATGGAAATCGGATGGGGTTAAGTTAGCCTAGACTTAATTAATCCCACTTGGTAGTTTAATGGAGTTAAGTTAAACACTTAACTAATCTAACATGATGATTTGAGGTGGTTAAGTGACCTATACTTAACCAATCTAACTCGTGAATTTATGGAGGTTAAGTTAACCCATACTTAACCAATCTAGCGTGAAAACATGATAAGGCTAAGTCACGAATCGCTTAAATACGCTTGACCGATTTGACTCAGTAATTTGATAGGGTCAAGTTAATATATATTTAACCAACTTGAGCATGGTTTGTAGGGTTAAGTCTTGAACTTGGACACTTAGCCAATTTTGACATGATTTGTAGACGGGTTAAGTCATGAACTTAAGTGACACTTAATCCATTACATAAACCCTAGTTCGGAGGATTAGGTGGATAAACCGTAATTAACAGGGATAATGGGAATGAGGCTAAGTGGTAAACCTTAGTTGAAGGATAACTAAGTGATAATTCTTAGTCAAGAGAATTTAGACCAGTTCATAGATAGATGAGTAACCTAATACGGTAGGTCATCGTTTAAGTATACGAGTAGGAGCAAGTATCTGATTTAGATAAAGGATCCAGCGAACTGGGTAACGAAGCAGCGGCTTCGGGGAACGTGAGGATATTCTTGGGATCCCTCTGTGAGCTGCCAGGTGATTATACTAGGCTCATGAGAGGTTAAGGTCTGCGTTAGAAGAACCAAGAGTATGCCTTGGTTGCTATACGAGCGACCTAAAGACGGGGATGGATAGGGGATAGTCGACGATACACGGTCGTACCCTAGATAGCATTTTCGTCAGGCTACCTACCATCTTTGGTCAAGCGTGTACGTACGGAAAGGCAGAGAACACCCAATAGACCATAATTGCTATCTAATTATGGTTGCGGTAAGGCTTGGATGTGGGTTGGCCAGTGTTGTGTTCTCATACAGGATTTATCCTGTCTTGTCTTTCACTAGTTGAGGGAGTGGTCTCGTGGGACCATAGCCACGTATAAGAAAAACAGACCTTAGCATCTGCATCGGCAGATAAATCGAAAGCTCCCGACCGAGTCCTGTATTTCTTGATTTTCCCTGTGACAGGACTCAGATGGCACGATGTGATACATGTGCATACAGTCATGGAAAAGCGATTCACGATGAATGCGTGGGAAAAAGGGCGCGGTTGGCGGTTAGCGTAATCCCTAGTGGCCCTAGGTGGTTGAACCCAAACCGAGATACGAAAACGTGCAATAGGTAAGCATAATCCCTAGCAGCCCTAGGTAGCATAAGTCCTAGTTGTACAAACAATAATTCATGTTGGAAGACCCTAGCTAGGTTTAGGGTAACAGTCCAAACCGATCTTAAGGATCATGGAACTATGTTAAAGTAATATAGAATCTCATGGGAAAGCCCGTATGGTCTACGGCAAGGGACTGAACATTTACATGGAATAAAACATACAAGTTGAGTAACCTATATATGCGATATATTAGGTTGACATGGACCATTACACGACTTTTGAGTGAGGGTCATTCTTGGTTAACACATGACACGGTGGGGATACTAGTATGGTAGGTGCAGAGCTAAAATACAGGATAGATATCACGGGGCGTTATACGTGACAGATATCTTGGGGATATTATACTTGATAGAAACCTGACGATGTGATACCTTGTTTTATCTTGACATCGTAATTTATCATGACACCTTAGTTTATCTGAGTTCAGTAGTTCATCCTGTTATTTTGATTTAGCTTATCTATCTTGTTATCATGCTTGTGTTCATCTCAGTTTCTCATGTCAGTTAACTTTACTAGTTTTTATGCTAATAGTAGATAGGGCTTACTCAGTCTTTTTGACTGACCCGTTTTGTTTCGCCTCTTTTCTTCCGTTTCCCCCCAGGTTACAGGGAGGAAATACTATTGTTTAGTTCGGACTTCTTCTGCTTGAAGGTCATCATGGATGGCTTGGACTTTTCTTGGCTAATGGCTACTTTACTGTTTTTACTTGGGGAATAATTTATGAAAATGTCTTTATGCTTCTTTACTATTGCAAGACAGGTTTTGATGTACTCTGATGTAAAAGGCTTTAGACCTTATTTATTCATGTTATGAAAGTTTGATTTTACTTCCGCTATTTTATATGTTCTGTCTTGTTGTAACACCCCGTATTTTCTGTAAACATAAGAGTTAAAAATCAAGGTATAATTAATTTTTTAGGAGAAGAAATAAGGGAAACGGGTTGCGCCATTGTGTTCGTCTCGGAAAAATACGCGAAATAGAGTCCGAATTTGCGTAAATCGGAGTCCGTATGAAGAAGATATGGACGAACGAAGTTAGGCAGAAAAACCGGAAACAGGCCAGAATACACTGGCGCACTTGTGAAGTGCGCCAGTACAAAAATACACTGGCGCACCTGCCAAGTGCGCCCATACAAATCCAGCACCGAATTCTGGAGTGTTCTGAGGTGACGTGTCTTCTTTTGAGTGGCTGGATGATGTGTATTCGAGCTGTGCGATTCTGATGACTTCTGGACTGATCTGAAGGCTCTAAATCACCCTATCCTCCTATAAATACATCCCTAACCTAAACCTAAGTCTCTTACACAATTCTCTAGCCTCCATTGCTCTCTTCTTCTAATTAAAAATAAAAATGGCGTCGCTACTCTGCTAGAATCAAAACTAGAAGTCAATCAACATCATCCTAAATTCAAATTTGAGATAAAAGCTTCTGCAACAATTCTGTAACAACTAAAGTTCTTTCTTTAATCCAATCAAGGCAAGTACAGTTATTTTCTGCTATAAACATTAATTATAATTCTGATATGATTTTAAATCTGAATCTGAGATTGTATATCTGTCAGATCTGTTTTTCTGTGACTGTTCTGTATCCCTTTCTGCTTCCTTTCTGTTTCTATAGCCAGGCTACCACGAGCCTGTGCCTAATCCCATAAGAGATTAACGTATGAACGCAAATTTTGGGATAAATAATGAATGATGCGAAATTTGACGAGACTGAATTGAACATATGACTTTAGATCTGAGGCATAAAATATATTAACATAGGACTTGGGATTGGATGCATGAATTTGACTATAAACATATAATTTATATATGTTGTATGCATAGTGTACGTTGTAATCTAGATCTGTAACTAATTAGAGAAATGAACATATGTTATTTAGATCTGTAATTAATTAGAAAAATAAGCATATGTTATAAACTAGTTTTAGACCTATGCATATTCTGTGATAAAAGAAGAAGAGGAACCACTGTAAGATTACATATGATTTGAGACTTTGGACAAAATGCATATAAAAGTCAAGATCTGATTTTTAGAAGATATGATTTAAAGATTTAGATTGTTGGGTATAGTTTGCATAATGATTCATGACTTAAAAAGAAGAAGATATGGAAACTTAGGTGTAAAGATTTATATTAATTAGGATATCTATTATTGTGATTACACCTAAATAGGGATTTTTGGATATATGGCATGCATTGAAATTAATGGTTATATTTGGTATAATTTATATGTGAATCTGCTGTAAAATGCTAGTTTAACAAAAATTGGAACATATGTTATATGGCAAATTATGTCCATATTCTGCGCTTATGCAAACATGGAGTATATGTTGAGAATCATGACAATTATGTAGGCATATGAATTTAGGCCAATTTATGATTAGGCAAGGCATGTAAATAGAACCTTTAGAAGTATTAAATTTGCTAAATCTGCTAATTTGCCAAGTTGCCTAAACTGCTAGTTTTGTTATATTGCCTAGACTGCTAATTAGATAGGAATGCCTAATCTGTTAAATTTGTCGGTTGAAATGCCTAACCTGTTATATGCCAAAATCTGCTAAGTTGTTAAATCTGTTAAATCCGTTAAGTCATATAAAATCTGTTATCTGCTAAAATCTGTTATCTGCTGTGTTGATATAATCATCCTGTTATTGATATAATCTGAATTGACATATATATTAGGCGTGCGCATAAACGGTAAATTATTAATTAATTGGCCGCAAAGATAAACGTGACTAACTCGAGGTTAGAATGAGTTTGCGGCGTAATTCTGCCCGGAACCGCCCGACACATCCAGTGGCCGCAAACAATAGGTTCTAATGTGAGAAGTTAGTCATAACCTGCTTAAGACACGAGGTTAGGTCTGGCTTGTGGCAGAAGTCTGCCCGGAACCGCCCGGCCCATCCAGCGGCCACAAGATAGCGACCTAATGTGAGGGGTCTGGGCATTAATAATTAATTAATGCAAATCTAAGATAAGAATGACGTCTAAAACGTATTGGGGGAAAATAGGGTTAAACCAACTGGATTAATAGGTGTAGTAAACCCGTCCATGAATCTGTAGGCCCAATACAAAGTTAGACAAATCTGAAAAATCTGTACATCTGATCTGTAAGTCTGAAAACTTGTTAACTTAATCTGTGAACTAGTAAATCTGAATTCTGTATGTCTGAACTTGTAAACAAGTTAATCTGAGATCTATTAGTCTGGGGACACAAGGTTAGGAGGGGAATTACTTGTGTCATCTGTTGTTTGGGACCCATATTAGTCAGTAACCCTTTCTGGTATCAAAACTTTGACCCAACAGTAGGTAGGGTCCGGGCACGCTTACTGAACTAATTATAAGTGGTTCATTCTGATAATGGCGAGGGGTGTTGATGGTGCGTTCCAACCGGGTCATGTGCGTGCATGGATCCCAGACTGCCTCTGAGGATGTAAGACGCCGTGACATCTGTAAATAGGTCTGTGCCAATTGGTTGTCACTTTAGGGAGTGATACACCCTACTGTGGGGCCGACACAGGATATTTATGTATTAGGGAGCCGATCGCTTGGGGTAGGGTTTTAGGGTACGCTTAGTTCTGTCTGTTTCTGTTGGTACCGTCTGTTTCTGTTGGGTGGTAACACCTGTCTGTTTCTGTGTGGTACCGTCTGTTCGGGTGGTAAAGGCCCATTACTAGTGTACACCTAATTCTACATTCTGTTTCCGTAGGGATAAATCTGTTTCTGCTTCTGTCTGTTTCTGATCGGGTAGTAAAGGCCCATTATTAGCATTCTGTTTCTGTTAAAGTATTCTGTACACGTTCCTGCTTCACTTCAGACATTAGGGTGACACCTAATTCTGCTATACTAGTATTAGTGCAGAGAAGTGTAAAACAATAGTTTATATCATTCTGTTTTTCTGTTATATCTGCTACACCTGTTACAGTTATCTCACATCCAGTTTTATGTTCATATCATATTATTATTATCTGTTCATATGCTGAAAGTCACTGGACTTGCCAGACTTTTTGTCTGACCCTTGTTGTTTCGCCTCCTTTCTTCCGTTTCCCCCCCAGGTTATCCAAGGAGGGAATACTTTAGCTTGATCCGAATTTCTCTTTGCTTGAAGTGCTTAAAGTATGGCTTGGCTCTGTATAGCCTCCGTTCCATGGGGATTATGATTTTAAACCATGCATTTTGAAGGCTTTTGTACAAGACTGATATTTTGTACTTGAATTCTGAAATTTGAAAGGATGGAACCATATTAATTTCTGTTTCCGCTGTAATAAAGTTAAAATTTTCCAAGTACTGTTTTATCTATCTTGTAAGTTTCTGTTCTGTTTACTAAAATGCTCCACCAAAGTTAAGGCATTCCCTTTGTGAGTGACCTTAACGGAGGTGGGGTGTTACACTTGGTATCAGAGCTGAAGGTTATCAGATTGGGTAAAGTTTTTGAAAACTATTTTCAAAAAGGTTTTGGAAGGAAGTATTTTCAAAAATAAAGCTTATTTTGAAAAACATGATCCCCAAGAGCCATATATCTTTCTTTCAGTCCTTTTTGTATTGAACCTTTCCTTTTTCTTTCCAGCATGTCTGAAGCATCTGAGATACCAGAGGGTGTTCATGTACCCGGTTGGTTTCGTCAATATATTGAGGCTAGGACTGCCGCTGCAGGTCCAGCAAATGATCCCCCTCCTCCACCCCCTCCTCGTGCAATTGCTTTCTCAAAGATCTGTAGAGATTTTAGGGCCATGGGTGGGAAGGATTTCAAAGGAACTGAATCATTCGTAGAAGCAAGGAATTGGCTCAAAGAAACTGAGGATCTATTTGTTATCTTCGAGGTGGACGATAGGCAGAAGGTACAGTTGGCAGTATGGCTGCTCAAAGACGAAGCTTCCTACTGGTGGGAAGTCACTAACGCCGAGAGGCCGGTTGAGACATGGATGGATTTCAGAACAAGGTTTGAGACAAAATTTCTCTCGCAAGCTGAACGAAGTTTACAATTGGAAAAGTTCTTATCTCTTAAGCAAGGAAGTATGACGGTCAAGGAATACGTCAACCAGTTCAACCAACTAGCAAGATTCGGATTGGATTTAGTCAACACTCAGCATAAAAAGGCTCTCCGCTTTGTTAAAGGATTGAATGAGCCACTGCACAGCCTAGCCATGACCCATGTACCCATAGGAGCAACTTACGAGAAATTGGTGGATATGGCACTACTGCACGAGGAAGACAAGGGCCCGAAAGAGACAAAGAAGGAAGAACCACAGAATAAGAAAGCGGGGCCCAAAAAGGAAACACAAAAGAAGGATAAGAAGGGGAAAAAGTGCTTTACTTGTGGGAGCTCGACTCATCTGAACAAGGATTGCAGAAAAAGGAAGGGCGCTTGCTTCAACTGTGGGGAGGTGGGACACTTCACTAGGGACTGCCCGAAGAGACGAGGACAAGGAGGGCAGGCGAACACTCTTGAGGCTAGTGGCTAGGATAGAAATAGGAAAATTTCTATAGTAGGTTTAATTTCTTTATCTGATTATGGAGTTAAGACTTTTTCTGATTCTGGTATTTTGATTTTGTAATCGATACTCTGCACTTTAATACTAGTATTATTTCTGAATTCCGCTGTAGACTCAGACCCATAAGGGTTATGGATCATCTGTTTGAGATTGGGGTTTGAGGGGCATCTGTGTTAGGCGTCAAGTATGACGCATACATTCTGAGTTTTCGTAGGGTATGATTTTATCATGCTTAGCTTCCTAAGAATCATTAGGGAACCTGATCTGTACCAGTAGTCTGTAAATATCTAAATACTTTTGATAGGATTTCCAGTTTTGACATTGTCTAAAGAAGGTAATCCTCTGGGTGTCAATTTGATGTTGGTTTCGGTCTTTGGGGCCGATACTTAGGACCCATGTCTAATGGGAACCAAATTTTCGTTCTATCTGTACTCGCTTCCACCATTCGACTGTATCCTATCGATCGAATATTCGAACTTTAGGTAGAAACTAATGGGTGTAAACATGTGTTTGAGACATGTTATGTTTGATGGTTGCAAGTGGATGCAAGTGGTTGCTAGTGGTTGCCCGTGGATGCATATACACACACTAGGCACAAGATCGGCTCGAAAACACTCTCATACTGCATATGGATGGGTGAGCATTTTTCAATTCTTGTGGATGCAAAATGATTGATTCAGCACATGGATGTTGCATTTGAGTGAATGATTGTGCACTCATATAGAAATAATATATATCATTAGAATTCTATTGCATACATGTTGGACTCATGGCACTGACATAATTCGCATTAAGGAGGTCAACTGAATCAGTAGACCGCCTGATCTTTGCATTAGATAAGGAACATATACACACACTTTTGCATATGTTCATACAACATTAGAAGTTTTCTAAGGACAATGGATGCTTGTGGATGATGGTTGAGTAGATGGGTGATTGGATAGTAGGACACATTCTTCTTAACTTGAAGATTTCGGGGACGAAATCCTCTAAGGAGGGGAGAATGTAACACCCCGTATTTTCTGTAAACATAAGAGTTAAAAATCAAGGTATAATTAATTTTTTAGGAGAAGAAATAAGGGAAACGGGTTGCGCCATTGTGTTCGTCTTGGAAAAATACGCGAAATAGAGTCCGAATTTGCGTAAATCGGAGTCCGTATGAAGAAGATATGGACGAACGAAGTTAGGCAGAAAAACCGGAAACAGGCCAGAATACACTGGCGCACTTGTGAAGTGCGCCAGTACAAAAATACACAGGCGCACCTGCCAAGTGCGCCCATACAAATCCAGCACCGAATTCTGGAGTGTTCTGAGTTGACGTGTCTTCTTTTGAGTGGCTGGATGATGTGTATTCGAGCTGTGCGATTCTGATGACTTCTGGACTGATCTGAAGGCTCTAAATCACCATATCCTCCTATAAATACATCCCTAACCTAAACCTAAGTCTCTTACACAATTCTCTAGCCTCCATTGCTCTCTTCTTCTAATTAAAAATAAAAATGGCGTCGCTACTCTGCTAGAATCAAAACTAGAAGTCAATCAACATCATCCTAAATTCAAATTTGAGATAAAAGCTTCTGCAACAATTCTGTAACAACTAAAGTTCTTTCTTTAATCCAATCAAGGCAAGTACAGTTATTTTCTGCTATAAACATTAATTATAATTCTGATATGATTTTAAATCTGAATCTGAGATTATATATCTGTCAGATCTGTTTTTCTGTGACTGTTCTGTATCCCTTTCTGCTTCCTTTCTGTTTCTATAGCCAGGCTACCACGAGCCTGTGCCTAATCTCATAAGAGATTAACGTATGAACGCAAATTTTGGGATAAATAATGAATGATGCGAAATTTGACGAGACTGAATTGAACATATGACTTTAGATCTGAGGCATAAAATATATTGACATATGACTTGGGATTGGATGCATGAATTTGACTATAAACATATAATTTATATATGTTGTATGCATAGTGTACGTTGTAATCTAGATCTGTAACTAATTTGAGAAATGAACATATGTTATTTAGATCTGTAATTAATTAGAAAAATAAGCATATGTTATAAACTAGTTTTAGACCTATGCATATTCTGTGATAAAAGAAGAAGAGGAACCACTGTAAGATTACATATGATTTGAGACTTTGGACAAAATGCATATAAAAGTCAAGATCTGATTTTTAGAAGATATGATTTAAAGATTTAGATTGTTGGGTATAGTTTGCATAATGATTCATGACTTAAAAAGAAGAAGATATGGAAACTTAGGTGTAAAGATTTACATTAATTAGGATATCTATTATTGTGATTACACCTAAATAGGGATTTTTGGATATATGGCATGCATTGAAATTAATGGTTATATTTGGTATAATTTATATGTGAATCTGCTGTAAAATGCTAGTTTAACAAAAATTGGAACATATGTTATATGGCAAATTATGTCCATATTCTGCGCTTATGCAAACATGGAGTATATGTTGAGAATCATGACAATTATGTAGGCATATGAATTTAGGCCAATTTATGATTAGGCAAGGCATGTAAATAGAACCTTTAGAAGTATTAAATTTGCTAAATCTGCTAATTTGCCAAGTTGCCTAAACTGCTAGTTTTGTTATATTGCCTAGACTGCTAATTAGATAGAAATGCCTAATCTGTTAAATTTGTCGGTTGAAATGCCTAACCTGTTATATGCCAAAATCTGCTAAGTTGCTAAATCTGTTAAATCCGTTAAGTCAAATAAAATCTGTTATCTGCTAAAATCTGTTATCTGCTGTGTTGATATAATCATCCTGTTATTGATATAATCTGAATTGGCATATATATTAGGCGTGCGCATAAACGGTAAATTATTAATTAATTGGCCGCAAAGATAAACGTGACTAACTCGAGGTTAGAATGAGTTTGCGGCGTAATTCTGCCCGGAACCACCCGACACATCCAGTGGCCGCAAACAATAGGTTCTAATGTGAGAAGTTAGTCATAACCTTCTTAAGACACGAGGTTAGGTCTGGCTTATGGCAGAAGTCTGCCCGGAACCGCCCGGCCCATCCAGCGGCCACAAGATAGCGACCTAATGTGAGAGGTCTGGGCATTAATAATTAATTAATGCAAATCTAAGATAAGAATGACGTCTAAAACGTATTGGGGGAAAATAGGGTTAAACCAACTGGATTAATAGGTGTAGTAAACCCGTCCATGAATCTGTAGGCCCAATACAAAGTTAGACAAATCTGAAAAATCTGTACATCTGATCTGTTAGTCTGAAAACTTGTTAACTTAATTTGTGAACTAGTAAATCTGAATTCTGTATGTCTGAACTTGTAAACAAGTTAATCTGAGATCTGTTAGTCTGGGGACACAAGGTTAGGAGGGGAATTACTTGTGTCATCTGTTGTTTGGGACCCATATTAGTCAGTAACCCTTTCTGGTATCAAAACTTTGACCCAACAGTAGGTAGGGTCCGGGCACGCTTACTGAACTAATTATAAGTGGTTCATTCTGATAATGGCGAGGGGTGTTGATGGTGCGTTCCAACCGGGTCATGTGCGTGCATGGATCCCAGACTGCCTCTGAGGATGTAAGACGCCGTGACATCTGTAAATAGGTCTGTGCCAATTGGTTGTCACTTTAGGGAGTGATACACCCTACTGTGGGGCCGACACAGGATATTTATGTATTAGGGAGCCGATCGCTTGGGGTAGGGTTTTAGGGTACGCTTAGTTCTGTCTGTTTCTGTTGGTACCGTCTGTTTCTGTTGGGTGGTAACACCTGTCTGTTTCTGTGTGGTACCGTCTGTTCGGGTGGTAAAGGCCCATTACTAGTGTACACCTAATTCTACATTCTGTTTCCGTAGGGATAAATCTGTTTCTGCTTTTGTCTGTTTCTGATCGGGTAGTAAAGGCCCATTATTAGCATTCTGTTTCTGTTAAAGTATTCTGTACCCGTTCATGCTTCACTTCAGACATTAGGGTGACACCTAATTCTGCTATACTAGTATTAGTGCAGAGAAGTGTAAAACAATAGTTTATATCATTCTGTTTTTCTGTTATATCTGCTACACCTGTTACAGTTATCTCACATCCAGTTTTATGTTCATATCATATTATTATTATCTGTTCATATGCTGAAAGTCACTGGACTTGCCAGACTTATTGTCTGACCCTTGTTGTTTCGCCTCCTTTCTTCCGTTTCCCCCCCAGGTTATCCAAGGAGGGAATACTTTAGCTTGATCCGAATTTCTCTTTGCTTGAAGTGCTTAAAGTATGGCTTGGCTCTGTATAGCCTCCGTTCCATGGGGATTATGATTTTAAACCATGCATTTTGAAGGCTTTTGTACAAGACTGATATTTTGTACTTGAATTCTGAAATTTGAAAGGATGGAACCATATTAATTTCTGTTTCCGCTGTAATAAAGTTAAAATTTTCCAAGTACTGTTTTATCTGTCTTGTAAGTTTCTGTTCTGTTTACTAAAATGCTCCACCAAAGTTAAGGCATTCCCTTTGTGAGTGACCTTAACGGAGGTGGGGTGTTACACTTGTGATATTTCTGTGCATGTTTACCAATAATGCCCCTCTAAAGCTAGTGCATTCCTTTGCGAGTGACCCTAGCGGAGGCGGGGTGTTACACATAGTGTCAAAACAACTTGAAATATAAATGTATCAATCATAGGTGGCATAGGTACCATATATTATGTTGCCACATAGGTTTACAACTAAAACCGAAAAGTCACGTATTGGAAATTGGATTTCCATCATAAGTCAAGGCAAGGGATGGTCTCTTTACTGATTCGGATCACCTCTAGCAAGAATACCCAGGATTACACACTCTAGGCAATTCTTGGATCTTACAGGTCTGGTCCTCTCTTACTTTTGAGGATTGGTTATTCCTGAACAATACGTTTCCCGGTCCTATCAGACCAATCTCTGAACCTTTTAGTTGGCTTGATATCCGAGGCGCCTCGCTATCCATCATCCACATAAATAAAAATGTATGAGTTCCATAGCACGACATCACTTCTGCCTAGAAAGAAACGCATGCACTCTGTGCTGTCCCTTATCCCGTTTCTGACTCATACCGGGGTGTGAGACTCGCGAATTAATGCTATACACAAAGCTATGTTACTTAAAGCCGTGCTTTGATCATCTTACACAAGGCCCTGCTTTTCAACAAAAGCCTTGATCATTTGCATCTTAGCATGCCACATTGTCAATTCATGCCATCAACTGATTTCTACCAATATATAACCTCTAAGATCATACGTCTCAGAGAAGGGTGTTAAGAAAGAGAATAAATTCTTCGCTACAAAATACACATATATTTAATAGAAAGCAATCAATATAGAACGAAATACAATATCAAACATAATCCATTTACAAGTTCGTCCTGGGTCTGAATTAAATCGGAAGCACCTTATTCCTCATCACATATTTCCTATACAGGAGAGAGGTCCTCGCATATCCGATCGATCTCTTAGTACATCTGGACGATCACCACTTATTACTTTGTTTTGGGTGTACAACCCAATCAAGACATCAGTAATCATCCAAATGATGGTCGGTCTTCAACCATCGTCTTCATCTTCGACTTTTAATCGTCGTAACAATTATTCAAAATGGGTTAAACCCGGTCTTTATGAATAACTCATGTGTCTTATAATCCAATGCTTTAAAAACATATCATACGTCTCATTCCAATCCAGAATATTTTTGGAAATCATTTTAAAATATTTTTGATATCTCTTCTCAACTTAAACCAAATTAAGGTTTATCAACTAGTTGTGATTAGCGAGCCCTGCGATGTAATCATTCATTTTATTATCCAATTCCCAACCTATTCATCCCATGGAGCAAAAATGGTGGTACTCCATCTCTAACACCCACTGTGTTATCGGTAAAATTAATTACCATTTCACATCTCAAATCTAATGAAAGATTTAACTATCGCTAGGAGTAAAACTATGATACTTCATTCTCAAACATTCCTTGAATTTTGTAAATTTAATTACCTTATTCTCATTCAATCTAATTTAAAGATTCAATAAAACTCCAACTTGGTTTTAATCTCAAAAATCATTAAATCATTACTTAATGATTATTCAACTTTAGGAATATTAATCCTATCTTTAACTAGGTTAAAGAACCAATGTTGCTTAAAACAAAGTTCACAATAAACCTAAATCATCTTCCATCAAAATGGAATCTTTACAGAAATCATAACCGTATATAATCGATATAAATTTCTGCATCAGACTAATACTATAAATGGAATAATGACAAAGCCTTCTAAAATTCCATAAATAGTAAAGGTCTTCCTTCACGGAAGCTCATCTTGATTATCAATAAATCGAATTCTATTCAACTCCAGTTTCTTTTATTAAATTGGAAAACTTTACTTTGGAAAAATTCCATTAAATATTAATTAAAAGATTTATAAATTTCAAATCATATCTTCACAATTAATTGGGTTTTAAGAACTAATGTCATTTAAAAAATCATTCATCATGAACCCATAATCAACTACTGTTTAATTCCAATTACATCAATTAATTGGAAAAATTCATTAAATCTTGGTTAAATGATCAACTAGGTTTAAAAATAGTGTCATTAAAGACACCACTCACGACACACCCAAAATCCCATTTGATATTAAATACAAAGCTTTGAATAGAAATCGTCTCGACTTATATTCAATATCAAATTCCGAAACCAACAGATATCGTATTGTGAATAACGATATTTATATCTTCCAAATTCCTCAACAATATCCGTATAATCACGGAATCTAATATCAAAATATTCTGAATATTATTTCTATTCAAATCCTTTCCAACTCAAACGTTGGGAAAATTCTGGTTATAATAAAACCAAGTCAATTCTTTATTCTTGTTGTTAACCATTTCCTTCAGATAAAAATATCTTTTATCTTTTCAAACTTGGGGTATTTCATCCAAAATTATTTCAATCTTTTCGTGTCCATCCAAAATTGGACATCAAAATCATACTTTGATTCTTCACTGAATATTATTTCAAAATATTTTTTATTTCTGAATTGGAATCAGACTTAATCAATTACTATATAATTTTATTTATATAGATTCCATACATCGCATGTATTCAACATTGGTGATAAACAACTATTAAGCATTAAATTCACATCCAGAGTGCAATTTGCAACTGCGTAAGCATTAAACAATTAAATAACTCTTATAACAGTCTGTCAATCAATCGGTTGACATATAACTAAACACAAGGGAGATGTGTGAAGTTATTATCATCCGTAGACCCGTGTGGGGTTTTCAATCAACATCCAATGATTATTATTTGCATAATTGGGTGACTGTAAAATTATCATTCCAATACCCCTATTGGGTTTACATCACAATCCATGTGAACTTATCTAATATTTGGGAGACAGATGGGTAAATTGTCATCCCAATCATTTACAATATAAACATTTTATTTATTAACATTTATAATCACAGTTTGATAATGATAACATTAAAACTGTAAACATCCATCAAACAACAAACAGGTATTGCAATCACAGGCAATCAATATATATTTTTAGTCACAACTATAATAACTATAAAAATAGTTTGAGTGAGAGAATTCTCACCTTAGTTTCGACTCCATCATTCTTTAATTGACGATTTTACAAAACGATTTCGCAAGAATCAGGCTGCTGAAATCTGCGAATTAGTGAAACTGACAAGTCCCAAACGAAGTCGAAATGAGCCGAAACTCAGACGGGAAAGAGCATGGATGGATCTAAACTGTTGACCGTGGATTCCACCGGTCAACAGTTCAAAAACAAGATTCAGACGTCTGAATAAAAAATTCAGATGTTTGAGTTTGCAATTTCCTGAACCAACAAGGATTTAGTTCATTTTTGAGCTATTTCAGACGTTTGAATTTTTTTGGTTAGACGTCTGAGCTAAAAATTTCAGACATCTTAATTCTGGTACTCATGTTTCTATAATTATTCATAGTAGGTCATATGTCTGACCCAAAATATTCAAACAACTGTACCTGTTCTTGAGCACAATATTGACTAGATAGCAAGCTCAAAACGATATCGACAAATGCCCGAAGGCCTATGATGTTATATACATGCAAATGAGGCTTCAAAGACTTGCCGAAGCAATTTATAACACGAAAATGCACATACACAAACTTTCATACAAGAGAGTTTCAATGATTCGGCTTATAAATTCAAATGTGAACTAAATTCCAAACCAAAGCGTGCAAAAGCGATTTAAGTGACTTGTGAAGACTTAAGACTATGTCGGAGCACCAATGAAGCTTCACAATACTGCCTAAAAAACTCATAGCCTATGAATAAATTGTGTGGACAATTCTAATCATAATTTTCAACTTTATGAAACAAACACAAATGAACCGGAAAGTGTATACACCTCTAACCAATTCATATGCATACACACAACTCTAAATGACCCTAAATGACACTATACAAGCTAATTTCTTGTAGCATTGACACTAAGAACTCACAATTTTTTTACCTTTAATGGTTAGAAGCAAGAAATCGATCCAATGACAAGCTAAAACAAAATCTCTTCGATAAAAACACTAGAATCAACAACCTATGATCATACGAACGCATTTTCTACGAATTAGGTTTTGGAAATCATCACAAATTGAAGAGGAAAAAAGTTGGAGAAGATGAAGTGGAAGATGGAGAAGCTTACCCATGTCTTAGTATTAGATAAGAACTAGAATTGAGCTCTAGATTGAAGACCCTAGCTTAGGGAATTTCTATTTCCCATTCCCTTGACGATGGGGAGTGGGCGGATGCGCTGGACGATGGGGAGTGGGCGGATGCGCTTGACGTAGAGCCATTGGATCCCGGTCCAGTGGTCCTCTGGTGCGCACGCATGTGAAGTTCATCGGTGAAGGGATGGGTTCGATTTTGCCGAGTGTGTTATAGAGAAAGGAGGAAGATAAAGGTTAAATAAAACCTTAGTTAAGTTATTTAAATATAATTAAATCATTTAAAAGTTTGAAATGGCATAACCTCTTTAAACAGACACAAAATCAGATGATTTCAAATGCGTTCGAATCACGACAACAAACACTACGCCATGAAACCGACCAGGACAGAAACGGAGCTAACTGGGATTTTTTATTGAATTGAATGCACGTTTTATTTCAGTTAAAGTAATGTTAATTAACAACTTCAAAACCGGTCAATGTGAGAACTCCTTCTCACTAAATTATTTTATCATGTTATTGTATTCATATATAAAAATTTATAGAATTGCCAGTGTAGATTTTTATCAGTTTTAGTCATTATAAATTGTATACGGTGACTTTCGGCTCGCCTCCCTCGTCCACATACCACGAATGATTTAATTGATTGTATTGTGGTGTGATTGTGATGTGAAATGGAGTAATATATATATGCTTTGTAAAAAAAACTATATATATGCGTTGTGAAATTATATATTTGCATTGTAAAATAAAATATACATTTGCGTTGTATTTAAACATATATGCATTGTGAAATTATATATATATGCATTGTGAAATAAAATATACATATGCATTGTATTAAAATATAAATGCGTTGTGAAATTATATATATGCGTTGTACGGAAATATAAATGCGCTGTGAAATTATATATATGCATTGTGAAATGGAATATACATATGCGTTGTATTAAAATATAAATGCATTGTGAAATTACATATATGCGTTATGAAGTAAAATATACACATGTGTTGTATAAAATTATATATGCAATATATAAAATCGTCATGCTATGGAATAGTTATTAGTTCGTTAGAAATATAATTTTTAACATGTATATACACTATATAAAATTGTCATGTAACGGAATATTAAATTTTGATTAAAAATTGAAATGGAAGTTGGAATCGTTTTAAAAACGAATTTATAAATGATTTATAAAATACATTTTAAATGGAAACCAACGAAATATATATTATATATATATTTATATGGCTTGAATATAACGCGCCGCACAGCGACCGTTCACAACTATTAACTTCAAATTGATGTAGCGGGAGATCCGACCGTCAAATTCTGCTAAAACCGGAACGTTGGGTTCGTATCGGAAAGAAACGAATATAAGAGATTTAAATTTGAATGGATGGATTTTAAAATATGACCAAATCAATTTCAGAAAAGGTTGCCATGGATGCAGTTCGGTGGCCGTTATTGGAAACCCGACTGTAAGGGCCATAATAAAATTATTAAAAATATGGAAAAATTGTGTAAAATCATAATAAATGATTTGGAAAGATTTTGAATGGAAAATTCCAAGTTTGAGAAGACAGAAGTATATTTTTATCGAAATGAACTAGTTATTAACCAGAATAATAATCCAATGTTTTTAAATAAATAAATTGGATTTGTAAATGGTTTTAGGAATAACCAGAATTTTCCAATGTATGAATTGGAATGGATTTAAATGGAAATAATCTTCGGAATATTTCGATATTGGATTCCGTGGTTATACGAATATTGTTATGGGAATTTGGAAGATATAGATATCATTATTCCCAGTACGATATCCGCTAGTTTCAAAATTTGATATTGAATATATGTCGATATAATTTTTATTCAGAGCCTTGTATTTGATATCAAATTGGATTTTGGGTTTGTCAAGAATGGTGTCTTCATTAACACTGTTCTTAAACCCAGTTGAGATTAGAATAAATCTTTTAATTAAGATTTAGATAAGTTTACCAATTAATTAATATTTAATTGGAATTGAATTGAAAACGGGATTTTGGGTTTGTTGTGAACGATGCTTTAAATAACACTAGTTCTTTAGACCAATTAACAATGAAGATATGGTTTGGAATTTATAAATCTTTTAATTAAGATTAATGGAATTTTTCCAAAGTAAAGTTTTCCAATTTAAAATATTAAATTGGAATTGAATGGAATTCGATTTGGTAAAAAATCAAGATGAGCTTATGTGAATGAAGACCGTTACTATTTATGGAATTTAAAATGCCTTGCCACTATTCCACTTATAGTATTAGTTTGATACAGAAATTTATATCGATCGTATACTGTTACGATTTCTGTGAAGATTCCATTTTGTTGGAGATGATTTTGAGTTTATCGTGAACTTTGTTTTAAAGGACATTGATTCTTTAACCTAGTTAAAAGCAAAATTAATTTTCAGAAAATTGAATAATCGTCAAGTAGTGATTTTTGAGATTAAAACTGAAATGGAGTTTTAATAAGTCTTTAATTAGATTGAAATGTGAATGTGATAATTAATATTATCAAATTTGTGAAATGATCAAGAATGGAGTATCACCAGTTTTACTTCAAGCGATAGGTAAATCTTTAATTAGATTTGAACATGAAATGGTAATTAATTTTACCGACAACACCGTGGTGTCAGATATGGAGTGCTACCAGTTTTGCTCCGCGGGATGAATAGGTTGGGATTGGGAAATAAAACAAATGATTACTTCGGTAAGGTGCACTAATTCACATTTTAATCCTTTACTGAATATTATTTTAAAATATTCGTTATTTCAAAATATTCATTATTCCTGAATTTGAATCAGACACAGTCAATTACCATATAATGTTATTTATATGGATTTCATTCATCACATGTATACAACAACAATGATAAACAATCATCCACCATCCAGAGTGCATTACACAACTGCATAAGCACTAAATATAAATAATTAACGCTTACAACAGTCTGTCAACTAGTCGATTGACATACAACTAAACAATTGGGATTAGTGTATGTCCAATATCATCCCAATACCCGTGTGGGGTTTCAATCAACAAACACAGAGTTTTATTTGTGCAGTTGGGCGATGTGTAAAATTTACCGTCCCAATCAATGTCAGTTAAATGGGTGTACATAAACAAATCGTCCGATTTGTAAATGAATATTTATTTTTATTTCAGGAGAATTTTATGCCGTTCATATATACGTTAAAAATTATATTTTTAATGATAAAATATTTATTTCAACACTTGACAATTTTATATAGTTCATACATTCAATAAAAATGATATTTTTATTGTTCAAATATTTTATTCAACATATGAATATTTTATATAGTTCTTTTATATAATAAAAATGATATTTCTATTGTTCAAATATTTTAATCACAATCAATTCACAATCAGTTTTACAACCACAATCCAAATTTCCACAATACAACCCAAACAAACAACCATGGTTTGTACAATAAATAGTGTCGAGGGCTTCTAAGCCCCGTCTACATCCTGGTATATATTTAACTGTAAAATAATTAGAGTGAGGAGTTCTCACTTTGGGATCCACTCCGTCAGTCTTTAACTGGCGATTCTGGTACCATTCGGATTTGAAATGCCTAAATTTCTAACGAGCTCCGAATTAGTCTCAGTTAGTCTTGTTGTGAAAATCTCGAATTTACTGTTCCAACAGCATCTGGATTGTCTAATTCGGATCACATACGAATAAGATATTAATTTTTAAACTTTAATTGCATTAATCACAAAATTAATTAACTAATTATAATTAATTTAAATTAATTACCCTCCAGTTAAGCCACCCTCGTAATCTTCTTCTTCCCGAAACCTATTAAACCCATTGTCGCATTGGGAAGTCTACCACCGCGCCTCTAGTGAGCTGTCGGATCCAAATCAAACTCCACCAGGTGATGCGTCGGCGCTTGCTCCACCTACGGCCAAGACGACAACAAATTGTACTACCACTGGGCCCAAAAATGAAGCACGAACTCCAGCGAACTTCAGCCAATTCCAGGCCGGTACGGATCACAGAAACCCATCTCAGCCGTTAGATTGAAGCATCATTAGGAGGCGAACGTTTTTGCCTTCCTAATTTTCAAGAATCAATCGATAGATTGAAAGATCGAAAGCCATTTAATTCGGATATTTTTGCCCTTTGAATCGCATGAGAGCGCCGCTGACCGTGTTGAACACGGATGAAATAAAGTTAGGGGTCTGACCAGGACAATGGGGTATTCATAATTTAATTTATTTTATTTAATTCGGAACACACCAGTCCTTGTTGTTGGCTCTGGGAGCTGGGTTGCATGACTGGGGGTTCTCACTATATTGTTTGGTGGTGAACAGTGGGTTCTTACCCTACATGTCCCTTTTAAGGGTTGGTCAAGCAGTGGAGAGGCTGTCCGTAAAACAAGGTGTCTGGGGGATCAGTGTAAGCCACGGTGGGAGGTTAGCCTGCTACCTTGGGGGATGAAGGGATGGTTTCAAAGCCTACTGGATTTCGTCGGGTCGTTACATATGGTATCAGAGCTTTGGTTAACTCAAATCTTTGGGGTACAACTATTTAGAATAGAATAAAAGACTCATCAGAGATTGGATTAGTAATATCCTATGAAAGAAAACTCATTAGAGATAGGATCAGTAGTATCCTAGAATGAGAAACCCATTAGAGATGGGGTTAGAAATGCATTAGAATGAGTTGAGAGTGACAAGTTTATAAATAACGTATTTGTGATTATATATATAGTCTGGTTTTAAAAATATGATTTTTGAGTATATAAAAGTTATATATTTAAAAAGCTAATCAACTAATTGATTGATGATTGTGTTGTGTGATTATTAATCCAACTAATAAAGTATTAGAATGATAAAAGTAATAAGAGAATAAAAGGTAAGATTAAGATAAATCAAGTATAATATAGAACTGAACTGGAAATTTATTGGAATTGCATATATGTACATATGTATATAATGAACAGGTCATAGCATGGAAACTAAGAAGAGGAATAAAATTGTATGCCCAACAAATATGTACATGTTTACTATATTCATTGGGTTTGATGATTTTATGAACCGATTGGTAAGCCACTTGGCTTTTTCTTTTTTCTTTTGGATGATGAGGGCCTTGTGAGGCAAGTTGCGGTTTTAAAGATCAACCCGTACAAAGGAGGTTATGGCGATTTTTTTTGAAAATTTAGGATGTTAACCAAATTTTTGAAAAATTAGAAAATTCTTAGAAACTGATAAGTTGAAGAATGAAAGCCAGAATGAAAGTTAAGTTAGTTAGTTAAATAACTTTTAGCTCCATCCATTTTTAGGACGAAAAGATTTTAAGTGGGGGTGATTGTAACAACCCGGAATTTCTGAACCAAATTAAAAATTTTATTTTAGCTATTTTAATGGATTTTGAATATTTTAAATGATTTATTTTAAATAATAACAATTTAGAATTTATTTAAATCGAAGTTAGAATGTATAAATTTATATTAATTATAAAACAAACTTGAAATGGCGTAGTAGTTTGAAAATTCGGTTTTAAATTATAATTGGATGTATAGAATTCAAAATAAACCGGATTTCAGTAAAACAAGAAACGTTGGAATCTGTTTAACTATATCTTTATAAAGAATGTAAGAAACTGAGACTTCTTTTTATAAATTGTAAGTTATTTCCGGTTTAAAATTCAAAATAGTTGTTATAGAATTTCTACATATTTTTAATAACGTATAAGCCCTTAAAAATTGCCATTTTGCAAATGACCTACGTTTTCGACGAAACCACTTTTGTCGGATCCAGAATGTTAAATTATTGGTAGGTTTCTGTTAGATCGAAATTTGGACCTAACACCCAAATTGTTATGAATGTTATAGAATTTCAAATGGAGAACGAGGAAAAAGAAAATAACACTCAGAATTTATAGTGGTTCGGCGTTAACGAGCCTACGTTCACTTTATATATTATTGATTATGCTTTGGAAGCTAATACAATAAGGATTTCTCTCAATATTTCAGTAGTTTGACAACAATGGTGGATTCAGTACTCAATATTGCCAAAAGATCCCAAAAAATGCCAAGCTCCGGGCTATTTATAGCTGATTTTGTCAGGCGGATCGCGGACACGTGGCACGAATCCCGAGAACATCGGATCGCATCGCCACCGCTGAAGAAACAGTCAAATTAGCCGTTGTGGACAGGTGTCGTGATCTGCTTGAAAATCGGATCATGCAGATGGGGAGAATTGGTCCAGATGACGGTTAGGGACACGTGTCGCCAGATCCGTGCGATTCGGATCGCTGAAGACCAGCTCGTGCTTGAATGGGTCAGAGGGTTCGCCATGCACCAAGGGATCGGATCGGTTCGCTCTGGGCAACAATATAAGTTTGGATCGGATCGCCTGGATGCGTCGTTCGCTGATGAGATCGGGGAGAGACGATGGTGCGCGATCCGATATTGGACGAGACGATGGTACGCGGTCCGACGGTGGGCGAAACGATGGAGTGCGATCCGTTCCTTCATATTCTTAGGGAACGTGGTTTCCTGCTTTCCTCTTACGAATGATCCTGGGTGGCTTGGTCAAAAAGCGAGCCAACATTTTGCCCCCTCGAAGTATGTTTTATCGATGATGGAACATGCTTCGAAGCTATAAAATTGTATCTTCCCATCGAATCGCGGGTCACAAAACTCTTCTCTTTCTGCGATTCTCTCAGAATCCTCATTTCTGATTCGTATCGCGGATTCGAGTCGCGAAATGTCAGCGAGACGTTCGTTCCGTTCTTGGGTGTGCACTTGGTCCTTGGAACGAAGCGGGCTCCCCCCCGAGTCGTGGTGGGCTTTTGGTTCGCGGCCCATTAGTCTTTTGTGGATCGAATAAGACAAAGAAGGGGAGACGAACAGTCGTCCCCTTTGCCTATATAAGCTGACCCTCCCCTCTTCACTCTCCTTCTTCTTTCCCTCTGCCGTATCGTTTCGCCTTAGCCATTGAAAAACGAACCCAACTTTTTCAAACTTTTGAAAATTCAAGCATTCCCTCAGTTTTTAGAAAGGTAACTTCATAGAAAACATTCTCATTTGTAAACGTAGCACTTTCCTGAACTTTTACGACTGATTCGAGGGAGAAACGGTGGAAATCTGCAATTTTCTGAAGAAATCACCAAGTTGCCATGGCCATCGGGCGTAGAGTTCGGAATTCGAGGATGGGAAGGAGAGGAGGAAAACGAAGGAGGTAGAAGGAGAAGGAAAGCCGACTCGGATCGTGGTCAAGGATAGAAGACGAAAGCGAGTGGCGAGACGAAAAATCGCGGTGGCTGCAAAGGGACGTATCGTGGGGGTCGCAACGGTTCGTGAAGGAGCGATCCCTTCGCCCGGCGATTCGATGGGGGGGGGGGGGGGCGATTCCTCTGTCCTGCGATCCGAAAGGGGGCGATCCCTCTGCCCTGCGATCCGACTCATAGCTGACGATACGAAGAAATTTCAGACTTTAATCAACGCCTCGTCACCATAAAACTCTGAACAGTTAGGCTAGAGCCTTGATGTTGGACTTTCTGGACCTAATGACCTCATAATTTGACTGCATATGACGACTAATGCTTCTGATAATCTTGATTGCTTTCATACTTTATTTTCAATGCGCACACACAAGCACACACACCGGCACTTGCACACACGGGAGACGGGTAGTGTTAATCTTATTGTTCACATTTTCTCGTCCCAGCAGCAATGTCGAATGAAAACCCTTCTTCAAGATCCGTAGCAGAAGCGGAATCCGAGACTCCTGAACAGTACAATCCTGAAATTCCTCCAATCAATCCGGGGGGTGAAGATTCTGGATCTGAGTACGAAGCCACAGAATCAAATCCGACAGAAAGTACTTCATCCAGCAACGATTCTGAGGCTGATGAGCGAGCTCCTGACGAGATCCCAGGCGCACTCGCGATAGATAAATTTTCTGACTCTTTAGCATCCAAGCTTGACGAGATAAAACTTAAAAGAATCTTCTTAAGACACGGAATTCCTTGGGACGATGTCTTGACGCCTGGAAGCGAAGATAGACCCCACCTAGCATCGGAAGGGTATATTGGGATCAGTCGAACAATGTGTCTAGTAGGAGCTATTCCTCCGTTTCCTCCGATTGCCATTGAAACTTTAAGACGACTAGGTATTGCTCCGATGCAGCTTCATCCAAACGCCTACGCATCTCTATACTCTCTATACATTGCATATGCGGAGATCCTGCGTGCTGAACTTAAATTCAGAGATCTGGTGTTCTTCTTTCTTTTCAAGCACCGTTCTTCGGCAACTCCAAACTTTTCCTTCTTTGAATCAGTGGCGAACAGGAAGGTCCTGTACGATGGGTATAGCAATATAGAGGACCCTAAATCTGATTGGTTTTATATAAGGAAACAGGCCGGATGCTCACGAAGATGGCTCAAATCAAGTAAACTTCGATCTTCTAATCGAATATCTTGCTTGAGGAGTCTAAGTATTAACATTTTTTTCCCTTTTTCTTGGTCTTAAACAGATCATATCTTCCCGAAAACGGAGGGTCCGTTATATAACCATCGATTATCCATTCTTTCACAAAGCAGATCCGACTTTCTAAGGATCAAAAAATGCATTACTGATGACAACCTTCACAAGCATCGTCTTCTAGATAGAAGATTTGGACTTGGGACCGGCGGCAAACCTTATAAGTATGTGCCCCCAATGGAAGGAGAGGGAACCTCGCAAGCGGCAGAAACAACTAAGTTTCGCAAGAGTCCTTCTCCGATAGTCATCCAAGACGATGAAGACTTGAATATATACAGAGGGGATGAGGCCTGCGGTGACATGTCGAAGGAAATTCCTGTCTCTGCTCCAATAGAAACTGTTGCTGCTGACGATTTGACAGAAGAGCAGTTATTTGACGAGCTGAATAAAATCCCTCTACCCGATGATGTATATACGGAGAAAGACTTCGGAGAAGGCCTTTCTTCTCTGCTTCCGAAGAGGCGATCGCTTCAACTAGGGGACGAGAAACTGGTCAAATGAGCCTGTCTTCAGGCCCGGGTCTGTTAGGGGGAATTATATGGGATGCACACATCACACACACTGTCTGACCCTGCACTCTAATTTCGCAGGTATTCAAAGTTTTAATATACTCTTTTCTTTTTTGCAGGAACGATGTCCCGCAGGAAATCTTATTCGTATCGTTCTCTCCGCGAGGGCACACCCAGCCTTCGCCCGGATACTCAGCGCTCTCGCGGTCCTTCTCATAGGCCGAGTTCCTCGCAACCTCGATCTCCACCCAAATCAACCTCTACCAGGCCTTCGAGTCATCCGACAATTCCGACAGGGGGAAAGAAACTTCCAAAAGAGTTGACTCCTCCAAAGAGTGCACCTTCCCACAGTCGATCGTCAAAAAGGCGTCACGAATCTAAAGATAGGGACAAAGATCCATCCAAAGAAACTGAGAAAGAGAGAAGTGACATTGTCCCCACCAGCCAACCAGAATTAGCTGCCCCCGGGTCATGGGATTACGTCCATGGTCCCGAGATCCAAGGTAGGCTGGAAAAGCTGCGGGAACAATTTCCAGGCATGTTCTTTGACAGGATGGTATTTGTTCCTGCCTTGGAACCGGTCCGTAAAAATTGGGATAATGAAGTTATCGGGCATATCCAGCACGCAGCCAGGCAATATGAGATGATGAAAAAACACGCAGTTAACCTTTTGGAAGTCATCCGAACACTCGAAACAGAAGCTCACAGGTCTAAAGCAAAACTTGAAAATAACGAAAGGGCTAGGACAAAATTGGAAAAGGACCTGGAAGATGCTCAGTCCCAGCTTGCCTTGGCACGGAGGGACGCTGAAAAATATAAGACTGAATTAGAGAATGCCAAACAGCGCTTTCATTCAGAACTGGACTCCAATAGCCAAGAGAAAATGGCCTTAAAGAAGGAGGTTGAAGATCTCAAAATGGCCAACATCGAGTTGAAAACAGCACAAGGCCATTTTGAAGTTGAGAAGGCTACTTGGGAGGCGGAAAAAGCGAGTTTAAAAGAAAGTTTGGCTCTGGCAAAAGCAGAAAAGGTGATTTTGAACGACCAGGTCTCGGATGCGGAGAGGAGGGCAGCCCTTGCCGAAAAGAACGTTGAAAGTGCCATCGAGTTGGCCACTGCTTCTAACAACAAGCTCCTCGAAAGAGAGAAGGAGATCGAGGGGTTTGAAGAAATGATTTTTGATTTTCTTGGCCAGGTTCTCAAAACTCGCAACATCTCCTGGATCACGGATTACCATGTTACTTTGGCCAACTTATGGGATGCCATTGTGGAGGGTGAAAAACATAGACTGGGGGTCGAAGAAATCAATGAGGATGAATTGATGAAAAGCATACTAAGGGACAATGAGCCTGAAGACCTGGCAGAGGGCCGTCGCCTAATTCTGGTAGAAATGGAAAAGGAGAGGACCCTGGCTAAGGGTAAAGGCAAAGCTGATGAGGGCTCGAGTTCGGCCGTGGAGCCCAAAACCTCCGGGATTGAGGAATACCATCCTGATGATCCATTAATCCATTTGGGTCGAACTCCCATAGTCATTGGAGCCTCTGCAACTCAAGAAGAAGCATCTGCTGAAGGTATTTCTCTCCTTTCCCCACAATTCGTTAGAGCAGTTGTGAATTGTCGTCGTCTGGCAGAACAACCAATTGAATTAGTAATGTGTGTCTCTCGTACTGCAGGTGGCGAGCCCGTCGACAAGGGTGCTGAAAAAGAGAGAGAAGTGGAGAAGGAGGCTGTCCTACCGGGTGCTGGTATTGATGTTTCAGAGTAGGCTGAGGTCACAACAGTAGAAAGAAGCATCCCGGCACCTAGCACCGACGTTCCCAAAGATGCCGAGACTATCGAAGCTTTGAAAGATATGGATGGCCGCCATGTAGATGACGAAGAGGACATTATCGGCACCAAAAAGGGCGACGATGATGACGAGGAAACCTTGGCCAGCCGAAAAGCCAGACAGGAGAAAGAGTTGGCTTTGAAGAAGGTGGGAGATGAGGCTTTGGATGTAGTCCCTCTTGCAGAATTCGATCCCAAAACTGGGATGATTGTGAAAATCCAGCCCAAATCCATTAGCCGACAGCTTCACTTCGCAAACCCCGATGACTTCCCCGCTTCCCTCTCTAGTAGAAGCAAGAGAAAAGAGGTGGAAGAGGAGACTTCAGAGGAGTCGGACGTTCCCCTCGTAGACAAGCGGAAGAGGAAAAAAGGGGATCCATCTGAAGCCGACAAGGAGAGGCTGGAGAGGCAGAAGCAAGAGAAGAGGTCAAAGCGTAAATAGGATGTTTGTTGTTTGTTGATATTTTGTCTTTTGGTTTTCCACTGGCCAGGAAGTGTAATTGTGAGACTGGTCCTCACTTTTGTTTCTAGGTTGTTTTTTCACCCTTTTTTTTTTTGATCTGCAGTATACGAACAAAAGTTTATCTCTCCATGCATCATTGTGTACCTGTATTCAGATAAATTTTCCACGTTTAGTTATTAGCTAACTAATAATAACTACAAATCAGTCAATCAACAGATAGCCAAGGAAAATTTTCATGCTGCGTTGCTATTTTAAAACTCAGTATATGTATATGAGTACCTGTGCTCCCAATCAGCTGCTATCATAGCACCTGACAGGGGTTTACTTAAAATTGGTCAGCCTTGTTGGAAGTTGCCCCCTTCTGCTGAGTATGGGGGACTCAGAAGATTTCATAGGATAATTGTTCTTGTGGCACCGAATTTCCGACATCTTTCTCAGTGCTTAATTACAGACTTCTTTATACTCTCCTGACGTTTGCAAAGGTTAGAGTTTGAATTCAGTAGTTCAATCGGTCCCCGATCTTTTAGCAGGGAAGGAGTCCCTTCTCAGCGCTCAATTGGAGACGCTTGTATACTCTCTCTCTCTATCTGGAGAGTTAGAGTTCGAGCTCAGCGATTCACTCGCTCCCCGATCCTTCAGCGGGAAAGGAGCTCTTTCTCAGCGCTCAATCGGAGACGCTTTTATACTCTCTCTCTCTGGAGAGTTAGAGTTCGAGCTCAGCGATTCACTCGCTCACCGATCCTTCAGCGGGAAAGGAGCTCTTTCTCAGCGCTCAATCGGAGACGCTTTTATACTCTCTCTCTCTCTGGAGAGTTAGAGTTTTTGCTTAGGAAGCTCCGATCATGGTACACCGCCGTCATTCGTGAACGTCATCTTCGTGTCTTTTATACTCTCTCTCTACTCTCGAGAGTTAGAGTCACGGATCAAGCAATCTGCAATCATGCATGCTCATCAAACTCATCTTAGGTGTATACTTTAACCCATGCTTCGTGGATTAAAACTAGTCGGACAAGCAGTTGGAGCCTTTGCCAAGGATTTGGGTTCCTTTGATTAGTCTAAGGGAGGAACAGTTGGCACCGGACTTCGGGTACCTGCATTATTCACATTGATTTTCATAAAAATAAACAGGCAAATAAATAAGGATGCAATAAAGGCAAACGGCACACAGTATTTTTATAGTGGTTCGGTCGAATCATGACCTACGTCCACTTTATAATCTTTTGCTTTAAGGAATCAGACTATTCTAGGCAAGTCATGCCCTGTACATAGTTTTTTAACAAAGCAAAAGAATAAATTTGAAACTCTCATGTTAAATATGGCCGTAAATGTTGGGCGTTCCACACTCTGGGGATTTCCCGTCCATCTACGGTTGCCAGCTTGAAGGTTCCATTATCAAGCTTGCTCAGAATGGAGTAGGGTCCTTCCCACTTCGCTCCCATATGAGTTGGGGGTGGGAAGACACGCTTCAGGACCAAGTCTCCGGGTTCCCATGTTCGGGCTCGAACCTTTTAGTTGTAATATCGGGCGACCTGTTGTTTGCATCTCAAGGCACGCAGGTCTGCTTCATCCCTCTTTTCTTCAATCATATCTAGGGACTCAAGGAGCAATTCATTATTGGTCATTGGATCATAATAGGTCACCCGATGAGAAGGTACCTTTATCTCAACCAGGATGACTGCTTCCGTTCCAAAAGCAAGGGAGAACGGGGTATGTCCCGTTGCCGATTTATATGTTGTCCTGTAGGCCCATAGTGCCAAGGGCAATTCATCAGCCCACATGGCTCTAGCCCGCTTCATTCTTCTTTTCAGAATGGACTTAATTACTTTATTTGCCGCTTCGACTTGTCCGTTCGATTGTGGGTGCGCCACAGAGGTGTACCGATTCTCGATGTGGTATTTTTGGCAGAAGTTTCTGAATTCAGCACTATCGAACTGAGTTCCGTTGTCTGTTACTACAATCTTTGGAATCCCAAATCGACAGATGATGTTTCTCATGATGAAGTTGATCACTCGTTTGGTTGTGATTGTAGTTAGTGGTTCAGCCTCGACCCACTTAGTGAAATAATCTACGGCCACAATAGCGAACTTCGCTCCGCTCCTTGCTATGGGGAGACTTCCTATGATATCGATTCCCCACATAGCGAAAGGCCATGGACTCATCATTGTTTTTAACTGACTCGGAGGCGCTCTAGGTATCTTTGAAAATCTCTGGCATGCATCACATCGTCGTGCATATCTTACTGCATCCTTGTTTATGGTAGGCCAGAAATAACCATGCCGCAATACCTTTTTCGCCAAAGTTTGCCCTCCAGTGTGGTCGCCACATTCGCCTTCGTGGACTTCCTGCAGCACACGTTTAATGTCATCGTGGGCTACACACCGAAGGAGAGGCATTGAAAACCCTTGTTTGTAAAGAATTCCACCTTGCATAACGTATCGGGCGGCTTTACGAATTACTTTACGCCTCTCGCTTTTCTTTGTTGGAAGCGTTCCATCCATTAGGAAATTCTTTATAGGAGTCATCTAGGACTCCCTTTCTGGTTCCGTCTCTAGTACCAAGTCGATTTCCATCTGATCTATGCTAGGAGACCGAAGTACTTCAACGGGGGCTAGCCCAGTCACTTCAGGATCGTCAGAACTAGCCATCTTTGCCAACTTGTCTGCCTGATGATTCTCTAACCGCGGAATATGAGATATGCTGTAGTGATCGAAATCATTCAGCAGTTCTTTTACTTTCTTTAAGTATAAAATCAATCTTGCACTTTTAGCTTGGAATCTTCCAGTGACCTGATTCACAACTAACTTGGAGTCGCAGAAGATGTTCAGCTTTGTGACTTCTAGTTCTTTTGCAATCTTTAATCCGGCTATCAGAGCTTCATATTCGGAATCGTTATTAGTGGCGTGAAACTCCATTCGGATTGCATAAGTTATCAATCGTTTCTCGGGGGTTTCAAGCACTACTCCGGCGCCGGATCTTTCGTCATTCCTAGCACCATCAGTGTACAATCTCCAGGCATTAGGATCGAAAAGTAACTTTGAAGGATTAACTTCCTCGTCTGCTATACCTTCCTCAGGGACAGTGAACTCTGCTATGAAGTCAGCTATCACTTGCCCCCGAATTGATCATCTGGGCTGAAAGTTCAAATCAAATTGACTTAACTCAATATTCCATTTGAGTAACCTTCCAGATGCCTCCGGTCTCTGTAGAACCTGCTTGAGTGGATGATCGGTGTATATGGTGATAGGATGTGCCTGGAAATAGTGCCGAAGTTTTCTAGAGGCGATCAGTAAACTATACGCCAACTTTTCTATCCGTGGATAATTACTCTCTGCTGCTGTTAGCTTTTTGCTCACATAATACACAGGTCTTTGGACCTTATCCTCCTCCCTTACCAATGCTGAGCTGATCGCATGGGATGACACTGCCAAATATGTAACACCCCACCTCCGTTAAGGTCACTCACAAAGGGAATGCCTTAACTTTGGTGGAGCATTTTAGTAAACAGAACAGAAACTTACAAGACAGATAAAACAGTACTTGAAAATTTTTAACTTTATTACAGCGGAAACAGAAATTAGTATGGTTACATCCTTTCAATTTCAGAATTCAAGTACAAAATATCAGTCTTGTACAAAAGCCTTCAAAATGCATAGTTTAAAATCATAATCCCCATGGAACGGAAGCTATACAGAGCCAAGCCATACTTTAAGCACTTCAAGCAAAGAGAAATCCGGATCAAGCTAAAGTATTTCCCTCCTTGGATAACCTTGGGGGGGGGGGGAAACGGAAGAAAGAAGGCGAAACAACAAGGGTCAGACAAAAAGTCTGGCAAGTCCAGTGATTTTCAGCATATGAACAGATAATAATAATATGATATGAACATAAAACTGGATGTGAGATAACTATAACAGGTGTAGCAGATATAACAGAAAAACAGAATGATATAAACTATTGTTTTACACTTCCCTGCACTAATACTAGTATAACAGAATTAGGTGTCACCCTAATGTCTAAATTGAAGCAGGAACGGGTACAGAATGCTTTAACAGAAACAGAATGCTAATAATGGGCCTTTACTACCCGATCAGAAACAGACAGAAGAAGAAACAGATTTATCCCTATGGAAACAGAATGTGGAATTAGGTGTACACTAGTAATGGGCCTTTACCACCCGAACAGACGGTACCACACAGAAACAGACAGGTGTTACCACCCAACAGAAACAGACGGTACCAACAGAAACAGACAGAACTAAGCGTACCCTAAAACCCTACCCCAAGCGATCGGCTCCCTAATACATAAATATCCTATGTCGGCCCCACAGTAGGGTGTATCACTCCCTAAAGTGACAACCAATTGGCATAGACCTATTTACAGATGTCACAGCGTCTTACATCCTCAGAGGCAGACCGGGATCCATGCACGCACATGACCCGGTTGGAACGCACCATCAACACCCCTCGCCATTATCAGAATGAACCACTTATAATTAGTTCAGTAAGCGTGCCCGGACCCTACCTACTGTTGGGTCAAAGTTTTGATACCAGAAAGGGTTACTGACTAATATGGGTCCCAAACAACAGATGACACAAGTAATTCCCCTCCTAACCTTGTGTCCCCAGACTAACAGATTTCAGATTAACTTGTTTACAAGTTCAGACATACAGAATTCAGATTTACTAATTCACAAATTTAGTTAACAAGTTTTCAGACTAACGGGTCAGATGTACAGACTTTTCAGATTTGTCTAACTTTGTATTGGGCCTACAGATTCATGGACGGGTTTTACTACATCTATTAACCCCATTGGTTTAACCCTATTTTCCCCAATACGTTTTAGACGTCATTCTTATCTTAGATTTGCATTAATTAATTATTAATGCACAGACCTCTCACATTAGGTCGGTAGCTTGTGGCCGCTGGATATGCCGGGCGGTTCCGGGCAGACTTCTGCCACAAGCCAGACCTAACCTCGTGTCTTACGCATGTTATGACTAACTTCTCACATTAGAACCTATTGTTTGCGGCCACTGGATGTGCCGGGCGGTTCCGGGCAGATTTACGCCGCAAACTCATTCTAACCTCGAGTTAGCCATGTTCATCTTTGCGGCCAATTAATTAATTATTTACCGTTTATGCGCACGTCCAATATATATGCCAATTCAGATTATATCAATAACAGAATGATTATATCAACATAGCAGATAACAGATTTTATATGAATTAACGGATTTTACAGATTTAGCAACTTAGCAGAATTTTGCATATAACAGGTTAGGCATTTCAACCGACAAATTTAACAGATTAGGCATTTCAATCTAATTAGCAGTCTAGGCAATATAACAAAACTAGCAGTTTAGGCAACTTGGCAAATTAGCAGATTTAGCAAATTTAATATTTCCAAAGGTTCTATTTACATGCCTTGCCTAGTCATAAATTAGCCTAAATTCATATGCCTACATAATTGTCATGATTCACAACATATACTCGCAGAATATGGACATAATTTGCCATATAACATATGTTCCAATTTTTGTTAAACTAGCATTTTACAGCAGATTCACATATAAATTATACCAAATATAACCATTAATTTCAATGCATGTCATATATCCAAAAATCCCTATTTAGGTGTAATTACAATAATAGATATCCTAATTAAAGTAAATCTTAAGTTTCCATATCTTCCTTCTTTTCATGTCATGAATCATTATGCAAACTATCCCCAATAATATAAATCTTTAAACCATATCCTCTAAAAATCAGATCTTGCCTTTTTATATGCATTTTGTCCAAAGCCTCAAATCATATGTAATCTTTACAGTGGTTCCTCTTCTTCTTTTATCACAAAATATGCATAGGTCTAAAACTAGTTTATAACATATGCTTATTTTTTTCTAATTAATTACAGGTCTAAATTACAACATAACTATGCATACAACATGCATAAATTTTATGTTCATAGTCAAATTTATGCATCCAATCCCAAGTCATATGTCCAATATATTTTATGCCTCAGTCCTAAAGTCATACATTCAATTTGGTTTTGTCAAATTTCTCATCATTCATCCCAAAGCTTGCGTTCATACGTTCATCTCTTATGAGATTAGGCACAGGCTCGTGGTAGCCTGGCTATAGAAACAGAAAAGAAGAAAGGAATATAGAACAGTCACAGAAAACAGATCTAACAGAAGAGAATACAACCTCAAACTCAGATTTAAATGCATATCAAAATTATAATTAACGTTTATAGCGGAGAATAACTGTACTTGCCTTGATTGGATTAAAGAAAGAACTTTAACTTGTTGTAGAATCTTTGCAGAAACTTTAATCTCTAGTTTGAATTGAGTTGCTTAGGTTGATGTTGATTATCTTCTAGTTTTAATTCCAGCAGAGCAGCGACGCCATTTTTATTTTTATTTTTATTAGAAGAAGAGAGCAATGGAGGCTAGAGAATTGTGTAAGAAACCTAGGTAGAGTCTAGGGTCATTTTTATAGAGTTGCAAGTTAATTTGAGCCGTCCGATGATGCTAGGGTAAATCAAGGCCATCAATTTCAAAAGAGGCCAATTACATGCAATTCCATGTTTTAGCATATATATATATTTCCTACAATGTACACATTTCTCATTTAGGACAAATTCTATATATAAATAATTCCTAACACACTTATGCCATAATTACTCCCTTAATGTACATTATCAACATTCATTATTTATTGCCAATCCATCAAACATAAATACGTATTTAATAGATACATCTTTCCTTTTACCGTATACATTAATTATTCATATATACATGTCAATTAACAAGAATGACAATATTAATGTATCCTTTTCATTGTAAATTAGCATATTTATATATTTCTCAACATATTTATATATTTCTCAAATTAACATGTACAGATAAATGTTAATAGCATGTTTTCAAATCAATGCCCTATTGACATATCTTTAAATTAAATGCCAGATAAATATTCGTCATATTAATATGCTTGCATGTTATGTTCACAAAATAATATCACATACCATATTTTTCTTATTCAGTGCCACATTGATGTCAATTGCAGGTTTATAAATGACATTCCTATTAATAGAAAATTAAGTCTAACCTATTCATATTCTTCCTCTTTGAAAATCCCCATTTACTGCATACAAATATTATGCATAAACCTTTCTTTTCACTGCTTGCATCCACACATCTTTATTTAATTTGTATGTTTATGACATAAATGCACATATGTACGAATATGTTAAATATTTCTTTCCTTTAATTTGTCATGAATCCAATTAGAGAAGGCCACTTATAAAAAAAACAATTCTTGGCAGGCAAAAATGCGCAACATACGCCTCATGATACGTACATGTCATATATATATATGTATGTATACGTATATGTATATATATATATATATATATATATATATATATTTCTTTTTTTTTCTTTTTATCTATCTTCCCAATTACCCATTTTCACACTAAACCACTTTTTGAACTGCATTCACACTAGGCTATTTTAAGCCATTCCCCTAAAACAAAAATAAGGCGCTGGCAGGGATCGAACTCTGTACCTCTTGTATGCAAGTCATGTGTTCCAACCAAATGAGCTACTAAGTCTTTTGCTTACAAAAGTTAGAACAATGCTAAACATTATTCTTTTCTCATTCCTCTTTTTCCATGTGTTGCTGCAATTTTTAATTTAAGGATATCTTTTTCATACGGAGTCCAATTTACGCAAACTCAGACTCTATCTCAAGCAGAATTTCAAGAAGAACGCAATGGCGTAACCTGTTTCCCTTAGTTATTTGATTTCGAATTAATTATACTTTAATTTGTTAATTTCACAGCTATAGAATACACGGGGTGTTACATTCTCCCCCACTTAAAAGGATTTCGTCCCCGAAATCTTCAAGTTAAGAAGAATGTGTCCTACCATCCAATCACCCATCTACTCAACCATCATCCACAAGCATCCATTGTCCTTATAGACTTCTAATGCTTTCATGTTTAAATGCACAGTGTGTGTTCATGTCCGTATCTAATGCAAAATCAGGCGGCCCACTGATTCAGTCGACCTCCTTAATGCAAATCATGTTAGTGCCATGAGTCCAATATGTATGCAAATTTTCCTACTTGAGACATATCATTTCTATATGAGTGCACAACTGCTCATTCATATGCAACATCCATATGCTGATTCAACCATTTTGCATCCATAAAAATTTAAAAATGCTCACACATCCATATGCAGTATGAAAGTGATTTCGAGCCGATCTAGTGCCTAGTGTGTGTATATGCATCCACGAGCAACCACTAGCAACCACTTGCATCCACTTGCAACCATCAAACATAACATGTCTCAAACACATGTTTACACCCATTAGTTTCTACCTAAAGTTCAAATATTCGATCGATAGGATACAGTCGAATGATGGAAGCGAGTACAGATAGAACGAAAATTTGGTTCCCATTAGACATGGGTCCTAAGTATCGGCCCCAAAGACCGAAACCAACATCAAATTGACACCCAGAGGAGTACCTTCTTTAGGCAATGTCGAAACTGGAAATCCTATAAAAAGTATTTAGATATTTACAGACTACTGGCACAGATCGGGTTCCCTAATGATTCTTAGGAAGCTAAGCATGATAAAATCATACCCCACGAAAACTCAGAATGTATGCGTCATACTTGACGCCTAACACAGATATCCCTCAAACCCCAGTCCCAAACAGATGATCCATAACCCTTATGGGTCTGAGTCTACAGCGGAATTCAGAAATAATACTAGTATTAAAGTGCAGAGTATCGATTACAAAATCAAAATTCCATAATCAGATAAAGAAATTAAACCTACTATAGAAATTTTCCTATTTCTATCCTAGCCACTAGCCTCAAGAGTGTTCGCCTGCCCTCCTTGTCCTCGTCTCTTCGGGCAGTCCCTAGTGAAGTGTCCCATCTCCCCACAGTTGAAGCAAGCGCCCTCCCCTTCCTCTTTCGGTAATCCTTATTCAGATGAGTCGAGCTTCCATAAGTAAAACACTTTCCTCCTCCTTATCTTCAAACTTTCCTTCCTTCTTTTGTGTTTCCCTTTTGCCTCCATTGTTAACTAAGTCTATATGAGTTTCTCACCTTTGGGTTGTGCTCCTTAGCCAAACCTCATCATTCTCATCTTTACTATCCTTGTGTAACATGCTGACCAATCCCTCGAAAGCTGCCTCCATCGCCCGGAAAAATCCTTCAAAGCTCTAAAGAAAACTAGCCGCAGGTGAAACTACTACAGCTATTGATGGAAGTCGGGCACTACTTTGCCCTTCGATGAGGTTACCTCCCAGAAAACCGGGAGCCCCAGAGACTCAAGAAAGAAGGAAACAAGGATTCAAGCAGAGGATCAAAAGATAGATATATGGCTTAGGGGACTATGTTTTTCAAAATAAGCTTTACTTTTGAAAATACTTCCTTTTCAAAACCTTTTTGAAAATAGTTTTCAAAAATTCTTTATCAATTCCGGTAACCTTTTGCTCTGATACCAAGTGTAACACCCCACCTCCGTTAAGGTCACTCACAAAGGGAATGCCTTAACTTTGGTGGAGCATTTTAGTAAACAGAACAGAAACTTACAAGACAGATAAAACAGTACTTGAAAATTTTTAACTTTATTACAGCGGAAACAGAAATTAGTATGGTTACATCCTTTCAATTTCAGAATTCAAGTACAAAATATCAGTCTTGTACAAAAGCCTTCAAAATGCATAGTTTAAAATCATAATCCCCATGGAACGGAAGCTATACAGAGCCAAGCCATATTTTAAGCACTTCAAGCAAAGAGAAATCCGGATCAAGCTAAAGTATTTCCCTCCTTGGATAACCTTGGGGGGGGGAAACGGAAGAAAGAAGGCGAAACAACAAGGGTCAGACAAAAAGTCTGGCAAGTCCAGTGATTTTCAGCATATGAACAGATAATAATAATATGATATGAACATAAAACTGGATGTGAGATAACTATAACAGGTGTAGCAGATATAACAGAAAAACAGAATGATATAAACTATTGTTTTACACTTCCCTGCACTAATACTAGTATAACAGAATTAGGTGTCACCCTAATGTCTAAATTGAAGCAGGAACGGGTACAGAATGCTTTAACAGAAACAGAATGCTAATAATGGGCCTTTACTACCCGATCAGAAACAGATAGAAGAAGAAACAGATTTATCCCTATGGAAACAGAATGTGGAATTAGGTGTACACTAGTAATGGGCCTTTACCACCCGAACAGACGGTACCATACAGAAACAGACAGGTGTTACCACCCAACAGAAACAGACGGTACCAACAGAAACAGACAGAACTAAGCGTACCCTAAAACCCTACCCCAAGCGATCGGCTCCCTAATACATAAATATCCTGTGTCGGCCCCACAATAGGGTGTATCACTCCCTAAAGTGACAACCAATTGGCACAGACCTATTTACAGATGTCACGGCGTCTTACATCCTCAGAGGCAGACCGGGATCCATGCACGCACATGACCCGGTTGGAACGCACCATCAACACCCCTCGCCATTATCAGAATGAACCACTTATAATTAGTTCAGTAAGCGTGCCCGGACCCTACCTACTGTTGGGTCAAAGTTTTGATACCAGAAAGGGTTACTGACTAATATGGGTCCCAAACAACAGATGACACAAGTAATTCCCCTCCTAACCTTGTGTCCCCAGACTAACAGATTTCAGATTAACTTGTTTACAAGTCAGACATACAGAATTCAGATTTACTAATTCACAAATTTAGTTAACAAGTTTTCAGACTAACGGGTCAGATGTACAGACTTTTCAGATTTGTCTAACTTTGTATTGGGCCTACAGATTCATGGACGGGTTTTACTACATCTATTAACCCCATTGGTTTAACCCTATTTTCCCCAATACGTTTTAGACGTCATTCTTATCTTAGATTTGCATTAATTAATTATTAATGCACAGACCTCTCACATTAGGTCGGTAGCTTGTGGCCGCTGGATATGCCGGGCGGTTCCGGGCAGACTTCTGCCACAAGCCAGACCTAACCTCGTGTCTTACGCATGTTATGACTAACTTCTCACATTAGAACCTATTGTTTGCGGCCACTGGATGTGCCGGGCGGTTCCGGGCAGATTTACGCCGCAAACTCATTCTAACCTCGAGTTAGCCATGTTCATCTTTGCGGCCAATTAATTAATTATTTACCGTTTATGCGCACGTCCAATATATATGCCAATTCAGATTATATCAATAACAGAATGATTATATCAACATAGCAGATAACAGATTTTATATGAATTAACGGATTTTACAGATTTAGCAACTTAGCAGAATTTTGCATATAACAGGTTAGGCATTTCAACCGACAAATTTAACAGATTAGGCATTTCAATCTAATTAGCAGTCTAGGCAATATAACAAAACTAGCAGTTTAGGCAACTTGGCAAATTAGCAGATTTAGCAAATTTAATATTTCCAAAGGTTCTATTTACATGCCTTGCCTAGTCATAAATTAGCCTAAATTCATATGCCTACATAATTGTCATGATTCACAACATATACTCGCAGAATATGGACATAATTTGCCATATAACATATGTTCCAATTTTTGTTAAACTAGCATTTTACAGCAGATTCACATATAAATTATACCAAATATAACCATTAATTTCAATGCATGTCATATATCCAAAAATCCCTATTTAGGTGTAATTACAATAATAGATATCCTAATTAAAGTAAATCTTAAGTTTCCATATCTTCCTTCTTTTCATGTCATGAATCATTATGCAAACTATCCCCAATAATATAAATCTTTAAACCATATCCTCTAAAAATCAGATCTTGCCTTTTTATATGCATTTTGTCCAAAGCCTCAAATCATATGTAATCTTTACAGTGGTTCCTCTTCTTCTTTTATCACAAAATATGCATAAGTCTAAAACTAGTTTATAACATATGCTTATTTTTTTCTAATTAATTACAGGTCTAAATTACAACATAACTATGCATACAACATGCATAAATTTTATGTTCATAGTCAAATTTATGCATCCAATCCCAAGTCATATGTCCAATATATTTTATGCCTCAGTCCTAAAGTCATACATTCAATTTGGTTTTGTCAAATTTCTCATCATTCATCCCAAAACTTGCGTTCATACGTTCATCTCTTATGAGATTAGGCACAGGCTCGTGGTAGCCTGGCTATAGAAACATAAAAGAAGAAAGGAATATAGAACAGTCACAGAAAACAGATCTAACAGAAGAGAATACAACCTCAAACTCAGATTTAAATGCATATCAAAATTATAATTAACGTTTATAGCGGAGAATAACTGTACTTGCCTTGATTGGATTAAAGAAAGAACTTTAACTTGTTGTAGAATCTTTGCAGAAACTTTAATCTCTAGTTTGAATTGAGTTGCTTAGGTTGATGTTGATTATCTTCTAGTTTTAATTCCAGCAGAGCAGCGACGCCATTTTTATTTTTATTTTTATTAGAAGAAGAGAGCAATGGAGGATAGAGAATTGTGTAAGAAACCTAGGTAGAGTCTAGGGTCATTTTTATAGAGTTGCAAGTTAATTTGAGCCGTCCGATGATGCTAGGGTAAATCAAGGCCATCAATTTCAAAAGAGGCCAATTACATGCAATTCCATGTTTTAGCATATATATATATTTCCTACAATGTACACATTTCTCATTTAGGACAAATTCTATATATAAATAATTCCTAACACACTTATGCCATAATTACTCCCTTAATGTACATTATCAACATTCATTATTTATTGCCAATCCATCAAACATAAATACGTATTTAATAGATACATCTTTCCTTTTACCGTATACATTAATTATTCATATATACATGTCAATTAACAAGAATGACAATATTAATGTATCCTTTTCATTGTAAATTAGCATATTTATATATTTCTCAACATATTTATATATTTCTCAAATTAACATGTACAGATAAATGTTAATAGCATGTTTTCAAATCAATGCCCTATTGACATATCTTTAAATTAAATGCCAGATAAATATTCGTCATATTAATATGCTTGCATGTTATGTTCACAAAATAATATCACATACCATATTTTTCTTATTCAGTGCCACATTGATGTCAATTGCAGGTTTATAAATGACATTCCTATTAATAGAAAATTAAGTCTAACCTATTCATATTCTTCCTCTTTGAAAATCCCCATTTACTGCATACAAATATTATGCATAAACCTTTCTTTTCACTGCTTGCATCCACACATCTTTATTTAATTTGTATGTTTATGACATAAATGCACATATGTACGAATATGTTAAATATTTCTTTCCTTTAATTTGTCATGAATCCAATTAGAGAAGGCCACTTATAAAAAAAACAATTCTTGGCAGGCAAAAATGCGCAACATACGCCTCATGATACGTACATGTCATATATATATATGTATACGTATATGTATATATATATATATATATATATATATATATTTCTTTTTTTTCTTTTTATCTATCTTCCCAATTACCCATTTTCACACTAAACCACTTTTTGAACTGCATTCACACTAGGCTATTTTAAGCCATTCCCCTAAAACAAAAATAAGGCGCTGGCGGGGATCGAACTCTGTACCTCTTGTATGCAAGTCATGTGTTCCAACCAAATGAGCTACTAAGTCTTTTGCTTACAAAAGTTAGAACAATGCTAAACATTATTCTTTTCTCATTCCTCTTTTTCCATGTTTTGCTGCAATTTTTAATTTAAGGATATCTTTTTCATACGGAGTCCAATTTACGCAAACTCAGACTCTATCTCAAGCAGAATTTCAAGAAGAACGCAATGGCGTAACCTGTTTCCCTTAGTTATTTGATTTCAAATTAATTATACTTTAATTTGTTAATTTCACAGCTATAGAATACACGGGGTGTTACAAAATATACGAATAAATCCTCGTGATCTATTGGCTTAGATAAAATCGGAGGTTTCTCCAAGTGTCTGAGCAAATTCTGAAATGCTTCTACGCAGTCAGGTGTCCATTTAAAGTGGCGTTTTCCTCGCTTTATTAATTCAAAGAATGGGATGCACTTATCCGTAGCCCTAGAGATAAATCTGCTTAGCGCGGCCACTTTTCCAGCAAGGCTTTGCACATCCCTAATCTGCCTAGGTTCCTGAATGTTCCTGATTGCCGCGATCTGGTCTGGATTAAACTCGATACCACGGGAACTGACGATGAATCCCAAGAATTTTCCAGAAGCAACACCGAATGAACATTTGGTTGGATTGAGTTTCATTCCATACTTTCGAAGAATGCTGAACATCTCCGCCAAGTCAGTAGTGTGTTGAGAAGATTGCTTGGACTTAACCAACATATCGTCGACGTATACTTCCATTGTTTTCCCGATCTGGTTATAAAACATCCTGTTGACCAGACGCTGATATGTAGCGCCCGCATTCTTCAAGCCAAAGGGCATCACCACATAACAATATAATCCCAGATCAGTGATAAAACTAGTGTGCTCTTGATCTGGGACATGCATCGGAATCTGGTTGTATCCTGAATAAGCATCCATAAATGAGAGAAGCTCGTGACCTGCCGTCGAGTCTACCAACTGGTTAATCCGAGGTAACGGGAAACTATCTTTTGGACAGGCTTTGTTCAAATCCGAGAAGTCGATACACGTTCGCCACTTCCCGTTGGACTTCTTTACCAGGACTGGATTCGAAATCCAGTCTGGGTAAGTTGAATCTCTGATAAATCCATTACTCTTTAGCTTTCCAACCTCTTCTTTCAGGGCAGCGGACCTCTCTGGGCCCAGCATTCGCCTTTTTTGCTTTACTGGAGGATGTTTAGGGTCAATGCTCAAGGAATGGCTCATGATTGATGGGGATATCCCACACATGTCCGCGTGGGTCCAAGCAAATACATCCAAATTGTTCTTTAAAAAATCCGTCAATTCTTTAGCAAGATTCGGACTTAACTGGGATCCAATCTTAAGGACCTTCTCCGGGTCACTGTCATCGATTGGTACATCCACAGTTGTCTCGTTGGGAGTCGCCATTCTGCCCCCGAGTTCTTGATCCTCTCTGGGATCTATATCCTCGGGCATCTCTCTGGGCGATTCTCCAACGATTATCCTCCTTGGTTGCTATAAGGTCTCCGCCCCCGAAGGGGGAGAGGTGCCTCTAGTATCGATATCCCCTCCATTGCGGAGTAACTTTAGTTCAGCAACATAGCATGCTCGCGCAGCAACTTGATCCCCTCTGACGATACCAATGCCAGCTTCTGTGGGGAATTTCAATAACAAGCACCAGGGGGCTATGCAGGCTCTGAACTTTGCGAGGGCCGATCGGCCCAAGAAGGCATTGTAGGGCGATTCAACATCCAAAACCACAAAGGGAAGGATTCTCACTTTCTGGCGTTCTCCTTCCCCAAGTGTGACGGGTAACTCTACATAACCCATTGGAGCGGTGGATGCTCCGTTGAATCCACGGATCCATCCTTGGCAGGGCTTCAAGTCTTTTATTTCGAGATTCATCTGGTCAAAAGCCTTTTTGAAAAGAATATTAACGGAACTCCCGTTGTCCACCAGAACCTTATGAACAGTGGCTGGCCCAATGGGTATCGTAATTACAAGTGGATCTTCAGTTGGAGCATGGACTCCGATGCTTTCGCGTTCTCGGAAAACAACATCATCGGTCATCATCTTCTGCTGCTTTACCGGGGTACTGTCCTCGGGGTTGCTACATTCCCCTACCTCGAGGTGTTGTTTGGCCGCATTGACGTATTGATCCAATGCTTTGGAACTATGCCCAGCGAGATAAAGTCCTCCGATCACGGTATTGATAACAATATTCTTTCCTTTCTGCTGAGCAGTCGGCCTGGCAGCAAGTTGATTTTGGTTCTGATTCGGGGCCTGGACTGCTTGCCCCCTGTCCCTAGGCGTTACTCTGTATTCATCTAACTTTCCTTCTCGAAGCAGCCTTTCGACTACATCCCTTAGGTGACGACATTCATTCGTCGAATGGTCGTGAATCTGGTGAAAGAGACAAAACTTCCCTGTTTCACGCTCTTTCTCTGTCGACTCTCTGGGAGGTGGCCTCTTATTTTGGAGAACTTCGTATGCATCCATGAAGATATTTTCCAGAGTATCACTTATGGGTGTATAACTTTCAAAGGCTCTAGGACGAGTCCTTCTCTGGGAGTCGTTCCCTCGGCCCCTCTTCCGGTTGTTGCCGTTACCATTGTTATTGTTGTTACCTGGCTGGCGACCACCCTGATTCTGATTTCCGACGTTAACTTCAACTTTCCCCGAGCTGTCTCCAGTCTGTTTGATGGCGACATTGCTCTGAATTTCCTCCTTGTCAGCTGTTTTAACCTTTCGGTTCGCATATACCTCTTCCCGGCGTAGATGTACGTTGGCTTTCTCGTAGAATAATTCTCTAGTGTGGGGCGGTTTGCCTGCCAGGTACCTCCCGAATTCAGTGTCCTTATCTACTCCGTCAATCAGTGCTGCGACAACGGTCGGTTCATGAGGATCTTTAACCTCAGTAGCGGCCAAATTGAAACGATCCAGGTACACCTTTAAACTCTCGCCTGGTCGCTGCTTGACAAGGAATAAATCGATCACACTTTTTGTCTTCTGTGCGTAGATACGGAATTGTTCTACGAACTTCTCGCTCAGCTCACGAAAGCTAGAAATCGATCTCGCCGGCAGGCGTGTAAACCATAACAAAGCCACGTCCTCCAGGAATATGGGAAACGCTTTGCACTTAACCGCGTCAGAGGCTGCGGCAGCGGTCATCGACCAAGAGTATCTCATTAGGTGCTGGACAGGATCAGATCTTCCCGTATATCGGTTCATTTGTGGCATGTTGAAACGCCTTGGAAAAGTCGCATCCAAAATATCGTCAGTAAAAGGAGTATGACTGCGGTCGATCCCCCAATCTTCGTTCCGCTGTCCACGGCTGTCTTCCAGAATCTGGTGGACCATGGCTGCAACATTTGCACTGGTCAAAGGAGGTTCAGGGTCAGTACCTCTGGCCCGACGAGGTTCTCTAATCTCTCTTCGGGAAGCAGTCATAAAATCCGGGGCTCGGACAGGGCTCCGCTGCCCCCTGTTATCATGAGTATGCGTGCGGCGACGGGGCTGAGGTGGTCTGTTATGCACAGGACTGTTCACATCTCGAGTCCTGAGAGCCGTTGCTTGACCATTCACATTATGGTTTGAGGGACCCGCCCCTAGCTCTTCTTCTTCCTGTGAGGGCAGGGTTCCGAACCGAAGCTGTTCTATGTTTTCGGCTCTCTCATACGGTCGCCGCGGAGGTCTCGGCGATTCTTCAGACGAAGAAGAATATGCTGGGGTGAGTGGACGAACCGGCGATGTTCTTTGCCTTGCTAGCTCATCAAGTCTTCTATCCATAGTCGTCAAATTTTGCCGCAGGATGGAACTTTCATGCCTTTGGGCAGCCAACTCATCAAACAACCTATCCCACATTTCGGCGAAGCGAGAGAGATCCCCCTCAGTGACAGGAGCAGCAGGATCATAGTGGTCATCATCACTCTCTCTTATGCGCAAAGAGCTCGAACCGGGTCGAGCAGAGGTTCCGGGACGATAGGAGTGGGTCATAGGTTCTTTTCCAGGTCGAGTTGTAGTCTGACCATCAGTTCGGATAGCTGCGGTTCGTGGATGGCGATTCGCTGCGCCCCCCTGAGATCGACTCGTGGTCGTGGTACGCGGAGGCTGCGAGGTGTTACCTCGGGATCGAGTAACAATCCCTTCAGTGGAACGGATCGTCTCGTTCTCATCGACTCGGAAGGTGGTGTCTTCGTCGGATCGGTTTGCCCCCTGCGCTCCGCGATCCAGAGTTTCTTCTTTGCCCAGTTCGTGCACACTCTCCTCAATCGTTTCGTTGGTCTGTGAAACTTTAGATCTTTTTCCAGCCATGATATCCGAATCGCTGGAATCTTCAAAGAAGCGAATAGTGAAACTTTAGGACTGAGTTTCTCAGTGAAAGCACCAAAAATGTTAGATCGAAATTTGGACCTAACACCCAAATTGTTATGGATGTTATAGAATTTCAAATGGAGAACGAGGAAAAAGAAAATAACACTCAGAATTTATAGTGGTTCGGCGTTAACGAGCCTACGTCCACTTTATATATTATTGATTATGCTTTGGAAGCTAATACAATAAGGATTTCTCTCAATATTTCAGTAGTTTGACAACAATGGCGGATTCAGTACTCAATATTGCCAAAAGATCCCAAAAAATGCCAAGCTCCGGGCTATTTATAGCTGATTTTGTCAGGCGGATCGCGGACACGTGGCACGAATCCCGAGAACATCGGATCGCATCGCCACCGCTGAAGAAACAGTCAAATTAGCCGTTGTGGACAGGTGTCGTGATCTGCTTGAAAATCGGATCGTGCAGATAGGGAGAATTGGTCCAGATGACGGTTAGGGACACGTGTCGCCAGATCCGTGCGATTCGGATCGCTGAAGACCAGCTCGTGCTTGAATGGGTCAGAGGGTTCGCCATGCACCAAGGGATCGGATCTGTTCGCTCTGGGCAACAATATAAGTTTGGATCGGATCGCCTGGATGCGTCGTTCGCTGATGAGATGGGGGCGAGACGATGGTGCGCGATCCGATATTGGACGAGACGATGGTACGCGATCCGACGGTGGGCGAAACGATGGAGTGCGATCCGTTCCTTCATATTCTTGGGGAACGTGGTTTCCTGCTTTCCTCTTACGAATGATCCTGGGTGGCTTGGTCAAAAAGCGAGCCAACAGTTTCAAATTTCATAATTTTTGGAATTAACTTGTGAGCGTGGCGAATTTATATTTTTTAGAATTTATATTTTAATTTCAAAATTTCATAATTAGTATGTGGCCTCAGTAAATTAAAATGTACATTTAAATTCAATATATATTGGCTTATATTTTAATTTTGGCTAAAACTGACTGAACCGATCGAATTAGCTTACAAAGCATATCCCACTATGTCCGGAATGGGGGTATTTATCTAGGAACGACAGTCACTGGGTTGGATTTGGAGTTCGAATGCAAAAACATGTATTGTTGGAATTAAATAATAATTAAATATAATATATATATTTCTAAAAAAAACCTAATTTAATTCACTCAGAAAAACCCTTCCTCCATTCTCAAGCGGTTTACGGCCAGTACGCTCCAGACTTCCTTCCCTCCTAACTCCAAATCCACTCAATGATTTCCAAAATTTCCAAAAGGAAAACCTTCATCTCAATGTGATATATCACTCCAACGGTCAGGATGGAAATTGGTGTTGTAGTTTTCGCAGATTTCTAACTCAGAGCCTTGTCGTTCGGGGGGCGTCTAAGGCGCGTGGGCCCACCGAGTTGCAAGCCACGCTGGGCGGCGGAGGAGTAGGCAGAGGCGCTCGACGTGTAGCCGTTGAATCCCGGTCCGGTGGTCCTCTGGTGCGCACGCAGGTGAAGTTAATCGGTGAATGGATGTGTTCGATTTTTCCTAGTGTATTACATAGAAAGGAGGAAGATTAAGGTTTATTAAAACCTTAGTTAAGTTATTTAAATATAAATAATCATTTAAAAGTTTAAATTGGCATAACCTCTTCAAACAGACACGAAATCGGATGATTTCAAATGCGTTGGAATCACGGCAACAAACTTTACGCCATGAAACTGACCAGGACAGAAACAAAGCTAATTGGGATTTTTGACTAAATTGAACGCACGGTTTAATTCAGTTAAAATAATCTTTAATTAACGATTTCGAAACCGGTCAATGTGAGAACTCCTTCTCATTAAATTATTTTATCATGTTATTGTATTCATGTATAAAAATATATAGAATTTCCAGTGTAGATATTTATCAATTTTAATAATTATAAATTGTGTATAGTGCCTGTTAGCTCACCTCCCTCGTCCACAGACCACAGACGATTTAATTCATTGTATTGTATTGTTATTGTGATGTGAAATGGAGTTAAAAACATATATATGCTTTGTATAATAAACTATATATATGCGTTGTAAAATTATATATATGCGTTGTAAAATATATATATGCGTTGTGAAATAAAATATACATATGTGTTGTATTAAAATATAAATGCATTGTGAAATTATATATATGCATTGTGAAATGGAATATACATATGCATTGTATTAAAATATAAATGCATTGTGAAATTATATATATGCATTGCGAAATGGAATATACATACGCGTTGTATTAAATTATAAATGCATTGTGAAATTATATATATGCGTTGTGAAATTATATATATGCGTTGTGAAGTAAAATATATATATATGCGTTGTATAAAATTATATATGCAATATATAAAATCGTCATGCTAGGGAGTAGTTATTAGTTCGATAAAAATATAATTTTTAACATATATATATATATGCATTGTATAAAATTGTCAATGTAACGGCCCGCCCCGCACCAGCCGACATTTCCAATGAAAGTGCGATGTGCCGATTTCCAACCAGCACAGGACGGTTGCCAAAGAAAGGAATTTGAACTAACAAGGAACCTGTAGAATGTCTCACAGCGCATGGAATAAAATATGATAACAACATACTTGACATAAAACAGGCGACACAGTGCATAAGCTGAAAACTAAACCATAATCATCATAGCAGTGGAAATCCGAAATACAGCTTATGATCCATAACCATTATTACAACTTCAAAATACTATCTCTAAAGCAAAAGAAAGGAAAGGTACACTACTAATGCCCAAAGCAGTGACCATCAACAACACAGGGAGAATATATGTAGATAATACGTAGGGGCCTCCTGCTCGTCTCCGGATTAGCTACTCATGCATAACCAACTAACCTGTCTTTAATCTGCTCATTTAGGAGCACTCAGAGTAATAAGAAGAGACATAAAACTCTGGGTCAGACAAAAGTCTGGTATGAGCGATAAGTAGCAGAACTGAATAATAACAGGTACACTAAACCATAACTGAACCTGGACCTGCAACCAAAGAGTAAGCACTACATACTGTATAGTACTCTAAGGTGCCACTAACATATGGTGTAAAGAATAAAGGGGTGGAGTGTGCGTGTCATAATGATGTCAAACAATCAAGCATAGAAACCATCCTCACAACTCTCACTTAGTGCGTAAAGCATACGATATCCACTCCTTTGATCACCCAAATCCTAGTTATGATCACTCTGCCCTATGGAGTCATGGCGACTCCACTGCACTGTTCAATAGACACTAGTCCTTGCTATGTCCACTCTGCCCCACGAAGTCATAATAACTCCACTGCACTGGCTCAAAGCCATGCTACGATCACTCTGCCCCATGGAGTAGTAACTACCCCACTGCACTGATACGTAGCCTAACATCCGTCTTGGTGGTGAATCAAAGCTATAGACATCGATAACCCCTTAGCACACGTCCCGCAACAAAGCCCAACTCATGAAGTTAACTCGTTCGTTCCCAACTGGATCCTAGGTTCTACTTCCTATTTGGACTACATTTGCGTCTCGGGTTTTGGTCGTCATCTCCGGATCGGTTCGGCATGCTCCTCTTCACTATGCTTCAGATCATGCTCCTCGAAGTAGTCATGTCTGTGATCATCCACATCGGGTCGGGTCGGATTTCCCCACCCAAGTCGTTTTGGTTCGGTTCCTCCCTGCTCGTGCTCAACATCTCGATTCGTGACAAGCCCGTCGGGTCGGATCGGATCGGAGGATACCCGTTGGGTTCGGGTCGTTCTCCATGCTTCAGCTCGTGGTTCTCCTGTTGGTTCGTAGAAGACATCCTATCCGGTTCGTGATGGCACATCGGTTCAGATCGTGGCATATAGATCAGCTCGTGGTTGAAAGCACAGCTCGAAGCATCGGTTCGTGGAATGATGGTCACGATCGGGTCAGAGATGGGGTCGGTTCGTGACACATGGGGGCGATCCGATCCGGTCCATATATTTTTCCTGCACTTTTTCCAGTGAACTGTTTGCTCCATTCAACGGCGTTTTCGACCAATCTAACACTTCTAGAAAATCACAAAGCATACCATACAGTCATAACAACTTGTAGAATTGACCACGAACACCAAAGCAATAATTTGATAGGTTAAAACGGATCAAACATAACCAAAATCCCATATTTTCCCTTAAGCATGATTAAGTAAACCTGATGATAGGCTTAGTAAAACTTAACCAGATTAACCCAAATTTCTAACAGAGGCCTAAAACAATATTTCAAAATTTATAAATATTTTTCCAGAATTTAATCATGTTTAAATTCGCTAATTAACACTAATTACGCTTAATTAACCATAATTAGTGAGGAACTATGCAAATCACTCACCTTTGCCACAAATAAAACTTTCAAAACTGAAACTCCGCTAATTTGGGGCGATCTCCAGCATCTAATAGCAGCTCTAACTCTGAAATGGTGCTATTTCTCCTTAATTTGGTGAAGATTAGGCTAATACTTGATTAGGAAGTGATTAGAGGTGATTCTAAATGTTAGAGGCCATTGTTAGGGTTAGCGAAATGTTTTAGGCGGCTGAGAAAATGAAAATAGATCGTTTTCCTATTGTTCTCAGCCTCCCCATAACCCTAATCCTGAAATGGGTTATGGGCCTTCTTCCTAATCACCCTAATTAGGCCCAGTTAAGCTGTTTTTCACCTTCTAAACCTTATTTCAGCCATATCTCCCAAACAGTGAGTCCATTTTGCTAATGTGACCATCTACGGAAAGGTAAACCATCATACGGATCTAATGGAAGTGGTTTCAGGTCAAAACTTTTTACCAATCAAAAGTTATGGCCGAAACAAGATCAGCTAGGGGTAAAATGGTCACTTAAAAATCGGAAAAATCATGAACATGGGAAATGACACCAGTAGTTGTCTCCCAAAGTTACATGACCATACGACTTCGCATGAGAAAGAAATAAATATTCTATGATCCTCTGATGCATAGAATGCGGGTCGTTACATTTCCCCTCCCCTCCCCTTTTTTAAGAAATTTCGTCCCCGAAATTCCTTAACCCAAAACATACAAAGGATCCCACATGCCTACCAATCATTAACAAAACAATCAAGCATACAAAACAACACAACAAGCCTATCCTAGCATGCAGTTTACTAACAAGGGAGTACTATACTGATATAAAAACCTTACCAGGCAAAGAGTTCTGGATACTTCCTCCTTATGTTCTCTTCTGTTTCCCAAGTACAGTGTTCCTCATCATCACCCCACTGAACTTTGACTAGTCTCATCGCCTTCCTTCGAAGTCGCTTCGTATCGCTCCCAACAATACGCATAGGCCTGCGGTTCCCAACCGCCTCGGGTTCAACCTCGATATCGTCCAAATGATCTTGGGTAATAGTCACACTAGGGTCGTGCACAAACTTCTTTAACTGGGAAACATGAAATACGTTGTGAACTCCTGCCATCTTCGTTGGTAATTCAACTTTATATGCCAAATTCCCAATTTGCTCGAGAACTGGGAATGGTCCGACAAATCTTGGTGCTAACTTGCCTCTCCTGCCAAATCGAATCACGCTCTTTAACGGGGAAATCCTTGACAAACAACAAGTCGCCAACGGAGAACTTTAAATCCTTTTGCCTCTTATCAGCATAACTCTTCTGCCTATCTGGGGCAGCCTTTATTCGTTGTTGAAAGATCTTAACCTTATCTGAAGTTTCTCTTATCACATCTGGTCCAAGCAAAAACTTCTCACCAGTTTCTAACCAACATGATGGTGAGTTGCACGGTCTTCCGTACAAAGCTTCAAATGGAGCCATACCAATACTGGATTAATAACTATTATTATATGCAAACTCTACTAGATGTAAATGGTCATCCCATGATCCAACAAAATCCAATATGCAATCTTTCAAGAGATCTTCTAACACTCGATTCACCCTCTCTGTCTGACCGTCGGTTTGAGGATGATACGCGATACTGAGATGTAATTCTGATCCTAACGCCTCTTGTAAGCTCTTCCAAAACCCACTAGTAAACAACGGGTCTCAGTCACTCACAATGATTTTAGGTACTCCATGAAATCTCACTACCCATTTCATATATAGCTCAGCTAACACAGCTGCCGTTCTATTCGACTTGACGGGTATAAATCTTGCACTCTTGGTCAATCGTTCCACAATCACCCAAATGCTATCATGGCCTGACCTAGTCCTTGGTAGCCCATCAATGAAATCCATTGAGACTTGTTCCCATTTCCATTCTGGAACTTCTAATGGTTGCAACAAACCACTAGGCTTCTTTTGCTCAGCTTTAACTAGCTGGCAATTCATGCATTTGGATATAAACTTCCCAACGTCTCTTTTCATCCCTTCCCAGTAGTAGGTCTGCTTCATGTCTCGATACATCTTGTTACCACCGGGGTGTATAGTCAGTTTTGAGTGATGACATTCTCTAAGCACTTCATCTCTCAATCCTTTGACATTGGGTACAACTAGTCTTCCATTCTTTCTAAGCCATCCATCTCAATCAAGCCCATACTCGTTCATCTCCTCATCGATGCCCATCTCTAACTTGGAGCTCATTTTAAATAAGTTAGGATCGTCCCTCTGACTGGAACCAATCCGCTCAATCAAAGTGGTTCTGACTGTCAAACTTGCTAATACTTCTGGATCTAATTCGCACTTTGGTCTGAAATCAAACCTAGCAATGTACTCCAGTTGCTTCCGCTCAAGAAACTTAGCCCCTAAACTGGCATGTCTTCTACTCAATGCATCAGCTACCGCATTGCCTTTTCCCAGTGTGTATGCGATATCAAAATCGTAGGAAGCCAAGAATTCTAACCATCTCTGCTGTCAGAGATTTAGATCTTCTGAGAGAAAAGATATTTTAATGATTTATGATCGGTAAACAACTCGAATCTTTCTCCCAAGAGATAATGTCTCCACATCTTCAATGCAAATACGATCGCTACCAATTCCAAATCATGGGTTGGATATCTTTTCTCAAGCGGTTTCAGTTTTCGACTAGCATAAGCTACAACCCTACCTCCTTGCATCAATACAGCACCTAGTCCGGTACCATAGGCATCTATGTATACCGTCATCTCTTCATTCCTTTTAGGGATGACTAACACTGGTGCACATGTCAACTTTTCCTTTAGACTCTTAAATTTCTTTCTCGCACTTTTCGTTCCAGACGAAAGCCTGATTCTTCTTGGTCAACTGAGTCAACGGTGCAACTATCTTGGAGAAGTCTTGGATGAACTTCCGATAATACCCAGCTAATACCAAGAAACTTCTAACGTCTGTTTCATTCTTGGGCGTAGACCAATCCTGTACCGTAGCCTCCTTCATAGGATCCATGGCAATACCATTCTCTGAAATAACGTAGCCCAAGAATTTCACCTCCCTCCTCCAGAAGTGACACTTAGAAAACTTTGCTTTCAATTGGTGTTTTCTCAACACCTCCATCACTATCCTCAAGCGTTCCTTGTGTTCTTCCTTTGTCCTCGAAAAAACAAGTATATCGTCCAAGAACACAAGAACAAACTTATTCAATAGATATCTGAATACCCTATTCATAAGATCCACAAAATATGCTGGTGCATTGGTCAACCCGAATGGCATGACCAACCACTCATAAAATCCAGACGGCATCTGTAAGGCCGTTTTAGCTATACTATCAGCTTCCACTCTAAGATGAATAATCCTATCGCGAGATCCAACAGGAGAACACTATCGCGCCACTCAACTGATCAAACAAATCATCTATCCGCGGTAGAGGATACTTATTCTTCCTCGTCACCTTATTCAACTTGCAGTAGTCTACACACAAACGAAGGGAACCATCTGCCTTGGAAGCAAACAAAACTGGTGCTCCCCACTCAGAAACACTTTTTTTGATAAATCCCTTCTTAAAAAGATCGCTTACTTGCACCCCGAGCTCTCGCTGCTCCTTTGGTGCCATATGACGAAGTGGCATCACTATAGGTCTGGCATCTTTCACTAAATCAATACGAAAATCAATCTCTCGGTGTCGTGGAAGTCCAGTCACTTCCTCGAAGACGTCCGGATACTAGCCAACCATGGGCACATTAGACAACTCATCATGCGGGATGTCGAGGGAATTTAGAAAACTAGCCATTACCCCCATCACTAGGTAGACCACCAAACACTACCCTCCTTCCGTCATCCGCTCTAACTGTCACCAAAAAGCCCTCATAGTCTACCACCACCCTGTATCTTTGGAGCCAATCGACTCCCAAAATAATGGTAAACACAGTAAAGCCCAAAACAAAGCAATACAAACAAACATGCATCCATGACTCGATAAGACAACATTATGAAAAATCATACAAAGGCTAGTCGAACCACTAATCGGGTTCATTAATGCTAAAGGTCTATCGAATGTCTCGGGTTCCAATCCCAACCTATCTACCAGGTCACTAAATATGAAGGAACGGGAAGCTCCGGCATCAAACAATACTCGAACAGGAACATCATAAACAGAAAATGTACCTTGGATGACGACATTCTTTTCTTTCTTCGCCGTAGTTGGGGCATTCAACGAAGAAAGAACAGCATTGATAGCATATGCTTTCACAATTTGCTTTTTTTAGGGGGTTGCAGACACTTGTCCTTGTGATGTCCCACTTAGCCACAATTGAAGCACTTTCTATCTGCTGGCTTGGCCCAATATTCTTTGGCAAGTGGCCCTTCTTACCACAGCTGAAGCACTCAACATCTTTCTTATTCTTTTTCTTCTAGCCATCCTTGCCCTGATTCTGCTTTCTCTTATTCTGAGAACCATTATTGCCTCCACTGCTTGTTGCGGCTTTGGCTCCTCTGAAGATGCAACCTCAGTCTTCTGCTTAGGTTATAGATTCTCTCATCTCAAAGCTTTCCCCACAATCGATTCAAATGTCTCATCGACATGGTTTATAAGCCTTTCTCCCAAGTACTGATCTAAGCCTGTTATGAACTTTTCATTTTTCTTCTCGGCAGTATCAATAACTGATAATCCATATTTCGATAGAGTATCGAACTCTGCAATGTACTCGAGACTGCCCTACCATTCTGCTTAAGCTCCAGAAATTTCCTAAACAACTCTGACTTCTGGGCAGTTGGGATGAACTTATCACTGAATCGGGCCTTAAACTGATCCCATGTAACTTGATCCTCTGGAGTAGCCGCCTTAATAGCATTCCACCAATTCATCGCCCGTCCGTGCAGGTGACAGGATGCTAGCTTCCTCTTCATCGCATCCTCGATACCCAAATCTTCGAAGATACGCTTACATCTATCCAACCAATCCTGAACTTCTATAGCCAATTCCGTCCCGTGGAACGGCTTTCCACCAAGATTAGTGTAATCCTTGCAAAGCTTGGCGAAATCGGCCCTAGGGACCTGCACTGCTGCACCACCACCATTTGTACTATTGAGAACTACTCCTTGCATATTTCTAAGCATCAATCTCATGAAGTCAGTGAATATCGTCCTCATATCAGGAGCATTCCCATTATTAGCTCCTCTACCGATACCCCTAGTATATCGGCTCATTGTTCAATCTGTAAGGAGAAATCGATTGACCATCTCTTCAGTGGTGCCAGTGCAATGCGACTTCATCCTTAAATATACTAAAAGTATATATATATATAGCTTTTGAAAACCAAAATATCACAAATACGCGCTCTCATATACGTACTATCTCTCCCTGATGTCTTTCCCTAGGTTAACTACGCAACCTAGAGCTCTGATACCAAATGTGACAGCCCGCCCTACACCAGCCGACATTTCCAATGAAAGTGCGTTGTGCAGATGTCCAACCAGCACGGGACCGTTGCCAAAGAAAGGAATTTGAACTAACAAGGAACCTGTAGAATGTCTCACAGCGCATGGAATAAAATATAATAATAACATACTTGATATAAAATAGGCGAGACAACGCATAAGCTGAAAACTAAACCATAATCCTCATAGCAGCGGAAATCCAAAATACACCTTATGATCCATAACCATTATTAGAACTTCAAAATTCTGTCTCTAAAGCAAAAGAAAGGAAAGGTACACTACTAATGCCCAAAGCAGTGACCATCAAAAACACAGGGAGAATATATGTAGATAATACGTAGTGGCCTCCTGCTCGTCTCCAGATTAGCTACTCGTGCATAACTAGCTAACCTATCTCTAGTCTGCTCGTTTAGGAGCACCCAGAGTAATAAGAAGAGACGTAAAACTCTGGGTCAGACAAAAGTCTGGTATGAGCGATAAGCAGCAGAACAGAATAATAACAGGTATACTAAACCATACCTGAACCTGGACCTGCAACCAAAGAGTTAGCACTACATATTGTACAGTACTCTAAGGTGCCACTAACATATGGTGCAAAGAATAAGGGAGTGGGGTGTGCGTGTCATAGTGATGTCAAACAATCAAGCATAGCAACCATCCTCACAACTCTCACTCAGTGCGTAAAGCATACGATATCCACTACTTTGATCACCCAAATCCTTGTTATGATCACTCTGCCCCATGGAGTCATGGAGACTCCACTGCACTGATCCATAGCCACTAGTCCTTGCTATGTCCAGTATGCCACATGAAGTCATAATAACTCCACTGCACTGGCTTATAGCCATGCTACGATCACTTTGCCCCATGGAGTAGTAACTACCCCATTTTACTGATACGTAGCCTAACATCCTTCTTGGTGGTGAACCAAAGCTATAGACGTGGATAACCCCTTAGCACACGTCCCGCAGCAAAGCCCATCTCGTGAAGTTAACTCGTTGGTTCCCAACTGGATCCTGAGTTCTACTTCCTATTTGGACTACCTTTGCGTCTCGGGTTTTGGTCATCATCTCCTAATCGATTCGGCATGCTCCTCTTCACTATGCTTCGAATTGTGCTCCTCGAAGTAGTCCTGTATGTGATCATCCACATCGGGTGGGGTCGGATTTCCCCACCTAAGTCGGTTTGGTTCAGTCCCTCCCTACTCGTGCTCAACATCCCGATTCACGACAAGCCCTTCGGGTCAGATCGGAGGATACCCATTGGGTTCGGGCCGTGCTCCAAGCTTCAGCTCGTGGTTCTCGTGTTGGTTCATAGAAGACATCATATCCGGTTCTTGATGGCACATCGGTTCGGATCGTGGCACATAGATCTGCTCATGGTTGAAAGCACAGCTCAATGCATCACCTCATGGAATGATGGTCACAATTGGGTTGGATATGGGGTCGGTTCGTGACACATGGGGGCGATCCGATCCGGTCTCTGTATTTTTCCTGCACTTTGTCCAGCGAACTATTTGCACCATTTGACGGTGTTTTCGACCAATCTAACACTTCTAGAAAATCATAGAGCATACCATACAGTCATAGCAACTTGTAGAATTGACCACGAACACCGAAGCAATAATTTGATACGTTAAAACGGATCAAACATAGCTAAAATCCCATATTTTACCTTAAGCATGTTTAAGCAAAACTAATGATAGGCTTAGTAAAACTTAACCAGATTAACCCAAATTTCTAACAGAGGCCTAAAATAATGTTTCGAAATTTATAAATATATTTCCAGAATTTCATGTTGAAATTCGCTAATTAACACTAATTACGCATAATTAACCATAATTAGTGAGGAACTATGCAAATCACTCACCTTTGCCACAAATAAAACTTTCAAAGCCGAAACTCCGCTGATTTGGGGCGATCTCGAGCGTCTAACAACAACTCTAACTATGAAATGGTGCTATTTCTCCTTAATTTGGTGAAGATTAGGCTAATACTTGATTAGAAAGTGATTAGAGGTGACTTTAGATGTTGGAGGCCATTGTTAGGGTTAGGGAAATGTTTCAAGCGGCTGAGAAAATGAAAACAGATCGTTTTCCTACTGTTCTCAGCCTCCCCATAACCCTAATCCCGAAATGGGTTATGGGCCCTCTTGCTAATCACCATAATTAGGCCCGGTTAAGCTGTTTTTCACCTTCTAAACTTTGGTTCAACCATATCTCCCAAACGGTGAGTCCGTTTGGCTAATGTGATCACTCTATGGAAAGGTAAACTATAACACCCCACCTCCGCTAGGGTCAATCACAAAGGGAATGCACTAGGTTTGGTGAAGCATTATCGAGGTAAACATGCACAGAAGTATTACAAGACAGAACATATATAAAACAGCGGAAGTAAAACAAATTTCATTACCTTATAAAATAAGGTCTAAAGCCTTTTACATCAGAATACATCAAAACCTGTCTTGCAATAGTAAAGAAGCAAAAAACCATTTCATAAATTATTCCCCAAGTAAAACAGTAAAGTAGCCATAGCCAAGAAAAGTCCAAGCCATGCGTGATGATCTTCAGGCAGAAGAAGTCCGAACTAGATAACAGTGTTTCCTCCCTGAAACCTGGGGGGGAACGGAAGACAAAGAGGGGAAACAAAACGGGATCAGTCATAAAGACTGGTAAGTCCTATCTACTTCCAGTATAAAAACAGGTAAAGGTAACATGACAGGCATAAACTGAAAGTAAACATAAGGATGACGACAAGATAGATAAACTAAACCAGGGTAACAGGCTGAACTACTGTAGCAAGGTAAACTAGGATATCATGATAAACTACGGTGTCATGATAAATCAAGGTATCCCATCGTCAGGTTTCTATCAAGTATACTATCCCAAGGTATCTATCCTGTATAATATCCCATGGTATCTATCATGTATATTTCTCATGGTTCTAACATGTATATTTGCTCTGCACCTCTCGTACTAGTATCCCAACCCGCGTCATGTGTCAACTATGAATGTCCCTTGCCCAATGTCATGTAATGGTCCATGTCAACATAATATATAGCATATGTTGGATTTCCCAACTCGTATGTTTCTTTCCATGTATAAGTTCAGTCCTTTGCCGTAGGCCATACAGGCTTTCCTATGTAAATCTATACCACTTCAATGTAGTACCATTTTATCCTTGAAGTTGTTTTGGACTGCTACCCTTGATCTGGTTATGTTTTCGTACCATGAACTGTCGCATGTTCACTTAGGATTTATGTCACCTAGGATAACTAAGGATTATACTACCTAATGAACGTTTCCGTGTCTCGCTTTGGGTTCAGCCACCTAGGGCCACTAGGGATTATGCCACCCGTCAACCGCGCCCTTTATCCCGCGTATGTATCGTGAATCGTTTTCCATGTCTAGATGCACGTGTTCCTCAATGTTCCATCCGAGTTCCGTGCCAGGGCAAATCAAGAAATACGGAACTCGGTCGGGAGCTTTAAGTCGTCTGCTGATGCAGATATCAAGGTCTGTTTTTGTACTCGTGGCTATGGTCCCACGTGACCCCTCCCTCAACTACTGAAAGGCAATCCAAGAAAAATCATGTATGAGAACCACATCCCGGCCCCACTATAGCCCCACTTTCCTATAGGCCAACCTCACCCATGACTCGATAGCAAGAACATGGTCTGTTGGGGGTTCCCTGCCTTTCCGTTCATACACGATTGACTAAAGATGGTAGGTAGTCGGTGACGTGCTATCCAAGGCAAAATCAAGTATCGTCGACTCCACGCTAATCCATCCCAGTCTTTAGGTCGCTCGCATAGCAACCAAGGCATACCCTTGGCTCTTCTACCGCAGACCTTAACCTCTATGAGGCCGGGTTTCATGGACCACCTGCCACCTCACAGAGGGATACCAAGAGTACCCTCACGTCCCCTGAAGCTACCGCTTCGCTACCCAGTTCGTTGGAGCCCTTATCCAAGTCGGATAATTTGCTCCTCCTCGTGTGTTTAAGAGATGACCTACCATATCGGGTTACTCATCCATTCATGAACTAGTCCCATGTCCTTGGATAAGAATTATTACTTAGTTATACTTAAATAAGGTTTACCACTTAGCTTCTTTTCCCCGTTACCCTTGATTAACCACGATTTTCTACCTAGTTCCTCTCACTAGGGTTTGGTCTATTGGGTTACGTGTTGTTATTCAGGTTCATGACTTAGCCCGCCTACGAATCATGTCAAGATTGGCTAAGTATTTGAGTTCGAGGTTTAGCCCTACAAGTTGGTTAAGTATACCAAGAAGCTCATGACTTAACCCTATCAAGTGTGACACCCCGTATTTTTACGCTTTAGGAATGAGAAATTTACGTACGTAGGTGATGATACGCAAGCATATAAACTAATGAACTATGAAAATAAAAGATATTCTGGTTATACTTTTAGAATTAAGTTAAACGGAAGTTACCATTGTGTTTGTCTCGGAAAAATACGCGAAACAGAGTCCGAGTTTTCGAGAATAGGAGCCCATATGACCCAGTTAAGGCCCATATCAATTTTCAGGAAATTCAAGTATGAAACAAATCAGAAACTCAGAATTTTGGTCCAGGCGGGGTAGGCGGGAATTTTCCCGCCAAAGCCCATGTCGACAGGGGTGTCGACAGGGCTGTCGACTTGGGAGTCGACTGGGCCCAGAAACACACTTCTGTGTGCCACGGCTTGGTGCACCTGGTCATCTGTTTTGGTCTAGTCTGGTGGCCTGAGACGGGTTTTAAAGGTTCAGATTGATCCTAGGGTTAATCCTAAGGTCCTAATCACTCCTAATCTCTATAAATAAGCCCCTAACCTACCCCTAAACCCTCATTATTCACTCATGTAACTAAACTATGGCCAAATTTCTACTCTCATGGCCTCCACTCAACTATCCTAGCCTCCACTTCGTTTGTATGAGAGGTTTCATGATCATGAGAGTATTAGAGAGTCCCTATGTTAGTATGAGAGCCCCTCAAGTTGATTTCAAGTCAAAAGCGTTGGTCTTTGTTCATAAAGATGGCATTTTTGTTGATTTGGAGCATCCATCTTTGGGTTTTTTGGATGATGGCATGCATAGGATTCGTCACAAGCTTTAGCTTAATCGGTTTAGGCCTTCATAGCAATGTAAGCCTATTTCTACTCTTGTATTTTAACTATGAAGTTAATATGTTATGTTGCAAGTTGAGTTTGGGGTTAATCATGATATGTGCTTTGATCTTATGATTTTATGCATAAGATTACTCTATGCATGTTAATAAAGTCATTACCTTGGCTTTATGCATAGAAAGGTATGATCTTTGGTGGAAAATGTTGCATAATGCAACTTTGAAACTCTCATAACCCTTGCATTAACATGCATAGAATGTTATATGCATGTTACTAGCCCTTATCTCATGCTATCTATGGCCATGTTCCACCTATTTGCCAAGTTTGACGTTATGCATGCATATGAACCTTATGCAAGTTGAAACCATGTTATGCATGCATATGAACACTATGAAAGTTTATGATCACATCTTTGTCTCATGCCACCATGTTTAACTTGTGGCTCCAACCCCTCTATGCCATGATTAAGCCAAGTTCCCTCTTTCTATCCTTTATGCGCTATTGCGATATGTAAGAGATGGGATTGCGTTTGGGGATTGGGTAAACTTAAAAGACATAAAAACATAAGCTTGGGAATTTACCTATTAAGTTAGGTCTACCCATTGGGAATTTACCTATTAAGTTAGGTCTACCCAATTGCTTGAAAATTTGTAACGTGATGGACATGACACTTAGAAAACACGAGAATGGCCAACTCGAGGTTGGGTTGAGCTTGTAGCATAAACCTACCCGAAACCGACCGGCTTAACTAGTGGCTACAAGCAATAGGACCCAATGTGAGTAGTTGGTCATGTTGCACGTAAGACCCGAGGTTAGACTAAGTTGTGGTGTAAAGCTACCCGGACCCGCCCGGCTTAACTAGTAACCACAACAAAGTCTAATGTGAGAGGTTGGGGTGCATTAATTAAATTAATGCCACATGATAAGGTTAAGTAAAGTTTGCTAATGACACTTAACCGATATGACACAAATAGGTAGGTTAAGTGGGACCGGGCTTGACTTCTTAATAACACTTAACCAAGCAAGATGATTAAAGGATGGGGTTAAGCTACCCTATACTTAACCAATCCGACACGATAGTTTAATGGGATTAAGATAATCTATGCTTAATCAATCTAGTAGGATAATCCGATAGGATTAAGGTAAACTAGTACTTGGCCAAATTGACTTGATAGGGATTAAGTCATGAGCCTCTGGGTACGCTCAACCAACTTGTAGGGCTAAGTCCTGAACTTAAATACCTAGCCAATCTTGACGTGATTCGTGGCGGGTTAAGCCATGGACTTGAATGATAACACTTAACCCAATAGACAAACCCTAGTTAGAGGAACTAGGTAGAAAACCGTAGTTAATCAAGGATAACGGGAAGGGAGGCTAAGTGGTAAACCTTAGTTAAGGGTAACTAAGTAATAATTCTTAGCTAAGGACATAGGACTAATTCTCAAACCGATGAGTAACCTGATACGGTAGGTCACCGCTTAGTATACGAGGGGGAGCAAGTTATCTGACTTGGATAAAAGCTCCAGCGCACTGGGTGCCGAAGTGGAAACTTCGGGGGACGTGAGGATATTCTTGGGATCCCTCTGTGGGCTGCCAAGTAATTATACTAGGCCCATGAGAGGTTAAGGTCTGCGGTAGAAGAACCAAGAGTATGCCTTGGTTGCTATGCGAGCGACCTAAAGACTGGGGTGGATTAGCGTGGAGTCGGCGATACTTGGTTTTGCCCTGGATAGCACGTCGTCGACTACCTACCATCTTTAGTCAATCGTGTACGAACGGAAAGGCAGGGAACCCCCAACAGACCATGTTCTTGCTATCGAGTCATGGGTGAGGTAGGCCCGTAGGGAAGTGGGGCTATAGTGGGGCCGGGATGTGGTTCTCATACATGATTTTTTCTTGGGTTGCCTTTCAGTAGTTGAGGGAGGGGTCACGTGGGACCATAGCCACGGGCACGAAAACAGACCTTGATATCTGCATCAGCAGACGACTTAAAGCTCCCGACCGAGTTCCGTATTTCTTGGTTTGCCCTGGCACGGAACTCGGATGGCACATTGGGAAACATGTGCATCTAGACATGGGAAACGATTCACGATACATACATGGGATCAAGGGCATGGTTGACGGGTGGCGTAATCCCTAGAGGTCCTAGGTGGCCAAAACCCAAACCGAGACACGGAAACGATCATTAGGTAGCATAATCCCTAGCGGTCCTAGGTGGTATAAATCCTAAGTGGACGTGCAATAGTTCATGGTAAGGAAACGCAACTAGATCAAGGGTTGCAGTCCAAAACAGCTCCAAGGATAAAATGTTTACATGGGAAAGCCCGTACGGCCTACGGTAAAGGACTGAACTTATATATGAAAGGAAACATACGGGTTGGGAAAACCTACATATGCTATAGATTAGACTGACATGGGCCATCACATGACGATGGCAAGGGATATTCATGGTTAACACGTGACGCAGGTTGGGACATTAGTACGAGAGGTGCAGAGCAGATGTACAGGATAGATACCATGGGACGTTATACGTGATAGATATCTCGGGATATTATACTTGATAGAAACCTGACGATGTGATACCTTGTTTTATCTTGACATCGTAATTTATCATGACACCTTAGTTCACCTGAGTTCAGTAGTTCATCCTGTTATTTTGACTTAGCTTATCTATCTTGTTATCATGCTTATGTTCATCTCAGCTTCACATGTCAGTTAACTTTACTAGTTTTTATACTAATAGTAGATAGGGCTTACTCAGTCTTTTTGACTGACCCGTTTTGTTTCGCCTCTTTTCTTCCGTTTCCCCCCCCCCAGGTTACAGGGAGGAAATACTGCTGTTTAGTTTGGACTTCTTCTGCTTGAAGGTCATCATGGATGGCTTGGACTTTTCTTGGCTATGGCTACTTTACTATCTTTATTTGGGGAATAATTTATGAAAAAGTCTTTATGCTTCTTTACTATTGCAAGACAGGTTTTGATGTACTCTGATGTAAAAGGCTTTAGACCTTAATTATAAATGTTTATGAAAGTTCGATTTTACTTCCGCTATTTTATATGTTCTGTCTTGTGATATTTCTGTGCATGTTTACCAATAATGCCCCTCTAAAGCTAGTGCATTCCTTTGTGAGTGACCCTAGCGGAGGCGGGGTGTTACACGTGGTATCAGAGCAGAAGGTTACCAGGCTGGGCAAAAGTTTTTAAAGACCTTCTGAAAATTTCTTGAAAACCGTTTACAAAGAAGCATTTTACAAGAAAAACTTTGTTTTGAAAAGCTATTCCCCAAAGGCCATTAGTACTGTCCTTGCTGTATCGGTTGAATCTTTCTTTTTCTTTTTCTTTTTCTCTTCCATCGGTAATCACAATGGTTTTGGTTACGACTAGTTTCCGAGTTAGGAAAGTGCTTTCTATACGATGGAGGTAGTTCTCGAGAGAAATAGAACTGAGTTAGGACAAAGGATGGCAATAGAAGGGTGGCTGGGCAAAGGAGGAAAAAAAAAAAGGGAAGTCGACAGGGCAGTCGACTTACCCCCCCCCCCCCCGTCGACAGCCCTGTTGACACGGCGCCTGTAGAAAGAAAAAAATATATAAGCCGCAGCCGACGGCTTTCTTCCCCAAAACCCCATTTCTCTGGCCCCTTCCCTTCCAGCCACCAAAACCCGAAAATTCACCACTTTCCCCACCTCCCATCACCTCGTTCCTCCACTATTCTTCATAAATTTTGTCTTAAATCGAAGCTAAAGACCCTCTCTACACGGATCTATAGTTTACCTCTTCGGATTCGTGCTCGAACCAACATGGCTAATCCACCCAATCTCCACGAGCTTTACCCTCAATTAACCGCGCAAGAGGTCGAGTGGTGTGACGAGCAACAAGAGATAATCGAGCATTACGTGCGGATCGCCAATAGGAACTTGCTTTTAGGCCGACCGGTGAGGTTTGCGGATTTTGCGGGAACCGCCGTGGAAAATTTGTTTGCTAATGCGGGTTTGATTCATATTCTGGATACGCACACGACCGAGAGGAGAGGCTACAAACGTATGGTAAGACTTTTTGATGCTCATTTGGAAATTGGTGTGGATAATGATGGGCTAATAACCTATAGTTCACGGGTTAAGGGTACCCATATATTTATGAATGAGATCCAGTTTGGGGACATATTGAATATCCGTGGTACGGGACTAGATACGAACGATCTTGAGATGGATGATTTGAATGTGTGGGGTCGGATTTTTTTTAATGGACTGGTGAGACAATGGGATAGTACACATTTGCGCCCGCTAGCTAGGTTTGTGGTCAGAATATTACAATATAATCTTGCGGGGCAAAATGCTGGGTTTGATAGAGTCCCAGTCGTTGTTAAGGCCGCCACTTATGCTATTTTTGGGGGCATACAAATGAACTGGGCAAGGACCATCTTACAGCAATACCAAATTTATAGGGAAGCAAGGCACGCCAATATTTGTTTTGGGAACTTATGGACTACGGTTTTTAACCGATTTGGGGTTGATTTGCATGATGAGGACTATCTGACACTTTCTAACCATCCCTCTGCTATCATCACTGAAGCTGCACTAGGAAGGATGGGTATGAACATGCAAGATCTACAAGATGAGCCACAGCCTATGGAGCATGAGGGATTAGATGAGGGAGAGAGTGAAGGTGACGAGGAGGAAGAACCACATGATGGTCAGTTCGGACAGTTTGAGGAACCCTATCAGGCACCACAGCATGAGGACGAGCAGGCACAGACAGGGCATGCTTGGGAAGGAGCTTGGGCTCATCAGGCCCCAGCGCAGGAGGCTTCAGATACAGGTGCCTGGGACCCATGGGCTGCTAGGGATCCAGATTGGAGGACTGAGCTAAGGTATGTTTCAGAGCAGCAGGCTCGCATAATGAGGAGCCACCGGGACATAATGAAGTCACAGCAAGAGACGCTGCAGGCACAGGTAGGCCTAGCTCAGACTCAGCAGCAGATGCTCTAAGAAATGGGTAGCGCCTATGATCAGTTAGGAGCGGGGATACAGGATATACAGTTAGAAGTTAGGCAAGGGAACCGACGACATGAAGAGAGGTTAGATAGCTTAGAGGAGCTCATCCGTGGCTACTTCCATCAGGGTTGACTTCTATCAGTGTATCCGTAGGATAGTATTTTTATTCAGTACTGTTTTCTTTGTTATCTAGTAGTAACGATGTACTGAAAACTATCTTAATATTAGCATGTTGTTTGTTTATGAAATCTGTTGTGCTTAATGTAATTATGAAATATTGCACGATAATGCCTTATAAACAAAGTAAAGCGAGAAAGTAATAAAACGGGAAATCTTTCCGTTGTATAAAGTTTAGAAAATTAGATTTTTTTTTTAAATTAAAAATGGATGGTAAGGTCTTGGATGCGCCAATTGGATGAACTTCACTCTTATCTTGTAAGAGTGGGGGAAAATTTGGATGAAATTGCTTTCTAAAATTTTCGCATTCATTTAGAACTGCAAGTATATTTTAGGATGAAAGCATCATGTTTTCAGAAAAGAAATTTTCAAGAAATAGCATTCATATAGGTGGTACCACAAGTTAGGCATACATATTTTTCTATATTGTGATTCACTTTTGCACATGTGCACATGGTTGCAACAATTGGCTGAACACTTATGGATGATAATGAGGGGACATAAATCCTACTATTATTGAATTTCGGGGACGAAATTCCTTAAGGGTGGGAGAATGTGACACCCCGTATTTTTACGCTTTAGGAATGAGAAATTTACGTACGTAGGTGATGATACGCAAGCATATAAACTAATGAACTATGAAAATAAAAGATATTCTGGTTATACTTTTAGAATTAAGTTAAACGAAAGTTACCATTGTGTTTGTCTCGGAAAAATACGCGAAACAGAGTCCGAGTTTTCGAGAATAGGAGCCCATATGACCCAGTTAAGGCCCATATCAATTTTCAGGAAATTCAAGTATGAAACAAATCAGAAACTCAGAATTTTGGTCCAGGCGGGGTAGGCGGGAATTTTCCCGCCAAAGCCCATGTCGACAGGGGTGTCGACAGGGCTGTCGACACCCCAGGCCCAAGTCGACAGGGCTGTCGACTTGGGAGTCGACTGGGCCCAGAAACACACTTCTGTGTGCCACGGCCTGGTGCACCTGGTCATCTGTTTTGGTCTAGTCTGGTGGCCTGAGACGGGTTTTAAAGGTTCAGATTGATCCTAGGGTTAATCCTAAGGTCCTAATCACTCCTAATCTCTATAAATAAGCCCCTAACCTACCCCTAAACCCTCATTATTCACTCATGTAACTAAACTATGGCCAAATTTCTACTCTCATGGCCTCCACTCAACTATCCTAGCCTCCACTTCGTTTGTATGAGAGGTTTCATGATCATGAGAGTATTAGAGAGTCCCTATGTTAGTATGAGAGCCCCTCAAGTTGATTGCAAGGCAAAAGCGTTGGTCTTTGTTCATAAAGATGGCATTTTTGTTGATTTGGAGCATCCATCTTTGGGTTTTTTGGATGATGGCATGCATAGGATTCGTCACAAGCTTTAGCTTAATCGGTTTAGGCCTTCATAGCAATGTAAGCCTATTTCTACTCTTGTATTTTAACTATGAAGTTAATATGTTATGTTGCAAGTTGAGTTTGGGGTTAATCATGATATGTGCTTTGATCTTATGATTTTATGCATAAGATTACTCTATGCATGTTAATAAAGTCATTACCTTGGCTTTATGCATAGAAAGGTATGATCTTTGGTGGAAAATGTTGCATAATGCAACTTTGAAACTCTCATAACCCTTGCATTAACATGCATAGAATGTTATATGCATGTTACTAGCCCTTATCTCATGCTATCTATGGCCATGTTCCACCTATTTGCCATGTTTGACGTTATGCATGCATATGAACCTTATGCAAGTTGAAACCATGTTATGCATGCATATGAACACTATGTATGATCACATCTTTGTCTCATGTCACCATGTTAAACTTGTGGCTCCAACCCCTCTATGCCATGATTATGCCAAGTTCCCTCTTTCTATCCTTTGTGAGCTATTGCGATATGTAAGCGATGGGATTGCGTTTGGGGATTGGGTAAACTTAAAAGACATAAAAACATAAGCTTGGGAATTTACCTATTAAGTTAGGTCTACCCATTGGGAATTTACCTATTAAGTTAGGTCTACCCAATTGCTTGAAAATTTGTAACGTGATGGACATGACACTTAGAAAACACGAGAATGGCCAACTCGAGGTTGGGTTGAGCTTGTAGCATAAACCTACCCGGAACCGACCGGCTTAACTAGTGGCTACAAGCAATAGGACCCAATGTGAGTAGTTGGTCATGTTGCACGTAAGACCCGAGGTTAGACTAAGTTGTGGTGTAAAGCTACCCGGACCCGCCCGGCTTAACTTGTAACCACAACAAAGTCTAATGTGAGAGGTTGGGGTGCATTAATTAAATTAATGCCACATGATAAGGTTAAGTAAAGTTGGCTAATGACACTTAACCGATATGACACAAATAGGTAGGTTAAGTGGGACCGGGCTTGACTTCTTAATAACACTTAACCAAGCAAGATGATTAAAGGATGGGGTTAAGCTACCCTATACTTAACCAATCCGACACGATAGTTTAATGGGATTAAGATAATCTATGCTTAATCAATCTAGCAGGATAATCCGATAGGATTAAGGTAAACTAGTACTTGGCCAAATTGACTTGATAGGGATTAAGTCATGAGCCTCTGGGTACGCTCAACCAACTTGTAGGGCTAAGTCCTAAACTTAAATACCTAGCCAATCTTGACGTGATTCGTGGCGGGTTAAGCCATGGACTTGAATGATAACACTTAACCCAATAGACAAACCCTAGTTAGAGGAACTAGGTAGAAAACCGTAGTTAATCAAGGATAACGGGCAGGGAGGCTAAGTGGTAAACCTTAGTTAAGGGTAACTAAGTAATAATTCTTAGCTAAGGACATAGGACTAATTCTCAAACCGATGAGTAACCTGATACGGTAGGTCACCGATTAGTATACGAGGGGGAGCAAGTTATCTGACTTGGATAAAAGCTCCAGCGCACTGGGTGCCGAAGTGGAAGCTTCGGGGGACGTGAGGATATTCTTGGGATCCCTCTGTGGGCTGACAAGTAATTATACTAGGCCCATGAGAGGTTAAGGTCTGCGGTAGAAGAACCAAGAGTATGCCTTGGTTGCTATGCGAGCGACCTAAAGACTGGGGTGGATTAGCGTGGAGTCGGCGATACTTGGTTTTGCCCTGGATAGCACGTCGTCGACTACCTACCATCTTTAGTCAATCGTGTACGAACGGAAAGGCAGGGAACCCCCAACAGACCATGTTCTTGCTATCGAGTCATGGGTGAGGTAGGCCCGTAGGGAAGTGGGGCTATAGTGGGGCCGGGATGTGGTTCTCATACATGATTTTTTCTTGGGTTGCCTTTCAGTAGTTGAGGGAGGGGTCACGTGGGACCAAAGCCACGGGCACGAAAACAGACCTTGATATCTGCATCAGCAGACGACTTAAAGCTCCCGACCGAGTTCCGTATTTCTTGGTTTGCCCTGGCACGGAACTCGGATGGCACATTGGGAAACATGTGCATCTAGACATGGGAAACGATTCACGATACATACATGGGATCAAGGGCACGGTTGACGGGTGGCGTAAATCCTAGAGGTCCTAGGTGGCCAAAACCCAAACCGAGACACGGAAACGATCATTAGGTAGCATAATCCCTAGCGGTCCTAGGTGGTATAAATCCTAAGTGGACGTGCAATAGTTCATGGTAAGGAAACGCAACTAGATCAAGGGTTGCAGTCCAAAACAGCTCCAAGGATAAAATGTTTACATGGGAAAGCCCGTACGGCCTACGGTAAAGGACTGAACTTATATATGAAAGGAAACATACGGGTTGGGAAAACCTACATATGCTATAGATTAGACTGACATGGGCCATCACATGACAATGGCAAGGGATATTCATGGTTAACACATGACGCAGGTTGGGACATTAGTACGAGAGGTGCAGAGCAGATGTACAGGATAGATACCATGGGACGTTATACGTGATAGATATCTCGGGATATTATACTTGATAGAAACCTGATGATGTGATACCTTGTTTTATCTTGACATCGTAATTTATCATGACACCTTAGTTCACCTGAGTTCAGTAGTTCATCCTGTTAGTTTCACTTAGCTAATCTATCTTGTTATCATGCTTATGTTCATCTCAGCTTCACATGTCAGTTAACTTTACTAGTTTTTATACTAATAGTAGATAGGGCTTACTCAGTCTTTTTGACTGACCCGTTTTGTTTCGCCTCTTTTCTTCCGTTTCCCCCCCCCCCAGGTTACAGGGAGGAAATACTGCTGTTTAGTTTGGACTTCTTCTGCTTGAAGGTCATCATGGATGGCTTGGACTTTTCTTGGCTATGGCTACTTTACTGTCTTTATTTGGGGAATAATTTATGAAAAAGTCTTTATGCTTCTTTACTATTGCAAGACAGGTTTTGATGTACTCTGATGTAAAAGGCTTTAGACCTTAATTATAAATGTTTATGAAAGTTCGATTTTACTTCCGCTATTTTATATGTTCTGTCTTGTGATATTTCTGTGCATGTTTACCAATAATGCCCCTCTAAAGCTAGTGCATTCCTTTGTGAGTGACCCTAGCGGAGGCGGGGTGTTACATCAAGTCAAATTGGTTAAGTGTTTATTTGTCATAACCCTATCAGATTATCATGTTTGATTGATTAAGCATAGATTATCTTAATCCCATCAGATTATTGAGTCGGATTGGTTAAGTATAGGTTAACTTACCCCTATCCACTAATCGTATTACAATGGTTAAGCCTAATTTAAAAGGTCTTGTGACTTAACCCTACCAGGTCCACATATTAGATTGGTTAAGTGTAGGTTACTTAACCTCATCAAGTCATCATGTATAATTGGCTAAGTATAAGTTGCTTAACCCCATTAAATTATCATGTTAAATTGATTAAGTATTGGTTACTTAACCTCATTGAATTACCAAGTTTAGATTGGTTAAGTGTTTAACTTAACCCCATCAAATTACCGTGTTTAGATTAGTTAAGTATAGGTTACTTAACCCCATCTAATTACCGTGTTTAGATTAGTTAAGTCTAAATTACTTAACCCCATCTAATTACCAAGTCGGATTAGTTAAGTGTGAATTACTTAACCCCATCTAATTACCAAGTCGGATTAGTTAAGTGTAAATTACTTAACCCCATTTAGTTACCAAGTCGGATTAGTTAAGGGTAAATTACTTAACCCTATCCCCTAATTGTCTTGTATGGTTAAGTGTCATTAAGAAATCAAGCCCGGTCCCACTTAACCTACCCATTCATGTCATATCGGTTAAGTGTCATTAGTCAAATTTACTTAACCTTATCATGTGGCATTAATTTAATTAATGCACTCTCAACCTCTCACATTAGACCTTGCTGTGGTTACTAGTTAAGCCGGGCGGGTCCGGGTAGTTTTACACCACAACCTAGTCTAACCTCGGGTCTTAAGCGCGACATGACCAACTTCTCACATTGGATCCTATTGTTTGTAGCCACTAGTTAAGCCGGGCGGGTCCGGGTAGATTTATGCTACAAACTCAACCCAACCTCGAGTTGGCCACTTTCATGTTTGGTCTAGTGTCTTATTACACTTACATCCCACCCATGTCTAGTTCAAGTTCCATGTTTTCCCACGTGTCATGACCATATTTAAGTGTATCATGAATGTCATGTTCTCATGTAAACCCCATGTCAAGTTTTTCATGTCATACCCACGTTCTTCCTAAACTACCCCAAACGTATTTCCAACCCAAGGGGAAGCGAGTCACATAGTAGGGTATTATGCCAACCTATTGGCTAAAAACATGCATAGTATCATAAGGAAATTTGGCCATAAACATGCATAGTATCATAAGGAAATTTGGCCACAAGCATGCATAGTTTCATAAGGGGATTTGGCCATAAACATGCATAGTGTCATAAGGGAATTTGGCCACAAATATGCATAGTACCATAATTGAATTTGGCCACAAACATGCATAAGCCCCAAAGTCAAGTCTTTGCCCATGTTTCACAAGTCAAGTGGTTCCCAAGGGTTCATGCTAACATTTCATAGATAAAGATTCAAACTTGCAAGATATACTAGGTTAAACATAACATGAATGGCATGATTAAGTCGCTACAACTTAGCCCAAAGTCATAGATCATAGAAAAGGGGCAAAATTAGGTTCACATAAGCTAGCATACTTATGTTTCATCGCATTTTATCCCATGTCACATTAGAACCACCGTTAGAATCTACAAGTAGCTAGAACTTACATAGCGAGGCTTAGGGAATGAGCATGATCCGTCTTGACGAAGAAAGGTGGATCCTTTGTCGAAGAATCATCATGGAATTTGCATAGCAATGTTGATCGAGCCTCGATTTGGTGTAGCAAGCTTGCACCTTTCGATTCGGATCCGATTTGCATGCATAGTCTCTTGGAGTTGGAGATGGAGGCCATGATCACTTGGCATTTGGGCAGCACTTCGTGGCATGAGTGATTTGTGAGGGTTTAGGGTAGGCTTAGGGGTCTTTTTTATAGAGATTAGGAGTAGTTTAGGCCGTAGGATAAACCCTAGGATAGATCTGAACCCTCAAAAATCGTCACAAGCCTCCAAAACAGAGCCAACATGACAACCAGGTGCACCAGGTCGCTGGTTCGACCAGGGGGGGTCGACCCAGAGGTCGACACCCATGTCGACCCCCTGGAGGGGGGTCGACCCCGGGGTCGACACCCATGTCGACCCCCTGGAGGGGGGGGGGGGTCGACCCAGGGTCGACACCCTGTGTGTCTGGCGGGAATTTTCCCGCCTTCTCTTTCTGGGCTAAATTTCAAATCTGTTTTCAGATTTGAATTTTCGTGAAACTTCGTTGGGCCTTAACAGGGTCATACGGACTCCTATTTACGAAATTTCGGACTCTATTTCGCGTATTTTTCCGAGACGAACGCAATGGCGCAACCCGTTTATCCTGATTCAGATTTTATAATTTAATTCTGCCTTGATTCTTGTCTTAACACGTTGTTAAAATTCGGGTTGTTACATTCTCCCCTCCTTTAAGGATTTCTTCCCCGAAATCTCCAAGTTAGGAAGAACGCATCCTACCATCCATCTACTCATAACATCATCCACAGGCAAACATTGTCCTTAAATGATTTCTAATGCCATATGAACATATGCAAAACGTGTGTGTATATGCTCCTTAGCTAATGCTAATGATCAGGCCTGAATGATCTTTCTAATGCAAAATATGTTTAGTGCCATGAGTCCAACATGTATGCAAATAGTCCTAGTCATATAAGTACTATATGCGTGCACAAACATTCATTCATATGCAACATCCGCATGATAAACATTCAATTTCATCCATAAACAAGTATAAATACTCGTGCATATGCAACATGAAACGTGACCGCGTCAATCTAGTATCTAATGTGTATTCGCGCATCCACGAGCAACCACTTGCAACCATTTGCAACCCTATCAATCATAACATGTTTCAAACACATGTTTACATCCATAGGATTCTACCTAAAGTTCTCACGATAGGATCGAGGAGATAAACAAGGTAAACTCCCTATGGGGTTTGCAACAGAAATAGGACCGAGAGGATATTCACCAAAAGATAACATGCGAGCAAGCTCTACAGGAAAAACCAGCGATCAAGGATACACTCTTTAAAAAGAGGTACGATGCGTGTGTCTAGCCTTACGTCTTCTAAGTCGTGTTTCCTTGAGCTTAATTCCTCGGTGCCTTAACCATCTTTTTAACTCCATGATTTCGTAGCTCCTCGATTCCTATTTCCAAGATATGAGTTAGAACTCATTTCATTGTCGCCTCTTATTCCACTATCACTTATCCTTTCCCTTGTATACTTGGCTCAAACGTATCCACTTACTCGTGCAAGCTCTCCAAAATTCACTAGGGAATTCTGGATCTCGTTTTCCGATGCCAATCCATGTTGCCAAGAGTACTTACTAGGGTGATTCCCACAACTCATGCTTAAGCGAAACGAACCATCCGCCTCAGCAGCGAATTCTATTCGAACGGATTACCAACAACTGCATCCCGAGATTCTAGGTAACTAACCATGACAGAACCCAAAAGGTTATACGAGACTTCGAGGGTATCACCAAGGTGAGTCGAGAGTCTAACCACCCTCTTTCCTAAAACCGAGAATGGCACCCCTTATTGGGTGACCACTTTATCCCTAGAATCCATCCGTAGCCGAGACATGTCATTCTCAAATCCAAACAAGTCATGAAGAAATGGACCAACTCTCCAACCAGATTTTTGGGACAAAAACTGGGATCCTCTACCATGCTAGTACCAAGGTGCAGAGACTCAACTATCCAAGCAGAATTAAATGATACGATGATCTAGACAAAGTCTGGACGGGATGATAGAAAAGAACGACTAAACCTTTACCAGAAACGGTACCATTTCTTTTAGGTACCCTAGAAATGGGAGCGTACAATTGCCCTCTCCGATGATCTTGTCCTTGTCCTCCTTGATGGACTAAGCCATACCAACAAGTTGCTTATCCTTAAGCTCGCGTCCTTCATCCTTACTCTTATTATCCTTCCGTGTACCACGGCAACAGGTCTCTCGAGAACCACCTCCATCGTACGGAAAACACCTACGTAGCACGAAAAGATTAGTCGCAGTTAAAACTACTGCGACTACAGATGGAGGAAAGAAAGGAAAAGAAATTCAATCAAGGAAACGAAGGATAGTGCTAATGGCCTTTGGGGAATAGCCTTTTAAAACAAACTTTTCTTGAAAAATGCTTCTTTGTAAAACAGTTTCTCAAATAGTTTTCAGAAGGTTTTAAAAACTTTTGCCCAGTCTGGTAACCTTCTGCTCTGATACCAAATGTAACACCCCACCTCCGCTAGGGTCACTCAGAAAGGGAATGCACTAGGTTTGGTGAAGCATTATCGAGGTAAACATGCACAGAAATATTACAAGACAGAACATATATAAAACAGAGGAAGTAAAACAAATTTCATTACCTTATAAAATAAGGTCTAAAGCCTTTTACATCAGAATACATCAAAACCTGTCTTGCAAAAGTAAAGAAGCATAAAACCATTTCATAAATTATTCCCCAAGTAAAACAGTAAAGTAGCCATAGCCAAGAAAAGTCCAAGCCATGCGTGATGATCTTCAGGCAGAAGAAGTCCGAACTAGATAAAAGTGTTTCCTCCCTGAAACCTGGGGGGGGGGGGGGGGGGAACGGAAGACAAAGAGGCGAAACAAAACGGGATCAGTCATAAAGACTGGTAAGTCCTATCTACTTCCAGTATAAAAACAGGTAAAGGTAACATGACATGCATAAACTGAAAGTAAACATAAGGATGACACAAGATAGATAAACTAAACCAGGGTAACAGGCTGAACTACTGTAGCAAGGTAAACTAGGATATCATGATAAACTACGGTGTCATGATAAATCAAGGTATCCCATCGTCAGGTTTCTATCAAGTATACTATCCTAAGGTATCTATCCTGTATAACATCCCACGGTATCTATCATGTATATTTCTCATGGTTCTAACATGTATATTTGCTCTGCACCTCTCGTACTAGTATCCCAACCCGCGTCATGTGTCAACTATGAATGTCCCTTGCCCAATGTCATGTAATGGTCCATGTCAACCTAAAATATAGCATATGTAGGTTTTCCCAACTCGTATGTTTCTTTCCATGTATAAGTTCAGTCCTTTGCCATAGGCCATACATGCTTTCCTATGTAAATCTATACCACTTCAATGTAGTACCTTTTTATCCTTGAAGTTTTTTTGGACTGCTACCCTTGATCTGGTTATGTTTTCGTACCATGAACTGTCGCGTGTTCACTTAGGATTTATGTCACCTAGGACCACTAGGGATTATACTACCAAATGAATGTTTCCGTGTCTCGGTTTGGGTTCAGCCACCTAGGGCCACTAGGGATTATGCCACCCGTAAACCGCGCCCTATCCCGCGTATGTATCGTGAATCGTTTTCCATGTCTAGATGCACGTGTTCCTCAATGTGCCATCCGAGTTCCGTGCCAGGGCAAATCAAGAAACACGGAACTCGGTCGGGAGCTTTAAGTCGTCTGCTGATGCAGATATCAAGGTCTGTTTTTGTACCCGTGGCTATGGTCCCACGTGACCCCTCCCTCAACTACTGAAAGGCAATCCAAGAAAAATCATGTATGAGAACCCCATCCCGGCCCCACTATAGCCCCACTTTCCTATAGGCCAACCTCACCCATGACTCGATAGCAAGAACATGGTCTGTTGGGGGTTCCCTGCCTTTCCGTTCGTACACGATTGACTAAAGATGGTAGGTAGTCGGTGACTTGCTATCCAGGGCAAAATCAAGTATCGTCGACTCCACGCTAATCCATCCCAGTCTTTAGGTTGCTCGCATAGCAACCAAGGCATACCCTTGGCTCTTCTACCGCAGACCTTAACCTCTATGAGGCCGGGTTTCATGGACCACCTGCCACCTCACAGAGGGATACCAAGAGTACCCTCACGTCCCCCAAAGCTACCGCTTCGCTACCCAGTTCGTTGGAGCCCTTATCCAAGTCGGATAATTTGCTCCTCCTCGTGTGTTTAAGCGATGACCTACCATATCGGGTTACTCATCCATTCATGAACTAGTCACATGTCCTTGGCTAAGAATTATTACTTAGTTATACTTAACTAAGGTTTACCACTTAGCTTCTTTTCCCCGTTACCCTTGATTAACCACGATTTTCTACCTAGTTCCTCTCACTAGGGTTTGGTCTATTGGGTTACGTGTTGTTATTCAGGTTCATGACTTAGCCCGCCTACGAATCATGTCAAGATTGGCGAAGTATTTGAGTTCGAGGTTTAGCCCTACAAGTTGGTTAAGTATACCAAGAAGCTCATGACTTAACCCTATCAAATCAAATTGGTTAAGTATTTATTTGTCTTAACCCTATCAGATTATCATGTTTGATTGATTAAGCATAGATTATCTTAATCCCATCAGATTATCGAGTCGGATTGGTTAAGTATAGGTTAACTTACCCCTATCCACTAATCGTATTACAATGGTTAAGCCTAATTTAAAAGGTCTTGTGACTTAACCCTACCAGGTCCACATATTAGATTGGTTAAGTGTAGGTTACTTAACCTCATCAAGTCATCATGTATAATTGGCTAAGTATAAGTTACTTAACCCCATTAAATTATCATGTTAAATTGATTAAGTATTGGTTACTTAACCTCATTGAATTACCAAGTTTAGATTGGTTAAGTGTTTAACTTAACCCCATCAAATTACCGTGTTTAGATTAGTTAAGTATAGGTTACTTAACCCCATCTAATTAACGTGTTTAGATTAGTTAAGTCTAAATTACTTAACCCCATCTAATTACCAAGTCGGATTAGTTAAGTGTGAATTACTTAACCCCATCTAATTACCAAGTCGGATTAGTTAAGTGTAAATTACTTAACCCCATTTAGTTACCAAGTCGGATTAGTTAAGCGTAAATTACTTAACCCTATCCCCTAATTGTCTTGTATGGTTAAGTGTCATTAAGAAATCAAGCCTGGTCCCACTTAACCTACCCATTCGTGTCATATCGGTTAAGTGTCATTAGTCAAATTTACTTAACCTTATCATGTGGCATTAATTCAATTAATGCACTCTCAACCTCTCACATTAGACCTTGTTGTGATTACTAGTTAAGCCGGGCGGGTCCGGGTAGTTTTACACCACAACCTAGTCTAACCTCGGGTCTTAAGCGCGACATGACCAACTTCTCACATTGGATCCTATTGTTTGTAGCCACTAGTTAAGCCAGGCGGGTCCGGGTAGATTTATGCTACAAACTCAACCCAACCTCGAGTTGGCCACTTTCATGTTTGGTCTAGTGTCTTATTACACTTACAACCCACCCATGTCTAGTTCAAGTTCCATGTTTTCCCATGTGTCATGACCATATTTAAGTGTATCATGAATGTCATGTTCTCATGTAAACCCCATGTCAAGTTTTTCATGTCATACCCACGTTCATCCTAAACTACCCCAAACATATTTCCAACCCAAGGGGAAGCGATTCACATAGTAGGGTATTATGCCAACCTATTGGCTACAAACATGCATAGTATCATAAGGAAATTTGGCCATAAACATGCATAGTATCATAAAGAAATTGGGCCACAAGCATGCATAGTTTCATAAGGGGATTTGGCCATAAACATGCATAGTGTCATAAGGGAATTTGGCCACAAATATGCATAGTACCATAAGTGAATTTGGCCACAAACATGCATAAGCCCCAAACTCAAGTCTTTGCCCATGTTTCACAAGTCAAGTGGTTCCCAAAGGTTCATGCTAACATTTCATAGATAAAGATTCAAACTTGCAAGATATACTAGGTTAAACATAACATGAATGGCATGATTAAGTCGCTACAACTTAGCCCAAAGTCATAGATCATAGAAAAGGGGCAAATTTAGGTTCACATAAGCTAGCATACTTATGTTTCATCGCATTTTATCCCATGTCACATTAGAACCACCGTTAGAATCTACAAGTAGCTAGAACTTACATAGCGAGGCTTAGGGAATGAGCATGATCCGTCTTGACGAAGAAAGGTGGCTCCTTTGTCGAAGAATCGTCATGGAATTTGCGTAGCAACGTTGATCGAGCCTCGATTTGGTGTAGCAAGCTTGCACCTTTCGATTCGGATCCGATTTGCATGCATAGTCTCTTGGAGTTGGAGATGGAGGCCATCATCACTTGGCATTTGGGCAGCACTTCGTGACATGAGTGATTTGTGAGGGTTTAGGGTCGGCTTAGGGGTCTTTTTATAGAGATTAGGAGTAGTTTAGGCCGTAGGATAAACCCTAGGATAGATCTGAACCCTCAAAAATCATCATAAGCCTCCAAAACCGAGCCAACATGACAAGCAGGTGCACCAGGTCGCTGGTTCGACCAGGGGGGGGGGGGGGGTCGACCCAGGGGTCGACACCCATGTCGACCCCCTGGAGGGGGGTCGACCCCGGGGTCGACACCCATGTCGACCCCCTGGATGGTGGGGGGGGGGGGTCGACCCAGGGGTCGACACCCTGTGTGTCTGGCGGGAATTTTCCCGCCTTCTCTTTCTGGGCTGAATTTCAAATCTGTTTTCGGATTTGAATTTTCGTGAAACTTCGTTGGGCCTTAACTGGGTCATACGGACTCCGATTTACGAAATTTCGGACTCTATTTCGCGTATTTTTCCGAGACGAACGCAGTGGCACAACCCGTTTATCCTGATTCAGATTTTATAATTTAACTCTGCCTTGATTCTTGTCTTAACACGTTGTTAAAATTCGGGTTGTTACATAAACCATCATTCGGATCTAATGAAAGTGGGTTTAGGTCAAAACTCTTTACCAATCAAAAGTTATGGTCGAAACAAGATCAACTCAGGGGCAAAATGGTCATTTAAAAATCAGCAAAAATCATGAACATGGGAAATGAGCCCAATAGTCGTCTCCCAAAGTTTCATGACCATTTTCGCATGAGAAAGAAATAAATATTCTACTATCCTCTGATGCGTAGAATGCGGGTCGTTACAGTCATGTAATGGAATATTAATTTTTGATTAAAAATTAAAATGGAAGTTGGAATCATTTTAAAATGAATTTATAAACGATTTATAAAATACGTTTTAAATGAAAATCGATGAAATATATATTATATATATTTATATGGCTTGAATAGAACGCGCCACACAGCGTCTGTTTGTGAATTTCGACCATTAACTTCAAATTGATGTAACGGGAGATTCGACCGTCGGATTCTCCTACAAACAGAACAGTTGGGTCATATTGGAAAGTCCTTTCCAATGAACATAAGAGATTTAAATTTGAATGGTTGGATTTCAAAATATCTCCAAATCAATTTCAGAAAAGGTCGCTATGGATGCAGTTCGGTGGCCGTTATTGAAAACCGACTACAAGGGTCTTAATAAAATTATTAAAAATATGGAAAAATTGTGTAAAATCATAATAAATGATTTGGAAAGATTTTGGATGAAAAATTCCAAATTTGAGAAGATAAAAGTATATTTTTTTATCGAAACGGACTAGTTATTAATTAAAATAATAATCCAATGTTTTTAAATAAATAAATAAGATTCGTAAATGGTTTTAGGAATAACCAGAATTTTCCAATGTATGAATTGGAATGAATTTGAATGGAAATAAACTTTAGAATATTTCGATATTGGATTCCATGATTTTACGAATATTGTTATGGGAATTTGGAAGATACAGATATCATTATTCCTAGTACGATATCCGTTAGTTTTAGAATTTGATATTGAATATAAGTCAATATATTTTTTATTCAGTGCCTTGTATTTGATATCAAATTGGATTTTGGGTTTTTCGTGAATGGTGTCTTCATTAACACTGTTCTTAAACAAAGTTGAGATTAGAATAAATCTTTTAATTAATATTTATGGAAGTTTACCAATTAATTAATATTTAATTGGAATTGAATTGAAAACGGGATTTTGGGTTTGATGTTTTAAATAACACTAGTTCTTTAAACCAATTAACAGTGAAGATATGATTTGGAATTTACAAATCTTTTAATTAATTAATGGAATTTTTCCAAAGTAAAGTTTTCCAATTTAAAATATTAAATTGGAATTCAATGGAATTCGATTTGGTAAAAAATCGAGATGAGCTTCTGTGAGTGAAGACCGTTACGATTTATGGAATTTAAAAGGCCTTGCCGCTATTCCACTTATAGTATTAGTTTGACACGGAAATTTATATCGATCATATACTGTTACGATTTCCGTGAAGATTCCATTTTGATGGAAGATGATTTTGGGTTTATCATGAACTTTGTTTTAAAGGACATTGATTCTTTAACCTAGTAAAAAGAAGGATCAATTTCCAGAAAATTGAATAATCATCAAGTGGTGATTTTTGAGATTAAAACTGAACTGGAGTTTTAATAAAACTTTAATTAGATTGGAATGAATGGTCATTAAATTTACCCAAAACATGAGATGTGATATAAACCAAATATTCTTGGTTGTTGATATTGATTATGATTGATTGACTGTTTGGATTGTGCTCGACCAGTTTATGAGAAAATATGCTTTTACATTTAGCATTGGGTTGGGTAGAAATATTTATATGCTAACATCTTGTGAAACACTTCACGATTTGACTATAATATGTTTAGCGGTGTTGTTTAGTTCTAAATTTATTGAATGATTTTGAAATGATATTTTTCTTAAGTGAAAAGAAATTGCAACACCCCACCTCCGTTAAGGTCACTCACAAAGGGAATGCCTTAACTTTGGTGGAGCGTTTTAGTAGACAAAACAGAAATTTACAAGGCAGATAAACAATACTTGAGAAATTATAACTTTATTACAGCGGAAAACATAACCAGTATGGTTACATCTTTACCAAAAACTCAAGTACATAAATATCAGTCTTGTTCAGAAAATCATCGGAGTACAAAACTTTAAAATCATAATCCCCACATAAGCTGCCATAAGGAGTCAAGCCATACTTTAAGAACTCTAAGTACTTCAAGCAGAAGAAATCCGGATCAAGCTAAAGTATTCCCTCCTTGGAAAACCTGGGAGGAGGGGGGGAACGGAAGAAAAGGGGCGAAAAACAAGCAAGGTCAGACATAAAGTCTGGCAAGTCCAGTGACTTTCAGCATATGAACAGATAATAATAATCATGGCATGCAAATAAAACTGGATGAGAGATAACAGTAACAGGAGCAGCAGATGTACTTAGGTTAAACAGAAGAAACAGAATAATAGTACTTTTCAATTCTCTGCACTAATACTAGTATAACAGGATTAGGTGTCACCCTAATGTCTAAACTGAAGTAGAAACGGGAACAAAATAATTTCCACAGAAACAGAACGCTAATAATGGGCCTTTACCACCCGAACAGAAACAGACAGAAACAGAATGCTAATAATGAGCCTTTACCACCCGATCAGAAACAGAAACAGATTAATCCCTACGGAAACAGAATGTAGAATTAGGTGTACACTAGTAAATGGGCCTTTACCACCCGAACAGACGGTACCAAGCATAAACAGACAGGTGTTGCCACCCAACAGAAACAGACAGTACCAATAGAAACAGACAGAACTAAGTGTACCCTAAAACCCTACCCCAAGCGATCGGCTCCCTAATACATAAATACCCTGTGTCGACTCCACAATAGGGTGTATCACTCCCTAAAGTGACAACCAATTGGAACAGGCCTATTTACAGATGTCACGGCGTCTTACATCCTCATAGGCAGACCGGGATCCATGCACGCACGTGACCCGGTTGGAACGCACCATCAACACCCCTCGCCATTATCAGAATGAACCACTTATAATTAGTTCAGTAAGCGTGCCCGGACCCTACCTACTGTTGGGTCAAAGTTTTGATACCAAAAAGGGTTACTGACTAATAAGGGTCCCAATCAACAGATGACACAAGTAATTTCCCTCCTAACCTTGTGTCCCAAAACTAAAAGATTTCAGATTAACTCGTTTACAAGTTCTGACATACAGAGTTCAGATCAACTAGTTCACAGATCAGACAAGTTTTCAGACTAACGGATCAGATATATGGATTTAACAGATTTACAGATTTTCTTAACTTTGTAATTGGGCCTACATATTCACGAAACGGGTTTGTTTAATTCATTAGTCCAACTGGTTTAACCCTATCCACCCAACACGTTTTAGACATCATATTTATCCCAGATTTGCATTAATTAAATATTAATGCATAGACCTCTCACATTAGGTCGGTAGCTTGTGGCCGCTGGATATGTCGGGCGGTTCCGAGTAGACTTCTGTCACAAGCCAGACCTAACCTCGTGTTTAAGCATATTTTGGTTATGCCTACGACCTCTCACATTAGACTGACAGTTTGTGGTTTATGGTTAGGCCGGGTGGTTCCGGCCGGACTTCTACCGCAAACAGTGTCTAACCTCGTGTCATAGCCAATTCATTCCAATACAGATTTTGCAGATATCAGACTAATTCTGTTTATTTAACAGATTGAACTTCTGTACAAGTTACAACAGAATATTCGAGGTTCTATTAACAAGTTTTGCTCAATTTTAAGTCGAGCCTACAGATTCACATACTTCAAATTTCAGCATTTCAGTTCCAATAGATTACGCCATTCAACAGATTAAACAGATAACAGATCTTGCATATTAGGCTATTTAGCAGATTTAGCATATAAGACAATTTAACATAATTAGCAGATTAGGCAATTCAATCTAATTAGCAGTTTAGGCAATATAATAGAACTAGCAGATTAGGCAATATAACAGATTTAGCAGATAATAGATTTAGCAGATTATATATATCTAAAACTCTATTTACATATCTTGCCCAATCATAAATTTAGCCTAAACTTACATGCCTAAATCAAGGTCATAATTCATAATACAATATATGCCCCAAATTTTAGCCTTAATATTCCCATTTACAGTTCATGTCAAAACTAGATTTAATATTCTAGTTCACCATTTATGTCCAAGACTAATACACATGTAAATCATTCTCTATTATAGCCAACTCAGATTATGCCAACATATTTGCTATGCCAGATTTACTTAATTAAGCTACGCCCAATCCCCATATAACATGTTTCCACAAGTTCTCTAAATACTCATGAAATAGCCCTATAGGCTCGATGTACATAACAGTGAATGGTAATAAACTAGCAAAGTTACATACTAAATATGAGATCTAACATCATTAAGGGAATAGGCATAAGAAACTAACTACAATAGTTATAGGCAAGTAACCACAATGGTCATAGGCGACTAATTACAATAGTTTCTTATTCAATGTCCTAGGCAATAGTCTCATAGTCATGAATCATAGTCATAGGCGATAGCCTCATAGTCAATGAATCATAGTCATGGGCAATAGTCTCATAGACAATGAATCATAGTCACGGGCAATAGTCTCATAGTCAATGAATCATAGTCATAGGCAATAGTCTCATAGGCAACAGTTTCATGTCCAATTGTGCATTATTATTTGTCCCAAAATTTAGCGTTCGTGCGTTAATCTCTAATGAGATTCGGCGCAGGCTCGTAGTAGCCTGGCTATAGAACAGAAAGAAGAAAGAGGTATAGAATAGTCACAGAAAAACAGATCTGACAGATAAGAATATACATAACCTCAGATTCAGATTTATAATCATGTCACAATTATAATTACAGTTTATAGCGGAAAATAACTGTACTTGCCTTTCGTGGTTTTAAGAAAGGATAATAAACTGTTGTTGATGCAGAAATGCTGAATTATTCCTCTTTAATTATTGTCGTACCTCTAAACTTGGATTTGAGATTTGATTTAGCTTTTAATTCTATTCAGGTTGGAAGAAGATTCATCAGTCCAAGTTTTGATTCTAGCAGGGTAGCGATGCCATTTTTATTTTTAATTAGAACAGAGGCAGAATATAGACAGAATGAAATGGTGTGGAGAGAATGAGGCTAGGGGTGAGTTTATATAGGATTAGGCGGACGAATCTAGACAGAAACAAGACCGGATACATCAGAATGGACCGGGTTAAAAATTTGGGTTTCTGGAGCAGGTCGACCCCTAGGTCGACACTATGGTCGACCTGGTCTGGCCAGGTTGACCCCCAGGTCGACACTATGGTCGACCTGGCCCCTTGGAGGTCGACACTGTGGTCGACCCCCAGGTCGACCTGGTCCATGGGCGGGAATTTTCCCGCCCAGCCTGTTCTGGGATTTTGAATTCGAATTCGAATTCGAATTTTCGAGCTGTTTTCGATTCTGAAATTCTCTGAAACTTCGGAGGGCCATATCTCCCTCATACGGACTCCGTTTCTCGAAAACTCAGACTCATTTCCAAGCAGAATTTTGAGACGAACGCAATGGCACAACCCATTTCCCTTGATTCTTAATTTATAATTTAATTATTCTCTGATTTGTTACTTATACATTCACAGAAAATACGGGGTGTTACATTCTCCCCTCCTTAAAGGATTTCGTCCCCGAAATCTTCAATTTAAGAAGAATGTGTCCTACCATTCAGACATCCATCTACTCAACCATCATCCACAAGCATCCATTGTCCTTAGAAAACTTCTAATGTTGTATGAACATATGAAAAAGTGTGTGTATATGTTCCTTATCTAAT